>JAAVMX010000001.1:21200000-22400000 GCA_012934285.1 Ophiocordyceps sinensis | reverse complement strand
ATCTTTAGCGTAGGGTAGGCATATACGCGCCCGCGAGGTATATACGCGCTAGCGAGTAGAATATACATGCCTATAAAAGTCGCGCGACGTAGCGTAAAGCTCTAAGGAGAAGGATAGAGGTAGGTAAAGAGGGCGGCAGCGTCTATAGCGTAGCGAGGCGGCCGGGCTTTTTACCTTACGAAAAGCAATGCAAAAAGCGATAGTTAAGGAAGAAAAGAAGCTCTCGTCGCTATAGTAGCTTAAAGAGGAATTAGTAATTAGGCAGCTAGTATAAGCGCATAAGATGCGCTATAACGATAATAGATTCCTAAAGTGGCTAGCGTATATGTGATAATTATATCTACGTAATGTAAAATAACCCTACGGGGGTATTTATATAAAGGTGTAGAGTTTTGAAACATATGTAGCTATGGCCTTCCGTACCTCGTTGTCTTATCGATAAGTTTGACTTTTTCGCAATCCCATCTCCAGACCTACGCCGTCAAGACGCAGCAGCACGCCGCACGCACCATGGCGCCCCCGAAACGAAACGAGTTCCTCGATGCGTCCGACAGCGAAGGCGACCATGTCGACGACTACAATTCGGACGATGAAATGGCCAAGGGCGGCCACAGAGCCAGCAAACGGCGCAAAGTCGACAGCCACCAAGAGGTCGACCCCGAGAACGAGCCCAGTGACGACGATGAGGCTCCTGAAGGAGGCGGCATAGAAGATGGCAGGGACGAGGCTTCAAAAGAAGACGACGCGTCAAAGGCGAAGCAAGCCAAGCCAAAGCTAAAAGCCGAGCTTCCAGACATCACCGGGCTCTTGACCAGGAAGAACCTCGTCGCCTCCGAAAAGGCCATGGCAAAGTCTGGCGTCATCTTCCTCTCTAGGATACCGCCGTTTATGAAACCCGCCAAGCTGCGCTCCCTGCTCGAGCCGTACGGGACCATCAACCGCATATTCCTCGCCCCCGAGGACCCCGCCGCGCACACTCGCCGGGTGCGCGCCGGCGGGAACAAGAAGCGCCTCTACACGGAGGGGTGGGTCGAGTTTGTCAGGAAACAGGACGCCAAGGCCGTCTGCGAGCTGCTCAACGCGCACATTATTGGCGGCAAAAAGGGAAACTACTATCACGACGACATCTGGAACCTCTTGTACCTCAAGGGCTTCAAGTGGCACCACCTGACGGATCAGATCGCCTCGGAGAATGCCGAGAGGACGAGCCGCATGAGGGCCGAGATAAGCAAGGCCACCAAGGAAAACAAGGAGTTTGTGAGGAACGTGGAGCGGGCCAAGATGCTCGACGGCATGCAAGCCAAGGCCAAGAAGAGGAAGGCCGACGTTGACGAGGCCGGCGTCCCGGCTGAGAGGGCCCGGACCTTTAAGCAGGTGTCGCAGATTAGGAAGACGACGGACACTGCTGAGCAGCCCGAGCAGGTCACCAGGGTGCTGAGCAGGATTTTCTAGGTTGAGGGAGGGGGGGTCTTGGTCGATTCTGCGCTTCAAGCGGCAAGGTGTTTAGGTATTGGACGTTGGGACAGCTGCAAGTCTTTGGAGACTGCAAAATATGGCCTAGACGGCAAACAGCCCATGCCTGGGTCCAGCTGGAGCCAAGTTGTCGTGCTTTGTCTTGTCCCGTTCCGATTGAAAAGGACTGTGCGAAGTACATACATATGTATGTACATACCCGTTGGGCAACTTATTATTAGTGCTCGGCGCAACACCTGTGCTCGGCGCAACACCTGTGCTCGGCGCAACGGTCTAGGACCCCGCTGCGGTGGCCAGCCGATAAGGCTCTTCGGACTGCTTATCAAGCAGCGGGGCAAACATTTTTCTGTCCATCACCTTCGCCGTCAACCATCATATCCTTTCCTTCCACATCCCCTCATCGGACCCTCATCCGCTTCTACCACCATCATGTCCATGGACATTGACGATGCCCCCGTGGCCATGGGCAGTGGCCCGCAGCAGACGGGCGCAACGTGCGTCGCCCAAGTCCCCTTCGGCCAAGGCTCCCTGACCGCTGACGTCTTGCTCCAGGATCCTTTGCTGCAACTGCGGCGCCCCCATTGACGGGACCACGGCTACCGGCGCCATGTGCTTCGCCTGCGTCAAGCTCACCGTCGACATCTCCCAGGGTGTCCAGCGCGAGGCCACGCTCAACTTCTGCCGCGACTGCGACCGGTGGCTGATGCCCCCCACCAGCTGGCTCGTGGCAATGCCCGAGTCGCGCGAACTGCTGGCCTTGTGCCTCAAGAAACTCCGCGGCCTCAACAAGGTCCGCGTCGTCGATGCGAGCTTCATCTGGACGGAGCCCCACTCGCGCCGGATAAAGGTCAAGCTCACCATCCAAGACTCGGTTCAGGATGGCGTCTTGCTTCAGCAGAGCTTCGAGGTCGTCTACGTCGTGGCCACGCAGCAGTGCCCAGATTGCGCAAAGTCGTACACGGCCAACGTCTGGAGGGCCTGCGTCCAGGTCCGGCAAAAGGTGCTGCACAAGCGCACATTTCTCTTCCTCGAGCAGCTCATGATGAAGCACGGCGCTCACCGGGATACCCTCAACATCAGAGAAGCCAAGGATGGCATCGACTTTTTCTTCTCCCAGAGGAATCAGGCCGAAAAGTTCATCGACTTCCTCAACTCGGTGGTGCCCGTCAAGGTCAAGGCCTCGCAGGAGCTGATTTCACAGGACATCCACACGTCCACAAAGTCGTTCAAGTTCAGCTTTTCGGCCGAGCTGGTACCAATATGCAGAGACGACCTCGTCGCCATGCCAATCAAGCTGGCCAAGCAATGCGGAAACATCTCCCCGCTGGTCTTGTGCCACAAGATCGGCACCTCGGTGTACCTGCTTGATCCCCAAACCCTGCAGACCGCAGACATAAGCGCACCCATCTACTGGCGCGCCCCTTTTGCGTCCTTGGCAGATGCCCGGGAACTGGTCGAGTTTATCGTCATGGACATTGAGCAGACGCCTACCCGGAGAGGGAAATGGGTTCTCTCCGAGGCGACAGTTGCTCGTGCGTCCGACCTCGCCGTCAACGACAAGACGTACTTTACCAGGACACACCTCGGGCACTACCTGCAGCCTGGTGACTCGGCCATGGGTTACTTGCTGACGGGGACAATGTTCAACAACCCCGACTTTGAGAAAATGGAGGAATCCAACACGTACTCGTCGACGATACCGGATGTCGTGCTGGTCAAGAAGCACTACCCCAACCGCCGGAGGAACCGCCGCCGCCACTGGAAGCTCAAGCGCTTGGACAAGGACGAGGGCGAGCTTCTGCCAAAGAAGGCGGACCAGGAGCGCATGGATCGCGAGTACGAGCTGTTCTTGCAGGACGTTGAGGAGGACGAGGAACTGCGCGCGGCTCTGGCGCTGTACAAGAACGAGAAGAAGCGGGCCGAGGAGGAGATGAGCGTGGCGGAGACGGAAGACGACGGGGACGACGGGATTCCGCGGGTGAACATGGAGGAGCTGCTGGATGACTTTGAGGAGCTTACGGTGCATGATCCATAGCTGCTTGATGCGGCGTTTCCATCATTTTGTCCGACCTTGACTCCGTCTCGTGCGTGGCGAATGGCTCGCGGGATCGAGGAACACGCGTGGAGCACAACCATGCTCTTCCTACCTATGTCTGCGCAACGAAGCGGTCCTCTATAAAAAGGAGGGTATTGTATCTGGCGAGAGTTTCCTGGGGGGTTCCCTGTCCGCGTTTTTGCGGAGCCGGGCCCTTGACTTTTCCCGCCGCATCCTCCGCCGGTTGATGCTAAAGGGGTCATCGTCATCCGTCGCGTCCTCTTCGTCGGCACCGGCCGGCCCCGCGGCGTCCACACTGTCACGCCTGTCTCGCGCGCTGTCTCGGGTGCTGGCCGGCGGGACGACGTCTAAAACGCCGCGACCCCGCGACGGAGCGTCGGCGCGGAATGTAGAACGATCTGCCGCCGTTGCGGCTACGTTGCGACGCTCCGGCGGCGGGGGAGAGGTGGAATGCCGGGCCTGTCGTCGGGGGGTCGGTCGGGCGGCGGCGGCGACACGAGTTGTCGGTTGAACGACGGGTGCATAAGAGGAAATGGAGCGCGCCTCTTTCCGGGGACTCTCCATCAGGCCCTGCAGACTGGTGCCGACCCATGGCGCGTCGTCGTCGCCGCCGTCGTCGCCGTCGCCAGCGTTGCCGTCGGCCGCCTGTCGAGGCCGCGTCAAGACCTTGCGCTGGCGAGCGGAGCGCTTCGAGGCAGCGTCACGAAGGCGGGCCGTGGCGGACATGGGCCCGACGACGGGGCGCTCTATGGCGCTGATGGTGAGGGCGTGCTGGCTCTTTGCACGGGCCTTTAAGCGGCTGTACTCTGCGCGGTGGAGGTGCTTGGTGAAGCGCTGCGCCGTGAGCAGGAACTCGTCCTCGACCAACCGGTAGCGGTTGTCGGCGGGGAGCATGGGCCTGCGGGACCGCGTGAGTGGCTATGCCGAGCATGCATCGGGCGCGAACTGCTGAAGCTGCGACGGTACGACGTACTGCTCAGCCGGCGGCTCTGGCGGCGGCGACGTCGAGGGGCTGCGAAGGCCTGCTGGGAGTCAGCCCTTGCTCTCGACGAGGATCGCGGCGGCTGCCTCTCCGCTTCGCCGACAGGACAGCAGGGGGTTTCACCCAAAGACTCGTCGAGGCGGCGGCGCCTGGGCTCGGGCGGCGGCGAGACGCGGCTGCCGGGAGACGCGACGGGGCTGTCGGGCGCGGGCTTGGCCCCGGGCTTGGTGCCTTGCTTTTGCTTCCAGGGCAGGCGGCGCGCCATGGCGACGAGGGCGTCGTGGGTGCGGTGGAGGTGCGGTGGAGGTGCGGTGGAAGAGTTGAGGTTGTGGTCGTGGATGGCTGAGCACGATGGGGAATTCTAGATGGTGGAAACGGAAGCTACAGATTGGACCCCGCAGCGCGGCAGCGCGACGTGATGATCGTTTCAAAGGTAACTCGTACCAAGTACAAACATACAGGCCCGTCTCCTCTCACACGTGACCAGGTTAATTTGAGAAATTGAGTTCAACTTCTAATCCGTACGAAGTACATACGAATACGAGTAGTATTCGTAACTCGTGGGTATTTGTACTCCATTACCGATGATGACGTGGTGCATCGGTGTGCGAGCGGATGCGGGCTCTTGCAAGTTCCCGCTTCTCCACCAACCAGGCAGGCGCCTCTCCCCCGCCAGAGCCGACATTCCTGCCGCTGGACCCACATTATTCTCCGGAGGAGTTTCTTAGGGTTGAATGCTGACGTTTGTTTTCACGGCGATGGCCTTGCCCATCCTAATCCAAGCTTGGAAATCAACCCACCCAAACCACGACTTGCCGCCTCCAGTCTTGTCAGCTCCGATCGAGTTCCTCTTTCTTCACCGCACCCGCCGTCGCTCTCCTGAACGAAGACACTGTTGCTTCACGTGATTGACCTTGTACGGATCACGGTTCTGGGCCACGGAGGACAGGGTATCAGGAACGGTGTCGCTTGGAACCGAGAGATCGTCCGTGGTGAGTACTGTCTGAGTGCCATCTGGCCAGCCCGCGGCTTCTTCCCTTTCAATTTGCGACGAGAAACGTGACTTTGACGGGACGACTCTAGACCCCGGCCTGTCGATCGCGGACACGGCCCGCAGACCTGTCTCAGTCGGTGCTTGCGTCCTCCAATCTGATGTGAAATAAGAAGAGGTGAGGCAACGTGGTTTTCCATTTCCATGACGCGCCACTCGGCAGTTGAGGCGCAGACGCAATTACAACAAGCCGTACGAGTTACGAAGTATTCGTACCGCCGGATCCTGCTGCCTATGGGTATAAGTACACTGTACCCGCACGTCCAACAAGGAGGTGACGCCTGTTTTTTGCGGGCAAGATGACAGCTTGCCTTTACGAAGTTTGGAACCGGAAAAAAAAGTCAAGAATGGCACAGATGAACATGATATGGAGCCTGGGTTGGCCCAAGGAGCCTGAGCCTGGGTTGGCCCAAGGATAATCGATCGAGTTGGTACGTATTCGTACCTAGGTACGAAGTAGGATCGATCGAGTTGGTCAAAAGTACACGGTACCGAGCTGGATGCCGCGCACGTGAGCTCGGGCTTCTGCGGCTGAAAACGTGGTGGCACAATGCACAAAGCGCGAGACCTCCCTCCAGCAAACCCGTCCGGCAAGAACCCCCTAGTAGTACTATTTGTAGACAAGAACATATGGGCTAATAAGAATGCAAATTGCATCGGAGATCAGGCGGGTACTACTAGTACTTGGTACACACGTACTTTTGGAACAAGGAAAACCCGGTGTCCACATTGGAGCAACCGCGACGGCGCTCCGCCCAACGGCCAACAAACCTCACTTTCCTCATCACCATGGCCACCACGCACCCCACGCACCCGTTCACTAACAGCCCTGATGGGTCGGGCGTACCGAGCGCGCTTTCCCCCATGGCCGGCAACGGACCCCCATGGCCGGCAATGGACATGCGCGACCCGCCTGACCGTCTGAACTCCCGCACCCTTTCTTTTTTTCCCACTTCATGTCTCTTATATAAATCACAGCCGCAGACGACGCAAGGGGAACGCGGTGTCTCTCATCTAGGTCTCTCTCTCTCTATCGGGTTCTTGTATAACGGCATCGACATCGAGAAGCCGTCACCAACATCGTCGCCGCCGTCGACCTGCCACAGTCCACCATCGCAGCCATGACGCCCGCCGCCTACCTCGCCCTCGGTCTCCTCAACCTGATAGCTCGGGCCGCCGGCCAACCTCTGGCCAGTCCGAGCGGCAACTACCCGGCAGGATCGATCCGGCCCACGGTGACGCTCGAGGCAGGGCTCGTCGCCGGCACCGCCTCTCCCGCCGTCAACCGCTTCCTCGGCGTGCCCTTTGCCGCGCCGCCCGTTCGCTTCGACCCGCCCCGTCCCGCGCGGCCATGGCAGGGAACCTACGATGCCTCGCGGCCAAAGCCCGCCTGCATACAAAAGTTTAGCTACCCGGACGCGGCCCGCAACCGCTCCATGGAGTGGTTCAACACCCCGCCCCCCCCCGACGGCGAGAGCGAGGACTGCCTGTACCTCGACGTCTTTGTGCCCGCCGGCGCTGCAGAGGGCTCCAAGGCCGTCATGTTTTGGCTCTTTGGCGGCGGCTTCTCCTTTGGCTCGGGGTCGCTGCCTCTGTATGACGGGAGCAGCTTTGCCGAGAACCAGGACGTCATTGTTGTGTCGCCAAACTACCGCACAAACGTCTTTGGCTTCCCCGGCTCGCCCGAAAAGCCTCGGGCTGAGCAGAACCTTGGGTGAGCTGCCGTCCTCTTATTCCCCCTCTTCTTCCCCTCCTCCACAGCCGAGACGACTAACGCGTGCCCCCAACCAGGTTCCTCGACCAGCGCATGGCCCTCGAGTGGGTTCAGCGCAACATCTGTGCCTTTGGCGGCGACCCCGAGCGCGTGACGCTCTTTGGCGAAAGCGCCGGCGCCGGCAGCATCGAGGTGCTCGTCACCAACCCGCCCGAGCCTGTGCCCTTTGCCGGCGCCATCATGCAGTCGGGCCAAGGCTCCATCGCCAAGCCCAACCGGCAATCGGCCGACTCGTGGCAGAAGCTGGCCAAGGCTGCAAACTGCCACGACTTGGCCTGCGTCCGCGCCCTGCCCGCCTCGCGCCTCAAGGACATTGTCGAGCGCCAGGCCCTCACCTTTTCGCCCATCTACGACGGCGGCGCAACCTACAAGGGCTCCGGCCGTCAGGACCGCCGCCGCTCCACCGCCGCCGACCCCGGCCGCATTGCCCGCGTGCCCGTCCTCATTGGCAGCAACGCCGACGAGGGCGGCAACTTTGTATACGGCCAGTCCAATGTTCAGAGCTTTCTCTCCAAGCTGCTGCCCGAGAGCTCGGCGAAGCTCATGGGCACCCTGCTCGGCACCTACCCGTCCGACGGCGGCCTCGGCCCCGTAAACAGGCAGCTCGCCGCCGTTCTCGGCGACTTCAACTTTGGCTGCCCCACAAAGGTCGTCGCCGAGGAGAGCGCCTCGGTGGGCATCCCCACGTGGCGCTATTACTTTGATGCCAGCTTCCCAAACACGGACATTTATCCAGGAAGCGGCGCCTACCACTCCTCGGAAATCTCCATGGTATACGGCACCTACCCGCGTGCCGGCGCCACCCCCTACCAGGCCGAGGTCAGCAGGGCCATGCAAAAGGCGTGGGCCGACTTCGCCAAGGACCCGGCCCAGGGCCCCGGCTGGCGGTCCGCCCCCGAGGTGGCAGTCTTCGGCGCCGGCGTTCGGGCCGGCCGCGGCGACGGCACCGGCATGCCCGCCATGACCCTCGAGGACCCTGCCCGTATCGACCGCTTGTGCTTCATCTACAAGGGCATCTATGATGCCGCTACCTTGAGGTAGAGCCCCATCCCGTGGCTTGCGCCGCGGCCTGTACATGTCTTGTGTGTTCCCTTTGTTTCTCCACAAAGGACTGTACATGTCTTTATGTGTTATTTTCTCTTCCCCCTTCCACCCTGTCATATTCTGCCTTCGGTTTAGCGTACATGATGTTACGAATAATAGTTGTACATAATCCCCTCGGGGTCATATATGCAGAGCATTCTTCTGCCCTTTTGATTTCCAGACACATAATAGCACTTATTCGCACAGTCGAGTTCGCCTGATGCCCAAACGCAGCTGCGGGCATGCATGTCGGGTGACTGTTATGTTGCATAAGCGTTGCTGCTCAGCCTTGGGCCGTCCTTTGGTCCATTGGGTCACGCTGGCCAACACGGCTCGACTCCCCCGACCGGAGCGCACAGTTTGCGACGTGCCTCTACCGAGCACGGCATCAACAGACCCTCGACTCATCTCCCTCACATGGACCCGATTGCCACCTGCTCTCCCGCGGTTATATGAGCAAGTCCCAGATGACGAGAAAGACGCACAGCCCGCTGGCGGCAAAAAAGGTATACCGAGCTGCGCTGGGCCGCTGCGTGGCCTGTTTCAGCTGCTTGTTCCCGCCTCCGACGTTCTCGGTAGTCGAGAGCGAGTCCGTCACGAGCTGCTCAATGTGTGCAGACTGCATCGCCAGGTTATTCACCAGGAGCGTCTGCAGCTCGGAAATCTCGACAAGAGACTTCTCGGCGGTCCTGCCATGTCCTCGTCAGCAAGCTGCCCAGCGGAGCCCTGGTCCAGCACGAGCGCGGAAACGTACTTGACCTTGTCGAGCGTGCTCTCGTAGTGTTTCGTCATGTCCTGATTGCCCTCCTCAAACATCTGCACCTGCTCTTCGGTCAAGCCCTGCCATGGCGTCGCCTCGTCGGCTGCGCCCTTTTTTTGCACCAAAGAGGGCCGGGACTCGGCGGGCGGGGGCGCAAAGACGGCAAAATCCGTCGCGGGCGGGGGCAAGAAGCCGCGAGTCTTTTCCATTTCCCGCATCAGCCTCGTCTCCATCATGTCTTGCTGGGTCCGGCAGCACAGCTCCAGCCTCTGGCGCAGAAACCAGAGCACGCCGTCCCGGTGCATGTCGACCTGCTGAGCGCGAGCCTCGGCGGCCGCATGCTCTGCCGACTTGTCGCTGGGGGTTCCGCCAGAAGCCCAGGAGCTGAGGGCACTCAGGCCGCTCGCGTATTTCTTGCGGATGATTGCCGTCTCCGTCTCCCGGCGCAGCTGTTCGGCTTCGTCGAGGGCGCGTATGCCTCCATTGAGCTCGCGAATCATCTGCTTTGCGTTTGCGTCGACATGCTCGCGCTCGGGGTCCGTCAGAACCCGCGGTTGGCCCGGGGCGGATCGAGGGTGCGACTTTCGCGGTTGGGCCGTCGACAGGTAGGCTTGTCTGACGTCCTTGAGCTCCCTGTGTAGACGGGCGATGTGCGAGTTCTGGTGGGGCGATGCGTGGTCAGAATATCATGCGCAGATGAAAGCAAGTGGGAGACGGACGATGCGATATGCCTCTCTAAGGAAGCTCTCGAGGGCCTCGGTGTCCAGAGCAACCCTCCCCGCTGTCGTCGATGCGCCGCGGAGGGTGAGGAGCGCGTCCAACTCGGACGTCTTGTCGGCCGATGGCAGGATGGAAAAGGCAGCGAGCGCCATGGCGAGGTTGCGTTGGAGGGGCTCGTGCCGCGGGTGGAATCTGCCGCGAGGCTGTCCAGGATGTCGCCGAGGACAGCAGCTTGAAGCAGTGACGGAGGTGGCCTTAGGTAATCTCGCTGAGTCATTACCAAGCTTCATTCGTCGAACATGCTTCCATGGACTTTATGGACTTTGGCTCGCCAACACTGCGTTGATTTCACCATGTCATGGACATTGCTATCGGGGTAGCAAAAGATGGGGGCGCGGAGGAAAATCCCGTCGATCGACAGCGGGTTGTGGGTTGTGCTGTTGTGTGCACGGAGTGCGAGGTGCCACTGCACACACGGTACTATTCACACCATGCAGAGCAGTCCCCGATACAACCATAAACCACCCCCTATAAGGGATTACGCCCAATGGGCAAGGTTAGGTAGTTCTCGCGATGCCTGCCAATACCCGCCTTGCTTACGAATAGTCCACGCGACTATATCCGGCTAACGCCAGCCTAGATGATTAAAATGGGCGCGACGAAGCTATTGTCGCTGTTTCTCTGTGATTGGAAGCATAGGTACTTGGATATGTGTAGAGAATTGCATACCATTAGGTACTAGGGGGGACTAAAAATTCGTCCCTACCCCCCCTCCTTCCAGGAGGGGGGGTACACCGACTAGCCAAAGAGTTCAGCGACAGGCCAAAAAAAGGGTACTTAGTCGCACCACCCATTTTACTAGTAAAGCAAAGTACCCCGATTCTTTCGGGTAGATGCACATTTTCGTAGCTGCCTTAACAAATAATCGCGACACCACCACTTACACATCGCATAACACCACATCGCATAATATATCGCACGTCAATAACTAGGTAGTCAATCTAACATTAGGTTCGATTGGAATAGAATTGGCGTGTATGGCTCGAGATATTAGATTTTGCAATGTCGCGAAGTTGTCGTCGCGACGCGTTATGTTGCATTGTCACTATCACTATAAGCGGGCTTGATGCCGTAGTATGCGGCATAGGCATTTAAACGCGGATACTTATATTTACGTGGGGTGCTTATACTAATATGAGGTATATTTTTTTTTTGGTCTGTCGCTGAACTCTTTGGCCGGTCGGTGTCCCCCCCCTCCTGGAAGGAGGGGGGGTAGGGACGAATTTTTAGTCCCCCCTAGTACCTAGGGTAGACTCGTACGAAGTACTTCGTAACGCACGTAATTTAGGTGCGCGGAGGCCCCACCTCCCCGCACCCACGCCCCCGCTCCCGGGACAAATAGAGATTTGCTACGGGACATTTTCTCCCCGCCGGCCTTATCCTTATAAGGGCTTACCCGCTGGGAACATACATACCCGCCGCTGGGGCACTAAGTGTTAACTGAGTGACGAAGACACTTAGTGCCCCAACGGGTAAGTGTCTTCGCCCAAGGGGTACATAATCCTTATAGGGGTGGTTTACATACTCGCATGCGTTGCGGGCGACATGCCGGGCATCCCCGCAGACCGGGATAAAGTAAAGCTGCCACTGTACTTGCGAGCTACATGTCTTTGGGGACGGCATGCCCAAGACTTGGGAAAACTCAGGTACCCAGCAGGTTATCCAGGTTATCCCCTCGGTGGCCTCCATCATCTCTCGCCTCAGCTCCGGAAGGAAGAGGGAGACAACACGGAGCCAAAGAAAAAGAAAGGGTTTGGCCAAAGGAGCTTTTCATGAGACCGACATTCGGTGCCGTTTCGGAACCTGGCCGTGTGCGCCTGCATGCTGGGCCACGGTTTCAACGCCGGCACGGAAGTCGACCGAGCAGCAGCTCACGATGACGAGCCCATCTCTCTCTCTCTCTCTCTCTCTCTCTCTCTCTCTCTCTCCCCCACCCCCCCCTCCTCTCCTCTCTGCATGGCCAAGGCCTGTCTTGCCTCTTTCTTTTCCCATCCAACCCGTCCCTCCGTGTAAATACCCGTCCGTCCCTACGTCGACCTAGTCGACCCCTCATTCCAATGAGGCCCGTTCCTCGTCGTCCTTGTCGTTTGGTCTCCTTCCCGTTAAACGAGCCTGGCGTTATGAGCCGTCTCGTCAGCACCAGGACCCAGCAAGCAACGGCAGCATCATCATGGAGCATCACCTCGGCCCCGAGCGCAGCACGCCGCAGACGCCCCGCGAAACGGCGTCGTCGGCTGCGTCGGCCCCCGCCGCTCTCCAAGACGCCGCCGATGACGGAGACGACGAGGCCTACAGCGCCCTGTCGCGCAGGACCAAGATCTGGGTCACGACAATGGTCACCATCTCGAGCGTCATCTCCCCAATGACGGCAAACGTCTACTACCCGGCCCTCAATGCCGTCGCCGATAGCCTCAACGTGTCCGTCTCCCTCATCAACCTGACCCTGACCACGTACATGATCCTCCAGGGCCTCTCGCCCACCGTCTTTGGCGACTTTGGCGACATGGCCGGCCGCCGGCCCGCCTTCATCGTCGCCTTTTCCATCTACCTGCTCGCCAACATCGGCCTGGCCCTGCAGCGCAACTATGCCGTCCTCATGGTTCTTCGCTGTCTGCAGTCGGCCGGCAGCAGCGGCACCCTCGCCCTCGGCTACGCCGTCATCGCCGATATCGCCTCGAGCGAGGAGCGCGGCGTATACATGGGCTTCGTCAGCGCCGGCATCAACTTTGGCCCGGCCGTTGGGCCCGTCCTGGGCGGCGTCCTGAGCCAGTACCTCGGCTGGCCCTCGATTTTCTGGTTCTGCGCCATCTTCGTCACCCTCTGGCTCGTCCCGTGGATCCTCTGGGTCCCCGAAACCTGCCGGGCCGTCGTCGGCAACGGTTCCATCCCGCCCCCCAAATGGAACATGACCCTCGCCGACTTCATCCGATGCCGCGGCGTCAATCAGCGGCCAGAGTCGGCGCCCAAGGTGGAGCTGCGGGTTCCCAACCCCCTGCGGACCTTCTACATCGTCTTCCGCAAGGAAGAGGGCTTGATCTTGCTCATCTGCGCCATCATATATGTCAACTTCATCCTCGTCTCCGCTACCTTGTCTACCACGTTCAAGAACATTTACCAGTACGATGAGCTGGAGGTCGGCCTCTGCTATCTGCCCTTTGGCTTTGGCTGCTGTCTGGCCAGCCTGGTCCAGGGCTACATTGTCGACTGGAACTATCGCCGAATCGCAAGCAAGCTCGGGGTGCCGGTCCACCGCAAACGGGGCGAGGCTCTCGTCGACTTTCCCGTGGAAACCGCTCGCATCCAGCTCGTCTATCCTGCCTTGGCCGTCGGCGCCGCTGCCCTCAGCGGCTGGGGATGGACCTTGCAAGCCGAGTTGAACGTGGCGGCACCTCTGGTGCTCTCCTTCATCATCGGCATGCTCGTTCCGACCTCGTTTAGCGTCCTAAACACCCTCATCGTCGACCTCAACCCCCACGCCCCCGCCACGGCCGCCGCCGCCAACAATTTAGTGCGCTGTTCTTTTGGCGCCGTGGCAACAGCCGTCATTGATTACATGCTCGAAGGCATGGGCCGAGGGTGGTGCTTTACTTTTCTGGCGCTCCTCATGCTTCTGTGTTTTGCTGGCTTGAGGCTGTTGGAGAATCGCGGTCCGCGCTGGAGGGCTGAGAGGGCCAGAAGGGCTGCCCAAGATGCCAGCCGGACGGAATCCCAAGAAAAGGGACATGAACGGAACAAGACCAACGTCGACGAAGCGAGTGAAGCATAGCGACGGCGTTGAAAAGTTGGGATAGCCTTGCCATGAAGCAATTTGTTTTCTTGCTTGTAGCGCCATGATAAATTCAACACAAGCCCAGCTATAGGGCCGTCATCGTCCGATCTGTAGTTGCCCTCTGTAATTCCCACATCAACCAGTCCGATCGCGTTGTCCTGTTTACTCGAGTCAGCGACGTCCCGTGGGATCCAGATGGCAAAGTACTCACGGTAAAAGGCCCATGGCATTGATCTTCCAGATGCCGACGGCCAAGGCGACGAGCTGCATGGCCACGTAGACGAGCTTTGTCTGCAGCAGCTTGGCTGTGTTGCCCTCGGTCTGGAACCTTTCGAAGGCCTGGTTGGTGCTCATCAAGCCCACCAAGGGGTTCTTGAAAGCCATAAACACCATCATGATGCTGAAAATCTGGAGCGAGTTGCCCGACATGTACATCATGATGGCCGTCATGGGCAGCGATTTGACGGGGGCGAGCGCGACTTCCCACGCCTTCTTGAGCTTCAGCGTCTCCATTTCCTCTTGCGTCGGGGCCCTTCGGGAGGGTGGCTTGCTGCCATCTTTTTTCTACCACGTGTGCGTCAGTCAGGGTGCAGACAGGCCGATTCATGGCGAGACGGAGGAGCAGAAGGGGCATTCGGAGGAGCAGACGGGTCGTTGCGCGAGCTCACCTTGGAGCTGGGCGTGCTGGCGGAGAAGCCCAGAGGGTCCGGGATGCCCGGCACCTTGTTGCGGGCGGGCGGCGGAGCCTGGAGCTGTGCGACCCAGGCCGGGACGATGGGGTTGGGTGCGGAGGGCGCCATGGTGCGCAGTGTTTGCAGTCGTCGTCAAAGGCCGAAAAAGGGGCTGTGAGCGTGAGCGTGGGCGAGAGCGTCAACGTGTTTGCGGAAGAAGCGCTTCTTCCTTCTGGAAAACGAGAGGTGAGGTTGGACGTTGCGCGCGTGGAGAGTATACATCGAGGGTACCTGCGACTATGCACCAGCCACGCCATTCCAGCAGTTTTTCGCATGTACATCATTTCTGCGGAGATGCAACGGCTTACCTTATCAATGCCCACCATTCCCCATCGCTGTCACTGCTCGCCATCCTCAAGATATATCTCAACTTTCGCAACATTGCCAATTCGACGCAGCTCGCCGACACCGTCATAACTGCACCTCTGCCGACCACGAAACAGCAGCTGAATCGTCCAAGCTCCGGCAACGGCCAACTAGATACACCGAGGCACGGAAGCAGGCGCCAGAACGAGTCCACTGGCTGCCCCATAGTTGCTCCTTTTCGACCTCCTCGACCTGCCCTTTCGCATGCCAAGAACCACCACCGAAACGAACGAAGCCCAAGACGCTGAGACAACCGGCTGGCCCTTTTGATAGTGCGCTCAGCGCGCTGCTCCAGGGTTCAGCGTCGACACTGAGCCGGGCTGCCGTGTACCACTCGCACCCTGTTGCGCGACTGAATCCTGCGCAAAAGAGAGAGTCCGAGTGCGAAACGCGACCACAATGTCGGCCAAGGATGGTGGAGGAGACTCCAAGCTCTTCTCTCGGGTATGTCTTAGAGCCCTCACCACCGCGGCACTCTGCTCCTCTCACGCACCTGCACCACTCTCGTGGCTTCGCGGCCACGGAGCATGGCCATGGATGCGCATGTGCTGTGGACGTTCAGTTGGCTAAGACCTTGGCAGGGCAAAGTTGCCGAGCTACGCCTCGAGCTCAACAGCGCGGGAAAGAAGGACAAAAACCACGCAGTCAAGAAGATTGCTCTAAAGAGGATCGTGGCCAACATGACGATGAGCAACAATGACATGGTTGCTCTCTTCCCCGACATCATCGGGTGCATGAACATTGCCAGCCTGGAAATCAAAAAGATGTGAGTGTCAGACAGGCCTTTGGGAAGCTCCCCATTGCTGATGTGGGCACAGGAGCTTTCTCTATCTCGTCAACTACGCTCGCGTTCGTCCAGACATTGCCATCAAAGCCATACCGATCCTGGAAGCTGTGAGTCCTTCGTAGGCCATGGCCAAGAAGGCGGCTGACGATTGTCAGGATATGAACGACCACAACCCCCTCGTCCGTGCTCTTGCTCTGCGAACAATGTCCTACATCCACGTCAAGGAATTCGTCGAGGCCGCCGTGCCCATAGTCAGGCACATGCTGAGAGACTCGGACCCATATGTGCGCAAGACGGCGGCCTTTTGCGTCGCCAAGTTATACGACCACGACCGGCAAATAGTGGAGCAATCAGACCTCATTGATCGCCTCAACTCGCTGCTCCGGGATGATAATCCCACAGTGGTTGCTAGTGCGCTGGCCGGGCTGATGGATATCTGGGAACGGAGCGACTCTATCAAGCTCACAATCGACTACAGCAATGCGTCCAAGATGGTGGCGATTCTCCCAGACTGCTCCGAGTGAGTTCCCAGCGTCAATATTCCACAATAGCTCTCTTGTTTGGTCCGATTACCATTCGAAATCCACTGACACACATCAGATGGGGCCAGACTTACATCTTGGAGGCTTTAATGTCGTATGTGCCGCAGGAAACCAGCGAAGCTTTGCTGCTAGCTGAACGGATTGCCCCACGGCTCTCCCACTCCAACTCGTCTGTCGTCTTGACCTGCATTCGAGTCATTCTTTACTTGATGAACTACATTGCGGACGATAAGCAAATATCGGCCCTTTGCAAGAAGCTCTCGCCTCCGTTGGTGACGCTCCTGGCCAAAGGCCCGGAAGTGCAATACTTGGCCCTGCGAAACGCCCTCTTGATTCTCCAGCGGCGGCCCGAGGTGCTCAAGAACGACATTCGCGTCTTTTTCTGCAAGTACAACGATCAGATCTATGTCAAGGTGACGAAGCTGGAGCTCATATTCATGCTCGCCAACGAGGACAACATCGACGAAGTCTTGACGGAGCTGAGGGAGTACGCCACGGAAATAGACGTGCACTTTGTGCGGAAAGCGGTTCGGGCCATTGGCAAGCTCGCCATCAAGATTGAGCCAGCGGCCCGCCAGTGCATCGATGTGCTGCTGGAGCTCGTCTCGACAAAGATCACGTACATTGTGCAGGAAGCCACGGTTGTGATCCGCAACATCTTCCGGAAGTATCCCAATCAGTACGAATCCATCATCGGCACGCTTTGCGAGCACCTCGATTCCTTGGACGAGCCGGAGGCCAAGGCGGCAATGGTGTGGGTCATTGGGCAGTACGCAGACCGGATCGAGAACAGCGAGGCTTTACTAGAGGATTTTCTGTACTCGTTTTCCGAGGAACCGGTCGAGGTGCAGCTGGCACTGCTGACGGCCACGGTCAAGCTGTTTATCCAGAGGCCCACCAAGGGTCAGGAGCTGGTGCCCAAGGTTCTGAAGTGGGCGACTGAAGAGACGGACAATCCCGACCTGCGGGACCGGGCCTACATGTATTGGCGGCTGCTCTCGACGGACTTGAATGCGGCGAAGCGCATCGTCATGGGCGAGAAACCGCCCATCACGGCCGAAGCAGAGCGGCTCGAGGCATCGACGCTCGAGGAAATGTGCCTCAACGTCGGAACTCTGGCCACGGTCTATCTCAAGCCTGTGCAGACGGTTTTTCGGTCGGCGAGACCGCGGAGGCTGCAGGACTCGCCAGCGCTGCAGAAGCAGAACCTGGCGGACAGGGACAAGCAGAAAAGCATGAGCATGTTTGGACTAGGCGGCCAGCCGACTGACATTGACCTGCGGACTCGGAATGTGAGCCTGGCCAGCACCGAGGGCAACCTGTCACAGGCAGTCAACGACGCCGACGCCTACTTTTCGACCATCGGGACGCAGCAGATGGCGGCAGTGCAGATGGACCAGGGCGACGATGTGTTTGGTGGCGGCGGAGGCAGCGTCACGGGCTACGTGGTGAGCGCCCACGCACCGCAGGCGGTGATTCAGCCTGCACAGGGCGGGGGCAGCAACGACGACTTGCTGGTGCTGTGAGCGAGCGGGCGAGGGGAGCAACGTGGCTGGCGTTTCGGTACGACGCGATGCATGCGCGTGGCTCTTGGCTAGGAGTCGCCACCGAGGGAAGACGACGCAGCTTGGAACTGCGAAGTGGTGTTATCCCGGAATTGGCTTGGACTCGACAAGGTCAGGCTCGAGAGCTGTCAATGCTACGACAAGCCTCTGGAGGCGTCTCACGACTCGAGCGTTTCGGAGCACGGCGAGGCACGGCGACACATGGCGACACATGGCGACATGCGGCGGCGAGATGGTTGGTCGGTCGAGGCCGTTTGGCACGGGCAAACAAATTGGATCCGTCGACGTTGGCGTGGGCGTGCATGAGGAGCGCAGCCAAGTGGTGAGGTGAAGATGCTTTGCCCACGAGAGAGGCGGTGCCACTTTATGCAAAGGAACAAGGCGGGCGCATGACTTGGCCACAGACAGGCCACAGGCCACAGGCAGGGTGCTGCCAGCTGATGGTGTTGCTTGACGCACATGATGTCACAAAGTCAAGGCCGAGTGGATAGGCACTTCGTACTTCGTACTCTGGCTGAATATTGGAGTGGATAGACGATGAGACCGATTTTGAGCGACGACATCTGGGCTTCCTTCACTGATCAGTCCCCGACGGCCAATCAAGCAAACAAGTCCTCATGTGATGACGGAGCCGGGACCCCTGCCGCGTGTCTCGGCAGCGAATCGAGAGGGGTATGCCGGGGGTCTCCGGGGGTCTCCCCGTGGGCCCGGTCGGCACTGTAACAACGGCATTTATTCGTACATGAAGCCTAGGGTAGGGCTGGACGGCTGGAGGAGGGGGTAGTACTTCGTAGCAAGGCAGAGATGAATGTCCCGGGACTGCATGTCTCGAGGAAATGTCCATTGCGAGTGAATCATGTCGGCCCACCGAAAAGACCCGGCTCGGATGCGACTACTATATATAGACGGGTCAACGATTGGAGTCGGTAACGAGACCTAATTACCTACGAGGATGCTGAAGTACGGAGTACTATCCGGGTGCCCAGGCCACTGCGGGCGATTTCCAGGGGGGTACGAAGTGCCGGTGGTTACGTGGTTGGTACTCGTACTTTCAACTTTCAGCGCGCTGAGAGCTCCGAGGACATCCACCAGCTTTGCCTCGGCACAGGCCTCTATTGTTCCCTCGCCCTAAAGATGGCCGGCAGGGAAATAAACTCAGCGCGCTCGAGCGTCTCAAACAGACAACAGACGCAGACAAAAAACGTGCACACCCCTCGCGAGCCAATCAGCGGCCGTCCTCCCCGACAGCGGTCAATCACCACGACCCCTAACGGCAAGTCAAACCGCTGCTGGAACAAGCGTCCGTCCGTCCGTCCTCGTTTTCTAGGTACCATGTACGAGTTACGAGTTGCGCACTCCGTGTCCGTAACTCGTACTCGGTACGAACACATGTCCCCCATCCATCATCTACATAGTTGCATCTCCCATATTTTGGCAACCTTTTTACAAAAAAATTGGCGTCGTGGAAGCGTCTCTGTCGTTGCCGCGCGGCGCAACACTCGTCTGCCGTATTTGTTGTACTTGTTTGTCCCAAGGGGCGACGAGTCAGCGGCAACCAACTTGCAAGTCCATGCCGTTCGTAGTACTTCGTGGCCACTTTGCATCCGAGAGTGCGTCGCCTGAGCCCCTGCCCTCTGTACTCCGTAGGTACCCCCTTCTCCTTCTCTCTCTCCTTCTCTCTCCTCCTACCTACCCCCCCCCCCCCCTCTTCTCGTCTCTCCATTCCGCCTTTTTCTCACATAGTTACATACACTCTCGCTCGTCCATCATCTCTTCATCAGCGTTTTTTTGAATCGTCTCCGCCACCTCGCCCGCCACCTAATTTCGCGGCAGTTGCGGCGCCCTGCCTGTTCGTTCGATCCCGCCCCATCCGTTATACGAAGTATAGTCGCCCGTGTGCCCGTTAGCGGTTTTCTGCTAGCAGACCGACCCCTGACGTTGCCTTCGACGGCCGCAGCCTTGCTTCGACCACTTTCGTCGCCTTGTGCTCTCGCCCTGCTCATTGGTAAAGAACAGGCCTCTTGTCGGCGCGCTGCCGTGTCATCGGATCCTGCCAGCTGCACATCTACCTATGAATTGAGTCGAGCCTCGTCGCACCCTGTGGCAAACCCCGTCCTCCCCGGTGCGACGCCACCCGAATCGCCGTTCCTCGACAAAACTCGCCACCGTTTGCACCCAAGACGGAGTCGACGGCGACCATGAGTGGCGCCAACAGCAAAAACACATCTCCCTCGGGCGCCCCGCGTCTTGAGCTGCCAAGCGACGCCGTCCCCCTGTCAGACATGCTTCACTCGTCTGGCCTGCAGCAGGACTCGACCAAGCCCGCCCGCCGTGGTGACGATGCCGACCAACCCGCTACCCCTCCGGCTAATACGTCCACAGCAGAAGAGTCCAAGGGCAAGGGAAAGGAACAGCATGCTCCCACGCCCCCTTCCAAGCAGAGGCGGGAATCCTTCGCCGCCATCGGGCCCGCTCAAGATGATGTCAGAGCCACCGCCCCCGGTGGCACAGACGGCGGTCCCGTCTGCAACATCACGCTCCTGTTAACCTCGGGGAGCCGCCACCCGTACAAGATTGATGCCAGATATCTCACCCGGAGGAACGTTGCCATGCCCGAGGAAACCGAGGCCGGCCACCCGGACCCCTTCAGCATCAGCATCTACACTTTGAAGGAGTTGATTCTGCGCGAGTGGAGGAATGATTGGGAGACGAAACCTGCCAGTCCCAGTAGCATACGCCTCATTCATTTCGGAAAGCTCTTGGAGGACAAGGAACAGGTCAAAAGTAGGCGCCGCGTGCCCCCCCCGCCCCTGCCCGTGGTGAGAGCGGCCTGCTGACTTGAAGCACAGAATACCAGTTTAGCACCGAAAGCCCAAACGTTGTCCACATGAGTGTCCGTCCCTCGGATCTCGACGAGGAGGAACCCAAAGCCGGAAATAAGAGTCTTCCGGCGGGCAGCGGAGACGGCCACCGCTCCAGATCTGGCGGCGGCTGCTGCGTCATCTTTTGAGCGTCCATGGCCCCTTGCCGACGACTACACCAAACGGTCGGACCTAGGCCGCCCCGAGGCTTGTATCCTGGGTCTGATATAAAGACGATATACTGTGGCTTTGGCCACATTGAGGTTTCATATTGACCAAGCAACTCGGAGGTGCTGCTTGCTCCGGCCCTGGGCACGCCTGAAAAACGGCGATGACCACGGGCAGGAATCAGACGCCCGCATGCATTGAACGTTCAGGCCTCTGTGACCTGCCCTTAACCCCTCTATTTATGGTCATCTCATTTAGTCAACCTGTTCAATCGGAAAGCGGCGTATTACGGACAACTGCTATTTGGAAGACGGAAGGAACCGGAGTTCCCGTGGGCGCGCTGTCTTGTACAAAATGCATTTTCTTTTTCATAGTTTGTCATGTTGCTCGCATTGCAGGCCACGGTTGAGTGTAGGCGTGGGCGGCTCTCTGGCCATTGGAAGGACGAGCGATTTCGGTAGCGGGATAGAATGACAGTCGCGTGTTACTGTTGTTCTCGTACACTTGGATGTTTGGTCGCAGTGGACATCAAGTAAGCCTGCGGCCAGAGAGCCGCCAGGCAATTGTCTCTTGGAAATAGGTACCATGGGTCGATGAAAGTTACAAGAGCAGGCGTCTCCTATTGTCCCTGCTTCTCTCCAGCATCCGCAGCTTCTCACTGTATCTTGAGCTTCTTTTCCATTTCGTCGTGGAAGCCAGCCACGGGTCTGGTCTCGTCGCCGGCAAAGACGTCCTCCCAGGTGATTGTGTCCTCCCTGCCCCTCAGGATGTCCTCGTGGACGCTGGGTAGGCCGCCGGCGGCACCACCAAGGGCCATGGGGCGCCACTCGCCATCGCGGACAATCTTGAGCTCCATGCCGCGGCGGACGGGCTCGGCGATGCCAAAGGTGCGGCGCAGCGACTCCATGCGGAGGGCATCCTGGGTGGCCTCCCAGTTCTTGAGGCGGGCTTCGAGCGGGTGGGCCGAGAGGGGCTTGGCGGGGGTCTCTTCAAAGAGCGAGGGACCGACGCCGTGGCGCAACGTGTCGTGGATGCCGGGCGCCGAGGGAGCGGACGAGGTGTGCGAGTGGGAAAAGGACGAGGCGTTTTGGTGGGAGGGGACGATGCGCAGCGACTGCATGGGCCCGAGGAGAGGCTTGGTGTCAGGACTTTGCGCGATGCTTGGTTCGATTTGAGCTGCTTACCATGCTGACGGCTGAGTCGGGAGGGTTGAGTGAGGTTGAGGGTTGGGAGATGCGATTGAGTGAGTGAAGTTACAGTTGTGGAGAGCTCGATGAGCTGTGGAGAGCACTTGGGGAGCGTGAGAGGGGAAAGGTATGGCGGTGGTGGTGGTTGTGAAGTCGACGGTGGATGGATGGAGGTGGATGATGAAGCTCGGGGCTGCCTTGTTGGCTAACGACGTTAGGTACCATGCGGGTACAAGTACATACCTCGCCTCGTGCTGTGGCTGACTGTCGCCGGCAAGGTACCTCGGTACTCTTCAACTTCAATTTACAGACAGCCTGCAACCAATCCTTCACAAAAACATGCTCAACGACGCCCTCGGGCCTGTTCAAGTGCTTGAGAGCCTCGGTCGAGAAGGCGATTCTCACACCCTGACGGCATGCGGTCTCTCGGCTCACGCCCTCCCGTCATCCGCATCGCCAACGGCACCTTTTTCCGCCACCACGCCAACTCCCAGCCCTGTCACCAAAATCCTCCGCTCTTCAGCAATCTCTCTTTCGAAATAGCCTCGTCTTCGCCAAGCCCGCGCAATTGGTGCGTCGTCGGGCCCTCTCTGTCTGGGAAAACGACGTTTCTGCAGGTCCTGAGAGGCAGGCTTCTCTGCGATCCGCCCACGGCGAGGTCGTTTCCCCATCTATCCCTGGATGAGGTGCCGCCGCGGCTAAGGAGCCCGCAACAGGCGATCCAGTACGTCGGCTTCGATGCCGAGCAGAGTGCCGGTGCGCTGGGTGGTGCGAGCCCGGTCGCGGCGGCGTACTTGTCCGCCAGGTATGAGTCAAGAAGGGAGATTACCGACTTTTCATTGCGCGACTTTTTGCTCGGGAACACCGAGTTGAACCCCCTCACGACGCCGACCGGGGGGGATGATGGCGCCGCGTCTCTTCTGGAGCGGGTCGTCAGAGACCTTAAGCTGAGCCACCTGCTCGACCTTGCCGTCACCTTTCTCAGTCATGGCCAGGCACGGCGCGCGAGGATAGCGCGTGCTTTGCTCATGAGGCCTGAAGTCATGCTTCTGGACGAGCCCTTTATGGGCCTTGATCCCCCGACCGTCGCTGCCCTGAGCTCCTTGCTCCAGTCCTTGGCTGCCAAAGAGAGCCCGCGGCTTGTGCTGAGTGCGCGCCCGCAGGACCCTCTCCCGGAGTGGATCACGCACCTTGTCTACCTGAGGACCGACTGCCAAATCGAGTCCATGGGCCCCAAGGAGGCTGTACTCGACGGCTTGAACAACTATGTCCAGGGCGTGAAAAGGGGGGGGCTGGTAGAGGATGAGAAGCTGCCCATGCACTCTCTCCTGCAAGTCGGACGGACACTCTCGTCACAGGCACCGTCCACAACCGACAAGGCGACTGCCCCCTCAAAGCCAGTCCAAGACCAACAGAGTCCAGATTCCACGGCGGAGCCCCTGGTTGAGTTTGACGGCTGCCAGGTCCGCTACGGCGACAAGGTTGCACTGGGTAATTGGTCGCAGCAGACACGGCGAGGGAAACAGGACGGCTTGATATGGACTGTCCGGAGAGGAGAGCGCTGGGGAGTGTTTGGCCCCAACGGATCGGGCAAGACGACGATTGTGTCGTTGCTGGGCTCTGATCATCCGCAGACGTACTCTCTGCCCATCAAGCTGTTTGGACGAAGCCGCCTCCCAGAGCCCGGATCGGGACTTGGCCCGCTGACATTTTGGGACATTCAGTCTCGCATCGGCCACTCGAGTCCCGAGGTGCACCAACACATGCCGCGCGGTCACAGCATCCGGCGGGTGGTGGAGAACGCCTGGGCGCCGACGTTTGGCACGAAGCCACGACTGGACGAGACGGCCAGGCAAAAGGTGGAGGCGGCGCTGCGCTGGTTCGAGGGCGAGCTGCGACCCAAGGCGGCGGCCCTCGACGGGGGGCTCGGATGGGCGGACGATTACATGCTGGGCGAAGTGTCGTTTAGCGCGCAGCGAGTCGCGCTCTTCATCCGCGCCGTCATCAAGAGCCCCGACGTGATTGTGCTGGACGAGGCCTTTGGCGGCATGGACGAGGCGGTGCGCGACAAGTGCATGCTCTTCCTCGCGCATGGCGAGACCAAGGCCTTGGGCGCGGGCCGGGCCGTGGACAGCGAGGCGGCGGCGGCATTCCGGGGCCTGACGGACCGGCAGGCCTTGATCTGCATCGCACACGTCAAGGAGGAGGTGCCGGACTGCGTGAGGGACTGGGTCTGCCTGCCCGAGGCCAACACGGGGCGGCCGGCGAGGTTCGGACGGTTGCGGGGGCCTTTGAGAGGGGATGAGGGGGGGTGGCGGGAGATTTGGGGATTCGAGAGTAGCTGACGCTTTTGCTTTGAGTATTTGCTTTTGGGAACCATGGCCAAGCAGTGAGATGTGGTGAGATGTGGTGTAAGCGGAGCTTCTTCACTCGGCAGCATGGCCCATAAAATACAGTGGACTCGCCGGGCGACCCACTCAACCGACCCCGCTTCGACACCATCCATTCTCGTCCGCCTTCTCCAGCCTCGACGCGACCCAACGAACGGCGAAAGGACAGGCCAGATGCCGCTCCACCCGCGCGCCGCCCCGGCCCCGGCCCCGGCCCGCCGCTTCATCCCGCCGACGACGATCCCGCCGCCGTCGCCGGCGCAGCCCGTGCAGCCCACCGACGACGACGCGCCGTCTCGAGCCTCGGCCTCGGTCGCCGCCTCGTCCGCCTTCTACGGCTGGCCGCTGCTCGGCCCGCTGCTGTTCGACAACGAGACGAGCGACGCGCGCGACCACTGCGCCAACGAGAGGAGTAATGGCAGCCATGGGTCGCCCGAGCGCGCCGTGTGGTGTCCCGGGCTGACGACGACGCGCCCGCAGCTTTCCTGTCCTCGCTCCGACTCGCCGTCTACATGGCCATCCTCTCCGTCGCCATGACCCTCTCGTTCCACCTCGCCCACCGGCCCTCGGACCTCGAGCGCCGCATGGCCAAGCCGCTCGGCCTCGTCTTCTGGCTGCTCTCCGTCGCGACCCTCCTCGTCGGCCTGGGGAACTACATCAGTACTATGCCCCCAAGCCCACCACGCGCCGAGAGCAAAAAGGTCCCTGACCCCATCCGCCAGCGACCGTGAACAAGTACGGCCGCAGAGCAGCCATTGTCCAGACCGGCTGGCGGACGCAGCTGGTGAGTTGCCGAGCCGAGCCGGGCCGTGAACCCCCTCGTGACGCCGTGCCTCTGACACGCCCAGCTCCTGGCCCTGCTGGCCCTCTGCATTATCGGCACCTGTGTCGTCCTCATCGTCGTGCCGACGCTTCGCCCGGGTCAGGCTTGAATAAGTGGCGCGCTCTGTCTACATGGCAAGTCATACTATTTATACGTATTCGTACACATACTACCTGACTTTGGGGGAAGTTATACCATCGGATGGGTTGACAAGGAGAAGGCTGGGACTCTAGAAGGCGATTTGCAGGGCTTGACAAAGATTATGGACATTCTTCGCTGAAGGAAATGGGCGCTGCCGTTTTGAATTGCGCCAAGTTGCTGAACAGCCATGTACCCTGAAATGGGCTGTCATTTTGTAGACGCCAAGTTGCTAAACAGCCATACGAGTTATACCCTGCAATGTTAGTGCGTCTATAGAATTAGCTAGTCGGGGTAAACTAATTGTAATTTAGCCTCGACTAGATTATTGTCCACCAGGCATTTCCACCAGGCATTATTGTCCACCCAGGCTGTATTACCTCCAAACCTAGAAACCAAGCCTGCCAGCCTGCTGTTACCGTGTCTGCCTGCCAACATCTCCTCCCTTGGACCTTCAAACGCCGCCGCCTTGCCCGAAATCTAGCCCCTGCCCTTGGCCGCCTTGCAAAACAGGTCTCGGGCATACCCGTCAGGCCTTGTCAGCTTCTCGAGGTCCTCGTCGGAACACCCCCCTACCTGCTGACGAAATTCAGTCGTCAACTGCGCCGCGTCTTCCTCGAGGGCATCGTCTTTGGTTTGCTGCCCGTCCCACGACAGCACCGGCAAGCCGTCGAGTAGTTGCTGCCCCCCCTCCCCCGGAAGCGTCTCCAGCATGTCCACCTGGGAACCGACATCAAACAACACGCTGGCCTCGTCGCCCATCATGTCCTTTTCCTTGTCCCGTGAGCCGGCCTGCCCTTGATACTCCTCGGGCTTCTCGGGCAGGTCGGTATGCACGCCGGCAATGGCGTCCGCAGTCTGCCGGCTGGGGTACAGCGTCGAATAGCCTCGCAGGCGCGATAGCTGCAGGGCGTACTCCATCCAGGCTGGATACTGCTTCCCCACCTCCTTGGAGGCCAGCATGGGGAGCGAGGCGGCCATGGTATGCTGTCTCTCCAGCACTTGCGACACGTACCCGTGCAGCTCGACCCACCTCTCGCCCATGACCAGAAGCGCGTCGCTCGTCGGCGCCTGCCAGAGGAACGCTGTGCCGGGGGCCGACTCGGCTTCGCCAGCTCGCAATGGTCGAGGCGGCGTAAAGGGCTGCGTGCCGCCCAAGACAGTGGTGGGGACAGAGAGGCTAATGGCCATCATCTTGGGGTGGCGACTCTCTCTAGTTGCCGCTCTGGAATGCTGCTGAAAGAGAAGAGAGTACTTGATGTCTGCATCGCGTTAGGGAGCCGCCCAGTCCAGAGGATACGGCCAAGACGTACAATGGAAGAAGTGGGAGCCCACCTCCATGTGCGGTGACAAGACCAGGACATGGGAGTGGAGAGCGTCCGAGGGCCAGAACGACTCCAGAAAGCGAGCCGAGCTCTCCTCTTCCGTCAGCCTCTGCCGCGGAATGCGACGGCGCAACGAGAGCATCGAGGGCATCAGCTTTTCGCCCGGGCATGGCGGCGGCCACCGGTAGCCGGCCAGGAAATTTTCCAGGGGCGCCTCGACCGTCGAGGGAAGCTCGACGACGAGGTGAGGGATCGAGTGGCCGCCAAGGTCGGCGCGGGCTATGGAGCGCAGCAGCCTCTTGAGATTACCGGTGCCCGTCGGGGGGCTGTGGACGACAATGTCGAAGCGAACCTTGTTCCAGGCTGGTACAGCGTCAGAAATGTTGGGTTGCGGGCGCAGGGAGTCCGACTTACCGGCCAGGGCCGACGCGTCCAGCTTGGTGATCCAGGCCAGGCGAGACTGGGGCTTTTCCGGCAGCTCAATGAGAGCCGACTGCGTCGTCTTGAGCCGGTCGCGGACGCCGCGGTGGAAAAAGGCCTCCTCGGCGTCTGTCGAGTCGATCAGGACGGCCTGGGGATGGGCGACGCGGTGGAAGACGGCTGTCGAGTGCTCGGGTCAGCGGTGCTGCCATGTTCCGGGGCGAAAACCAAGCTCACCTATGACGCGCTCCACGGCCAGCGTCATGCGCGCGTCGGTGGACGCGGCCGCCTTGTCGGGTCGCGCATCTAGAGCCGTCGTCAGCAACGGCAACGGGCAAAGACAAATATATCCCTACCGTGCATCGTCAGGGGACAGGTGGAATCTATGCCGTTTATTTTCAGCAGCTCTTTCAGGGGAATGCCGTCCCTGCCAACAAAGACGAAGTGAACCTGGCTCTGACGCTCAGCGGCCATCTGGCAAGCCAGGGGCAGCAGGGTGGACGCGCTCTGCAGGCTCGCGGCGGCAAACAAGACATTGCGATTCTTGACCGAGCCCGGGCTGACGGCAGTGACGGTGCGAAGGGAATCAATCAGCTTGGGCTGGGTGACGGGCCCGTTGTAGTCTCTGCCTTGATCCACGGCCTGTGTGCGGCTCGAGCCCTTCTCTGCGTAGGGGTAAGGGACGGGGGCTTTCGGTGGCTTGAGGAGCGGCGGACGTGGTTCATGCTGTCGGGGAGCAGCGCCGTCTGGCCTCGAGTTGGACAGAGCGGGGATGAAGCCGTCACCATGAGAGGGCCCATGAGAGGGCGTGTCGTTGGAATCGCCGTCGTGACGTGTGGCATGGAGCAAGACGACGACGATGGCGGCGCCAACGAAGAGGTAGGCGACGATGCGCAAGACCAAGGCCGGGCGGGGAAACCGGGCGGCGGTCCACTGACTGGGGCCACGCTTGGCGCCGTGCCGGTGGTCGTCGTCCTTTTTGGCCAATTCCTCGTCGTTGCGCCATGGCTGCCAAGCCTTGGAGTTGGTCATGGCGCGTAAAGTCCAATCGAGGGCAGGGACGTCTCTGGTGCCGTTACATTTCGGCTTGAGAGAGTGACAGTGGAAGTGAGGGGAGCAGCAATCTGGTAGAGATGAGGGGGAGAGTTGCGGGTGAGCGGGTGAGGGAGAGAGAGAGAGGCTAAAGCCAGGTGGTGAGTCGGTGAAGCATTCCCAGTCTCTCGCCCTTCGGGGAAAAGAAAGAAAGTCACTATGGCACGAGCTTACTGCAGGTACGAAGTACATGCATGCATGCATGCGGACCCTGACTGGAAAAATGGTGGGGCACGAGCAGCAACCCAAAATTTTGAATTGAATCGCCATTTCTTCCAAACCTCAACATCGTATAAGTCCCGTCAACTCTTGCAACAAACGGCACGGTCGTCTGCCGAGATCAAGGGCTCGGAGCCTCCCTACCCTGACAAAGCAAAGAACAAGAAGAAGCCCCCCAGAAGAACCATGGGCAAGTCGAGGCGCAACAGAGGCGGCTCAGCCCACCGCCGAGATCCCATCACCAAACAAGTCAAGCCCCCTTCGGATCCGGAGCTCGCAGCCCTCCGCGAGGCAAAGGTCCTGCCCGCCGTCCAGCTGCTGCGCTTGTCGGACCCCAAGTCGCGCTCCGCCGCCGCCGCCGCCATCGCAAACATCGTCCAGGACTCGCGCTGCCGCAAGCTGCTTCTCCGCGAGCAGCTCGTCCACACCATCCTCACCCAGACCCTGACCGATGCCGCCCTCGAGAGCCGCGCCGCGGGCTGGGGGATCCTCAGCCTCCTCACCCAGGCGGAGAATCCGGACTTCGCCGTCCATCTCTTTCGCCAAGATGTCTTGACCGCCATCCAGTATGCCGCCAAAATGGTGCGTCGCCTTCACTCCCTCACCTCTCACCCGACGTGAGCTGCCGACGTCGGCCATGCAGTCCCGGGGCTGACCGAGAAATCAACAGATTATAGACCGATTCCAGTCCAAGGACCCGGCATTCTCCACCGTCCCCAAGGCCGAGCGCGCCTTCGTCACCAGCATCGCCGCCTCTCTCGTCTGCCTCTTGACTGGCCTCGCCGGGTTGGGCGACGAAATCTTCGACGCAATCGCCGCAAACCCCACCCTCTCGCAGCTCCTCCTCGTTCTCGTTGCCCACACGAGGCAGGGCGAGACCGATGCTATTGCTGACCTGCGCACCGACGCCCTCGCCTGCCTCATGATGCTCTGCGAGGACAATGCGTCCCTCGCCAGCAGGTTCGCGTCGCCCGAGGGCAGTCTGTGCTTCCAGGCCATGATGGCCATCAAGAATCACGTCAGCGGCGACGGCATCCTTGCCTGCGCAACCCTGCACAACATCTATGCGTCGTTGGCAGCTTCCAAAGATGGCCCGGCGGCTCTCGAAGCAGACGACTCGGCCCTGATACCAACCCTCGCAAAGGCCGTTTCCGCAGCGCCGCCGGCCCACGACGCCGCCAACAATGCCGGCTGGGCCAGCTCACTAGAGCAGCAGCAGCTCGCCCTGGAAACGCTCGCCTCCATCGGCACGAGCCTGACCGCGTCGTCGGCCGACGACGCTGCTGGTGCTCCGATACAGAAGGAGCGTCACTCCGAGACCGTCGGGCATGACGAAAACATGGGCGACGTTGACGCCCCTGCTTCAGATGAGGAGGAGGGAGGCGACCAAGAGGAGGACGACGACGACGACGACGAAATGGGCGACGACGAGCTGATAGCCGACATGGAAATGGTGACGGGCGCCGACAGCGACGACGGCGCAGACGTAGACGACCTGCCCGTCCTCAAAGCCCTTTTATCAACAGCCCTGCCGCAACTCATCCGCCTCTCCAGCCTCGCCCCGGGCCAAAACGCCGACGACGACGACGACGCCGCCGCCGCCGCCGAGCTGCGAAGCCTCGCGCTCTCGGCCCTCAACAACATCGCCTGGTCCGTCTCACTCTTCGACTTTTCCGACGACCGCAACGCCGGCATCCAGCGCGCGTGGCGGCCCGTCGCCCGCTCCCTCTGGCAGCAGGTTGTCTCGCCCATCCTCGCCACCGACACGGCCGACATCGGCCTCGCGACCCAGGTCACGGGGCTCGCCTGGGCCGTGTCTCGCGGCCTGGCCGGATGCGCGCCCCTCGGGCCCGGCGAGCATCGCAAGTTCGTCGCCCTCTACCAGGCAACCAAGGGCCTGGAACAGCCCGGCGCCAACGGCGACGGCGACGACAACGACCCCTTCCAGACCCTGGGCGTCAAGTGCGTCGGCGTCCTCGGCCAACTGGCCCTCGACCCGGCGCCCCTCGACGTCAACCGCGAAGTCGGCACCTTTCTCCTCACCCTCCTCGCCGCCCTGCCCGCCACCCCGCCCGCCGTCGCCGTCGAGGCCCTCAACCAGCTCCTCGACGTCTACGCCGACGAGGCCCACGCCTGCGACGCCGCCGTCTTCTGGAAGGATGGCTTCCTCGCCCACCTCGACGCCGTGCTGCCCAAGACCCGCGCCATGGCAAAGGCCATTGACAAGAAGTCGGCCCCCGAGCTCAAGGCCAGGGCCGACGAGGCCGTCGTCAACCTCGGCCGCTTTCTCGCCTACAAGAGGAAGCATCAGCCGTGAGGGGGGAGGCTGTTTCGAGGCTGGATACCAGCATGACGGTGCGTTTATGACGCGGATGATTGAAATTCCATGAGCCGATGGCAACCCCCTCCTCTTATTATTGGAAAAGGGGAGGGGACAAGGGGGGGTACATTGGCCCACCATTGTCGTCGGCACAGCCCACGTGCAAGAGTTTTGCCCGGAAAGGAACTGTCATGCTTGCCAAAGGCAAGGAAAGAGTTGAGGCGGAGCAAGTGCCCCGAACGGAAAACGGTGGTTCAAGACTCAAGCCTGGCTCCGTCAAGATAGAACCAGCATCTGCCCATCGAGGCGAGTGAATGCGCCTTGTACAGGTAAAGAACGTCATCAGCATCTCTCAAAGACACGATAGAGCCCCTTTAGATTAGCCACCTCCAAAACCCCCCCTTCCATGAGCGACTTGGTCGCCACCAGCCGCGCCTTGAAGGCCGGAAAGAGGATATGCTCAACGGCCCGCCGCACGTGCTCTCTCCTCGCCCTCACGTCCGCCGGGACCGCCTCGTGCCCGTCGCCGGCTTCAGACGCCGCGGGCAGCTGCTCGGGGACGTAGTAAGTCGCCAGCTCCCGGACGAAGCTCCGGAAGCACCCCTTTTCTTCGGTCCACGTCACGTTGGGCCCTAGGCGCAGCAGGAACCGCGGCAGCTTGCTCAGGGGCGGCGTGTAGCCCTTGACCATGAGGGGGATGGAGATGAGTTCGCCGGCGGGGGAAATCTCGAGGGAAAAGTACTCTTGCATCATCTCGCGTCGCTCGACGAGCTGCTTCGCCACCCTGGTGGCAATGGCCTCGACGTCGAAGTCGTCGTCTGTCGCCCCCAGCATCGTCTTCTCCGCCTCGGCCGCCATAGTTAGCAGCTGCCTAAGCGCGAGTGGAGGGCTGAAGCGGATGGCGCCGAAATTCCCAAAGTCGGTCAGCCCCAGCTGGTAAAAGTACTCGAAGCAGGCGTGCCCGTAGTCGACCAAATACAGCTTGGTGCCGCCCTGGACCGCCGCCAGCCGCCGGCGCTCGTCAACGATGCCGACAAAGCTGTGCGACGCGAATATCTCGGTGAGTTCGCTGTGCATGTCGTCACGGACCTCGCCTCTCAGCTCCTTGACGCTCCTCAGACGGCAATTGACCGCCTCGCGACTACTGGCCTCGTACTCGATGTTCTCGGGGACCGCCAGGAGCTCGTCATCACGCCCGCTGGGTCCCTCTCCGGCATCTGCAAGGGTAAACATGCTCGTGATCTTACGCACGGAAGTGTCGGTCCTTACGAGCTCGTTAGAGTTCCTTCGCCGCTTGCCCGTGACCGCGAGCCTGGGCGTGGCGTCGTTGGACGGGGAGTCATCCGCGGGCTTGGCTCCGGGGAGTAGTGTCTGGGTCTGGAAGGTGCGACTGGTATCGACCGCCGCCAGCTCCTCTTCGATGTGCGTGCACACAGCCTGTATGATTTCATCCTCGTTGAGAAAGTGTACCTCCCTCTTGGTGGGATGAACATTGACGTCGACGCGAGCCGGGTCGATCTCGAGACTGAGGTAGACAAACGGGTGGCCGCCCTTGGGCAGGAAGTTTCCGTAAATCTGCTCCACGGCCTTTTTTATCTGGGTCGACTCGACGGAGCGGTGGTTGATGAAGAGCAAGAGCGTCGTCTTCTTGATGTGATAGTTTGCGTTGGTGGCGAGGCCGTGAGCTCTGAAGCCCCAGCGGTCCCCCTGTGTGGAAAACTCGATGAGCTCGTTTGCGACGTTGCTGCCGTAAACCTGACGGACCCTGTTAATGGATGTGGCGTGCGGTTGCACCGACAGGCTGCTGGACGACTCGCCAGCCTTTTTGCAAGTGAAGCCGACGCGGGTGCAGTGGACGGCATAGCGGCCGACGAGGTCGACGATTTTGTTATACTCTTCGGCGTGCGAACGAAAGGCCCTGCGGCGCGTCGGCACATTGAAGAAGAGATCCTCGACGGTTATTTGGGTGCCGGGCCGACCAGCGACTCCCTTGGGCTCCGAGGACTGTCCCGGCTTGGGCGGGGCCAGCTTGCCGTCGAGGTAGTGGGCGCGCCAGGCCATGGGCGAGTCCTTTGTCTTGGTGGTGACAGTCAGATGGGCGATGTGGCTGATGCTGGCCAGGGCCTCGCCTCGGAAGCCGTAGGTGCCGATGGAGGCGAGGTCCTCGAATGCGGCAATCTTGGACGTGGTGTGGCGCTCACACAGGATGGCGAGATCGTCTTTCTTGAGCACCACTCCATGGTCAGTCGTTCTTATGGGAGGCTGAGGTTGAAACGCGCTCTCACCTGGATGCCGCTGCCGTTGTCGGTGATTTGCAGGAGCTTCAGGCCACCGTCCTTGACAAGGACATCCAAGGCCGTCGACCCGGCGTCGACGGCATTTTCAATCAGCTCCTTGAGGGCGTGGACCGGGGCCACGATGATCTCGCCAGCCGCAATCTTGTTGACCACGTCTGCTTCCAGGGCCTGCGGGCGCCAGGGAGGAGGAGGGAGGGAGGGTTACCGGATGAACCCGTACGACCGGGGATAGGGGGGCATGAAATACCTTTATCCGCCGCGGTGGCGGGGGTTCATCGGGCTCGTCCTGGGCTTTCCTCTTTACGCCCCCTGGGCCATCGATTTCCATGTCATCGGCCATTGTGTCGCCTCGGTCGACGCTCAACTCAACGGCAGATGATGCTGTACAGGCAGAAGCCCGACGTAGCGGACACTGGCGCCGAGAGGACCGTGGTTGGCGGGGCCAGGGCCCTCTGCCAGCGACAGTGCCAATCGCACGAGAGCCCGAGGCCGAGGAAGGAGAGGAGTCGCGAGAGCGTGATGGCTGCCGTCACTTCCTTCGAGTTGCTGCGTCGTTGTCTGGCGGTGGTTGCATCGTGAGAAAGATGGGATGGGTGGGGTCAACGTCACTGATGCACAGTCAGCGTAAAGCTACCATGCGGGTACGCGGCGCTAAAACCCAACTGCCGCGATGTGGAGCCCACGCGAGGTCATCCCCACCCCACGTGACCTTTCCAATTGCCGCCGCTCCCCGTGATTAGCCGTCAAGTAGTACGAAGTACCTAGTACCACTTTAAGCCCGGGCTTCCGCCCCGCCCGGCCCTACGCCCGCCGAGATACGTACCGCCTCCGTGCCGCCGCCCGGGGCTCTTCCCCGATTGCCCGACGCCAGCCCCTGGTGTCCATGCAGGCCCGGGTGACGAAATGCCACCCCTCTTCTAGATTTACCGCCCGCACACACACCACACATACGAATACATACATACATACATATGTATTCGTACACATGTGCATATTCGTGTCAGCAGGCATCGACGAACACCGAAAAGTCCCTCGTGTTAGTCTCGAGTTATACAAAGCCCTCGTCCGTCCCCGATATCCCCGTCCCAGGCCGGACTATTGGGCCCCACGGGCTCGACGGATGCTCTCATGGCAACGTCCTTGATAAATTAGAGTTCCCCGGTTTGGGTTTTCCAAATCCGTCCATCTGAGATCCTCACCGCCGCCCGGTATGCAAGGCCTGCTGCCTTGTCGTCGTACACGCAGCACAGCCATGGTCCCCGGCGGCGAGCAGCAAGGGGTTCGGCGTCTCCCAACTCCAACTAGGTACGAGAGTTGCCGGACGCCGGCGTCCCCTCCCAGCAAGCCCCCTACCAAAACTTGGCCCTGCCTCTCCCTCCTCCCCCCTTGGCCGCTCACTGGGCTCGCACCCAGTCCGTAGTACACATTCAAATGCTCGACGTCGGCTCCCGCGCTCTTTGAAAAAGTATTCTTCCAAGGTATTCGACATGAAAGAAGAGGAATGGGGAAACAGGACAGTTACTCCTCCGCTATGCTTCTAAATCAAAACAAAGAAGAAGACCCATGGCAAGACCTCAATCGGCGTCGCAACTCGGGTGCAGATTCTGCAACGCCACAGTGCGACTTGTCTCGACCTCATTACCGCCTCCTCTTGTCGCCTCAGGGCTCGACATTGGGCAGCTGGTGGGGAACTCGCGCCCGCCGACCTCCCCGTCTCCTTGTCTTCCGCTGCGCCAGAGAGTCTAGTTGTTGTTGTCGTCCCTGTCGTTCATCACCACACTGCGTGGTTTTGCGCATCTGGTGACGTCCGCCCTCGTTACTGAGGCGCGTCAACCGAACCTGATGACGCCTACCTCGCAGTCTGCGCCGCCATACTGCTCGGCCAAATTAGTGGTTATGGTCTTTTCAACCTTGAGCCATCTCCATTAACTCGAGACCGCGTCTCTCTTTTCCCTTGCACGTCCTGAAAAGACACGTAGCGTAGAAACCGCCCAGCTTCGCCACATGTGCTCCGACTCATGTCAAGGATAGATGGACAAGACTGTTACTCGCCGCAGAGGGGTTGAATCGCCGTATCGTCTTGTCGCACGAGGCCGACTTTGCAGGCGGCCCGTCATGTCGCTCCTTGTCCCGTAGTGCGTACATGTCGTGGCAAGGCAAAAGACGGCGCTTCTAGTGTGGCTTCCGCATGTCATCTTGGGGCCCATCGATCAAGCCTCCGATATCGACGCGCCCTGATCGTTCGTCTCGCTGCCATCCGAATCCTCCCGTGGCCGGCGGCGGGCGTTGCTCGGAATGTGCTCGGATGGGGGGAAGCTGAAATCTCTGCTGGCCCGGCCGACCGGCAAACGAGGGCAGTAGTCCGCCGGAGACAGGAGGTCCATGCGATGGCTGCTCCGTCGGCCCAGAGTAGCGACTTGTGCCCACCGAGATGCCGTAGGGGGAGACGGGTGAGACTATGCCGGGACTGACGGCGGGCGATGCTTGGCTCGCCAAGTTCTGTAGGCTCAGGGGCGATCGCAGATTGAGAGGGCTCTCGCCGACTCTATGGCGGACGGGATCGAAAGACGGGCCGGCACCGGCGCGCGGTCCGAGGCCCTCGGATGGCCCCGGTGTCCCGTGATAGGCAACGGCGGCGGGGATTCGCGTCGGTGCGGACGAGGACGGATGCGGGTAACGCGGCGGCACACTCAGCAGCATGACGACGAAGAAGAATGATCCCTCTTTCCCGAGACCCATGCGGAGGGGATACTGCCTCGCATATCCGTCGGGCCCGACAAAGGCCAGCTGATCCTGAACATTCAAAGGAAACCTCGCAATTTCCTCGGTACCGAATCCCATGCCCTGAAACGCCGGTCCGAGGCCCAGGATAGGCGGCAGGTAGTTTGGCTCTCTTCGCTTCTGCTCGCCCAAGAGCCGGTTCTGCATGCCGAAAATCTTGTCCGCCTCGGTGCCGGCCGCCACCTCGCTCAGCTTCCGGCCCGTCACGCTCACGGCGCCAATGGCATCCAGAAACGTCGGCGACGCCTTGCCAAAATCCATGCCCATGGTCAGATAGGCCACCGGCTCCGGGTAGCCAGCAGGCAGCGGTGGCGGGCTGTAGACGCTCCCGTCAGGGGCCCTCTCGACAAACTGCGTCGGCGGGAGCGTGGCGCTAGTCGGTGTCTCGAGCTGCCGATAGGACTGCTGCCTGTGAATCATGTCATCGGACCCTTGCGGGCCGGGGGTATATGCGCCCAGCGGCCTTCGCAGCGAGAGATCTGGATAGTGTGGGGGCCGGAGCGGATCGTATCGGGCGTCTCTGTCGTCTCGAAGTCGGGGTCTGCCACGCTTCTTGTGTTGGACGTCAACGCAAGCGTCTTCCTTGCCGTTGCTGAGACACCTTGAGCACGGCCGTTGGGCTGCAGTCAGTTGGTCAGCGTCTGTTCGACAACATGTCTTGAGTCGTACAAGCTGCCAACTTGAGCAGTCTTGACTGGCTCCAACTTTAGCAGTCTTGACTGGCTCCAACTTCAGCAGTCCCAACTCGGGACGTTTGGCCAAGAGAAACCAAACAAAAGACATACCGTCACATCTAGAGCACGCTCCCCGGTCAGTACCCTCGTCGACTAGTCTGGGCAGAGGGAGACCAGGACGTCGCTTACCGAAGATGGGCCCGCTTGCACGGCACGCAAGCAGAGGCAACATGGCCTTTGGTTTTCCTCTGAGACTTTGGGGGAGAAAAGGACTGATTTTCAGCCGCCGACGTTCGACTCGCCATGGGATACGGCCCCTCGGAGCTGTGTCCCGACGCAGCCGTGTGCGGCCGTTGAAAAGCTGGTTGCGAGGCTCCGCGAGGTTGATGGGGCGTGTACAAGGGTGTCAGCGGTATCGCCTCCTCGGGACCCGGGAAGCCACGCGGTGCGCGCAGCGGCTCGTGCGGATAGGATCTCGGCGGCGGCAGGCGTTGCGGCGGCGGCTGGCCATGGCGTTGCGGCTGCGGCTGCAGCTGTAGGGGCCTCTCTCGGTAGCCATGCTGCGGGACGGCGCTGCTCGAGTAAAGTATCGGTGCCTCGCCCCGTTGGCTCGCCTCTCGAGATGGTCTGGTCGGGACGTTTGGCGGCCCTGACATGGGCGGAGAGGGATATGCCCGGATGCGAGCCGATGCCGCAGACTCTGCTACTTTGCTCTCCCAGGCCGAGTCGGAGGCGCCGCTGGCCAGGAGCGCTATACCCGGGCGCTGGCCGAGAGGAAACGAACGAGTATCGAGAGGGCGGCTTACAGACAGCATGGATGGGACGTTTGGCTCGAGTCGTCAAAAAGTCTGGGCTTTGTTCTCGGCCGGATCGTGGCCGTCTTGCCGCCTTGGTCCCGTGGGCAAAGCGAGGCCCGTGCAAAGCCAGGGCCGACGGAAGACGAGGCGTCCGAGGCTGTTGTTGGCCGTCGTCCCAACGATGCTGTCGAGCTATCTATCGTCAATCAAGGTTCAACGTCTTTTTCCCTTCCCTTTGCACGAAACGAGCACCTCTGTCCGCTAATCGACGATGATGGGCAGACAGGCGAGCAAACCCCCCGACAGACAAACGTGACGAGGCAGATTAAAGTCGAGATGCACCAGTGTGACCGGATGATGATGCTGCGTCTTGTGGTTTGTTGATATTGTTGCTGCTGCTGCTGGTGGCGGTGGTGGTGGCGGTGGTGACGGCGGGGCCCCAAAGGCATGCAATGCCCAATGTGGGTGGTGATTTCAAGGAGAGAGGCGGCCGAGCGGTAAAAGGCAATGGGTCAAGAGCCGGAAAAGAAGAAAGAGTCGGGGCAGCTGAAACAAAGTGCTGCACAGTGATACTACCACCGAGAGATCTTACAAGTGTCGTGATACGGCATGGGGACCTGTCGGTGTGGTTGCTTGAGATTGTTGGGATGTGATGGGAAGAGGCGGCTGGCCGAAACTGCTGAACCAGGGAGCCGCCACGGGGGCTGACGAGGAGAGTTGGATGGATCGAAGCGAATAGTCCCTTTCCGGTCCGAGACTGATTTAGAGAGAGAGACGACGGGCCGCCGAGGGACAAGTACACACAGCACGGGCAGGAGTCGAGGCGGCGGCTCGGGGGGAAGCTAGAGGCTGATCGGCGGCTCGAGCTCGGTTTTTGTGCAACTCGCTGGGCTGCTCGAGGTGCAAGCCGAGCAAGGGTCGTTGGGGTTTGGCGGCCGGGCCTCGGGGGGGGGGGGGGTGTATGGGAAGGATCCTGGTCCGAGTCCGAAGAGCGGATGCTAGCCAAGAGACGAGCGTTATGCCGTGGGGATGCAGTGCGGGTCCCCCATCTGACAATTCTCCGCGTGTCTCGAACGAGGCAACGAGGTTTGCTCTTTTGGGGGGGGGGAGATTTGGGGTCTGTACGGAGTACTGGGCAATAATAAGACACGCGAGGCGGGTTTGGATTTTGGGGGGGGCGTGGATGCGAGGAGATGCGAGGGGATGCGAGGGCGTGGGCACAGGGGCCCGTCAAGAAGCGCAGGACATCAGACAAGAGAGACCGGGGAGAGGAAGGGGGGGGGAGGGGGTGTGTGTCTGGCCACGCACGGGAGCCGTCAGGGTGTCACTTCGGCAATCGGAGCCCATCTATAGTACATACATACATACGTATGTACAACAGAGGAGAGTCAGGACGAGGCACAAGAGACGAACAGGGAGGCGGAACGGACGAGGAAGGGAGGGGGGGGGGGGGTCACTTTGTTTTTATCCGGCCCGTGTTTCATTGATAAGTGATGAGTGAGCGAGAGAGGTGACAGCCAGTAAGATGCCTCGAGAACGAGAGAGACGTGTTGACATGGAGGTTATTCAGGCCCTCGAAAGATGGCAACCGGCGACGAGGCAGACGCAGGGAAGAAGACGGGCATGGGTAGAGGGCATGGGGACGACGATTCATGCCAAGCTATCAGTCCGGTACATAGTACTCCGTACATACAAAGTTGACCGTGGTATGACTGACTGCAGACACTTGGCTGCAGTATAGTAAAAGGTACGGATAGCGTAGATAAAGAAGAGACGGCCTATAGAACGGTAGTAGCATTAAGTACTTGCAACCCTAAGCCACCGTGAAGAAGCAAACAGGAAGGGAACCCTTGTCCCAGAGGAAGGCAGAGGTATTATTCTTCTGGAAGCGGCCGTGATTGGAGGTGACGGGGGAGAGGAGAGGGGGAGGGGCAGACAACACTTCCGGGCTGTCGGGCTCCGGGCCCCTTTGCTGTTGGTTCTAGGCAAACGGAGCTCCAGTCGGCCGGGCGGCGGCGTGGGCGGGCACGCACGCAACATACATACGTATATATGTACATACTCCGTATCCGTACATCGACACGCATAGTATGTACATACAATACGAACGCACACATATATGAGCACATGTACTTCGTATATACATACATGTTCTGCGCGAGAGAACGAGAAAGAGGGAGAGCTTTTGCAGTCGGCCGTACTCCGTCCAGGTACGGACACGGGGGGGGGGGGGGCTGCTTGCAGGGCAGGGATGCCTCAGAAGGCGCTCGGGCTGGGCATGCCAGTGCCAGCAGGTTGGAAGGGAAAAGGGGGGATGGCCCAAGGCTGAGAGCCAGGGCTATCCAGGGAATCTCCAGACGCGGGCAAGATGAAGCTCCACCAAGACGACGACGACAGGGCATCGCGTTTTGTCACGACCCCATCCACTCAATGCCGGATCCAAACAGCCATGCGCTCGCATGGGATGGATATCAGCATGTCTGCATGCGAGCATCCCCAGACGCCTCCAAGTGTAAAAAAATGATGAGGTGAGATTGGGGCATGGAGCAGGCACCCGGGAGACAGAAACAAGGCGCCCGTCTGCCCGGAATCAACGACTCGAGACGGTAGCAGACGATGACGACGACGACAACGACGACAATGGGATGTAAGGCAAAGGCAGGGCAGGGGAGGGGAGGGCAGGACAGGGCAGGACAGGGCAGGACAGGGCATGGCAGGGCATGGCAGGGAATGGCAGGACAGGACATGGCAGGGAATGGCAGGACAGGGCAGGACAGTGTGGTGGGATGGGCCCGATGTCAGTAGAGTATGTACGAATAGACGCACCGCAACCGGAAACAGGATTGCACGTTGGAAGAAAGGAAAAAGAGGGGACCAGGGGGGGGTTCGATGACACATGGTGGTGGAGTCGTCAAGCTTCTTTGAATCCTGCTGGCTTGGCCATCATTAAACGTGCGCAGCAGGGCAATGCCTCTCTCTGCATCCATCGACGCCATCATCCCCTCCTCGTCGGTGCATCCTTGGAATCGTGGGGTGCTTTGGCCGCCAAGAGCATCAGTCCCAGTTTCACCCACGCCAAAGAGCGCAACAGGACAAGGAGAAAGGGCCCACGAACCGCTCTCGGTATTCGAAGGACAGGCAAAAGGGGCGCAGTATTGAGGCTTGAGCCGGCACGACACCCCCATCTCCTCGGCCATAGAGTGACCAGCGACGATGAAAATGCCCGAGCTCGAAGAAGCATTCGCCTCCGAGGCGGCCATTGACAAGTCGGTCGGTTTCATGTCGGACATTGGCGGCAGCTTGTTGGACCTCGGGGACGCTCCTCTCCCCTGTTTCCATGGCCAGATGTGCATCATCAGCCCACGTTGGGGTTTCTGTATGACACTTTCCCTCTTAGAGACATTTGCCATGCGTGTGAAGTGCGTGTGAAGAGTCAAGAAGACCAAAAAAAGAAACGTCCATCCCCGCATAATACGACGTCGAGTCAAAACGCAGCTTGAGCCCATGCAAGACACGGCAAAGGAGGCTGCTTGATCTTCCAACGACGTGGGCGCATCCCGTTTGGGCAAAGGGGGGGGGGGGGGGGCAGGCAAGCACACATGGCATCCTTGATGGTCGTGGAGCTTTACCGCAACTGGGCCCCTTCGTTGCGTGCCGCGCGCTGAGGGTGAGGGCGAGGGCGAGTGAGGATGAGGGCGAGGTAGGGTGAGGCAGGGTGAGGCAGGGTGAGGCAGGGTGAGGGCACGCAGGGTGAGGCAGGTGAGGCAGGCAGGGTGAGGCAGGGTGAGGTGCGGGCGCTGGCCTTGGCGTTTCGCTGCCTCTCATTAGCTGCCGTGGCCGCCGACAGATCAGAATCAGCCGCGGCAGTATGACATGACAGGACGAGCCGTCCACTGCGTCCAACCACGAGCGGCTTTGCTCGCAGCAAGACGAGCCCCGTCCCCAGAGATAAACTTGGAACCGAGCGCGGCATGAAGAAAAGAAGGAAAAAAGGGGCGGCGAGGGCGGGTTCACCGCAGGAGGAGAAGGGGTTCTGAACAGAGAGCAAGTCGGGAGGGGGACGAAACCTCGTGTCCCCAGCACACCGATAGTTCCTGCGCGAGATTGTGCACTGTGTCGCACGGTGTAGACGCGTATCAGCTACTTGCTTGCCACGCCTGTCGTGGTCCGAGAGGCGGGTAGAGACACCCGGCGCGGCATGTGTGTGGTCAGTCCCGGCCGAGGAGAAAGGCTTCCATCCCAACTCTTCATCCCATCCCCTCCTCTTCCTCCCCCCCTCTCTCCCCATGCCGTCCCGGGCCATCCACAAATCCAAGCACAGCGCTGCGCCCGATGGGAGGAGAGACAACCAAGGGGGGAAAGAAGGAGAGGCCCCAGTGTTGGTGCCACCCCCGACGGCATATACCTTTTAAAGATGAAAGATGCGGCGCATCACTCGGAATAAGAGCGTCTCGGCCTCGTCGTCGTCGAGATGCGCATCGCCATCATCAGCCTCAGCGCCCGCTCACCCCGTCTCATGAACGACTCGTCACAGCTGGCAAGGACCGACGGTTCAGCTCCATGAGCAATATTACCCCAGATAAAACGGGCCGCCTTGGGCACATCTTGCCCTGGCCTTGCCCTGGCCTTGCCCCTGGCCTTGCCCATGGCATCGGGGCCACCTCGTCCAGCTCGGCAGCTGACGCTTCGCAGCTACGGACGGACGGTACACACTTGTTTGTATGCAGTCGCAGTGGCCGATGGCATTTTCCCCTGCCACCACCGTCGCATCGACTGGCCACGCCACGCATGTGCCCACGAAGGGCATCCGGGAGACGAAGCTGCTGTTGGCCACTGCCGCCTCGGCGTAGCCTCACGTGCACCATTTCCCGCACACACAAGACATACAGCCACGGCCGTCGACGACAAGACTGGACCGGACTCTCCCGCCCGTCTGTCTGCTTAGACGCGTGCATGGAGCGTGCATGAGTTTGTCTGTGTCTGTAACAGACGTCTCTCGGATGCGCTTCATTAGCTCTCAGGGCGGGGAGCAGGGGGGTGCTCGCTACCAAGACCGACAAAAACTCCGCTGGAGAAATGGTTTGAGAAGAAAGATTTCGAGGAGAGACATGTGGCGGCATGCATGACTCCTGACGCGAACTTCCTTCCATGCGTGCAGGCCCGCGACGTCTCGGTATAATCCAAACGACGACATGCATGGGACAAGATACTACCTAGTAAGTAGTGTAGGCACGACTCTTGTCGAGTCCACGTGTGCAAATGATAACACGTCGTATCGAATCGACGAGATAGCGTACTTAGTCGTCATAATAATGACTGTCACAGGCTCAGATAGATTGAGTGGTGGACAATCCCCGCAGCGACCTAGTCGCGACTCGGCAGGGGGGTGGCCACCACTTGGGCTCTTTGCACGCATCGCGAGCCCCATCAATTCCCCCAAAAAATGTGGTGGTGCCTGGCCTGGGGCAGATCAAAAGAGATCAAAAGACGCTGCCTCGGGCCGTTTGCCAGGCACGATGCGACTCTGCCACAAGGTTGCGCCCAGACGTGACGAGCCGGAGCCTTATGCCATGTCGAGGTTAATGAAAAGGCCATGACAAGACACGGACAGGTGTACGTAACAGGGGGCGTGGATCGCTCTTCTCGAAACATGGCCTGCTGATCATCATGTGCCCGCGTTTCGGCCCTCGCCTGCCCACGCCTGCCCTCTTGGCCCCGACCCCGACCCCGTCAGGTCGGCCATCTCGGAGCGCGGCAAATCTCTGGAAATGGTTCCACTGGGGACCCCAGCCCTGCGATAAACCCGGATGGTCGGAGCAACGTGTGATGGTGGCCCATTTCACACGCATCCAGACGCCCTCCGCACGCCGTCCCGAGAGTCAGGCATCGTGTGTATTCGTAGGTGCGTGCGGGAGCCGAGGAGCAATTTCGCCTGCGTGTGCTGCTTGCGTCATGTCTCGCGTGCTTTTCGAAGCTTGCCTGCCCGTGGTTTTGACACTTGGTTTCGACACTTGGTTTTGACACTTGGTGTTGACAACCTCGTTCTTGTAGCGTCGGGCTAGTGTAGGGTAGCATGGCAGGGTCGAAACCGCAGGGAGCGGACAAGAATGTCAGGACAGGCGTTCGTGAGGGTTTCGGCCCAGCTGCAAGGTCCGAAATGGGTCTTTTCCGGTGCAACCCAGCGAGGCCAGCGAGAGGGCTTGGTAATTTACTGCTGCCTGCTTGAACCGGGAGGGAGCGTGGCTTCCATTCTGGGATCCGTTTGTGCCAAGTACGTACCGAGTACAAAACCCACCAGTATGCGTGTACGAGTCCCTAGGTGAAAGCAGCTGGTAAAAGCAGGTACCTACCTAGGTATCAATCAGCAAGTCGCCCCAGGAGCCCCAGGACACGAATGAATCGAGCTGAAATCCTCCGACCCGCACATGGCCGCCTTGTTTCTAGGACCAAACTCGACCCGGGTGTCCCCAGCTTCCGTTCCCTGGCCTGCCCGACAAAGCCGGTTTCGTGAAATGAGCACAGCTCACCGTTCCTCGGCAACACTCCCCGTTGGGACGAGACGAAGCGAAGCACTTGGGACGATTCGCATGCACGTACCCCCCCCTATCGCTTAACCGTCCGACGTCGTCACCGACCTGTAGGCGGCAATGCTGGAATGATTGGAGAGGGTGTGCGGCGGCGGTCCGGCAATCTGCCCAGCCTGCCATAATCTCGAGCCTGGCGAGCTTGGATGACGTTGCTCGGGATGCCAGCCAGACATGCCCTGCCTCGCCGGGAAAAAGCTTATTCCTGTCCTACAAGCAAGCGTCCCCGAGTATGGATGTAGTATCCGTACCGAGATGTATGTATGTACCTGCTTCTCCGGCTATTTCCAAGCTGGCCCATCCAGTGTTGGAGAAGCTGGCGGAGACTGACGAGCATGGTGCTATGGTGCTACAGAGCTCACGCCATTCGAGGCGCTCAACGGTATTTCTCGACGGTTTTTGTGACTCCATGACCCCATGACCAAGCCTCCGAGCTCCCGTCGGCAGATCAACAAGATGGCTCGGGGGTCCGGACGATGCGGTACGTCTCTTTTGCTCTGGTCGACGACGAGGCGCCATTGGTGGACGCGGATGCACGCACTCCTTATGCCCAACACAGAGTTTATGCCCACCAATTGCCGTCAGGGCCAAGCTGTTCTAAGAGGCAACTGCAACGGTCGGTAAGGCGGCATGATATCAGCGAGGCTATTTGTCTGCCCGGAGCGTGCATTATAATACAATACATGTATGCATGCATGCACGCATCACGTCTGCCATGCTCACCAAGGGCATATCGAATCTCCATAGCATAGTTCCATGGTCATGGATGCAAGTACTATTGGACACCTCGGAGTATTCGTACTTCGTACACCCTCGGAGACTGGTAAGTTCGCCGAAGCGCGACGGCCCTGTCCATGGTTGATTCCCGACGGTGGCGCTTCCCTGTCGGATCAAGACCGTCGTACATGGTTGTGCGGAGCGCATGGGTAGCGCATCATGTCAACTGGTGAGACGGCCCGCCTATCCCTCAGCTCACAAGCTTGTCGCCTCGCTCCCGACGGCCTTGTCTGCCGGGGAAAAATCAAACCAAGCTTGACTACGAATATTCGTACTTGGTATGTACCAGGGGCGCTGACGACGACGCTCATGTATATGTATGTATTCGTACATACATATGCCTGCAGCTACTGAGCATACCGATGGCAGTCGCCGGCAACTTAAATGCCGTGGGTTCTCATGCATCGGAACTCGAAGCTAAGATGCCGGCACGTCGGCTTTTAGCCCCGGTCCACACCCATCATAAGGGGCGAGACGGCCCGGTTCGAGACGACGACGACGGCCAGAAGCAAATGTCGGCAAAGACGTCAAGCTTGTGCCGAGTAGGGAGTCGGGGAAAGACGGGCCCGTGCCGCCAACTTCAACCGGAGTCTGGCACACTGGCACCTGCGTGTCCGCCTTCTCACGACCCGCTTCTGTCATGTCACCCGCATCGAGCTGCGAGACAAGGGCGTGACGGTTGGGCATCGAGGCCCCTGTCCCGCGTCCCGGGGCCATGACCACGACGCTTGCTGACGGGTGCGCCGTCGGGGAGCATCAAGTCAAGCGGCGCGTCGACTCCAAAGGTCCCAAGGAGGCCCCCGGGGGGTTATATTCCAGCCCCGTCCTGCAATCTATCTGGGGTGCCCAGGGCTGGGAACCTGCGTTTGCTTGCTACCACCTGAGTGGCCAGGTTTGCCCTTTGCAAATGGACAGTCCGAGGCAAGCCCTACATTGTAAGCTGCAATTTGCCGCATTGGGTAGATCGAGCAGGCAACCCTGGGCAGGGGCAGACAGATGGCTGGGCAGGTACATAATAGTGGACAACTGCGGGCGGGGACAAGGGCAAATGCTGAAGAGCACAGGAACGGAGACGGATCAGTACGGCATCCCACTCTCACCTCTGAGGCGGCAGAAAATTCATTGGTGAGGGAAATTCCCGGGTCGTCCGCCGTAGAGGGTAACACGGAGGTCGACGATGACGTCGAGAAGACGAGCGACGGGCCAAGCATGGACCTTGTCTCACTCGAGTGCATGGAGCATGTGCACTTTCGGTCTCGGCTGCTTGTAGGAGGGGTTCCGGACCAGCCGCTCAGCGCGGGATGAGAGGCGCCGAAGTGGTCGGTCCCGGGCGACGATCCCGGGCGACGATCCCGGGCGACGGTCCCTGTCGAAGGTCCCTGTCGAAGGTCCCTGTTGACGGTCCCTTGTCCACGGTCCCTGTCGTTGAAATGCTCCGTCGAGTTGCCATGGATGAATGCAACGGTACTCCGTACATGTGATGGTGCCAAGAACACGACTCGCTCGCATGCTTGCTCGTGCATCCGAACCATAGCAGTACGGGTACAAGGCCAGTATGTATGTACCATGCATGGCAGTACTAGGCGTATGTATGTACATACATATGGATGGACCGGACATGATGCACGTCCTGTCGCATTGTGACGGACGGGCATCCGTACATTCGACGACGGAGATTTTGACTGCCCTTGTGGCCGTCGTTTCGATTTCCAGGGTGTGTCACACATGACCAATGGCCGAGGCGAGGAGCCCGACGATTTCTCCGGGGCGGCGCGCCTTGCTGCAGGTGGCGCGGCGAGGGAGGGAGAGAGGAGAGAATGAGGAATCAAAAGGAATATCCATCCATCATCCATCCTCGGGGGGTTTTTCAGCACGGGCCATGATGAATGACGCCAAGAGCATCCCTATGGCGGGTAGTATGCATGTACGAGGTATGACAACCAAGGTACGGAGTATGTACCTCTTCGTACTACATCACTCCGGTATAAAGTCCGGATAGTGGTCGGTTATTTTCCGCGACGCTGCGGCGGCCTGGCCATGCACGCATACCGAGTATGTACATGCGGTGTAGGCAGTGCTGTTGGTGGTGGTAAGAGAAGGCGTGAAGTACGGTACGGTACTTCGTACTTCGTATGCAACCTTGATAGGCACATACATGGGTAGGGGGTTGTTGCATGTGGTTGCCAAGCATCTCATGGCAATCCCAGCCGTCTTCTAGTATCCCATCTACCCGCGCCGGCCGGCGAAGCAGCGGGAGGCGACGCGGCAATGGCGTCATCTGCGCCTAAGCCTTGCCGAGAGACGGTGGCATTGGGGAGTCCAAAAATAGGGTTTCGAGCATGTTGATTACCACCGGGCTGGAGACGGGCTGGATATTGGCTCGGGCCTCGGGCGCCTCGTCGTGGTTTGGAGACGGGGTTTTGAGCATCACTGACTCCTGATCACTGTCAGTGTGTTTGCCAACGAGGCTTCGACATGACAGGCGTGCCTTACGTAAAGGCATGTACTACTACTAGTAGTAGGTATGTCGTTCACCTCCCCCCCCCACAGCCCGGCAGTTCTCTCTGGCCCCCTAGGCACTCGCCTGCGCATAACCCTTGGCGGCAGGGGTGCAACGAGGTCAAGAGGAGAAAAAGAAAAGAAAAGGGTCCGTCGGGGCCCTCCGCCCCACCCCGGACGCCGACGCCCGGGATCCAATGCCGCCTCTTCCCTCGCCTCGTCCCCGACTTCTTTTTCCGGGACAACTCGGTAGAGGTTCCCCCCCCCCTTGCGGCGGAACATCCTCTGCGGAATAAAGCAGGGTAAAGGAGAATAAGAGGTTTCGGAACAAAGTAGGATTCTCTCGTGTTTGCAGCGGCAAGGGGGCAAACCTGTGTGCTACTCGGGCGTGCGTGTCGGCTGCTCCCGTGGACATGTCTGTGCCTTTTCGGATGCCCCGTTTGGGGGGTGTGTGTATGTATGTACATACTGTACTCTATACGAATACATACATACATACACTCAACCCCGAGTGATGCTGACGAAAATCGCGGTGCCCTCACTCTCGCCTTGCCAAGCCAAACTCTCTTCTTCAACGGCTCTGCAGTCCCCGGCGAGCGCCACCACGTCGCGTGGTCGCGTGGCTTGGTTTCCGACTCCGAAAGAAAAGGAAACAGAACCCTTTAAAGCTTCCTCTCTCCTCTGCTGCTGCCTTGATTACATACCTACCTAACTCGTACAGAAGCAACTTTCCATCCCTATCCACCCTCTCCACCCCCTCCCCCTCCACCACTCACTCCCCCATTCTTCAACCAGGTGCGTACCGTACCAGTTCAACATCTCTGCATCCATTCACAAACACCATGTGCTATGCTCCTCGCCCACACATACATACGCATCCATACACACACACACACGCGCGCACATGTGCCCTCCCGTCTCTCGAGACACAGCTTGGTAACCCCCTTGGCAACCCCCTTGGCAACCCCCTTGGCACCCCCCCCCCCCCCCTTTTCCGTGCTCGCTAATCGCCCGAGTCAACATCCCGTCTCGCTTGCGTGCATCATCCATCCCCCGACAGCTTCGGCCCGCAGCCAACGTGGGTGACAGCAAGCACCACTAGACTCTCGACGCTTCCATGCGCGACCCTCCAGCCACGCACATGTTTCGTCTGGTGTCGTATGCCGTGCCAAGTCTCGCGCCATCCCCAGCCCTTGCCGGCAATCCATGTTGGGCGCAAATGTCGCGTGCCCTGTACAACCGCCGCCTCTCATGTGTTCCGCAACACCACGTAATTGTCACCTCATTGCCCCAGTGCCCTCACCCCGATGCCTCATCGCGCCCGCCCGAGACTCGACCCCTCGCCTTTGTGCCGCCCCCATAAGACTTGACAATCGTCCTCGTCCGCCGTGCCCCCCTTGCGAGCCACGCGAGGGCCTCGTCGGCCCTCCGCATCACAACCGGCTCTCCATGCCAGCAAAATGGCCGTCGCCTGCCCAGTGCGAGTCGGGCCAGACCAACCGGATCGCTTCCCACATGTGGCTGTCGAGCGTCATGCGTCAGTCACACCGTCCGTCGTTTCAACAATGACTGGCCTCCATCTGTCCCACGTCTGACCGACCACACCATGCCGAGAGCTTGCTTACCTAACGTGAACAATCTCAAGCCCGTCCTTGACTTCCTGTGGCAGGTCCTTGACGTCCTTTCGGTTCTGAGCCGGCAAAAGGACCGTCTTGACGCCTGCCCGAAGGGCCCCAATCAGCTTCTCCTTGATACCCCCGACGGCAGTCACTCGGCCGCGGAGGGATATCTCGCCCTGCCTCACGTGTTAGCTACCATGGTGGGGTACTTTGTCCATTGGCAGAATAGAGCAAACAGCCAGCGAGATGGATGGGGGCAAGTTACCGTCATGGCCATGGTCGGCGGCACCGGCTTGCCCGAAAAGAGGGAAATCAGGGCAATGGCCTGGCCGATGCCGCTGCTCGGGCCGTCCTTGGGGATGGCTCCCGATGGGCAGTGGACGTGGATGCTCCGGTTCTTCATGATATCCGTCGCCGGCTCAGGGGCCAGCCCCAGCTCAAACGCGTGCGCCTTGACCCACGACAGGGCCACCTCGACGCTCTCCTTGAGCACGTCGCCCAGCTTGCCCGTGAGCTGCACCCTGCCGCTTCCGGGCATGTCCGCCACCTCGATGAAGAGAATGCTGCCGTTGCCGCCGGAGCTGTATGCCACCAGGCCCGTCACGATCCCAGGCCGGCTCGTCTTCTCGGCAATCTCCTCCTCAAACTTCTCGATGCCCAAGATGTTCTCGACATCTTCCACAGTCAGCTTCGGCCGGTACTCGCCCAGGCGGCCACCGTCCTTGGCCTCGGCAAACTCGACGGCCTTGGCCCGGCAGACGGACCCAAGCTCACGCTCCAGGTTGCGAACTCCCGATTCACGAGTGTACGACTCGATGATCTTGGACACGACGTCCTGGTTAAAGGCGACCTGGTCCTCGGCCAGCCCATTGACGCGAATCTGCTTTGGTATCAGGTGCTGCATCGCAATGTGGCGCTTCTCCAGCGTAGTGTAGCCGGGAAGATGTATCATTTCCATGCGGTCCAGCAGCGGGGGCGGAATCGTGTCCAGGCTATTCGCCGTAGCGATGAAGAGCATCTTGGAGAGGTCAATGGGCATTCCGACGTAGTGGTCTTGGAACGAGTGGTTTTGCTCCGGATCCAACACTTCGAGCATGGCAGCCGACGGGTCGCCGTGGACGCTGGCGATGCCAATCTTGTCTATCTCGTCCAGCAAGAAAACAGGGTTCGCCACGCCCACCTTGCGCAAACCCTGCACGACGAGGCCCGGCATTGCAGCCACGTACGTTCTCCGGTGACCGCGGATCTCGGCCTCGTCTCGAACGCCGCCAAGAGAGATGCGATGGAACTTGCGGCCCAGGGCCGTGGCCACCGACTTGGCCAGGCTCGTCTTCCCCACGCCCGGAGGTCCGACGAGAAGCATGATGGGCGACTTGTCGACCATGCGCCGCGACTTGAGTATCTGCAGTTTGGCCCCGTCGGCATCAGGCTCGTTTGTCGGGTTGGTCGACGATTCCAGATGGGGTGGGAGGCCATCGTCAGCATCCGAAACGGGAGCCTCTGCTTCCGCCTTGCGAATCTGCTCGTCGACCTCGTCGTTGATGGACTGCTTGAGCCTCAATACAGCCAGGTATTCGATGAGCCGCTTCTTGACCTTGTCTAGGCCGTAGTGGTCATCGTCCAACTGTTTGCGAGCCCTGGTCAGGGTCTCGGGTCCCAGGCGATCGTCAGTCACGGCAGCCCAAGGTATCTCGGACAAGGTCTCAAGCCAATTCCGCGTGACCTGATACTCCTGGTTCATGGGCATCATCTTTTGCAGACGTCGCAGCTCCCGGTCGACGGCCTTGGCCACGTCGGCCGGCAGCATTGCGGCCTGGAGCCTTTTCCTGAGCTCGTCAAGCTCGCTCGCTTCTTGATCATCGCCTTGGTCGTTTCCAGAGGGAATCTGCCCCGAGGGAGGGACGAAGCTCATGCCAGGCATTGAGAGTATTGAGTTTTGCTTCTTGGACTGGTTGTCGTTGAGGCGGTCGAGGATCTGGACCGGCACCGAAGTGAAGGTGGTGATTTTGAAATTGTTCTTGATGCCGCCCAATTGGCGCTCCAGCAGCTCAACCACCTTTGTGATCCTGACCTTGACGTCGAGCGCGGCCAAGACTCCGAGCTTCTCCTCGTGCGAAGTTTCCACCAAGTTGGCCATGAAGTCGGCCAGTAAGCCGGCCTCCTTGATGTCCCTCCTGACAATGAGCAATTCGAGGCGCTTTGTGAGGTTTGGGGAGAGGACGGGGCTGCCTCGTGTCCGGGGCAGCAGAGACGAAATCCTCAGTATCGTGACGAGCTCTCGTGACCGTAGCTTGAGCAGGCCAAAGAGATCCTGCAGCTGCTTATCGGTCACGTCGACTGTAGAGATATTTGATCAGCGATTGCGTATATGGCGGCGGCAGGAGACGGACGGGCCGGCACTTGGCGACATACTTGCATCGGTAAAGTAGGTGACCTTTGCTTCGAAGAAAGGCCGTTCGCGCGTGATGCTGTCGACCCGGACGCGAGACATACCCTCGACTCGGAGAGCGAACTCGCCAGAGCCGCGGCCGTCGATGCCGACGACCTTTGCGGCCACGCCGAAGCCAAACAAGTCGTCCCTACTAGCTATTGCCGGGTTGACCTCACCGACCTGGGAGCTATCCGGTTCCTCGCCATTGTTGATGAGGAGCTGTCCGGTAGGGCCAACCAAGGGAGACGAGACGGGGACGCAGGCAATGGGGACGCCGTCGATGCGGCCGTCGGGGCCCTTTGCGGCGGCTCGTTCGTAGACGTGGGCAAGGAGAGCCGGGATGTCGGGACGGCCGGAGCTGACGGTGATGCGCTGCACGAGGCCGGGGAGGAGGACAGCTCCTCTGGCGAGGGGGATGAGCGGGAGGGTCGCGGTCTGTGACCTGCCCATGGCTGGTACTGTTGAAGTCGAGACAGGCGGCTACAGGCAAGGAAGAGGAGAGACGAGGTGGTAGGCTGACGCCAGCGTTGACCAGCGACGCAGAGACGAAGACGGCATGCGACGAGGGCGTCTAGCGACTCGATGGTCAGGCTGGGCTGTCGACGGATGGGGCCAAAGCTCGCACTCGAGGTTGATGCGGCGGTGACACGGGATGTCAGGTGTCAGGTGGGTGTAATGAGTTTGATGGGGCTTGGTGCCCTGCCGAGGCCAATATCAGTGGGTCAGTCAGTTGTCAAGGCCTGTGAGGTGAGGTACCGGGGAGATACCTCTTGGATCTTGATGTGTTTGGTGTATGTTTGCTAATCCGAGTGCCGCTTGTCATGGCAGCTGATGGTGATGGCTTGTTTCGAGCTGCAACGTCACCCAGATAGACAACCCAGATAGTAGACAGGCTCTGGCCTCTTGGCACTTGGCAAAGAAATAAGAGACGGTCAAGAGAGAGAAGTGAGATGGCGTTCATCGGCGTACCGCTACGAAGTACAGTACATATCAAGCTGACTCAGCCGGCTAGACGAGCGCGGGGCACCTGGCGTGCGGTACGTACTTCCTTACCCAGGAATTCAATTAAGAATTAAGCCAACAAGTCGCGACACAACGCGTTTCTTCCATCGTGCACGCTGCGAAACCGCGCCGCCATACAGCCCACAATGTGTACGTGAACCCCCTTGTTCCCTCTGGAAACCAAGCAAGGACTGACCCTTGGACCCGCGTCCCTCCCTCTGTGCAGCAGCCTATGCCGGATTCAAGACGTCGGAAGACTCGGGCGGTTTCTTCGCCGGCGGCTCACAGCAAGGCAGTCAAGGTGGCGGCGGAGGAAAGGTGCGTGATCTGGTCCCGTCTCATGCTCGTCTCTCACACCGCGCTGACTCTCTCGTCTAGTCTTACCAAGATGAGTCGCTGCGACCCGTGACGATAAAGCAGGTCCTCGAGGCCGAAGAGGCCTATTCCGGCGCAGACTTCAAAATCGACGGCTCCCCCGTCACGCAAATCACCTTTGTCGGCCAGGTTCGCAGCGTAAACGCGCAGTCGACAAACATGACGTTCAAGATCGACGACGGCACCGGCCAGATCGAGGTCAAGAAGTGGATCGACGCCGACAAGCACGACGAGGCCGAGCCGGGCTTCGACGTCGACTCGCACGTCCGCGTCTGGGGCCGCCTCAAGTCCTTTTCCAACAAGCGCCACGTCGGCGCCCACGTCATCCGGCCCGTCGCCAACTACAACGAGGTCAACTACCACCTGCTCGAGGCCACCTACGTCCACCTCTTCTTCACCCGCGGGGCCCCCGGCGGCGCCGCAACCGCTGACAGCATGTTTGTCGATGGCGGCGCCGCCCACGGCCACGACGCGGTCGCCCAGATGCCCAGCAAGTTGTCCAGCTGCTCCGCCGCGGCCAAGAAGATGTTCAACTTTATGAACGACACGCCCGGCGGCAACGAGGGCGTCCATCTCAACGTCATCACCAGCACCGTCGGCATGTCGGTGCGCGATGCCCTGACGGCGGCCGACGAGCTACTGGGTCAGGGCTTGATTTACACGACGGTCGACGACGAGACGTGGGCCATTCTCGAGTACTGAGGGATGCGCGTTAGGGCTTGAGGCCTGCAGCGTTTGACGACTAACACGGGGGGGGGGGGCTGGCATGGGACGGCGCGCAAGGGTATTCTGTACAGTTCATGGCTATTTGGCACGGGGTCACGGTGGCAAAAGTGCCGTGTTTGGAGAGCATGCCGCCCAAAGGGCTTGCTCATGAGTAAAATGCAACGTCTTCTTCTCTTGTCCAGACGGCATGACGACACGGGTGTCTTTTATCATCTGCTCAGCTCACGACACCCTCTAACCAGCTTCACACATAACAGTCTGTCCCTATCAAACTCGGCCGGGAGCGGTCACGTCAGGCCTTGGGGCCCTCGCGAGTCGGCAGGGGCGTCCCGGGCTGCGGCTCGCGGACCATGCAGTACAGGGTGACGGGGGCGGGCCCGCGCTTGAGCTCGACGAGCGTCTTGAGCTCGAAGCCGAACTTGGCGTAGAAGGCGTTGTTCTCGCTCGACGACGACTCGAGGTATATGGGGCGCTTCTCGGCATCGGCCTGCCGGCGACGTCAGCCCATGGACGGCCTCGCTGCAGGCAACGGGGGGGGAGACGGCATGCCTTGTCTGCCATGGCACGGATGAGCGCAGAGGCGTACCCCTTGCCCCGGGCGCAGGGCTTGGTCCCGATGTAGCCCAGGTAGTAGGTGTCGTTGTTGCGGGCGCCCATGGTCTCTTTGCGCGTCCGGTGCAGGGCTGGGCCGAGCTCGCTGAAGCAGCGGCGGGAAGTCTCGACGGGGATCTGGCACACGAGGCCCAAGGTCCCGCTCCGGAGCGTGGTCCACCAGCCGTCGAGGAACTTGCCAGGAGGTGTCCTGGTGCGACGGGCGGAAAGATTCGTGTGTTTAGCTTCCGGGGCACGAGGCCGGCCGACACGGACGGCATCAAGGGCGGACACCGACTCACCACAGGGCCACGGCGTCATAGTCGGGCCCGACGGTCGTGACGATGCCCGCGAGCCTATACACGGCAAAGACGCACGACATGATGCGCAGGTGAGACTTCCACGCCTGCTCGGCCGAGTCGCCGGCCCGGACGAGATAGAAGCTCATCGGGTCCTCGGCAAGGGCGTAGGCCAGGGAAAAGCTTGCCTCGCGGCGCTCGTCCATGGTGACTTCGCGGACCGACGTGCCCCACGCCGCGGGGACCAGAGACGGGCGGCCGTGGGCGCGTGGACGCTGCGTCATGGCTGGCAATGGTGATGGTCGGCTTGTGAGGCAGCGTGGGCACCACCAAGGTAAGTCAGTCACTGGACGGCCAAAAGAGCCTTTGCGCTTTGAGTGCGACGGCTCGGTCCGTCATCAGAGGCGGGTGGAATGCGGCTGAGCAGTCCTGGTCATGGAGATGCATCGGACAGACCGCTCCCCCCCCGGCGTAGAGTCCGGAGATGTACCCGAGTACCTGGCAAGACACGGAATCTATATAATATATCTGTACATTACGGATTAGCTTGGGCCAGAGCTGTCTACTCCGTACGGATACGAAGTATGTACTTCGTATGTATGTACGAATACTGCGTGTCCGTACGTGTCCGTGGGCTCGGCTAGCCGGATGCACTTCCGGGCTTGACACGGTCAGGCGACTAATAACTGAGACACGGTTGCTGTACTTCGTTCGTACTTCGTACGTAGTGCACTATTCGTACTACTCCGTACCAAGCAATCATAGCGTTCGGATCGGCCATGTCCAGTCTCGTTGCTTGGCTCGGCAAGTCAGGGCAAGACAAGACAATGACCTGTCGCTCGATGCTAGACACGGTCAACCCTCTCCTACCTCGCGGCATTGCTACATGCGCCGAATCTCTCGCTCGTCGGTGTAGCCTTTGAGGTCATTGTCGAGGTTTTCCCACCACTTGAACAACAGGCCATCGGCGAGGAGCTTGAACCAGGGCGTCAGGATGAGGGACGGGTCGGTGAGCATCTGCTTGACCTGGTCGGGGGTGACGTATCGCATGTTCTGAACCTCGTTTTCGTTCATGTCGAGGTCGACCTTGGCCTTGATGAAGAGGACGTAGTCGACTGCGGTTCCTCTGCGTCAGACGCGCACTGCCCTCCCACCACGCCATGGGGGAAAAGGGGGTCGCTGGTCACTCACTCTCGTGCTCCCCCCACTTTGCATCGCTGGCCGACTTGTAGTGGATGCGCGTGAGGAAGTGAAACTTTTCCAGGGGCACCTGCTCCTTCTTGATTCCCAGCTCGTGGTTGAGCTTGCGCTGCGCCGCGCGCTTGGCACCCTCGATGGAGTCGGCCAGCTCGGAGCCCGTCTCGCCCGACACGGCCAGCGGGTGCGAGCAGCAGCTGTTTGTCCAGGCGTCGGGAAAGGTGATTTTGCTCGAGGCGCGCTGCTGGAGGAGCAGCTCGTTGTTCTCGTTGAAGAGGAAGACGGAAAAGGCGCGGTGGAGGAGGCCCTTGTCGATGTTGGTCATGAGGTGGCCTTGTCCAGTCAGTTTTGCCACGGCCAACGGGTCGGAAGAGGCCCGACGCACATATCTTCTTGCTCGCCTTGCCAATGGGCATGTCGTTTTCGTCGAGGACGATGCACATTTCATCCATCAGCCGGATCTGCTCCTCGTCGTGGCCCGACAATGCCTCGGACGTTGTGTCCATGTCGGGGAACAGGCGGCGCATGGCGTCGGCCGTTATGGGCTGCGCCTCCGAGACGCCCGTCGTCGTCGTCGCCGTCGTCGACATGATGGCGGACAAAAGACGCAAGGGCTCAAGCAATTCAGAGGGGGGCTGTTTGCGCGATGGCGGTTCGACCCTCCAGGACAAGGTTGTTGCTGTGATGGAGGAGGAGAGGAAGGGTGTGGAGGGGCGCGCCAATCGTCTAAATAGTATCCGTAGCATTGAATGTACGGACACTCTTGGCGTTTCTGTAGGGTCTGTAGGTATTCGTAGGTATATAGTATGTGTGGAAAAAGCTCTAATGAATTCAGAAAGAGCTAAAAAACTATACGGCGTGTAGAGGACTAAAACTCTATACAGCGAGGCTGACTAATGGCAAGGGTAGTCCGTGCCACAATTGCAATACCTCCCCTTAGCCGAGCTCCCGAGCTCTTAGCCCCTTTTGCCCTCTAATTGCCTCGCCTTAATCCGCCCTTTCCTTCGCTTCTTGCCTATGACTTATATTGCCTTCTTTTAGAGGGACTTTCGCATTCCTAATTAACGCATAAACTGCGTGTATTTTTCCTTTAGAAGCCCTTTTATTATCCCGTCGGCCGTTATCTCGTCGGTCTAAAGCTATATAAGCTAGAAAAAGCCCTCGTTAGTGCGATAGACGATCTATTTATATTGTATATCGATATAACGTATTTATGCCGGGTTATTCTTATTTAAAACCGCGAGCCTCGTATTCTAGCTATCCGTATATATTACGGAAGGAATCGGTTAGGTATACCCTATCTCATCGAGAAGCTAATAAATCTATATCGAAGCTATCCTAGCTAGCGTAAGGTTTATAAACTCCGCCTCTATTAACGATATAGCTATAATAGTTTAACGCTTCGACTTTAAAAAAATAGGTCTATCTCTAAAGAATACTACGTATCCGGCCGTAGAGCATTATATGCTTTTATCGTCGGCGAATAACGTATTTAAATATACCCGTAGCTTAAGGTTAGTTATAGGGTATTTGCCCTAAAGAATAACGCCTTACGCTAAAGAACCCTAAATATATCGAAGCAAATGCTTTAAAATCGCCCTATACGTCTCTATTAGATTGCTATTTGCCTCCGATAGCTTATTCGCAATAAATATAATGTTAGGCCTTATGCTTATCGAGAGGTAATTAATACTGCCGGTGCGTTAAAGCTATGCTTTAGAAGTTATAACTAGCTCTTAAGCCTTCTAGTTATATAGGATCTCGTATTTTAGCGGCTATAGCGTAGAAACACTACCGACGATGCCCTTACCGAATTTATTAATAATCTTAGTCGCGTACCTTATCTAGGTTATGCGAATCGTTCGGGTATCTTTATTCCTCTTAAGCTAAATCCCGAGGAATTCCTTTAGTTCCCTTAATCTCTTAATCTTATAGAGTTAATCGAGTATATCTCTAGCGGCTTAAATAAGCCGTTATATTAGCGCGGCTATAATAAAGTCATTTATATAAACAATAATAAGAGTGCTATTTAAATATTAAAGCAGACATCTATCCGTCTTTAGCCTCTCGTATCTATATGCCTTAAGGTCTATTCTAACCTAGTTATACTACTATTTAGTAAAGCTAGGATGCCTGTAAAGGGCTTTATTTAAACGATAAACACACCTAGAGCCGTTATTAAGTCTAGACGGCTATATTACAAACACTTCTTCCTATACCTTAGCGTAGCCGTAGGCGTATACGACGTTAAACTATTCCTACTTAAGATTTTAAGTAGCTACGATCGTTATAAAGAGCTTTAATAAGGCCTAGTATACGACCGCTACGTATAGCTCTTCTATCGGCATTTCTTCGTTGTCCTAATCCCCGCGCACGACCTACCTAGCCTTAGCTAAAGGATCTTAGTCCGCGCGTAGCTTCTCTAGGAAGACCTATTTGCTATTAAAGACCTATACGCCTAGTAGTCGTCGTATAAGGCTCTATGCGTTCTTTACGCAAAGCGTAGCGATCTCCCTCTTTATTGCCGGAAGCTACTTAGTTTCGTAGTCGTCCCGCTTAGCAGCCTATCTCTAAGTAGTCGGCGCGCCTAAAGCTACGAGAATTACTATACTAAAAACGGATAATACTATTTAAGGGCTGGGATCGTTAAATTAATCCTGCTTACGATAAATAGCTAAAAGAGCAAGCAATACACTTACATTCGGCCGAAAAAGGTCTACGCGGTCTTCGCGATTAATAATAAGTTTAGTGCTTAGTCTAGTTAACCCGCGATATAGTATCTCGCCCCTTATAGCGGCCGCCTGCTTCGTTTAGCGATAGGTAGGTCTATTATTAAGCCGGACTATTTTAAAAGCCTTTAGCGCCTCCGGAGGGTCCGTTATTCTCTTCCTACTTTAAACTAGCGTATAAGGGATTAATTATTGCTCTTATCTTAGTGTTTCGGGGAACGCTTTAAGAAGGATCTCTAGCCCTAAAGCGGGAGCCTCTAACATTAGAATATCGGCGTTATTATCCCTAAGCTTAGTGACTTAAGGATGCTATAGGCCTAGGCTAGACTACGGCGTTAGCAATATCTGCCTTTTAGCCTTATCCCGATGTTCGCTATTAAAATGCATATGCCGCTCTTACTTAAGCGTACGAGGAACGTCGTTATAACTTTCCTAATAGCGGTCTAGATCGGGATCGCGATAATCCTTATAACGGCTCGGTTAAGGCATTACATCTCGCACGCTTATAACCCTATCGCCGTTATCGTCTTCGTTAAAGATCGCGATATTATAAGCGTCTATGCCTAGCGGAGGAGTAGTCCTAGTAGCCTCGTAGAAACAAACGTCTTTAGCCACGATAATAGTCTTTATTTTAGGCAACTACATCTTATAAAGGTGCCTATAAAGACCCTTAAGTCCTACGAGCTTCCCCTTCTAGGCCTTCGGATCTATCTTCCGAGACTTTACGATAGCCTCTTATAGCTTTATTACGTACGTCGTGCAACCTTAGGTCCTTATATATTTAAGGGTATACTTATACAGGATCTTAATTTCCCGTATTAGTAGTTTTATAGGAGCCTCCCTTAAGGCGTTGCTTTATATCGGAAGGAGGTTGTTAATATAGGTGGCTATCTCGATATAGAGCGGCTAAAGGAAGTCTAGGAGGCTAACGTTAAGGCATATTGTATGTGTAGACTCTATAAGGGTGCGGCCGGCTCTTTCGGCCTTGCCGTTCTATTTAGATATATATAGTACGCTATAGCGTAGTATAAAGTAATCCCCTTACGACTATTTTTTTATCTTATTAAGGTAGAATTCCCTAGTGTTATTAAACGCTATTACCTAGACTAGGGCATCGCCGGCGTAGTTCTTAACTTACGCCTTCTAACCCTTAAGCATCTTAAAGGCCCTATCCCTTAAAGGTAAGAAGATGCTTTAATAAAAGCTAGTATAGATATTAATGCCGTATAGGCAGTAATTAATCCCGCTATATCCGACTAGCTTATAGCTTAAAAAATCCTAATATATATAGGATAGAAAGCCGGTCGCGATAACGCTTAAGTTCCGGCATATTATTCTATCTGCCTTAGCGAGATAGTATAGTTCGTAGTAGAAGGTCTTAGCCTTTTCTTTATCGATCTTAATGTCGGCCTTTTTATAAGCCTTAAGGACTCTTTCTTATCCGGCGTAGCTAAGTCGACGGTGCATCGTTTTATACGATAGCTTCCCTTTATCGCCTCGTAGTAAAGACATTAGGTTAAGGTCGGTGTAATTGCCCTTAGGTTCTACGTTAAGAATTATCGCAATACCTAATTTATATTTAATACGGTAGATCTTCGACGTAGTAGGCATATGCATAAGGCACTTAATAACGTCGTCTAACTTAATGCCCTTCTCTCGCAAACACTAGGAGCTAATAAGATTAGCCGGTGCCGATAGGGAATAGTTAACCTTAGATAGCTTTAGTATAACGCCTTCTATAACTACTTTAACCGTTCCTACGGCTTTAACCTATAAAGGGGAGCTATTAGAGGATATTATAGAAAAAGGTCTAAGAGAGGTTACGTCTAAAAACCACTTTAAGTCGTTAAAATAATAGTTAGCGTAGCCTAAATCGGCGATAACCTCGTCGCGGATAGGCTTATCGATCGTAGTACCGCTTAGTAAACCCGCCTCGGCGATAACTTCGATAGGGTCCTTAATTATTGCGTAGTTTAGCAAGCAACCGTTAAACTCTCCGCCGGCTATAATAATATCGGGATTCCTAGCATTGCCGTTATAGTCCTTAGACCTATTAACCTACTATCTTAAGGTCTTTTCCGGATGTTTGCGATAGCATTTATCCTCTTTATAATACGAATAGCTAGGCTTAATAAAGCAGCTATATTTAATCTTAATTAGAGCGTCTATAAGGTTCTTCTTCCTCCTTAGATAGCCGCCTCCTTAGTTATTATTATTCCTACTAGAGTTATTATTATTACCGCTAGAATTATTATTATTGCCGGTATTATTATTACTACTAGAATTATTATTATTACCGGTATTATTATTACTATTAGAATTATTATTATTGCCGGTACTATTGCCGCTACCGCTACTATTCGCGTTATTATTCCCGCTATTATTGCGTTAAGTATTTTTAAACGCGGTATTAGTAAGAGAGTTTAACTACTTAGCCCGAGCTCTCCCGGCGAGCTATTTGTAAATCTCGTCTTTAAAGATCTCTTTGCCTCTCTATTAATCGTAACTCTAGTTGTTAAACTAGTCTAGTCGATATGCCTTTAGTCCCTTAAGGGCAAAGATAACGAAGATTCGTTCGTCTAAGTTCCTTAAGACCGTGATAAGCTAGTCCTAGCAGAAATAAAGCTTCTTTAAATATTATACTATATCTACGAACTTTCTCGCGTCGATAGTAGTAAGCTTTATAAATATAGAGTAGAATATCGCCTTAAGCACCTCTATAAAGGTTATCTTAATCTATTTTATAGTCTTAAAAGCTATTATCTCTATATCCTAACCTTCTTTTTAGATTTAATCCTATAATTTAAGAGTAAGACTTATAATAATATAATGCTTAGTTACCCTATTATTTATATCCTATTTCTTAAAGCTAGGAGAGCCCTCTACTTTAGGCTTAATCTTGCTATTAATATGCCCTTTTAAGTGCTCGATACTTAAGGCGATTAATAGCTTAATAAACTATAAGCTAAAATTTTCTTAGCCTTAAAGCTTATTAAGACTAGCGTCTTAGGCCCTCCGTAGGGCTGCTAATACTATCTTAGCGTTCTTAGCGTGCTGCGAGGTAGGTTATGTAGAAAACGCCCTATTATTATAATAGGTAATAGAAAGCTATATAAGGTCTCGATCGGTAAAATATATTGTTTCGGATACCCGGAAAATATAGAAGATTAGAGCTATCGTAGAATTAATCTCACAATGATTAATAAAAGCGTGCGCTAGAAAAAGCATACGCGAGGGCTATAACCTATAGAAAAAGCTCTAATGAATTTAGAAAGAGCTAAAAAACTATGCGGCGTGTAGAGGACTAAAACTCTACACAGCGAGGCTGACTAATGGCAAGGGTGGTCCGTGCCACAATTGCAACAGTATGTATGTATGTATGTACTCCGCGAGCTTTATTCGGAGGATTGGCCGTTGCCTGATTGGTCGCTTCTGTCTAGCCTCAGCCACGCTTCATTTAGCGCCACTATTGGCTACGGAGTAAGTATGTACTTTGTACTCCGTCTGTCTGCGGTTCGAGGCTGGTGATGGCACTGTCCGCCAACCATCATCGCCGGCCAAGCCCCGTCCTCGCTGCCGCCCTCGTGTGACTTGCTTGCCGCCGCAATTCAGACCCTTGTCCTCCGAGCCGACTCTTCAACCTCCTGCGACTCTCAAAGACGCCCCTCCACCACGTAGCGCCAGCGAGGTCGTCGTGGCCGAGCCTCCCGCCAGCATGCCCCCCAAGATCGAGTCCAAGGAGATTGAGACGTACTGGAACATCTTCTCCGATCGCACGGGCGGCTCCCAGTTCCTCACGGGCGAGCAGGCCGCGCCGGTGCTCAAGAACAGCGGCCTGCGCGACGACCAGCTCGAGCGTGTGTGGGACTTGGCCGACGTGGACAACGATGGCAACCTGGACTTTGAGGAGTTTTGCGTCGCCATGCGCCTCATATTTGATGTCTTGAACGGAGTATGTCTCGACGCATGATATGCCTCTTTTGCCCGCGCCCCAAGCTTATTGGAATGTCTGCCCAGGAATACGCCGACGTGCCCAAGACGCTGCCCGACTGGCTGGTTCCCGAGTCCAAAGCCCATCTGGTACAGGCTACCCGGGCCATTACGGGCAAGCAGCCGCAGTTTGAGCACGTCGACGACGACGACGACGACCAGGGCCTCAGGGATGGGTTCGAATGGTACATGCCGCCGCATGACAAGTCCAAGTACGAGCAAATCTATCAAGAGAACCGCGACACGCGAGGCGAGGTGTCATGTTGGTCTCCCCATCTCCCCCCCCCCCCCAAAGGGTTACGAGGAGGGTGCGCAAACGCTGACCCGGCCCAGTCAACGCCCTCGGGGATTTATACGAGTCACTCCATGTCCCTGATACCGACATTCGCTCCGCGTGGAACCTGGTCAACCCGTCGGCCGCATCTACGATTAACAAGGACGCCTGCCTGGCCTTTCTACACATCCTCAACAATAGACACGAGGGCGTTCGCATACCGCGCACGGTGCCCGCATCCCTACGGTCGAGCTTCGAACGGAACCAGATAGACTACCAACTCGACAACCGACAAACGGGCGCCGGCTCACGCTGGGCCGCTAAAGCTGACGACTCCACCCTCACTGGCCGCAAGACCAAGTTTGGCGATCAGTATCTTACGCGACTCGGCCGGAGCGGCTTCAAGGCGACGGGCACCGACTTCTCGACGGAGAAGACGGAGGACTGGGAAGAGGTGCGGTTGAAGCGCCAACTGGCCGACCTGGAGAGCAAGATGCAAAAGGTCGAGGACATGGCCGAGCGGCGCAAGGGAGGCAAGCGAGACTCCAAGCCCGCCCTCGTCAAGAAGGAGCTCGACCAGCTGCTGGACTACAAGCGCGGGCAGTTGAGGAAACTGGAAGAGGGCTCGGGCCGCCGTGCCGCGGGAGGGAGTTTGAAGAGCATATCCGACGATCTGCAGACGGTGCGTGAGCAGGTGGGGGGGCTGGAGAATCATCTGAAGACGAGAGCACAGGTCCTGAGCGGCCTGCAGAGTCAAATCGACGCTGAAAGGGTAGGATGACGGTGGATGGAGGGAGCAGGGACGAGAGGGGGGAGTTGAGTTTCAGCGGGCATCTCTATTATAGCGGTTCTTATCCAACGGATACTCCCGGGCCTGCTTCCAAGCACGTTGTATGTACAACAGCCAGATCAAGCCCATCTATGGCAAAGGATGATTCTCCCACGGCACACATTGTCCCGAAGCCAGTGTTTGGCGTGAGGCCGGTCGTGGGGGGAGGTCGGTGAGCATGGGAGCCATCGGACCTTTTCCTAAAGAGAAGGAACACATCTCTCCTAAAAGGTCGGTACCTATGTACATGTGTACTATACCTGCTTTCTCCTTCGTCTCCCCCTCCCCCGCTCTCAACGTCATCCCCCTCAACAAAGCTCCTCCTCCCTCTCCTCTCCATAGACGCTCCCTGACAGCTTCTTCCCCTTCAACCCCCCTCTCTACACTCTACAAGCCTCTCCAACCACCTCCTCCACCGCCCGCCCGCCATGGCTCTGAACGCAGAATTCAAGAAGGCCGTCGAGGACTCCAAGAAGCTCACCGGCAAGCCCGGCAACGACGAGCTGCTCCATCTCTACGGTAACAGCCCCCCCCCCCCTTCGGTCCCTCGCGCCACTAACCCGTCTCCCCCTCCGCAGCCCTCTACAAGATCGCCAACGGCGAGGACATTTCCAAGGCCCCCGCGCCCGGCATGTTCGACATGAAGGTCCGCACCATCCCGCCCCCCCCGAAATTCACCCCGCTAACCCCCGCCCTCCGGGAACAGGCCAAGGCCAAGAAGAAGGAGTGGCAGAAGCTCGTCGACGAGGGCATCACCTCGGATCAGGCGCCGGGCATGTACGTTGCCTTCGTCGAGGACCTCAAGGAAAAGCACGGCTACGACGAGAACAAGGTGCCCGAGCCTGTCGGCGGCTCCTAAAGATGAATATGATGGCAAGGAAGCCATGGTCGGCGGGTGGGGTGACGGGAACAAGGTAGAGTGGCATGGCCATGGCTGTGCGTGTGGGCGAGGAGGCTTTGCAACGTTTATATTGTTCACGTGTGTGTGCGCGGCCGCACCGCTGCTCGTGCGTGGTGTTGGGTTGGTGTCTCGCGAAACTGTGCGCTAGATCCCCCGCTTGTCGCTGTCCAAAGACACTGTCTCGGCTGCTTTATTCCTTGATGGCGTGTGACATGGAGTCTCGCGCCTTTTTAATTCTTTGGAGATGCAAGCGTCGCCCAGGTTGCTGAGGCCTCACCTGAGGATGCAACGACCTGGGATTCGTCGACAACAAGATGAACGAAGGTGCTTGAGCCGGGGCAACATTTCCTCGGCTGCCCAACGGGCGTGGCCGGTTTCCCCCCGATCTCGGCCCCTCTGGGCGCGGCAAGCCGGAGGCCACTAGAGAAAATACGTACATGCGATGCCGGACCCGAGGACATTGTACAGATATCCCTGCCAGACATGACCCGAATATAAAAGGAAGACAAGTATACAAGGTCGGGGTACGACGTGAAATGGAGAATAATGTACTCGGAAGGGCTCCGAAACGTCATCGATGCCTTGGCCTCCTGCAAGCACCAAACCTAACTGCCCTCTTCGTCAAACGAAGTGGCCCGTCGCAAAGGGGGAATCAGCTTGAAATGAAGGGAAAAGGCGGGGAAATCACGGGCAAGATTAAAGGGATGGGGTAGGCTGCAGGCCCAACAGCAAGCAACTCGAGAGACATGGCCACACCAAGCCCGTGCGCTCTTTGGTGAAAAAAACTCGTCGTAAACTCGTGGGAGCGCTTGCGCGTGTTGGCAGTCGTAAATTTGGCGCACTCGAGCGCCCCCACTCGTCGTCGGAGCTTGCTCGTCGTCCCATGGTCTTGTCGCCTTACATGACGGCAACGAAGCCGGCGAGGACGATCAGCAGAGAACTGACCCCCGAGGCGGCGCCGCCGCTGATGGTGATGTTGGAGGGGGGCGGCACCAGCGAGGGGACATGGGGGACGGATCCGAGGGGCTGCGTGGGGCCCACGTTGGCGATGGTGCTGTTGACTGGAGCCCCGACGACGCTGGTAGAGCAAACGACCAGCTCATGCGTCGTGCTGGTCGAGGATGTGGTCGAGTTGGCTTGAGCCTTGACAATAGGCCTCGCCGAGGTCGTGGTGGTCGTGGTGGTCGTGGGCGGGCTCGGGGTCGAGGTAGGGATGACAGACGACGTCGAAGAAGGGACGGGCGGGGTCGACGTCGAAGACGGCTTGGCCAGCTGGAGGCCGTTGGTGACGCCATACTTGGTCGCGCATTGCTCGAGGCTCATGTTGTCGGGACAGCACCAGTTCTTCTTGTCGAGGCTGTTTGTGCAGAAGAAGCCCTCTACGCACGAGTCTGGTGGCGCACGAAAGTCAGCAAGAGGGCACGGGGGTGAGGAAGGGAAGGGTCCGGGGCAGGACATACTGCCGGAGCCGTCCATGCAGCAGGACTCGCCAACGGTCGGGTTGAAGCAGTGCGTCTCGTTGGGCTTTGAGGAGGCGCACCGGTCGTAGCCGGCACCGCAGACGGCGGCGCAGCTGTCGCCGTCCTTGTCGCACTTTGTGAGCTTGGGCAGGTAGCCATCCGTGCCGCGGCGGGCGAGGCTCGTGCCGGGCGTCGAGGCCATGAAGACGGACCCGGCCGAGGCGGCAGCGGTGGCGGCGCAGGCCAGGAGGGCGAGGGCGCCGAGTTGCATCTCGAAGGCGATTATGGTGGTTTTGCTGGACGGGCGGATGGGTATCGCGTAAGGGGTGCTCGAAGGCGTCGTTGGAGTCTTTAGAGGAAGTCGTCGAGTGAAGGGCGAGAAGATGTGTAAATAAAGGAGCGTAACGAGTATGGAGAATACTCTGGGCGAGAGGCGACAAGAGGCCTGCAGGCGCAAACGGGCGGCGACGGTTGTCGGACGAGGGAGAAACGAGAGACGAGGTGGTGTCTGGTTGGCGTGCCGCAAATGGCGGCAAGTTGCTTTTAATTTCCAGCTGCAAGAGAGCCATGCATGGGGATGGATGGATGATGCTTCCCCACACCTCGCGTCTCACTTGCCCTGCTCGAGCACTTTCCCGCCCCACAACGCCTCAGCGCGCTACCAAGCTACAGGTTCCTGGGCATTGCGCTACCAACCTGAAAGCTACAGGTACCTAGCTGGTGTTGCGCTATCAAGCTATAGGTACCTGCCTGGCATTGCACTCGATGCTCACTAACAACGGCCGCGTCTCGCCGCGTCTCGCCCGCGCACTGCTGTTGGCCTGGCGGGTGTGCACCGTGGGTTTGCAATTCCTCGCGCTCCATTGTTGTGCTGCGGACCCCCATGCACCACACGGCACATTTGCCAGGCTCGGCAGCTGCAGCTCTTTGTCTACTCCGCACGAGTTACTCGTTACTGTTTCTGGTCCGTCCGTTACTGTTCTGGTCGGGTACATATATACATACATACATGAGAGAGATAGCGGCTACCTACTGCGTACCTAGGGGCCACGGATCAGCAGGGTAGGACCCCACCGCGCGAAATGAGGATGCTCCTACCGGAGGTTGCAGACGGGTGACGACGTTCCCTGCTAGGCGCAGGTACACCCGTGTGCGCCGGCTAGCAATTTCACTAATAAACGCTTATAGAGCAGCCATCCTCTCTAGCAAACGGCAGCCAACGGCAGCAAACGGGTGGCTGCAGAGTATAAACATATCACAGTTACTAGGCGCAATGCATAAAGTCTTAGTGTATGTAAAATGCTTTAATCCTTTAATCTAGAGGGGGACGCAGCCGGGGGTCTATATAGGTACTTAAACCTACTAGCGCTAATAGCTTCCTATATAAAAACAGTAGTTAGTTATTCTAAATAACCGTAAAGCTACTTACCCTTATTTCTTAGCGAGTTTAAGTTCCGTTAGTTACTTAATAAGCCTACCCTTTAGTATATGCCTTTATTAGCTATACTAACGCTAATATATATAGGAAGAAAAGCCCTTATATAATAAGGCTTATAATATACCCCTTTAAGGCTTATAGTAAAGTAAGGCTTAAAAATAACTTAAAAAGAAAGTAAATAGCGTATTATTAATATTAAGACTTAATTAAAAATAGAAAATAAGAAAATAAAGGGAAAAAGAGGACTATTCGTTATATTAGAATAGCCTTATATATATATAGTATTAAGACTAGAAAAGAAGGATTAAATAATCCTAATTACCTAAGAATAAAAGTAAAGCCCTAAGGAAGGGGCAATTTAATAAGGCCGATTTATTATTAAAACTTAGTGAATTTCTGCCTTTATAAGGGCTTTATAAGGCTATTAGCGGCTATTTAAGCCGTTAGAACCTAGATAATATTAAGGTTCCTAGTTTAAACCTATTTATAAAGCTAATAATAATAGATATTAACGTACTAGAGCTTTATAACGAGAGTAATAATCTCTTTCGTTAAAAGGCAAATAGTCTATTAATTATTATACTAAATAACTTTATCCGTCGATTTTAGCTATAATAAGATCTTATCGTAGAGTCGATAAAAATCTATAAGCTTTTTTAAAGCCTAAGATAAAGCTAGTAACTTAGCTTTTATAAATAAGGTTATTACCGTCTTTTATTTCCCTAACTTCTAAAGAATAAGGCTATCGAATAGCTTAATAGCGTATTCTTAAGTGCTCTTCCGGTTATATATATTATCCGTAAATAAAGCGTTTAATATAGCCTCGTAAAGGGCGGAGCTATTCCTATCGAACTTAATAATACGGTTAATATCCTTATATAGGAATTTAATAGCCTCTTTCGCCTGCTTAATATATTCTTAGCTTAGGTTCGTTAGGAATTAAGAGAATTTCCTAGCGGCGTACGCTTTATTAACCTTTATAATAACCGTTACGTAAAGAAGCGAATTAATTAAAGCCTAAAAGAGAGAAACGTCGTTACTTAAGGCGATCCCTTTAAACGCTTTAAAGGGTTTTAGTCTAAAGGGTTACTTAAACTTTTAAGATATTAAGATATAGCCGAATCGCTATACTATCTTTTTAATATAAGACCCTTAGCTTAGCTAAAGCTTCCTATTATCTTAATCCTAAATTACCTTAATCTTAATAAACTATTTAAGGTCTTTAAGGACCTTTACGTTATATCTACTAATAAAGGCATTATAAAACGACTAATATAAAGCTTCCTATCTATCCTAAAATATAGCTATAAAGTTATTAACGTAGAAAATTATAATAATATTCCTATTATATATTATATAAAGGTCTTTTATAATAGTAATAAATCCTTATGCCTTTAGAAAAGTCGCTAGTTCTTTATACTATAGTAAGGGGGATTGTTATAGACTATATAAGGCTTTTAAAAGTAGCTATAGCTTTTTAAGCTATTTAAAGCCTTTAAAAAGATAGTAATATATAACTTTGTTAAAGGTTATATTATAAAAGGCGTAGATAAAGTCGTATTAGTTTACGTTAAGGTTAAAATAGCATAAGATACCTATAAGAATATAGAACGTTTAAGCAGCTAGAGTATAAGCTATAATCGTAAGGTTATTATATAGTTGCTAATTACCTTTAACGATAAGGCGAGCTTTATACTTAATAATAAAGCCTTAGGGATTAAACTTATAGGCATATACCTATATTAGAGGGATCGTTTAGACCTTTAATAGATTAATAGTTAATTCGTCTATAACCTTATAGACCTTAGCGGTCTTAAGGCCTACGACTTCCCCTTTTATACCTCTTATTTAGTAATACTAATTTAATTAGGATATTGCTTTTTTATAGCTTATTAAAATAAGGAGAATATAGTTACGATATAGCCTTACTATAAGGTCCGAAGCTATAAACGCTAGCGTAAGTTCTTCCTCTATTAGATTAAGGATATTATTAATGCCTATAAGATTAAATAGTTCTAAGGTCTATTCTAGCGTTAATAGCTGCCTTACCCCTTTTAAAGCGTCTTTTTCTACCGTAGACTTAGCGGCGGGCTTAAAAGCGGCTTCGGCTTTAGGTTTAAGGTCTAAGACTATATCGTCTCCCTTAAGGGCTTAGATAGGCTCGTCTATATAGTCCGGGAGGTCTTTTAATAAGTCGATCTATACGACCTACTCTAGTTGCTACTTCTCTACCCCTTCGCGCTAGTCTCTACTAAAGAAGACCTTCTTATTAAAAATAACGTATAACGTATTAAAAAAGGCGTTCCTTTATAGACTAAGGACCTAAATAAGGTACTACGTGCTTAAAATATAGCCCGTAAGGTAGCCGATATATCCCTTTAAATCTAGCTTAGCTAAGGTCTTATTTAGCCTCTGCCTTATTATAGGAAAAGCCTTATAGCCGAAGCTACGGATATATTACTTACGAGGCTTAACGCGGATATAAGCCTATTCGGCTCTATTATCTTAAAGCCACTCGTTAAAGCGTTATAGCGGCGGCTTCTACCCTTTAGACTTAATAAGTATACGATTAAGAAGGTAGACGGCTGCCTTTATTACAAAAGGCTATATTATATATAAAAAGCCGGATTAAGCAAGCAGCGTTATTAAAAGCTACGTAACGATGCCTTTAGACCGTTCGGTATATCCGTTCTAATAAGGATACAAAGGGGATAAAGGTCTTATATCCGTCCCGGCTTTAAGCATCTCCTTAATGTATTCCTCTATTAGGAAAGCCGTCTCGCTGTTAGAAACTAGGAAGGCTATCGTAAGCCTAAATTTAGCGATAAAGGACTCCTTAAGGCCTTAAAAGATACCCTAAAGGTCTATCTTCTTATTAACCTTAAAGCAGTACTATATGCCTATCTTAAAACACATAAAAACGGCTATATTATTAATGCCGTAATACGCTATTCTTAGGTAAAAGAGATTAAATAATACCGCGCTATAAGGCCTCTTTAGATAAAAGGGTTCTTAAAGTGCTTATAAAATTAAGCGCTTATTCTTTATAGTATTATAAACCTCGCAGTCGGTAAGGTCGATGCTTTAAAGCTTAATAATATTATCGTCCTAACCTCCGAAAAGATACTATATTATACCTTTTCCCGGATAGCTTATTCTTACGTGCTAAAGCGCGTTAATAGTCCCTATCGGGGTCTCCGGATAGCATCGAGGAGCTTTAATTAAGCCCTTTAACTTATAAACCACTAGAAACGCCTTATTAAGCGCTTTAAGCGGCACCTAGGACTATTCGTATAACCGAAACGTCGTAAACACGCAGCGGCTAGTAGGGTTAAAGAGCTAACCCGTAATATTATTCTAAAGTTAGCCTTTCGCCGTAAACTTATCTATAGAGACTATATTTATATAAAAACCCGGAATAAAGCGGGCTTTTTTAAGCGTTAAGACGAAACCTATGTCTATAATAACCCGGGCTATTCTAATCGCTTCCGCACCTACTATCTAAGTCCCGGAAAGAAGCCTTAAGCCCTATATATAGTCTATATCGATAAACTAAGAAAGGTCGTTAAAAATGTGTTTTAAGGCCCCTATATCCTAAAGGGTGCGGTCGTAGATATTAGTCGCCGTATTGCTAGCTAGAAAAGCTAATTCCTCGTCTATTATAGTAAAAACGCTATCTTCGAAGTCGTTATAGCTTAAAGTAGCGAAAACACCGCCTCTAAAGGCAGACCTAGATCCCGCCGCGTTAGGATTTTCCTACTTCTATGCGTTAATCTTCGCCTTAAGACCTAGTTCTTTTTCTACCTTAGCTACGACCTTCCGGATAAGCTCCTTATTAAAGGGCCTATTCTAAAAGCTCGGCTTCTAGTTAAAAGCATAAAAACAGCTCTTTTAATAAGGTTCGGCTCTATATTTAGTAGGGTTAATATAAGGTCTTTCGCACTACTTATATTTTCCGTAGTTAGGGCGTAAACCTCGCTTCTTTTAACCCCCCGACGACTCTTTATTACCGCTTAAGCTGCTAGTTTCTTTTCTATCCTTATCTCTGCCTTAGAAATTAGTAGGGAAAGCAGAGTTATCTTATTGCGTTAACCTTACTATAACGTGCTTAAAGAAGCTAGAAGCTACCCTATCGAAGGTTAGGACCTTACCGCTGTATTCCTTAGCTATTATATAGGTCTCTATCTATAAGTTAGACTACGTAGGATACTACGTTAATATACAATCTAGGAATTGCTAGATAGCCTCCCTATCGTCGCCCTAAAGCGACTTAAGGTCCTTATAAAGGTTAAAGGCGTTAATAACGTTGCCTACCTAAGTACTAAGATTAACCTTCTTAAGGTCTATCGTAAGTAGCTTTTAAAGAGTCTTTTCTATATACCTCTTCTCTACTTACTTACCTAAATAAATACGGATAAAAAGCTTATAAAGCTTTGTATAAGCCGTAATAACGCCTATAATATAATAGTTATATTCCTACGAGATACTCGCTAAAATAAATAGGCTTATAGACTGTAAAAGAGCCTACTATTTATTATAGACCTTAAGGTCTCTTTCGTACTTAAGGATAATAATCCTCTTAAAGTTACTAACGGAAATGCCTAGGCTCGTAATTTTCGTAGCCTTAAGGGCTACGGCCGAAAGGATTGTAGGTCCTTCCTCCTTAGCTTCTTCTTCCTCTAGCTAACGAACCGGCGTTTCCTATAGTTAAGGGCGTAACTCCGTAAGTTACGTAGTGATTTAAGAAGTTACGCTAGATTCCCTTAGCGCTATAGTCGGTCCCTCCTTATCGTTAAAGACCGGTAAATCCGGCCTCCTTAAAACGATATTAGAAAAAAGGTTAATATACGGCTAAATCTAATATAATTCGGCTACGGTCTTAACCTATATATACTAGCGCGTCTAATCCTTAGGCTTCCTAAGGATATAGGTAGGCGTTATAGTTATAATCTTAGAAGACGAATTTATATCTATAGTTAAAAGTTAAAGCTAAATAGCTTTAAAAAAGGTAATATTATTAAAGGGTCGAAACCGTAGTAATAGCTTTAAAATAAATAGGTTAAGAATAAAAGCAAGACTTTAATCTAAAGCAGTCGGCGGCTTTTAATAAAAAGGAGGATTTAATCTCTTAAAAAGAAGCGTCGTTACGAAGTTACGGACTTTATCCCGGGCTTATAACTATTATAGTTACTAAGCGTAATACATAAAGTCTTAGTATATATAAAATACTTTAATCCTTTAATCTAGAGGGGGACGCAGCCGGGGGTCTATATAGGTACTTAAACCTACTAGCACTAATAGCTTCCTATATAAAAACAGTGGTTAGTTATTCTAAATAACCGTAAAGCTACTTACCCTTATTTCTTAGCGAGTCTAGGTTCTATTAGTTACCTAACGAGCTTACCCCTTAGTGTATGCCCTTATTAGCTATACTAACGCTAATGCGTATAGGAAATAAAGCCCTTATGCAATAAGGCTTATAATAAAACAATAAGTCGCTTTATCCTCCTTAACGTATACGGAGTACTTTAAAGGCATTATACGATAATTTATAACGGCTTAATACTACGGCTAATAGCCGGATACTAAGTACTTATCCGTACTTCGTACTACTTTTAGGTTATCTACGTAAGACATTATGCTATAGCAGCGTAAAACAACGCCTATAAGCTTGTTTATACTACGTCCTTCTACTAATATTATTTTCTTACTATTAACCTCTTCTTTATTACCTGCCTCGCTTATTGCTTTTCTACTCTAAGCCTACGTTATTTACTAGTCGTATATATAAAAGAGGGCCGACTTATCGCTAATTGTTATAAGCCTTATTGTATAAGGGCTTTATTTCCTATATGTATTAGCGTTAGTATAGCTAATAGGGGCATATACTAAGGGGTAGGCTCGTTAGGTAACTAACGGAACCTAGACTCATCGAGAAATAAAGGTAAGTAGCTTTACGGTTATTTAGAATAACTAACTACTGTTTTTATATAGGAAGCTATTAGCGCTAATAGGTTTAAGTACCTATATAGACCCTTAGCTACGTCCCCCTTTAGATTAAAGGATTAAAGCATTTTATATATATTAAGACTTTATATATTACGCTTAGTAACTATAATAGTTATAAGCCCGGGAAAAAGTCCGTGGCTTTATAACGACGCTTCTTTTTAAGAGATTAAATCCTCCTCTTTATTAAAAGCCGCTGACTGCTTTAGATTAAAGTCTTGCCTTTATTCTTAACCTATTTATTTTAAAGCTATTACTACGGTTTTAACCCTTTAATAATATTACCTTTTTTAAAGCTATTTAGCTTTTACTTTTAACTATAAATACGAATTCGTCTTTTAAGATTATAACTATAACGCCTACCTATATCCTTAGGAAGCCTAAGGACTAGACGCGCTAGTATATATAGGTTAAGACTATAGCCGAATTATATTAGATTTAGCCGTATATTAACCCCTTTTCTAATACTGTTTTAAGGAGGCCGGATTTACTAGTCTTTAACGATAAGGAGGGACCGACTATAGCGCTAAGGGAATCTAGCGTAACTTCTTAAATCACTACGCAACTTACGGAGTTACGCCTTTAACTATAGGAAACGCCGGTTCGTTAGCCGGAGGAAGAAGAAGCTAAGAAGGAAGGACCTACGATCCTTTCGGCCGTAGCCCTTAAGGCTACGAAGAGTATAAGCCTAAGGATTTCCGTTAGCAACTTTAAAAGGATTATTATTCCGAAGTACGAAAGAGACCTTAGGGTCTATAATAAGTAGTAGGCTTTTTTATAGTCTATAAGCCTATTTATTTTAGCGATTATTTTATAGGAATATAACTATTATATTATAGGCGTTATTACGGCTTATATAAAGCTTTACGAGCTTTTTATCCGTATTTACTTAGGCAAGTAGGTAGAAAAGAGGTATATAGAAAAGACTTTTTAAAAGCTGCTTGCGACGGACCTTAAGAAAGTTAACCTTAGTGCTTAGGTCGGTAACGTTATTAACGCCTTTAACCTTTATAAAGACCTTAAGTCGCCTTAAGGCGACGATAGGGAGGCTATCTAGCAATTCCTAGATTATATATTAACGCAGTATCCTACGTAGTCTAACTTATAGATAGAGACTTATATAGCAGCCGAGGAGTACGGCGGTAAGGTCCTAACCTTCGATAGGGTAGCTTCTAGCTTCGTTAAGTAAGTTACCGTAAGGTTAACGCAATAAGATAACTCTAATTTCCTTACTAATTTCTAAGGCAGAGATAAGGATAGGAAGGAAACTAGTAGCTTAAGCGGCAATAAGGATTCTTTAGGTAGTTAAGGGAAGCGAGGTTCGCGCTTTAACTATAGAAAATACAAGTAGTATAAAAGACCTTATATTAATCCCGCTAAATATAAAGCTAAGCCTTACTAAAAGAGCTGTTTTTATGCCTTTAACTAAAAGCCGAGCTTTTAGAATAAGCCCTTTAACGAGGAACTTATTAGGAAGGTCGTAGCTAAGGTAGAAAAAGAACTAGGTCTTAAGGCGAAGATTAACGCGTAGAAGTAGGAAAATCCTAACGCGGCGGGATCTAGGTCTGCCCCTAAAGGCGGTGTTTTCGCTACTTTAAGCTATAACGACTTTAAAGATAGCGTTTTCGCTATAATAGATAAGGAATTAGCTTTTCTAGCTAGCAATACAGCGACTAACATCTACGACCGCACCCTTTAGGATATAAGGGCCTCGAAATATATTTTTAACAACCCTTCTTAGTTTATTAATATACACTATATATAGGGCTTAAGGCTTCTTTCCGGGACTTAAACGGTAGGCGCGGAAGCGATTAGAATAGCCCGGGTCGTTATAAACATAGGTTTCGTCTTAACGCTTAAAAAAGCCCGCTTTATCCTAGGTTTTTATATAAATATAGTCTCTATAAATAAGTTTACGGCGAAAGGCTACCTTTAGAATAATATTACGGGTTAGCTCTTCGACCTTATTAGCCGCTGCGTGTTTACGACGTTTTAGTTATACGAATAGTCCTAAGTGCCGCTTAAAGCGCTTAACGGGGCGTTTCTAATAGTTTATAAGTTAAAGGGCCTAATTAAAGCTCCTTAACGCTATCCGGAGACCCCGATAAAAACTATTAACGCGCTTTAGCACGTAAGAATAAGCTATCCGGGAAAGGGTACGATATAGCATCTTTTCGGAGGTTAAGACGATAATATTATTAAGCTTTAAGGCATCGACCTTACCGACTATAAGGTTTATAGCACTACGAAGAATAAGCGCTTAATTTCGTAAGCACCTTAAGAACCCTCTTACCTAAAGAGGCCTTACGGCGTAGTATCTTTTAATCTCTTTTACCTAAGAATAGCGTATTATAGCATTAATAATATAGCCGTTTTTACGTATTTTAATATAGGCATACGGCACTGCTTTAAGGTTAATAAGAAGACCGACCTTTAGGGCATCTTTCGGGGTCTTAGGGAGTCCCTTATCGTAAAATTCAGGCTTATAATAGCGTTTCTAGTCTCTAACGGCGAGACGGCTTTCCTAATAGAAGAATATATTAGGGAAATACTTAAGGCCGGGACGGATATAAGACCTTTATCCCCTTCGCATCCTTATTAAAACGGATATACTAAACGGTCTAAAGGCATTATTACGTAGCTTATAATAACGCTGCTTGCCTAATTAAGCTTTCTATATATAATATAGCCTCTTACGATAGAGGCAGCCGTCTACCTTCTTAATCGTATACCCGTTAAGTCTAAAAGGTAGAAGCCGCTGCTATAACGCCTTAACGAGTAGCTTTAAGACAATAGAGCTAAATAGGCTTATGTCTGCGTTAAGCCTCGTAAGTAATATATTCGTAGCTTCGGCTATAAGGCTTTTCCTATAATAAGGCAGAGGCTAAATAAGACTTCGGCTAAGCTAGATTTAAGGGGATATATCGGCTATCTTACGGGCTATATTTCGAGTATATAATACCTTATTTAGGTCCTTAGTCTATAGAGGAACGCCTTTTTTAATACGTTATATATTATTTTTTATAAGAAGGTCTTCTTTAGTTAAGACTAGCGCGAAGGGGTAGAGAAGTAGTAACTAAAGTAGGTCGCGTAGATTAACGTATTAAAAGACCTCCCGAACTATATAAACGAGCCGGTCTAAGCCCCTAAGGGAGAAGACGATACGGTCCTAGACCTAAGGCATCTTATAGAAGCCGAAGCCGCTTTTAAGCCCGCCGCTAAGTCTACGGTAGAAAAGGACGCTTTAAAAAGGGTAAGGCAGCTATTAACGCCGGAATAAACCCTAAAACTATTTAATCTTATAGGCATTAATAATATCCTTAATCTAGTAGAAGAAGAACTTACGCTAGCGTTTATAGCTTTAGACCTTATAGCGAGGCTATATCGCGACTATATTCTACCTATTTTAATAAGCTATAAAGAAGCAATATCCTAACTATATTAGTATTACTAAATAAGAGGTATAAAAGGGGAAGTCGTAGGTCTTAAGACCGCTAAGGTCTATAAGGTTATAGACGAATTAACTATTAACCTATTAAAGGTCTAAACGATCCCTCTAATATAGGTATATGCCTATAAGTTCGATCCTTAAGGCTTTATTATTAAGTATAAAGCTCGCCTTATCGTTAAAGGTAATTAGCAACTATATAATAACCTTACGATTATAGCTTATACTCTAGCTGCTTAAACGTTCTATATTCTTATAGGTATCTTATGCTATTTTAACCTTAACGTAAAGTAATACGACTTTATCTACGCCTTTTATAATATAACCTTTAACGAAGTTATATATTACTATCTTTTTAAAGGCTTTAAATAGCTTAAAAAGCTATAGCTACTTTTAAAAGCCTTATATAGTCTATAATAATCCCCCCTACTATAGTATAAAGAACTAGCGACTTTTCTAAAGGCATAGGGATTTATTACTATTATAAAAGACCTTTATATAATATATAATAGGAATATTATCGTATTTTTCTACGTTAATAACTTTATAGCTATATTCTAAGACGGATAAAAAGCTTTATATTAGTCGTTTTATAATACCTTCGTTAGTAGATATAACGTAAAGGTCTTTAAAGACCTTAAATAGTTTATTAAGATTAAGGTAATTTAGGATTAAGATAATAGGAAGCTTTAGCTAAGCTAAAGGTCCTATATTAAAAAGATAGTATAGCGATTCGGCTATATCTTAATATCTTAAAAGCTTAAATAACCCCTTAGACTAAAACCCCTTAAGGCGTTTAAAGGGATCGCTTTAAGCAACGATGTTTCTCTCTTTTAGGCCTTAATTAGTTCGCTTCTTTACGTAACGGTTATTATAAGGGTTAATAAAGCGTACGCCGCTAGGAAATTCTCTTAATTCCTAACGAACCTAAGCTAGGAATATATTAAGCAGGCGAAAGAGGCTATTAAATTCCTAAATAAGGATATTAACCGTATTATTAAGTTCGATAGGAATAGCTCTACCCTTTACGAGGCTATATTAGACGCTTTATTTACGGATAATATATATAACCGGAAGAGTACTTAAGGATACGCTATTAAGCTATTCGGTAGCCTTATTCTTTAAAAGTTAGGGAAATAAAAGACGGTAATAACCTTATTTATAAAGGCTAAGTTACTAGCTTTATCTTAGGCTTTAAAAGAGCTTATAGCTTTTTATTAACTTTACTATAAGATCTCGTTATAGCTAGAATTAACGGATAAAGTTATCTAGTGCGATAATTAGTAGACTATTCGCCTTTTAATAAAAGAGATTGTTACTCTTATTATAAAGCTCTAGCACGTTAATATCTATTATTATTAGCTTCGTAAATAGGTTTAAACCGGGAACCTTAACGTTATTTAGGTTCTAACGGCTTAAATAGCCGCTAATAGCCTTATAAAGCCCTTATAAGGGTAGAAATTCACTAAGTTTTAATAATAAATCGGCTTTATTAAGTTGCCCTTTCCTTAAGGCTTTACTTTTATTCTTAGGTATTTAGGATTATTTAATCCTTCTTTTATAGTCTTAATACTATATACGCATAAGGCTATTCTAATATAATAAATAGTCCTCTTTTTCCCTTTATTTTCTTATTTTCTATTCTTAGTTAAGTCTTAATACTAATAATACGTTATTTACCTTCTTTTTAAGTTATTTTTAGGCCTTACTTTACTATAAGCCTTAAAGGGGTATATTATAAGCCTTATTATATAAGGGCTTTATTTCCTATATATATTAGCGTTAGTATAGCTAATAAGGGTATATACTAAAGGGTAAGCTCGTTAGGTAACTAACGGAACCTAGACTCGCTAAGAAATAAGGGTAAGTAGCTTTACGGTTATTTAGAATAATTAACTACTATTTTTATATAGGAAGCTATTAGCGCTAGTAGGTTTAGGTACCTATATAGACCCCCGGCTGCGTCCCCCTCTAGATTAAAGGATTAGAGCATTTTACACACACTAAGACTTTATGCATTGCGCCTAGTAACTGTGATACCAATATAAGAGATAAAACGGGCCCCGGCAGCCAACCGACCGTTCCTCGTCCCCGAGCCAACCAGATCGTCTTTTTAGTACAGCCGCCTCGACAACAGGCCCCAGGCCCTCGACAAGGCCAGCCTCTATTGTCGTAGGCGCGCGCCTACCTAGGCCTGCATCCACAAAGCTGCTCGGCGCCCCCACCCCTCGCCCTTGCCCCTTTTTCCTCTCTTGCCAACAAGTTGCTCCCTCCACTCCAGACTCTGGCAGCCTCCAGGGAGGGCGCGTCTCGCTCCGCCATATTTTCTTTTTTTGTTAGGCCCCCAATGGGCCCCCATCTGCCGTGTGGCAATCGTCGCCCAAATTAAGAGGAAACAGTTCTCACCAACTGCGCTGCCTGGCTCCAACAATGAAATGTCTCGGCCGGCAAGACAAAGGTTCAGGAGCGTTTCATATGCTTCATTGGGCTCTAACCATGTCCCGCATTACCTACAAGGCCAATTCCAAGGTCTGGTCCATATGGTAATCCCATCTGGTAATCTCATCTGGTAATGGTAATCCCCGGGCCGGCAAACTCGCCATGACCTTGCCGCAACCGGCCTCCCTCGGCCGGCCCTGGCTACTTTATCGTAGCATGAATCCTCTTGGTCATCCATCTCACTCCCCATCCTCTGCCCCTCGCCGAGGTCACGCTAGCAAGCTCGTCCACGAGTGCAGCGAGCCGTCAGGGTAGCCGACAGCCGGGGCCTTGCGCATATACAAAACCAAATCTTTATCAAGCCAGCCCCTGGGTCCCTGTCCATAAAAGTCAAAGGGGGGGCACGCCAAACGATATCCTGTCCCGAGCTCGTCAGTCGCTCGTCGCCCAGCCTCCCCATGATAAGATGCCTCCGTTGCAACAACCGCTTCCTCACCGGCCCCGGGACAGAGCAGTGACGAAGAGTCTTCTCTCCTCGCCCAGACCGTCCTTGGGTCGCCCCGGATAACATATACTCAGCCGCCTCGAATCGTCAAATACTTGTACACGTCGGCGCGCAACGACTCGAGCCCCGCCACTCACTCGCCCTCGTCGCCGCCCATCTTGGCGATCCACTTGTTCATGTGCGAATATTTGTCCTCAAACGATTTCTGCAGCTTCTCCGCGGCCGCCCACATGGAGTCGCCCTTTTTCCAGTAGGTGAAGCAGTTGTCAAATATTTGGCGCATGTCGGCCGCGAAGTCGTCCTCGTGGACGTACTCGCGGCGGTCCATCTTGGCCTTTATGGTGTTGAGGTCCATGGGCCGCTTGACCTTGTCCAGGTAATCGGGCACACCGTCTTCCACCGGGTCAACGGGCTCCTTGAAAGGGCCCACTAGTCGTGTCCAGAAACCTGGGCGGGACGCGTCAGCGGCTCCCGATAAAGGGACAAGGACAGGGTGCGCGCTTACCTGGTCCCGAGAGCATCCTGTTCAAAAGGTCTGCACAAAATTCCATCTTCTGAGCGGTGGTAAATGTCCGGCTCTCCAGATAGGCGGCGCTGGATCGTCGCTTCTGCGGCTTGGGGAGCGGTGTGCGGCTGGGCTTGCGGCCGAGTGCCGGGTCCTGAGACGCCACGGCAACACCCGGTGCGCCGCTCAAAGGCCGGCCCTTTTTGAAGTTGTTGGGGGCGTCTTCGTCGCTCGCGTCGTCGAGGTAGTGGACGTTTTTGCGCAGCGGCAGTGTCGAGGCCGGCGCCATGCAAGGAGACTCGACGGGCGGCTGGGCCATCAGGGACGTGTCAAAGGAGCTCATGGTGACGACGAGCTCGCTCAGGACCTCTTGCGGCAGGGACTTTGCAAACTCGGCCCTGGCCTCGGAAGACCGCATGTACTCGGCGGCCCACGACAGCAGCAGCAGGCGGATCGACGAGCCCTCGGGGGTGTCTCGCCAGACCTGGATGAGGAGCGGGGTGGCGGGAATCCTCTCGGTGAGCCGACGGCAATCGGTCATAGCCTCGAGCGTCTTGTCACAGAGGCCGCTGATGACGAGTTTGTGGCCGAGATTCCAAAGGCTGACGAGGGACTCGTACGAAGGCACGCGGGCCTCGTCGACGAGCAGGGCGCCCGTGTAGAGAAAGTCTTGGGCGAGGCCAAAGACGTCTGCGGTGAAGTCGGGCAGCTTGACTATGTGCTCGACGGTGTCGTCGGCGCCCTTTTCGGCAAAGTGGCTGCGATAGTAGTCTGAGCGGTGGCATAGAAAGTCCTTTTGGAGACCAAAGGGCTGTTCCTCGGGCCCGACCAAGATGATGACGAAGATGGGATGGGGCTGTCTGCTCGACTCGTCAGACTCAAAAGCTGCTGGGTGAGGACGACGGGCTTATCTCACAGCCAGGAGAAGTTGGGCCTCTCAGCCGTCGTCGGAGTTTCCCGTGTCGCAGCCGTTGGCTCGGCGGCACCGTTTGCGGATGCAAGGGGAGACATGGTGCTCATGTCTGCTCATCCGTCAGCCTCGGGCCCTCGAAGAAGACTGCAGGATCCTGTTTCTCTCTTCTTTTCTCGAGTCTTTATAGGGGGTAGGAGGGCATATCAGGAAGGGACTGCGTGGGCCAAAAACCGTTTGTGTGTGGTCAAGAATCCTCCAAGACAGCGCCGTGAATGGGTCGTCATGAGGGTATCGCTGACATGCAAGGTCGCACAAGGCCTGACCGTGACAAGAAAAACCTGACACGACGGCGACGGGCCATGAAAAGGCGGGGCATCAAGGAGAGGCAATGAATTGCAGCAGTAAATCCGTGCTTACTAGGACCATGCGTCTCGACGCTCTCTCCCGCCTCCCCCCTTCAGTCTCTTCACAGGGCTCCCAGCTCCCTGTGTCCGACGGGAAGCAGGTATCCGTGTTGGAAGTGTTGGACCCGCCAAGCTGAGAAGGAGGCAAAATACACAGTGGGAAGCACAGCCGCGATGGCCAAGTGCATGGTGCATCTATTCGGGTGAGTTGAGCGTGTTGTCGTTGAGTCGTCGTTGAGTCGTCGTTGAGTCGTCGTTGAGACGGACATTGTTTGGAAGCGCTTGGTGAGAAGGTCGAGGTTCTGATTCGCTGGCGACTGATTACGTGATGCACGAATGACTACTGGTACCTACCAACAGCTCTGGTCAAGCTGGTCGCTTCCTTGGAAACATCCGACGTCCCGCGGCATCATGCTCCATGTGAATGCGACTTTTCCGGTGGCCGTCAGTTTCAGACACCGGGGGCCTCAGGGAATCGAACCGCCACCCACCGCCACCCACATGCCTGTCGGAGCGAGCTACCCTAGAGACGTGCTTGCTTCGACGTCCAACGTCTCAAGGCCCGTGAGCCCTTATCCCGGAGGTCCAGCGGAAAGACGGAGAGGACACGAGGCCGAGACCCAGCCGCTCTGCCCAATGGTGAAGGATGCGCGGCCGGGACCAGCGGAACCAGGGACACGGCCTGTAGCCCTGATGCCGGGAGAGACAGCGACAGCAGTGGCCCTGTGCCGGAGGAGACTGGAGGGGGGCAATGGTGCTGCAGATGGAGATTGAGCTTCCAGGCGACGAGACAGTCATGCTCGTTGGGATGCGTTTCAGCACATGCGCCTGCCGACCGTAACCGCGCCGGAGCGAGCCCTACCAACAAGCGGAACAGAGGGGCGTCGAGGGCGCGCAACGGTTGGCACACGGGGCAAAGCCGCGGCAATGTCGCGCCGAGGCCCGGGGGCGCGGCAGAGATGATGAGAAGGATACCTACATGCCGAGCAGGGGTGCGAGTCGCATTGCCTGGCGCATGCATGCGCATGTGGCCCGATGATGCCTCACTCGCTTCCTGGATGGCCATCAGCTGTTTTCCCGGGCATTGCCTGGTCGAACGATGCGGCAAGGCAAGCGTCACGACAAGAAGAGAGCGGCCAGAAGAAGAAGGAGAAGGGCAACGTGGGATGTTGGGTTGATTGCGGTTGATACAAGCGCGGTTCCTGTTGGTCTTCACCAAGACGGCATACTTTCCCCACACACAGGCTTGCTTGCGTGATTGGCCCGGTGCCCAGGAGGACGACGGAGGGCGAGGTAGTAGCCCCTTATCTCTCGGACTTCCAGTAGTACTAGTAGTGTCAAGAGCAATACGGAGTACATCAGGTTGTTTTCAAGCTTCTCCAGGCAGCAGCATACGGGAATTTGTCCACTCGTGGCGTGGCATGTGCTTTATAGACATGCTCGCAGCCTGCATGGCAGCGGCCCGGGGCTTCCTCCGTCAAACGCCGCGGAGACAAGCAAGTGGCTTGGAACCTTGGCCCCCCCCCCGGATCGGGGCCGGGCCGCGCGTCAGGTGTGGAGGGGGACGGAAGAAGGAGCATTTGCCAAGTTTCACCACCTCTCCTCGGTTCGCCAACACGTATTCGTATTACATACTTCGTACTTCGTACATCGAGTATGTATCGTCCGGCGACTGAGCCTTGGCTACCAACACCCCCCCTTTTCCCGGCCGCTGGGTCATCGATCCGGCTCCTCTTCCTTTCTTGCACGTGAAGCTCGTCCGACGACTTTACATACAGTACGAGTAGTACCGGCCACAACTGACCAAAAGACATTGTAGCTTCAACGCACGCCCTCCCCTCTCCATCTCTCCACCCATGGGGGGGGGACCTTGCCAGTCCGGGAACACCACCAGATGAGAGCCAAGGAAGTGTGGGAGCTGGGCCGAGTGAGTCATCCGGGCCCCCCGCTCATCCGGCCATCTACCCGGATGGTCCAGGCCATCAACCGTGTCCTGGAGAATAGGTAGGTCTCGAGTTGACCCCGTCAGCAGTCCTCGGTCATGTGCTTGTGATTGGGGGCCGACGAACAAGTAGCCACAGTTCAGGGACCACAGTTCAGGGAGTTCAGGTAGAGAAAGAATCTGCCAAACGCACGTACCGACCACGGAACTTGCTAGACACTCGGCACGCCTTGGTGAGACCCGAGGCACCCGGACGGGGCATGCATCATCCCCGGCCCATAGTGCCCTGATCCTCCCGCTTCCCGACCCGCCCTGCAGAAAAGGCCCCAAAGACGGCCTTGATGAGAGCAAAACAGAAAAGTAAAAGCCGACGGTTGTGAGCGAGTCACCTTTTAAACCGCCACCGACCGGTGCATCACAGACTCACAGACGGCCAAGAGCCAATAAGGCTGGCCCCTGGAAAACGTGGAGCAGATCTAGGCATGAAGAGGCGCAGATGATGGAGATAAAGATGACGGAAAGAACCCTCGTCCTCGCAGCAGAGGCTCGCATGTATCCTTTCCCCACAGGTACTTGAGACCGTCAGGCCGGAGCGCTCGAGGGAAAGGTCGTGAGATGGAAGACAAGGGGGGAGTGGGAGTCTCACCTGTGGAGTCTCCAAGATACTCACCCCCCCCTTTCCGGGGCCAGACATGTCAATAGAAATTTTAGCCCCCTTCCAGAAGAATGGTCGACATGGGGCATGACGAAGCTTCCCGGAATTGACCGGTGTGAAGCCAAGACGGCTGGGATGATTCAAACCGACGTTCCGCCGAGTCGACACTGGCTGGGGGCATCCAGATGCTGAATAGTGAGCTTTGTGCCTACCGCCGGCGACCCTACCTACCTGCTTCCTCGACACCTGCTCTGTAGTAACACGCTTGTGACTGACTGTGCGTGCGCGCCGCCGCCATCATTTGCACGCATTCAACCGCCAAAAGGTTATCCAGCCGTTGTCCTCAGCCAGCCTCTCCGCCAAATCGGACCTCCGTCCCTTGGTGCGCCGAGATGCTAGTGTTGCATTGTTTGTCACCGCCCTCGCCATCGGCCGACGGAACGTACTGTGATTATTGAGCCTTTTTTTCTCCCGTCTCTTGGCCGTGCCCGAGCCCTTGTCTGGCGACGGACGGGGCCATTGTTTGATCCCCATTTGGCTGAGGGCCGGTGGACCGTCTCCATATTTGCCAGCCACCCATCATCTCGGCGCTTCACCGGCGCCTAGGCGTCGTCCTGGTCGTCGGCGCCCTCGTCGGTAGTAGTACCCTCTTCGCTTCGGCCTACCTCTTGGCCCAGCATAATGTCCTCGCTGCCTTGCCATTGGGGGGGTGCAACCGGCATGGCCGCCTCGTCCTCGTCCGCCCACCCGTAGTCTTCGTCATCGGCCTCGTCCTCGCTGTCTGGAATCTCTAGCTCCGTGTGCGCCAGCTTTCTCTTCCGCGGTAGTAGTACTACCAGATCCGCGGGTTCGGCCGAAGGACTGCCCGAGCCATCACAGTCCATCTCCGCCGCACCACTCTGTCCCCCCGCCGCCGAGTCAGCAATCGCAAGAGGCCCACGAGCACATGGGGCGGGAGGATCCCACGTACGGGCTCAACGTCAAAAGCAGCCATGCGCGCCACGACGTCATTTGTCGCCTTGCCGTCAAGCTTTTGCAGGGCTACCATGAAGCCGCTGGCCAATTGTTTGCCTTGCCAGGCCCAATCTCTGAACAGCACCAGCCGGGTTGCGACGCCTTGCTCCCACACCGAGGCGTTGACGGCAGGGACAAGTGTGGCGCCCTGTTCCGAGTGCATCCTCGTGGCGCATTGCGATAGAATCATGACGGCGCAGTTTCGTGTCGCAGCCAGCTTCTGTAGCGCGTTGATAACAAACTGCAAGCCCTGCACTCGTTTTGCAGACGCACTCAAGCCTGAGAGAGCAAGCGTCAACGGAGGATGCAATCGGACGCATGGGGAGTGGCTGGCGCTACCTTTGCCAGCCTTGGGGCCCGTCTTTCCAGGCTGGGACTTGGGAAATGCAGAGTTGAGCAGGGAGGATACGGAACTGATGACTACCAGAGACACCGTGGCCCCTATTGTGTTTGTCGTCGGCCGCGAAACCAGGGCCATGAGATGTGGCAAGGTCAGGCAGGAAAAGTGCGTAAACTTGGTCCAATCCATGGCCAAGTCATGATTCGAGACGTGGGACTTGCTCACAGACTCGACGACGCGGACAATACGCTGCTTGTTCACCATTTGGAAGCAGTCTGGCGAGGAATTGCTTAGCCCAACACGACTCGGACAAGGCACGGCTTTACTGGGTAACCGGGAACAGACCTACCCAGACCACATCATGGCCATGGCATATGGCGTGGGCGGCCGTCTGAATCCTGCAAGCCTGGGCGTCAGCCATGCGCCCAGGACCCTGTGGGGGAGCGGGTGAGCCATACGCCAAAGCGGTCTTGCCTGAACCAGGCGGTCCCCAGATCTCGGTGACTTGGCCACGTTTGACGCCGCCGGGAAGACGGGAGTCCCCTGAGACGATGCCGACTGATCCATCAAGGGCCATGTCGAGGCTTTCTAGACCGGTGGACAGCGAGAGAGCGGGCTCATGCTGGAGTTCTTCCAAGGCCTGCGAGGCAGCAACGGTCGGGAGGCGATCTGTCTCGGTCAGCCGTTTTCTACGGGAGGAGAAATTGACACTCACGGGTGTCCGGGATATCGAAGCTCGATATGTCCTGTCCATGGATGGAGTGGTAGTCCATGGTCGAGGAGCTGCATTGCTATGGCGGGCCAAGACTGTGGCAGGCAAGATTGACTTTGGCGGGGGCGAGCAGTCCCGCGACAAGCACGCTACGGGCGACTATAAGAGAGTTAGAGTCAAAACCCTAAATCGTGTTTTTGAACCTAATACGTAAACGCCATAGTGGGGGGAGTAAAATTGTATGCTATAAAACGTAATGATATGCATTTAAAGGAATAAAATTTTTTTAAAAAAGATTTTTTTCTCTTTTTAATACTATTATTTTTTCCCGATTAGCTAAGCTATTAAAAAAGATAAAAATATTTTAAAGGTGTTAGTAAGGCTTTAATAACGGTGACTAGCCGGATAGATCTATTAAGTTATTGTGTTGTTAAATCTATAATATAGCTAAGGAAGAGGGGAAGGCCTCGTAGAGATATAGCCTTATTGCGTGCACGTGATCCTACGGATTACGTATGCGCAACCACCTTAATAATGCGGATATCCCCTATTCCTATACTAGCAGTTCTTTTAAGAAGATAATAATAAGAGCAATAAGAACCCGGTTTTCCTACCAAATAGAGATACGCAACGAACAAAGGGAAAGAGGGCCGTTTTAGCCGTATAGTGCCGTTCGGGCCGTATAGTGTAAGGAGCGTCGGGGCGGCTGTAGGGTAAAGCTGCTAAGCAAAGGGCGAAAAGTAACGCAACGAATGTGGGCTGCTAAGGCTGCAAAAGGCGTTGCTAAGGGCGTTGTAAAGGGTATTGCCAAGCGTTGCTAAGGATGTAGAAAGCAGGGCGAAAAACAAGGTAAAGAGCGTAGGTAAATTCGAGGCAAAAAGCAGGGCGAATTTAAGGTAACGAGCGTTAGGAAGGAAAAGGGCTAGTAATGCAACGAGTGGCTAAAGTGCTGCGGGCTACGGCGTTAAAGTCCTTAACGATGCCGTATTGTGCCTTCTAGAGCTCTTTCTAATAAATTAGAACAAAAGGCGTAAAGTAGCGTACGGGCTTTAAAGCAGCAGGCGGGCTTAAAACAGTAGGCGGGCTTTAAAGCAGCGGCCGGGATTAGTAATTAATCTAGTCGTTAAAGCGACTTTATGTTTACGGCGTGCTTATAGCAGTAAGCGGACTATATTCTCGTAGGGCTTAAGGCAGCAAGCGGACTATATTCTCGTAGGGCTTAAGGCAGCAAGCGGACTATATTCTCATAGGAATCGCGAGGGTCTTCGCGATGCTTGTCGAAGCAGGCGGCGGGCTTTATAGGGACGAGTGGTCCGACGCGAGAGTTGGGTTCGTGGTTGTCTAGTGTGCCGTTAGGAGAGCTGCTTGAGGGAGCGTTTGGAAAAGCTCTTCGGCGGTTGATTAGGGTATACCGCGTCTGCGGCAGCGGCATTAGTTGCTCGAACTAGCTATTAAAGGGGTCGAGGTTGTCTAATAGTCGTAATTTTTATTCACGATGTGTGTCGGAAGCAGGCGGCTGGCTTTATAGGGACGAGTGGTCCGACGCGAGAGTCGGGCTTGTAGTTGTCTAGTATGCCGTTAGAAGAGCTGCTTAAGGGAGCGTTTAGAAGAGCTCTTCGGCGGTTGATAGGGTTATATGCCGCGGCGGCGGCACTAGTTGCTCGAGCTGGCTATTAAAGGAGTCGAGGTTGTTGTAGGAATGCGTTGCTAACGTACTATCGGTTAACGTAACTCTTCTTCCTTTAGGAAGCGAGACGGGATTAAAAGATAGCTAGGGAGACTTCGAAATAAAGCGGTTAACGTAGTGATATTGTAAAAAAAAGAGGTTAACGCGGTGATATTGCAATTAAGATAAACCCCGAACGTAAGGCAAACTACGATATAGACTACGCAATAGCGCTTAAAAACGACCGGGAAAATATAAAGCAGTATACTAAAGCTCGATTTAAGCCTCTCCCTACTCCTTTAAGCACTCCCCCGGCGGCCTTATTTATAGCTGCAATCTAATTACATCTCGCTAATTAGAATATACTATAGAGCAAGCATCTCGATATATCTTAAGCAGCCTTTTAGGCAAACATAAGTCTATACTTATAAGGAATAAACCCCTCCGTAGCACTTAAGCCGTATAAATAAAGAGCAAACCCTTCCTCGGTAAGTCTATACTTACGAGGAATAAACCCTTCCGTAGCACCTAAGCCGTATAAATAAGGAGTAAACCCCTCTTTAGTAAGTCTATACTTACGAGGAATAAACCCTTCTATAGCACCTATGCTATATAAATAAAGAGTAAACCCCTCCTCGGCAATACCGTATAAATAAAGAGTAAACCCTTCCTCGGTAAGTCTATATAATTAGGAGTTAACCCCTCTATAGCCTATAAACAAGGAGTTAACCCCTCCGTAGAAAGAAAAACTCGCCTATTAGCACTTTATATTTATAGTAGGCACTTAAGCAGTACCGATCTCGAAAGATACTAGTATATTGCGGTGTAAAGATAAGGCTTACCTCGACCGCTTAATCCAAAAAAGGCAGATATATTAACGAGACCTTCTAGCTATCCTAATATATTATAGATAGCTTAAATAATACCTACTCGGCCCTTAATTCGAGGAGGCGGAGAGAATATATCTTTAGAGTTATAAAGAAATAAAGTCTTAGACCGAGGTTAACTCTAAAACACTTACGAAGAAAGCCTAAGTCCTCGACTATATATAGGTATACGTATATAAAATAGATAAGCACGGAAGGCTCTTAAAGTATAAAGTAAGACTAGTCGTCTAAGGGGATTAATAGCTTCGAAACGGGCAGGAGACCTACGCGGTAACTCTCGTAGGATAAAGTTTTCGAACACTTATAACGATAGCTATAAGATTCGACCTTAAACTAATATAGTACGATACGGTTAACGCGTTTATTAACGTAAGGCTCGACGAGATTATATATATAAAGATGCCGCTAGGGTATAGAAAACACTCTATTATCCTCCGACTTAATAAAGCCTTCTACAGACTATAAAAATCCCTTCTTCTATAGCATCGCAAACTTACGTTAATACTTCGGGAGATAGGGTTTTAGATAGTACCGTATAAACTATACTGCTTAACGTTTAACGGTATTATAGTCTTCTTCTATATAGATAACATTGTCTTTATATATTATAAGAAGGATTAAGAAAGGGCTAAATCTCTCTAGAATTAACTTTAGGAAAAATATAAGCTTATAGGCGGCGATAACCTATAATAGTTCCTCGGCATTAAGATTCTACGAGACCGTATTTAACGGTATATTTAGCTATTATAAGCCGCCTATATTAATAAGATCTACCGACTTATAAAGAAACGCCGCCCCTTCGATATACCGATAGGGGTAAAAGAGCTTCTCCCTTACGAAGGGATCGCTAAATACTATAAGATACGAGCCTACTAAGTAAACGTAGGTTCTATTCTATACGCGGCGGTTATTACCCGCCCTAATATCGCGTTTACTACGTTAAGACTATGCAAATTTAATAATAACCTTAGACCGGACTATAAAGACGCTGTTAATCGAGTTCTCTACTATCTATACCTTATATAGGGACTTACTCTTCGTCTAGGGGGTAAAGACGACTTTAAAGTAGTAAGTAACGCCTCTTTCGCCGATAACACCGACCGGAAAAGCTCTTAGGCATTTGCTATAAAGCTATTCGGAGGCTTAATCGGCTAGAGAGCTAATAAATAAGATATAGTTATAACCTTAATAACCGAGTCTAAGCTCTTAGCGTTATTATAGGCAGTAAAGGAGTTAATCTACGTAAGCAGGCTTATTAAAGAGCTCGACGTCTCCTTTAATAACTCCCGCATTTGTATTTAATATAATAATATATAGACTATCCGACTAGTTACTGCCGAAGTCGCTACTCTATAGACGAAGCTTCGCTATATAGATATTTATAACTATTAGCTTTATTAAGAAGTCCTTAATAAGACCCTCGATGTTAAATATATACCTACCGTAAAGATAATAGCCGACGGCCTTACTAAGGCACTTTAAGGGCCCTCCTTTAAGGCCTTTATTAAATAAATTAGCCTTTACGATATTACCTAACGCCTCGCCGATCGAAAACTCCCTGAAATAACCGACGAAATAATATAAACCGATATATATAAGGTATAAGAAGGTTAGGAGATATAAATAGGCCGATAAAGGCGTATCCTCGGGGGTAATAGTCTTAATATCGGCACTATATATATATAGAGGCACGATATATATATAAAATAGGAGAATAACGAGTATAGGCGTCGGTAATAAAAATAACCGTAAGGGAACCTAATTCCTCTTGCGTATTACTACGGTAGTAACCCTACGTAAAAACGTTAGGGAGACGACGGATAAAAGGCCTTATTAAATATCTACGAGTATTAACTAAGCTAAAGGCGTCTAAATACTTAATTAAGTATTAAATAAGAAGGAAGCTCTCCTATAGCGAGGGTATATTAGCGTATCTCGTAATAGCGACTATACCGTCGATTTCGGCATAATGCACTAAGGGAATCGAGCATTAAATGCTAAACGATTTATAAACGACTACGAATACCCTCGACGACGGTAGACTAAAGAGGAACGATGCTTTTACGCAGTAAGGGCATCTGCTATATATAGCTGCGGAAGGAATTAAGGAAGAGTAAGAGCTTATAAAGCCGCACTCGATAAAGCGCTTAAGCGTAGGATTAAAAGGGCAGGGATTAAAGATATCCCGCCCCGATAGCTTAACGATAGAACGAGGATTAAAAACTCATCGGATTTAAGCTATTTAGCGACCTCTTAATCCTAGCTTCCCTCCCTTAAATTCGGGATCGAAGCTAGGGGGGTATATTAGATTATATAATAGAGGTCGCAACGATTAGGTTAGTATAACCGCTACGTAACGTAAGGGGAATATCCCTTAAATACGGCCCGCTTATAAAAAGAAGGGAAGCACGTATAACACGCATTATTATATATTATATTAATATAACCTCTTTGCTATATAACCTATCTAGACCTATTATAACGCCTATTTAGTCCGAGCCGTAGATCTACGATCTAACACTCTTCGGCAGCGCCTTAAGGATGCCCTTAAATCGGCTTTTCTAAACGCTCTTTCCTTGCTTATTCGTTGCGTTTGCTATATTCGTTGCGTTCGATTAGGCGATTAGTCCGTTAGTATAGTGTTTATAGCCTCTAAAAGAAGAACTACTAGTATTAGACTAATCTAGTTATATAAGGGAGAAAAGGGTTATAAGTTATAACTCTTGTTAAGGCCCGATAATAGCGTTATTAAGAGCGTTACGTGCCCCGACTAAGCTCCTTTTAGAGCCTAGGACGGGCTCGGTTAGGACGTATAAAAGGGCCCCCTTTCCTCTCCTCTTCGCCTTAGCTAGATAACCTATTATAGACTAAAATCTAGCTAGTTTATAACCCCTTTGTTTATTTAACTAACTAATACTATTGTTATTAAAGGGGATCGTAAGGGTCGTTACGAAGGTTATCTTACGTTACTAACGTACTATTGCTTAACGTAACTCTTTTTCTTCTTAAAGCGAGACGGGATTAAATAAAAGCTAGGAAAGAACTTATCGGCGGCTACCGAGAGCTAGCTATATCGTAATAGCTTCGTCGGCTCTAACTCGCGTAGGTTCCTTATTTTTAGCATAAAAGACCGTCTTTAGGTATAGGCAATAGAATCCGCGAGGGATAAAGATCTAATATACTTTCGACGATTAGGCTTTATCTCTTTTACCTTACTAATCTATAATTAATCGTTTAATTACTAATTAGTATTAGTTAGTTAAATAAATAAAAGGGGGTTATAAACTAGCTAGATTAGTCTATATGTTTATTAACTAAAGGGCAACGAATAGCCCCTTTATATAGCCTATAAACGCGTATATTAATAAGGCCTAAAGCTAGACCTTTGTGAGTCCTTGCTTACGATATTAGGCCTATGCTTATAAGGGCGATTAAGTTAATAACTTAATTATCGCAAGGGCCGCTAAGTTAGTAACGCTATTACCGGGGTCCTTAATGTATACGATCGATGTATCGTATAGTTAATAACGTATTTATATAGGCGTTGCCTATACGTAATCTATTTAATTACGTAGATTACAATTATGCCTAAAGAACGGATATCCCTTATTCCTATATTATTAACTATATAATATATCGTATATATTAAGGACCTTAGTAATAGCGTTACTAACTTAGCCGCTTTTATAATAATTATATTATTAACTTAATCGCCCTTATAGGCATAGCCCTAACGTCGTAATAAGGGCTTATAAAAGACCGGCTTTAGGCCTTATTAATATACGCGTTTATAGCCTATATAAAAGGGCTATTCGTCGCCCCTTAGTTAATAGAATTATATAGACTAATCTAGCTAGTTTATAACCCCCTTTATTTATTTAACTAACTAAAAATTATATTTAATTAAAAGTAATTTTTTTTAAGATAGATATAAATAGTAAAGAGGAAAAAGGGAACTTATGCTTTTAGGCATTTTATGCCTTTAAGCGAATAGGTACGTACCTTTATGTAATTATGCGCCTACATCCTCGAGGGGCGCACTAGTGTACCCGTACAAAAAAAAACACGATTTGGGTTTTGACTCTAACTCTCTTATAGTCGCCCGTACACGCGAGGTCACGTGACGGCTCATGCTGGCGGGGAAGACGACTTTCATTTTACACAAACAGGCCCCCTATAATGCGTGTTGTGCTTGTACTCGTACAGACTTCCCTCACTGTATTACAGGCCCCTCCAGGCACGGACACGCGGTGCCTTTGGATCCATGTTCTAGAAGGTGAATCATTCCCTGAATCCCGTCGCATTGATCCGACACTTGGACCCACGACCAGTCGCCCCGCCGTGCAACTCTGTCTATTTGCGGATATGTATGAGTCAACTCTGGGGTCGGGCCTTTGCTGCGTCTCGTCAAGGGTCCTTTGCTGCGCGTGCCGTCATCAACGGGGATTCCCGCGAGCCTATACTACCAATGCTCGCTTCGAGAGGCAAGGGGCCAGTTGTCAAACATGGGCTCAACAAAAACAACAACAACAAAAGGGGATGATGCAATCGCCCATTCCAGAGGCCCCACGCGTGCGCCACCGATGCCCATGGACCGGACGGGGTGGTCTTTTCTTGTCCCCCCGTCTCAAACATGTCAAACATGAGTAAACATTGTTTGCTTGCCTTCGGCAGTCGACGCGATGCGATGCATGTCTTCGTACATACATTGCATGCACGCACGGATGCGCGTCGAGGAAGCCGGGCGCGTCCGCCACGGACAGACGGAGTACGGATACGGAGTACGGATACCCGTCTGCTCTTCTCGAGGCTCGAGGCCATGACAAAGGCCTTTCTGGCGAGGTGGCTGGACGGGCTCCTCGGCTGCTTGCGCTCAGACGACCAGGATGAAGCTTGTCTGTCTCTGGACATGCTGTCACACACAACGCGCACGCACGCACACACACCCCCCTCCTGGGAACTCCCCCGGGAAGGGAACAAAAACCTTGGCATCGTGGCAAGCCGCCGCCCCACGTGGCGGGCGGCCTCTGCTCGGTCGGCACGGGATTGGGGGCCGAGAAGGCGGGACTTTACGGAGTAGTAGCCCCGAGCCGGTGTTCCGTCGTTAATCATGCCTGCCGGTTGTATTCGCACATGTATGCCACTGAAGGGGAAACAATCGCGGCCGGAGTCAGTGGCCGTCGTCGTACGAGGCGAGTAGGTGCAGCCAAGATTAAACGGTGCTGTTGTTACTGATATTATTGGGCGGGTACAGCATCTAGGCAGGCATCTATTCCTCTGCTATCCGCATCTTGGCTTACTGTTCCCGTCCCGTGATACTGCGCTGGCCCTGCAGCTTCAAGGCCGTGGATCGGGTGGCAATATCGTCGTCGACCAATTACCAATTGCTACCATTATTCGAGCGTTGCCAGTACAGCATTACGGCATGGCCACGTCCGCTGGTGTAGAGGGCGAGCTCGACCAGTCTCTGCCTCACAGAACAAACATGCACATTTGCCCCCTGGTGCACCCAAGGCAGGCATGTACGCGCCAAGTCGAAGATGGACCTTGGCCGGCCTCAAATTTGCCCGGTTCGACAGCTCAACACCTTGCCTCGTCGACCCAGCCGATGGCCTCATCCGTCAGTGCCATGTCGAGTCTGAGATGCGGCCCCATACGGGCGACTAGTCTCGATCACGTCAACATGGACGTCAATTCCCGTGCAGGTGCTGGGGGCGCACAAGGCCGCAGCATCTGCCGGGGCGGGTACCGCAGAGCACAGCTGGCGGGCTCTCGCTCGCAAAGAGCCGGCACCTCTGGTTTCACCGGCGGGCCAATGTGCCGAGCAAGGCCGGAGTCACTGGCTCGGGAATACCAACCTCAAACCCGCCCCGACGACGGAGCAGACTAGCCGCCGACCAAGCTCAATGTTGTCGTAACTAGGCGGAAGAACATGCCCGAGAGAACGGCAAGACGAACAAGGTGGCGTTTTGCCTCCATGACGACGTGAAAACTGACAGGCCGACGGGGAGCACCGGCTCAGGCTGCATAGGCGGCCCTCGATAGTGACGAGCCGCTGGAGGAGCGGCCATCTGGCAGCAAGACTATCGACGGCGTACGAAATGACAGCCTCAACGGCTCCAACGAGGCTTGACGGCAGCGAAGCCGAGGTGTCCGTCTGACGCCGGCTGCTACCCTCTGGGTCCTCTGGGGCCCCTTTTCTCCCCAGACTGCTCGTCATGTCGCAAGGGTGAGACCCCCACCCTTGCCCCGGAGATCCCTCTCAGATGGGCGAGACAGTTCTAGACACACAGGCGCACGCGGATGTGCCCCGGCGCGAGCGAAGACGCTTGCGGGAAGCTAAAGTCCGGGGAAGGGGGCTTCTCCGCCAATTGCCACGAGCCAGCGTCGACCCCATCGTCAACCTACGCCCGCAAGGGGAAAGCAAAGCAAAAAGGCACGTCGGTGTGTCGGTGTGTGCATGTCTTTGTGCATGTGCAGAGTACATACAGATACGGTGTCCGTATTCGTATCTGCCCCTGATTCCATGCTGCCCTACCAAGTATGCACTGCATCGTTCAACTCCAACACTTTGTCATGCGCAAAAGACTCCGTCAGTACGAGAGTCAATGCATCATGGCCTTGAGAAAGAGAAACGAGGCACAGAGAAGGCGCTGCATGTATGTACTCGGTACGAATACTGTACACACACCACCAAGCAAGCATCGTGAAGCGAAGCTTTTGTCTCGCGGATGCCGCTGCCAGCGTGAAAAAGAAAGCAATGGAAACGAGCCAGGGGGTCAAAGGCAGGGACCGACCGTGAGCTAACCAGGCCTCTTCCCTCTTCTATTCCTTGGCGAGACACGGTGAGGCTCACCCTGCTGCCACAGCAGCGTCCAAGTGCTGCAGCGGGCGTCGCCTTGTTTCTTTTTCTTCTCCATGCTTTGCCCTGTCTTCTAGATTATTTTCTTCTCATTGTCCGTGCCCCCTCGAAGCTGCTTTGGCTGCTTTGGCAGTTGCTTGAACCCCGAAGCAGCAGTCGACACGTGTGTAAAAAGTCCGGGTCCCAGAAAGTCAATCGCTCAATCGCCCTTTTGGAGCACAGACGGCGGCAAGCAGACCGTGGCCGGACACATGGCCGAGCCGGGACTGTCCGGCCTCTAATTCTAGTACTACTAACTAACTTAGTAGGTTGTCACTCTTGGAGTAAAACGAGCGTGTATGGATACAGGTTGATCTGTGCGCTCACGATTCCAATTCAGCGGTGCGATGGAACAGCCCTGAAAAGGGAACCTCTGCCCTGCGTATCCGTACCTGTACATATCTTGGCTTCTTGGGGCGGGTTAGACTCGAGGGGAGGGGGCGTATTCCAAGTACCGGTACACCAGGAACCGAGGAGCAATTTCCACAGCAGTCCGGGGGACAAGGCATCTGTTCCCGCGGGCGAGGCTCTGCCCTTGGCGGCGATGGATGGACGGATTAACTGGCCGGCATCTGGGGAATTCCACCCCATTTGCTGGCGTGGCCGCCCCCCACAGATGGCGCAGCATGGCAGCATGGATCACAAGTTGCTTGCTGCTGCAAACGTGCACGCCCGGGTTTGGATGCCAGCAGACCGACTCTTCTGATACAGGAGTGTGCTCTATTCGTACTTCGTATGTATGTACATACATACATATGTACGTGGGAGCCGGATGAGCAAACACATGTTCTTCGTTTAAACGAGGGGGGATAATTGCCCTGCCCTTTCCCTTTTTCTTCTTCCCACCTCGTCTCACTACCAACGAACAAACAAGACCCGATGCCCACTGGGGAACTGGGGGCCCTTGCTTCCCGTCCTTTGTTGTTTTCTTCGTCTTCCTGTCGGCTGTTACAGGCTGCTGCCCGGACGTGCGCGACCGAATTATGCCAAATTGCCCGCGCGGAGGCTTCCGAAGGCCCTCGAGTAAGGGCTGGCAGCGAAATTACTCGCTACGGCGTCCAAGTGGCAGTCGGTCCCGCCCGCCAACCGCCGTTTCTGTCCACCGATCCAGGCTTTCCCTTGTCGCCTTGTTGTTTCGCCACAAACAATTCTTGACCGCCTCCCCTTCCCCCCTTTCTATTGTCTTTTGGAAGAGGGCAACGGGAGTGAGTAATGCTCTTGCAAAGCAAGCCCCCCCATGGATGGAGTGCCATCTATAACGGCTACGTCACGCACGACACGACACCGCCGGCCCCACCGCTTGCCTCCCCTGGGGTTGTTAACTGGTTGTAAATGTAGTGGTGGTGATTTTTTTCACTGCATGGGTAGCAAGCAGCAGCCAGGGTTGGGATGGCGAGAAGCAAAATAAAATCAAAACTAACCACATAAACCAAACACTCCAAACAAGAGAGAAAATAGATGTTCCGAAGCCAACTAATGACAGGAAGGACATCAAGACCCTGTCCCCTGCGAGTCAACCAGCAGTGCTCGGCCAAATCCGAAGTCAATCGTCACTCTGTCAGGCGAGGGCATGGATGCAGCCGAGTCGGCAATGCTCGTGCGTTGTCTCTCTCTCGTGCTGCTGGAGATGGAGCGAAGCACAACCTGAGAGTAGGAACATACGAATACGTATGTACCATCAAGATCAGCGGGACTTCGATCCGTGCGGTGTCCGCTGCGTATTTATGCACACGAAAAAACTTGGGAACCTCCCTCCGCCCTAGCCACTCAGGGAGCAAGGGAGCAAGCATGGCATGGCGGGACAAAGTATCTCTGCCGGCGCGGTACGGCGGTGTGGTGTGGCTGTGGGGAGAGCTATGGAGAAGGCGGAGGGGGTGTGCGCTGGGGCTCTCCACCCCCTCCTGCCGCGCAGCTCAGCGAGGCAGGGCCTCGCTCCCGCCCAGCCCAAGCCCAGCCCAGCGCGCCCGCATGCCGCCTGTCCCCGCTCCCCTCCCCCTCACCCCAGGCTTCCTCCAGGCTCCTCCCTCCTCCTCGTCCCGCCTGTTGGAGGTGCCCTGCGCCGCTGCAACCCCACCCCCCCAAAGTGGCCTGAGGCGTGTTTTAGGTACTCTTGCTTCTATCGAGGTACCTGCCTCACCGTCGGGCCCCCCAGGTGATACAGCAAGCCGCTACCTGGCCTTAGTCGTTCTCTCCCCACACCGTACCTGAAAGTACCTCCTGTGCCCGACCACCCCGGCCAAGCCCGCCCTTTTTAAAACCATTCGCCCCCCCCCCCCCCCGTCCCCTCCATCACAACAGCAGGAAGAGAAAAAAATTCCCGTCCTGTTTACAACCAAAACACTCCGCCTCGACCTCGCACCACGGCGTCTGCTGCCATCCGCCAGTCTCTCCGACATTGCCACGTGCCTTTTGCCATTGCGAGATCGCACGACTGCCCTCACCGACTCGCCCAAGGCGTTGACGAGGTCTAGAGGGGCTGCTCCTCCCAAGCTGCGAAGCGAGAGAGGAAACGAGAGACAGGCTCGCGTCTTGGCCCAACCGCCTCCGATCACATGCAACGAGCACACTCAGCGGTGGATTTTTCCAACCTGCTGAACCCTACCGTCTTGGCCGACGACCGACGCATCCGCGGCTCCGACATGGCCAGCGCTGCCGTGACCGTCATCAAGCCCAATGGGCCTCTGCCCGGCGCCCAAGCCGCCTCGGAGCAGTCGACGGAGCTGCCGCGTCCCTACAAGTGCCCGCTGTGCGACAAGGCCTTCCATCGCCTCGAGCACCAGACGAGGCACATCCGCACCCACACGGGCGAGAAGCCCCATGCCTGCCAGTTCCCCGGCTGCAGCAAAAAGTTCTCGCGCTCCGACGAGCTCACCCGCCACTCGCGCATCCACAACAACCCCAACTCGAGGCGCGGCAACAAGGCCCAGCACCAGCAGCACCATCATCATCACCAGCAGCTTCACCACCACCAGGGCCTGCCTCCTCACATGCATCCAGAGGCCATGATGGCTCCCCCGCCTGCCCCCAAGGCCATCCGCTCGGCTCCCACCTCGGCCCTGGGCTCTCCCAACGTGTCCCCGCCGCACTCGTATGCCTCCTTCGCCCACCACCCGCCCCCGAGCGTGCACACCTACAGCCGCGGCGGCGACATCTCCATGCTGGCCAGGGCCGCCTCGCAGGCCGAGCGGGATACGCTCGCCGCTCCGCCGCATCACCACGTCCCTAGGCACCACCCCTATCTCGCCCAAGGCGTCCCCCACGGCTCCCGCAGCCACCATGCGGGCCTGTCGTCGTACCACATGTCTCGCTCTCACTCCAACGATGACCCCAGCGACGACCACTACAACGGCTCGCTTCGACACGCCAAGCGCTCAAGGCCCAACTCGCCCAACTCGACGGCTCCCTCGTCGCCCACCTTCTCTCACGACTCGCTGTCGCCGACGCCCGACCACACCCCCATTGCCACGCCGGCGCACTCGCCTCGCCTCCGTCCCTTTTCGGGCTATGAGCTCCCCACCATACGCAATCTGTCCTTGCACCCCAACACGACGCCCACGCTGGCTCCCCTGGAACCGCACCCCGAGGTCCCTCAATTCCCGCCCACGCTGGGAGGCAACGGCCCCCGCAGCACGGGCATGTCTCTAACCGACATCATCAGCCGCCCCGACGGCAGCCAGCGCAAGCTGCCCGTGCCCCAGGTGCCCAAGGTGGCGGTGCATGACTTGCTCTCGGACCACGGGTTCAGCAACAGTGGGCGGAGCTCTGCCACGGGCAGCCTTGCCGGAGGAGATCTCACGGATCGCGTGTAGAAAGCGATTGGGCTCGACGCATCCGACGACATGACGACATTGGGTTATAGAGGTATAGAAAGAATCGGCGTTTGACGGTTGGTTGCGGAATGGTTCGCCCCCCCCTCGGCGAATGTCCAGGGCGCGGGGTGATCCAGGCGGATATTATTGCCAAGGGCGTACGACACACAAAATAGACATCACCACTTATTCCCGCGACGACTTGGGCTTATTCACTACTTATTTTTGTCGAGGGGGCCGAAGAAGAAGGCGGGATTTCCTTCCCTAGCGGCCCATGGTTATCGCATGGAGGAGCCCGTCGAGGAGAAAAAAGAAGTACGGAGTATGTACTCGGTAGACGAGGTTGAAAATACAAAACAGGAGCGACGACGGGGAGCGATTTGACACATGGCTTGGTTTGGACACTCCCTCGCGTGCGTGCGCCGTGAAAAGTGACAATGACGACTCGCAATCCTGGACAGAAGAAGGATATGGCGCGGGCCTCGGCAGTGTCGGGCGGGAAAGCTTGGCACGACGGGGGCGCGGACGACGGGGGCCAAGGCGTTGGGATGCCGTGTAACTTGTGCCTGCGAACCCGTTTTGTGTGGGGATGCCGGCTGGTGCGCGCTTCCTCGTAGGGCTCAGCAGGCAGCAAGCAGCAAGCAGCAAGGGCAGGAGGGAGAGGACTGCAAGCCGGCCCTGAGACGAGACAAGAGAACGAGGCTTTTGGCCCCCCCCACCCTGGTTTACACATGCATGCATGCGTATTCGAACATGGGTATGTGAACGGTGTTTGCGGAAGTGTCCCGGCTGCAGACGCGAGCGTGGGACAAGGCAGGTTCGGGAGCACGTCTACGAAGTACTGTATCCGCTAGACAGGGGGAGGAGCGAGACAGGGCAGAGGGCAAGGCAGGCCCGGACTGATTCCCCGACTGATTCAGCCTCGATGTTGAGAAGCGTCTATACGAAGTTGTGTGTGTGTGCGTGTGCAGATGGACACGGCCAGCCCGGTGTGACGGGACCAGTTGCCCGGGTAGGAGGGAGTCTGATGATGCTTGGCACCTGGAACCGAGCCATGAGTACGTGGTTAAAGCTAGACGGGGACTCTTGACGCGGTGCTTGGCGTAGCATTCGATGATGGTTTGTCGGGGTTTGGTGGTGTTGAGACGAGAGGCGAGGTTGCGAGTGGGGGGCAGAAGAAGCTTATCCGGGACAGCCGGCGAGGAATAGGGAACCGCCGGCAGAGCGACCTTGCCTTTTGCGTCTTTTCACTCTGCCCTTTTTTTACCGCGCCGCGTCTCTCTGGCCGCGGCTGCGCCTCGGCAGAACCTGGAATGCGGATGGAGGAGGGTGTATGGATGCGTCCGGGGGGGGGGGTTTAAGCGCGCAATCCTGAGCAGAGAGCCTGGGGAATCAATCCTACGCTGAGGGTTTGGTAGGCGCAAGGGACACCGCCATCACTGACCGATGACTCTTTTGCTCTTTTGCCTAGAGCCAACAACCGTCAGCATTCCGTCGCATGATTGCAGCAGCAGCCCTTTCCCCCCGGCCGGCCGGAGCCCCCTTCAGCCTCTGAAGCTACACACGCGCACAGACCAACGGCCAATCCTGCTGCTCACCGCCGGGCCAGGGCGGGCGAATGACGAGCATTGCTGGGGCTGCATGGGGGGAAGCATCACTTGATATCATACTGCCCAACAGCCGCCGCCGAGCAGCCCCGTCGACAGCCACGGCCACGAGCTATTTTCCCAGTGCCCAATTCCAACTCCCGCGGGTGTGTATATAACTTCAAACGTACCAGGCCTCGGCGTTACTACTGAGAAACTCGAAAAATTGAGACGGTCTTGGCGATCGACAACGGCGCGGGGGTCCAATAAGGAACAGATTGCGCTAAACCCCCCTTGTCCCCGCTGCCAAGGCTGTCTCAATTTTTCGAGTTTCTAACTCGTACGGTATCCGTACTTCGTACGGATCGTACCTCTTCGTACGGAGTAGTACTTCGTATCCAACACGCACCCCCTACAATGGACCCGTGAGCCCTTGTTGGGGCTTGAGCTGCTGATGCTGGATGAGTACCTAGCCAAATAGGTACCTAGTAGAAGAAGAAAAACAGTACTCCGTGCTATCCGTGAGTAGGTAGTTATAAGTTGGCGCCTGCAGGGCATGAGTCATCCGGACTCAAGCTGACCTTCTTGGCTCACTGTCTGTCTGCCTGCAGCCGCGTTACAATCAAAAGGGGGGCCCGGGGAAGCTTATTTTTGCGTGAATAGCCAGGCTGACGGCCAAGTTTGAATGAGCCCACGACTTCCCGTCGTGCCTGGGCAATCAACAGCCTCTACGAAACCCGATGCCGAGAGACGGCACGCTCCCATGCATCAGAATTGACATATATACTACTACCTCGCACATGCGACATGCAACATCAAACTGCCGTCCGTCGGCCCCCCACGGGGCTGTCTCGCTCGTGGAGAAGATTGGGGGCGAAATAGACATTCTGTCTTCTCCATCTGTGGGGGTTGGGGATTTGAGGAGCGGCCCAATCCTCATTGTCTCCCTTGTTGATCAGACACTTTACACTGCAACCCTGGGACACCATGGCGAACAAATGGGGCCGGTGCATTCCGTCGAGCAGGCGTGACGCTGTCTCTGACCACACGCACCGCATACGAAGTACATGTGCGGCGTTGGTCTCTCTCAACGACGCAGACGGGCCGAAAAGCCTCGTGTTCCGCCCGGATGTTTGGAAGACGGCCGCGATACGCCGGGAGCAGAGGCTCCGTAGGTCGCACAGGGAGCTCTGGAGGAGAGAGGCTCGACGAGAGATGACGGGAGTCTGTCTGCACCAGCCGCGCTCTCGTCCCGCCGTGACAAAGTCGGTCCGAGCCCTGGTTGCCTTTGCTCCCCGGCCGGTACCGGGGCCACTTGGGATCCGATAAGGTTGGCGTCCATTATCCACCCATCATGATGGCGGAGTTGGAACGGAACAAGAAGAGGAGCATTCTGGCGCTGTAAAATACGCACCGCCCGTTGGTGGAGCCGGTGCATGAGGGTATGAGGGACAGTTTGCCCCACCCCGGCGTGTCGAGAGAGGTGAGGGAAGAGAAGACAGTGTTTGAGGCTGCATGGAGAAGAACGAGGCCGTTGTTTCTGGGTGGCCATTGCCCCTACCCAGCAGCCCGTAGTTCTTGCAGCTGCCAGGTTCGCGGCCCACTGCCGTGGTTGGCTGGCTTTTGGAGCAGGCGCCCCCGGCGGTGAAGAAATGTCAGTCAGCCACCACACGTGACTCTCTTCGGCTTCGAGCCATCACTCACGACTTGCGAGCCATGCTTGCGGAAATGCACCATGTGCCCCGAGACACGCGACGCGCGCAGCGCTCTCAACACGAAACGCCCATTTTGCCCGACAGGCCCAGGCCCAAGCGCAGGCCCAGGCAGGCCCAGGCGCAGGCCCTTGATGGCCATGGCCCGCCTGCCAAGCTCATGCCGAGAGCTTGCGAGGAAGATCTCGACAGTGTCTCCCTTGGCGAGGTGGTGCCGAGCTGGACCTTGTTCTTGCTGGACCAACAAGAGTACTGTATCCTGGGCGGTACAGGACGAGGCGTGTATCCAGCACGGCCTTTAACCTTTGCCTGCGCAGGAGTCTTGGAGGAAAAACCCCGTCTTCGTACGAATACACCCCCTCTCTTCTCCCCGTCGTCACGCTCCGTGTGATAGGACACTGACAAAAGGAGAGGGTAAGCAATGCCAGCACCCAAGGACACGTCCATCGACAGAATCTGGAGACTTTCTTCCTCCGTCCTCGGCGATCTGCACGGATGCCATAGGCCGTCCATCATCATGCCTCAACCATGCATCCAGTAGATTGGCCAGATTCGGTAGGTCAAACGTCGACTTGACTAGCAAAAGTCGCACCAATCACATCCGTCGGTCGAGTTCGGCAGCTCGTCATGCAACGACCGAGCACCGCCTCATCCCGGCGACGAGGGCCTCGCTGGCTACGATCGGGCTGGCCAGATCCAAGTCCCCGTCGTCCTATCGGCGGTGCCGCCGTATATTGGCGCCCAAGACTCAGGCATATACAGATATGCACTGCACATCCGACCCCTCACCCTACCTCTCACATACTTTGTGCGTGCATGCACCCTGTCCCGAGGCATGCAAGGCGGCCGTCTCACGGAATCCCACCTCCCCAAGGCATCCATGGGTCGGTCTCTGTGCGAGGCATGCACGGCTGCCTCATCCTCACCTTAATGTCCAAGCGGTGCGCTAAAACGACCTGCTGCATGTGGCAGCCGGCGGATCTCGTCGCTCCAGTCAGCCAATGCAAGGATGCAATGCCATAAGCCGACGGCAACAGGCTCATCAATGCATCCGATTCTTGCAACCTCCCGGGATACCAAGCCCGGGTCAAGTGGACTGGAAAATGCCTGAGCAAGATTCGCCAATAACCAGTGGCGATCTTTGATGCCCATGCCTCACCCCCTCGGGGCATGTGTACATTAAGCCTCTCTCGGGACGTGCTTGCGGCTGGATCCGGCCAACCTCCACTCCAACTCCTCTCTCTTCTAGGCAGCCTGTGCTCGGAATCCTTGACCACATAAAAAGCACTACAACGTTGGTTTGGCCAGTCTGCTCCTTGCTCTCACGAAGTCATGCTCGTGTGATAATGCGAGAGTGGTACCAGACGCCGAGACCCGGAGCATTGTCCCTTGTCGATGCCGGTACAGCAGACCCCCCACCCGGTGTACGTCTGCTGGAAGTTGGTCAGTTTATGGGTTCAAATCGACGACGACGCTCCCACATTTTGGACCTCGTCAGGTCGCAATGACGGACGGGGCTACTACTCGACTTGCTAAGATGCTTCGTGCCGAGTGATTCTGCCGCCTCGCTGTGGACCTCGATTCGACACGGTCCGTCAGTGTCAGTCGCATCATACGGTCCCCTGTGACGGAGCTGAACCCTTTAGTCTGGACACTACTGTACTGTCGAGACGGGACATGTCCTGGGCAAGTGCCTGGTCCTCAGCTCTATCTCGGAAACAGGTCACCAAGAGGAGCCAGCCGGCAGTCATCAGTGTGGCCAAGGTCAAGAGCGATCATTTTCAACGACTGCTTGCTCCTCGCTGGTACCGACCCCATGTTGCCCAAGACGTGGCAAGTATGTACATAACTTATTGCTACCTTTGCCGCCCCTCCTCTGCCACTTCTGCACCCACTGCGGCTGTTGGGTTGGGCTCCGTTGCCGTATCTGCTGCTGGTGGTGCATGACGCCTCTGCTCCCCCTCTCGCCTTATACCGCCCCAACCCGAGCCCCCCCTTACCCCGGGGACCTCCAGTTCCGGCATGTGAAGATGGAGGCGCGATGCAAGGGCAAACGAGGGGGAGGGAAGAAGGCCTTTCCCGCTGAAGCAGCTCGCCGGGCTAGATGTGCGAACCGGTGAAGGTTTGGGGGGGGGGGGGCATGGGATGGGCTGCAGTGATCATCGTCAGATTGCATACGGCTTTGTTTCTTTGATTCTCTTCGCCCAAGGTTTTCCTCGATACTGTTGCTCCTTGTCTCACCATCGGCGGACAGCTAGCAACTCTCGACTCAAAGATGTGAGCTAAATCCATCGTCGGTAAGCGAATAGAGCATCAACTAGCTCTCGTCAGGGGCAGACATCAGCGCCTTGGCCTGACGGACCAACCCTACAAACATGTTCCCCTGAAAGGAAGGCCAACAGATGCTGCTCAATCACCGCAGCGGGCCCTGGCGATCATGCTACCTTTCTGCCCCAAGGCGTCTACCCGGCGTGGGAGGCGGATATTACGCCGCATGCATGATGCCAACTGTACTACTGCACGCACATGCACTGCACCGTGGTGAAGACTCGGCACCCCGACGCCGATGGATCCGGAGGCATCCAGTTGCCTGCCGCGTGGGGTTTGCAGAAACATGAAATGCCGCAGATTGCCGAAGCATCGATTCCAAGTCAAACAAGGTACCGCGTGCAAGGCCTCTTTACAGGCTGATGATCATCTGATGCCGTGTCACAGGGCTCTCGGCGCCGTTATAGTGTTGTCGCCGAAAAATCACGGCGGCATCAGTTGATATCCCACGAGGGCGGATTGCTGCTGGCTGGCATCATTACGCAAATACATCCCAAGCTATAGAGACGAGAAGCTGATGACATGGTAAATATGCACAAGCCGCACTCGTGGCCGGACATCCAACTAGGCCGCCCTTTAACAACGTCATCCGAGTCCATGACTCGAGTCTGGACAGACACCCGGAATGATTCGAATCTCAGCGGGTGCTGCGGACACACGCATATCGAAGGGGATATGTCGGAAGCTTCCGCGTCTGAGCCGCCCGGGGCGCTCATCACAGTCATAATGCAGAGGATTTGCAAGGAGCCCCCGAGCCGCAAATGCCGTGTTGGGAGAAACCACCTACCACTCTCAGCCCCATTTGACGCCCAAGAAACTCAACTGCTTCTTTCCCGTTTTGGGCTTGGATTCTGCATTTTCCAGATAGATGCGTTCGTGGCCCTTTACGTCCAGGAACAAGTATTTGTACTCGTAATTGCTTTCGCCGCGTCGCTTCACCAAGTGCAACTGTGCGACGCCGTTTTGCAGCGAGCCGTCGACCTGGGCATCATCAGCGCCCGCTGACGCGGCCTTTTGTGAGCTGCCGCACTTACATGAAAGCGCATCACCAGGTGCGCGTTCCCTTGAGGGTCCGTCCTCTCGGAGGAACTGCCCGCCGTGATTAGCAGATGCCCCAGGAACGCATGGGGAACTGTCGGACGCACGCAATGGGACGAGCTCTCCGCCACTTGCTGAAGTTTTCGTCGCCGTGGGCCATGATGTGCTTGGGGTCGCCGAGCAGTTCGATGCATCTCGAATCCTTCTTGATCTTGTTGACGGCGCGGTTGAACTGGGATATCTTGCCGTCGGGGGAAAAAACTTCGGTCCAGAGGAGGTAGCCGACGCCTCCCTAGGTAGTCCTGAACGTCAGCGGGCGAGCAAAGGCAGAATGCGAGCAGCTGCCCGTGGCATACCGTGAGCACGAGGCCAGCCATGATTAGGCCAAAGTTGAAGCTCTGCTGCGTCGCGCGAGCTGCCTTTTCCGCAGACGAAAGTTCACTCCAGGGCACGGAGCCTGTGTCGTTGAATGGAGTGACACTGCGCCGCTTCTGCGTCGGCGCCGCGGTCGTGCCGAGGCCGTTGCTGGAGGCATAACATCTCGTCAGCCGCGGCATGGCCGGGGAGGGAGGTGTCAAGGCGCCGGGTCGGATCGCCCGAAGCGAGAGAGTCGGTTTCATCGTGGCGACTCTTCCTTGTCCATGGTACGGGAGCTGGCGTGGACGGTGATGGAATGCCTGAGTAGCAGCCCAGGCTTGGAGGTCTTGGAGGTCTTGAAGTTTGAAGTCTATGGAACCAATTCAGGACTAGTGTCATATGCACAAACTGGGGGTTGAACCTTGACCCGGTCGGGACTAGCGCCCCTCGATATGCCACTTCACCGGTCACAGACAAGACACTCTCCACTCGTGATCTCGCTTTGCCCAACTCGAAACTCGACGACCCTCTGTAGCGGACGCCCACGCTGGCCTCTCATCCGGCCATTGCTGACTTTACTGCACTCTTCTCGCCTCCTCCGCGCCCAATCCGTGACCCGACGTCTGCGGCCAGCCAAGATGAGCGGCCTAGCGACCAAACAGCAGTCGCTCAAAATATTTGAGAAGCTCAAGTCCAAGTCCGCCAACAAGGTACGTGGCGCGGCGCGCAGAGTCCACTCGTAGAGTCCCATCTGACACGTGGCGCTTCTCTAGATATGCTTCGACTGCAGCCAGAAGAACCCGACGTGGACGTCGGTGCCGTTTGGCATCTACCTCTGCCTCGACTGCTCCTCCAACCACCGCAACCTCGGCGTCCACATTTCCTTTGTGAGGTCCACCAACCTGGATCGTACGTGTACCCAAGCCTTCCGCATCTTCCCATGGTCGCCGCTGACGGCGCGCCGCAGAGTGGCAATGGGACCAGCTGCGCATGATGAAGGTTGGCGGCAACGAGTCAGCGACCAAGTTCTTCCAGCAAAACGGCGGCACCGCGGCATTGAACAGCAAAGACTCCAAGACCAAGTATCAGTCCAACGCGGCGACAAAGTACAAGGATGAGCTGAAGCGTCGCGCCGCTCGCGATGCCAAAGAGTAAGGAGTTTCAAGTTCAAAATCCGTCACGATTCGGTCTCTGACCAGGCCGACAGATTTCCCGGCGAGGTTGACGTTACCGAGGCGGGCGAAGGCGACGTGGCCTCATCGTCTGCCGGAGACGCCGACGACGACTTTTTCTCCTCCTGGGACAAGCCCGCCATCAAACGCCCAACCCCCCCCATCTCGCGCACGGCCACCCCTCCCGTCGTGGGTCGAACGTCCTCGCCTTTCCTCAACGCGGGCAATGGCAATGGCAATGGAAAAGACATTGCTCGGTCGTCGTCTCCGCTTTCAACCGCAGATACCAAGCCGCCCGCGAGCCGCATCACCACCTCGGCCGCTCTGCGCAAGACGGCGACGACCGGAGGCCCCCGGAAAGCCAACGTTCTCGGTGCCAAGAAGACGACGAAGCTAGGTGCCAAAAAGGTGACGGGCGACGTCATTGACTTTGACGAGGCGGAGAAGAAGGCCAATGAAGAGGCGGAGCGCATCACCAAGCTGGGCTACGATCCGGAAGCTGAGGAGGAACAGGGCGCAAAGACGACGACGTCCGAAAGGGGCGCCGCCGCCATCATGTCCTCGACTCCCGTGACCTCGGCCGCGGGAAGCTCCACCTCTCATACGCGACAAAAGTCCAAGGCCGAGGTCGAGAGACTGGGCATGGGCATGGGCCGCCTCGGCTTCGGACAGATTGGAGGCGGCAAGCCCTCGCAGGTTCAAACGGCCAAGAAGAACGTCGGTGGCTTCGGCTCCGTCGGTCCCGTCAAGGCCAAGGGTGAAGGTATGCTGCCCTCGAGCGCAAAGCCCCTCCCCCTACGCTCTGTCTGATAATCTGGTGTACGCAAGATGACTCGGAGAACTACGCGCGCTCCAAGTTTGGCAAGCAAAAGGGCATTTCCTCGGACGAGTACTTTGGCAAGGGAACGTTTGACCCCAACGCCCAGGCCGAGGCCAAGACTCGGCTGCAAGGGTTTGAGAGTGCCACGGCCATTTCCTCCAACGCTTACTTTGGACGGCCAGAGGGGGAAGTCGAGGAGGAGTACGGCGACCTCGAGTCTGCGGCCAAGGACTTTGTTCGCAAGTTTGGCATCACGGCCAGCGATGACCTCGAGAACCTGAGCCATGTCTTGGGAGAGGGTGCCACGCGGCTCCAAGGAGCCATCCGTGCGTACCTCGGCAGCTGACGGGCTGCCATCTGCCACGCGAGTACTGCCCACCTAGACAGCAGAAGAGTCCAACTTGACTAGTCAACGGGCTCTGTTTGGCTGAAAGGGCATGGAAGCAGAAATGGTGGATGAGGACGGGGTGGACGAGGACGGGGTGGACGAGCTTGCGGGGGTCATGATGTGCCGTGTAAGCTGTCGGGAGAAAAGGGGAAATTATGAATATAGAAGAAGCAACTGCAGAGGTCTGCAAGAGTGAGACGTGAAGGGAACGGAGGTGATGCAGGTGACGACGCTCTCGTAATGCCCCAGTTGGTTAGCACGGAATAGACGTGAATCATGTCGAAACTGCACGCTGCTGCACATGGCACTCTGGTAGATTACGCACTGGCTCACGACAAACGACCGGGTCAAAATGGTGAGTGGTTATTGGTAAACCGACGTGAAAATGATAAAGGCATGGCCAAAATGCTATGTGTATTGTACATGTGAGGTAACAGTAGTCAAGGCACAACAGGCGTCGCCGTCTACAGCTTCGCAATCATGTTTTGTCCCGTCTTCATCGACTTGACGGCGTCGTCGACGAGCTCGTCGACGACGGCCTTTGCCGACTTTTGCTCGTTGACCACGGCGGCGCACTTGCCCATGAGGAAGGGGCGGAACTGCTCGAGGGGGTCGTCGTAGTCGTCGTCATCGTCGGCCCCGGCGGCGGCGTTGTTGCTCTCGACGCCCTTGTGCTCGGCGCCCTCGGCGCCGTCCATGTACTTGTCGAGGTCGGCCTCGTAGGGGATGGTGCCCTTTGCGGCGAGCTCCTTCATCTCCTGGGCGCGGTTGGTCTCCCAGTCGTGGATGTAGGGGTTGTTGCGGACGCGCATGGGGCGGCCGGTGAAGATGATTGTGCGGACGTTGTCGTCGTGGCCGGCAGTGCGGACGGCGTCCTTGTGGGCCTTGGGGGCGCCGGCCTCGTCGGTGAGGATGAAGCGGGTGCCGACCCAGACGGCGCCGGCGCCCATCATGAGGGAGGCGGCGAGCAGCTGGCCGTTGTGGATGCCGCCGGCAGCGACGACCTGGACGGGCCCGCCGGTGATGGGCGACCTGGCCTTGTTGCAGATCTCGACGACGGCGGGGATGAGAACGGTGGTGGGGATGTCACCGGTGTGGCCGCCGCCCTCGCCGCCCTGGGCGCATATGACGTCGACGCCGAGCTCGAGGCACTTTTTGACGTGCTTGACGTGGCCAATCATGTTCATGTAGACGATGCCGGCGGCGTGGAGCTTGTCGACGACGGCCTTGGTGGGCACGCCGACGGCCGAGACGAAGAGCTTGGCGCCGGACTCGACGATGATGTCGACGAGCTCATCGAGTTTGCCCTTTGTGTAGTCGTAACTGAGGGCACGGAGCAGGTCAGCACTTGATTCGGTCCGAGGAGAGCAGGGAGAGTCCGAAGAGAGCGGGGAGAGCCGAAGAGAGCGGGGAGAGCCGAAGAGAGCGGGGAGAGACCGACTTTGTCTTGCGGGCGCTGCCGCCGACCTGTGGGAGCAGCAGGTCGACGCCAAAAGGGGCGTTCTTGTCGACCAGGTACTCCTTGAGCTCGGAAATCTGCTCGCGCAGCATGTCGGGGGTGTAGCCGACGCCACCGATGACGCCGAGCCCGCCCGCATTGGTGACGGCGGCAGCCAGCTTTGGCCCGGCGGCGACGTTCATCCCGGCCAGCAGGATGGGGTGCTTGATCTTGAAGAGATCGGTAATTGGCGTGCGGATCTGCTCTGTTTGTGGAACAGTTGGCGGTCAGTTTTTGCGCTCCCCGGGGTCTGATCTGCAACTTACGCGGAGAAGCCATGATGCCTGAATGTGCGGGAGAAGCAGAAGAGGAAGTTGACGAGAGAAACGAGGCCGGCGTGAGATGAAGGGCCTGCGGGTGATGAAGAGTCGGGGGGCGAATAGTAAAGGAGTTGGCCTTCTCACATGGAAGTTGGACCGTGAGCGACCAACAAGTCTGTGCCGAGGCATTTGCCGAGGCTCGGGGACTCGGCGGGGCGACGCAACCGGATTCCGGGGACGGGGCGCCTCGTGGTCAGAAGAGCCGAGGTGCCGCGGGGAGCGGGAAAATAGATTATCCGCCTGAGACTGCTTCAAAACACCCCCATGATTGGTCAGGCGGACCTGTGACTGATTACGTACCTGGAGGCCCGGGTTTGCGTCGGAGCCGAAGCCCGGACCCCGCCGCAGAAAGCCCGTGTCTTCGGTCCGTGTCTTCGGTCCGTGCTTCGATGGATAAGTCGACGACAAACACGTATCGAGACGGTGTTGTGCACGAACTCGATACCTTGGATAAAATAAAAGGTCATCATTTATGAGAAGGGGTAGTACTTCGTACGTACTCGCCCGTGCCGGCGCCATGCAAACCGGGGTGAGGGATATAGACACGGCGTCCTCATCTTATCAGATGGACGGAGCACATCCACAGGGAAGCTCCGGTTGCGGCGAGTCTGGCTGCAACGTCTTGCCATGGGCGAGAAAAACTCAAAGCAGAGTGGCCAAAGAGACAGAGCCTTGCCGTACAGACGGGGCAATCTTGTTAGGACCAGACCCCAGACCATGAATTCTGGACCTAGACCGTAAATCGCTCGCCGGTCAACTTTTGAGTTTTCGGATGACCCAATAACCCAGGGGTTCACGGGTCGTGGAACGCCGGCGACATACATGCATACGTACAGAGTATGCCTGCAGAGTATCCATACTGGTAGTACATACGTAATACCTACCTAGGTAGTGATGCGTGGACGTGCATACTTTTGGGCCTTGACTAACCGGCCCGAATAAAAGGCCATCCTTGTATGTACATACATACAACTATGTACAATTCCTGCTGTGCCCGGTCTTCCTCTGCGACACGTGCCTCTGCCTTATCCCCTTGTGCCTGCAATAAGGCTAGCTCGTGTTCCGCATCCTGCGAGATCTCTTGCGAGACTTGCGAGACTTGCGAGAGCTGCGAGACTGTGACTGGCGTGCGTATGGCTCGCTGGCATGCCCGTGTTCTGCTTGCGCCTGGACACTTTTGGTGTTGACGTGCTCGAGGAAACGTTCTCTCAGCTCGAAAACCGTCGAGTAAGATTCGTCCAAGTCAGGTTCGTGTTGCATGCAATCATTGATAATCCTCGGTTCGACCCAGCGAGGAAAGTGCGGTCTGACGGCTGCGTAGAAGTCTCGTCGCCAGATTGACTTGTAGTGAATCTCGGGGAGTCCTCCCTGTCGTGCCTCGATGATAGCCATCATCCAGGAGTCGCACCAGTCGGACCAGTTGCGAGGCGGCTTTGCGGTCGGGGTAATGACCTTTTCGTACCTCTGGTAAAGGATTCTCTTCAATTCCTTCTCGGACCCTTTGGCATGTGTGCTGAGAAGCTCATACCACTGCTTCAATGACTGCTCTGCCTTGCAGTAGACCCAGTATTGCGACTTGCATACGGTCTCGGCGACCCAGCTGCGCAGGTCGTGAATTCTGTCTTGCTGCTCTTTGTATTTGCATAGGAAATGCTGGTAGATGCTGAATTCAAGTTCCTTCTCCTGAAGATAACAATATCTCTCGGTCACAGTTGTAGGAGGGAATGTCTCTGTTGAGGTAAAGGCCGCAGACCCAGCAGGACCATCTTCCGGCGGGGTCGAGGCGGGAGCGAGTTCAAGAGTTACGCTCTCGGGCGTCTCGGGCCGCTTCTTGAGGTCCTCTTTCCCCTCAATCCAATTCCAGAGGTCTAGATCGATCGCCTTTGCCATGAAGTAGTTATTCCAACGGATCCAATCGTATGCAGTTTCAAGGGAAGTCCCCAAATGCGCCCGGGCAGCCATTTGAGCCGAGATTCGGGTCGAAGTCGGGTTGAATTCGGGGGCGGAATGGCAGCGCGGTCGCGTTTCTCTGATGAGGCTCTCTGTTGTTGTCTGTTGTCTTGGTTGTCTTGTCCCTAAAAGGCTAAAAGAGGGGATCTCTTATCTCTTTATCGCACGTGACCCCCGCTGCCGTTTGTTCCGAGACATGACCGTACGGCTGCACATTCCCGCACCTCTCCTCGCCACTCACCGGGTCTTGATGCGTCGGCTCAGGCCATGGCTGGCCGAGTCCGGGGCCATATTGCATGTTTGTGCTCCGTATAATCGGGCAGGCGCCGGTGGGCGGCACCGAGTTGCCTCCGCTCCGGTGCAGAAACACGGATTGTACCTACTTTGTGCATGGCGGGTAAATTGGGCAGACTCGGAGGTACCGTATCCTGCCGGACCGACCAAAGTATCTAGCGCATCAAATTTAGCCGGCGCCGGCGGACCCGCCCAGGACAACGTCGAGTCCTTGTCAAACCGCGCTCTCTCGCTGGACGACGACTCCGACTCGAGGCCAACATAGCACCAATGGCACACCTCGCACCGCCTGCCGTGCGCTCGTCTGTCCCACGTAGCCTGCCCTTGTCCCGAGGTGTCGGCGCCGCCTCTCGTCGGCGACTCTTGGGCACGCGGCCGGCTGCCTCGTCGACGCTCCGTTGCCTCTCGACGCTCCGTTGCCTCTCGACGCTCCGTTGCCTCTCGACGCTCCGTTGCCTCCCGACGCTCCCTTTCCTCCCGACCCGGCCAGCTTCGCGGCTGCGGCTCGGTGTGTTGGGCCCTCGCCATCATGCCGTCCCCTGCCGGCCGGGCTGCGCTAGTGCCCGTGGTGGCGCCGACCGCGTCAAGACGGCGTACATTGCGCTGGGCGGAAACGTCGGCGATCGCGTCGCCGAGTTGGAGAGAGCGTGTCGCGAGATGCATCTGCGCGGCATCAACATCAAGCGCACCAGCAGCCTCTGGGAGACGGAGCCCATGTACGTCGTCGACCAGGACCCCTTCCTCAACGGCGCCTGCGAGGTTAGACTCTGCGCTTCGTCGCCACACGGCAGCCCCGGGCATGCGCGCTCACCATGGCTCGACCTTGTCGTCGTTGTAGGTAGAGACGGAGCTGGAGCCCTTGGCCTTGCTAGACGAGCTTCAAGCAATCGAACGGGACATGGGGCGGCGCAAGCTCGTCGACAAGGGCCCCCGCAACATCGACCTCGATATTCTGCTCTACGCCAACGACAGGGTTGCGCATGAGCGGCTCACGGTGCCCCATGCCGGCATTGCCGAGCGCGAGTTTGTCCTGCGGCCTCTGGCGCAGTCGGTGACCCCCCTCCCCCTGGCCCAAGTCGTGGCCTCGTTGGCGCCTAATGCTTTCTTGGCAGACTGATCCCGTCGAAACCGCTTGACGCCCGCAAGCCGGGGAAGACGGTGCAGGACTACCTAAACGAGCTTCCGCCGGGCGAGCCCATCTCCTCCGTCACCCCGCTGGCGCCCTCGTGCGCGCCCCTAACGCCACTGGCGCCGAGACGCAAGACCCATGTCATGGCCATTCTGAACCTGACGCCAGACTCCTTTTCGGACGGAGGCCGTCACACGCTCGGCAACCTGTCGAGCACCGTCGTCGACATGGTGCGCGGCGGGGCCACCATTATCGATGTCGGAGGCCAGTCGACGGCGCCTGGCCGGCCCCAGGTGACGGCCGAGGAGGAGGCGGCTCGCGTCGTGCCCGCCATTGAGCTCATCCGATCCCTCCCCCAAGCGCGCGGCACGGCCATCAGCGTGGACACGTATCGCGCCTCGGTCGCGGAAAAGGCCATTGCCAGCGGCGCCGACATGGTCAACGACGTCTCGGGCGGCACCCTCGACCCAGGCATGCTGCCCACGGTCGCCCGGCTGGGCAGCACCATCTGCCTGACGCACATGCGCGGCACGCCCCAGACCATGATGGGCCTGACGGCGTACCCGCGCGGGCTGGTGCCAACCATGGCGTCGGAGCTGCTCGCGCGCGTCGCAGCGGCCGAACAGGCGGGCATACGACGGTGGCGCATCATTCTCGACCCCGGCATCGGCTTCGCCAAGACGTGCGCGCAGAACCTGGAGCTGATGAGGGGCCTGGGCGACCTCGGGCGCTGGCCAGGGCTCGAGGGCCTGCCGTGGCTCGTGGGCGCCAGCCGGAAGGCCTTTGTGGGCGAGGTGACGGGGGCGGCGCAGCCATCTGAGCGGATCTGGGGCACGGCCGCGACGGTGGCGGCTGCGGTGCAGGGGGGCGCCGACGTGGTGCGGGTGCATGACGCCAGAGAGATGGCCATGGTGGCGGCCATGTCGGATGCCATCTGGAGATGTCCACAGCGCGTCATCTGAGAGCCTCGCGCTGGCCGGCCCTTTGCCTTGATGGCCTCTTTACTGGGCGCGACTAACACCAGCTGCCACCTTGGCCGCCGCCCCGAGAACCCTCCTTGTCCTGGGCATCCTCGTCCTCGTTGTCTTGCTGGTACAGTACTGCCACTGTGGGCGAACGCGCAGCCGAACAATGATGGGATATATGGCCAGGGGGGGGGGGGGGGGGGGTGTGTGAATATTGGCAAGGGGGATCACCCGAGCGAGGAAGATGCCCAAACAAGTCGACACAAGTCGACACAAGGCGAGGACAAGTACAGGCAAGTACGGAATACATACGACGTGGTCGGAGGAGGGCGCCTCTGCCAAGGAATGGCCTCCCGGAGGCCAGCCATGTCACATGTCTGATTTCCCTGGGCCTCGTTGGGAGATGCTCGGGATCCCATCATGACAGAACGGAAGCTTCCCACGGGCAGCACGTCGTGTGTATACAGCATGTACATGTAGGCCACATCCATGCAACCATCGGATGCGTCTCGCTGAATAGCTCGGGCGCCTGGCCGGCCCAACGAGGACGCGTTGCCTCTGCACCATCGGGCCTGGAATGTTTGCTGAACGACGACGACGACGAGACCACCAAGCTCTTGATGCATCCATGCATCCGTGTCCGTCTCCTGCCGCCTGGCCAGGCGGTACGGGCACACCACCCACACGTGGATGGCAGTACGGAGAGCGTCCAGGGCGAGATGGCGCTGCAACGCCGCGCATCTTGGCCGCATCTAGATGCGAGGTCGATGAGCAGCGTGAGACTGCATGAGGCTCGGGGGGTGACTCGACGAGCTTGACGAGCTTGTTTGGCGGCCGAAGCGATGCCCAAGTTGTGAATTTATATTCACATGTACATCAACAGACGTACGGATATCCGATCAACAGATGTATCCGTACACATGTATGTACAAAGCATAGACGGCAGCGTACCGCACTCACTCACCTGCATGCATACGTGAACAAGGCCGGCCAGCTGCATCCACGCACCGATACTTTGTGAATACACACACATCCTCTGATGCTTCCGGCCTCGATACACGAGGCCGTCTTGAGTTCCAAGTTGCCCCGAAAGACTCTGCTCGCACACGTGCCTCGTCTTTGTGGCGTCGCCACGGGCCATGATAAGGGGGGCCCGCGTCCCAGCTTGTCAGCCCAGCTTGTCAGATGTATCATCCGGGCGACAACGGGTATTCCGTCGGTTGTCCGCCGGCCGTGCTCTTTCCGGGCTGCTGTGTATGTATACGGGGGGTCCACCTCGACGGTCGACCCTCGGCCTAGACGTATGTGAAGCGTCATGTATAGGCGTGAGAAGCGTCATGTATAGGCGTGAGAAGCGTCATGTATCGGCGCGAGAAGCGTCAAGTCGTATGTTTGCCCATGGGTCTGCGGCATGCGGTATTTAGCCATTACGCACCCGTATGCCAGAACCCGGGAGGCACACGAGTTACTTTATGCCGCTGGAGCGGCGTGTGGGCGTTGTTTGCACGGTATGTACGGCAACCAACCTTGGAGTTCCGTACTTGGACAACACGGCCGGCAGGGGGGTGAGGGCGAGAGAGAGAGAGAGAGAGAGAGAGGAGAGAGAGAGACGGCGCAGGGGGTGCTTCAGGGGGTGCTTCAGGGGCCGCCTCAGCATCCTCTCCTGGCACCCCTTGCCAACCAGGCTTCACCAGCATAGCATGTCCACGCATGCTCGGCTCAAGGTCACTCTACCGAGCGTGTACCGAGCACGTACGCGTCGGTACCAGGGCAAGACGATGGCGCTGGGCACGCCCTATCCGTCCGTTGATGCCTTTGTCGACGCAGCCCCAATCACATCAGCAACCGGGCTGGAGCTGAAAGAGTACAGTATATTACCAACCTTTAAAACGCTACCGATCGGTTTTACATAGATACTGTCGAGCCCTCCCCTTGATCCTTCTCGCTTGGGCAAGCTGAGCTGGACATCCGTGTTTGCCCCTTTCTCCCCCCCCCCCCCTCACCGAGAGACAGACAAAGGTAGAGAGAGAGCTTTGGCCTGATGAAAACCACTTCTACAGGGCGAAACGTGGTGAATGAAGCCGCGGAGATGAGAGAGCTTTTGCTTTTGCACATTTGACACATGTCTACAGCGGCAGACTCCCGCCCCCCTTTTCCCCCTGCCCCCCTGCCCCCCTTTCACCCCCCCCTTTCGCCTCGTTGGCTTCTCTTGTTTCTTTCGAGCTTCTTCTTCTTCTTCTTTGGGCTGCTGCTCGTCACATCTCCCGCAAAGTATGTATCCGACTTGGTGGTCCTGCACGCATTACAGCCACGCCCCCTTTTCCCCCATCCCTCTCCATCAACCGGGACCCAAACCCACGCCTCTGCCGGCCTCATTCCTTTGATAGGCCTCTGGCGCGCATCTCGTGTCCTTGGTGAGCATGACTGCCCCCGCCGGGCTCGGCCGGGGGAGAGCGGGTTGGGGAAAAGGAGCAGGGACCGGGTCCGCGCACCACGATTCGTGGCCCGACGCATCACGAGCAGGGTGGAGTAGGGCTAAGCACGGGGGAATATGTGTGTGTGTATGTGTGTATGTACATACATGGGTCGTTACGCGCCGGCCAAGAGGGCAGGACCGGAGGAGGCATGTCGATCGATATAGTGCCCCCTTGGGCTATGGTGCCCCCTGAGGGCATGGTGCCCCCTTGGGGTACGCACATTGTTCTCCAGGCGTCGACGCCCATTTCCCATGTCCCGTACATGCTGCCGATGCTACGTGCCATGCCGTCTTTCAGGCATGGAGCGCCTAGACGGAGCGTGGCGGCCGACGAGACGGTGAGGGCGAGGGAGAGCTCCTCGTCCTTGTCATCCAGTCCACAAGATCTCGAGAGTTGCTCCCACGGGCTCTTTGCCATGCGGTGAGACTCGAGATGAAGGTGGTAGGGCTGAGACGGCCGTCTAGTCGGGTGGAGAGGGTTGGCCACGACGCAGAGGGCCTGAAGGGTCCCCGTAGAGAAGAGAAGAAGAAGCCCAGGGTCTGGTCTGTGACCGGGCAGGGAAATCTGCCACGGCTCGCCGTCGACGATGGTGACATGAGACGGCTCGTGTGGGACAGAGATCTTGCGCCAGCTGCCGTGCCGCGACGGGCATGTATGAAGTAGGTCCATGTATGTAAAGAGATGGGCTTTGTTTCCGTAGGCATCGGTGGCATACATTACGTACAGTCATGTGTATGTATATATCGTCATGGATAGGGTGGTCGAGAGGCGCTTGTGGAGGAGGATAGGGGGCGGAGGATAGGGGGCGGCAAGCCAAGGGGGCAAGCCAAGGGCTCGGTCAGAGGCTCAGAGAAGCGGGCTGCTGCCGTGTCGAGAGCGTGCGAGGCCCTGCTCTAACACGACCACGGCCCTGGACGGGCACGTCATGTTTGCGGGATGCGGCTTTTCCCGGCCACCATATCGAGCTCCGTCACCTCAGCCAACATACATACGTACGAAGTACGAAGTATTATGTATGTATGTATGTATATGATGTATGTACGCGTCCGAACGGTACCCGGGGATACATGCCGTGTCGAAATGCTACACTTGCCCCATGTCCCACGCCCTGGTGGCGTCCCCCCTTGTGCACATGATTGCGAAAAGGGGGGGGGGGGGTATGTACATACATAAGCCGCGGGAGGACGTGGAAGAGAGACACGAATGGGGTGATGAGGATTGTCAAGACAAGAGAGAGAGATGGAGAGAAAGAGAGAGAGATGGAGAGAAAGAAGGAGCAAGAGACAGAGATGGAAAGAAAGAAGGAGCAAGAGACAGAGATGGAGACGGAAAGGGAAAGGGGGTGTCTGCCCCTGAACTCGACGGCCATCTTCTATTCATTGTTTACTCTGGCGTCCTGCATCTGCATCGAAAAATGGAAAAGATCAGACGCCACCTTTTGCTCGACGTGGTAATAATAACATGCTGAGGGCTGAGGGGGCGGGCGCGGGAAGAGAGGGGGGAGCCAAACAGGCAGCCAAGCAGGCGCCCGCCTCATGCTGTTTCTCAACGCCCTCCATGGTACTTCGTACATACATACATACACATGGAATAGTATTGTCCAACTTTCCGGTTTCCTTTGAGACCCCTGCCCCCTCCATCTTGAGCGGACATTGGCTCTCGTCACTTTCTCGCTCTCTGTCCCGCCCTGTTCCTCTCCGGCCCTCTGGCTCGCCGCCCCTGTCCCTGAGCATCCGTACATTCATGGCTACAATGTACGAATACGAATAGTAGTATCCGTATGTACACTCACCACCCTTCGGACCGCTTCTTTCACAACGCTGCAGACCCGGTCAATGGCTCGGACAGGCTCAAGTCGTGACGACGGGCTCAAGCCGCCGAGCGTGTGTATGTACCTACTTACTCTCTGAGATACATGGTGCCATGCCTGTGTCCCGGCATACATATCAGATTAGGCCGGGTCACTTTGTTTGCTACCCCTTATCCTTGTCAAGGTATGTACATACGTACATACATACATGTTGCTTGTCTCTCAGAGTAGTTGATGCTCTCCCGGCTCGACACATCACTCTCACCAACCTCCGTCCATTGCGTTTCATATCCGAGGAGCTTCCCTGGGTCGCCTCGACAACGGAATCGATACGTCAGCTCGCACGCCGCTCTGGTCGGTTCTTGCCGCTCCCCGTCCTCCCCGATCGGACTGTCCCCCCCCTGTTTCCCGGTCTCGTGTGTTGCTCGGGACGGAGTAGGGCTCATCGGGATGTCCTCGTCGCCCTTCTCGCCAAACCTTTTACCTTCCGGTGTGTGCCTGTTGGCCGAGAGCGGGAATGGGGGCTCGTCGGGCGAGATGGAAAAGGGCGAAAACCCGAAGAAAAAAACACAAAAAGCCAGGCCAGGCCAGACGCGAGCGAAGAACCCTTGTCAAGGCCGGTGACATGCTCGTGCTACACACATGGGGTGCTGTGTGGTCGTACATGCGTGACTCGCCGGCCTCACCCCCCCCTGTCCCCCCCTGGCCACTCGTCACTCTCCACGGCCTAAAGTTTATTTACTTTGCCCGTGTGCGCGTCCTCTGTCCATGCCGTCGACGACGATTTGGAAATGGCGCCGGTCCGGGGCGTCCATGGTGGAAAACAATCAAAAGATAGGGGGGGGTAGGGCGTCACGTCGTCTTTGGGGCATTTCCGATGGATTGACCTTTCCATGGATTGACCTTTTGATGAAAAGCCTTTCGATGGATTGGCCCTGCTCCCTCTCGTGTAGCCTCGGATATGCGTACATGCACTGTACGACTCGGAGTATGGGGTATTGGTCCTGTATGTATGTACATACACACGAATACACTAGTATTGGGTACGAGTTATTGGGTATGGCTTCCGAGGCTCGACAGCATTCCCGGCCGCTGGTGGGACCCACGGCATCGTCGAGGCGGCATGACGCTGAGCTTCACCAACGGGACTGACTCCTTTTCCGTCGTCTTCTCTGGACGGCCCTCTCCCGATCCTTTGGTAGTCATGCCTCGCTCCTTGATAGTCATGCCTCGCTCCGTAAGTCATGCCTCGATCCTATAGTCATGCCTCGATCCTTGATAGTCATGCCCTTGTCCAATCAGTCTCTTGCATTCCACCGGCCAGCACGCCACGGGGCTTTCTCTTCCCTCCTCACCTTCTCGCCCAAACCCCCCCCCCCCCCCTCCTTCCGTCTTTCAAGTGACGTCTACGGCGCTGGGCTGGACGCTTCCGTTGGACCACGGGAAGAAGCAAGGCTCTCGCATCAGCCTCATCTCCTTGGTCTCGGCCGGAGACTCTGGCCTTCCAACACGGAGACCCACAATGCTTGATCCATCTCTTCTCCCTGCAGGGAGCCAAGAAAATCAAAATCAAAAACCCTCGGCCGAGCACAGGACGGAGACGCCGAGAGTGGCCGCCCCTCTTGCTGCCCTTCATCCTCTCTCGTCATGCCAAGCCAGGACTCCACCGCGTCATGGCTCTACGCCTGCAGCGTGTGCGAGTCTCTGCCATGAGCACGTGCCATGGTTTGCAATGCGTGTATCCACGAGGTTGCAATGCGTGTATGTTGTCCTATCCACGAGGCGTATCCACCGTGTCCGTTGCTTCTACGGAGCATTCTTCTGCTGCTGTGCGACTGAGTCGAGCTGCAAAGAGCTCCAAGAGGACCAGGAAGCACCCGCAGCTCCCAGGAACCCGTCACTTACAGGCCTCCTATTCCCGCAAGCGGCCGTCCGTACTGTTGAGCTAGTCGACTATAGGCTTCGCAATGACATGGTTCGGCTTAACCTTGAGTGTCTGGCGTCGTCCCAGTTGCTCCTGGTGACAGCTGCGTGCAGCCATCTGAAAGACTCAGGGGTGACAAGATATCGAGACCAAACGAGTCAGGCCGGATAGACCCATCTCTCCCAACATTGCATGCTGGCCGCTCCGTCTCAGTTACCACGTCGTGTTGGCCCTCTGTCCCGTCCTTCTCGCTGAAGAATTCGAGGATAGAACCGTATTGTTGGACCCCTTTGTTGGCCCTGTAGCCCCCCGTCTCTTCCCCAACCAACCTAGTCCGTGCAGCCATGCGTCTTCTATAAAGCCCAAACTCACAGTGCCATGTGCTGGCCCGGTGAATCAGCAGCACCGACGAGGGAATGGGAGCAGAGAAACCAAACATTAGCGGCAGGCAAAAGAGCTCATGAGTATTCAAGACAACTCCGTCAGAAAGACGGAGCAAGCGAGATTTCGACAAGAGAAAACATAGGAAAAAAAAAACGAGCAAGAAGAAGCCGCTGCTGGCAGTGAAACGCGCGACCTGGGTATCCATCCCTTCTCCCCCGTCAATGCTCCCCCAAATCCACCAAACTTGGCTTCGATGCCGAGAGGGCCGCTTCTCGGTGCAGTTCCGCTGACAATAGGAGAGGGGGGGGGGGGGGGGTCCATCTACCAGGAACCTTGTCTCCCACCTACCCATCGTCAGCCTTTGGCAGCAAATCGTCTCGCGTCGTTTCCACATATGTAGGGCTCCCTCCTACAGTAGAGCCGGCCTCGTCCTTGGCCAGCAGGGACAGCCCCCCCCGTCTGCCCTCTGCCCCCCCTGCCGTGTCTCCTGGTGTCTCCTGAGCAGCCACCCCCCGAGCAGCCACCCCCCTGGTCGCCCTTCTGGCCCTCTCCAAACCGAGTGTACTCCAAGCCAGCTTCTCTTGTGCTGGCCCTTGCAAATGCCTTCCGACTTGACCGGGCCGTCTTTGTCTAGGGGCCGGTGGGCAAAGTCTTGTCCTCCTCCGTCGGACCGGGTCCCTCGCGGGTCCTTTCCGTCCATGTTGTGTAAGCCAGAGTTTCTGGCTCCCATTGGCCCTTGGCCCAATGCCCAAGCCTGTTGCCCCGTATCGCCGTCACTGTTCCCCCTTTTTTTCCCGTCAAAACACATGACAACAATAACAACAACAGTGGCAGCAGCAGATGCCATGGAGCGCCTTTGAAATGCGTGGGTCGTTTATCGGGCCGGAAAGGGCCTTGAGCTTTTTTCTTGTTTTTGTTTTGACCATTTTTTGTTTCTCCTTTTTCTTGCTTCTCCCTCTTCTCGCCTCTCCTCTCCTCGTCGTGCATCATGCCATGGTCATGTGGATTCCCGTCGACGACGACATGATGGACGGGTAGTAGCCGCCCGACGTCGCCTTGCCGTCAAAGGGGTCGTGCTGGCGGTGGTTGTGGTCGCCCACGCGCGGCGCGGGGGTGCTGGGGTTGAAGGGCCGGGGCAGCATGCCAAAGTCGTACTCGTGCTTGACCTTTGTGTCGGCCGCCATGCTCGGGGCCATGCTCGGGGCCATGCTCGGGACGACGCTGTCGGGACCGCTCCGCTGGGTGAACATGTCGACGCGGTCGTGGTGGGCGTCGTACATGGGGGCCGAGTAGTAGTGGTAGGCCTTGGACGAGTCGAGCGCCTTGGCGTCGTCGGGGGCCATGATGGCCTCCTCGGGCATCTCGTGATGGCGGGCGCCGCCGTAGACGGCGCCGCGGCTGTCGTAGGTGGTGGCGTAGGCGCCCGTGCCGCCGAGCATGGCGTTGGAGTTGAAGTCGGACATGTGGCTCATGGCCGGGTATCCGCTCAGGGCGCCCGCGGAACCTCCCGGCCCATTTCCTTGGCTGCCCCTTCGCTCGTTCTGGTAGTGGCCCGGCGAGCGGCCGCGCACAATCATCTTGGCCGACTTGCGAAAGGCCACCTTGACGTACTGGTCCGAGCCGTGGGCGCCCACGTCGGCCCACAGCTCCACGATGAGGTGGTAGTACTGCTGCGCCGCCCGTCGCTTGCCGTTGTTGAGCGTGGCGTTCTTGAACTGGATGCGCTCAAACGTGTGCTCGACCGGCAGCTGCTGCGCCGCCGTCTGCGGCCCGCCCAGCCCGTCGGGGTATAAGCCGCGCGTGCCGGCCATGGTGGGGCCGTCCCCGTAGGGGTTCATGGCGTGGTGCGACGAGGAGCTCGTCTTGGGAGCCATGGGCATCTTGCTGGGCTTGGTCACGGGGCCCTTGTCTCTCTTGGGCGTGTGCTGCACCAGGTCGATGTGCTGCTGCTCGTTGTCGGCCACGACGGCCGAGATGCACATGGCGAAGCCGTAGACCTGGAACGTCTGCGCCGCCCCGGCCGTCGGCGTCGTCGGCGTGTACTGGATGGGCACGTTGGGATAGTATAGGGGGCTCAGCGTGTACGAGCACACGCACGCCAGGTAGTTGCGCCGGTAGCACGTCCACTCCTGGTCGCACGACAGAAAGGGCCCCTTGTCGACGGTCCCGGCAATGTCCATCTTGATGGGCGTCATGGCCGAGTCGATGTAGTTCAACGACCCCAGCGTCTGCACCGGCAGCAGCGGCGGCACCGTGCCCTGGCTCGGCCGGTGTGCGTACGGGCCCGCGTCCATCCTCGTCACCGACGGAGACGCGAATCCCGAGAGCGAGTTTTGCGAGGCCGTGATCTGGTGCCGCCGCAGAGACGCCGCCACAAACGCCGGCGACCGGGGGAGGTGCTCCGACGCTCTGCGGAACGGCGGCGAGGCCGTCGAGTACTGCTCCAGGGCGCCGATGTGTCCGCCGGTGCGCTGAGCGTGGCCTTGGACATGTGCCATGCCCGTCGATGGAGTCGAGCTGTGCGACCTGTTATTCATGGTCCTTGGTCCGGTCCTTGCTCCCTGCCGCCCTTCCTCTTTCCCTGGGGGACCTACTTGGACGTTAGACGGCGTCTGCTGTCTGCTCCATAGATGGGCCCGTGAGACTGATACAGGGCGCTCGTCGGTTCGTCTTGCGGGTACGGGGCCGCGGCGTGCTGCAGATTGTTCGAGTGGAAGAGGTTCAGTAGCGACGACGGCTGGGGGGCATCTATTGTAAGTGGAGGCGGAGCATGAGTTTCCTGGGTGAATCTGCGCACTCAATCAGCAACAAGACGACGACGACGGCTTCTTGTCGACAAGGCGAGAGTCCCGTGGCCAAGGCCTGCCACAAGAGGATGCCGTACCGCGCTCCCTGGCGGTACACGATGCCCACGTACAACCAAGCCGCGAGGTGATACTGCCAACGCTCGTGTAGTACCGAAACGACATGTACAGAATCGACCAAAGCTGCGTCACTACGCCGCCCTCGACGGTTTCGAGTGTCAAGGCACCGTCACTGGCCGTGGCAGGCTCAGGGCCGGGAAAGGGGGAGGGAATTGACGACGGGGCAACAAGGTCGACGGCCGCCGCCTCGATCAGCCCGAGCAATGTTTTTCTTTGGCCTTTTTTTTTTCCCCGGGTTGAAGAGGAGAAGAAGGTAATGTAAGAGGGGGGGAGGACAAGATAGATAGGATGGATCTGTTTGCTTGGCTGATCTTGATCCAACGGCTCCATCAACAGCTACTACGGCGGGGCAGCATCGGAAGTTGACACTCGTAAAGGGAACTGATGCTGGACCCGCAGACGGTAGGGGTCCCCAATGGACCAAAAGGAGGTGCATGGATGGGGGTGCAAAGTGTGTGCCTTGGCGAGCGAGGCGGCGGCCGAGGCGGTGGTACTGCTGACGGTATGCGGTGGAGGAGGAGGAGAAACAAGGGGGTGGTGGTGCTTGTGCCGCGATTGCGACGAGAATCGACTGCCAATGAGATGCCAATGAGACGCACAAACTCACCTCAGTTCACCCGGCTGGGGCTGGAGTTCGAGATAGGCCAGGTCCGCGCACTGCGTCGGCGACGACGTGTAGTTCTGTGAGGAGACGAGGAAGACGTTAGAACGACTTGTGCAGCTTTATGACGGCCCTCGCCTCGCCGGCTGATTCCGTTGGCTCGTGACGGCAGACATCCATCGTCCATCCATGCTCAGACGTGTGAGATTGATCAGTGAAGACGTGCGTCTACGTATGGATGGATGGCCATGTACATGTGACCCCCCCCCCCCCCCCCCCCTTCTCTCGCGCTCTCCCCCGACTGAGGCTCCATGGAGATTGATGAGCCACGGCTTTACGATGAACCTGCTTCTCCGATGTGTTAGCGGGCACGGCGCAACCCAGCAGCATGCATTCGAGGCAAGACATATGTTGCAGGACGGCCGGGGTCGTGGCTCGGGATGCCACTGCTTGTTAGGTGGACGTGCATTCGACAAATGTAACTGGCCCCGAGGCAAACGGTATCCGTACCGAGTACAGTACAAGAGGATACTCGCCGCCCCAGGCACAGTACCTGGGCGCAGGACGCTGTCGGAACCAGGACGCCACGCATTGCCGGGGGCTGCCCGGTTACACAGGCACGCCCGGGGTCTGCGTCTGAACCTGGACCAACGCTGTCTGAACTCTGCAGGGACTGGACTGGCCAGATCTGCCGCATACGAGTGAGTTCACAGCGTCCATGCCCCGACCCCCTAACGGCGCAGAGACGCTCCAAGGGGGTGCCCGACGGCTTTTGATTGCTGGTCCAAGGGGGGGGGGTGACGGAGTGGAAAACCCTGCCCGGTCAAGCCGCCCGTCCATCTCTTGCTGTCGTCGTCGTCGTCGTCGTCGTCGTCGTCGTCGTCCTTGTCCGTGCCGTGCCGAGGAAGCAAACAGAGGGAAATCAAAAAAAAAAAAAAAAAAAAAAAGACGGCTCCTTGAACGTACCTCTAGCAAAGCTCTTGCTCCAGTAACACACACGGCCAAGGACATGTGACAGCCAAATCAAGTCATTTATACCTCGCCCTCGGAAGTCCCACCAGGCAAGTCATGGTGCGGCAGTCTGGCGTCCACATCACGGGCAGAGCAGCACCGTCGCTCAACCAACAACGCACAACGCATCAAACTCAATGGGGCATCAATACCTTAAAGCTCGGTGGATGCATAAGCACCGACGAATAAGCGACGGCAGTTGTCGCAACTGGTGGAGAGAGCTTCCGTCGACAGGCCGCTTGACGCTTCGGGACCGCTGGCCGCGACTCGGATGCCTCAGCCCGATAGCTGAGCTGGACTATTAGCCGGGTCCGGGCACCCAGAATCACCCGGGGAGAAGAAAAGGGTCCAACCTGGAAGGAAAGGGGCAACGGGAACGGCTCCAAGTAGGCCCAAGTGCTCAGTACGTCTCCTAGAGTTGTTCTCACCACACTGCTTCGTCAGGGTTTTTTTGAATGTCACGGCCTCGATAAGCATCCGAATCGTCCGGCGGGGAGATGCTAACTGCCCTGCCTGTTTCCCAGTGCCGTCTTCCAAGAGACGTGACGAGACAGAAATCGGCGATCAAGGCCACGACACGTCAACGAATGCCTCTCGAGGTGGATTCCGCTCTCGTCGTCCTCGTTCCAAGCCGGCGACTGTCCAAAGTTTAAAGATACTGATTCTGTTTGTGGCCTGTGAAAACTATATTGGACTGTTAGCTTCTGGGGGCTTGATGGGCCGACATAGTTCCTCGTCTAGCGTGGGCCGATTCCACCCAATGAACCCGTCTACGGCCGATGGAGGGCCCAAGAATGACACAAGCACGGCCGCGATGAGGCCGTATGCTTCCGCCCACCCGGAGACGCAACCGTAGCCAAGGTCTCGGGCCAGTTCCGACATGGTCGAGGCCATGGCAGTCGTGATAGTAACGTGCATTGCCAAATAGTGACGGCGAGGAGCAGGTGCGAAAAGGCAATGCGGACATGGGTGGACGAGGGCTTACCCAGTATCCAAAGTCCCTGCTTGTCCCGAGCTCCTCCCGCACCTTTCTGTGAACCCTCCTCAGCAAGGAGTCTCCAGAGCGTAGAGGCTGCGGCCGTCGACAAGGTGATCAAAGTCAAATTCTGGTGCGACGGTTCCAATGTTGGCCCCGAGACGCCAACAACGGCAATGACACAATGTCTATGTGTGGGATGATGTCTGTCCACGGACAAGGCACACCGTTTCCCGCGTCAGGCTCGTGCAAGGACAGGATCTTTGACGAATAGTCGTCTATATAACCCCAGGGCTTCTCGTCGTGGCTGGGCTTGGCCTCACGTCAGGCTCTTCGTGTACTCGCGGGTCCACGGGACTTGGTCGTGGCGACAGTGGTACAACGTAGGCTGCCCACGGAATGAAAGCGACACTCCTCCGGGTGGGGGAGACGGGAGCCCCGAGGCGAGAGGATCCGCAGGACGGGGGAGTGATGGTGAGAGGGAGTCAAACTTTGGCAAGGGAGGAATGAGAGCCGACGAGACGGTAGAGATCATGGGATGACTTGTGCAGCTTCTTGGAATATGAAGACGGGCGTCGGTTGACCAGTCGGTTGACCAGGCCATCGAGGAGTCGTGGGCCCCTTTTATGAAAAGCACCTCGACTACCTCGATGCTGAGATGGCCACGGCACGGGGCAATGTCAAGCTACGTGCTTGTTGGCCATACACCCCCCAAGGTTAATGGGGGGCAGCGGCGGCCAGCTCCGTTGGCGAGCCATGGCCCAAGTTGCTTGCTTGCTTGCAAATGACAATCAAGCAACGCGCGAGGAGCCGCGTTAGCTCGGCCTGCTCGGCCTGCTCGGCCCTTGGGCACTTGGATCAGACACCGGCTTCTGGCCTGCTGCAACGCAGCTTCGGGAGGGAAACATGGCCTTGGGAGGGACGAAGCTCCCCAAGTTCCCAACGGGTAGTCATGTCTTGACATAACCCCCCTCTCCATCCTGAGGTGGGTACGACAAGAACTCTCCCCGGAGTCTCGCCCATTGGCTTGCTTTGATGTCGAGTTGCTTGAAAGACGGAAAGCATCTGCCCACCCGGCCATGGGTACCTGATCCCACCAAGGTTGGCTCAACAAGAGACGCGTAGCTGAGCCTTGGTCTGTCTGTTGGCCCCCAATGCCCCATCCTCAGGCCCGCACATGATGCAGTTACCCGTTTCTCAAAGAGGTCACTTGAGCCCGCGACCGCTTTACCCGAGCTGATTGGGCCATGGGCTTGTCTTTGATGAAGGGGCCATCCATGCGGTTAACTGCAGGTCTGGGCAGTGTGTATGTGTGAGAAGAGGGGGGAGTGCCGAGCGTTGCCTCCCTTTCCGGTCCAGTTCCTCTACGAGGCTTTCCTACGCTTGAAAGAACCCGCCTGCATATTGCCGAGGAAAGCGTTCTGACCGATGCGGTCCGACTGTCCGTCTCAAGAGTTCCCCTCATACACCCACAGGTATGCACTGCGTGGAGCAAGCCATCTGGGAAGCCATCTGGGAAAGCCATCTTGTGAGCCTGAAGCGCCTGAGGAAGAGGCAGGGGAAACGTCGTGCCCTCGCGCCAGCATCTCGGGCCTTTGCTTCTGCCCCGCGCTTAAACAACAATACGGGCATGTTGTCAAGGCTACAACAAGGGGTCCGGATAGCGGTGCCACAGCATCCAGGTTCAGGCCACCAGCCTGACAGAGCGACACGTGAGCGCGCGAGCCCAAAGCCTGGGCGTGGGGCTTCTCAAACTGGGTGACTTGTGCGTGCAAGAACGAGAGCAGACCATCGGCGACGCCGGCCCAAGGCGTGGCCGACGCTGGTCCCAACAAGAGATATTCAAAAGCCCTTTTGCGCCAGGCCGACACCATCAGGCTGCCCTGTTCCCGGCGTGCCGTTGCCGTCCTGGGGCAGGCCAATGATATCAACCTTTAACCGAGCAAGGGGAGGGCTTACCGCCTCTGCCCAGCCGATCCGCGGAACAGGCCAGAGGGAGATGATTGCGTCCGGCCATGGCTAGCATTTCAGCTGCAGGTAATCGTGTCGCCTCCATGCAATGAGCGGCTGGCAGAGCCACGCAGCCGATGCTTGTCGGTGCGACTCACAGCCAACCGGGGTAAGGAGTTGCGTTGAAACGAGGAGCTCGGGCGGACACGGTGTGCCCGAAGCTCTTTGGGACAAGGCAGGAAGAGTGCCCTCGTCCATCTGCCGGGTGTGTATTGGATTCGCCACCACGGGCCCAGTGAGCGGATTCCGACATGGGCGTCTCGCGCACCCGAGATGGAAGCGAGCGGGGGTTTGCAACATCAACGAGCGCGTGGCATGGACGGGTCCGTCGGGTTCTAAGGCCGACGAGTTCCCAAGGCAAGCCCAGCAAGGCAAGCCCAGAATCATCTGGTGTCTGAGGCGACCGACGGACAAAGGATTGCACAGGCAACAAGGGCCACCTACCCAGCAGTCGGCATCGGGGCGCGGGTTACGACGACACATGGGTCTAAGACGGGAGCAGCTGTCAGGCAAGATCAGATCTTGTACAAGGCGGCTAGTCTGAGCTTCTTCAAGGGTCCTCACTTGTGAGGTCGCGGCGAGGAGCGATCAAGGGATGGGCATGACATGGAGGGCATCAAGGGCGGGCGGGCGCCGTGCGTGCACAGACAGGCCCGGTGCTGGTGGCTGCAGTGATGCCAACAGACCATTGATGTTCTGCATTGCTGGCACGGCCATGAGCCCGCAGTGTCTTGCCGGAGGCGGACGTGACACAGTTGCTGCGACTCGGACGCCATGAATGAAGTCGGTGGCTGGACGAAAACCGCCCATCGGGTCGGGGAGAATGGCCGGCGAGCCGTTGCGGATTACACATAGATTTTCGTGTCGCACCGAGGCTTCCTCTTGGTCGAATGACAGCGGGGCAAGGCAAGGCAATCGGCGAGGAGACGGGGGCGAGAAGCTTCACGGGTTGAGGGCCGCGATGTCCTCGTTGCTGCGGTTGGGGAGGCAGAGAGGAAGGCGTGAAGTTGCCAAGCGGCTGATGCAATCCGTGCGGGTCACAACTTCACACCGTGCACATATGCAGTTTGATAACCTACTGGAGGAAGGCGCAGAGAACGCACTGCGGCTTATCGGTGCTCTAGCGAATCAAAAGATGCAATAAGTCGGGTAGATAAGTGAGCTCGATATGCACATATGCTCGCTTTCTTTGAATAAAAGAACGAGATTCACGACCTCGCTGAACATTCCACGGGTTCCAGGCCAGACAAGCGACTGACTGATGAACCCTGAACCCTGTCAGGCTTGGCAGACGTAGGAACGGGCGGGCCCTGTATATAGGTACCCATCTACCTACACTCCGTACTCCGTACTAGCCGGTGTACTTCCTCGGCTTGTACCTTACGGGTCCTTTTTCAGTGCTCGCCTTCCTTCGAGTGACCTGTAGTGCGGGTACCCGCACAGTGCGTATTCGTCATTCGAGCAAGTTCGTCACCCCTGTCTATAGCAGGTACACGATTCTGGGTCCCTGTGGAGCACTTGCCCAACTTCCTCTCGAGTCGTTCCTTGCTCTTGACTGGTGAAGAGGCTGAAGAGGCATCGACACAGACAAGACCTGCATTCGACCCCATGGCACCGCGTGCAGCCAAACTCGCCCTTGGACCCAAGGCTGAGCGCCTTGGAAACGGCCTCAGCATCGCCTCGAGAAAACCATGTGGATGCGCTGGCCCTCGCGTCTTTCCCGCACGAGACTGACCGCCTGTGCAACGTTCAAGGCATCCTTCAACGATTGGGTCTGGACACTTCCCCGGAGACATGATCAGCAATGACTTCTTTGGACGGCTTTCCAGGCTACGCCTTGCTCCTCGCTTCCATGGCCGTCGGCCGCAAAGCACGACGTGCGCGACTCCCGCACTCGGCCTCGTTCGTTTGCTGGACGAACGCCGCCCAGCTTGGGCAGGGCAAGAGAGCTTGGGCAGGGCAAGAGAGCTTGGGCAGGGCAAGAGACTTGCTTGGTTCTCTGCCCATGGCGTGCACCCTATATCCCCGTCGGAACATGGAATCTGCAGCGCACCCTCTACGGCCTTCTTTCTCGTCTGCCATCTGGATCATGCAACTCCAAGCCTTGTTGCAAAATGCGTTCCGTTCTGGAGCACCCGTCCCCGATCAACGTGTCTCAATGCGACCAGAAACATGCTGTCTTGTTGACCGCACGGGGCTTGTCCCTGCGTGTTGATCTTGGGCCTGGGCAATGGCCACGTCTGTAGCTTGGCTAGAAACTCCCAGGCCGTGACCATTCGTCTCCTCGCTTGTACCTTGATACTGGAAGCACGCCCCGGGGGACAGCAGCCCTCCTTGTGGATGCCTGGATGGATATTTGTCTTGCTCAAAGCACGATACAAGGGGTGTTTTCTTCTCCATGTATTGCCAGCCAAGAGACATTGAACTGCCATGTTTCCAACTCGTGCCAGACGCGTCATCATGGCGGGCCGTCAGGGTGGGTTGGCCAGCAAAACAGGCACGCAACAGCAGGGATCCCATCGGAACGCGCAGTGGCCTGCTCGGCTGGCAATGTCTGAGCACTCAAGGCGAGTGGCGGACGGTTTGGAAAAGCCATCGGGCCATTCATGACGCAGGCTTTCCACTTCGCCCCCGGCGTCGTCAAGCAGGCATGGTGCATTCTCCTCTTTGCCCCGCGGGTGGTCGGTCATTTCAACCGTGATAGGCATCAAACTCACCGCAGACCATGCGTCGACTGCCAACGTCTCTTCCCGCGAGATCCCATTGGTCTGGCCCACGAGTTCGGGATAGATGCCCGCCGCGGCGGCCTGATTCCTGATGTGGGATTCGTTGCCTCGAGCCATCACTCCTTGATGTCTCCCCTCGACCGAGACGCTCCCCCTCCGATGACGATGCTCTCAGTGTGACACGCCGAGTGTCTGCCTATGCCTCCCTCCAGCAGAGGTATTGCCTTGCCGGCAAGCTCCTGCGCTGACTTGCGAGGCACGACGGCAACTCTCCACCAGCATCAGGGGTATTTGCCGTATGTGTCGGACTGGTGGCACAGGTCTTGATCAGGACCCAGGGGCTAGCCCCCCCGTGGCCATGGGCGGCCGAACAAGCTGCCATGGAAACCTTGCATCTGCTGCCTTCTGACCGGGCTCGACGAGGCCACGAATGACTCCAGCTTGGCCGGCCGGGAGAGAGGTCACTGACCAGCCAGGTCGCACCTCTCCATCTGCCATAGAGTCGGTAGGTCTCACTGGTCGCCTTGGGCAAAGGCGTGTCACCACTTTTCAAGGCACCCGTTCTACCTGGTGTTTTCCCGATTCGTTCGCTTCGTCTTTCCAAATCCAGCCAGGAGTCAAGGCCCGCCGTCTCCGTAAATCAGGCCACAACTACTTGCCGTCAAGGCCGGCTTAGGCTGGCACACGTCTCCTGCAGCAATGTCTCAAGAGCCCTTGGTCCATGTCTCCTGGAATTCTCGCCGGAAGTCGGCGGTACCGTGGTGCGGTACTTGACTTGATGATGGCGGGCAGTCTTCCTCGACGTCGACTGTAAGACTTGCCTGTCAAACGTTGCCTGGCGGGTGCACCGTCACCCCTTGAACATGACGGGCTCTTCCGCGTGGCCAATCTATCAGGTCCATGCTTGGCGAGTTTGGGACGAAAGACGCGTGTATACGCAGGTTCTTGGCTCTCTTTGGATCGATTGCGGCTCGCGGTGACTCCATTACGTGGTTCAATGCGCAAGGTCCCCCGTCTGCCCCCCTCTTGGCCATTGTTGTATGACGCCCGATACTAGGTCAGTTGCAAGGCCAGGGCGGCACGGGGATAAGCAGCTCAGTCGACGCCTGTCCTGCGCCGGGGCGGTCACCAGGGAGGGAAAGCCCGACGCTTTCCTGCGCAAAGACCGAGGAAGCCAAAATATTCGCTCCCGAGGCTCGCGAGGTGGATGAATATGAGGGGAAAGGGGCGCAGGTCGAGAGGGTGTGGGCATGCAGTCTGTCGTGATACTGTCTCTCCCCCATACAAGTGGAAGAGAGCCAAGTGCACGCGGTGGTGGCCCATGTGGAACCTTTCCATCAGCATCGATGCTTTGCATGTCTCGGCCGGACGAGTGCAGCGAGGCAACACGACTGCCTGGACTGGGAGCGGTTCAACTTGGTCGGCTGCCAACCACGTCCCTATCCCCCTCTAGGTTGAAGCCCAGGGCGGCCACAATGGCGGTGATGGAAACTAATGGTCCGCCAGCTTGCGGGGAGACGGCCTCTTGGGACCATCTCGCCTACTCCACGGCCCGCCAGTCTGGTTTGGTGGCCGGCCTTGTGAGCCCTTGTGAGCAATATTGATTGGACTGGGCGCGCCGGGAAAGGCCTGGCGCTGGGGGCCCGGCGTTGAAACCGCCTGGAGCCGAGGAGAAGCAGTCGAGCATCTTGTTTGCCAACAGCAGGCGAAGGGGGGTCACTTCACCGGTCCTCTAATCTGCACCGTCTACAAACATGGTTCTATCTGGGAGACTGCGGCCACCCTCCAACGGAGATGCAACGGAGATTTTGGTTTCGAGAAACGGAGAGAATCAAAAGACCAGCGAGATGAAAAGGCAGATGGCCATGTCCGCAGCCGATTAACGCCGACAAGGCGGACTCCTCGGAGGGGGTTCAGGATGGAAGTCGAGGGAAGCTGGCTGGCCAAGGGCAGTGGGTATAGGGTAGGTTGGCTACCCTATACCACCCGGTGGTAGGTGACGGTGCGACGTTTGCCCGCTGATCTAATATGCAACGGCCCGCCCTCATTGGCAGCCGGCCGGACGAGTCATCAACGACAAATTCGCCATGCTTCACTCTTGCACAAGTCGCAAGAGCTCGGTCTGGTATGCCTAGAAGGAGGCAGCACGTCAAGTCCTTCAAGCCGAGCTCAGCGCAATCGTCTGCGCCCCGCCCCTCGGCCGGTAAGCAGCCTTTCGCGCCCTTGACAAGACGGCAGACGAAGACGTGACTGACAGGCCGTGTCGGCCTTCTCAGACAAGGACAAGGCGCCCGCGAGCGTGAAGCAACTGCTGGCGAACCTGCGGCGCGCCTCGATCGCCTCGTCGACGGCCCGAACCGTACCGACAATAGCCCCCAGCCTGCCGCCGGCTATCAGGCAAGTCCTCCAGCTCCCCGAGACTCCCGCGCCACTCCCGAGGAGAGCCGCGAGGCAAAGGTTCGACGACCATGGCCGGCGTCTTCCCGCGGGCCCTGCTCCCCCACGCAGCTGGGTCTCGAATGGTTCCGCCGAGACGGCGGCTGGGGCATGTCCGTGGCAATGTTCGCGGGTTGCTCTTGTTGGGCCGGCCCAGACAACGCTGCCTGGAGCTTACCTGCCAGCGCCCGGAAGCTTCATAGATATCCTTCTCCGGCGCTTAGCCTTGGACTGGGACATGCATCGTGTCTACAATCAGTACCATGTGTATTGGTTGCCCAGCCACCTCAAGCCGGCGCTCATCCGGTACATTGGGGTGGCTGCCGAGCGCGGCGTCTCCGTCGCCGATTTGAAGGCCATACTACTGCCACCGGCTGGAGCACGCGGAGGGGCCACGTGGAACTCCGAGGTCAGCTGTCTGGACTTGTCTGGCTCGATTGGTCGATCGTTGCAGCCAAGACATGTTTCTCGTCTTCTGTTTCCCTTGACACCAGACGCCGGCACTGAAGAAGTCGCAGAGTCGTGGGACGCGGCCGGCCCGATTCCTAGCCCGCCTCGGGTGCTGCTCCCCAACCTCACCCACCTTTCACTGGCATTGGACCCCGCGACAGGACAAGACGTGTACTGGAAACAGCTGCTGGCGCTCTCTTGCAAGCTCTCCGCCGTCACTCACCTGAGTCTTGCCTTTTGGCCGGCCCCAAGCAGGACTCGACAAGGGCAAGATGGCTCCGTGGCGGACAGCCCTGACTCGGTGAACGGGGACTGGGGCGAGACACTGCTCGTCCTGAGACTGCTGAGCAGGAACCTGTACAGGCTCGAGTACCTCGACTTGACGGGGTGTGCGTCGTGGTTCGAGGCTCTGAAGCTCGACAAGGGCCACGATTTCGTCGATTGGGCTTGGGCTTGGGGGAAAGTCGGGGTGCTGAGGCTGTACACGGGCTGGAAGCCGGGCGAGGAGGCACCGGCGTCGGAGAAGCAGACGCATGCTGAGGCGGTCAAGTTGGCACGAAGCATAGAGAGGCACATCATAGCCAAGAGGGCGGGCAAGGCCATGTTTATCACGGTGGAGCACGATGGGGTAGCGTGGGTCGATGGGGAACACGCGTGACGGACCCAAGCATAAGACAAGGAGTCCATGACGTATGCGAGACTGTTTATATCGGATGTTTATATCGGATACATGTCTAGTTGCTTGTCTGCAAGACGGCTTCGGGGCTTCTGGCGCTAGCTACCCTAGAGCTCCGATGACCTATGATGTCATTGGCCGTTTAAATGAGTTTCATGTTTCATGTTTCATCGACTTTTTGACTCGATGAATCAAGTACCTCGGCGACAAAATTTGAGAGGGATGAGGGGATGGTCGAGAGAGTCATGACCGCTGAGTTGCTGCGTAGTTGCAGGCTCGGTGTGAGTCACTCGGCCGGCGAGGGTTGACTATTAGAGGCGGTTGACTATTGCAGTTGTCTACTCCACGGAGTACTTTACATCTGTATTCGTACATATATCGAGTCTTGCCTCATCTAGGCGCTCAACTCTTGACGCTCGCATCAATAACCCGCCTATTGCATTCGTCCTGGACCCCCTTTGCCCACCATCTCGTCAAGTGCTTCTCCCATCACAAGTCTCCGCCCCATCAACGCACCGTGAACCCGGCGAGCCATGGCGTCAATGGCATCGGAATCGGCCGCCACCATTCTGTGCACCGCCAAGCAGACGCGCTTCCACATTGAAGCCCCCAACTACCGCGAGGTATGCCTGTGCCCCCAATCGCCACAACCCCCGATCCATCGGCTGATGCGTCCCCGCGCGCAGCTCGACATTCAAGGCCTCTCCATCACCGTCACCTCGAGCGACAAGCCCGCGGGCCGCAAGTCCAAGGCCCGCTCGGCTCAGGGCGTCGAGATCCTGTCCGAGGCCAGCCTGCGCCTCAAGCAGGGCCAGCGCTACGCCCTGGTCGGCCGCAACGGCACGGGGAAGTCGAGTAGGTGGGACCAGGGGGTTAGGGGCGCTTTCGAGAGGCCCCTCGGCTGACCTTGTGCTTGCACGCGCAGCCCTGCTGAGAGCCGTGGCTGAGAAGCTCATCCCCGGCATCCCCGAGGAAACGAGGATTGCGATTCTGCAGCAGACGAGGCTGACGGATGATGCGGACCATGAAGAGGGTCGTGATGCCGGCTCGGACTCGGAGGCGAGTGTCTTGCGCCAAGTCATTGACAAGGCGACGGCCAGAGACACGGTCGAGGAGGAGATTAAGGGTATGTTCCATGTCGTCGACGACACCCATGTATGATATGATCAAGTCTGGACGTCCCGCTCACGCACTCGTAATCGCCAGCACTCTCCAATGGCGTGCTCGACGCACCCGTACGGGCTCTACGCGCCGTCAAGCACGAGCGTCTCCAGAAGCGCCTCTTCCGCCTCGACAAGGACGCCCGCCTCAGGAGCGGTGCCAGGGGAATGCAGGCCCGAAAAGCCCTCGTGGCCTTTGAAAAGGTCGTGGCCGAGTCCAGCAGCATGTAAGTCGCGCAGCCACATGCCAGACGCAAGGGGGGCCTTGGTAAAGTGGTTCCTCCAAGAGGTGGTTCCTCCAAGGCCAGACGCGTCTGACATGTCCATCTAGGCTTGAGCAGCCGGACCAGGACATGCCGGCAGACAGGCTGCAGGCCGAGACGCAAGAGGCGGCAGACATGCTGGCCGAACTCCAGCTGCAGGTGGAGCCGTCGCGCCTCGCCCAGACCGAGGCCAAGGCAAGGTCGATACTGGCGGGCCTGGGCTTCTCCGGTGAGCGCATGGGCCGGCCCATAGGCAGCATGTCGGGCGGGTGGCACACGCGGGCCTCGCTGGCGGCGGTGCTGCTGCAAGAGGCCGACGTGCTCATCCTTGACGAGCCGACAAACTTCCTCGACCTGCTGGGCATCGTCTGGCTGCAGCGCTACCTCGTCTCGCTCGACGCGCTGGCGGACAAGGCGCCGACGGTGATGCTCGTCTCGCACGACCGCGACTTTGTCGGCCTCTGCACCGACCTGCTCATCCTCAAGGACCGGCAGCTGACGTACTTTCACGGCGACCTGCCGACGTTTGAGGCGTCGCAGGCCGAGCGCAAGCTTTGGCTGTCCAGGATGAAGGAGGCCCAGGACAAGCAAAAGGCGCACATGGAGAAGACGATACAGCAGAACATGAGGGCCGGCAAGGCAAACGACGATCAGAACAAGATTCGCCAGGCAAAGTCGCGCCAGAAGAAGCTCGACGACCGCTGGGGCATGCAGGTCAACGCAAAAGGGGGGCGCTTCAAGCTCAACCGCGACCACGGCGGCTACCACCTCAAGGCGCGCGACGACGTCGACGTCCCCCCCGAGGAGCGGCCCGTCGTCATGACGCTGCCCGAGCCGCCGGACCTGCGCTTCCCGGGATCGCTGCTGTCGCTGGACCGGGCGTCGTGTCGGTACTCGGCAAAGGCGCCCCTCGTGGTGCGCGACGCGTCCCTCAACGTCGGCATGGGCGACCGCGTCGGCGTGCTGGGGCTCAACGGCGCCGGCAAGTCGACCATGATCAAGCTGCTGGTCGACGAGGCGCGCCCGACGTCGGGCACCGTGACGAAGCACCCGCGCCTCAAGATGGGCTATTACTCGCAGCACGCCGTCGAGGCCCTCAAGGCCCTGGGCCGCGACGAGCCCGGGCTCACGGCGCTGTCCCTGCTGACGCGCGACGTTGCCGGCAGCCTCGACGAGGGCGAGGTGCGCGCCCTGCTGGGGGAGCTTGGCCTGCCCGGGCGCGTCGCCTCGGACGTGCCCGTGTGCAAGCTCTCGGGCGGACAGCTGGTGCGCTGCGAGCTGGCGCGTCTCTTCTGGCGCCGCCCGCACTGCCTGGTGCTCGACGAGGTGACGACGCACCTCGACTACGAGACGGTCACGGCCCTGCGCGTGGCCCTCGGCCGCTGGGAGGGCGCCGTCGTGCTCGTCAGCCACGACCGCTGGTTCATGCGCGGCGCCGTCGACGGCTGCCTGGACGACGAGGGCGAGAGTGACGACAGCGAGGCGGCCGACGAACCGCCGCGCAGGAGGGTCATGTACCGGCTCAAGGGCGGCAGCCTGTCGGTGCTGGGGAACGGCGTCGACGAGTTTGAGGGGCTCATGGAGAAGAGGGTCAGCAAGCTGCTGCAAGAGGGCTGAGGCGCGAGGGCTGGCCCCGTCGCGATGTCGACAAGTCTTGATAATGATTACGCTCCTCGTTGACCTTGACACCGTGAATCCACCAAGATCCGGAACGGCCTCCCCGGCGCCCTGCTGACAGCCATGGAGCCCCCCCTGGGCACCTCTACAATAGTCCCGTCGACGCAAAACTTGCGCCAGCGCGCCTCGTCCTCGAGAGCCTCGACCACCACCTCGTCGACCTCTTCGTACCTCACCGCCTCGCCGTCGTCCCACTTCATGCCCACGTGCTTGCCTCCGTCGTAGGCCTTGACCATGACGTCCATGGTGCGCTCGCCGCCGACGGGCCCGAAGTGGACGAGACGAAGCTTGCCGTCCAGCGGCCTGCTCGCCGGCGAGATGGCAAAGGCGCGCTCCAGGTTCGATACCATGGCCACGAGGATGTAGGCGTGCGTCTGGTGCGGATCCCGCTCCAGGCGCCCAGATGACGGGCTCCGGACCGACAGCCTGGCCCTGTAGGCGTGAGACTCGCGGAGCAGCTCGTGCGCGACCATGCCGAAGCGCTTGTCGCCGTGGGCGCGGTACTCGGGCGTGTCGCTCTCGTAGACTACGCTGGCGTGGAAGCCGTAGCTGGCGACAATGGCCCCATGCAGCGTCGAGACGGGGGCGTCTTGCCTCGCCACCGGCGCCGCGCCTGCCTGCTCGGCCACGTCGACGTGGGAGACGGTGCGGGCGCCGGGGGAAAAGGAGGCCCGGAAGACGGGCAGGTCCGCCGATGCTCCGAGGAAGAGGGTGCGCAGGCCGAGGACCAGCGGCGAAGGCCCGGGGTCCGACGACACGGGCTTGTGCAGAGAATGAAACAGGGCGTTTCCCGTGCCCAGCGGCAGCAGCGCCAGGAGCGGTCGCCGCGAGCCGGAGCCGGACGCGGCGTCATGGCCGTTGAGGTCGACGACTCCGCCGTCGCCGCTGAGTAGGATTACCGTCCTCGAGCCCGGACCCTGCAAGGTGCGGGCAAACTGCCGCACGCTCTCGGCGTCTTTGGTGACGACTGTGTTGGGCAGCGGAGGCGAGGTCCCGAGCATCAGGTGAGCGAGCTCCAGAAGAGGGCGCAAAACCGTCTGCCAAAAGGTCAAGGACAGGCCGAGGCCCGACTTGATGGACACGACCACGTCGACTTGGTTGTCGTGGCCACTGCACAGATGAGCGGGCATGCGGGCGACGCGGTGCTCTTTGAGCAGTTGATCCGGCACTGCATCAGCCGCCAGCAACAGCAGCTGAAAAGGCTGCGTCGGCTGCTCGAGGTTCACTTTCAAGCAGCATATGATAAAGGCCGGCTGCTTTCGCGGGGATGCAGACAGGTCCAGCGTAAACAGGACATGGTCGACCGAGGCCTGCTCGTCCTGGCCCTCGCCATGACTCGTTGTCCAGATCAAGCTGCCGTCCTGGACGCGGACGTTTCCTACGCTGAGCTGACGGGCCTCGGACGACGGTGCCGCTGCGCTGACCATTTGAGCGGGGGCAAGGCGGATGTCCATGGTCAGATTAGGCTGAAATGCCGATTGAAATGCGCGCCGCTTTTATATCCGCGTCAGTGGAAGCTACTCCGTATTCTGCATAGTGGTGGGGCTCGCATCCCTTCGATTCGCCGGCAACCCATCGCGCGTCGTGGCGCCATCGAGTCCGGGCACCGCCGGCAGAGGGCGCCTCAGTTGGCCTTTGCCCTCGTAATCGGCCCCCAGTTAGGCTGCGGGTTCACTTGATACCTCAGGTAGCGCTGCGAGCCCCGTTGCTGACCCAGCCTGGCCAGAGCATCGTTGAAGACCAGCGTCTTGCGCAGATCGCTCTCGCTCGGCACTGCCTCCCCTGCCCCGTCGGGCTTCTCGCCGTCTCCCGAGGAGTTTGGCATGTCCTCGACCTGCTGCTCTTCTTCCTCGGCGCCCTCCATTTTCGTGTCATGGCAGTCCCTCTTCTCGGCCTTGATTTCCGCCTCGCCGCTCTCCTCCACGCACTCCCCCGCATCGTCCAAAAGCCCGGCATCGCGCAATATCTTCCACCCGGCCATGGACGGCTTAAACTTGCTTGTCTTGACGGGAGACCTTTGGCGTATCCACTCGCCAATCACCCACCATAATGTCGACCAAGGCGCGTCCGTCTTGATGCTCCCCCGCCGGCAGTGGCTCCGGCCGACCCGATAGCCCAGGTGCATCAGAGCGCCGCGCATCAAGTCGTCGTTTGGAGTGGTACAAGAGACCACGCTGCCCAACTTGCTAGCAACGACAAAGAAGGGGCAGTGATCCACCGTCGCCAGCTCTGCTTCCTTGGCGTCGACGCCGGCTGGGAGCTCCGGGCCCGGGATGAACTCTTCCAGCGCGGTCCGCAGCATGCCCTCCAGCCTTGTCAGCGTCTTGTACACTTCGGGGGACGCCTTGGGGATCTCGTCGAGGATCCGCTGGATGAACTCCTGGGAGTGAATGTGGCCCGCGTACATGGGCCCACTGATGTGCGTCTTGAAGCCGCAGTGCTGGCAGAAGCGATCCGCGGTAGGCCCCAGCGCCATGCCGTGTTTGAAGAAGAAGCCGCTCCCATTTTTGTTTGCCGACGGCCGACTTTTCAAAAGCGGCTGTGTCTCCCAAGCGCCGCAACCTTGATCGCAGCTGTACACCACCATGGATTTTGCGGCGAGATACTTGACTGCCTGCGGTGACCTGGTGACTCTGATGAAGAGTTTGGTGTAAAAGTCGATGGAAAGTGATAGGAGAGGCTCAATGGCCAGGCCGTACTTGGCGCCGGCCGTCGCGACGGCGTTCAAAATGAGGCGAAGGCCGGCTTCATGGGAGTGCATTCCTTTGACGGGAATGCCCCCGTACAGGGCAAACGTCTTTTCGCAATAGCTGTGGCCAGCCCACACGGCGCTATCGGTGCAAGTGATGCACAGCAGGCCGCCGTCAGATCGAACAGACTGAATGGCGGCGTCGAAGAAGGGTGCGGCGCTGCCGTAAGGGTCAAGGTCAACGACGTCAAACTTGTTTGCCCTGCCGGGATTGCCTCGGCGGTCTCTGCAGGACAAGTCGTCGGCAATTCCGCGGTACATGAGGGCGAGGGCATCCTGATTGGTCACGGCGACGACATGCTGCACGCCATTGTGTTCCACGTTGAGCTTGATGGAGGCGGCGGCCGAGGCGGAGAGGTCGTTGGCAGTCACCGAAGTGACAAAGGGGAGCTCGTGGGCATATCGCAGGGCGCGGAGGCCCGAGGCGGAGAGGGCATCAAGGATCTTGAAGGAAGGCTTGTGTTCCTTTGCTGGTTGGGGTTGCTGTGCTTGGTCGGGTTGGCTGACGGCTGCTGCATCACTCTCTTTGCTTTCCGGCCCTGCCTGGGACTCTGCCTGGGACTCTGCCTCAGGGGCCGGACCTGATGCTGGAGCAGGAACCTCGTTGCCGCGCTTCCTCTTCTTGCCTTGCTTGGCGGTCCCCTGCCCCTGCGGCCTTGTTTCCAGAGCCCATTCGCCGTAGGCCTTGATTGCGAGGATTGAGAGGTCGCGGTTGTATTGTTGGATGGGGTTGTAAAAGACTTGCTGCTCGCTTGCGCCCTTCTTTTCGGCTTTGGCACTCAGAGGTACCAGGATGGTCGCCTTTCCCTCTTTGATGGGCCGAAACTGGCTCCCGTCTCGCTCGAAAACGTCGTCGGGGTCCGACATTGGGGCGGCCGTCGAAATCGGGCTTACAGAGAGACGCAGGCGTAACAGGCTGGTCAGGGCCGAGGCTCTGGCGATGCGAGGGGCAGGACGGATGACGCCTGAGCAGAGTGCGATCTGACAGCAGACGAAGCCTGGCGGCATGCGGACTCGCGGGGGTTCAGGGTGGTGGGCGAATGTCGGAGTGCAGCGGAGGCTGTATTCGTAAAGAGGCCTGTAAAGAGCTTGTTCTGACGAGGCCAAAATTTTGGTGGATTCTGCCGCCCGTGGACCCTGCCAGGGCGGTGAGAGAAGCCGCCGCCCCGCAAGCTTGAAAGTTCAAGCCTTGAACCATCAGCCCGCTCGCTCCATTTTATCGGACCCGGCCGCCTCGTCGGCACCATGGATTTGGCCGGGGTCGTCATTTTGCCTAAGGTACGAAGTAGGTGCCTCTTGCCTTGGCTGCAATGTGAGGGTCAGTCAAGGTAGGCGTCGGCCCTGTGCCTTCCATCAACCTCACAACCTCTTCCTCGGGCCACGTCTAGTGACGGATTCTGACTATAGCTCCCTACTATTCCTCCATCCTCGCCTTGCACTCATCTCCACGAACCAAGCCCTATGATGCTCGTCCCTTCCACCTCGTTCCTCAGAATCCTCACTTGAAAACACACCTATCCAACGGCCTCTTGGCTAGACTCCTTGGTCCCGTCGTCATCGCCGTCGCCGGCCCCGAGCCACGGGACCCCCATCTTCCAGCCTGCCATGTCGAAGCGGTCCAGGATGGACAATCTGCCCGTCCTGCCCGTCCTGCCCCCCGTCCCTGTTGGTAGCGATGAACAAGGCGAATCCCATAAGCCTGCCCAGAAGCCTGGTCCGGCCACAGGGAGCCAGCAGCTAGGCAGCCCCGACGCAGGCGGTATTCATTATCACGCCCACGGACATCACCATGTGCCTCGTCACCGGTTTCTGTCCCCAGAAGAAAAGTCCGTCATTGCCAAGGGGATAGGCGGCGTTCGCGATGCCGAAGATCACGGCCCAGTGCATCCCACCAGCTGGTGGTGGCCCCCATCGGGCATGCCCAGAGGCCTGTATCGAGACATTGTGAAGTGCAAGGCAAGGGTCAAATACACTTTCCACACTGTGAGCTTCATTCGATGGGCCCTGATGGTGTCTCAACTGCTCATTGGCGCCACCGTGACGTCTCTGGGCTCCATGTCGTTGACGAGTGGCATATCAATCACGACTCTCGGGGCCCTCAACACCGTCATAGCTGGCCTCCTCGCCCTGCTGCACAATAGCGGGCTGCCGGACCGCTACCGATACGACATGGCCCAGTTTGAGGAGCTGGAAGACCACATCAAGGAGATCTTGGACTCGGGCATTGCCCCAGCCGAGCAGACGGCCGGCCAAATACTTGCCGAATTCTTCGATGTGTTCCGAGAGGTCAAGGCCACCGTCACCGCCAACATGCCGGTCAATTACAACTCGCGAAGGGCTTTGCAGGCGGGCAGGATGCAAACCCACGCTCCGCCGCCTCACGCACCATTGCCGCTAAGGACGTCGATGGTGCCGCCGCCCAAGACCTAGGCTGGGGGGGCGGGGAGAGCCCTGGGGAGAGCCTTCGACGGCAGAGCGACGACATGGAGGAGAGGAAGTGACGCTTGGAAGAATGATGGCAATGCTAGGAGTCAGGCACGGCCGAGCGGCGTGGCTGACGTTCGCCGATGTGGCTTGCTCATCAGCGTCACTGTCAGCGTCGTGTAAGCCATCAAAGCGGGACAGACTCGGGCAGAGGGTTGCAGCGAGGCTTCGCGGCGGGAAACAAGGATGGTCCAAGCCACGACATGTCGCACCTTTTGTCGCGCGGCACAGGGAGGCGCCCGCGATTCCATTGTCGCGGCGCCCACGAATGCGCGGCTGTGTGCAGGCATCATGTATGTATCCCGTACTTCGTACACGCATGCACATGCCGTAGGTATGTATCCGAATGTATATATCTGTACGATACATTTGTTGGTCCTCTTTGTCTGAAACGTCAGCCTGTCTTTGAGTCTTGGTCACGGGCAAAAGTGGCAGCCATGATGGGAAGGCGTCCCGTCCGACTTGATCGGCCGTGGCCCATGTCAGGGGCTCTGCCCACAGTCAGCAAGGATCGCCTGGCTTGACCTCCGTCTCATGTCCCACGGTGCTTGCGCGGAGGTCTTTCTGGCCTGCCCGTTTCGACGGAGCATGAAGCTTGCAAAAGGGCCCAAGCCATGTCGCCGATACATGGCCTCATCTGCCGAGACGGACATGTCATTCAGCCGGTAAGGCTCCGTTTATATCCCTCTTGTGCTTGACGTCTGTCCCCTCGTGAGCCTCCGCAGATGGTTGCTAGTCTTGCTCCTCGAATCCAGCCCGCGGTTACTGGTCTTTGTCCTCGAATTCAACCCGCGGTTACTGGTCCTTGTCCTCGAATCCAGCCCGCGGTTGCTGGTCCTTGTCCTCGAATTCTACCCACGGCTTGCCGGTCGTGAGCAGTAAGAGCCAGCTTGGGAGCGACGTACATGCCCATCTTGTTTGAAAACACAATACCCATACAGAAAGTCTGACGCTGCCCCGGTGGCCGTCATGCTAGTGGCCAAGGGCCTTTCAGCCCTCCACGTGAGGCTGGGCCAGGTTGTCGCCGTGGCCTTGATTGTTGGCCTGTGCATTCACATCTCGACACATGGCCGACTCTCAACTCGAGTCGAGCTCAGCGCAGACCCAACTCGAGGCCCGTCGGCAGAGGAGCAGTACCTCAAGCGACTGGCTGACAGATACAAACTCACCAACCAGACGGAATGGCTGGCCTGGAGAGTACAGTCGTCGGGCCGCAAGGACGGCGGAAGCGCTCTCGTCGACGTTGGCCTCAACTTTGCATCGCAGTCCCGCAGCATCATGGACGTGCGAGGCCCCGACCCGGAGGCTCCCCGAGCGCCGAGAAAGATGACTCTGCCGGCTCGCGACGACGCGCGGGCGGGCCAGACGGACGCGTCGGACTTGTTGTTTGGCATATCCACCAGCTACGAGCGCATCGCGGACAGAGACTGGGCCCTGCTTCGCGCCTGGCAGCGGTGGCTGACGGGTGCGAACAAGGAGAGCAACGGCGCCGGCCTGGTCTTGATGCTCGACAAGGCGACGGACAGGCAGCTCCAAGAGATTGACGACGAGCTATATCGGAGAGGCCTGGCCGCCTACCTCATGTCTACAGAGGAGCCCATGTCCATGGCCAAGCGGTACCACGAGCTCGTCAGGATCTTCAAGACGTACGGGGCCACGCTGGCGGCGAGCGGGCAGCGAAAGAAGTGGTTCGGCCTGGTCGAGGACACCGTCTTCTTCCCCGGCCTGTCTTACCTCGGAGAGCGGCTGTCGAGGTACAACGCCGACGACGAGCTGTACATTGGCCTGCCCAGCGGGCGTCGGGACTGGCACGCCGACGGCGAAAACATGACGACCAACGGCGGCGGAGCGGTCCTGCTGACGCGCCGGGCCGTCGATCGCATCCCCCGCCTGCCGTGCCTGGAGGCGTCCGAGACGGAGACGCCCGTGAAGCCCAAGAGGTGGGACGCTCTGCTCAAGGATTGTGTCAAGCAGCGGGCCGGCCTGGACATGGGCTCCATCCCTGCCTCTTACTCGCCTCGACACGGCGACCAAGGGGCGAGCCTCGAGGCGCGAGTTCGCCCACTTGTTCTGCAGGGGGGCAATCGCCTAGACCTCGGAATGGCCCACTTGGTGACGGACGTGTGCGGAGAGGCGTGCTTTATGCAGCGCTTTCTCTTCCGCGACGACTGGGTGCTCGTCAACGGCGTCTCCATCAGCCAGCATCCCGACGGCCTCAGGCGTCAGCCGCCGGGGCTTCTCGGCAACGCTTCCCGACAGTCTCTCGACGATGATGACGACGGCGAGAGGTCCCTTTTCACCTGGACCGGCCGCAGGAACGTGTGGCGGCTGCTGGACTCGGCCTCGGCCTCGAACGGCTCCGTCTGGCAGGCCTACCTCAAGAGAGGCTCGCGGAGCGGCGAGGGGACCGACGGCCTGGATTCTGTCATTGTGCTGATATGGGAGCAGAATACCCTGCGTCGACGGTGAACCCATGGCGGTGTTCCGGCGCGTGCTTTTGGGAGACGGGCTCTCGGGAGATTCAGGAGCCCTCGGTTAGGATCCATTAGGTACATACACGGGTACCCGTGCGAAATACCTTGGTTACGTTACCATGATGACATAACACATAACACAAGTTTAAGTGGTGCGTTTCCATGGGTGATTTCTCGTCTTCTCAACTCGTACTCCGTACTGAGAGGACAAAGTCTTGGTGGCACGGGACAAGTCGTACAATCTACCTAAGGACATGAAGGTTGGGTTGCCGACTCCATGTGTGGATTCGGCGGCCGCCGATGGTATACATACATACAGTACGAAGTACGAATAAACCACCCATGTAAGGATTGCGCCCGTGCCCGCGGGACGACTCGTCAGCAAAGGGCCACCAAGACTAGGAATCATGGGCTCGTCTGCGTTTGTAATGGTTGGCCGTCCAAGCATATTCGACAGACGAGCAAGCACCAACTCCCTTCTTTCCCATCTCGCCGGTCGAGCCGCGTGGAGACACAAGGCATGTCGTCGTGTCAATGGCTGCGGCTAAAGTGTGCGTCTCAGCCTCCTTTCGTAAATCTTGACCTCTTCACGGCACCAAGACATCCGTGTGCCTGCCGCCAGGACGTGCCCCGCCGAGAATCAGCACAGAGGCAGCATTGAGGCGGCGCCTCCATGTAAGCTGCCCAGTTGACAAGGGGCGCCTCGGAACCGGCCGCGGAGACGTTCGACCGTAACCAGGTCATCGGGAACGCCATACATAAGCCATGCCAAGGAACTCGGCGTAGGCGCAAACAGACAGCTGAAAACTGGTTCACTCTGACCAAGCAAGTCGAGTAGCGTGCGTTTCGACGTAAATGCTCTGTTTCTGACGGAATGGTCCCTACGCCATCTCCCCACTCACCCGGCGCTGCTGCCTGTCCCTGGCAGGCTTCGCGCCCGAGTTGCGCAATGTCCTGTCACCCTCGGCCGGAAAGTCGGCGGCGACGCTGGCGTCTCTTGTCAGCGGAGACGGTATCTCGGGCGTGACGGATCGGGATTCAATCCCAGGCCGCTTTGGCCTCGAGCCGGGGCCCAACTTCTTGCGACGCTTGTCCGAGCCGTTGGAGCCGGAGCTCATCCGGCGGCCAACGAGGCCGTCGTCCATCTCGAGAGTGGGCGTTTGGCTCCGGGGGGAGCTTACAGACGGGCGACGGAGGCTACTGCTGCTGCGCTTGCGAACCCTTTCGCCCACAACGGGACGGTTGAGGCTGGCCTTGGCGGGGTCTAGCTGGCGCGGTTGCTGCGTCTGTCGCCATGGGAGCCACCAAAACCAGCCATACTTTTGCTTGACGAGGCGACGGTCGCGTTCCTTGACCTTGACGCGCAACAATGCGCGACGCTCATTCTCCCTCTCCCAGTATTCGGTTCGGTACAGATCCCAGTTTTCTCGAAACGTGGCGGAGAAGGGCTTGGCGAGGAGCAGGAGCTGGACGTAGTCGCCGCCGGGAGCCAGGTCCTCTTCGTGACCGCCCTGTTCCTCGTCCGCCTGCGGCAGGATCAAGGTCGGGTGGTTATCGCTCGAGAGCTGCAGCTCCCTCTCGGTTTCGCGTAGCAGGGCTGCGTCGACGTGTCGGTAGGAAGAGCTTGCCGTGTGGGAAAAGAGGCCGTAGGTGAGGAAGAAACCGACGGTCGAGAGGGCCTCGGCCCACAATGGACGGCGGATGACGACGAGCTTACAGTTGAAGGCGCGCAGGCCCCTGTTCGAAATGGCGAACCAGCGCCGGGGCCAGCGGATGCCGCGATCCCAAATGCCCGTGGCCCAGACGAGAACGGCGGTGATGATGCCGCCCATGAAGCAGACCCTCAGGGCACCCTCGACTGCCCAGTAGATGGAGCCGCCGACGCCGCGGCCGTCCTCGCGCGGGGCAAAATAGAGGCGGTATCCGAAGAAGGCGACCCATAGGGTCAGCAGGGCAAGGAAGAAGGTGTGGTGGCGCCTCCTCGCGCGCAGCTCGAGAAATTGGGCGCGGAGCGAGGCCTCGAGGATGAGGAGGTTGAGGTAGACCATTGAGGGGGAGCTGGGCGTGTGGTGGAGCGGGTCGCCCGGCTTGCCCTGAATCGGCGTCGTTCCGGGAGTGCCCTTGACGCTCTTGGCGGCGGCGGCGTCGGGCGCGCCCTTGACGATGGAGTCGATGGAGTCGATGTCGTCGGACATGCTGAGCTCGGTCGATTGGGGTCGCCCGAGAGCAGCCTGTCAGAGGAGGCGAGGGTGACGTTGCTCCCGAGACGTCATCCCTGCAACCTCGGCGGATTAAAGATAGTCCGAACTCTCATCCGTCTACGAATACAACCATTGGCTCTTCGGCAACTCCGCTTCCCGGCGCTTAGCTAATCCGCAAGTCCGCAGCCCTCGGCGGCCCCGCAAAGTCCGAACCTCGAACGTGTCGCGCGTTTTAAGTCCGGAGGGCGACCACCAACAACTCGACTCCCTCGCCGCCTGGGCCCTCCTTTGCCGCCGGTGCCTCTCGGGCCGCGCGACGCCCTGTATATAACCTCCCCCTTCTCCCACCACCCATGCTCAAGTCGCATCAAACGGCCTCGGCGGTGCTTCAACGTTCGCGCCTCAGCTTTGCCGCCTCGTCGTCCGTCGTCTCGACGTGCCTGCCGCCGCCCAAGATGTCTACCACCGAGGCTCCCCTGCGCCCTCAGCAGGCTCACGTCGACGACTCGAGGCACCAGACGCGGCAGCAGAAGCCTCAGCAGCCACACTCGGCCTACTTTCCCCTGGGATACAAGGACGCCGCCTACCAATGGGTACCGTGACCCCCTCTCTCTCTCTCGCCACCCGTTGCTAACCCAACCCCTCCAATGCCACAGTGGACCAGCGTCACGCCGCCAATGGCGGAGAAAACCGTCCTCTCTCTCGTCCCCCACATCCGCGAGGCCGTCGGCACCATGACCAGCTCGCCCGACGACGCGCCCGACCCCTTTGGCACCCGTGTCTGGCGCCGCTCCCTCGTTAAACTCTCGGGCAAGAACCGCGCCCTCAACGAGGTCTGCGTCGAGCGCGTCGGCGAGGACGTCGACGAGACCCTCGTCATGGTTCACGGCTACGGCGCCGGCCTCGGCTTCTTCTACAAAAACCTGGAGCCCATCTCCCGCATCCCCGGCCTCAAGCTCTACGCCCTCGACATGCTCGGCATGGGCAATTCGTCCAGGCCCGCCTTCAAGATACACGCAAAGGACAAGGAGGAGCAGGTCATCGAGGCTGAGAACTGGTTCATCGACGCCCTCGAGGAGTGGCGCAAGGCCCGCAAGATCGAGCGCTTCACCCTCCTCGGCCACTCCCTCGGCGGCTATCTGGCCGTTTCGTACGCCATCAAGTACCCCGGTCGCCTAAAGAAGCTGATCCTGGCATCGCCCGTCGGAATCCCCGAGGACCCGTACGCCGTCAGCGCCTCCATGCCCGAGCCCCAGGAGTCGACCATGGAAAACGAGTTCACTCAGGACCAGCAATCCACCACGGAGACGTCGACGACCCAGACGCCCAAAGAATCCGCCACTCCCAACGCGCCCAAGCGGCCCTTGCCGAGCTGGCTGGTCTGGCTCTGGGACGCAAACATTTCCCCATTTAGCATCGTCCGCATGACGGGCCCGCTGGGGCCGCGCTTCGTCTCCGGCTGGAGCTCGCGCCGCTTCAACCACCTCCCGCCCGACGAGGCCCAGGCCCTGCACGACTACTCCTTTTCCATCTTCAAGCAAAAGGGCAGCGGCGAGTACGCGCTCGCATACGTCCTGGCCCCCGGCGCCTACGCCCGCCGGCCCATCATCAACCGCATCCACCACGTCGGCCGTCAGGCCATCCCCCAGCCCGACGGCCGCGACAGCAGCAGCATCGCCGGCAAGGAGACGGGTATCCCCGTCGTCTTCATGTACGGCGAAAACGACTGGATGGACGTGGCGGGCGGCCTCGCCGCCGAGGAGAAGCTCAAGGCTGCCAAGGCCAAGGCCCTGCTCCACGGAACCGACGACGAGAAGCGCAACGAAAACGGCAGCGCAAAGGTCGTCATTGTCCCGAAAGCCGGCCACCACTTGTACCTGGACAACCCCGACCACTTTAACCGGGTGCTGCGGGACGAAGTCGAGGCGACGATGCAGGCGGAGAAGCAGAAGCGGGCTGCGTCCTAGAGCCACCGACAATCGCCGGCTCGCGACGTCATGGGACCATGAAGAAATATAACACGATTTCAGAATAGAGGCATTACCCTTGGGAGTTTTCTTTGCAAGTAGTGGGAGGCTACCATTTTGTGAGCGAGCAGGGGCATCGAAATGGAGATACTGGCCATTCTGGCAGTCGCTCGGCCATGGGCTTCCGGCGTTTTTACATGGACAAAATTCACTACAAAAGCAAAGCACAGGCCACGATTTCAACAAGTGGGCAAACGGCTTGCATGCGAGCGTGTGAGAAGTCATTTTGGTATGCGTCGAATCTCCCCAAGGCGACGTCTAAGATCAAGCAATCTATGTATGTATGTACCATCTACAGCTCGCACGCCGTGCAAACTCAAAGGCCTTCTGTGCGGCACTGAGCCATTTCTGCTCTCTTCAAGTCCGAACCACAATGGTCGCCACCGGCTCTACCAACCCTTCTCATTCTATCCTGATATATCCGTACTCCGTACAGCAGGCCCACACTGTGCCTTGGACTAAGATCTTTGCGCAATCAAAATAAAGCGAGAGAATCCTTCTCTCCCAAGGACGAAGTAAGAGGGTCCCAGATCCACCACGGCTGCAGTTGCTTTACAAGTTGATGAGGTCCACTTCGGAGAAGTCGGGGGGGTTCTTGCCGTACACGACGCGCACCTTGCTGTCGAGCGCCGTACCCTCGTTGCTGATCCAGATATGCTCGCTGTACTCGTTCGTCCGGCGAATCTCGTCGTCACTGATGCCCAAGTCATCGCGGGGGATCCAGACCGTCGGGCGTCGGGCTCGCAGGCCGCTGTGCTGGAAAGCGTGTCGTGTCAAAATGTCCCTTTCTTCCGGTGTCAAGTCTTCAATGTCGTCGTGGACCCCGCCGTACAACGCGTCCCCTATGGCACGCTGGGACTCCAGGTCCCGTTGACGCTGCCGGCGCCGGTACTGCATGGCCTTGGAATTGTCGCTCATGCCCTTGAGCTTACGCAGCTGTTGGCCGCCGTCCTTGGCCCAATGACCAACTTGTCTGCCTCCGTCCTTGGCCCAGTGTCCAACCTGTTTGACGTGGTCTCGCAGGTGGCGGCCTCCAGAACCATCTAGCCCCAAAACCGCCGGCCCGTTGCCTTCCACACGACATGTACCCTCGCCGGCGCCTGGGTGCTCGTCCTCTGCCCCCGACTCGTGTGGTGATTGCCCTTGAACAAGACCAAACCGGACATTCTGGGCTCGTTGAAAGGCTTCGTCACGGAGAACCGCTTCATCCTCGCACGTTATCGGGAGGTACCTGAAGAGCGGAGAGAAGGATTTGTTGAGGAGCACTTGATAGATGAGCGTCAAGACAAACACCACAATCATGATGATACCATGGACCGTGCACGTGTGCTTGTCGTGAGTGTCCTGGACGATGAAGAACAGGCCAGCCATACAGAGTTCCATGAAGTAGATGCCCGTAAAGGTCTGGTTGATGGCTCGCGGGTATAGGACGCCGCCCGTGTCGTTCTCGAAACGGTTAACGTAGAGCATGGCGTACCTCTGGGCCAGCCACAGGAGACTGAAGGTGATGACAGCAAAGACGGAAATCAGGGGCGCAATGACGCAGTAGATGAGAGCAATGCAGGCAAAGTTGGTATAGACGGGGAAGAAGGAGCCCCATTGGATCTGATTGAGCCCCGTGTTCCGAGACCACTTGTTGCGCGGGGTGCTGTCGAACATGGGCGCAACAATGAACCACATGACCAGCGCGCCGATCTGGAGCAGGGTACCGGAACTGGTAGAGAGTGCCTGCAAAATCATGTAGGAGAAGAAGTAGTTGGCCGACGCGGGCAAGTTCTTGGCGAGCAGGTCCAGGACGGCGCTGACCGACTGAAGCGTGGTAATGTGCTTCACGAAGTCTTCAATCGACTTTGCAAAGAAGGACGCGATGGAGACGATGAGGAAGACCTGGACGAAGAGGAAGACGAAGTAAAAGATTTGGACAAACTCCGTCTTCTGGGCACCAGTCTTTGCACCCTTGATACCGGCCAAGAAACTGAGGATGATGGGCACCAGGATAAGCAAGAGCGCGAGCAAAAGCGCGGGAAGCACGCCCGAGACGGCCTTGATAAGGGTAGAAACGGGCTTCTCCGCCGGGAGAGGGCCCAGCCAGTTGGCATTCCGTAGGATGGTGTCCAGCTGGCTAAGCGCTGCAGTCCATGCCACGGGAATGGCCCAGAGGAAAATCATGCCGCAGACAATAATTATGACTATGGCGCTTCGAAGCCACTCCTGCCACCAGTTCAGCGCCATGTTATCCCAGACGACATCTCGGGGGGATATCTCGCTGATTCGCGGGTGCATGTGCCGCGGAATGTGGTGGGCGACGCTTTGACAGGCCATGTGAGCGGCAATCTGGTGGTTGAACTGGATAAAGGCAGACGACATCAAGGGAAACCGCTCGGGGTGCGTCTGGTCGTCTTCGATTTCCACGTTGAGCCGCGCGAGCTCCTGGCGACACCAGTAGATCGTGTCCACTTTCTTGTTGAAGAGGGGGAGTCCGGGCAGCCAGCTGATGTCAAACGGGGACAAGCGACGCGTCGGGCGGTCCTTTTTCTTCAGATACTTTTCCCATTCTGCACCGCCGTCTTCATCGTATTGGTGGTCAGAGTTGTAGGCCGGCGCATAAGCGGGCGGGCCCTCGCCCTTTTCGCCCATGAATGGAATGTAGGCCTTGGTGTTGTGCCAGAACGACTTCTTGTTCTCGGATTCGTTCTTCATGAGCTCCTTGGCCGCAACTCCCTGCGGTATTGGTGACTTGTAGGCGCCGGACGGGGGTTTCCAGAACTGCCAGAATCTCGTCCGTTCGCGGACGTACATTTCGTCGGCATTCCCCAGTGGACGGCCCGCAGTGCCGATTCCGATGCTGTGCATGTTTTTCTGCATCATTGCCGTCGAGTTCTCCGAGATGACCGAGGCTGCGCGAGAGTGAGTGCGCGCCTCGTCGAGCAACGACGGGGGCAAAGGCGACGTCCTCTCCTTCTCGCTGTTGCTAAATGCCCTGCCAGGGTCCGGCGGATCACGAGACGCCGTCTGGCCGTTTGCGAGGTTGGTATCGATGAAGCCGTGACGTGGCCCCGTTGTTTCCTTGTCCTCGCCACCGGTCTTGCAGGCAGCTTCCCTGAGGCCTCTGCCGACCTTTGACAGGGGTCTCTTGAGCCCATGCGTCAAGCCACACAATGACCGTCGTTCTTCCTCGTCCACAGTTTCGAGCTCGGGGCCGTCTCGTCCCATAAGCTCGCTCTCTGATTCGCGAATGCTATCGTCGACGGTGTGGGGAACGTCCTCCTGGCTGCCGGCATTGACCCCATCGCCGCTGTTGGCTAACCGACTTGCTTCGGCATCCTCTTGAGCTTTGCGAGCGGCCTTCTCCTCCTTGGTGACCGCCTTGAGCTTCTGCTTCTTGCGCTGTTCTTTTTCGTCGGCATTTTTGCGTTTCAGCTGCGCCTTCTTGGCAGCCCTGATCAAGTCCGTCTCGGCGGACTCGAGCATGGCATGGACCTTTGTCCTGAGGTTGATCTTGTCGAGTAGCTTCGACAGGTCCCTGTTGAGCCAAACGTTTCGAACACCACCTGGAAAGACGTCAAACAGGCCGACAAGAGCCTCCTCGCTTAGCCATTTCATCGGGATGGAGCTGACAAGGACTGTCGTAGCCGATGCGCGGAGTCGATGTTCGGCGCTGGTGAGATAGTCCTGCCGAACCTTGATGTATACCCGAAGCTCGAAGAAGAAGACTGTGCAGACCCAAATAATGACCAGAATGGCCACGATGAGATGGGCCGTGTAGCGGCCGGTGTGAGCCGGGCCCACGTTGGTCCAGGCAAGGGTGTCGAGGCCCGAAGGCGTACTATTACTCAGGATCCTGGAAGGCGTACTATTACTCAGGTTTCTGGGGACCTCATGAACGTTGACCTGCTGCCCCTTGCCGCCTATGTAGTTGATTGGGATAAGAATAGGTAGAACAACGACGCAAATCGGGATGAAGATGACGAGGAGGGTTTTCAGGTAGCGGAGAAAGAAGTAGGCGTCGAGGCCGCACTTGTTGATGACATCGCGGTCGTCGTGTTTCATCAAGCTCTTGATCATGGCCACAATGTTGTTGGGTGGCGGCTCGGTTCTCTCGCGCTCCGGCACCAAGTACGTCCTCGGCTTGCTGATGGACGACCAAGGTGAGCGAGGGAACAGCAAGGTTTGAAGCCTTAGGGATACGTACAATATGCGGGCCAGCTTGTTCCGCAGAAGCATGAAGAGGAGGAATTGGGCGGCGAAGACGGCAAGGGCGACGCCGATGGCAGTGAGAAAACTAACGATGCCGATGCCCGCTGAGCTCTGAGCCTTGCCCCCAGGGTCATCGGCCCGAGGGACGAGCGTGGCCATGGAGAAGGCCAAGCTCGAGGAGGACGAGAAGGTGTCGACGAGGGCGGCGGCGCTCGGTGCCATCGAAGCTATCCAAGGTGGGTTTGCCATCATGGCTCCAGGTGGTCGGAGGACGACGGTGTCCTCTGCTGTCGTCGTGCGTCGGTCAGGAAACGAAGAGGGCGCGCCCTCTCCAGGCGCTGGGAAAGATGCTGCCCAAGTGTATTGTGTTGGAGAGACAAAGGCGTTGTAAAGCCCCTAGCCAGCTCAAAGGGCAGGCAGGCATGAAAACGAAGGTTGGCAACAGACAAACGAGCAGTGAACAACGACGAAGACAAGAAGAAAAGGCATCTAGGAAATCTAGGATATCTAGGAATGGTCGTCGACATCGGCGGGGGGGGGTAGTTGGGAGCCACATGCCAGTTAGTGTGTGTGATTGGCGGCCAGGCCAAAACGCGGCAGTACGGTGACATCAGAGTCTTTTTTGTTTAGCAAGCTCAAACATGGGCGTCTCGCTCTGAGCCACAGGGTTGGTTGATTGGCACTTACAGTGGGGTTCTAAAAGTCTACGTTAGTACTAGTGTATTTAGGATCCCTGCAAGCTAGGCGGCCCCCTGCAATGGATCCTCCCATCCCGCCTGCGAAGTGTATTTTTTCCCCCGGGAACAAGCAGTGTTTCATGGGGGTTTCCCATGCACCGACCGACCTGTGCTTGCTAACTTTTGTTTGTGCGGCACGCAACAAACGATGCCGCGGCCAACGAAACTTGGCGACGCATTCGACAGGGCATTTGCCAACCGCGGAGCCCCCTGAGCGCCTAGCGAAACGGCCAGTGCTCGGCGCCAATCTGTGAAATGTAACTGTGACCAGCCAGGGTACGCCCCTCCTTCCTCGGGGTACATACGAAGTACTTTGCTTCACTAGGAAAATAGCTGGTGCGGCGGCTATAAGTGCCGGTTTTTTGGCCGGTCGCTGGGCTTTTCGTGCCCCCCCTCCTGGAAACGGGTTGAGGGACGAATTTTTAAGCCGCACAGGCGAGGCACCTTAATACTACCTGCAACCTCATCGCAGCGTCTATTCTGCTCATTAGGCCAGGGCCGCAGGACCTCTGTTCTGACATACGTAGCCTGGCGCTGCACAGTCATCTTCGACGGCCGGCCCCCTCTTCCCGTTACCCTCCAGGGGTTTACGGGAAATGTTTTCCATGTGGCCGATGACCCAGCGGGTAACGCGCTCGGGGCGGCTCAGATCGCCTCCACCTTGGCCGACGCCCTCACCGCTGCCACTGCCGGAGACCTATCCCCAGCCGAGACGGCGGAGATCCAGGCGATCCTCCGCGTCGTGCAGCATTCCGGCGTCATACCCGCGCAGATGACCGCAGCCGAGGCGGCCTTCGCCGCTTCCCGGACCCCAGCCGCTCCCGCAGCGCCGCTTTTCGGACGTCATGTCCAGCGTACGCCCAGCACACCCACCGGTACCCCCCGTTTCGCCCCGGCCGAGAATGACGCCACGCCGCGTGAACGCCGAGATGAGTCGCCCGACGACATTTTCGCCGTCTCGCAAGAGAGCTTAGCAACAGCATCCGCGGCGCGAAGAAGGCGAAGTCCTCATTGTCTACGGTAGCCAAGGTCCTGCGATATGGGAGCCGGTTCTTGGCTGCTGAGTTGACAGCCAGGCCGTCAAAGCTGCTCATCTATTCCCTCATCGGTCTGCGAGCATGATGGACAGCATTCTCGGGAATGGTGCTATCAAGGACATCTTCACAATACCTTCGAGTGAGACACGGAAAGAACTAGACCAGCTGGCATGGGTCGGTGGCGACTCGGGACGCCGACTCCATGTCGAGGAGGAGCCCCGACCAGGTCAAGGTGGCCCTCGACCTGCGCTTTCCAGCTCGGCATGGAGCATCCAAAGCCTCAGGCGACCGGGAGAGCAGGTTTGGTTGGTTTCTTGTCGTCGGAGCTGCCCTATCCCTCCCCTTCCAATCCCCCTGGCCACCATCCACAGCCGCCCCGAGACACTAGGATGGAGGCTACCAGGCTGCCATCGGCGGCAGAAGTGGGGAGTTTCGACGAGTCGGGAGCGGCCTCAAGGAGGCTGGCGAAGGCAAAGTGGTCATTCAAGGCCCTAAATGGCAACTTGGGAGACCCGTCGATGGTCATTCAAGCTATCGACATGGGCCTTTTGGGCCACGCGGCCACTTTCCTGGATAGCGCGGAGTGACTCAGGACCATTATACAGCTGGCCGAGTTGGGCCAAGCTGGACAGTATCAGCGAGAGGAGCTGGAGACGGCCCTCAAGGATCAGTATGGTCCAACTGTTGTGGACACCGTGGAGACGGGCATTCAACGGCCATTGCAGCATCATCGCCTGCAGCCTCTTTTGTGGACCTATTTTCTCCTTGCAATGGACTCTTGCTTTGTCACCACATCGAGGCTGCGCTCGATAACGGGATTATCGCCATTACCAAATATCGACCTCAAGGTCAACGACATTGGAGCGCACCCAGTCCTCGATAACGAAAAGCTAGCAGCTTGGCAATCGCAAAATGTGAAGGATTATAAAGTCTGGGTTCTTGATAAGAGTAATACGAAGGCCTACCAGAAGGCCTTCGCCCCCGAACTGGGACACCCTGTGGAGACGATCGCCGAGCTATATAACCGACCTTTACGCTTCAATACCGACTTTCGCCCACGATCAAGGTATATGTGGTGGGCCTTCCTTAACTCTATTCAGCAGTTCACGGCGCGACAGCCGCACAATCAATCGGGCGTCCACCAGGAAGTCCTTGACTCTAAGCGGTATTGGGGCACACAGGACCTGTTTTGGTGGCAAGACTGGGGTCAGCAGTGCGTTCAGTGCAACGCCGCGCCTCACGTCTCCCTTCGCATCATCAGAAGAGCTGGATCTCAGCCGTCTGATCCATTCGCCGTTTCATCCGTCGACCACGCTGGATTTCAGCAGCCCAGCATTTTGCGAGGCAAGAGATCCCATTTGGGAAGCTGAGATTGCGTCGTCACCTACGGCGAGTACAGAGAAGTCCGAACTTTCATTGTCTTCAGAAATTCCGGCAATCTGCCCTTTCCTAAGACCTTCTTTGCGTGTGGAAGCCAGAATGGAGTCCGCCCGGCAGGAGTTCAGGCTGCCCACAGCCCCGGAGATTAGGAGTTTCGATGGAACCGGAGCAGCAGCCCGCTGGCTGTCACAACTAAAATGGACCTTCCGTGCCTTAAACGGCAATGAGATGCATCACTAGTCATTCAGGCCATTGATATAGGTCTGCTGGGCGAAGCAGCCGTATTCATGGATAGTTCGGTCCGGCTGAGGGAAATCGTCAACCTGGCCAAAGCGGACCACGCGGGACTAGAAGAGATACGTCTACGAGAACCTTCTCCTAGACTTTGTGGAACTAGGCCACGTTCTAAGATCCAGAGACAGCCGGCCTGATCATTAGTAATGCGAAGGAGGGTGGTGCTACCGCTATGTGCTAGGGAGGCAGAACCGGTCGCCGTCGCCGTTATGACAACCGAGGCTCTATTTCACTCGAATGAGCGGGGTGCGACTGACTGAGGACGAGGATAGCGAGGAGGACAGTGAAGTTAATAGTAAGGAGGACAGTGAAGTCGATAGCGATAAGGAGTAAAGACGTTGTCGCATCGGAACGGAGCTAGAATAACATGTGTATTCGTACACAAGACTCCGTCACCATCCCTTGTGCGCCAAAAAGAAACAAATCCGCTGACCGACGACGACTGCTTTACTTTACTTGGCCAACGTCCCCAAACCATTCACCAGGCGTCCAATATATATGTATATATATTCGCGATCCATCACCTAGACTCACATCGCCGTGATCTTCGTCTCGTTACTTTGTCCGACATCGCCGACTCGTAGACGCAATGCAAAGCCTTTGAATCAATCGCTGGCCTCGAAGCGCCATCTGCATGCAATTAGTGTCAACGGACCGGCTTCAATCGAGCGGGGGCGGGCCGATGTTGCTTACCACCAACCATGATTGCCTCAGAACAGACAGTCCAAACAACAGCAGCACGCGATACCGGCTAACAAGCCCTCCATCAAGCCCGGCTTCCGACGTTGCTTCTGCTGGGGAGCGTACCCAGGGCCAGGCGGATAGTATTGCCCAGGGCCAGGCTGTCCGTACTGCCCTTGAGGGGGGTACGGACCTTGACCGGCTGGAAAAGGGCCCTGCTGCTGCTGCTGGTTGTAGTATCCCATCTGCGGTCCCGGTTGGTAGTAGTTTTGCTGCCCTGGCGGCGGATAGTAACCGTGCTGCTGCTGCTGGTCCTGCGGGAATGGCGGTCCGCCGTACGCGGGCTTCGGCGCCTGTGGGGGAGCGCCGTATGGCGGAGGTTCTTCACCCTGCTTGGCCATTTCTGAATGGACCGATGTGAAGGTCGTGCTTCGATGTAGGATGCTTTAGATACGGCGCTGGGAGAGTTTCGATGATGCAGGGGAGATGATGAGTTGGAGGAGACGATGAGCGAGCAAATGTTGGTCCCGGGCGAAACGCTCCGCGTGTCACGGACCTGATTACGCGGGGGCGATTACGTGGAGGAAGGCCGGCCGGCTTAGCCGCTTGCTGCGCCACGCTTGGCATCGAAGCACCATCCGAGTTAAACATTTTGATCGCAAGCTTCGTGGAAACCCCGTTCAGAAAACGGGTTTATGTATCTTTCAGTTCTCGCGCCGAGTCAGCTGCGTGTTCACATCGTGCTCGCCTGGAGGGGAGCCGGGACTTCTCATCCGACAAGGACTTGAGTCAAGCGTTGCTTTCGGAGAAGCTGTTAGGGTTCGGAGTGTCAGCGCGCTTAACGTTGCATTTGACATGATGTGGCGTGGCCGGGTCGTTCACGTGACATGCCTTGCGCCACACCACCGCCTCGCAACGCAACGCACCACGAAAAAAACCATCTGTCGCCGGGAAACCCTACGAAGCAAAGACCCCCCCCAGCAATACCTCGCCGCAGCAGGCCACAGAACCAAGAGCCAAGAGCTAGGAATCGTCAAGCCCTCTCCCGGGCACCCCATATTCATCATGGCCACTGCAGCGCCGCCCAAGCCAAAGTGAGCAGCTCAACCGTTCTTCCGCAAGGGCTCGACCCTCTTTTGCTGACCCCACCACCAAATCAGGCACGACTGGGCCGACGATGACGATATCGAGGAGACGATAACCGACCTGCCTCCGCCTCAGACCATCTCTAACAAGGACGGCACCAAGACCACCATCACCTATCGCTACAACGACCAAGGCCAAAAAGTAAAGACGACCCGGCGGATCCGCTACGTCACACACACGGAGACGGTCAATCCTCGCGTCGCCGATCGCAAGACGTGGAGCAAGTTTGGGAAAAGTGCAAAGGATGGCGCCGGCCCCGCAGATACGACAACTGTCGGCGAGAACATCATCTTCCGGCCCAGTGTCAACTGGCGCAAGGATGCCAAGGACGAGAGCCAAGACCCCAACACGCAGTCGATGAAGGACAAGTTGAAGGACAAGCAGGTCAAGTGCCGTATCTGCAACGGCGAGCATTTCACGGCCAGGTGTCCCTACAAGGACACCATGGCGCCCATTGGCGAGACCACCGGCGCAGACGTGGCCGCAGGCATGGGCGACGAGCCCTCAGTGGGCGCGGCGGGTGCAGGCAAGAAGGGCTCCTACGTGCCGCCTGCGCTGCGTGGCGGCGCCGGGGCCTCGGCCGGGGAGCGCATGAGTGGATCAAAGTACGGCGAGAGAGACGACTTGGCGACGCTGCGTGTCACCAACGTAAGTCTTGATGATGGCCTCGCACCTGTCTACATGCTAATGTCTACTCTCAGGTGTCCGAGATGGCCGAGGAGGGCGAGCTGCGGGACATGTTTGAGCGCTTCGGGCGGGTTACAAGAGTGTTTTTGGCCAAGGACCGGGAAACGGGCATGGCCAAGGGGTTTGCCTTTATCAGTTTTGCTGACCGCGGCGATGCGGTCAAGGCTTGCAACAAGATGGACGGGTACGGATTCAAGCATCTCATTCTCAGGGTCGAGTTTGCCAAAAAGGCCCAGTAGAGGGGCTGCCTCTGTACAGTCCGGGAGCGCACTCTTGAATCGACGATCGGCGGAGAGGGTGTCTGTCACATGATGATGGGTGCTGCCACGTTGAACGGCCCTCTTACCGCTGCAGCAGACTTGCAAGTTGATTGGTGGGCGGTTGAAATCTCCCAAGCGGCGGCGGCGACGGTGCGTATCACGGCATGCCTGTTTGGGCAACTCGAGCCGGGTACATATGTACATACATACCTGGTAGCGCGCGAATTGCTCTGGGCTTTTCGTGCACGAAGCTGCCCCACTCTCGGGTAAGACACGGAGACAGCCGTCTCGTCTCGTTGCCAGCCAGTCTGTTCTGCTCTGCGGGCTCAATCAGCATTCAGGCAACTCAACTCATTCAGGCAGAGCAGGTTAGCGCGTCAACAAGAGTACATACCTACTCGTACATCAGAAGCCTCTGGGAATTGGAGTACTGGCGGCGGCTTTGGCCAGCAGCCGGGGGCGTGACCTGTTGAAGCTGCATGTGGCGCCGGCCCAATCCTGGTTTCTCCTGTCCTCCAGCCGGGTTGCGCCCGTGTTTATTCAGACCACCACGGGTCGCCGCCGACGAATCAGCGGCCCATCGATCCGTGACTCCGCGATACGTATCCCCCTTGCGTGCTCTTGCGCTACTCGCTTGCGCTGCTTGCCACTGATAGCTAGCCGGATATCTGCAACTTGTGCTACACCTACTAACTGTGGAGAAAGGAGCTACGTACGAGTCACTACGAGTTACGAATACGCTTTCCTCTCTAATTCCAACAAACATCCCCATCCGCTTTCAGCAGCCCAGGCCCCAGAGACAGAGACGGCCCTCATGGACTGAGATCATTGGCACCTGTCAACCGCCACGATCCGTGCCTCGAATCTCGGCCCGTCTTGTATCTTCAACCGCATCCGCCCTGCCTCGAGTCCTCGCCATGAACTCCGCCGCTGAGATGTCGTCCGACGATGCGCAACTACGCCGGCGCCAGAAGCCAACGCCCTCGTCCGATGCCATTCACACCTTTGAGGCTCCCGTCTCCGGGGCGGGATCCGCTCCCCAGGACCGCCGGATCGACAAGAGCAGCAAGACGTTTGGTCGCACTCCAGACGCTACAGGTGAGCCGTCCACTGGCACTCAATGGCTCGCATTCGGTCTTGGAGTCGTCGAATTAACAAGTCTCTCCTCCCAGTATTTGTTGTGCCCGCGACGCATGACATGGTTTCACAGCTCCTGGATCCTCGTCAGCCCAAGAACCTCTCCGATCTCGTCGTTTTGGGAATCCTGGCCATGCATCTGCTTGCTGCCTACATGCTCCCGTCCGGCTGGAAGCGCCCCGTCTTCGCCGTCGTCTTTCTGTGCTGGAGAGCCGCCTATAACATCGGCATCGGCGTCCTCCTCAACGTCCAATCCAACCACCGACGCCTCATTACCTGGGCTCGGCGGTGGAAGCTCTTCGAGAACCCCAAGTCGGGCGAAAACCCTCGGCCGTGGCTCTACAGGCTCCTCAAGCGCGAACTCGAGGCCAAGATCCCCCACGACTACGAGTTTGAAAAGGCGCCCATCGAGTACAACACATGGTTGGTCTTTCGCAGATTTGTTGACTTGATCCTCATGTGTGACTTTGTGTCATATTGCCTCTTTGCCCTCGTCTGCGGCCATACCCCCAAGGGAGAGGGTCTGATGATGGGCGGTTCGCGATGGGCCCTCGGCCTCGCACTCGTCGGGTTCAACTTGTGGGTCAAGCTAGACGCCCACCGCGTCGTCAAAGACTTTGCCTGGTACTGGGGGGACTTCTTCTACCTCATCGACCAGGACCTGACGTTTGACGGCGTGTTTGAGATGGCGCCTCACCCCATGTACTCGATTGGGTATGCCGGATACTACGGCATCTCCATGATGGCTGCCAGCTACGAGGTGCTCTTCATCTCCATCGTCGCGCACATGGCTCAGTTTGTCTTTCTCGTGACGGTGGAGAACCCACACATCGAGAAGACGTACAACCCTCCTCCGCCAAGGAAGAGGGCCCCGTCCCGGAGCCAAAGTGATTACACGGTGATGCTCGACGCATCCACCGACGCCTCGGCCGACCGTTCGGCTGCTTCGTCGTACCCCCTGGCGGCAGAGCTGCCCGCGGCCGTGCACGACATGGTGGGCTTTAGCAACATGGACCTGTTCCGGGTGCCCGACTGTTGCGCCGTCATCCTGCCCCTGTATGTAGCCATCCTCTCCCTCGTGACGCCGTCGACGCCCCTCTGGCAGGCCGTCTTTGTGGCTCACGCGCTAGTCTGGCGCGTGTGGTACCATCTCGGCCTCGGCATCATACTCGACAGACAGTCCAAGACCAAGATGTGGACGCGGCACTTTCTCAAGTTTGGCGAGAGCGCGGGCGAGGCGTGGCGCCAGTGGAAGGGCATGCATCATATCTGCATGATCATGTGCAACGCCTCCTTCATCGCCGCGTGCTGGAAGATGTACTCGCCCCCGGCGGACTGGGGCTACGGCCTCGTCCTGCTCAAGCACGTCGTCGGCGCCTCCCTGGTGGCACTCCAGCTCTGGACGGCCTTGACCGTGTACGAGTCGCTCGGCGAGTTTGGCTGGTTCTGTGGCGACTTCTTCTTCGACCACGAGGCCAAGCTCAACTACACGTCCATCTACCGCTTCCTCAACAATCCTGAGAGGATCTTTGGAACCGCGGGCGTCTGGGGTGCTGCCCTCATCACCTGGAGCCGGCCCATCTTCATCATGGCCATTGTCACCCAGATCATGTCCCTCTTCTACCTGTCCTTCATCGAGAGACCGCACATGCAGAAGATTTACGGCAGGGGTCTCCGAATGGAAGCCGGCCTCACAAAGTTCATCAAGCGATCACTGCCGCCTCCCGTCAAGGGCTGGCAGGAGAGCATGGACAGGGTCCTCGACGACACGACCCACTTTGTCGAGGACTTGATTGAGTCTGCGCGGCCCAAGTTTGCGTCGGGCGTCAAGACGATTGTGCGTGACACGTCGGCCCTCTTCAACATGACGACGGCACGAGTCACCATTACGCGCATCTCCCCCGACCTTGCCGGCCTCGATCCCAAGCAGTACTCGCTGTCCGTTGCGGGCGCCGCGTCCGTCTGCTCGTCCACCAGGGACCGGGCCACGGGAAAGGAGAGCGTGACGGGCAGGTTCCCAAAGGCCGTAAAGACAATGACGTACGAGTACGGCGCGCCTCTGAAAGTCAAGTGGCTTGCCCCGGCCAACCACAGCCACGGGGACTGGATCGGCCTGTACATGGTAACCGACAACCGATCCAGGGAAGCCACCGAGGTTTCGTCTCTGGGCCGCTGGGCGCCGACCAATGCCGGCATCTACGATTCGCTGACGGCCGACAGCAGCATCGTGACACACGAGCATGCAGCCAAGGACGGTTCCGAGTCCGACTTGGTGGAAGGTGAAGTCATCTTTCAGGGCGACAAGCTGTGGTGGACACAGGGTGTGTTTGAGTTTCGATACCACCACGACGGCAACCACAGCGCCATGGCCATCTCGGAGCCCTTTGAGATACGCATTGCGTCCTTTGCCGAGGACGACGTGGACGTGGACGGCAAGGGACTGTATGCCAAGGCAGTCGAGTCGGCAATTCTACCCGTGATAAAAAACTGCCTGGACCGGGACCCGGACATTGCGCCGAGCAACGTGGACGAGCCGTTTGGCAGCCACGTCGAGCGGGACAGCAAGTATGCCAAGAGAATCGTGTACGCGATTCGCGAGATGTTTGGCGTAGAGTTCGCCCCGGCGGTTGTGCTTGCCGACCGAAACGTGAGGAAGCTCGCGTGGAGAATCTGCAACGCCAAGGAGGTGCTGGTAAGAGAAAGCACGCCCTTTCGGCGCGCAATGCGCTTGTGTCCCAGGCCGCGGCTTACCATGGTGTCTTTCTAGGCCCCTTATAGTATGGCCCACTCAAAGGGCACCACGACGCCCGCGGTCCAGGAGTTTGGGGACGACAAGGCGTGATGCGCGAGGGGAAGGGTTGGCGCTTGAACAGGGCACTGCGAGGCCGATGGTCTATGATTTGTGCCATTGGCCTTTTTTCTTCTCAAAGTTGGGAGCCAGGGGTCGGCAGAAGACAGCGGATAGAGCCGGATGATACCACGTCGGAAAGGAATGCATGAACCATGGGCCTCGACGAGATGATTGGGTGCCTGGAGGGAGTCGGGCAAGGCTTGGATGAGGCAGCCATGGGCTCTGGGCTTGTGACTGGGCGACACGGCACGCCCGGATTTGACCGATGCGAGGAGGTGCCGCCGCTACATATGTATGTACATACGAAGTACACGCGCATATTACGGGCGACTATATATGGACGCCGCGTTGATGAGGCTCTCCCCGATGTGATGGGTCCAGCTGGCGCCTGACTGGAAAAGGTGAGATGGACGACGGCACAGATGGCATGATGGCTTGGTGCTTGGCGGTCAAAGGTACGTTAAAACGAAGACGTGTGGCGTCTGCGACATCATTTTAGCTTTGACTTTGACAAAGGGGGCATGTACGAAGTACCCGTTGGCTCTCTTTATGCCAACTTCATAAAGAGAGCCAACTACGGCCGACTAGAAGAGAGTTAGAGTCAAAACCCAAATCGTGTTTTTTTTTTATACGTAGACACTAGTGCATTCCCCCGAAAATGTAAACGTATAACTATATAACGTAACGTATAATAATATTACCCCGCTTACCCGCTAATTTATTATATATTAACATAAAGGGAAAAAAAATAAATAGATACCCCGCGTATATCCCCGATCGCTCTTTTCCTTTTCTTTCCTCTTTCCCCTTTCTAGCCGTCGCTGCTTAACGCCTTCCTATAAGCTAGCTCGCCTTTAAACGCCTTCCTATAAGCTAGCTCGCCCTTACATACGCGAGACTATAAGCGACCTACTCCCTACGCTCCTAACTCGCATCGGCAGTATAGACATCCCTCTATAGGAGGAAGCGATAAATAGACCGGTCGACGATAACGTAAATGCAATAGTACGCGCGTAGAACGCTATCGGTAGCACGATATCCTTAAAGGCCTAGGCGGTCGTTAGGATAAATGCCTCCCTAAATATAGTAAGTAGCTCTTCTTTCTTTACGATATCGTATATACTAACTAATTTACTTCCTAGCCCCTACGTATTATAAAAACACGTATAAAATAGATCGGATCGCGTTAAGTTAAAGTCGAACTACGTACTAACCGCCTATAACCTACCGATGCGATTATAAAATATATATACGGTATTAGACTTTCGGGCGTTAACGAATGCGAGTAATATCGTTAGGGCAATAGGCCCTTTACGGCCTATATTATACTTTCCTTAATGTCCGACGGCTGCTCGAACTATTACTATAATAGCAATAGGCGTATATATTCGCTAGCACTAGGTATAGAGAGGACCTTCCCCTTTATAATAATATATGCTAATATAGTTTAATATAAAGCGGTCCGAAGAATCGCTAAGGAAAAGGACACGCGCTAGGGTTAACGATAGTCCTACTATACCTTGTATAAAGCGTATCTAGAGGGAAAGGACCGGCCTAGTTAATACTAATAAGATAGCCGCTGTATTCGCTAACGTCCCTAAGGGGACCGTACGTAAGCTCGCGGACGCCTTATATACGGCTATTAAGGACTCCGACGTAGAGTCGGATTAAGCGGATAAGGGGGAATAGAGGAGGTTATTTATTTTTATTTCTTTTTGTTTTCGGGTTTCCTACGTATTATTTAGTATATATACTAATAGAGTTTTACGCGTACGCTTTCTAAGTATACGTATTAGTAGTACCTATAATATTACCTATCGTAAAAAACTCTTCTTACTTTCCCTTAAATATATTAATAATTATAGTTCGCCTAGTAGTTAACCTTAAGCCGTACCGTACGGAGATTAAAACTTATATTCGCGATAGAAGTAGTCGTAATCGCGTTATTTAATTGCTTTCCGATAGGCATAATATATCTTTTTCCCTCTCTATATTATAACGCTTCCTCTCTCGGCAGAATATTACTATACGTACTTAAGTAGATATTACTCCTAAGCTACGTTAACGTATCCGTACGTTATTTTTCGACGAATGTCTTTTAGATAAGCATATTATCGTATTACTTAAGAAAGAGGGCGTACGCATTAGCTAGTATAACGTATAAAAGGTTCGGAAAGAGGAGGGTTAGCTCTAACGCTAAGTAGGAGATCGGCGTACGATCGCACGCGATTAAGCACGAGCGTATCTAATTAAAGACTTCTAAAGCTATAGAACGACGAAAACCCTCGGTTATTTATTATTATATATATACATACGATAATAAAGTTATACTATCGGTCGTAACTCTCTTTACTCCGTGCTACGGGAGGTAATAATAGAGGACCTTACTATACGTTAGAATAGGAAGTCGATACTAAGGAAAGCCTTTATTTCGCTTAGGCTAAACTATATATAGTCTATTAATGCCTACGATAAGCTAAAATCCTAGGGATTTAAAGTATACGGTTCGGCTAATATATACTCGCGATATATCCCCTAGTTTTACTATAGTATATCCGCAAACATATGCTAGAATATCGTAACGCAATATATATAAGTCCTTTAGGAGCGGAAGACTATACCTTACACCTTTCGGTCCGACTATAGCGGTAAAATAAGCTTAATTACTACTATATATTTTTTCCTCTCTAAGTATCGCTAGATAATAAAGAACGGTCGCACTCGACCTATTAAATTTAAGGACTATTAGTATTATAGACGAAGTATTTATAACGTTCGAATTAAAAGCTAGTAGCGGTAGCTTGCAAACGGACGTATAAGAAAGTAGACGGTACGTTACGTATAGGCACGAAAAGATATATATACTAATAAACCTAGGAATACTTTATATAGCTTACCTAAAACAGAGATTTCGATAGATAGAACGTTGCCGATCGTATTGCGATACTTTATTTATTTATAGATACTATTCGATCTAACTTTTAGGCGTTTGTTAAGCTTTAGAATAGTTATACCATCCGTAACTAGAACGAGTACGAGGGCGGTGTGTTTAGACAACCGTCTATTCTCTACGAGAATCTTAATAATAATTCTATACGGGATTTTAAGTAGGATATTCCGTAGGATCGTCTTTCGCTCCTTTAAGACATCTTTCGATCTAGCTAGGAATAGCTCGATGCCTACCTACTAGATAAGACAATAGGGGTATATAAGGCATTAGTTCGTAAATATATCGGAGAGTAGCTAATAGAGCTAGTAAACCCCGACTTCCCTTAGTTGTCTAAGTACTATATATTACGCAACGCGTTACGCTAGTACGTTAAGGATAAATGCCAGCCGGCTATTTCTCTTCTTAAACGGCCGACGGAAGGCAAAGAGCGATTAGAATAGCTTCTTTCTACTTATACGTCTTCTATACTACTAGATACACCGACTAACTAGTATTTAATATTACTCTTATTATCCTTCTTTACTATACCTCGTGTGCGTATTAAAAATAGCACATTTGCCTTAGATTCCGCTGCCTTAGATTCCGCTGCCCTAGATTCCGCTGCCTTAGATTCCGCATATAGCCCCCCTTCCCCCTTACTCTCTCCTATACTTAAGGCGTCGAAGGAGTTCTCCTCTATATTATCTTCTTTTAGAGCCTATTCTTACGTAATAAGCTGTTTTTCCTTCTTTACAGGCTATTTAGTAATAGTAAGGTCCGAACGCTTACGTTTCTTAGTAGTCGACTTTAGAGGCTGCCTTTCCTTCTTAATTATAGTAGGTTTCTTCCGACGTCTAAGGATAAGCTCCGAACTCTTATTATTATTCTAAAACGTATTAAACTTATTATCCTATATCTTAAATAAGTATAGTATATAGATAATAGACTTTACGTCTACTATAGCGATCCGCGCCTTTTAGAAGAAGTCGACGAATAATATAGTATTATATACGGCCTCGGAGAATTTCGTTAGGGTTACCGGCTTATTCTATTCGATTAAATAGTAAAGCTGCTAGTCGATCGCTAAATAGTCTTTATTAGTCGAAGCTATACGTATTAAGGCGTGAACTATTTTAGCATAGGAGCTAAACCTTCTCGCTGGATCGACGATATATACGGGCGAAATACGCCTAAGAATAGTAGGTCTATTCTTATACCTTTAGATATCGAGGCCTCCTATCTATACGTATCTATACCTAGCCGAAAAGAGGGCAATAGATACTATAATTAGGGCACTCGGCTTCTTTATGCGAGTTACTACCGCACTAGTTTCGCGCGCTAGTCTTAAGGCTATAAGCGCCTTAGAAAAGTGCTATAGGAGAGTTAAAGTCGTAGTCGGGGCCGTCGTAGCGGGAGGAAGTTAGATCTTATTAGTAGGCTCGGCCTTTACCTAAGTTTCTATAAAAATCACCTCGCTCCTATCCGAATCGCCGGATTCCTCGAAAACTTCGGAGTAGTATAAGCAAAGTGTCTAATCGGGATACTGCTTTCGTACCGCTATATAGGAAAATCCCTTCTTAGCGTAAATATCGGAAGTTATTTTAGTAAAACAATAGCGTAGAGTAGCGAATAATAGCGTAGAGTAGCGAATAATAGCGTAGAGTAGTGAATAATAGTATAACGAAGGTAATATTCTAAAAAGTACGTATACGGAAGAAAATTCTACGTGTTATAAAAAAAGTACGAGTATAAAAGAAATTTTTTCCTATATACGTACTACTCCTTTCAACGCATTATATAATATAATATATAACTAAAATTTTACTCCCCCGACTATAGTATTTACATATATAAAAAAAAACACGATTTAGGTTTTAACTCTAACTCTCTTTTAGTCGGCCGTACTAATAGGTACTATACTCCGTAGCTCGGCCCGTAGCTCGGCCCGTCCCTTAGTTAGTATATAGGTACCTAGAAAAAGAATACTACCTTCGCGCGCTAAGCGGGGTTCCTATTAGTGGCTAGGTGACCGTTATACGCGCTATAACCGTATTAGTCCCGCCACGTGTCTTATAACTCTATTAGACCTATAATAGTGTTAGGATCGTAACCGTTATACGCTTATTAACCGTTATATGCCTATAATCGTTATAATAGTAAAAAACAATATTATAAGCGTGATAAGAATAGCCGAAAAAATAGTTTTAAATATATAACCGTTATATATAATATAACGGTTATAAAAAAATAATTATTTTAAGTATTAAATAAAGAGTACTTAGCCCTAGGTACGGGACGCCGGCTGTGGGGCCGGGTCTAGGCCCGGGTCCGGTAGGTCACGTGGTATAGGTACGGGTTATAGGCTACGAGGCATAGGTACGGATTATAGGCTACGAGGCACTACGAGGCACAGGCTACGAGGCACTACGAGGCACAGGCACGGGTTATAGGCTACGAGGCACGGGCTACGGGTTATAGGTCACGAGGCAAAGGACAAAAATTTTTATATACCGGGAATCGAACCCGGACCTACGAGGTTACGTGTTTACGATCTACGCCGCTTGCCACTTGGCTAAGCGGGATGATTACTAATTGTTGAATATTTTAAACTTTATTTTACTATATAAAGGTAACCCCGCCACCTAAGCGGCAAAGGGGATACGTACCCTACGCCCCGCGCGGCCAACACGGTCACCAGCGGCCAACATAGTCATAAGCGGCCAACACGGTCACTAGCGGCTAATAGGGCCTTAAGCCGTATAACGGTTATAGGTCTATACGTATTATGCTTACCTAACATAGTTATTTTCCTAACACGGTTAAAGACTAAATAACTATTATACAATAGTGCTTATTTTATCGCGCACGGTGACTATTATACGCGGTATGACTATTACGCTTTAGTCACTATAATATGGCTATAATAGCTATATGCGTTTATCGCCGTGATACGTAATGCAACACCGTTACACCAATCACAACACGATGTTAGACCCATATATAACCGTTATACGTACTAAACATAGTCACCCACCCACTGTTCTTAAGTGTGCCCGGCGCGCGAAGGTATCCGGCCAATGTTCCAACCTCAACGACGCCCTCATTCTCACAATGCTAGGCGTGCTCCCCCGCCCCCCGCTCATCGTGGAAAAAATATGGAAGGCCCCTGTTGTCCACCTGCCCGTCCCCCCCAGCTTCCTCTATGTCTCCTCGTACTGCGGCCATGTCACGACGCTCGATGTGAGACCTCTCACTCACTCACAACGCGACAACAAGGGCCCGTTCCGTCTTAACCAGGTCTCGTCAACCTACACGGGCGGAAACCCGTCGTTCCTGACGATAGACAAGGCCAGGTCGACGCTGTACTGCCTCGACGAAGGCCTCACGTCGACTTGCGGCTCGCTGGCCTCGTTCCGGATGAACCAGGACGGGTCGCTGGCCCTGCTCGACAAGAAGGCTACGCCCGGGGGACCCGTTTCCGGGGCGTTGTATCATCGTGGGAAGATGCTGGCCGTCGCTCACTAGTAAGTCTCTCCACACTTGGGCACCCTCCTCGTGACCTGGCGATGCCAAGGCGTGCAACGGTGAGCAGTTGATGACTTTGATGCTAAGCTCGACACTCCATGCAGCGCCGATGAGGCCATCACGACCTGGAACGTTTGGGATCCTCAGAAACTGAGGCTGAAGCAGACGAGAAAACTCAAGCCCCCCACGGCTAACTCTTACGTCGCCCCGCAAGACGTGCCGAGGCCTCAGCAGGTCATGTTTGACCCGACAGGCCAGTTCGCCGTCGTCCCGGACCTGGGCTGCGACAGGATCCGCATCTACAGGGTCCCCGGTGGCGGCAAGCCCGAGCTGAAGCATACGGGAGTGGCCCGGGTCAAGCAGGGCAGTGGCCCGCGGCACGGCGCCTTTGCCGTTGGGAGTGACAGAACGTACTTGTACATCCTGACGGAGCTGTCCAACGAAATTATCGGGTTCAAGGTGCACTATCGCAGCGGCACCATGAAGCTGCAGAAAATATTTTCCACGGGTATTCATGGCAAGAAGCCGGCGCCTGAGGGGGCCTCTGCCTCGGAGATAATCGTGACGGTATGTGCCCTCTTTTCCCCCCTTGCGAAGAAGAGGAGGTCTTGGCTCACAACAACACGTGGGGTCACCAGCCGGACAACAAGTCTGTGATTGTGGCTTCGCGCAACGAAAACAGCATCGAGATGCCGCACCCGGACCCCGAGAACAGCGCCAAGGTCCAGACGGATCCCCTCATCCACTTTTCCATCAACAGCGAAACCGGCCAGCTGACAATGGGGGACAAGGTGTCTTGCGGCGGCAGCGATCCGCGACAGTTTTCCATCAGCAAGGCCGGGACGCTGCTGGCCGTGGCGCTGCAAAAGGAGGGGCGGGTGGCGGTGATGCGGCGAGACGTGGGCGCGGGCGGGCTGGTGTTGGAGCCGGTGGGGAACGCGGACGTTGGAGGGCAAGTGACGTCGGTCGTCTTTGACGAGTGAGGATGGTTTGGATGGTATGACGAGGATGATTGGACAAGCGAGGGTGTTTTTGTTGACGGAGTGAGAGAGTGAAAAGGGGGGGGTCTCGTGCCTCTCTTAAGGGATAGAGCCGCCGTTGGACGTAGCTCGCCGCGAGCATCCGAGGTGGTAGTACAGAGTAATCCGTACTATCAGTACCGATACATGCAGTGCATATGTATGTGTATTCGTAACTCGTACGAAGTACATGCCTTGGTCGTAGACGACACTTGGATGGCACGGCAGTCGTGGGAACCTTGAGCGTCCCGTTAACCTCGGTCGTTATCCGTAGGTAGTGGTACTTGGGTGAACAAGGTTGGGCTGCACTTTATGGCAGAGGCCGTCGGCCAAATAGTACCGGGGGATACATATCCGTACATGCAAAGCGCAACGGGCTCGCCTCGTCAACGTTTTGCGCCGAATGATGCCACCTCTTCTGCTCTAGGGGGCGTCGGCAGTGGCGCCGCGCGGGAACCCTTGATGAAGAATTGGGCGTCGTTTTTCTTCTTGCCCGTCCACTAGGTAGGTAGACTTGGTGCGACTGTACTTCGTACGTGTAGTACATGCAAAGTACCGTGTCCCCGGAAACCTAATAGGTAAGTTCTTGACCTGTGGAAGACGAGAATGGAGGGGAAGGTAGGATGGACAGGTCCTGCCCTCGGGCAGCGAGCCAACATCTCATGGCAACATGTACAAAACATACTCCGTACATCAACATCGTCGGGGTCGTCGTCGTCTGCGCTGCCTCTCCGTCCCCGCGACATGCCGCCGGCCTCGCCTCTGTGAGAGCTCGCCCGAGTCGCATCACAGTCATCTCATCTCCGCCATCTCAACGTCGTCACATCACCACCGCCTCAACGTCGTCGCATCGCCACCGCCTCTCGCTCTCTGATGGATCCCACCTCGCCGCCATGAAGTCTCCCTCAGCCTCCAGAGTCAGACCCTCATTGGCCTCCGCCAGAGACCATGTATACCATGGCGCCGCCGCCGCCCCCAAGCCCGGCCTCTACTCGCAGTCCCCAGAGGCCATCTCCAGCGGGCCCTCGCTCGCCTCTGCCGACGGCAGCTTGATGAACCCACTCAAGAGACGCATCCTCGACGCCAGCGTCGACTACCCTCGCCGAAGAGCCACCATCGCTGTATGCCTCGTCGCATCCCGCCCGCCTCCCCCCCCCTTGCTAACCCGCCCGCCAGTGCGAGGTGTGTCGCTCGCGCAAGTCTCGCTGCGATGGCACAAAGCCCAAGTGTAAGCTCTGCGCAGAGCTGGGCGCCGACTGCGTCTATCGCGAGCCCGGCGTCAAGCTCGACGCCGGCGACAAGCTCATTCTCGAGCAGCTCAGCCGCATCGAGAACCTCCTCACCCTCAGCATGGCTCACGCTCCCCACGCCGCTGCTCCCGTCGACGCCAACCACGACGACTCTCCCTCTGTCGCCAGCCTGGGCACCGACCATGGCCTCTTGGCCGCCTCGTCGGCCATACCCTCGGCCATGCCCAATGGCGCCTATCCCTCCTGGAACGCCGCTCCCGCCGCTACCAACATCTCCGTCATGCCCACAAGCCACACAAACGCCACCATGCATCTCCTACGATGGCCCCGCATCCGCCAGCTTGTCCCTCGCCCCTACGACCCCCAAGCACTACTCCAGCTCGAGATGGCCCGCGAGCCCCTGCATTCCCTGACCAAGACGCCGTGCGTTGACCTCTCAAACACCCAGGCCTACATCGAGGCGTACTTTGAGCGCGTCAATGTCTGGTACGCCTGCGTCAACCCCTATACCTGGCGCAGTCAGTATCGCACCGCCCTCTCCAACGGCTTCCGCGAGGGCCCCGAAAGCTGCATCGTCCTGCTCGTCCTGGCCCTTGGCGAGGCCAGCCTACACGGCAGCATCTCCAGGATCGTGCCTCACGAGGACCCCCCGGGCCTGCAGTACTTCACCACCGCCTGGTCCCTTCTCCCTGGCATGATGACCACCAACAACGTCCTGGCCGCCCAGTGCCACTTGCTCGCCGCCGCCTACCTCTTCTACCTCGTCCGCCCCCTCGAGGCCTGGAACCTGCTCTGCACAACGAGCTCCAAGCTGCAGCTGCTCCTCATGGCTCCGAACCGGATCCCGCCCCAGCTGAGGGAGCTGGTCGAGCGCATATACTGGAACGCCCTTCTCTTCGAGAGCGACCTCCTCGCCGAGATGGATCTGCCCCACTCTGGCGTCGTCCAGCTGGAGGAGCACATCGGCCTTCCCGGCGGCTTCGAGGGCGACGACCAGGAGCAGGTGGCCCGGGACGAGCTGTGGTACTTTTTGGCCGAGATCGCCCTGCGCCGGCTGTTGAACCGCGTCAGCCAGCTCATCTACGCCAAGGACTCGACCCTGACCATGAGCACCCTTGAGCCCGTCGTCGCCGAGCTCGACTACCAGCTGACTCAGTGGTACGACAGCCTCCCACAGCCCCTGCAATTCTCCTTTTCCCGGACCGCGCTGCGGGATCCGGTCCAGGCTGTTCTCCGCCTTCGCTTTTACGCATGCCGGACCATCATCTACCGCCCCTATGTCCTGGCGGTACTCGAAAACGAACAGGCAGTGCTGGACCCGTCGGTCCGCGAATCCTGTCAGAAGTGCCTCGAAGCGTCCGTGAGGCAGTTGGAATACGTGGCGGAGCAGTATGTCCCATCCCCCCCCATCCACCCTTGGCTCAGCCACCCAGCTCGTCCATGGCTGACAGCAGCACAGTCAGGCCGGCCACATGCCCTACATCTGGCAAGGTGCCCTGTCCATGGTGTCGCAGACACTGCTTGTCATGGGCTCATCCATGTCCCCCTCCCTGCTGAGTATACTCTTGAGCATCGTACCTCATCGCGAGGCACTGGATCGAATGATTGGCGAGACTATTGCGGAAATTGAGCGATACGCGCCCCTGGCGCCCAGTCTCAGCCTCGTGGCCGAGATTATTAGGGAGGCCGAGGCCAGGAGACGAACAATACTCGGTGGCTGAGGCAGTGAGGCGCCAGCTAAACGCGTCAAAAGGTGTACGGATGAGGCCCCGGGATTGCGGCATCCCTTGCCCGTCATGGCCCCCAGCCATTACGCCCTCGACATCCTAATTAAAGGTGCATCGAGAGCACGGCAACGCGTCGAGGGCGTGGGGGTCGACTCGGGGCAAGTGTCGGATATTGCCGGGCCCATGGCGCGAGAAAGCAGGTTCGCCGTCGCAATGATCTCCTGAGACCCTGCGCACCCCTTTACAGGCTTGAGCTTCTGATGCTGGGGCAAGGTTGACTAGCACGACCAAGGCACAGCTTCGCCAAAAGAGCCCGGCATGCCTCGTCGGCGGCAAGACGAGCACGTGCGGTGTTGGAAAAGGAACAGTGACAGATGGGCTCATCCCTCGGGGGGGGGGGTGGAGGATGAGAGAGCGCCACGACCTGGCTAGACGCGAGCTCATACCTCGCGAAGGTCGGCGGCCAGGAATTCATCACCACCACAAGGAGCCCGAAGACTACGCAACCGAGCGAGAGCCAAGTATCGGTCTCGAGTCTGGGTCCCTACCGTGGCTGTTCAGCGGGGTGTGTGCCATGATTCCAAGTCGCCTTACGGCCCGGGGGCTACGACTCACATGGCCAAGGGGTCGGGGGGGCTTCCGATCGCCCAGCTGCGCGCCTGTTTCTGGGGGCCATGAGAGTCGCAAGGCCGTTGGCTCACAATACGGAAGCGTTCGGCTCGGCGAGCGGCGGTTCGGCAGTGTTCTGCACTCAGGGCGCCAAGCGTTGTCTGGGGGACAGACTCTCTCGTGCGTACTAGTCGCTGGAGCCTGGCATTGGCGAGTGGCGTGAGATGGGGGTGCGAGATTATGTGGTTATTCTGGAGACGCTGATTTGACGGGGCTGCTTTTGAGGGGGGGCAATCCGGCAGGACAACGTGTGCTTCAGGCGCAGAGAGGGTGGGCTTCGCAACAGGAATCGACCGTTCCGGCCGTGCCAAACGACACTCGGCGCGTACTAAATGGTTCCATGGTTATTCCTCTAAAATGTAGTTCTGTGGCGGATGAAGGAAGCTACCCATCCATCCACGCCGAGCGCCGTCGCGATGATGCGCCTCGCCTCGCCTCGACTCCCCACGACCCCCCTCCTTAGTAACAACCCTAATCCTTGTTCTTGTCGCTTCCTTCCCCCTTGGGCCCCTTGGGGCTGCTGCTTCGGCCCCTGGCCCCCCTGCCGACAATCTTCTCGGTCCAGCTCCACGACGACGGCGACGACTGGGCAACCGGCTGCCCCTGCTGCTGGCCCTCCTTGAGCCCCTGCTTGGGCTTGGCGTCGCCTCCCACTTCGGCGTCACTGTCGCTTTCGCTGTCCATCCAGTCCCGCTCGCTCCACGTCACCGAGTCGGCTCTCTCGGGCGGGCCAACGGAGCGCGGCGACGGCCCGGGCGTGTCGCCGTTGTGCAGCCTACGCAAGTCGGGGACCTCGTCGAGGGCCTCGCGAGCCTCGCTCTCCGTGTGCGACATCGGGGCGGAGGTGGGGGAGGCCGTCGCCTTGGGCGCCGTGAGCTTTGTCGAAGACGGCGCCTCCTTGGTCTCGCCGCCGTGCTCGTCTGGCGGCTGGCCCATGTCGAGGGCGCGCTCTCCCAAGTGCTCGTCTTCGGTGCGCATGCGCGCGACGGCAGAGTCGCTGAAATGGGCGTCGACCAGATGGTTGACGACAGGCCAGCCGTAGGCATTGGCAAACATGCGTCGCACGCAAATGTTGTTGTGGGCATCGGGCTCCAGCTTGACGAGCACCTTGCGCCAAGCCAGGTCCCGGTGGTAGCCTCTGGCAATCTTCTCCTCGACGCGAATGTTGGACGCGTCGGCCGTCTCGGCAGATGGTCGTTCGGGGCTCGAGTTTGACGATTTATCGTGCTTCTTCGCTTCGGGGCTCGAGTTTGCCGATTTGTCGTGCTTGTTCGCCTCGCTGCCCAGGTCCTCGTGGTTCGGAGAAAGCGGTCCGGGCGACGAGCTATCGCTCGCCGGCTGCTGCGACTCCGACGACCCTTTAAGTGATGGCTTGCGGCGGATCAACGAGGAATGCCGTTTCTTCCGGGGCGGAGGCGGTATGTCGCTCGGATGGTAGACGCGGTCGTGGAATATTGTCCGCGGCCGTTTTGACGGATCGATGAGGTACTCCACGTTGGGGACGCCCGGGTTGAGGAGGTCGCCGGCCGATTCGAAAATGGTCGTCTTCGGCGGTGCCAGTACGCTCTCCAATGCCTCACCCAGTTCGTTCCCAGAGGTAGCCTTGGCTGGCTTGCTCGAGTCGTCGGATGCGCTGGAGCTCGAGGCACTGCAGGGCGCCTGATCCAGAGGCATCGTCTGACCTCTGCGGAGTATCTTCTTTTGTTTCTGCGTCAGGGCCTGCTCCTTGGGTGCTTCGTTGCTCTTGAACAGGTTGAAGAAGCCGGCAAACGGCCCCGCAGAGTTGGGCTCGTGGGCCGTGACGGGGGATGCCGGTTCCGGTGTCGGCACGGAGCGGATGCTAGCCTTGTCATCCTCGCTCATGGCGTTACTCGACGGCTGGGGGACTTGCATAGACTCTCGCGGCGTCGTGGCTCCTGGATCCGACGTCTGCTCATCGTTGGGCAACATTCTGTGCCGAGGGCTCACCCTGTTTGCACCCGTCAGCTCTGCCCACCCGAAGCCAACTACCGTCTCAACCAGGCCAGCGTCTCTCCGAGCCTTTTCGACACGTCCCAAGCCCTGCCAGTCGAGGAATAGCAGGCAGCTTGTGCGGAGCGGTACAATGCCGTCGTTGACGACGTTGGAGTAGACGGTGCGATTTCTGAACCTTTTCAAGGCCGTGTGTGCTGGTCCCGTGGGCAGGATCCGCAGCAACGGCTTCGAGTCGGCCTGGGTTTCACCGTAGACCTTCTTGTGCGCCGACTCGCCGAGGTTACTGACTATGGCCCCCCAGCCGCTCCGCGCAATCGTGGGCGCCCTCCACGTCAGCCCCAGGTCTTTGCCGGTTCTGCCCACGAGGCCAAAGTCTAGGGCGAACTTGATGTAGAGGGGGTTTTCGTTGCTCAGCCCCAGAAAAGGGGTGGCCAGAGCAATGAAATTGACGGGCTTGATCAAGTCGAAGAACTGCGGCGAGTGCTTCTGGATGTAGGCGACGGCGTACATTTGCACCAGCCCCCCCAGGGAGTGGGCGACGAAGCTGATGCTGGTGATTGTGTACTGTCGCTGATGTTTTTGCGACTGCTCTCGGTTGGCGTCTGTTTGAATGGTGCTGTTCTTGTGCGCCAGCTTGACTTGGTGGGCCGCCTGGTGGTGCACATGGGGCGCGTCTTCTCCCTTGATGCCTTGGGTGAAGCCCTCGCCAGCGCCCTTGCCAATGGGAAAGAAAGGTTGATCTGGATACGTCATGGACAGCACGTATCTAGCCAGCCTTTTGCCTAGATACTTGATGCCTCGCTCCGTCTTTGTGGCGTTTCCAGAGTATCCTCGCACGATGACTTGTTCGTCGTCTTCGTCTTGGTCATCGTCGCCACTGCCGTGCTTCTCGTCGCCCGGGCGAGACCCATTCTCGGTTTGACCATCTGAATTGGCCGGCGACGTGGAACGCTCGGCCTCGGCTTGTTGTCGCTGCTTGGCTCGCCTGGCGTTGGCGTCAATCTTGGCCTGCTTGGCGGCAGCATCAATGCTCTCCTTGATAAAGAGCATGTCTGTGCCGAGGTTGCTGTGCAGGCCATGGGTGAGGATGACTAGGTGCACCTTTTTCTTTTTTCGACTCGTCTGCTCGTCTGTCGTCTCTTGGTCCCCCGTCCTGACCATGCTCTCGACGGGCTTGTCGGCGCCGCGTGTGTTCAGGACCCTCTCGTCGCCGGCATCGTCCCAGCCGGGCAGCCTGGGGGTGTTCCAGAGCGTGGCAGTGTCCTCGACCTTGACGTGTATGGCGCGCGAAAAGACGCCCCTCGGCTGGGCCGGGTGGTGGCCGTTCTTGGCGCCAATACTCTGCTGGTGGTCGCTCACCTTGCCCGGCTGGGGCACCTGGCTCTGGTTGCCCATTGCAGGCATTGACTGGGTGAGGTTGAGCGACTTTGGGTCGCGAGCGATGACGAGTTCGTATCCGACGGCGGCCGAAGTAGAAAAGATGACCTGCGACGTCACCTCGATGATCCAGGTGGCGCATTCGCCGTCGGAGTCGGGGGCCTTGCCAAAACCACCATGGCCACCGGTGCCGGCGGTCTGGCGGATGTTGTCGGGGACGACGAGCTCGCACTGCCAGGAGCCGCCGGCCTTGAGCATGGGCTCGAAGGCGGGGACGCCATAGCGGCGAGGGTTGTGGAACTTGACGTTTGGACTGAAGCCGGCGGGGTGGGCCGAGACGGACAAGGTGTAGGGCCCGTGGACAAAGGCGGCGCGCAGGGCAATGGTGGACGTGTTGCGGATGCGTACGTGGAGCTTCTCGGGCGAGGGCAGGATGCGGTCTTGCGAGGGGGTGTAGGTGACGGTATAGCGAACCACCTCGCCGATCTTGACGCTGCCGACCTGGTGTAACAGAAGCATGCCGCCGGGGCGAGTCGCCGAATGGGGACGGGCGGAGGCCGGACGAGCGTGGCTGAGGCGGTCGTAGTTGGCGACGGAGGAGCGAAGTCGGGGGCCGATGGGAAATGACGGTAGTCGCCGAATCGGAGGCGGAGGCGGAGCGTCATCAGCTGCGCACCAGCATAGTTTCCGAGGGGGGGTTGCCGCCTTTCTTCCCGTGAGCTGCGAGTCCAAGGACGGCGGTTGACGAGATCAAGGAAGCGGGAAGGTCGCAAGTGGCGATATCGATTACGGTGGGAAGTCGAGCACGACGAGGTGCGAATAGATGAGGGGAGAAGCGAAAGCGGGAGGCGAGGAGAGGCGGGGAGAGGCGAGGAGAGGTGATGGGAGACGAGAAGAGATGTTGGGAGAGGTGATGGGAGACGAGAAGAAACAGAGACGTCCGTCAAAGAGAGGTCGAACAAAGAGGGTTCCAGAGAGAGAATCGGGAAGGAACCCTCGACCGAGGCGGGGCCCCACGTACGGAGTCGAGCGCGGCGAAAAGGTACTTAATGGACCGAGCAGCCGGTGACGTAACGCTCAGGTAGACGCTAGTACTTAGAATCAGTAATCGAGCCGGCTTTGGCTACCAAAACCCCGACTCGCTGTCCGAGCTGATAGCGCAACATTTCGGATGAATCTAATAACGTCCATGTTTTAAGCTTAGTACCCATGTTTTAAGCTTACCATACGGTGGCATATTAGCTAAGGTCCGCAAGGTTAGCTAAAACCTTAAAACCCTAAAACCTAATTTCCTAAAATTGCTATAACACTATATTTATTAGTAGTAATATATTCCCGTACGAGCGTAAAGCCGTTCGCGATAATAAATTTATCTATAGGCAATAAGGCTAGTCTTTACTTCGCCTTAAGACTCGTATAAGCTAAGGTTACTAACCTAAAACACTACGAGAAGGTGCTAGCCGTCGTTCTAAATTAGCTAGGACCTCCTAACCGATACCTCTACGTAAGACTACTTAGTTAAGGCTTTATTAATGCCTATAACCCGTTTTAAAAAAGGAAATAGTATTATATATACCTAGTTTAAGAAAGGAAATTAATAAAAGAAAATCTCTTATATATTATACGGTTAGTCTAATTAGACTAGGTCGTCGGCTATTCTATTATCGTCTAGCTTAATCGGCTTATAACTTAAAGACCTTAGTGCTTTAAGTAGATTAATCGGCCGTTTTTAGGAACCTTTAGGAGTAAGGGCGCCTTATACGCTAGCACTAAACTACGGATCCCGTTTATCGCACCTACTAGCGTAATCCGGCTATTTATAATTGCTATAGTAACTACTAAAATAGCCCGGGAGGCGTATATAGGCCGGGAAAGGACTTATATATCCTCCCTTATCTAATAGTATCTTATTTTAGTAAGATAAATATAGACGAAGGAGGAAAACGCCCTAACTTTATATTAGGAAGGCGTTTATATATAAGTCCCTTATGCCTATAACCTACTTAAGTCGGACACGATTACGGAGGAAGATAACGCGCCGACCGGGCAGGTTTAGGATAGCGCGCTAGAGGGCATTCTTAGTATACGGCCGGAGTTACTACCTACGTACGTCGACCTTAAGGAGGCGCGGCGTACGTAAGAGCTTGCGTACTAGATCGGCAGATAGTAGCTAAATAAAGTTAGCAACTATTATATATACGACTAAGAAAGTAGTAAAGAGCTTTTACTTACTTAGGCATAAAGGAGCCTAACTAGCTCTTAGGACTACGGCTACTACTACTAGTAGTTATTATTATTATTTCTATAAAAATCAACGTTAATATATATATATAGTCGGTAAGAAGGAATATATACGCGCTTATAATAACTAGAAGGAAGAAATATTAGTTAGTTAATTATATATACTAAGGGATTACGTATATACTATTAGCGATAATAAATAGTAAGGTTATAGTAATATTATAAGGTAGTAGCGATATAATAATAGTTGCGAGGATAAAAATAAAAGGTTAAAAAAGAGGAAGAGGGAATAATTTAAATATATACGAATCTTACTTAATTCCTTTGCTTATAGCTAGCAAACGATTATTAGCTAGATAGCTAGTTATCGCCTATTAGTTAGCAATCGCCTACTATCTTTATAGCTATCTTTATATACGAGAGTATTATAAGACTTTATATACGAGATTTCCTTATTTAACCTTTTACTTTATAATTATATATTGCTAATATATATATATTTATCTCGTATAGGAAGATAAATACCTTACCTTCTCCTTTCTCTTATTAGAGTTTTCCTTCCTTCCTTTCTTTATTTCTTCTACTATATACGATATCTTAATATAGTACTTTAATTTACTACGCGCTATATAAAATCCGGTAAGCCTTATTCTCTTATTAAGAATAAGTACGTATTATCCCTCTTTTGCTTATTCTACGGCTGCTAGTAGCTATATCGCGTTCCTTCCGATATAAAGCTCCCTCCGATTAGTCTTTTAACTATTTATACGCCTATAGGACTATCGTCGTAGGCGTATGCTTATACAAGCGGCCTTAGATAATTATAGGTATTCTCCGCTCTTTTATTTAATCCCTCGTACTACTATTAAACCGTCGTTATAGGTTTACGGCCTATCGCCGCCTATATTAATCCCTTTATCGGTATCTCTTACGCGTTATAATCGTACGACTAATTTTAAGAATAACTTCCGGGTAAAGGCCTAGTAGGCTTCCTAAGCTTATCGCGGTATAAAAGGAGCCGACCTATACGGAAATCCCGCCGGCTTACTTATTCGCCTTTTTAGTATTATATCCCTTAGGGAGTTTTAAGAGGATTTCTTCCTATTACGAAAAGTTATATAGCTTAGTACGTATATATCTATTAAGTATTAACCTCGCTAACCTTTCTTTTTAAATACGATCGATCTTAAGCTACTTTTAATATTTAACTATTAAAGTACGACCTATAGTATTACCGAGTAGGACTAAATCGACGAATACGTACGACCTAACTTTAAGAAGCAATTCTAAAAGGAGATTCTATAGGAACTTAGGAAGTCCTAAGATAAAAAACATAGCTTTACGAAGCTTCCGGCCTTAAAACTTAGGAAGGCTCGTATAGTAGCCGATCTCTTTATATAAGATAAGGGGTATAAGTAGGACGTCCTTAATAGGAAAATCGTCGTTTAGATTAATTTCTAAATTAATAATTCTTCCGTTAAGCGTACGACCTAGCCGAAGAAGGCTCGTCGGGAAATTTTAGTTAAAAGGGAAAAGGCAGAATCCTTAGAGCCTAAGCCTAGGCTATTTAATCGTCTAAACGCCTACGATCTCTTTGCCCTTACGCTAAGAAAGAGGAGGCATTATATACGGTTACTATCTCGACGTATTCCCCTACCGGCTTAAAGAAGGAAGATGCCTTATATAACACCTAGGTTATCTAAGGTTCTTTTAATCTCTTCGACGGAATCCCCGGCGGCTAGGTTGCTACGAGCTCGTATAACCTCGTCGCTATCCTCCCCGCCGGCTAGGTCGCTATAAGCTTATATAACCCTATCGCTATCCTCCCCGCTAGCTAAGTCGCTATAAGCCCTTAAAAGCGGCTTAGTATACTATACGCGCTATATTTAATATAGACGATTAGTTTAAAGGGCGAATAGCGTACGTAGAGGCTAGTAGTGCTCGATTTCCTCCTATTAGAAGCCTTAGAACTAAGCTTATAGCTCTTATAGTAGAGGGTCCCCTTAGAGATTTAGGTTAGCATAGTTCCGTTATAGTAGTTTGTACTAAAGAGAGTAAGTATTTATCTATACGAGGAGAAGGTAACTACTAATAAACTATTCCGCCCCTCTAAAAGGAGTAAGGTTAAGTAATAAGATCGGAAGCTCGCCGCTTTAATAATACTTATTAATTTATCGTCGTAGTTAAATATACGAAGTTAAGAACGGCCGTTCGTAGTCTTTTATTTCTTCGTTATGCCTAAAAGCGGAAAGTTCTCTTATATACTAAGCTAATATTTCCTCTAAAAGAAAGGAATCGATATCGTAATCCTCTAGCGGATTAAGCATTATACAAAGCACCTCTCGGTTATTACTATCTTTATCTTCGCCTAAAGAAACGGCCTAATTACGTATATTATGCTTATAGTAGAGATCTATTAGTATTCTAAAAAGAATATACTAGCGGTTTCTTTATATACGGATCTTATGCTTATTCTAAAAGGATATAAAAGAAGTAAATTCGTCTTAAAGAAGCGTACTATAAACTATATATAATGCAATTTAATTAGTAAGATAATCTTTAATAAAGAGAGCGTACGCTATAAGCTTGTTAAAGAACGACTAATAAAGTAGGTTAATATAAAGACTTTCCGTACGAGGAGGAAGCTTTTTACTAGCTATCGATTAATTGCCCTTTTTCTTAACTAAGACTACTAGCTTTTAATGCGTATATTTCTTATGCTTAGTCTATATATATAGTAGGATTAAATTCTTTCTCCTTAGCGATATCGATATTATTCCTTTCCTTATCCTCGTACGAGATTTCGGCCGGGCTAGCTTAAGCTAGTATAGCTTAGGCTACTACTTAAAGAGGAGTCTTAACGCCGTAATCCGAGCGGGTGAAAAATAGTCGTATCCCTAGCCGCTATACTATACGTAAATACTACTTAAGCGTGCTTATAGTAGTACTTATAGCTTAGCTAATATAAAACTAAATAATATACCGTAAGTACGTATCGATGCAATAGTAAAGCTAGTATCTAAATGCCTTAAACTTATCGTACTTATTAAGATACTAAAGGAAGTTTAGTCTTAGAACTAAAAAGTCCGTATAATGCTTAAAGTTCCTTTCTTAACGTTTTTATACTTCCTTAGGGAATATTATTCGATAGAAGTTATAAAGCCGGTTTTATAAGACTAAGATATTCCTTTTTTATCGTATATAGTAATAAAGATATCCTCTCCTTATACTTCGAATTGCTATTAATTATTCGAGATCTTTTTTAAAGAATAAGATTATAGTTTAAAAGGCAAGCTCTTTTTCTTTATTTATATAGAAACGTCTTTTTATACTATTCTCCTAGCGGATTCTACGAATTATAAAGGGCGAGACCTAGAGATAATCTTAAACCTAAATATCTTAAAGGATCGATTTATCGCTAAAGCTATAAGAATAAAAGTAAAAGCATACGCGTTTAATAAGCTAGTCTAATACTTAAGTATAATACTACCGGGTTAAGCCCTATACTATAAGGCATAACTAAAGGCATCGTAGGCTAATAGCCTAAGTATTCTATACGGAGAGTAGCTAATTAACTTAGCTAAGAATCTCTTAACTTTTTGCCCCTATTGCGTAAATCTCGGCAATCTCTTTATATAAAGGTTTAAGATTAACCTACTAAGAAACCTACCGTACGAGTCCTTAAGCAGAAAGCTAGCGCTAAAGCGTACGGAGGCTAATAGCTTAATGCCCTTATACGATAAGCCGCTCGTTTACGTACTATAAAATTACTACATTCGAATATCCCTAATAAAAAGAAATAGAAATTACCTCTTATACGCTTTTAAGATCGGTAGCTAGTCGTATCTTCGCTACGCTATTAATATATTAATATAGATAAGGGATTAATCTTAATTTAGGATTTAGGGTTTTAGCCAACCTTACGGACCTTAGCTAATGTGCGACCGTATTACCAGCTAGTAGTACTAGGGTACTAGTACCGTTGGCCCTTGGGCACGGGGCGCCTTGGGCGCAGAAAACCTGCGAAGCTAACTAAAAGTTTGTCTGTCCCAAGGCGCCCCGCGCCCCAGGACCAACTGGTACTACTAGGGGGGCCGAAAAGCTGGCCGATCCCCCTCCGAGCCCCCCTCGTAAGTACTAGGGGACTTTCCCTAGTAGTGGTTGAGCCCCGGCAAACGGATGGACAAACTCGAACGTTTCAAACACGGAAATCGATATTGCCGAGTGAGACGACAGACGACTCCAATACACACCGAGGCAGTATAAATAAATCATCATGTCGACGCAAAACAAGCTACTTGGTCCTCGCGTCCCAACAATGAATTACATGGCATGTAAAACCGTAGCCAGAGTAAATCGACGCCAAAGCCATGTCATGGGCCTCGTGGGAGATCAGTCTCTTTCCACCGCTGTCGGCCTCTTCTCTGCAATGAAAAAAAAAAGTCGTCAACATTACGCGTGACCGACAGTCGACTCTCCATCTGGAATGCCGGGCTCAACAAAGCTGCGCCACTGAGAGACGCGGTTCATGCCCTGCCCGAGCCCGTTGAGGCCCGCCATGTCCGACGACCTGGGCAGCTCCTCGAGCTCGCGTCTCCGGCTTGCGGGGGCGTGAACCTCGCTCTCGTCCTCGTATGTGCGCGAAATGCGCGCCCCAACCACCCGCTCCGACCGCGGCCGCCTGTTGTACAACTCCTCCTCGAGGCTGTGCTGCCTCAGCGTCCGTCCCTGCGGCGCTGCGGGCGTCGTTGCAGGGCCCGTTTCTGCTCCATGGGCCATGGGCGGCGCTCGCGTTGCCCCCGGGGGTGCCATCTGCCCCATTCTCCTCCGCATCCCCATCCCCGGTCGCGTCTCGGACAAGCGGTCGGCCAGCCGCCGCTCCATCGAGTCCGGACGCTTGTTTCGGGTGCGGCCCTCACCGGCAACGTGGTCGGCGCTCCGCTCCAGCGTCACAACCCGGGCCGGCACACGGTAGCGACCGCTGCTTCTGTAGTCCTCGTTCATCATGTGTCCTGCCGCGTTGCCGATCCCGTCGACGACGCCGACACCGCCCATCAAGCCGCGCTCATCGTGAAAGTCGCCAGGATACCGCAGATGCCGCACCGTCTCCGTGTCCCATTCACCCTGCAGTCGGCGGGCAAGCATCTCCTCGTGGTGGCTCCTTCGCCGCGGCCGTGCCGGCATAGTCATGGTGACCGGATGGTGGTTCCGCAGCTCGCTCGGCATGGGCGGCCCCTCGCCGTCGAAAATGTCCCGCAAGTCTCCCCGAATCTGAGGCACGGCAACGTCCACGTCGCCCGGAAAGCCTCCGTCATTGAACCACGGGCAGTCGCAGCCCTTCCACTTTGCGCCGCATATCATACAGAATTCGGCACCGCACCGGCTGTCAGGCTCACACAAGTCAGCCAACGCCCGTGAGGCTACACCGCCGCGCCTGTGCAACGGGCCACTCACCACGTCATATGGTTACAGCCTTCCTTGAGCTCGACGATGGCTTTGCAGCGATAGCACCGCTTCCAGCCCTCTTCTTGGGCCTGTGCCAGCAGCCTGGTTGTCTCCTCGTCTTGGGGGCAGTCGTCGGCGCCGTGCCACTTGGCATTGCAGTGACCGCAAACCTTTGTCCTACAACGGCCGCAGCGCGCCACCTTTCGGCCATTTTCCTTGCGGATGTTGGCCGGCTTGATCCACTCGCCGCACTTTCGCGACGGGCAGTAGAGGCGGTTCTTGGTCGAGAACTCGGTAAACTTGCGGTTCCACGTCTTCTTGAAGCTGCCGTCGAACAAACGTTCCACGTGTTTCAGCGGAATGTGCTCCTGCGTACAGCATCGCGGCGGCATGTGCTGCGGGTCTGTGAGGGACAGCTTGAAGATGCGCTCCAAGCATGAGCGGCACATGGAGTGGCCGCACTTGAGCTTGGCCACCTTGGAGGGCGACACGTCTCCCATGCAAATGACGCACGCGACGCTACGCACCAAACATCAGCGCGCGACCCGACGGCTCTGGCAGGCGCTCCTGCTCACCGTTTCGCAGCTTTGGGCTCCTTGACGCGCTCCTCCAGAGGTGCGCGCCGCGTCGACGGGGAGCCGAATATGCTTCCCAAGATGCCCGAAGGCCCGCCCGACATGGACCCGGCCCTGCTGCGGCTGGATCTCACCTTGCTCGACGCTCGAGGCTGGTCTTGGTAGTGTATCACGTCGGCGGACCGGTTTCGCCTCTTGGCCGTCGATCTGGTGCGGGCCCCGTCGTCGGACCCGGGCACCCGCCACCAAGAGGAACGGGGAAGCTCCACGAGCCTCTTGGACGACAGTGGCGGTCTCGAATCTTCAATCACGTCATTGACCTGCAAACGAAGGCCCTGGCGAGAGCATGTGCTTCGGTCCGCCGTCCTGGACGACGCTCGCGCCGGGGAGTTGCTGAATGAATGGCGGCGTCGCACCACCGTCTCTTCTTGGTCGGCGTGGTGCTGCCTCCTGCGCCGCCTGTGGTACCCTCTGTCGGCCGATGACAGCATGTACTCATCACGACTCGACTGCCGTGCCCCTCGGTGCCTTGACGAGCCCTCCTCTTGGTCATCGTCGTCGTCGTCAGCCGCCTCGACCACCTCTATGTAGTCGTCGCCGTCGTCATCGCCGGCACCGTAAGCGAGCCCGCTGGCGGAAGAGTAGCCCGAATACTCGGGCAGCGGGGGTGAACGGTGATGGTAAGCGGGGGACGCATCTCGTCTCGACCGCTGACGACCGCCAGCCGAGTCCCTTCCATCGTCGTAGGCCATCCAATGCCTCGGTCTTCTGTAGACATCGGTCGACGACCGGGCCAGGTGCGGTGGCGGCGGCATCTTGGAGTCGGCGGCATCCAAGGTCCTCGACGAGGTGCTCTCGGAGCGCCGCGATGTCCTGCGGCCAGAGCTATGTAGTCGGTCGTCCCGAGGGTGAGGCAGCGAATCACGAGGGGACTCGGCCGGGGAGTTCCAATCGAGGGTGCTTCTCTGATAGCGTCTCCGTCGCCCCGAGCGGCCGTGGCCATTGTCGGCGTCTCGATACGATTCCAGCCTCATCTCTGCGCAGCCCCAGGCTGGCGGTTGGGCTCTGGCTCGGCTCGGCGACCCAGAGGCGTCTATGAATTGAGGGACCGCAACACCCAAGGGGATGCAGCTCGTGGGCCAGTCACGGCTGTCCACGCCTCACAGGGGCCTGTTTGCAGCGCGCATCAATGATTGGGCCGGCCGTGCCTGGCAGCCACCAACCGCCTGGGCGATGCTGCTGCGTACGGGTATGGGCGGGGGCAGTTGGGCCGCTACGAGTCACAGACGACGAGCCCACCCGCCAAGAGAGCGCGTGAGGGAGGGGAGAGTGACGGACCCAAGGGCCGACGGAGGGTCAGGAGACGAGGGGGAAGCAGGGGTTGGTGACATCGAGTGGCCTGAGCCTATCCCCCCTTGCAAAATAGCTCATTCGAAGGAGGTAGGGATTTGCACAGTAACAAATCTCGATTTGCACAGAAAATCCACTTTTTCTGCGCCGACCCCGCCCGCCCAGCCCGCGCTGCCTGATTTAGGTGTAGCGCCATGGCAAAGGCTCGCGCTACCTAAACGGTTCCCCCTAACAATAGGTACATATACCCATTGGCTCTCTTTATGCCAACTTAATTAGCTCCGCATTAAAGAGAGCCAATGGGTAGTACTAGGTAGTACATACATACAGGCGCATAAAGTGAAGCTTTTCTAAGCACCTTCACAATACCCGCCCTTCGACCTTGCCGAGCCTGCCGACGAGCCTGTAAGCCTGCCTAGCCCGAGTGGAAGCCAATCAGGGCTCTAGTCAGGCGTCGCAATGAAGATCGGTAAATACACGGGGCAGAGGATTAAAAGGGAGACAAGGCAGGGGCGGCAGAGCTACGCCCGCGTAGTCGTACGAAGTAGAGAAGGTTATTCCCGCCACGCAGCTTGGGTCCCGAATTGAGATGTGTTAATTACACGAATTGAAATGTATTATCGATAGGGGTCCACTAACCAGTACACCCACCTGCCTAACGGGTACACTTCTAAGTAGGGTAGTGTGGCTGGTTAAGACGGAGGGCCGATACCGTATATTTGTGTGCGTATATCCCCCGCGCCTATACTAAAGACTTCCCGTACTAATGTATAGTAGTTGAATTTTCTATCGTTAACTTCGTTAACTTCGTTAAAATTAAAGCTATCTATATCGCAACTTCCGCTTTAAGCAGCTACTATAATAGAGTCTCTACTTAACTAAACCTTTAAGACCTTCTAAGAGGCATAAGCCGCCTGTTAGATCGTAGATCTACGGCTCGGACTAAATAGGCGTTATAATAGGTCTAGATAGGTTGTATAGCAAAGAGGTTATATTAATATAATATATAATAATGCGTGTTGTACGTGCTCCCCTTTTTTTATAAGGGGGCTGTATTTAAGGGATATTTCCCTTACGTTACGTAGTAGTTATACTAACCTAATCGTTATAACCTCTATTATATAATCTAATATACCCCTTTAGCTTCGATCCCGAATTTAAGGGAGGGAAGCTAGCATTAAGAGGTCTCTAAATAGCTTAAATCCGATGAGTTTTTAATCCTCGTTCTATCGTTAAGCCCTTAGGGCGGGATATCTTTAATCCCTACCCTTTTAATCTTACGCTTAAGCGCTCTAACGAGTGCGGCTTTATAAGCTCTTACTCTTACTTAATTCCTTCCGCCGCTATATATATAGTAGATGCCCTTATTGCGTAAAAGCATCGTTCCTCTTCGGTCTACCGTCGTTAAGGGTATTTATAGTCGTTTATAAGTCGTTTAGCAGCTAATACTCGTAGCGATATTGCGAGGCTAGTCGTTTAGCAGCCTATGCTCGATTCCTTAGTGCGTTATGCCGAAATCGACGGAATAGTCGCTATTGCGAGATACGCTAATATTCTTCCTTCCTCCGCTACCTATAGTAGGTGCCCTCGCTGCGGGAGAGCTTCCTTCTTATTTAATACTTAATCGAGTGTTTAGACGCCTTTAGCTTAGTTAATACTCGTAGATATTTAACGAGGCCCTTTATCTATCGTCTTCCTAACGTTTTTATATAAGGCCTAGTAATATACATAAGGAACTAAGTTCCCTACGGTTATTTTTTATCACCGGCGCCTATACGTAGTGTTTCTAACGCGTGTGTATTATGCCTAACATTAATACTATTACCCTTAATAATACGGCTTTATCGGCCTATTTATATCTCCTAACCTTCCTATACTATATATATATCGGATTATATTATTTCGTCGGTCGTTTTAGGGAGTTCTCGATCGGCGAGGCGTTAAGTAATATCGTAAAGGCCTATTTATTCGATAAATATAGGAATAGCTAGCTACGTGCGACGTTATTATCGCACACACACGTGATTATAGGGATTACGTATTATCCGGGAAGGCTATATTACTGCGATAGCTTCCCCTAACCTAGCTAGCAATACAACCTAATACAACCATACTATTTACCCTATAAGGTCGACCTAAAGACCTACTAACACTAATTAGTGGTTGACTTAGTTAATTATAGACAGCTAGGTAAAAGAGATAAGATCCTTAACTATCGACGGTGTAAAACACCCTACGAGGGAACACCTAAAGGTAGTTATCTTTATGCTTTAAACAAGCTCTCTTATCTATAACGTTACCGCGTTAACGCTATTTCGAGATCTCCTAAGCTATTTATTAATCCCGTCTCGCTTCCTAAAGGAAGAAGAGTAACATTAACCTATAGTACGTCCCTAACGCAGAAGACAACTTCGTGAGAAAATCCCTTACGCCGATAAAACACATAAAGACTATTACGTATAATATTATAACTTTATTAAGCCCTACCCGCGTAGATAACATAAGGCGCGATAAGCTGTTAAAGATTACCCCTATCCTAGAAAACGACTATTAATACACCTATATAGGTATCTAAGATATATAATAATAACCCGATCTTAAAAACCTTAGTAAAGCAGAGGCTACTATATACGTTATAAGGTTCCTTTATAAGTGTGCGTACGATAAAGACAACTAAGGCTACGAAGCTATTGCCTTCTTTTAAGAATACTTTTAAGGATAGCTTCTATAGACATAGGATAGGGTTTACTAGACCTACAAACGTTCCTTACGCAAGCTCCTAAAGAAACGTAGGATCTACACCGGCCTAGACAATTAAGGCTTTAATATATAGTTCCTTAAACTATAGACTATCTTAGAACCACTATAATAGCCTGCAAAAGAGTATATAAATTAGACATTTAATTAAGGCACGATCATTGCATTTACACTACTAAATGCAGCCCTAAGCCCGGCCCCGGACACGGCTCTAGCCCCCGATTAGACAACTATCCCCGGTGCAACGCAATAGCAATAAACTATACACCTAACAATATACTAGTTTAACTAGCCGACTATCCCTATGCCTGCCCCTATCCCCGATGTGCCTACTATAACTATTGCCCTTATTTCTTAAGCTGCCCTTATTTCTTAAGCTCTTATTCCCCCTACTAATAATGCTATTATAACTATTGCCCTTTTACCGTCCCTTAATGCTTATACTACGATCCCTTTAATCAATGTTCCGAACGTCGATATAGATATAGACCTCTAGCAGAAGTTCGTAAAGCTATAGAGGAAGGATAAGTGTTATATAGGACAGCCCTATAACCTCTTCGACGATAAGGTCTATATATTTATAAGGACCTACTATAAGCTTAAGGTCTAACTAGGTTAATTTTATAACCTATTCTTATAGATCCTAACGGATAGAGCTAAGACCTTCTATATCTACTACGTTAAGTTAACTATATCGTTCCGTGCAACCTATAATACTATTAAGCAACATTTTAACATAGATATTAACTATAGTTATTACTTTACGGACTAAACAATAACTATATTTAATAAGGTCCGCGTAGAGAATCCTACGATACCGCTTTATAAGATACTATAAACTCTCTTTAATAAGCTTTAGCTATATTAGAGAGCCCTTAGAAAAGACTACGAAGGTAATATACTACTTCGTACGTCCTTTATTAACGCGTGCTATAGTACACCGGAGCTAGAATACGCTCTCTTTAAGCCTGCTTAAAAGGTCGAAACCGTGTTTATAGACTTACTACGTATATCCATCGAGACACACCTAGCACGCAACCCGTCTAGCTAGTTCCTATAGGATAAAGCATTTAATTATAACGATTAATAGTACTTAGACCGAAGATACTTAAGCAATCGTAGACGAGGTGGATTCTATAGACAAAGCTACGGACGAGGTAGTAGACGTAGAGGCTATCTATAAGGCTTTAGATATAACCGTAGCATACCCTTTCGCCTATAAGGACGAGGCAGCTATAGCAATAGTCCTAACCGCTTAATATAGACTAAGAAATGTTTCGTTTATTATAAGGAGGGCTATTAGTCTACTAAACACACGCTTAAGGAACGTTAACGGTCTAAGAACTAATACCTTACGCAATGTTTTAACGACGGCATCTCTACTACTAACTTTATAGTATATATAACCGAATTTAAAGGTTACGAACCCGATGCTAAAGGCGATGCTAACGAGTACTAGGACGTAGAGGACGCCGATAACGCTGCCGAGCCGGACTAAACAGTAACTTAAATGCTCTACGAGGCCGCCTTTACACACCTTTAGACCGGCGAAGACGTCTACGGGATAGATTAATTAATCCCTGCCGATTAATTCCTAATCGAGGATCGCTACTCCCGTTAATAGTTCTAGGGAATTATAATCGACACTAGTGCGGCTAGAGTATTAATAGTAGGATAAAAGCAGTACTTTGCTTTATAACGAACGGAACCTTCTATTATGCTTAATAGCTCTATAGCCGGGCAAGCTAGCATCCGATTTAGAACTAGCACTCCTATTTAATCACTTAGTTTAATCGCCCTCGAAACCCCTATTAGTCGAATAACTTTTTACATTCTTAAGACCTATACCCCTTTTCTGCTCTCTCTTGCTAATATAGACCGACTTAGGATCTACTTTAATAACACAACGAATACACTAAGGACTAAAGGCAACCGGATCTTAGTAATTCGAAAATAAGGTTACCTATAGTTCTTCTTATTAAAAGCAGAAGAAACGATCTCCTTTCTAAAAGAGAATAAGATGCAAACTCTATATCGCCGTTTTAGGCACCTAGCTGTTTCGAGACTCTATTACCTACTTAAGCAGGCCGGCTATAATATAACGACTATATAGCTTAAATTAATCTCTAAATTCTATTATTACTGCTAAATGCACTTATAGGCACCTAGACGTTTTAAGTTTACGCTAAAAGATAATTAGGAATTTAATTACGAGATTATAGTAGACGTAATATACCTTAGGAGCCCTTAACGACCTATTCTACACGTCGTTAACTCTATAATAGCGTTCTAAGGGGCTAGGTTCCTTCCTTCTATATTAGCTAAAGACACTTAGGAAGTCCTTCAAGCCCTTTAGATCGATAGCTACCTTAGACCTCCTAATACGATTAAACACGACGTAAGAACTAATTTTGCCTTAATAGAGTTCCGTAATAAGGCAAAGATTATAGGGATAACCTATAAGTAGGTCCCTATAGAGTTATATACGTCGATTAGGAAGGTCGAGAGGTATTACGCTCCTTTACGCCGTGCGTTTAAAATCCTTTATATAGAGATTAGGACTATTATATCTCCCGAAGCAGTCCTTTAGATAGCCGTAAAAGCCGTTAACGATACAGCTAGACCCTACGGTCTTATTCCTATACTTCTAGTCTTTAGTGCGTACCTATGTATAACTATTAACTCGCCCCCGTTAGCTATAACCCTAAAAAGGTCTATAGCTATATAAAAGGCGATGAAATTACTTCGATAACTCTCTATAGAAAGGCAGGTGTAAGATGCCCTTTATGTAAAGAACGGTCCGTTAATAGTTAAAACTATCACTCTCCTACTATAGAGTAAAGTCTAAGTCTAGCGGGAAAAGGGAGGATAGTAGGGGCTATTTAAGATTGCTGTAATTAACGGTTATAATATCACTATTAACACCGTTAACGGACCTTAAGTCTTTCGGTCTATAGTCGTATAGCCCTACCTTCGAAACGACTTGTCTCCTTAGCCCCTACTTCGCGCAATTAAACCGAATCCTCCTGGTCTAACTAAAGAGACTCCTCTTAACCCGACCCCTAATTATACACTAGGGACTATACTTCCCGCTCCGACTCCTACGCCCCCGATGCCACGTAGACGTAGCCGTCCCCCCGGTGTAAAGAATAAACTAAAGCTCCTTATTCCCCTTCCCCCTCCTTAAGCCTTTGTTATTAAGAAGGAAGAAGATGCCTACGAATTAGCACTTAATTTGCGGGAGAAGGGAGTTATTATAACCCTAAGAGCCCTATTTAAAGAGTTAGATAGGCAAGAGATCGATGACCTTATTGCCCGTAGTGTTTTTAGCTTCGAACGCTACGATAAAGCTATCTACGGAGGTAACCGTATCTTTAAATCGAGGATAGTACGTAAAGTAAAAGGAAAAGATAAAAAACCCTACGAGAAGTCACGACTCGTTGTTTAAGGATATAATAACAAAGAGAAGACGACCTTATTAACGCAATTACCGACGATTTAACGCGTTAGCTAGCGGCTAATCTTAGCCCTTACTTTAGGACTCCTTCGTTATTATAGCATAACTCTTTTATTGCGAGATATTACTTAGGCCTACCTATAAGCCGAAACTAAGCTATTTAGGACTATCTTAACTAGGCTGCCCGCCGAAATATAAGGACGATACCCGGAAGGGACTATTATCCGTATAATTTAACCCTTTTACGGGATCGCGGAGTTAGGACTGCATTAGTTCCGAACGTATTATAAGTATTACGTTATCCGACTTAATATATTAACCTCGACGTACGACTTATGCCTATTAATCGCGAATAGGACCTTTAATAGATTTAGGATAGTTAGCCTATAAACGGATAATACGTTAATATTAAGCACACGCACCTTCTTAAATGCTAAGGAAGAATAGCTTTAAAAGGCTAAGTTTAGAGCGAAGCCGAAGACTAAGATATCTACTAGCTTAGTGCTTGATTTTAATAGGGCTAGGCTAACACTCTAAGATTAGAATCTTCTTCTTTAGCAAAAGGGTTAATTAGAAAAGCTTAAGACTATTATCGCTTAGGATTATAACTATGCGTAGAGGTATATAGAACAGCGAGCCCGAGGAGTATATATCGCGTTAATTTGCCAACTAGAAGCTTCTTTTAACCTTTCTATAGCAGCATAAGTTTAAAACCCTAACGAAAAAGACTACGTAACGATTAACAAACGCCTATAATAGCAAATAGACTATAAGAAACGCGGCCTAACGTACGAACTAGTTGATCTTACGAATGCGAAGCTGCTAGTATTTACGGATGGCTCGTTTGTAAATAACTTAGACCTCTCTTTATAGCTAGGCTTTATTATTGCGCTTACTATAGAGACCCGGTCTAATAGCTACTTCGAGATTAAAGGCAATATCGTGTACTAGAGCTCTACTAAGTGTAAAAGGGTTATACGCAGCGTTCTAGCCTTAGAGGTCTACGGCATAGTTAGAGGCGTTAATATCGGCATTTACCTCGCTATAACGATTAAGATGATTATAGAACGCCTGCGGCTGCCTCTAGTGCCTTTAATCCTTTGTATAGACTCGTATTTGCTCTACGAATGTCTTATAAAGCTTACTATAACGAAAGAGAAGCGACTAATAATCGATGTTATATCGCTTCGTTAGTTATATAAGCGAAGGGAGATTATAGAAGTACGATAGATTAATAGGAATAATAACCTAGCTAATGCATTAACGAAATTATCCTTAAATAAGTCTCTTAAACGCTTCGTTAAGACTAACGCGCTAACCGTAAGGATAGAAGCTTTCGTCGTACGGCCTTAATCTTTAACGCTCTTTTTCGTTGTTTAATTACGCGCTCTTTCCTTGTTTAATTGCGCGCTCTTTCCTTGTTTAATTGCGCGCTCTTTCCTTATTCAATTACACGCTTACTTTATTAACTTACTTTATTATTTAATTACGCGCTTATTCGCGCACTTATTCCTTTACCTATTTTATTGCTTAATTAACTATAATAAAAGAATTCGTCGGCACGGTTTAAACCCTAAGCCTCCGGATGTTTATATTTAAACCAATCGGGAAGGTTGTCTTATTATATGCTATTATTCGGTTAAACACATTCTAACAATTCGCTGTAAATATTAAACACTAATAGCAAGTTTAATAAAAAGAATAATCTTTCGGTAGAGTAATATTATTAATATGCCTAACTAGGAATCGTCCTAGAAGGGGTCCCTAGACTATACGAGCGAAGGGAGATTACAGAAGTGCGATAGATTAATAGGAATAATAACCTAGCTAATGCATTAACGAAGTCCTCCCCGAATAAGTCTCTTTAACGCTTCGTTAAGACTAACGCGCTAACTATTAAGATAGAAGCTTTCGTCGTGCGGCCTTAATCTTCTTCGCTCTTTCTATATTTAATTGCGCGCTCTTTCCTTATTTAATTACGCGCTCTTTCCTTATTTCATTGCACGCTTACTTTATTATTTAATTACGCGCTTATTCGCGCACTTATTCCTTTACCTATTCTATTGCTTAATTAACTATAATAAAATAATTCATCGGTACGGTTCGAACCTAGGACCTATAGTTTTTATATTTAAACCAATCGGGAAGGTTATCTTATCGTATGCTATTATTCGGTTAAATACATTCTAATAATTCGCTATAAACATTATAATAAACACTATAGCGAAATTAACAAAAAGAATAATCTTTCGGTAGAGTAATATTATTAATATACTTAACTAGGAATTGTCCCTAAAGGGGTTCCTAGACATTAAGTCTAATAAGTCTAATCTTTACAACCGCCCCTATCGAACAACCCTAATACAAATAGCCCCGACGAACATTTTATTATTTTTCCCTAGTTACTTTCCTTCCTACTATAACGTTCGGTAAGATAGTTAGTAAGGCTACCCTAAAGCACGGTTACTAGCACGAAGCGGTAGTCTAGACCGCTTAATCATTAATAGAGGTTACTAGCCTAACTACTACGTTAAAGAGGTGTTTTCTCGCGTTGCGTTATTATATTACAAACCAGCTGCGTATTTAATAGTTATATAGCTATTATAACATAGCTTTAACCTACGCAGCTATACCTACGCCTATGCGATCGCGCCCGCGCAGCTGCAATAGCCTGCTTAACTAGGCTCTTTCTTTGTTTTATTCTATAAGGTATACAGTTTGTTTCTACAAAGGAAAAACTACGAGTATAGGAATAGCTAGCTACGTGCGATGTTATTATCGTATACACACGTAATCGTAGGGATTACGTATTATCCGGGAAGGCTATATTACTACGATAGCTTCTCTTTACCTAGCTAGCAATACAACCTAATACAACCATACTATTTACCCTATAAGGTCGACCTAGAGACCTACTAATAATAAAGGCCTTAAAAAAAGGCCCTTAAAGTGCCTTAGTAAGGCCGTCGGCTATTATCTTCGCGGTAGGTATATATTTAACATCGATAGTATAGGAATAAGGGATAAGGGATACGTACGAGACAGTTGCAGGCACGTAATCCCACGTGATCACGTGCGTGCAACGAGGCTACGTTACTTATAAAGGGGCCTCCTTTCCCCTCTTCCTTCCTAGCTAGATAAGATAATAAGAACCTAACCGTATACTATTATACGTGTAATAGGTTCGCTTCCGGCTGCTTACCGTAGTAAAGCCTTACTAATACTAATTAATAATTAAAACGCTTAATTATAGATTAGCTAGGTAGAAGAGATAGACCCTTTAACCCTTAAACGTGCGATAGATCTAATTAATAAATAGTTATTTATTTAACCTACGATCCCGATCCGTATACTTAGAGAGGGCAGTTTATGCTAAGGACGAAGAACCTTCCCGAACTAAAGCGATATAGCTTTCGCAGGCTGCTAAAGAGACTTCCTAAGCTCCTTTAACGGATTACCGCTTTAACGAAGCTTATGCTATTAAGAAGAGTGCGTTAATAACGCTAATAAGGGTATTATACTACCCTCGAAGGATTACCGCTTTAACGAAGCTTATACCGCCGAGGAATACAACTAACCCTATTATAAAGACCCCCTCGTAAATACGATAAACACTTTTAAGACTACGGGATATATTTAATTAACATAAGCTATTTAATTATCCGACTAAACGCGTAAAGACCCTTATTATCTAATTAAACGCGTAAAGACCCTTACGTAATAACTAAAAGCCCGCCGCCTGCTCCCGATAAGACTATCGTAAAGACCTTCGCTATAATAAATACCCCGCTGTCTTTCGACCCGGTACTATATATAGTTCGCTTACTCCCTTAAGCCCGGAATTATATAATAGTCCGCTTACTGCTTTAAGCCCGGCCTATTAGGTTATTCTTTACTATATAAAGAACTATTAGTATACTACTTTGCTTTTGCCGCTGCTTATGCCGCTTTGCCTTTACCGCTGCTTTACTTTTTACCGCTATTTTACTTTTTGCCGCTACTTTACTCTTTGCCGCTGCTTTACTCTTTGCCGCCTTAAAGCAGGACCTATAAGAATACAGCTACGCCCTTTTTCGGCCCGGCAATAGACCTACTTTACCCCGGCACTAATATATAGTCCGCTTGCTTTTTTAAGCCCTTATTAATAAGAATACCTTAGACAACCGCTATACGATATTAATTTCGGCCCTAACGCTATTCCCTAAAGAGAACCCCTTTAAATACCTCGTATATAAGCTATTCTATAAGTATATCGATATAAGCCGCTAGGAGGTAGATATTACGCTAGACGACGATACTATCGCCGTTACGACTTATACAGCCTATTTTATCGCCGTATCGGACTATAGCGTATATATTAACGGCCTTTAGCTCTTTAACGACTTTTAAGAATACTTTAAGGGATAGAATAATAAAGCAATATAGAATAGAGTTAATAAAGAATATATAAAGGCGCTAAAGACCTTCTTAAAAAGACGCGGGATCTACTTAAACCGTCGGAACGGCTTAAATATAGCGCAATTAGCCGCTTTATTAGACCTTAACGAGCCGCTAACCTAGCCTACTAACGAATTCGCGAAGACCTAATTCGATATCGGCACCGCGGCCTAAGAGAAGCAAGCAGCCGTAGCTACTACTACTACCGCGACGTTAGTTCCGCCTTCGCCTTTCCCTATAGCATCGTTAATCTTAGTAATGCTTAAGTCTAATAACGAAAACTCTTCGGCTTTAGCTTCTACTATTTAAAAAGCCGCTAGAGTATTATTGCTTAAGTCCTCGCCTATTATATCCTCGCCTATTATTCCGCTTGTTATTCCGGCTTCTATTACCCCTATTGCCTTAAGTCCCCCGCTATAGTATATTATTTCCGGCCCGCTATTATTAGTTATTCCCGGCCTATCTCCCGACCCCTTTATCCTTAGCTAAGTCCCCGTCGTTCCTTAGGCTATATAATATATAGTCTATCTAATAAATCACTAGTTTTAGCACCTTAAATTCACCGTCCCGCCTACCGCTTAATACTAGCCTACCGATTAGCCGTTCCTACCTACCGCCGTTCTTACCTTAATTCCTACCGCTATTCTTACCGCTATCCCTACCGCTATTCCCTACGTCCCTACCGTCGATCCCGTCCTTACCGTCCCTATCCTTAAATTCCCCCTTAAGGCATATATAATAATACCGCCGCTTAAGGTCTTAAACGTCCCTATAGACGCTAACCTTATGCTATAATTCGCTAAAGCATAGAAAAAGGACTATAGCTATATAAGAGACCTATATAATATCCTCGATAATAAAGTCCGGCTCTTTATATAGACCTATTATAGCCTATAAGTCGCCCCCGGCTAGTTCTATAGCTTAGTTAGTTAAATTCTCGCCGGCCGTGCCGAGGACTACTATAACCGGCACCTTAATTAAGATACGACGTTTTAAGGCGTATATAATGCCCTTAAACGCTATTTCGATATAAGCGTTAATTACGAATAGTACTTTACGGCGTAAACTACGATAACGTTCTTAAGGCTTTATATAAGAAGATAGACTAGAGGTACGTTTAGGAAGGTAGGAACGATGGTTAAAAGTACGAATAATCCTTTATTATAATACGGTTGCCCTCTCGTAGTAAGACTAAAGCTTGCCCTTCTTCTAAGATATATTAGGGCCTTAGGGATATACCCTTAGGCCTTAAGAGGGGTTGTTAGGGACTAGTTAGCGACTAATAGCCGAATAGTCTCTAAGCTAAAATGCATTATCTATCGTGTATATATCCCTATCTCCTAGCTCTATAGTTACGCGGGTAGCTGCGTTATAATTATCCCCCCCTTTTAAGGCGGACGCCTTAAACGCTAGGATAGCTTTAAGTACGAATAAAGTCGTAATAGCAAATAGGACTAAAATAGGATTAAACGTAGTATAAAAATTAACGACGATAGTTATTATTATATATATTATAATAATTATCGTATTAGTTACGTATTATAATAGTTACTACGCAATAAGGGGCTAGTCGCTTACGTATAGTTAGCGAACTATAATAAAGTACTACTCTTTATATATAAAGATTTTTTTCTTCTCTTCTCTTATTATATAACTATATCGAGATCTTATAGAGAAGTATATTCGGAATTAGACGAGTATATTCTAAATCTAACGAGTATATTCCGAATTAGACGAGCATATTCCGAATTAGTTTAACGCTATGCCTCTTAAGCAAACGGCAAGCGGAACGGTATAAATACCTCGAAAGAGAGGAAAGCAGACGGATAATATTTAGCCGATAGGCCCTTTAGTTATTGCTTAAGTCCTAGAGCTATCCGCAAATAGAGTATCGATTAAGGACGCCGTCGCGATAGCATAGGAAGAGATAAAGCTAAAGAAGACACGCGGGGAGAAAACCACCCTATTAGAATAACTCCTCGTAGAGAAAAACATACGAGATGCCTTAGAGAAGTCGATATCCTTATTAAAGGAAGAAACCGAAGATTAACCCTTTCGTTAATTGTTTAAGGGACCCTTTATAAGCATAAAAAACCCTATAGTAGTAGAGTCTTAAGAAGATTACGCGAATGTAAAGCGTATAACGCTAGCGGTTATTAAATCCGAAACATTTTCGTTATCTAGTAAAGACGATAGAGACGAAGACATAGAGGCGAATACTAAAGGAGATACTATCGATAAAAGGAATATCTAAAAAAGGACGTCGCTTAAGAAAAAGGGCAAGAAGGCCGCGAATATAAAAAGTCGTAAGGCGAAAGGGTGCTATATCACTAAGCTATACTATATTAAGTGCCTTAATAGCAGTATATAAGGGTTTAGCGATAATAAGGACGATACTACTATAGTCGAACTATATTATATATAAGAGGATGCGCGATTAAGCCGATATATTTAATATAACTTACGTAGTAACCTCTACGAGCCTATAAGCTCTTTATTCCCCCTTTAGTCGAGATGCAATCGCTAATAAAATTATAGGTGCCGCTAATAATATCCGGAGATATAGCTAATCTATGCGCTATTTAGACAAAGATAGCTAAGTTATAGACTACTCGGGATAAGACGGAGAAAAAGAAGATAAAGTTAATCTTCTACTAAGTTTATACGTCGTTTATAGCCGTAATAACGGCCTACCGAAAGGAATAGGAGGTATTAAGTACTAAACGTTTATATATAAAACGCCGTCTTAAATACCAGCAGGCATCGATAGAGCGACGGAAAGCTATGCGCGAGAATAAAGACTAAAAGCTTCGTCTAGTGATTAGTAACGTAGGTTTTACCCTATAGCGGGTAGGACGAGAATATGCATACGATGATTTACACGAAATAATCGAGGAGAGCGGTCGCTAAGGAAGAGGCGAGTAGGCAAAGCGTCTCTTAGTTATTACGGAGTTTATAAGCGAGATAAAAGTAGGAGACTTCTACTATATAGATATTAAGGAATAAAGGCGAAGTAGCGGCGGAGTAGCAATAGAAAAGTTAGGGTAAGCTAAAAAGAAGTTATATCGTAATACGTAACTTCCGCCGTTTCTTTAGCCGTATCTTTAGGTATTCGTTAATAAGTTCTTAGGCATTCGCTATATCGTCTTAAGCAACCTACTCGTTGTATTTAGCTAGCCAACCTTCTTATTTCACTAAGTAGTAGGTAACGCCTTTCTTCTTCTTATAGTCCTTAATTTACTAGACTAACTATTCTCCTTCGGCATCGTTAAGGTTAAGCATCAGCAGTAATTCGCTAGGGTGTTAGTTAGTAGCCTATTCTACCTACGGCTTAAGAAGACTAATATAAAATATATTATAAAGCCGGTCGTATTTCTCTAGTAGGGCTAAGCGGTACGCTTGCTTGCTAATAGCTTAAAGGACCTTAAAAGGTCTAATGTATTTAGGTAATAACTTCCTTCTTTAGTCCTTAAGACGTAAGTTCTTCGTAAAGAGTCCTACTAAGTCCTTAACCTTAAGGGTAAGTGGCTTATAATAGAGGTTATAGAATTTCTTTTACGACTTAATAGCTTATCGCTAATAAGTCTCTAGCTTTTTCCTTAAGTCTACTAATTTGCTAATACGAGCTCTCGCTTTAAGTACTCCCCTACTAGTAGCATTGTCTATAAGGTAGATATAGTAGTTTAGTTAGTATCCGAATAATGCCTTATTAGGCGAAAAGCCTATAGTTGTATTCTTCGTATTATTATAAGCGAACTAAGCCTCTCGTAGTAGTCTAGGCTAGTTATTCTATTCGGCATTTATATAATACCGAAGGTAGTATTATAGTGTTTAATTTACCCGTTCGGTCTAACCGTCGGTTTATAGGTAAAAGGCTATCGATAACCTACGTTTTATCCGTAATATATAATAGAGGTCTAACTAAAACTTACTAGTAAATAGAGATCCTCTATTAGAAATAATGCCTTTCGGTACTCTATAGATAAGCTTAATCTTATAATAAAAAGCCTTAGCTAACTTAAGCGCTATTATTGTCTTAAAGACCGCGAGAAATACGCTATACTTAGTGTATTAGTTAACGATTACTAGTATTACGTTAACTTCTCTACTATCGAACTATAACTCCGGAAAACCGGTAGTAAAGTCTATAGAGACTTCTTCCTAAGGTCTTATAGGAATAAGCAGCGACTTAAGGGCGCTGTATAGGCGATGCCGCTTTAGGACGGCGCCTTAATAGATATAATATAAACGCACGTAGCTGTTTATATTACGAGCTATTCCTTCCTAGAAGAATTTCTAGGATAGGAGGTCTTTCGTATAGGCTATTCCGAAGTATCTTATAAAGGGATCGTTATAGTAGAGCTAAATAAGCTCTTGCCTTAAGGCAACCTCTACGGGCACTACGATTTTTCCCGAATGTAAAATAAGTCTATCTAAGCTTAATGACTAAGGACTTACCCCTTCTTTTAGGGTACTTTCGGCCTATACTTACTATATAGTCTACGGATCTTCCGCTTAAGTCCTCTTAAGGAGCTTAAAAAGGGGCTCGGAGATATTGCTCTTATAGACCCTTTTATAACGAGCTGCTAACCTAGCTAATTATCTTTAATACCGTTATTTATAATTAACGATATCTTTAACTTAGGTAGCTAACTTAGCGGGACTCGTTCCTAAATACTAAGCGATTAAATCTTAAAGAGCTTATGTATTTTCGTTACGTAAAGATATCTCGTTAAGCTTAAAGATAGTAGAGACCTAAGAACTCGTCTTAAGGTCGCTTTTTGCAGAATCTATAGCTATATACACCTGCTAAATAACTGCTAACTTTTATTATAGTTCCGGGAGTAGCTCTATAGACGGTAGGGCTTCGTCTATAAATTCTAGCTTCCTTAATAAAGCATCGGCAGGATTTAATTTACCGGCTTAGTATTTAATTATAAAATTAAAAGGAGCTAGGTATATATACTAACGTGCTTATCTTCTATTAAGGGATATTTGCTTTATAAAGCCTTAAAGGTTTTAGTAATCTAATAAAACTTTAACGGTGTTCGCCGCCCTTTCGACGTAGTATCGCTAATGTTTAAATAACTTAATAATAGTAAACATCTCTTAATTTAGGGTGCCGTAGTTAAGCTTAAGGCTAGTAAACTTCTGTAATTAAAAAGCAATCGGATAATAGTAGCCTTCGTTATCGGGCTACGAAAGAATGCTAGCTATTGCGAAAATTAAGGCATTAGTCTTAATGCGAATCGGTCTTTAAGGGTCGAAGTGTTAGAGAAGTAGGGCCGTTGTAAAGGCGTTCTTTACGGCGTAAAACGCTATTAATTCGCTAGTGTTTAGCTATACTTATCCGGGCTTTCTTCCTTTAACACTCCCTTTTAATAACGCAGTAAGAAGGGCAATAATACTAGAGTATCTTAAAATAAATCGTCGGTAATAATTTATAAAACCGAGAAAAACTTAAATATTATAGAAAGAACGAGGTTCTTCTTAATTTATAATAGCCTTAACGCGGGCTAGGTCTATTACAACTCCGTTAATAGATAAGATAAATCCTAAAAACTCTAAAGACTGCTTATAGAAAGTATACTTCGATAAATTAGCGAATAGCTCGGTATTCTTTAGTCGTTTAATAATTTATCGTAAGTGTTCTATATACTCTTCGTAGGTCTTAGAAAAGATTAAAATATCATTAAGGTAGACGACGTAAATAGTGTCTATAAGGCCTTTAAGAGCTTAGTTAATATATAACTAAAATGTAGTAGGGGCGTTAGTTAATCTAAATAGTAATACTAAATACTCGTAGTAACTATAGCGAGTACGAAAGGCTATCTTCTATTTATCCCCTCCTTTAATCCGGATGCGTTAGTATGCGTTTTTTAGGTTAATCTTTTAAAAGTATTTAGCCCTTTAATAACGGTCTATAATCTCCGAAATAAAGGGGAGTAGGTAGCGATTTTTATCGGTAATGCTATTAACCCTTTAGTAGTCTATATAAAGGCGTAAAGTGCTGTCTTTCTTAGGCATAAAAAGGATAGGAGCCCCGGCCGAACTCTTAGACTTCCGAATAATGCTATGCTTAAAGGACTAATCTAACTACTCCTTTAGAACCTAAAGTTCGGATTAAGAAAGAGGGTAAATAGGTCTAAAAGGTAGCTTAGAGTCGGGCAATAGGTTAATCGTATAATTAGTGACTTTCTTCCTTAGTAATAAATCGGCCTCGTGCTTAGAAAACACGTCTTTAAAGTCTAAAAGAGTCGCCGGTATTTCCTCCCCTATTCGCTTAGGGTTCGCTAAGTTATTATCTTTATCGGGAAATAGCATAAAATTTAGGTCTAGTGTGATTGTATAGACTTATGCCTTATTCCGACACTTATGTAAAAATTTCTACGGTTAGCGTAATAACACCTTAGAAAGTTAGTGTTTAAACTACTAAGCGCGTTTAAAAGGAATAAGATAAATGTGTTCCTAAGAAAGTACGGGTATACTAAGCAAAACTAGTGCGTCGTCGGGTTTTAATCCGTTGTCGATGCCGATATAAAGGCGAATAACTATCTTTTCCCTATAGCGATTGTCTTAGAGTTAGATAGAAACTTCCTAGACTTTATATCGTCTTATAAGTATATTCCCGACTACCTTTAATCTAGGGGTTAATAAAGGAAGCTATCGTAGCCCTTATTTTTAAGTAAAGTTTATATCTACTAGGTTTACTTTACTACCGTAATTAAGATTAACGATGATTTTATAAGGTGTTCGCCCTAGTAGCTTTCTAATAGTACGTAGTCTCTTAACTACCTTTACCTATAGTTTAGTTAAAGGAGAGGCATTTACTTCGACTTTTAGGCGTTTCCCTCCTTCTTCGTCGTCTTTAAATCGGCTACGGCTCGGTTAGCTCTCGCTATCGCCTAGCAATCGGCTTATATATAGCCTGGTTTTTTATAATACTAATAAATAACTATGCCGGATTAGCTTTCGCTGTTTCTATACGAATTTCCTCCCCGGTTATTGCTACGGCTATTCCTACCGTATCTATTCCTACCGTTGCGACTATTGCGACTATTTCCTCGGCCGTTGCTACGGCCGTTGCTACGACTATTTCTACGGCTATTCGAGGTTAATCTAGCGGCGTCGGAATCTTAATAGTTATTAGTAGATCTATTTCGGCCTTTACGTCGGCGATAGCCTATCGAACGGGAGCCTCTTGCCCTTTAAGTTAAGGTCGACTAGTCGTTAGTTAGCTTTACGGGGCGCTTCTTATTTCCTAGAGTATCTTAGAAGCGTTAAGCGAGTTAGACTATCTCCTTACGAGTATTGTCTTAAATAGACGCTAAATAAAAGGAGATTTAATCCCGAAGATCGGGACGTAACTTCGTAAAAAAGGAAAGTATATAAGTTTTTTCTAGCGAACGTTCTAGGTATTACTTAAGGGAATCTAGGTAAAGAATAAAATCGAGGGGGGACTAACCCTCTCGTTAGCGTGCTTCCTATAGTTGCATAGCTAAGAGAGTCTCGCGATTAGTAGTATCTTTAATTAAAATTAAGGTCTAGTTACGAAAATTATCTTAGTTAGTATAAAGTAATTCCCTCTTTATAAGGAGCTTTTCGTCGAGGTATCGCCTCTATCTCGCCTTATAGTCTATATATATAGTTAAGGGCATATAAGATTTTATTCTTATTACGCTTAAAACGACGTAGGGTAGCGATAAAGGCATCCTTAAGATCGCTAATCTAATCGAGACGTTTTTAAGGGTTAGTCGGTTGTAATAACTAAGGAATGTTTTTTATTTTAATTTCCCTACTATAACTCTCCCTCGATTTAGTTAACTATCGGCGACGTTTATATAAGTCCTTGCTAAATAAGTCACCCTACTGCGAAAATTCCTCTCGAAGTTCCGCAATCCTATCTCTTAATCTTTTCTCCTCCTCTAGCTCTACGGCTCTTGCTTAAAGGGCTATAAGGACATCTATACGCGGAAGGGTAGGTCGTAAAAGGCCGGCTTGCGTTTAACTTCGCGAGGGGATAGATTAAGCCCTCTCGGGTAGCGAAAAAATTAGTAATAGCGTCCTAAGACGCTCGTTATAGCCCTTATATAAGTTAGTGTATTTATCTTCTAATATTAGTTCCGTTACGCGAGGTAACGGCGATAGGCTAGCGACTCGATAGCTAGTACGACTTATTCGGCCTACGCGGCCTATACGTCCGGAAACGCGCCTACCGCGCGGCGCTATCGCTCTTAGGTAACTAAAAAAGAGAAGCTTTAGAAATTGTAAGAAGATAGACTAAAGGTACGTTTAGGAAGGTAGGAACGATAGTTAAAAGTACGAATAATCCTTTATTATAATGCGGTTGCCCTCTCGTAGTAAGACTAAAGCTTGCCCCTCTTTTAAGATATATTAAGGCCTTAGGGATATACCCTTAGGCCTCGAGAGGGGTTGTCGGGGACTAGTTAGCGACTAATAGCCGAATAGTCCCCGAGCTAAAATGCATTATCTATCGTGCATATATCCCTGTCTCCCGGCTCTATAGTTGCGCGGGTAGCTGCGTTATACTTTAAGCCTAACACCTGGAAAAGCCCTTTCCTAAAGTCCTTAAGATGCTATTTAATAGGCTATAGCTTATTTAACGCGCCTTTAGAAGGTCCTTCGTAGACTAAGACCTAGAGACTAACGTCCTATTGCGAGAGCTATTTTCAGACCTACGATCGTCCCTCGAAACGCACCTCGCACGCCGCCCCGACTAGCTGTTTTTCGGCCGTATAAAAGGTCGTTCTAAGGCACTACGTTCTATGCGTTCGAGACCCGGTCTTAGTTAGCCGTACGGACGAGGCTACGGACGCTAATAGTAAGGCTATATCCTAGCCGAAAAGGATAATAATAACGATAGGACCGATACGTTTAGCTAGCTAACCCTTTCCGACGCTCCTTAGTAGCCGAGATAACGTTCTTTTTGCGCCTTTTATTCTTTATTTAAAGACTGCGAGTGTATTCCCTGCTTTATTTTTTCCTTTTTCGGCGCTTTATTCTTCCCCTTGTCGGAGCCCTATTTCTCTTTTGCTTCGCGCCCTAAAATAACCCTACTACGCTCCGGCAACGTTCTTTTCCCGGCCTAAACACACGCTCTATTTTACGCTTCGTTTTACGCTCTTTTCCCGGCCCGAAGATAACTCTATCTCTTGCTCTGCTTTACCCCTCTGCTTCGCCCTAAAGCTTAATGCTTCCTAACGCTTTTTTCCTATACGTTATACGGCTGTTTGTAAGGCTATTATAAGGTTAAAAAGCTAGATCTACGATAATAATACTGCCTTGTTTAACCGGGCTATAGATCCCTATTTAGCCCTTTATTACAACCCTTATTGCTACGTTCTTTTTAGGCTACTATTTCTATAATCTTATAAAGACTACTAGTATAGGAATAAGGGATAAGGGATACGTACGAGGCAGTTATAGGCACGTGATCCTACGTAATTACGTGTGTGTAATAAGGCTACGTTACCTATAAAGGGGCCTCCTTTCCCCTCTTCCTTCCTAGCTAGATAAGACAATAAGAACCTAACCGTATACTATTACACGTGCGATAGGTTCGCTTCCGGCTGCTTACCGTAGTAGAGCCCTACTAATAGAGGGTCTTATTAAGGACTTCTTAACGAAGCTAGTAGTTATAAATATCTATATAGCGAAGCTTCGTCTATAAAGTAGCGACTTTAGTAGTAACTAGTCGGATAGTCTTTATATTATTATATTAAATATAAATGCGGGAGTTATTAAAGGAGACGTCGAGCTCTTTAATAAGCCTACTTACGTAGATTAACTCCTTTACTGCTTATAATAACGCTAGGAGCTTAGCCTCGGTTATTAAGGTTATAACTATATCTTATTTATTAGCTCTTTAGCCGATTAAGCCTCTAAATAGCTTTATAGCAAATGCCTAAGAGCTTTTCCGGTCGGTGTTATCGGAGAAAGAGGCGTTACTTACTACTTTAAAGTCGTCCTTACCCCCTAGACGAAGCGTAAGTCCTTAGGTAAAGTATAGATAGTAGAGAACTTGATTAACAGCGTCTTTATATTCCGGTCTAAGGTTGCTATTAAATTTATATAGTTTTAATATAGCAAACGCAATATTAGGGCGGGTAATAACCGCCGCGTATAGTATATAACCTACGTTTACTTAGTAAGCTCGTATCTTATAGTATTTAGCGATCCTTTCGTAGGGGAGAAGCTCTTTTACCCCTATCGGTATATCGAAGGGGCGGCGTTTATTTATAAGTCGGTAGATCTTATTAATATAGGCGGCTTATAAAAGCTATATATACCGTTAATTACGGTCTCGTATAATCTTAATGCCGAAGAACTATTATAGGTTATTACCGCCTATAAGCTTATATTTTCCCCGAAGTTAATTTTAGAGAGATTTAGCCCTATCTTAATCCTTCTTATAATATATAAAGACAATATTATCTATATAGAAGAAGACGATTATGCCGTTAAACGTTAAGTAGTATATTTCGTATAGCACTATCTAAAACCCTATCTCCCGAAGTATTAACGTAAGTTCGCGATGCTATAAAAGAAAGGATTTTCGCAGTCTATAAAAGGCTTTATTAAGTCGGAGGATAATAGAGTGTTTTCTATACCCTAGCGGCATCTTTATATATATAATCTCGTCGAGCCTTACGTTAACGAACGCGTTAACCGTATTATACTATATTAGTTTAAGGTCGAACCTTATAGCTATCGTTATAAGTGTTCGGAAGCTTCGTCTTACGAGGGTTACTACGTAAGTCTTTTATCTATTTCGAAGCTATTAATCCCCTTAGACGACTAGTCTTGCCTTATACTTCGAGAGCCTTCCGTGCTTATCTATTTTATATACGTATACCTATATATAGTCGAGGACTTAGCCTTTCTTCGTAAGTATTTTAGAGTTAACCTCGGTCTAGGACTTTATTTCTTTTTAACTCTAAAAATGCGTTCTCTCCGCCTCCTTAAATTAAGGGCTAAGTAGGTGTTATTTAAGCTATCTATAATATATTAGGATAGCTAAAAGGTCTCGTCGATATACCTACCTTTTTAGGATTAAGCGGTCGAGGTAAGCCTTATCTTTAAACCGTAATATATTAGTATCTTTCGAGATCGGTGCGGCTTAAGTGCCTACTATAAATATAGAGTGCTAATAGGCGAGTTTTTATTTCTACGGAGGGGTTAACTCCTTATTTATAGGCTATAGAGGGGTCAACTCCTAATTATATAGACGTTTTGCTATAGAGGGGTTTACTCCTTATTTAAGTAGATTTTTATTTGCCTATAGAGGGGTTAACTCCTAATTATATAGACTTACCGTAGAGGGGTTTACTCCTTATTTATACGGACTTAATGCTATAGAGGGGTTTACTCCTTATTTATATAGACTTAATGCCGCGGAGGGGTTTACTCCTTATTTATACGGACTTAGTGCTACGGAGGGGTTTACTCCTTATTTATATAGACTTAGTGCTATAAAGGGGTTTACTCCTTATTTATATAGACTTAATGCCGCGGAGGGGTTTACTCCTTATTTATACGGACTTAGTACTACGGAGGGGTTTACTCCTTATTTATATAGACTTAGTGCTATAGAGGGGCTTACTCCTTATTTATATAGACTTATATTTGCCTAGAAAGCTGCTCGAGAGGGATCGAGATACTCGCTCTATAGCTTTATAGTCTAGTTAGCGAGATATAATTATATTATAGCTATAGATAAAGCCGCCGGGGGAGTGCTTAAAGGAGTAGGAAAAGGCTTAAATCGAGCTTCGGTATACTGCTTTATATTTCCCCGGTCGTTTTTAAGCGCTATTGCGTAGTCTATATCGTAGTTTACCTTAGGTTTAAGGTTTATATCTTAGTAGACGAGGATATTGTCGAATACTTAATTATCGAGAACTTATAGTATATTAATTTAATTATTATTAGGGAGAGTAATATTCCTTAGGGCTAAGGCTAGCTCCTTAAGGTCGCACTCCTTAACGCTTTCGGTAAGGTTTTTAAATATTTCATCGAAAATCTCTTACTTATCGAAAATAATATCTCGAGTAGTAATAACCTTCCCTTCTATAGGAACCTAGACTTAGTAGATATTAGAAGATATATCCTATTAGGAAGCCTATTTAAGCTTATAGGTTAAGCTTTTTAAGGCGTTGTTTCTTCTCTTAGGCCGTAGTTATTATCGCAAACGCTTTATATCCGTAGGCATAAAGATACTATTACGCTAGCTTTCTCTTAGTTAGCTTCTTGTAAGGGGATTCCTACTTATAGCTATATTTTAGCGTGCGATTATAGAGATATATAGCGGACTTATAAATCTCTCGCTAAAGCTAGGTTAAGAGCTTTCCTTACATCGCTTTAGACTTATCCTTAATTATACCCCCTAAGTGCTTAGCGCCGCTATTTTAATCTTATATATATAAGGCCGAGGGCTCGATTTTAAGGAGCCTTACGTTAAGGAATGCTTCTACTACCGGCTTCTAAGTGGTAATCTCGTTATTATACTTAACGATCTTAGTGTAAAACTAGTATTAGTGCTTTAAGTAGTCGAGGCCTGACTTAAGGGCCGTAATAATAGTTTCTACAAGACGGTTTTAAAGGTAGTAATCCTATATAAAGCCGCTTGCTCTATCGGTTAAAAGCATTAGCGAGTTATAGCCCTTATTGTCTAGCACGAAGCTATAGAAGTCTATCGCAATTCTCTCGCCTACGATACCGTTATCTCAAAGGGCTTATTATATTATCCGTTTTGCTTTAGCGGTGCCGTAGTTATCGTACTATACGGTTAAGATGCCTTTAATCTTAATACCTTCGGAGTAGTTAACGAGGTGTTTTAGGGCTTATAGTCCTAGGTGCCTTATTCGGAGATGCTAGAGTTTAGCAATAGCCTTTTGCGGCGTCTGTTTAGTATAGCTATTAAACTTATTTCGGCGGTTATAAAATGCCCGCCTTATTATATAGTAAGGGATATACTTAAGCACGAATTAGCCGTAGTATTATTTAATAAGACCGACGATAGTATTATCCGCCGAACGAAGTGCTAATAGCCTATAAGGTCGTTTGTCCTACTAAAGTCCCTACTGCTTTAATAGCCTATAAGAGATTAGATTATATATAAAGTTCTTATAGATAGCAACGTTAAGTAAGCGTAGTACTTACGGTTTAAACGATAGGGTTTATAGGCGGACGTTAACTTTACCGTAGCCGAGGATAGGCACTTTTTCGGCGCTTGCCTAAAGAAAATCTCCTTTATCTACTATTCTAAAGTTTTTAAACCGGGAAATCTCGTTAAAGATATAGAGGGTTATACTATAATCTAGGATTAAAGAGTAATAAAGAGGGTAGATATCGACGTTAAAAGACGCATTAACTAAAGGGGCGAGGAATAAAGCCGAAGGGCATCTTCCTCTCTCCTATATAAGTTAATCCGTCTTATTATTATTCTTAGTTCCCCTCTTGCCTCTATGTCTTTAGGCTTCTTTCGCGACCTTAGGGTTCTTTATATTCTTAGAGATAATATCCTTTTTGCTTTTAGGCTATTAGTCGGGCGCTTTATTAAGGTTAACCTCTTAGCAATTCTCTATTAAGTAGCCTTTTATAGAATAGAGCTTATAGTAAGGGATACCTCTCTTATCTATATTAGTAAATCGCGACCTCTTTTTATTATTTTTGCTTTTCTAGTTATTCTACTAGCTGCTCTACTCTTCGTCTTATCCCGCATAGGAAAGGCCGAAGGAGCCTTTCTTAGTGTAAGATAGTTAAGTAGGCTATTTATCTATAAATATAGTAAATTCGTTAGTTATAGAATAGATATTAAAATCCTTCTCCTTTTCTACGTAAGAGAGGTTAAAGGAATTAACCTAGTTAGGAAAATATAGATTAATAAAACCTAGAAAGTTAGCAACCTAAATACTCTTATAGGTAGCTTCGGGAAGTTCTTCCTAAATGCCTTTATATATAATCTTCTTCTAGCTCTTAAGCTAAAGGTGCTAGTTCTTTAGCTAACTTAAGGAGGGCTTAACTACCGCTTTATAGTAAACCTAAAGGGCTCGATAGATATCTTCTAGCTTGCCTTTTGCCTTTTTATTAAGCGTAGCGTATTAGTCCTTAAGATCTTTATCTAGCTTACAATAAGTCTAGAAAAGGTAGTTAAAGATAGTTAAGGCGATCTAAGTATAGAGCTCCTTAATGTCTTTCTTCTAGCTCTCCTATTTCTTCTCTTTATATAGAAATATCTGCTATTATTAAGTGCTTTAAGGAGGTTAGCGTCCTTATTAGACTATTTATTCGTCCGCTATACGAGAGCGAGATCCCCTCGGAGAGTCGTCTTTAATAGGCATATCCGGAATAGGAAAAAGCCTTTTAGTGCTAAAGACCTAATCCTATAGGTTGCTATCGAGGACCTACGCCTTAAACTTATTATCCTAAACGGACTAATTAGCGTTTTCGACGAGGATAACTTTAGTATTCTTCTTAGTAGATATAGTAATTGTTTTTGCCTAAAGGGAGCCTATTTTTAATATTTTATATCGTATTTTCGATAGATTAAAGGCTAAGACTCTTAATTATTAGATCGTAGATCTACGGCTTAGACTAAATAAGCGTTATAATAGGTCTAGATAGGTTGTATAGCAAAGAGGTTATATTAATGTAATATATAATAATGCGTGTTATACGTACTCCCTTCTTTTTATAAGGGAGCCGTATTTAAGAGATATTTCCCTTACGTTACGTAGCGGTTATACTAACCTAATCGTTATAACCTCTATTATATAATCTAACACCGCCTATAACGTAGTTACGCGTAAAGAAGGCTTTGCCCTTACTATTGCCGGGAAGAAGCCTAATACAGCCACGCCTTTATACGTCTACCTACGCTGCTTTAAGGGGCGTAAATACGTCGACTACGGCAATAAGGCTATCGCCAAACGCCGGAAAATAAGCACCTAGATAACGCAATGCCTCTATCGCCTAGTCTTAAAGCTCGACTAGGTAATAGGTCTATAGTCAGCCTCCTTCCCTAAGGGGCAGCCCTTAGACCCTAAGAGATAGCTTAATAATATAGGTAACGATATAGGCCTTAATACAGGCTATAACTACCCCTTTATCGAGCTAATAGCTTATGCTAAGTATAAAGGGGAGTGTTAGTAGGGCTCTCTACGGTAAGCAGCCGGAAGTAAACCTATCGCACGTGTGATAGTATACGGTTTAGGTTCTTATTGTTTTATCTTCTAGCTAGGAAGGAAGAGTAGAAAGGGGGCCCCTTTATAGGTAACATGGCCTTGTTGCACGCACGTGATCACGTGGGATTACGTGGCTGCAACTGCCTCGTACGTATCCCTTATCCCTTATTCCTATACTAGCAGTCTTTATAAGATCGTGAAAAACAGCAGCCTAAAAGAACGTAGCAGCAAGGGTCGCAATAAGGGGCTAAACAGGGATCTATAGCCCGGTCAAACGGGGCCGTGTTGTTATCGTAGATCCGGCTTTTCAACCTTACAACAGCCTTGCAAACAGCCGTACAACGTACGGGAAAAGAGCGTTAGGAAGCATCAAGCGGGGCGAAGCAGAGCAAGAGACAGAGTCATCTTTAGGCCGGGAAAAGAGCGTGAAACAAAGCGTGTTCGGGCCGGGAAAGAACGTTGCCGGAGTGCTATAGGGTCGGCACATAACGTTGCCGGAGTGCTATAGGGTCGGCACATAACGTTGCCGGGGCGAAATAGGGCTTGTTTCGGGGCGCGAAGCAAAAGAGAAAAAGGGCGCCGAAAAGGGGGAAAAACAAAGCAGGGAATACACTCGCAGTCTTTAAAAACAAAGAACAAAGGCAGGGGCATAAAGAACGTTATTTCGGCCACTAGGGAGTGTTAGATAGGGTTAGCTAGCCGAGCTTATTAGTTCTATCGTTATCGTTATCCTCTTCGGCTAGGATATAGCCTTATTGTCGTCCGTAGCCTTGTCTATATCCTTAGCTAGGGCCGGGTCTCGAACGTATAGAACCTCGTATATATCCCTTAGGACGACCTCTTATACGGCCGTATTAGTTAAAAGACTAGTCGGGGCGGCGTGTAAGGTGCGTTTTAAGGGAGGATCGTAGGTCCGAAAATAGCTCTTCGATGCGTACGGCCGGGTGGAAAAGGGCGGGCTCGAGTTCCGGAACGCTACGGCAGGCCCGGACGAGAGTTATTCGCAAAGGCTCGTTTGTTTCTAAGTCCTAGTTTGCGAAAGAACCACTAAGGGCTCGTTAGCAAAGCTATAGCTTATTAAATAGTAGCTCGAGCACCTCCTGCATAGTCTTCCTAGGGTTTTAGGTCTAGAGCCTTTAGAATAACGTCGTTATCTACTCCGTAAAGTACTATTAATAATTGACTTCTGTATCGAAGTAGCGTTTAAGGGCATCGTATACGCCTTAGAACGACGTATTCTAATCTAAGTGCCGGCTATAGTAGTCCTCGGCACGGCCGGCGAGAATTTGACTAACTAGGCCGTAGAACTAGCCGGGGGCGACACGCAGGCTATAATAGGTCCGTATAAAGAGCCGGACCTTATCGTCTAGGATATCGTACGGGTTTCCTATATAGCTATATTCCTTCTTCCACGCCTTAGCGAATTTTAGCACGAGGTTAGCGTCCGTAGGGACGTTCGGGACTTCGGGCGGCGGCATTATTATATATGCCTTAAGAGGGAATTCGGGGACAGTAGGGACGGGAGCGACGGCAGGGACGCGAGGAACGGCGGCAGGAATAGCGGCAGGAATCGGGGCAAGTAGGAACGGCTAGGCGGTAGGCTAGTACTAGGCGGTAGGCGGGATAGCGAATTCAGGGTGCCGGAACCGGTGACTTATCGGATAGACCGTGTGTTATATAGCCTAAGGAGCCTAGGGAACGACGTTAGGGACTTAGCCGGGGATAAAGGGGTCGGGAGACGGGCTGGGAAAGACTAGTAGTAGCGGGCCGGAAATAGGAATAGCGGATGGCAGAACAAGTCCTTTATCTAATCTTCGAGCAGGCTGCGTGCCGCTAGGGCAGTAGAGGCGGTAGAGGCAGCGACGGGAGATTAGTCTAATATCTTATAGTCCGCTAGGGTATTCTTATTAAAGAAAGCTTAAAGAAATAAGCGGACTTATTCGTTAGTGCTAGGGTAAAGTAGGTCTATTGCCGGACTAGAAAAGGGCGTAGCCGGGTTTTTATAGGTCCTACTTTAGGGCGGAATTAGGGCAAGCAGAAACGGCTAAGCGGTAGGCTAGTACTAGGCGGTAGGCGGGATAGCGAATTCGGGGTGCCGGAACCGGTGACTTATCGGATAGACCGTGTGTTATATAGCCTAGGGAGCCTAGGGAACGACGTTAGGGACTTAGCCGGGGACAAAGGGGTCGGGAGACGGGCCGGGAAAGACTAATAGTAGCGGGCCGGAAATAGGAATAGCGGATGGCAGAACAACGGGCGAAGGAACAACGGGCGAAGGAACAACGGGCGAAGTCAGCGGCAGAGCTATCGTTGCGGCGGCAACTAACGCGGCGGCGGGCGGCGACGATAATAACAATCTAGCAGCTTCTTAAATGCTGTTAGCGGACGAGGCTAGTACCGTTAATGCGGCGGCGGCAGCAGCTGTAGCGGCTTCGGGCCAAGCTAGCGGCTCTTCGAGGTTCTATAGGGCGACGAATTACGCTACGTTTAAGCCGTTCTTTCTATTAACGTAGATACCGCGCCTGTTTAAGAGGTTCTTTAGGACTTTGCGGTATTCCTTATTAGCCTTCGTCTAAGTTGCTTTAGTCTACCCTTCGAAATGCTCTTAGAAATCGTCTAGCATATCGGGGCCGCGGGCGTATACGTTAGCCTCGCAAACGGCTAAGAATCTCGCTACCGAGGTCATTACGACGGCCTTATTGTCTTCCGGGGCGACCTAGGTGTCCTAATAGCTAATGTCGATATGCTTATAGAAGGAGCCGTAGATCGGCACGTCCTTTATCTAATCTTCAAGCAGGCTGCGTGCTGCTAGGGCAGTAGAAGCGGTAGAGGCGGCGACGGGAGATTAGTCTAACATCTTATAGTCCGCCGGGGTGTTCTTATTGAAGAAAGCTTAAAGAAGCAAGCGGACTTGTTCGTTAGTGCCGGGGTGAAGTAGGTCTATTGCCGGACCGGAAAAGGGCGTGGCCGGGTTCTTATAGGTCCTGCTTTAGGGCGGCAAAGAGCAAAGCAGGTAGCATACACTAGCAGTTCTTTAAACAGCAAAGAACAACTAGTAGGGGTGTATGTATAATGCCGGGCTTAAGGGAGCAAGCGGACTGTATGTATAATGCCGGGCTTAAGGGAGCAAGCGGACTATATATAGTGCCGGGTCGGAAGACGGCGGGGTCTTTATTATACACGAGGGTCTTTGTGATAGTTTTATCGGGAGCAGGCAGCGGGCTTTTAATAGTTGTTTTTGCGTGAGGGTTTTCACGCGATAGTCGTAATTAAATAGCTTATGTGTTAATCGAATGTATCCCGTAGTATCGGGAGTTTTTATCGGGTTCGCGAGGGGGTCTTCGCGATAGGGTTAGTCGTATTCCTTAATAGCATAAGCTTCTATAAAGCGGTAATCCTCGAGGGTAGTATAATACCCTTATTAGCGTTGTTAACGTACTCTTCTTAACGGCACGAGCTTCTATAAAGCGGTAATCCGTTAAGGGGAGCTAGGGAATTCTCTTTAGCGGCTACCGAAAGCTAGCTATTGTTATCGCAACAGCCGTCGGTTCTAGTTCGGGAAGATCCTTCGTTCTTAGCACAAACAGCCCTCTCTAAATATACGGATTAGGATTGTGTTAATCGGATCCGTGCACGTTTAAGGGTTAAGTCTGTCTCTTCCACCTAGCTAATCTATAATTAAGCCGATTCAATTAGTTTAATTAAGCTAGTCAATCACTAATTAGTATTAGTAGGGCTCTCTACGGTAAGCAGCCGGAAGTAAACCTATCGCACGTATAATAGTATACGGTTTAGGTTCTTATTGTCTTATCTTTTAGCTAGGAAGGAAGAGGGGAAAGGGGGCCCTTTTATAGGTGACGTAGCCTCGTTGCACGCACGTAATCACGTGGGATCACGTGGCTGCAACTGCCTCGTACGTATCCCTTATCCCTTGTTCCTATAGGGAGGTTATTTTAAAGCACGCCTCGGAGATCGTCCGGCTATATAACAACGGCTTAAGACTAGTTTTTATTATATAATAGCTTCGATCCCGCTTTAACAAAGACCCCGACCTAGCAGGCATTATAGCTAAGTAGATATACAATGCCCTTACTCGCTATCGTTAGGAAGAGCTTACTAAGCGCATACAGCTTTAATTCCTCTACGATAAGCTTAATAAATCCGACTTCTTTATCTATAACACCCGCGATCTATAAGGCCGACTATCTGCCCTCTTTTTAGCCCTAAGAAGCGGCATTAAGCTACTCCGTTAGTTTCCTAATGTCTAGCAACTAGACTATACCTATAAGACTAACCGATTTAATATACCTCTTCTTAATATATATAGTATAACGCATATTAAGAAGACCTTCTCAATCGCCTTAGTCTTTTTACCCGGCGAGGCTAAACCTTAATACCGTTAGGTTATTTTAGCCTTACTTACGTTCCTCGTAAGGGAAGGAATTCCGCCTCCTTAGGTTATCGTAACTAACCGCGAATTAGCTCTTATAAACGCCCTTATATCGTTTAAGGAGCTTAAGAATATACCTTAGCTAATCTACCGCTAGCACGTTAATAAGAACGTGCTTATAAAGTGTAAGACTTACTTCCCTAAGGCTAGCCGGGTAGTAAGGCGTATCGTACGTGCGCTAGCCTTTACTATATTCCTTAAAGACTAAGGGGAGCTTATTACCTTAGAGACTATAAGCAGCTTTAAAGAACGCCTCTAAGCCTTTAAGTCCGCGCATCCGGCTATAGCCGTAAGTTATACGCTATAAACGTAGCTCGACCTATAGAAGGAAAAGTTCGTTACCTACTTTATCGATCGGCATTGTTACTTTAGGCATACTATAACCTCTATAGTAGAAGGACTATATACCTCTATAAAGCGGTTCCTTTAGTCTTTAATAAGGGATCTAACGACTATCTTTAATAAGTTTAATGCCTTTTAGGCATATTAAGCCTCCGAGATCGTATCTATCTAACGTTATAGTATATATAAGATTAGCTCCTTTACCCTTAAGGACCTATATCTCCCTATTCGCGAGAGAGTATCGTCTTAGGCCCTTGCCTTCGTTACCGAAGAATACGCTACGATTCGGACGAAAAAGCAGACAAAGAAGCTAATACAGCCGCTAGGCCACTGCCCCTATACCCCCTATAGCTTTAATATAAGCATAGGTTTACTATGCCGGCATATAGTCTTTAAGCGCCTTAAAGAGCCTATTAAAGACCGGGCAACCTTACGGCTCGAGGACTTTAATGTCTTTTAGCACGTTTAACCTATCCTAAATAGGATTAATACGCTATTAGAGCCGCAAGTAGTGCGTGGCAAAGGCAGGCTAAAGGGCGCCTTAAACCTCGAGAAAGCCTAACGCGGTATAAGGCGAGACCCGTCGTTATACGAGATTGTAGAAAGCGTCGAACGTGCCGAGGCTATAAAAGCGGCAGCAGCAGTAGTAGCGCCGGCGCCGCCGTCTATAGCACCGGCGGCGCTAACATCTACTAGAGAGTCGGCCGCTATAGTCACTAAATAAAGGTTGCGATACCTTTAATAGCACGGCGACGCATACGAGCCGGGCACTTATATGCCTTAGGCGTATTAATAAGCCATTCGGAATACGCCTATCTCTAACGATAACGATAACGCTGCTGCCGGGGCTACTGCCGAGGCTACTGCTGCTGCCGGGGCTGCTGCTGCTGCCGGGGCTACTGCCGAGCCTTAAGCCGGCTCGTTATAACACTAGCCGGTCGACCTTACATAAGGCGACGACGACGACTTTAACTTTAACGCTAACGAATTCGACGACGAATTCGTCTTAGGAATACCCTTATAGCGGCTCCTATAACGGCTCCTATAGTAGCTCCCGCCGCCGCTCCTACTATCGTAAGAGCTCTCGCAAGATATAGAGCATAAGTCGATTCCTTAGGCCGAGTAGGAGGTCTTAAAGGCACAATAGAAAAATGCGGAGGTTATTGTCGTAGACTAGGATAAGATAGAGGCAGATAACGTAGAGGAAGCAAGGGCAGAGGAGGAATTGCATAAGGACCTTAGGTAGACTAGCGGGCGCCGAATACACGATTTCTATTAATTCGCGATAGCCTTATTACTATAGGCGTAGGCGGCTCTTATAGCTCTTGCAATAAGTCTTTAGTATAGGCGCGAGGGATATACGTATATAAATGTACGGTATCGGCCCTCCGCCTTAACTAGCTATACTACCTTACTTAGAAGTGTACCCGTTAGGCAGGTAGGTATACTAGTTAGTAGACCCCTATCGATAAACGTTATAAAGGCGAATTAAGCTGCGTTATATTTACACGAATTATTTGCATAAATTAAGCTGTTACGTTTGCGCCTCTATATATATAAAGGGGGAACCTTTCAATTTGCGCGAGCCTTTTAATTTCTATAATACTCTTAGTGTTAGTTAGGCTCTACTATATTAGGTTAACTAAAAGGGGTGTGTGTGTTGTGTCTATCTTGCTAGCTAGAAGAGGGGAAGGCATCGCGGAGATATAGTCTCGTTGCGTACACGTGATTACGTACGTGTCCGCAATAGCACCTTATACGTATCCCTTATCCCCTATTCCTATACTGGCAGTTCTTCTTTAGAAGGTTGCAAACACATCAACAACCTAGCAAGGTCGAACTAAAGGAACGTAACCTAATTAAACGCAACGAACTATCGAACGCATCGAACGAACGAACGTAGCGAAAGAGGGATCTACGGGATCTTTAGCCCGGTTGAACGGGCCGCGCGATGACATCGAGGATTAAGCCAAAAGAGCGGCGTTTTAAGCAACGAGTGACGATTAAGCAACGAAGCAAAAGCGAGCAACGAAGCAACGAGCGAGCAACGAAGCAACGAGAAAGCAACGAGCAAAGAGCGTGACGCAATAAGCAAAGAAAGGAAGGGAGCGTTAGGAAGTCGGGCAAAGCAACGAGCAACGAGAACACACGAAGGAACGGTCGGGCAGAGCAACGGGGCCGAAAGAAGCGGGCAGGGAAGCTCGCGAAGCTATGGAAGCTCGTGAGGAAGCTTGTGAGGCTATCCCTCGAGAGTCTTTCTTCGTGGTTCGCGAGCCGGAAGCTCGCGAGGCTAGCTGTTGTGCCGTTGCCTCGAGCTAGCCACGCTAAACAAAGGGTGCGTTGCTAAAGCTCGGAAAAACAATGTGTTAAGGCGAGGGAGTCGTCTGCCGGGACGAAGGCGACTGCCGGGGCGAGGGTGACTGCCGGGTGACCGGCTTAGAGGAAGCCTATATAGGCTTCTAGTGGTAGTCTCCTTCGTTGCGGTAACGAGAGAGCTAGGTGGTAAGCTAGGGCCGTAGGGGAGAGTGTCTCTTGCCCTATTGTTTAACGGGCAGAGGGGAAGCTTATGTGTGCTTCTAGTAGCGACATCCTTTAGCGAGGTAACAAAAAAGTGCGCCTTAGGAGTCGAAGTGGGATTTATAGTGCTAGCAATTAGCCTGCTTTAGTGTATGCCGGGCTTATAGCATAACGGTCTAGAAGGAAGTCTGCACGCGTTTTATATAGTAATATCCTTCGCCGAGGTAGCGAAAGAGTGCGCTATAAGACTTAAAGGGCGCTTTGCATTAACGGCATTTGCTTGGCTTTAGGGCGTGCCGTCTGCGCTATTAAGGAAGCTGCTGTAGGAGCGGCTTTATAGGTTGCGAGCAGCTTAGAGAGCTGCTGCGAGAGCTAATATAAGAGCAGCTTAAAGAGCTGCTTTAAGGGCCGAAAGAGCAGTCCGAAGAGCTACTGCGAGAGCTTAGGGCGGGTGAAGTAGGGAGCCGGCTTAGAACGGGGAGTCTGCTTGGCCGGCTTGGCGAAACGTACGGCTGTAGCTGCGGCTTTGCAGTAACTAGCGGACTTTAAAGAGTCGAAGCCGTTAGTGTTATTGCTGCTTAGGGGGGCGAGGGCGAGGAAGGCGTCGTTAGCGAGGCTGTCGTAGCTAACGAAGGCGAGGGCGAAGAAGGCGTCGTTAGCAAGGCTGCCAAGGCTGTCGAGACTAACGAGGGTAACGGTGCCGGCTTTAGTGATAGTGCCGGCTTTAGCGTCTAGCCGAGTTAGGCTCGCAGCTTGTTTTGCCTATCTTTAGTTAACGTTTTTCCTTCGATAAAGTCTATCTCGAGGAAATCTTCTTATAGCTAGGTTAGCAACGGCATCTCGAAGTCCTAATATACGGTAAATAGCTTCGTGAAAGGCTGGTTCTGCCTAGTGTAGATACTACGCCTATTTAAGAAGTCTCGCAATGCCCTTTTATATTCCCGGTTGACTTTATTCTAGGTATCTTCGGTCTAATCTTTAAACTAATTCTTAAAATAATAGAAGATATCTTCGTCGTTATTATACTCTTATAAGGGTCCGTAACCGCTGATAAATTCGATAATAGTAGTAGCGGCGTCGGCTATAGGAGTCGGTGCCGCGTTAGCTACGGCGATAGGAATCGGGCTCTAGGAAGTCATCGTAAATAACTAGGTTTATATTAGGGTCGCGAGGGTCTTCGCGATATTATCGTAACGGTCGGAGGAATCTCTTAGTAGGTAAGACTAGCGGAGATATCTTCTTCTATCGGATGCGTTACTAACTATTAGATCGTAGATCTATAGCTTAGACTAAATAGGCGTTATAATAGGTCTAGATAGGTTGTATAGCAAAGAGGTTATATTAATGTAATATATAATAATACGTGTTATACGTCTTCCCCTCTTTTTATAAAGGGGCCGTATTTAAGGGATATTTCCCTTACGTTACGTAGCGGTTATACTAACCTAATCGTTATAACCTTTATTATGTAATCTAATACACCCCCTTAGCTTTAATCCCGAATTTAAGGGAGGGAAGCTAGTATTAAGAGGTCTTTAAATAGCTTAAATCCGATGAGTTTTTAATCCTCGTTCTATCGTTAAGCCTTTAGGGCGGGATATATTTAATCCCTACCCTTTTAATCCTACGCTTAAGCGCTCTAACGAGTATAGCTTTATAAGCTCTTACTCTTACTTAATTCCTTCCGCCGCTATATATATAGTAGATGCCTTTACTACGTAGAAGTATCGTTCCTCTTTAGTCTACCGTCGTTAAGGGTATTTGTTATAGAACTACTAATTTAGGTTCCTAGTTTACTTTCTTTTCTCTAAAGTACGGGACGACTTAAGTACTAAGGGACTTAAGTACGGAAATACTTAGTACGAGGGTACCGGGTTACTTAGTACTTTAGTACTTAGTACTTTAGTACTTAGTACTTTATGACTTAGCATAAAGATATTCGCCCCGGACTTACCTATTATCCGGTCATACCCCTTTTCGGCCTAGGACACACCCCTTTTTCGAACCTAAGTGCCTTAGGACTTAGCTTCCTTAGGTACGAGACGTACCACGCAGCTACGGTCACGCCGACGATCTTATTAGGCACCCCTGCCTAATAAGACCCGATGATTAGCTCGATGCCCCGTATAATAGACCGACACCTAGACTACCGGGAGCTATAGGCCTAATATAGCCCTCCCGGCTTTCGGGACCGATTATTCGTCCGATCCTCCGCATAACGAGGTCACGCGACTTATGTCGTATAACCCACCCACATAACATTATGCACGTAGTGCATAAATAGACCTATATAACCTAGATTAATCTATAAGAGCTCTAGAACGACGCGGGAGGCAGCCTTTTCGAGGTCAGCCGACCTATACAGCCCCTACGCAGCCCTAAGGACCCGCATTAGCTCGGGATAGTGCAAGGGATACGTAGCAGAAGGTGCTAGAAGGAAAGGGACGTACCGGGACCGTCTAGACGGACGGGAAGAGCTATATAAAGGAACTTTAGTCCGCCCTTCCTTAGGCTCTCCTTCCTTCCTTTCTTCTTTAGCTTTTATCACAGTTTTAGTTTAACTGCCTACTAAGTAACCCACACCTCTTCTAGTAGTGCCCTTAGTGCTCTAGCCTCGACTACCCCTACTTGCTTAGACTTAGCTAGCCGGTCTAGTATAAGTGACCCCGAGTGCTCCTCTACTTACTATTCCGCCCCTATAGCTTTTAAGGATAAATAACGCCCTCTATTAGTCTTTAACTATTAGAGACTTAGTCCGGTTAGACTGTCTTCTGTCTTTTAACCGTTCTATTATAGTATTCGTAGTCGTTTATAAGTCGTTTAGCAGCTAATGCTCGTAGCAATATTGCGAGGCTAGTCGTTTAGCAGCCTATGCTTAATTCCCTAATGCGTCGTGCTAAAATCGACGGAATAGTCGCTATTGCGAGATACGCTAATATTCTTCCTTCCTCCGCTACCTATAGTAAGTGCCCTCGCTATAGGAGAGCTTCCTTCTTATTTAATACTTAATCGAGTGTTTAGACGCCTTTAGCCTAGTTAATGCTCGTAGATATTTAACGAGGCCCCTTATCTATCGTCTTCCTAACGTTTTTATATAAGGCCTAGTAATACGCATAAGGAACTAGGTTCCCTACGGTTATTTCTTATTACCGGCGCCTATATGTAGTGTTTCTAACGTATATATATTATGCCTAATATCGATACTATTACCCTTAATAATACGGCTTTATCGGCCTATTTATATCTCCTAACCTTCCTATACTATATATATATCGGATTATATTGTTTCGTCGGTCGTTTCTAGGAGTTCTCGATTAGCGAGGCGTTAGGTAATATCGTAAAGGCCTATTTATTTAATAAAGGCCTTAAAGGAGGGCCTTTAAAGTGCCTTAGTAAGGCCGTCGGCGATTATCTTCGCGGTAGGTATATATTTAATATCGAGGGTCTTATTAAGGACTTCTTAATAAAGCTAGTAGTTATAAATATCTATATAGCGAAGCTTCGTCTATAGAGTAGCGACTTCGGCAATAACTAGTCGGATAGTCTATATATTATTATATTAAATATAAATGCGGGAGTTATTAAGGGAGACGTCGAGCTCTTTAATAAGCCTACTTACGTAGATTAACTTCTTTACTGCCTATAATAACGCTAGGAGCTTAGCCTCGGTTGTTAAGGTTATAACTGTATTTTGTTTATTAGCTCTTTAGCCGATTAAGCCTCCGAATAGCTTTATAGCAAATGCCTAAGAGCTTTTCCGGTCGGTGTTATCGGCGAAAGAGGCGTTACTTACTACTTTAAAGTCGTCTTTACCCCTTAGACGAAGCGTAAGTCCCTGGGTAAAGTATAGATAGTAGAGAACTCGATTAACGGCGTCTTTATATTCCGGTCTAAGGTTATTATTAAATTTATATAGTTTTAATATAGTAAACGCGATATTAGGGCGGGTAATAACCGCCGCGTATAGTATAGAACCTACGTTTACCTAGTAGGCTCGTATCTTATAGTATTTAGCGATCCCTTCGTAGGGGAAAAGCTCTTTTACCCCTATCGGTATATCGAAGGGGCGGCGTTTCTTTATAAGTCGGTAGATCTTATTAATATAAGCGGCTTATAATAGCTATATATACCGTTAATTACGGTCTTATAGAATCTTAATGCCGAGGAACTATTATAGGTTATTACCGCTTATAAGCTTATATTTTCCCTAAAGTTAATTTTAGAGAGACTTAGCCTTATCTTAATTCTTTTTATAATATATAAAGATAATATTATCTATATAGGAGAAGACGATAATACTATTAAACGTTAAGTAATATAGTTCGTACGGCACCGTCTAAAACCCTATCTCCTAAAATATTAACGTAAGTTCGCGATGCTATAAAAGAAGGGATTTTCGCAGTCTATAGAGGGCTTTATTAAGTCGGAGGATAATAAAGTGTTTTCTATACTTTAGCGGCATCTTTATATATATAATCTCGTCGAGCCTTACGTTAATAAACGCGTTAACTATATCGTACTATATTAGTTTAAGGTCGAACCTTATAGCTATCGTTATAAGTATTCGGAAGCTTCGTCCTACGAGGGTTACCGCGTAGGTCTTTTATCCGTTTTAAAGCTATTAATCCTTTTAGACGACTAATCTTGCCTTATACTTCGAGAGCCTTCCGTGCTTATCTATTTTATATATATATATCTATATATAGTCGAGGACTTAGCCTTTCTTCGTAAGTGTTTTAGAGTTAACCTTAGTCTAGGACTTTATTTCTTTATAACTTTAAAGATACGTTCTCTCCGCCTCCTTAAATTAAAGGCCGAGTAGGTGTTATTTAAGCTATCTATAATATATTAGGATAGCTAAAAGGTCTCGTCGATATACCTGCCTTTTTAGGATTAAGCGGTCGAGGTAAGCCTTATCTTTAAACCGTAATATATTAGTGTCTTTTAAGATCGGTGCGGCTTAAGTGCCTATTATAAATATAGAGTGCTAATAAGCGAGTTTTTCTTTCTACGGAGGGGTTAACTCTTTGTTTATAGGCTATAGAGGGGTTAACTCCTAATTATATAGACTTTTTGCTATAAAGGGGTTTGCTCTTTATTTAAGTAGACTTTTGTTTGCCTATAGAGGGGTTAACTCCTAATTATATAGACTTACCGTAGAGGGGTTTACTCCTTATTTATACGGACTTAATGCTACGGAGGGGTTTACTCCTTATTTATATAGACTTAATGCCGTAGAGGGGTTTACTCTTTATTTATGCGAACTTAGTGCTATAGAGGGGTTTACTCCTTATTTATATAGACTTAGTGCTACGGAGGGGTTTACTCCTAATTTATATAGATTTAATACCGCGGAGGGGTTTACTCTTTATTTATATAGACTTAGTGCTACGGAGGGGTTTACTCTTTATTTATATAGACTTAGTGCTACGGAGGGGTTTACTCTTTGTTTATATAGACTTATATTTGCCTAAAAAGCTACTTAAGAGGGATCGAGATGCTCGCTCTATAGCTTTATAGTCTAGTTAGCGAAATATAATTATATTATAGCTATAAATAAGGCCGCCGGGGGAGTGCTTAAAGGAGTAGGGAGAGGTTCGGCTTCGGTAGAAGAAGTAGTAACTATAGATTGTTTCCGGGCACTCTACGCAATTAGACCGTTAAATAGGCTGATGAAATAGCCCTTAGAAGAATAACGAGTGTCTAAGTCGTTAGCGTAGGCGGTATCGGAAGCTATAATAAGTTCTTACTCGTCCGTATCCGAAAACTCAATCGTAAGGAAACGCGATTCGTATAAGTAAGTTACTAAGCTTTCTGCGAGCTTAATGTAGAGCGTAGACGGGTTCTATATATGCTCCGCTAATAAATTCGACGATTTTACGGCGTTAAGACGGGTGGAAATAGTCGCGTAATTATAGGAACCGACTAAAGACTAAAAGTAATAGATTTAGTCATCCGTAGCCTATCCCTAGTGTCTCTCTAGCTTCTCGGGAAGTAGGAACGGGCCAAGGGTCGAAATAGGCCGGAGAACCGTTAAAGCAGGGATTAAACTAAACTTAGAAGCAATCTTGTCTAGGTAAACGTCCTAGTATAACTATAGCTTTCGCTACTTACGGTCTCGGATGATTCTTATCCTAAGGAAATAGGTAAGCTCTCCCCGGTTAGTAACTATATACTTTTGCTTAAAGCGACGGACAAAATCGTTAGTAGCCTTACGGTACTCCCTACGGAAAAGGATAATAATATTATCTATAAAGAAGAAAGTAATAATACTACTTATAGTAGATATAAAAATGCAAGGATCTTTTACACTTTACTAAAGGCCTAGTTCGGTAAGAGACCTAGATAATTCCTATTGCTAAAGAAGCGGCAAACGGCGAAGTCTATATAAAGCCTTTATTAACCGAATTATAAAACTAAACACCTTAAATCCGTCTAGGAAGTAGATATATACTTCTTTATCTAGATCGGCATTCGTAAAGGCGTTAACCGCGTTAATTAAGCGGGTTTTAGTGCTAAATTTAGCGGCAATAGCAATTATAATGCGAAAATTTCACGCTATAAGCGTCGCGGCGTAAGTTTCCTTTCCGCTAAACGGCTAAAGATCTCCTCGTATATAAAGGCGAGACTTAAACTTTCTAAGGTAGCCGTGCTTATTAAACTTATAGTCGAATGCCTATATTAATAGAAGAGGACGTACTAGCGCGTTCGCTCTTAGGGTAGGCGAAGGAAAGAAGGTCTTCCGCTGTTTTAAAGAGTCCTATTTAACTACTCTAGCGGCTTTAAACTTAGGTCTATATAGATGTATCTTAAGATTAGACTAAAACCTTAGAAGCGCGGGTAAATCCCGTTTGTATATCTTCCTAGGTTTAAGAGAAGTAGTAAATGCAGCCGTAAAAGCGGTGCTATTAGCCGGTAGATGCCTAACGTAGGCAAAAGCGGAATATCGACCTAAAAAACAATTTAAACAAGTAGGGCGTAAATCCCTTATAAACCTTATTGTCTATAGACTATCTATAGAAATAGTGTTATTATAATCTATAGACCGAGAAGTAGCTTAAGGCAACTATACCTTAAGACGGTCTACTAATTCTATAGTTATATTAGGTAAAAGTGTAGAAATATCGGGTTAGAAATCCCGTGTATTCTTAAAAACGTCCTCCGGCGGTTTTAGGGTTTAGTTAGGAGTCGGGAGCTAAGGATTACTATCGGCTAGAAGGTCTACTAAATTAGAATGCTTATTAGGAAGCACTATTAGCGTTAACTAGAATTCTGCCTTATCTTACTCTTCTTCCTATATAATATACGGTAGAAATGCCGGTAATAATACCTATATTAGCGGTTTAGATGTCTTAGACGTAGTGAAAAACTAAGTCTTATAAAACGTTATATTACGAACTCGGCGAACCTCCCGTCTCTATAGGATCTATACATAAAAAATGTTAGTAGAATTATACCTAACTAAGTAACTAACCTCCGCATAAGGTTCTTGCTTAAGATTACGTTTCTACGTGTTAGTTAGGGCTTTAGTGGTTAATAGGTAGGCCTTATAGCTAAAAGCTCGAAGATAATTAAATCGCAATAGTTAGGGAAGGAGAAATGCCGGTATATTCCGGTCGTAATCCTTTAACTAGTCGTAAAGGATCTCTATTAGGGAAATCCACTTCGATAGAAATAACGTAGAGGAAGCTGCCTATTAGGCTAGAATCCGATTGTGTAAATATACCGTAGTTTTCTATATTTCTGTCTATAAATGCTTAGGCAAATTTGCTTTAATCCTTATAGATCGAGCTTTCGTAGATACTACCCCCTTAGCTCGTTCGGCAGCGCTGTTTTAAGCGGGTGTGTAGGGAGCAGTAGGCTTATTCTAAATGCCCTGCTAGTTAATAAAGTCCTAAAAATCGTGTCGAAGGGCTTAGTCGTTGTCTCGATAGATTATACCGATAGAAAGTAAGAACTATCGGGAAATATACCGACCTAGGCTTTTAAAGCATAAAATCAGCTCGTCTATAGAGGCGTCTAGAAGAGCATATAGAAAAACAAGCTTCGTATAGTTATTCTTAATAAGAAATACAACGTTCTTATTGTTATAACTCTTATATATAGAAAAGATATCGTAAAACACCCTAAAGGGAAAAGTCGCCTTAGAAAGCGGCGGTTCGCGGTTGATAATTCGTTTAGCCTACGTAAGTTTATAGGACTTATAAGAGATTATCTTATCGAAGGTCACCGACTATAGTATTCCGAGTGCTTTCGAAAGCGCCTTATTGTTCGGATGTTTAAGTCGTTAGTGCTAAAGAGAAAGTTCCTCTACACTTATTAGTGCAAGCTCCGGTATAGTAGCCGAAAAAGGTGCTATAACCGGGGTTTCTACGGTAGAATCTATAGAAGGAACGGAAGCAATAGTTAGAAGCGTAGTAGAAGGCGTTAACAGGTTATACTCGATAATATACTAGTTATAAATCAGCTCTATTATGCAAATTGTGCGGGTTAATAAAGAGATTACGCTAGTCTACGGGTTCTACGAAAGATTCGCCTTATAAAGAAGACGAAGTAAATAAAGGGACGTGTAAAAGGACGGGATATATACTACTTAACTAAGCTAAAAAGTGCCCGTCGAAATGCATATAAACACCGTGCCTATCCCGAGAATAGGAGTGCTTCTACTGCCTGCGAGTGCGTACTTAGAAGAAGGCTAGAAGTTATAGAAACGCTCCCTTTTATTACAAATATGTCTATTAGACCCTAAATCTATAATAAAAGAATCCTTTAATAGGTATTCTACGGTAGTCTATAGAATAACTAATAGTAAAAAGGTAGTAAGAACGTTAGCGGCAGCCGTAGCTTATAACGTCTTTGTCTTAGTTGGATTATTCTTCCGCTACTCCTCGTCGCGAAGAAGTACCGCGTTAACTTTAGCCTTATTGGCCGGAACCTTAAGGTAGTCGTCTATAGTCTTTTAGACGTCCTTATCGGGTTTCTATAATAGAAGTCGAACGGAAGGGTTAAAGTAATAATACTATTGGAAATAGTATCGTTCTCCGTAAATGCACGGCGGACTATCCTTCTTCTTGCCTTTATCCTTATCCTTATCTAAGGACGCAGCTGCTAAAGTAGTTGCCGATTTATTAGTAGATTCCGCGGCTAGGGACTTTATCCCCTAGCCTTAGAACTTCGCAAAAGCGTTAGTCTTTAGCGCTTTAGTCGTAGCCTTTAAGGCCTACGAGCGCTTAAAAAGTTCGGATATCTTAAATCCGTTAGGGAAAGACTATTCCTAGCCTAGCTTATTTAGGCGGGCGTCGTCCTTTATCTTATTTATCTAGTATTCCGCAAAAGGGCTAGAAATCGGCTAAATAGCCTTAAGAAAAAGCTATATAGCCTAAAGACCTTCTGATTCCGGCAATTTAATTCGCCGGGCATCGGTAAGGACCTTCTGCTAGTTGGAAATATATATCGTAATATCCGTCCGGTCTAGTGCCTTTAAAATAGTATGGAATTGCGTAAGAATAGTCTTCTATTACGTCTATAAAGTCGGCTTTATACACCGCTATAGTAAAGCTAATTCCTTAGAAACCTTATATTCGTCGGTAATTATTAAATAGTAGTTCCCGATATTCTAAACGATAAACTGCTAGATTAACGTAAGAGATTTCTATTAGTCTTTATAGGCTTAGAGCAACGTACGATACCGGGAAAAGAGAAACTTAAACCTCTTAAGTTCTTCTATAGATAAACAAGCAATATTAGTAACGGTCGGGTTAACTATTCTAGCTATTAGTTCTATAGGAAAAGGCAATAAGGGTTTCTAAAGTTTAGGCGTAATAGAAGGATCGATTTTCTCTTAAATCCCTTAGGCGAGTGCGTATTTCTAGATCGTTAAGATCTATCGGTCTTAGTCCGCTAGTCTATTTAAAATAGTCTTCGAAGTAATATCGGCTATAATAGATACGGTAACGTAGGTAAAAGTATAGTAAAATCACCGGAAAAGGGTGGTCAGATATATAATATATGTAAATAAACCGTAAAAACTAAACTAAGTGCGGGAAAACACTAATAGAATAAGGTAAACGTACTAACTAGTCCTCTAGGTGTTGATTCGCTAGATTAAATAACGCTCCTTAAAAAGATAATTACACTAGTCCTTTAGGAGTCGATTCGCTAGATGTAAAAGCAAAGGCTTTACTACCGTAAGTCGTAGCGTTAGCAGGCTGAAAATACAAGCCGTTAGAACTCTCTATGCGTAGAGAAGTTCGTCCGGGCTTATAACTATCAAACGCTAGGCAGTCGGGTCCTCGACATTAGTGTAATAGCAATTAAGTAGAAGAGAGGCTCTAAGGCTAAAACAGCCTATAAAGAAGGATTAGAAACTATAAGGTGTAAATCACTAAGAATAATAGCTCTTATCTTATCTAGTAGGGAGGCTAATTAGTCTCTATATATAGTAAAAATCCTTAGACGAAATCAGCCGCGTAGACCTAAGGAAAAACAGGTGACGTAAATAATCAGTCGGAAGGATCGGTAAGAAAAGCAATAGATCGTGCCGTACGATAAATAAGTTATACAGTTAGTAAATAAATAAGCAGCCTAGTAGAAGACTAGTGAATTCCACGGTGAATTCCACGGTAGAAGCCGTAGAAGAGAATTAGAATTCTACGGTAGAAGACTATAGAAGGGAAGAGATTTCACGGGTAAAGTCTATATAAATAACCGTAAAATTACCGTAAAATCACGGTGAAATATAACCGAAGAAAAGTAGGTAAATACGCCTATAGAAGTGCGGGGTAATGCCTGTGGAAGCCTATGGAATTCTATAGCGGAATCTAGGGAAGAACCGGGGATTTCCTAGTGGAAAGCAAATAGGGAAGACGGTAATGTTAATAGAACTTAAAGGGCTTAATAGATATCTTCCGGCTTGTCTTTTGCCTCTTTCTTAAGCGTAGCGTATTAGCCCTTAAGATCTTTATCTAGCTTACAATAAGTCTAGAAAAGGTAGTTAGAGATAGTTAAAGCGATCTAAGTATAGAGCTCCTTAATGTCTTTCTTTTAGCTCTTTTATTTCTTCTCTTTATATAGAAATATCTGCTATTATTAAGTGCCTTAAGGAGGTTAGCGTCCTTATTAGACTATTTCTTCGTCCGCTATACGAGAGCGAGATCCCCTTAGAGAGTCGTCTTCGATAGGTATATCCGGAATAGGAAAGAGCCTTTCGGTGCCGAAGACCTAATCCTATAGGTTGCTATCGAGGACCTACGCCTTAAACTTATTGTCTTAAACGGACTAATTAGCGTTTTCGACGAGGATAACTTTAGTATTCTTCTTAGTAGATATAGTAATTGTTTTTGCTTAAAAGGAGCCTATTTTTAGTGTTTTATATCGTATTTTCGATAGATTAAAGGCTAAGACTCTTAATTATTAGATCGTAGATCTACGGCTAGGACTAAATAGGCGTTATAATAGGTCTAGATAGGTTATATAGCAAAGAGGTTATATTAATGTAATTGTTAGTAGGGCTCTACTACGGTAAGCAGCCGGAAGCGAACCTATCGCACGTGTGATAGTATACGGTTAGGTTCTTATTGTCTTATCTAGCTAGGAAGGAAGAGGGGAAAGGAGGCCCTTTTATAGGTAACGTAGCCTCGTTACACACACGTAATCACGTAGGATTACGTGCCTACAACTGCCTTATATATATCCCTTATCCTTTGTTCTTATACTAGCAGTCTTTATAAGATCGTAGAAATAATAGCCTAAAAAGAACGTAGTAATAAGGGTCGCAATAAGGGGCTAAATAGGGATCTATAGCCCGGTTAAATAGGGCCGTGTTATTATTATAGATCCGGCTTTTTAACCTTATAATAGCCTTACAAACAGCCGTATAACGTACGGGAAAAGAGCGTTAGGAAGCATTAAGCTTTAGGGCGAAGCAGAGGGGCGAAGTAGAGTAAGAGATAGAGTTATCTTTAGGCCGGGAAAAGAGCGTAAAACGAAGCGTGAAATAGAGCGTGTGTTCGGGCCGGGAAAAGAACGTTGCCGGAGCGTAGTAGGGTTATTTTAGGGCGCGAAGCAAAAGAGAAATAAGGCTCCGAAAAGGGAAAGAATAAGGCGCCGAAAAGGGGAAAAATAAAGCAAGGAATACACTCGCAGTCTTTAAATAAAGAATAAAAGGCGTAAAAAGAACGTTATCTTAGCTATTAGGGAGCGTCGGAAAGGGTTAGCTAGCTAAACGTATCGGTCCTATCGTCCTTATTATCCTCTTCGGCTAGGATATAGCCTTACTATTAGCGTCTATAGCCTCGTCCGTACGGCTAACTAAGACCGGGTCTCGAACGCACGGAACGTAGTGCCTTAGAACGACCTCTTACACGGCCGAAAAACAGCTAGTCGGGGCGGCGTGCGAGGTATGTTTCGAGGGACGATCGTAGGTCCGAAAATAGCTCTTTAATACATACGGCCGGGTGGAAAAAGGCGGGCTTAAGTTCCGGAACGCCTTAGTAGGCCTAGACGAGAGTTATTCGCAATAGGACGTTAGTCTCTAAGTCCTAGTCTGCGAAAGACCTTCTAAAGGCGCGTTAAATAAGCTATAGCCTATTAAATAGCATCTTAAGGACTTTTTAAGGGCATCGTATACGCCTCGGAACGTCGTATCCTAATTAAGGTGCTAGTTATAATAGTCCTCGGCACAGCCGGCGAGAATTTAACTAACTAAGCCATAGAACTAGCCGGGGGTAACTTATAGGCTATAATAGGTCTATATAAAGAGCCGGACTTTATTATCGAGGATATCGTATAGGTCTCTTATATAGCTATAGTCCTTTTTCTATGCCTTAGCGAATTATAGCATAAGGTTAGCGTCTATAGGGACGTTTAAGACCTTAAGCGGCGGTATTATTATATATGCCTTAAGGGGGAATTTAAGGATAGGGACGGTAAGGACGGGATCGACGGTAAGGACGCGGGGAATAGCGGTAGAGATAGCGGTAGGAATAGCGGTAGGAATTAGGGCAAGAACGGCGGTAGGTAGGAACGGCTAGGCGGTAGGCTAGTACTAAGCGGTAGGCAGGACGGCGAATTTAGGGTGCTAGAACCGGTAACTTATCGGATAGACTATGTATTATATAGCCTAAGGAACGACGGGGACTTAGCTAAGGATAAAAGGGTCGGGAGATAGGCTGGGAATAACTAATAGTAGCGGGCCGGAAATAATATACTACGGCGGGGGACTTAAGGCAATAAGGGCAATAAGAGCTAGAATAACGGGCGGAATAATAAGCGAGAATATAATAGGCGAAGACTTAGGCAATAATACTCTAGCGGCTTTTTAAATAGTAAAAGCCGGAGCTAAAGAGTTTTCGTTATCGGACTTAAGCATTGCTAAGATTAACGATGCTATAGGGAAAGGCGAAGGCGGAACTAACGTCGCGGTAGTAGTAGTAGCTACGGCTGTTTGCTTCTTTTAGGCCGTAGTGCCGATATCGAATTAAATCTTCGTGAATTCGTTAATAGGCTAGGTTAGCGGCTCGTCGAGGTTTAGTAAAGCGGCTAATTACGCTATATTTAAGCCGTTCCGACGGTCTAGGTAGATCCCGCGCCTTCTTAAGAAGGTCTTTAGCGCCTTTATATATTCCTTATTAACTTTATTCTACGTTGCTTTATTATTCTATCCCTTAAAGTATTTTTAAAAGTCGTCGAAAAGCTAAAGGCTGTTAATATATACGCTATAGTCCGATATAGCGATAAAATAGGCCGTATAAGTCGTAATAGCGATAGTATTATCGTCTAGCGTAATATCTGCCTCTTAGCGGCTTATATCGATATACTTATAGAATAGCTTATATATAAGGTATTTAAAGGGGTTCTCTTTAGGGAATAGCGTTAAGGCCGAAATTAATATCGTATAGCGGTTATCTAAGGTATTCTTATTAATAAGGGCTTAAAAAAGCAAGCGGACTATATATTAGTGCCGGGGTAAAGTAGGTCTATTGCCGGGCCGAAAAAAGGCGTAGCCGTATTCTTATAGGTCTTACTTTAAAGCGGTAAAGAGTAAAGCAGCAGTAAAAAGTAAAGCAGCGGCAAATAGTAAAGCAGCGGCAAAAAGTAAAGTAGCGGTAAAGAGTAAAGCAGTGGTAAAGGCAAAGCGGTATAAGCAGCGGTAAAAGCAAAATAGCATACTAGTAGTTCTTTATATAGTAAAGAATAACCTAGTAGGCCGGGCTTAAAGTAGTAAGCGGATTATTATATAATACTAGGCTTAAAGGAGTAAGCGAACTATATATAGTGCTAGGTCGGAAGACGGCGGGGTATTTATAGTAGCGAGGGTCTTTACGATAGTCTTATTAAAAGCAGGCGGCGGGCTTTTAGTTATTACGTAAGGGTCTTTACGCGTTTAGTCGGATAATAAAGGTCTTTACGCGTTTAGTCGGATAATAAGGGTCTTTACGCGTTTAGTTAGATAATTAAATAGCTTATATTAATTAAATATATCCTATAGTCTCGGGAGTATTTATCGTATTTACAAAGGGGTCTTTATAATAGGGTTAGTCGTATTCCTTAGCGGCATAAGCTTTATTAAAGCGGTAATCCTTCGAGGGTAGTATAACACCCTTATTAGCGTTATTAACGTACTCTTCTTAATAGTATAAGCTTCGTTAAAGCGGTAATCCGTTAAAGGAGCTTAGGAAGTCTCTTTAGCGGCCTACGAAAGCTATATCGCTTTAGTTCGGGAAGGTTCTTCGTTCTTAGTATAAACTGCCCTCTCTAAGTGTATAGATTAGGATCGTAGGTTAAATAAATAACTATTTATTAATCGGATCTATCGCACGTTCGAGGGTTAAAAGGTCTATCTCTTCTACCTAGCTAATCTATAATTAAGCGTTTTAATCACTAATTAGTGTTAGTAAGGCTCTACTATAGTAAGCAGCCGGAAGCGAACCTATCGCACGTATAATAGTATGCGGTTAGGTTCTTATTATCTTATCTAGCTAGGAAGGAAGAGGGGAAAGGAGGCCCTTTTATAGGTAACGTAGCCTCGTTGCACGCACGTAATCACGTGGGATCACGTGCCTACAACTGCCTCGTACGTATCCCTTATCCCTTATTCCTATAGTAATATATAATAATGCGTATTATACGTCCTCCCCTCTTTTTATAAGGGGGCCGTATTTAAGGGATATTTCCCTTACGTTACGTAGTGGTTATACTAACCTAATCGTTATAACCTCTATTATATAATCTAATACTAACGTACTTGTAATTAATGTCGTGCTTCTATCGAGGATAGCGGCGACGGGGTTAATTAGAAGCTTAAAGGAATCTCTTAGTAGGTAAACTAGCGGAGATCCTTATTCTTAGCATAAGATAACCCTCTCTAAGTGTTCGGAATAGGATCGTTAGGCCGGGGCCGTTCGATAAAGATCCGAGGCACGTTCGAGGATTACGTATCTATCTCTTCTACCTAGCTATCTGTAATTAACTAAGTCAACTACTAATTAGTGTTAGTTACGAAGGTTCCGCCTATTAAAATGTAGACTAGACGAGGTCACTAGGTCACCCCTATCACTATGTAAGTCGGAGTTTTATTAGTTTTCGTACTATTCTCCTTTCCTTACCCGAATAGTATCGGCCTTAGTAAATCGTGTGTGCATTCCTCTTCTTTAGAGTTTGCAGTAATCCACCTAAATCCACTAAAAACCCACCACACTATAATGCCTTAAACACGAAGCTAAGCAAGGAAAGCTGCCGCTCGGGCCCTTACACCTTCTAACGCCGGAGCCGGAGCCGGCCCGGCTCCTAACGCTAACGCCGTCTTAGACAAAGACGGTGCCTGCTAACGCCCCGCTGCTAACGCCGTCTTAGACGAAGACGGTGCCTGCCCCCGCCCCGCTGCTAACGCCGTCTTAGACAAAGACGGTGCCCTTACCCGCCCGGCTGCTAACGCCGTCGCAGACGAAGACGAGGCCTATACCCGCCCGGCTGCTAACGCCGTCGTAGACGAAGACGATACCTACACCCGTCCGGCTGCTAACGCCGTCGCAGACGAAGACGATGCCTACACCCGCCCGGCTGCTAACGCCGTCGCAGACGAAGACGATGCCTACATCCGCCCGGCTGCTAACGCCGTCGTAGACAAAGACGAAGACGGTGCTGCCGGCCCCGCTGCCGACGTTACAGACGGCCCGGCATATACTAAACAATCAATAATAACGGCACGATTAATTGCCCTCGAGCTTTAGTCATAAGGCACGCTACCTAATAAGATTACATAGAAGACTAGGATTAAGAAGTTAACCTTCTATTAGCTGCTTTAAAAGGCTAAGATAAAGGGCTTTGTTCGAGGGGATAACGTCTTACTAAAGTATATTATTAACTTATAACGCTCTAGAAGACTAGCGAAGGTTAACGACGAAGCCGGCAAGCAGGTTATTAAGTCATTAACCCGCAATAGTACAACTAGGCAATATAGCCTAGCTAGGCTTAGTGAAGCTATTCGCAAGGCCTCTAGTCTCTAGCTTAGCCGTATAACCCTTTAGCGTTAGTTAAGAAAACAAGGGTATAAAAGCGTAAAGCTTATAATAAAGCTAGGCTTAAACAATAAGCAGAAGCGTGTAAGGCTCTAATTTGCCTAGGATATAAAGGACTAGTCTCTTAACTAATAGAAGAAGGTTATTTAGTCTAACGAGACCTCTATAGTCCTTAGGTTAGTATGAGGAAAACGTCGAGTTTAGCGCCTTCCCTCCGAAGTATGCTAAAAGGATATAGTTCGGTTATATTAGAAAGGCAGGAAGGAATTTATATTTTAAGGCTGCTTTATATATAACTATAAAGGCCCTTATTACGTATAGCCTCCGGAAATAGTTAAGATAAAGAAGGCATATAATGCCGAAGTCTAATAATAGAACGACGATAACGAGGAATAGCTACGTAATAAGTAGGAGCTAGCTAATAGCGTTAGACGAATTAACCTTAATAGGCAATAGCCGGGCCGGAAGCCTACTTAGAGGTTTATATAAAAGACTAGAAAGTAGGTACAGTCCGCTAAAGGGGGGGGGATTAACGGAATTCGTTATTACTATAAGGTATTATCGCCTCTTTACTTTCCCTTTCTAAAAGGCTTACTAAGCGATAATTGGCTAGCCTAAGAGGATAACGCGGCTCCTTACGCAAGCTAGCGTAATAGAGAGCTTTAGAGGGAAAGCGGTTTTTATTGCTTACAATAGCCCCTAAATTCGCCGGATCTTTCACCTATTAAGCTAGTCTAGTACCTCCTTAAGCGGTATACGACTAAGAAAAAGGTATTAACATTACGGAAGCAGCTTATCGCTCTCTAGGAAGAGACGTAGAGGACCCTTAAGCAAGAGAAGCTATAGCAATTCGTAGATCGAGTGCCTAATCACATACAATAGGTTCTATAACTAAAAGGCGCTAACTTCTATAAAGAAGGCATAACGCCGCTAACGCTATTAGATAATAACCGAGAGGCTTTATACGAAGAGATATAGCTATTGTTATCCGAGCCGGCCTACGAGGATTGCCTAGAAGACCCCGGTTAGGAGGAGGAAATATAGATAGCTTTAAATATCCCAATTAGGCATTATTCCAATTAGGCAATAGCGCTTACACGGTGGCAAAGGTCTCCGGCTTACACGGTAATAAGGGTGCCTATATAACCTCGGCTAGTCCATATTTTAATAGGCGGAGCCTTCGTAGGCTCTACTGTATAGGGTTAACTAAAAGGGGTGTGTGTATTGTGTCTATCTTGCTAGCTAGAAGAGGGGAAGGCATCGCGGAGATGTGGTCTCGTTGCGTGCACGTGATCACGTAGATCACGTATCCGCAATAGCACCTTGTACGTATCCCTTATCCCCTATTCCCACACTTGGTATATTTATACATATACTTTCTCATGCGCTCTATATATCCCTCTTCTCGAGAGCAGCAGCTCCTACTGCTAAACGACTTATTGCTATGGATGCCTCGGACCTGGATGCGGAGCTAGGATACGACGACGACGACGACGAAACGGACGAGGCTTTCGATGACGAGCTCGTGTCGAATGAGCTCCCGCACCTGTTGCTGGACGCGCAGCTCGAGGTGGCGGACATTATGCAGCAGACTGGACAGGGCTAGCATACCTGACCAGGGCGAGACTCAGCGTGCCGTAAATGTGGCAGTGACTATACTCGAGTCGCCTCTGCGGAATTGTACATGTTGGCTTGGCTAGTCCCGCCCACGTCGTGTCTGCACCGTCGTGATCATCTATTGTCTACAGGTTTGGCTCCGGATCGATATTCACCTTGCCATGTTCGCAAATGGACAGAATCTGGCCGTCACTCTTCCTCTTCATGACGCCACGCAGCGAAGCGAGCCTCTTGCCAATCTGGAGGATCTGGCACTCTATGATGACCTCTTCACCGGAGCGTGCGGGCCGAAAGTATGTGACGTTGAGGGTACGGCTGACGCCGAGAAACTGCCAGAAGCCCGGACGGTTGACGAGGGCAAGGGGCAAGGTTGTGCAAAAGTCAAAGAGGGTAGCGGCGGCGCCGCCGTGGAGGCTCTGCATGCGGTTGCAGTGGTCGGGCTGGACGGTGTAGGTGAAGGTGGCCGAGGGATGGGGCATGGAGGGGGAGGTGGACTGGACATGGAGGTAGGGGACGAGAGCGGCCATCCAATCCTGTATAAAAGGGGAGAAGGGGGGAGAGAGAGAGAGAGGTGGTTAGAGTGGACGACAAGAAGGGGGGACGTCCGGGTTTTTTTTGCTTACGCCAGCCTTGAGGTGGCCGCTATCATTCCTGGTCAGCTCAAGCCAGGCATTGATTTTGTCGTCAGGACGGCCACTGGAAAAGGGGTTAGAGGCGTCGCCCATTGTCGCTCGGGGAGGAGGGCCGTTGGGTGAGCCTGGTCCGGGGGAGAGGCGGGGAAGTCGGGGAGCGGGCCGGTGAGGCGAGACCTTGGTGTTCGGGCTTTGTCTCTTGTATGCTTGCTCGAGTACTTGGAAGGAAGCGAGGGTTATAGAGGACGGGGTGAGAGCAAGTGTTGGCTTATACGGGAGCGCGCGCGTGTATATTCGTAGCTGAGGGTGGATGAACGGAGGGAGGGACGACGACGTCATATGTACATACGAGGTGAGTTTCACGGCGGCCAAGTTCCGAGGTTCCGAGATGCCGAGGTACCCTGTGGGGCCGCGTCCTGGTCGCGTCACTAGGTACGAAGAAGTAGGTACATGCATAACTTCCTTCTGACTTCTGGGGTCACACTGCTGCGACTATGCTGCCCGGCTAAAGCGACTGTGTGTCTAACCTATTTAGGTTAGGCAGGCCGAGGCCGTCGGGCCCGGACGCGCGCCCCTCCCGGCTATACTAAATTTTACTAGCAACGCGTAGTCTAGCTATCGCGCTATAACCGTACACGGCATTAATAATTAAAGCTATCGCGAGGGTTAATAGTAAATAAATTACAGCGTTCTATGGCGGCTGCTATAGGAAAGGGCACGCAGTAGGGCACGCAGCCGAGCACGCAGTAGAGAGCAGGGCACGCAGTATAGGGCACGCAGCCGCGCACGCAGTAGAGGGCACGCAGTAGAGCACGCAGTAGAGCACGCAGTAGGGCACGCAGTAGGGCACGCAACAAAGGGCACGCAGTAGGGAGCCGGGCACGAAGCATACATTAAGGAGCCGCACACATAGTAGAGGGCACGCAGTAGAAGGCACGCAATAGAGCACAAAGCATACATTAAGGAGCCGCATATATAGTAGAGGGCACGTAGTAGAAGGCACGCAGCAGAGGGCACGCAGTAGACCACGCAGTAGACCACGCAGTAGACCACGCAGTAGACCACGCAGTAGAGCACGCAGTAGAGCACGACGCATACATTAAGGAGCCGCACACACAGTAGAGGGCACGCAGTAGGGCATAACGCATATATTAAGGAGCCGCACATATAGTAGAGGGCACGCAGTAAGGCACGCAGCCGGGCATAAAGCATACATTAAAGAGCCGCACATACAGCAGAGGGCACGCAGCAGAGGGCACGCAGCAGAGGGCACGCAGTAGGGCAAGCAGACCACGCAGTAGACCACGCAGTAGAGGGCACGCAGTAGACCACGCAGCAAAGGGCATACAGTAGGGCACGCAGCAGAGAGCTAGGCACGCAGTAGAGAGCTAGGCACGCAGTAGAGCACGCAGCAGAAGGCACGCAGTAGAGCACGCAGTAGAGCACGCAGTAGAGCACGCAGTAGAGGGCACGCATTGCTCGCATCTTCGAGGAATTCGAATAGGCCTAGTTCGGGAGGGGCTTTAAGCCGAGCATCGTAGCGACGGTAGGTAGGCTAGTGGCTTAGCACGTTTTTTAGGTGGCAGGCTACGATAGTAAAGTCGCGATAGCTATTCGTAGACTACGCGTTGCTAGTAAAATTTAGTGTGGCCGGGGGGGCCGCGCGTCCGGGCCCGACGGCCCCGGCCTGCCTAACCTAAATAGGTTAGATATACAGTCGCTTTAGCCGGACAGCACAGTCGCAGCAGTGTGACCCGACTTCTGTCCTCGATGCATCCCCAACTCCAGCCTTTGACCCCTGAACCGCGAGGCTCGGCGATGCCCTTTGAAGCCCTTGCCGACGCACCCAACACCCCTCGGCGCCTTCATATCCACGTCTTGCCACCGCCATCGCCCGCCAACCCCGTCGCGGGCTGCATCAGCAAGGCCAGCCAGGCATGGAGTTTGTCACCGCCCTCCGGGGCACCTTTGACGACGGCAAGCCGTCTCTTTTCGAAGTTCTCTCCGAGCAGCAGCTCAACAACCTCCTGCCCCCGACTCTCCGCTATCTCCTCACCGTCGCCACCCAGCGCCATCCGCGATACCTGCTGCGCATCCTCAACTCCTTCGACGAGCTCTACGCGCTGTCCATGCTGCTCGTCGAGCGCCACTACCTGCGCACCCGCGGCGGCTCCTTTACCGAAAACTTTTACGGCCTCAAGCGCGAGAGGGCCCTGCGGGGAGAGATTCCCCGTGCCAGCCTGGCGGCACCGCACCTCGTGCGCGAAACCCTAAAGCTGACGACGGCGGATGTCTGGAAGAATCTCGCCGTCCTCGTCGCCGTCCCTTACTTCAAGAGGAGGCTGGACGAGGGATACGAGGTCAATGCCCCCAGAGCCCTGCTGGGCGCGGCCTACACGCGCATGCCCGACAACCCGACCCTCCGCGACCGATTCCTACACTACTACCGCTGGTTCTTGCGCAACCTCTACCCCAGCGTCAATGCCACCTACTACTTGGCCATGCTGGCCTTCAACTTGGCCTATCTCTTTGACCGCACAAAGTACCACAACCCCTTCATGTGGCTCATTGGCACCAGGCTGCGCAGGATGACGAGGGCCGACTATCAGGCCATTGAATCTCTGACCCGCCCGTCAAAGGCCACTTCACACGTCGGCCCGCGATCAATCTTTTCCCCCAGCCTACTCGGGTCCAGGGCTCTGTCGAGCCTATCTATGCTCCTCCCGATGAGCATATTCGCGCTCAAGTTCCTGGAGTGGTGGCATCAGTCCGACTTTGCCAAGCAGCTCTCACGAAAGGCCACCGAACACATCGACTTGCCGCCGCCCGTCCTGTCGAGCTCCAAGAGCAGATGTACCTTTGAACAAGGCGTCGATGAGACGAATGCGCACAAGTCGGACGAGGGGCACGATGCCTGCATCACTGCCCAAGACGCTCCAGTCGCGACGCCTTCAATGCTCCCCATATTCGTCGTCCGGGCACCTCATGACGCCTCGGCCTGTCCGATATGCCGAGACCAAATAGTCACGCCGACGGCCTGTCAGACCGGCGTCGTCTTCTGCTATTCTTGCATTCACAAGTGGCTCGAGGGGTCGCACCCCCGGCAAGAGATTTTCATGGAGAGGCGCACCGGGCAATGGGAAAGCGGCCAAGGTCGGTGCGCCGTCACTGGGAAGCGCGTTCTTGGCGGAACCGAGGGTCTGCGGCGCATCATGGTTTGAGCGAGCAGGTCACCGAGACGCCCCCGCACATTGCCGCCGATCCGGGGACTGGTTTGGATTCCCAGAGGTTGGAGGGCTTTGCCGACCCTTGTGAGGCATGTGAGTAAGGGTCGGAATGGAGGCTTGTGCCGCCGTGTCTCAGACGACAAGGGGCAATCCTCAAGCCATGGCAATCCGGCATAGCCCGGCTTTCCTTGGTATGTCTTGGAAGGACTTGCGCCTCCGGACGCCCGGCCACCTTTTGCCACGCGGAAATTGAGAGACAAAGACCATTGTCTGCCGAGACTCGGGTGACAATGTACATAATAGGGGCTTGTCTTCCGTCCCTCCCCCGAGAGCTGGAATGCTTGGGTTATGGCCAATCTTTGCTCATCGCCGCCATCTTTGTCCAGGACCAACGTCAATGTCCCCGGCTGGGAGGCCATTCCTGGGATACCTGCCACTCGATTTATACAGGCCTCTATAAATGGCGTCGGCTATCGTGGTGCCTCATCATCCCTCACGCTTCTTCCATCTTGCCAGTATTCTACATGACACAAAACATTTCCGCCTAGAGATTTCAGGCCACCCTTGCCCGCTTGACTTATCGATCAGTGGCCATGGCTTACTCTCTCGCCACCTCCTTCGCGGGAGAGTCGTTGCTGTCGGGCTTCAACTGGTTCGACGGCAGCGACCCGACGCACGGCTTCGTGTCCTACCAGAACAGGTCCAACGCCGAGGCAAAGGGGCTCTTCTCCGTCGATGAAAACACGGGCGTAGTAAGGCTGGGGGTTGATCACACAAACACGTACGGTTTGGACGAGGGACGGCCGAGTCTACGGCTCGAGAGCAAGGGGACGTTCAGTCATGGCCTCTTCATTGCCGATTTTCTCCACATGCCACCCTCGCAATGCGGCATGTGGCCGGCATGTACGTTTTGGCGCTCCCCCTTCTTGGAACAAGTCGGCTAACCAGTCATCTAGTCTGGCTGTATGGAGACAATTGGCCCGCAGGGGGCGAAATCGACATCATCGAAGGCGTAAACACGGCCCATCAGAACTCCATTGCTGCACACACCACGAACGGCTGCACACTGGCCTCGGCGTCCCAAGAGGTCTTTACGGGCGAAAAGCAACGAACGGACTGCGCCACTGGGAACGAGAACATTGGCTGCGGGTTCGGCTCGCCCGCCAACGCCACTACGGCCTACGGCGATGGTTTCAACGCCATCAATGGAGGCGTGTACGCCGTGGATTGGAACCACAAGCACATCAAGGTCTGGCACTTTGAGCGCGGCAAGATCCCCAAGGACATCGAGGACAAGACGCCAGATCCCACCAAGTGGAAGGCCCCGGTTGCCGTCTTTGGGGGCTCTAGCTGTGACGTCGACTCCTTCTTCAAGGAAATGAGGCTCGTCATCAACACGGTAGGACGCCTCCTACGGTGCTGATGCATCTTGAACAAGGGAATTTAATCTGACGAGGACTACAGAACTTTTGCGGCGACTGGGGTAATGCTGTCTGGGGCAAGACGGACCAGTGCAACGCTTTCGCCTCGACATGCTCCGACTATGTCGCCAAGTCTCCGGAAGCCTTTGCAAATGCGTACTGGGACGTCCGATATATCGATACGTACCAGTTTGCAAATAGCACAAAGAGTCCGAAGCCGAAGGTCAAGACAGGCCTCGCGGCTTTGGCGGGCAACACGACCCTTGCAACCAACATGACTCTGGCAACAAACATGACGACTTCCGCAACGAACACGAGCGCCGCGGCCATCAACGGGACGGCGGCCATGGCCGCAGCCTTCATCAACCTTCCCCCTGCGACCCAGGCGCCCGCCAACCCGGCCAAAATCGGCAAGTATGCCTATCTAGGCTGTTTTGGCTCGCGCACCGGCTTTCAAACTTTCACCGGTGCCAAGGAGAGCGGCGACATGTCGCTCGAGATGTGCGTCGAGCTGTGCGATGGAAAGACGTTTGCCGGCGTCATTGAAGGCAAGTGTCTCTGCGCCGAGGCGCTGGACCCTGACACGCGTGCCATGGGTGTCGAGGAGGGCGCCGTTTGCGACTATTCTTGCCCAGGCAACGACGAAGAGAACTGCGGCGGCCTTCGCCAAAATCCTGCGATGATGGCAAAGAACTCGACCATGATGCCGGAACAGCAGCACTTCACAAACGGCACGCGAACGGGCTACAAGCGCGCCCCCGCGGGGCGTATACGGCGACGGAAACTTCCCAGCTCCTACCTCCTCTCCGTGTACGGCGACGTGACGGCGCCTGTCTCGCCGGCTGAGCTGGCGCGGCCACCCCCGCCGATGGCATTTGGAGCGACCGAAACGCGCCCGGCTCTCATGGTCACGGCGACGGCCTACCGGACCGTCTACCCGCTGCAGCCGGCGGCGACGGTGCACAGGACTGTCTACCCGCTGCAATCGACGGCCGGGTCGGCGGCGGGGATGAAACCCCATGCAACGGGCGCGGCCATGACGTTGAAGAAGCCGATCAAGGCCGCGAACCAAGACAACCTCGGCTCGGCAGCGTCATACAACCAAGGACCATTAAGCTTGGCGCCGAAACCCCCAAAGGCGACAGGGAACCCCGCTGCCGCGGCTCAGCCCGCGCCTAGTATCGTCACCGTGTACATCAAGGAATGTGACTTGAAACAGGGGATAGGGAGCGGGGCCCCGGCCGAGCCCTCGCCGGCGGTTCCTCCTCAGGTGCCACAGCTGATGGCGGCGGGCAACCGCGTTTCGAAGCCCATAGTTATCGAGCCCGACTCGGAAACTGCGCCTTGGGTGCCCAGACGGGTTCCCCAGATGTCTCGAAACTCCCGGAGCCCGGATGGCCCTGATTCCTCGGGAAACGCTGGGAGCTCGGGGGGCCCGGATAATGCGGAGAGCCCGGCCAAATCAGAGAGTCGTGAAAAGTCCGCGCATCTCATCAACTCGGACGGCTCGGGCTCCTCGGAGAGCCCTCGAACCTTGCCGGGCCCAGAAGAATCTCAGGATTCTGTCAACTCGGAAGGCCCTGGAATCCCGCAAGGCTCTAGATACTCCCAGAGCTCAGAAAAGTCGGACGCCCCCCAGAAGCCGGCGAGTCCTGGTGTCCCGGGATTGTCGGAGGGTCCCGGTAGCTCGCGGGGCTCTGGAAACTCGCAGGCCCCCGGGAACTCTGGGAGCTCGGATAACCCGGAAAGCTCTGGAAACTCGCAAAGCCCTGGCTCGAAAGGAGCGGAAAGCTCGCAAGGGTATGGAAGTCGGCAAGGCCCTGGAAATTCGCAAAGCCCTGAATCCTCAAAAGGGGCTAAAACTTGGAAAGAGCCCGAAAGTCCGGGCAACGGCGACTCCAAAGGCCCAGAGGGATCACAGTATCCGCAGTTCTCGCAATCGGCACCAGAGCAGGACGCACGCGTCGGCTCATCGGTGTTGGTGGCAGCCGCGCCGGAAATGCGGGGCATGGCAAGGCTCACGGCGACGCTGAGTGCTGCCGTGCTGGCCGTGGTAATGGTGTTGTAGGAACATTGTGGCGGCGCGAGGGAGAAACAAGCCAGCGTTGAGATTACGTGGATTTCCCTCTGCACTGACGAAGCAGGCAAGCATACGATGGCGCATTGGTTTTATATGGCATGGGGAACCGGGTATCACATAATGCTGACGACGATGACGACGACGATTAATGTACGAGCTATATATCCCTTCCTACACCTTCCCCTTGTCTGCGTCTGGATAGCCTGGATGGCGGATTTGGTTTGCGGAGGATAGAAGTCTCCGTCTACATAGATGGATTGTTAGATGTCTTTATCATGAAAAATAACAGCATGGTCAATCATGGTCAATTGTCTTTGACACATTTTTATCCGGAATGGTTCTTGACTAGCCCGTCGCCAAGTACAAGGCGGGAGTCTTGGCCATTCAGATGTCTACAACGACGGCGCGGTCCCTGACACGGCCCGAGTTCTTGTACATTTGCGAGGCATTGACCATCAAGCCGCCGTGATTGCTTCCTGGCCCTCCCATGAACCACTTCCATAGCACGCTGTGGACGCCGTGGAAGAGGACGCGGAACACGTGGAGCCACGTCTGGCTGGACATGGCATCGCAGACGAGGCCGCGGCTGGGGCGCGAGAGCAGGCGCTCGTAGGCGAGCTGCAGGTGGTCAAAGTAGACGGGCTCGGAGCCGTAGGCGCAGTGGACGTGGCCGAAGACGTGGAGGCGGGGCCTGACGCGCCAGACCTCGCGGAGCAGGTGGGGGCAGCCGTTGCCGAGGTCAAGGTGGTGTTTCTGTGCGACGTCTGCGTGTTAGGCGGAGGCATTCTACAAGTGCCGGAAGACGCTTGTACGTACGGGAGGGCCGTGGGTCACGAGAATGTCCGTCTGGGGAGGGACTCTACTGAACCAGGGCTGTCCGGCAGGCGTGTACTGGAAGCTAGAGGGTGAGGGGCAAAGCCAGCCCGGTCAGCGTCCACTGCCTGATTCGAGGCGAGTCTCGGGATAGAGGCCGAGGAATGGGGGGGGGGGGGGGGGGGGGGGGGGCTGGTCCCTGTGTGTCTCAGGGCGGCAACTCACGCGAAGCTGCTAGGGCCGCACTCTGGAATGTCGGGGGCGCCAAAAATGGCCAGGCGACGGCCCTTGACTTCCTGCACCGTCAGGTCGCCCTCGAGATAGAGCAGGCCGCCGAAGTCGAGGACCTGGCGAGGGCCAGCGTGGGCGTCGGAGTGGGTGCGAGCGTCCAAGAACGCGTCGTGGTTCCCGGCGACAACCACCTTGACCTGGTGCGGCAAGCTCTTGAGCCAGTCCAGCTGCTTCTGAATAGCGCGGGCGGAGCCGTCATTGGTCAGGTCGCCGGCGTGGATGAGGATGTCGCCGGGGGGGACGTCGACGACGTGGTCGTGCGTGTCGGAGATGCAGACGACGCGGACCGGGGGCTTGTCGCGCGGCGGGTGGAAGGGGGCGCCGCGGAGGACGAGGACGACGCGGTAGAAGAGCGAGACGAGCAGGCTGAGGGGCGAGAGCAGGTGGTCGACGAGGGTGAGGCTGTCAAAGGGATCGCGGCGGCGGAGGCGGAGCCAGGCGAGCAAGGCCATTTTCCCCTTTTTCTTGCGGTCCCCTCTTTCCTCCACCGGGCTTCGGGACGGTCATGGACGGCAGAGGGCGGAGGCGTTTTGTCGTTGGGCGAGGCGTTGCGGTTGGTGGAGGAGTTGAGGACGTTTATTCGTACCTACTTGAGCTCAAAGATGAGCTCACAGACGTTGCCGAGGTTGGTTGGTCGGCTGGCGCGCACTGTAGATTCGGCGCACTGTGCATCACCCCGGTCCAGCTGAAGCTCCGCTGGAATCGAGGCCCTGCATGACGTCGACAGCTTTGACTCTTTCTCTCCCGCTTCTCGTCAATCCCATTTCTCGCTGCCGGCAAACCCCTGGCAGCTGCATCTGCCCTCTGAGCAGACTTGGACAACGAAAACGCCCTTCCTTTCGTCCATCTGCCCTGCCCGTCAGTGCCAACTCGGCGACGGTGCCAGCTTTCCCCTCGTCGCTACGTCACACCGTCTTCACGGCATCACAATGACGAGCCTGAGGGACCTCCCCGGCGGCCAAGGCGATGGCCGTCATCAGCGCAACTTGGGGTAAGCGCATGCCATTGCGCATTGAGAGTGACGGCTGCTGACGCGCATCTTGCTCCCCAGCGTCGACTATGTCATCCACTTCAAGGTGCCGCCAAAGGGTATGTCGTCCGTCTGCCCGTCACCGTCGAGCCGTCTGCTCATTTCCTGCTACAGAGAGAGCCGAGGCCGAGGCTGGCTTCGTCCGCCTCGTCCAGGCCCTGACCAACGTCGGCCTTGCCACCGAGGTCCGCAACGGCGACAACGACTCCCTGCTCATCTTTGTCAAAGTCGCCTCGCAGGACCTCCTCAGCCACCAAATCTACAGAGCCCGTCTGCAGGACTGGCTTCACGGCGTTCGCATCTCGGGCCCCGAGACGGACCCCTCTCGCGCTTTCGAGGACGAGCCCGTCACCGAGGCCGAGCGCCTGCGGCTGGTCCACGACATCATCACCCGCCCCATCAACGAGGGCGGCGCGGGTGTCGGTGAGGTCGGCGGCGGGAGCAAGTTTGTCGCCTCCGTCTTTCCGCTCCATGACCAGCCCTTTAACAAGGCTTGGATTCAGAAGTGGAGCAAAAAGTATATCCTGGAACAAGCAGACATCGACGAGATTCGCAACAAATTTGGAGAAAAGGTTGCCTTTTACTTTGCCTTTCTACGCAGCTATCTGCGCTTTCTCGCCTTCCCCTCCGCTCTGGGCGCTGCCGCCTGGCTGCTCCTCGGCCAGTTCTCCTACTTTTATGCCCTCGGCTGCGGCCTCTGGTCCGTCGTCTTCTTCGAGTACTGGAAGCAAAAGGAAGTCGACTTGGCCGTTCAGTGGGGTGTCCGCGGCGTCTCTTCTATCCAACACGAGCGTCCAGAGTTCAAGTGGGAATTTGAGACCGAAGACACGGTAACGGGAGAGCCCAAGAAGGTTTACCCCTTTGCCAAGAGGTTCCAGACTCAGCTGCTGCAAATCCCGTTTGCCCTTGCCTGCGTCTTGGTCCTCGGGGGGCTCGTCGTTGTGTGCAACTCTCTTGAGATATTCATCAACGAGGTATACGATGGGCCCTTTAAGCAGTATTTGGTGAGTCGACGGCGCCCAAAGCACCGCCTATTCGGCCCGCTAATGGGGACAGGCATTCTTGCCCACCGTCTTGTTGGTCGTCTTCACGCCAACCTTTTCCAGCGTCCTGATGGGCGCCGCCAAAATACTGACTGAGAGAGAAAACTACGAGACTACGGATGGTGAGCTGCTCTTCCCGCGCAACATCGCGCACCGCCGCCACGCTAATTGGTCAACCTCACCCTTAGCCCACGACGCTGCCCTCATCCAGAAGCAGTTTGTCCTCAACTTCATGACCTCTTACATGGCTCTCCTGTTTACGGCATTTGTCTACATGCCCTTTGGCGAGAGTCTGGTACCGCTGCTGGAGTTTTGGAAGAAGACGGCGCAGACGGTGACGTTTAGCGAGAAATCTCTCCCGACGCAACATTTCAAGATCAACCCCCAGCGCATCAGCAGCCAGATGTTCTACTTCACCGTCACGGCCCAGATTGTCAACTTTGCCACCGAGGTAATCGTGCCCTATGTAACTCACAAGGCGGTTGTCAAGGCGAAACAGTTTCGCTCCAAGGGGACCGTCCAGACCCAGGACCACGCCGAGGAAGCCGAGTTCCTGGAGCGAGTCCGGGACGAGTGTGAGCTCGAAACTTACGACGTCACCGGGGACTACCGAGAAATGGTGATGCAGTACGGTACGTTGACGATGACGGCAGCGTGGAACGGGGGGCACGAGGCGCTGACGCGACACGGCCAGGATACCTTTCGCTCTTCTCCGTGGCATGGCCCCTGGCGGCTAGTTGCTTTCTCATCAACAACTGGGTTGAGCTGCGCTCCGACGCTTTGAAGATTGCCATCAGCTGCAAGCGTCCGATTCCCTGGCGATCGGACTCCATCGGGACTTGGCTCACAGCGCTCGGCTTTCTCTCGTGGCTCGGTAGCATCACGAGCAGCGCCATTGTGTATCTTTGCAGCAACTCTCGGAACGTATCCGCGGGGACGACATCACGGCTCACGGCATGGGGAGGCCTCCTAAGCATCCTCTTGGCCGAGCATTTCTATCTGGCCGTCCAGCTGGCGGTGCGGTACATGATGAAAAAGCTGGAGAGCCCGGGCCTGCAGCAGGAGCGCAAGGAGCGATACTTGATGAAGAAGAGGCTGATGCACGAAAAGCTGGGTCAGGACACACAGAAGCCATCGTGGGTGCCTGGGATCGAGACGACGGACAAGGTCACCAGAGAGACGCTCGAGGAGGAAGCGCGCCAGTCTTCGATGCGCGGGCAGGGAACGCCAGAGGAGATGTAAGTCCCCGATGCGGGACGAATGGCCCTCACGGCCGTGTAGGTACTGACAATTGGCAGGTTCTGGCAGCGCCAGCGGGGGATGGATGACACAATTCTTATTGGGCGAAGGCTGATTGAACAGGTAAGTCGCTCATGCGAAGCTCGTCGCCCGTCAGCGAGCCGTCCATTTCCAGGGCGTGCAGAATCGGGCTGAGACTTTGATGGGAACAGGGTGCAGCAGACGCCAAAAAGACACGGAGCGAGCCGGCACCGAGCCCCAGGGCATAGCGAGCGGTACGTGTAACGTGAAGTGACGAAGCGGGCCACACCAGGGCATGGCAAGCTTGGCTCATGCGTTTGGGACAGCGTACTTCGTACGAAGTATGTTTACCCTCCTTTGAGGGTGCATTGATGCCGCTCGGATGAATACCCCAGGGGTTCTTTTCTCGGACGGGAGCGCCAACGCATCGGGACGCGTGGACCGAAGACGATGCGACCCTGGACAATGTTTTTCCCGTCTGTTTTCTTCTTTTTCGCAAACCTGGGGGGGGGGGGGGGCGAAGGGGGCTGGCGCATATATTAACCTACCTACTCCGTACACATGCAGTTTAGTGATGTGTGTATAGATAAGAGGAAGAACCAATGAGAGATGATGTTGATTGTTGATGCGACTCGGAGGAGGCGGTCATCCGTGATGACAAGAGCGGCATGCCCCAGGAAGGTGGTGCTTGAAGGTGGTTGACGAGCGGGATGTTGTCGAAGAGGAAGCCAGAAGGGATCTAGTACTAAATGGTGTCGGTGAGTGGCTGAAGCCAGCGGCCATCTGGCCATTCCGTACGGAACAGGACTGCAGATAGGGGGAGGCAGGAGCCGTGTCAGGATTAGGGGGTGGACAAGGAGGAGACTCCGGGCACTATACTTCGTAGGGGGGGCCAAAACTCGTATGTATGTACCTCAACCCCCTCCCGGAACATAGGTCATGCATCTGAGCTATTGAAAGCGCGCAGGGGAACGCACTCGCGTTACTCGGCACTCGACCGGATGAACCCAAGGTGGTACATACATACATTTTGACAACCATGGAAAGGCTTAGATTTCGACAACCATGGAAAGGCTTGACAAACCATGGGGACTTGCACGACATGATGCATCCGTCTGCCTAGGCATGTACGGCTGCCCATGGTTGTCTGCCAGTGCACATGCCTACTGATATAATCCTACTAATACCTAACAAGAGATGATGGAGGTGGGTAGGACTGGAGAGAGTATTCGTAGTAGTATACTATATGAGCACGGCCCCCAACGGCCTGCAGCACTCGATCCTACCGAGAGCCCGTGGTGCCTGCTTTGCTCTTCAACAAGACAGCCAAGGTACGCGTTTCGGGGAGTGATTTTGTGATTTTATAGGGGTACGGTACAGGTACCTGTAGGCACAGTCATCCATTGCTCGAGGCCCACCGGCTCGTCTCTCTCGTCCTCGATGCCAAGCGCCCATCGATTGGCCCTCTCTCGTGATTCTGGGCCCTCGATCGGTATGCACCTGCCATGCTCCCCTCTCTCGAACCAGTCGGATCCCCCTCGAGCCATCAACCATCAGCCATCAGCTGCCCTCCCCTCCCCTCCCTCAGATAAAGCCAGTGGGCTGTTCGTGCCGCCGAGTGCATGCGACGAGCGCAGTTGACGAGCCGCTGCCGAGACGAAGAAGACGGACATTTGGGACATGAAGGAAGAAGAGCAGGAGCTGCCATCGGCCGCCGCCTCAGTGGACCGACCCTACTGCACACCGCCCGCCCCTATTCGTACGGAGTACTAGTTAGTTATACCCGCCAGCCTCATTCTGCAATGACCGGGGGGTGCCGCGGTTGGATGCTGCCAATCTGCGCCTCGACAGACAGGTAGGACCAGCCGTCATCCGTCGGCCACTTTTTCCGTCCCCTTTTGCCTCTCGACTCGAATCATCTCCAACGTCTGCTTAGGCCTCCGCCACGTCGCCCTTCCAGATGTCTAAACTCTGCGCGGGGGGCTTGTTCTATTCTTGACCCCTCACGCCGCCCAACAAGCCGGCCGCTCACCCTGCACAGCCGCACCTGATCGCCGCCCTCTGCCGCAACAGGTGCAGTACTCATCGCTTCTCCATCAATTCTCCGCCATCCGTTCCCCCGGCGTACCCGCCCGGGCCCTCGCGCAGACATGGATCACGTCGTCGCCAACCTCGTCTTCGCGCCCTTCCGCGACATGATCGAAAAAGGCCGCGCCGCCATGCGCAATGCCACCCGCTCGCAAGCCATGCTCAGGGCCGCCGCGGACCTCGTCAAGGAAGGCGAGCGCGCTCTGAAACGCCTCGAGCCCATTTGCTCCAGATACTACACCGCGTACGGGGCAGACTTTGTCGAAGCCCTAAAGGGAAATGGTTCGTATATCCACCGCCGGCTGCGATGCCTCACAGCCACGAGCTGACATCGACAATCCCAGATGACATCAAAAAGCATCGTCTCAACCTCAGCAACATCCTCTATGGTTTCGACGACTTCGTCGATGCCCGCGGCTTTGACGCCGACGAGTACGCCCGGCTCCAAGCTCTGACCCGGGATGTCGTACCAAAGATCTACGACGCCCTCATCGAAATGGGGCTCGAGGCCCCCCCTCGGGACCACGCTCAGCTCTCGCCGCCCTCGTCGCCCCTTTCTCGACCCGGGTCTCCCTTTCAGCATTCTCCCTCGCAAGCATCGCTCACCGTCCCACATCCTGTCCGGCCCCATCCGCCCATCATTTCGGTCCCCGAATCCCTACAGTGCATGAGCACTGGGGCTGCTACCCAAGAGCTCGAGAGGATGATTCGGACTCGATTCCTTGACGAGCCCCCCGCGTCTCGGCGGGGGGGTTATAATCCGACGTTGGAGCCGCCCTCGGATCAATCTTTACGGCGGTCGTCGGCGAATCCGTGGGAATCCCCCGGACTGCCATCATCTACTGACGGGCAAGCCACCGGCCTCGGCCCCGTTGATGAACAGCCTATGAGGGCTGAATCCCCCATCGACCCGTACATTCCGCAGGTGAAGCCCGACCATCGTGGGCAAGTCCCGTCCCTTGCCCGCAGACCCGCGGCACGATGCGGCCGAAGCTCCGACTGCGACGCCTCCCAACGACGCCGCCTCGTCAGCATTCCGGCCTCCAACCTGGCGTGTGAATATGTCCCTATCCAGCCGCACTCCAGACAGGCCACGCCGGTGCCCGAAGACGATTCGGCAGACGTCGCCATGCCGCTTCGCCACCTACCGCCTGCTCATTCTTCTCCAGCCCCCACCTCCCCCAGGAGACTCCACTTCGGCAGGCCGCGCAGGCAGTCTGGCGGGTCGGCGACCAGCTCGGGAGACGACAGCGACCGTCCCGCACCCTTTTCCATCAGGAGTGGCGCCGGCTTCGAGTCTCTGTCCAAGATTGACTCTCTGTGGGGCTGTCCGCCGACGAGTCCGCCGACGAGCCCGCCGCCCCCCATCCCTCAATCGCGGAGTGGACGAAAGCCTCCGATTCAACCGTCGTTTGAAATCGACTCGGGCTTGATCCTGGTGGAGCCCGAGGTCTCGGTCAAGAAATCGCAAAGCCACGAATCCTCGAGGGGGCCGATGCTCAACGCCTCCGACTCCTTTTACCAGCGCAAGGGCTTTTGTCCGGGGGCCCAGGAGGTCATTAGAGGCGAGATTGGGGTCAAAAAGGTGCAGAAGCCGGTGCGTCGAACGCTTAGTAAAATCGTCGCGAGGTGCTCGGGCTGCATGTACGAGCTTGACTTCAATGACATTGACAGCGATGTGAGCAAGCAAGGTGAGTATCCTGGACGCTGTCCCTGCATCGATCGGCTAATATTGTTTCGTCGTGACAGAGGAAGGCAATCTTTCCAAGGACGGCATCAAGTATAGGATTCGTTTCCTGCAGAAGAGCCACCTCCCAGCCAAGAGACCCGACGATGTCCACTACGGCTGCGTCTTTTGCATCCATCAAGGACACACGCTGGACATGAGCGATGCGACCGTCTTCTTCACGACAAAGGCGCTCTTTAGCCACCTGGCGCGCCACCCGCGTCCGCTACCAAAGGTGCCCGGCGTCACCGTGGTCGAGGAGGCAGAGATGCCGGAGCACTTGCGCAACGACTACGACATCCACTTCCCCAACCCGCCCGTGGCGCACCCGGCCCACGAGAACCGAGACGACATTATCCATCGTCCGACGGGGATCGCCAAGAGGGATGCCCGACGTTGCTATGGGCAGAAACAGCTCTACGACCGGTCCCTCGCGTTGGAGCTAGACAAGGGGGCGAGGATAACGGGCATCAAGTGGCCGGCAAATCACAAGGGCGAGTGGATATTTGCATGGCACGACGGCGTCTACGCATCGGTGCCGATGGAGCTGATCCAGCTGGACTTTCCGCCCGCGACAGAGATGAAAATGGGCGGGACGAGCTACGTATGCGCCAAGGCGAGGTGGAAGTTTGGGCACAAAGATAAGGAGACGGGCCAATGGCTCAAGTTTGACAAGCATGACCCCATCACCAATATTGGCTGTGAGTACCGGCCGCCATCTGCCAGGCAGCGAGTCGGCGGTCTTGCTGACGAGGTGATGTTTTCCAGGGCCGTATCCCGAGCACTGGTGCTGGTCCGGGAACAACCCCAAGGGCAAATGGGGCATCTTCCCCCGGGCGTTTCTCGACATGAGTACGGTGCAGGAGCTCCCGCCGGACCTCCTCGACCGGGTGAGCAACACGTCCAACGAAAGGCGCAAAACGTCGTCGGTGCTCTCGAAGCTGTCAGTGCGCAGGTCGGGCAGGCCGTCGAGCCTGGCCGAGTCGACGAGCAGTCGGGAGACTTCGCAACCGGGATTTCAACAGCCCCCGAGGGCCAGCAGAATCACCGCCGACGCGCATGGGGCGGGGAGCGGAGCGTCTGACGGGAGTGTTGTGGCTTTGAGACATTTGCGCGCATGACGGACCCTCCTGGGTTGGCCAGACTGGCCTATGGACTCTTGACTTGCGGGATATACCCTTTTATTTTTCTTCCTTTGCCGCCTTGAATTCTTCTTTTGACTGAAGGAATGTTTTACTTGCTTGTCCTTGTCTCTCTTCTCCCGGTTGTTTCCATGTGGATGGTAAGGAAAGGGCCGGAGACGTGCAGCTGAGAGAAGGAATCTCCGTCGCCATGGACTCTGCTGACTGCAAGACAAGAATCGTGTGTGTCGCGTGAAGCACGTGTCTCATGGAGCATCATCCACGAGGCCAGTTGCACAAGCCGCGAATCAAGGGTACGATGATGGAACCCGGTTACAAGGACACGTCACGGTACGACACGATGGCTCGCCGGTCGGCGTATTGGAGCGACGACGCACACGGCCGAGGTTGATTCTCGCTGCCTGTTCCCGGAAGGTAGCGTACGCACGACAAGGCACCGGGTGATGAGGTGGTGAGGAGAGGCGGTGAACGAATGGAGCAGTGGGCGCGAATGTGCCAGACATGGCGCGGGCGGAGGACCGAAGTTGCACGGCGATGACGAGGACGTGTTGGCGGGATGCCACGTGAGCAGGCGGTGTGTCATGGCACCGGTCTGGACCAAGCGGCGCGGAGCCGGGGTAGGACGACGAAGGCCTTGTGTGGCGACGGGTGGTGATGAAGCTACGACGCTGAGGGAATCAGGGGATAGAGGGCTGTATCAGCCGGCCATGTGCGCGCGCACGTTTGGGGAGGGGTTGACGGGACAAGACAGGCTGGCCAATGCCGTGCCCTCGTGGCCAAGGTTTGGCCAAGCGTTGCGAGGCTGTTTCTGCTGCCACGACTGCCACTATTTGCCCGAGCATGGCAGGCGTCGTGTTGTGTTTGCGTGCGATGGGAGTGCTTCATCGGAGCTCATATGTATATAACTAGGTCGGAAGAAGACGGAGACGGAGAAGAGGAACAAGGCTGGGAAGCGGTTCATGCTGTGAGCCCCCAAGTGCAAAGGGCGAGACAAACGGGCAATGGAGGTAGTAGTAGTATCGGAAAGGCCTGAGACACTGGGGGCCCGCCCGTTGGGTTTCGATTAGAGGTGAGACGAGCTTGGAGGTTCGGTAGTTGATCGATGACCTAGGCTTGGGTGACGCAAGGTGGTGGGTGTTGACGTTGCGTTGTTGCGTGTGCCGGAGAGAAGGTCATGGTTACGTAATGGGAACTGGCGGAGCACCGGCCCACCGGCCCGTGCAAGTGGGCCGGCGGGGATTAACAAGCTTTACAAGCAAACGACGCAGATGTATTCGTACTTCGTATATACATATGCACATGTTCCGTCCGGATAGTACCACGTATACGAATAGTACGTGAACCTTTGTCGGCAAATGGAGAGCTCTTCTCGTCGTAAAAAAGCATAGACGGGGCAGTTTAGGTGTGTTGTTGGTGAATATGCGTGCACTCGGTATGTTACGTACGAGTTAGTACTCCATGCATGGCATTTTTTGACGTGGTGGGTGCGTGCACGTGGCACACGCGCTGGACATGCTATGCGTTTGGTAGTCATGCCGACGGCAGTGCCTTCTTCAGGGGCCCGCCGCCTTTCTTTGACGAGGTCATTTGCCTGCACCAACAAGGCGTGTGTGTCATGTGCGGTTCTTGTCCACGGCCAACCGAGGGCGGGAAATGGTGCTCCGTCTCCCTTGTCCCATCATCATCATCATCATCCGTCTCCGTCGGCATCCAAGACGTCGTCGACGGCACGAGATGCAGACAGGAAAGGCAGGCGGCAGGGAGAGACACGTGTCGAGGCGTTTCGTGACGGCGTCATTGTCGTCGGTGACTACTCGTCTGCCGTACATGGTGAATGCTGTGCTGCGACTTGCGACTCGGAAATAGACTGCGTATGTACGAAAAGACAGCAAAAAGGGTTTGACAAGGGCCGGTTGATGGATGATGTGCTGCAGGCATTGCCAAGGCCCTTTGTTACCGTGGCGGTAGATCCCCGGGCCCCGCAGTGGGCCGGCACTGTGCGCACTTGCCTTGCAGGCAGCTGTCAGGCACCGCCACCGCCACAGGCACCGCCAGGGGTCGCTGCTAGGGGCCCGGCGGCGCTTAACCCAAGAGCCGCGTGCACGAACGTCTTGCCCGCAAATTTCCAATCTGAAACCACCATCTTTCTTTCTCCATCGCTCTCTTGGCAGTCAATCAACCACATCTCCTCTCGCCCTACTAGTTGGTAGCTATTTTCTTTTGTCCACGCCCCTTGGCTTCGCCAGTCTCCACTTTCCTTCACCCTCTTTTGTCTCCCTTTCTCCTCCCTCGGGCCGCAGCGAGATTGCCCGCCATCCCCCCCCCCCGGCCTCTCCCGCGGCACCACTCATGGCCGCTGGCGCGCGCCAAATCCTTGGCCCCGTCGACTTTTCCCTCTCTCTCTCTCTCCTCTCTCTCTTGCGTGACGGGTCCAACCATCCACGAAACCCCCCCTCTCTCTCCGGCCTGGAGGCGTGTCAGCTCTTGATGTGCTCGTGCTCTCTCCCTCTCTCCTGGCCCGCTTGCCCTCTCTCACTTAGTCTTGGCCGTCTTCTTTATCTCTACCCGCCCCCCTTGTCCCCCGCCCACACCCATCGGATGCCTTGTCGTGCCTGTCCTGTTGGCACGCGCACATACACATGCCGCTGTGCGAGCCTCGCAGCTTCAAACCCGAGCCATCGCGCGCGCCAAGAAGGCTTCGCCCTTGTTCCCGCTCTTCTAATCCCGTCGTGACCTTTGAGCCTGCTGTCTCGCCTTTGTCAAGCCAAACCCAGCTCAGCTGTTGCTCCCTCACACGTTCCCCATTTGGCTTGGCGCCCATGAATAGGCTCCGACGGCTACAATACCTATGCCCTCCGCCTCGAACCGTTTGCAGTACTAGTAGTATCCCAGAACCCCAAATTATACATTGTTCCATGTCGCCGCCGCGATCGTCAAACATCCTTGCCCTTGCTCGCATGCCCTTTTCTTCTCCAGCTCACCCATTGTCTCTCACCTGCTCGACTGTCTTGATATAGTATCCGGTCCCAGGCTCCTCTCTCTGCCCCGTCAGCTGCGCGTCCATCTCTGCTTCGTCCGACCATCTCGCCGCTGTCCTTTATTCACTCTCTCCGTCACTCGCTCACTTACCCACACTCACTCACCCACGCTCACTCACTTATACCCATTTACCCATTTAACTTTACCTCTCTCCCTCGTCCACTTTTATTAATCCTCCATCTCTTGCTCTTCCTCCCGTCCCGCGACGACTCTACCCCTAATCCTGGTTCTCATCATCTCATCTTCATCATGTTGCGGCCCAGGCAAAGCGCCTGGCAAGTGGCCCTCGCCACCTTTGCCGTCCTTGCTTCCATGCCTTGCAGTGTCCAAGCCGCCAATGCCAGCACAAACGCCGGCCGGGCCGCCCAAGCCATCACGACGCTCAACCGTCAGTGGTACAGCATCTCGACGGGCATCTACGACGATGCCTGGTGGAACTCGGCAAACGTCATCACCATGATGTCTGACTTTGCCCTCCTGCGCGTCGGAAAGGCCAACGACCTCAACATTGGAGGCTACATTAACAACACCTTTGTTCAGGCCCAAAGGACAAATGTCCAGACCATCAAGGCCATGAAGAACGGCGTCGTCACCTCGACCTACTGCCTCGACCGCAACAACGGCTGCATGTCCAAGCGCGAGTTCCTCGGCAAGCGCGGCTTCGACGACTTCATCAACGAGTTCTACGACGACGAGGGCTGGTGGGCTCTCGCCTGGATCCGCGCCTACGACGTCTCGGGCAAACGCGAGTACCTCGATGCCGCCGTCGACATCTTCAAAGACATGCAGACGGGCACCGGCACCCCCTGCGGAGGCGGCATCTTTTGGAACAAGGAGCGCAAGTACGTAAACGCCATCACAAACGAGCTCTATCTCTCCGTCGCCGCCTCCCTTTCCACCCGCATCCCCGCCCAAAAGAACTTTTACCTGGGCATTGCCAAGGCCCAGTGGGAGTGGTTCAGCAAGAGCGGCATGATCAACGCCCAGAACCTCATCAACGACGGCCTCGACGCCAAATGCAAGAACAACGGCCTCCAGACGTGGTCCTACAACCAGGGCGTCATTCTTGGCGGCCTCGCCGAGCTCAACAAGGCCACCGGCGACGTGCGGTACCTCGAGAGGGCCACGTCCATTGCAAAGGCCGCCATCAAGGCCCTCGCCAGCCCCGAGGGCATCCTCGTCGAGACGGACAAGTGCGAGCTCAAGCCCGGCAACTGCGGCAAGGACGGCCAGCAGTTCAAGGGCATCTTTGTGCGCAACCTGCGCTATCTCAACGACGTCGCCCCCCACAAAGAGTTCCGCGACTTCATCATCAAGAACGCAGACTCCATCTGGGAGCGCGACCACAACAACGAGAACCGTCTGGGCGTCTCCTGGGCCGGCCCTTACCTGCCCGCCACGGGACCGACCCAGAGCAGTGCCCTCGACGCCATCGTGGCGGCCATTGCGGTTGCGTGATGTATGCCTGCCTGGGAGGGACTTTGATAACCCCCCCCCTTCCTTTCGTCCCTGATCTTCTTCATCTTCTTCATCTCGCTCAGATCTTGATGATCTACTTTGGAGCAGCGGACGACCGCTGCGTGATATGCTCTCAAAGGACACGATACGGCCTCGAGCACATGGCGAGAAATAAAGTGCAGTTGCACTTCGCTTTGGGGGGGGGGGGGGAGGGGGTGTGCGGAGGTCCGGAGAGAGTCCATTTTGAATAACTCGTTGCTAATGTCTTTGTGACGGCCACTTTGATGTTACAGAGCATGGTGGTGCCGGGTAGATAGAAGGCCACCTCCGGCCAGGGCATGCAGACGCGGAGGCCTGCCATGGCTGGAACACATATATGTATGTACTTGGAAGTCGGTTACATATGCTTGTCAGAGCGAAAGGACACTTTTGCCTTTGAATTTATATTCCCAGTCAGAGAAGTGGAATTCATGCGCAGTGTGCCCTTGGCTGCGTGACGTACTTCGTAGCTGGCCGCATCATCGTCTTATGAAAAGTCAACTCAAACCCGCTATGCCTGTTGAATGCGATTGGGTTATTGACATGTCATTCGAAACGCATTCATCCATTCAATGGCAGGCAGTCGGACATTGTTCGGGTGTCAATAACAGACAGCCTACCCTGGACCCACCTTCACCCCCTCTTAGCAGACCGCCCCACCTTTGACCTCAACCTTCATCATCGTCACGGCTCACCAACATCCCAAGGCCTACCCGAGGCCAGAAGCTCCGTGACACGGGAGTCGAGCCGAGCCATGGACGCCCCGGACGCAGACTCGGACGTCAAGCTGCAGAAGGCGTCGGCCGAGCTCATCACCGACCTGGACTGCTCTCTGCGCGGCTTTGTGCGCGGACCCGATGGGCAGGGAAAGCCGCGGGTGCGCTCCTTTGTGCGGGCAAAAGAGACCCTGCAGGCGACTACGACGGTGGGGGACTGATTGCGCGCCCCCAGATGCCCTGGGCCTAGGGTCGTGTTGACTGACCTCGGTCCTCAGGTCCTCGACCTGTTCCAAGAGCTGCCCCAGCTTCTGGACCCCCGTCTTCCCCGCTGGATCCCGCTCCTCGCCGGCACCTACCTGGACTATCGGCAGACGCGACGCGGCGGCAAGCATATCCCGGCGCCGACATCAGGCCGGCCGGTGGTGCCGCTTGACCAGGCCGTGTGTCGGGTGCTGTACGCCCTTTGCAAGGTGCGCGGGGAAAAGGTGGTGGTGCGCTTCCTCAACAACGAGACGCGCTTCCTCGAGGTCCTGCTCACTGCCTTGGAGGAGGCCGAGGAGCTGTCGCAAGGGCCCCCGCGCTGGGAGTGGGAGCAGCGCTACGTGGTGGTGCTGTGGCTGTCGCACCTCTTGCTCGCCCCCTTTGACCTGTCCACCATCTCGTCCGTCGACGTCGAGCACGCAAGCCTTCCGGCCATACCGGGGCTCGTCTGGCCCGAGAACCTGCCCGGCATTACCGTCCGGCTGATGCCGCTAGCCATCAAGTATCTCTCCTCGCCGGGCAAGGAAAAGGATGCCGCCAAGGCGCTGCTGGTGCGCTTGGCGATGCGAAGAGACATGCAGCAGCTCGGTGTTCTCGACTGCCTTGTCCGGTGGGCGCTCGCGTCTCTGAAGCCTCCTCCAGACGCCGCTCTGGAGACGACATTCTTTTATCTCGGCGTCCTGTCGTTTGTCGCCGGCGTGTTGCGCTCGGCGACGGAGACGTCTGATTTGGACAAGTACCTGCCCTCGATATTCCATACCGTCTACGACATTACGCTGGGAGAGAGTCGGCTGGCCAAGACTCTAGTCACGCTGGCTCTGGTTCGCAAGATGGCCCTCAAGGTCGTTCGAGCCGTCGTCGTCGCGCTCTTGCGCAAGCCGCAACGGGACATGGCGAGCACGGAGCTCACCGAGACCGCCATCGGCTACCTGCTCGAGAGCCTGTCGGACAACGACACTCCAGTCAGGCTATGTGCCAGCAAGTCCCTCAGCATCATCACCCTCAAGTTGGATCCGGACATGGCCTCCCAGGTCGTCGAGGCCGTCCTCGGGTCGCTCAACCGCAACGTCTTGTGGACTCGGCCCACCTGCGGGCCCGCCGTCAAAGCCGTCCGCGACCTGTCCGCTGTCAGCCACCTCGAGTGGCATGGCCTGATGTTGACCCTGTCCCACCTGCTCTATCGTCGATCCCCTCCCGCGGGACAGCTGTCGGACATTCTGCACGCCCTCATCCTCGGGCTCTCCTTCGAGCAGCGAAGCACCTCGGGCGGCAGCGTCGGAGCCAACGTCCGCGACGCCGCGTGCTTCGGCATCTGGGCCACGGCCCGTCGATACTCGAGCCAGGAGCTCCTCGCCGTGCCATCCGGGTCCGTCTTTGCGGCCAAGGCACACCCCGCGTCCGCCTCTATCCTGCAGGTGCTCGCGACCGAGCTGGTGGTGACGGCGGCCTTGGACCCTGCGGGGAACATCAGACGCGGCGCCTCGGCAGCCCTGCAGGAGCTCGTCGGCCGGCACCCGGATACCGTGGAGCAGGGCATCGCAGTTGTTCAGACGGTCGACTACCACGCCGTTGCCAGACGGTCGCGCGCCGTCAACGACGTGGCCATCGGCGCTGCTCGGCTCTCTCCCCAGTACGCCGAGGCATTGATGGACGGCATCCTCGGCTGGAGGGGCATCGCGGACGCAGACGCCCCTTCGCGGCGAGTTGTGGGGCGAGCCTTTGGCGCCTTGACGGCCGAGCTGTCGGGCACCGATCCGGCCGGCCCGATTGCGCGGTTCGAATGGTCCATCCGGCGCCTGGTGCAGCAGGTGCAGTCACTTGCGAAGCGACAGGTCGAAGAGAGACACGGTCTGCTATCTTGCTTTGCGGCCGTGATGGACCACTTGACCCTGGTGGTCCGCAACGACGACAATCAAAACCGCAAGCCCGTGTCTGCGTTGATGCGCAACGTCTTGATGGACGCAACGGAGATTGTTGCAGACTGCCACTCGGTGTCGTACCGCAAACCAGAGATGGTGGCCGAGGGCGCGAGCAGGCTTGTCGTCTCCCTGCTGCCCGTTCTCCAAGCAACAGCGCTGCCTGGCGCATCCCATGCGCCGTTGCAGACGGGCCAGGATCTATTGTCGCCGTCGCGTAGCGGGGGGGTGATGGACCTGGTCTCGACTCTTGACGCAAATCCGTCGAGCAACGCAGAGGCCGGAGCGTTGCTCTCCAGACTGCGCGACGTCATCTCGGCTTGGCTCGGTAGAAGCGAGCCGGAAACAGTCGAGCCGGCATCGGCAGCTGCGCTTCTGCTCCTCATCTTTTCGGAGCCCGGGGATCGGGAGAGGCTACTACGACAATGGGCCGAGGCGGTGCGGCACAAACCGACTAGCCTCGCGTCGGCCGCGGGACACGGCTACTTTCATGCCTTGGCTCTGGCGCGGCCTCTTGCCCATCTCTACGACCGGGGGGCTCGCGGCATCGACGTGGTTTGCGAGGCCTTCATGGAGCGTTGGGATGCGGACCGAGCAGTCGGCACCAGGGTCGCCATCCTGGGCAGTTTGATACGCAGCCGGGCCATGCAGGCGGAGCCGGCGACGTTTCTCGAGCTGCTGCGCGACGGGCTCGGCGACTACACGACGGACGCGCGGGGAGACGTGGGCTCCCATGTGAGGGTCGAGGCCTTGCGGGCGACCAGATGCGTGTGGGAGCGGCTGGGCGACGGCCGCCTGGGACAGGAGGCGTGGGTGGCATCGTCGGTCAAGACGTTGTTGCACGGCGTCCTGCGCCTCTCTGCCGAGAAGCTGGATCGTGTGCGGCCAGAGGCTCAAGCCGCCCTTGGCTTGGCGCTCCAAGAGAGGTACGCAACGGTTTCTTTTGTGTCACGTTTCTTGCCACAAGGCGTCACATTTCTTTTCCTGGATGCTAGGGTCGGGTGGCGTCTCGCTAACAGGGCCCGTCTCAAGCCACGCGAGCCGCCTTGGAATGCTTGGCTTCTCGTCCAAGGCCTATTTCGAAACGCTGCTCAACCTTGTTTCGACGCAGCGGCTGCATCCCTGGCTCCCGCCGCCCGACGCCGAGGCATGCATGGCCGAGCTCCTGGCGGGCTTCGTCACGTCGGCCGACACGGGAAACGACGACCTCGTCATGGCCAGCCGCGCGGCGCTGACGGACTTTTGCGAGGCTTCAGAGGCCAAGGCCCTTCTCGTGTGCCGGGGGTTGCTGCGGAATCTACGGGCGCGGCAGGGCGAGGACCGGGTGGTGGTGCCGACGCTGGAGATTGCCGCATTTCTCTTCCACTGCGGGCAGTTTCGGTGCGACGACGGGGTGAGCCTGCGTGAGCTGTGTCGGCAGACGCAGAGGGCGGGCTATCAGTCGGGCAACTTGCGCAAGCTCATGGCGTGCGTCAAGGTCTACGGGGGGGTGGCAGCTATAGGGCGGGGTGCGGCTGCGGGGGGGGGGAGGACGCTGAGGGAGGGGGAAGCAGGGGAGGCGGACGACGACGGGCAGAAGCGACAGTGCGGCGACGACGGCAGCGGCGGGGTGCAGGAGGCGCGGAGGAGACTGGGGGCACTCTTGTATCACCCGTGGCCGCGGGTGCGCAGCGCAGTGGTGGACGAGCTGTGGGGCCTGCTGGGCGACGACGACGGAACCAAGGCCGCTGGCGGGGGTGGGCGAGACAGGCTGCTCGGTTCGGACTGGGCCAAGGCGGACAGGCAGAAGATCCGAGGCGTGGTCGAGGAGCTGGGCCTGGGGTGAGGGGGGGCGTGTCGCTGCTCGCTTTGGGCGAATGCCCCGAGGCTCGGACGAGGCTCCCGCGAGGGGAAGCTGGCGGGTAGAGTCTAGTTTGTGTAGGTTGGCTCGCCAAGGCATTTGTCCTTTGAGCAGGCTGAGGAGGCTCTCTCGCCTTGTGGGGTGTGAGTGGCGTGGGGTGTGAGTGGCTGCCGAGGCAAATGAGGAGATGAAAGATGATGCAAGCCTTCGGACGACGGGGCCCAAGGCTAGGCTAAGGCGGATGCAGCCAAAAAAGAGTTTCAAGGCATCTCTTGCGCAGAGTCGGGGAAGCACTGAATGAGGGTATAAAAGTATGCTTAGTGGCAATGACACACGGCATGCCTATCCAAGGCCCAAGGCGCCGGGTCAGCGGAGGGTCAGCGGAGCCGGGCGTCTCGGCTGGGGCGGGGAAGGGCGGGGCGGGGCAGGGCCGTTGAGTTGACGGAGAGAGAGCCGTTTTGCCGGAGTAGTACGAATACGAATACAGAGTCCGGGGTAGTACTACTTCGTATGGTGGCCCGCGTCGTAGCGAGGCGATGCGGTTGGACGGCTGCCTTGGCATCAGGTGTTTTGGTGGTGAAAAGAAGAATTGCTTTGATTGATTGATTGACTTATTTATCCATGGTTGACTCACTCAATCGCTCATTCATCCGATTGACTTGTTCACTCACCCGCTCATTCATCCGTGCGCAGGGCTGACTGGGCGGTACAAGGAGAGGACTTGGAACGATGGCCTTGTATTCGTACCCCGTACACAGACATCAGCTCAATGACTCCGGGGACCTTGTGTGCCCGGCGGTGAAAGCGGACAGAGAGGTACATATGTACATATGTAGTACTGGTGTCGATTCGTCTCGCCGAGGGATGCATGCGACGGACGTGTACTACGACAATTCACGCCCACAATGGGCTCCGTCTGTGCTGCCGTCGGGTCATGAGAGCCAATCAAGACGTGCCGTGCCGTGCCGTCCTTTTGTTCCCGCTCTCTTGTCCACCGAAGCTCCGTCCGGAGTACTTTTATTCATCCCAGCGCTACGGCACCGCTCCACCACAGGAGGATGTCGTGAGTTGTCGATAAGTCACCGTCGTCGTATCCGTGCTGAAAAGGGCGACTTGATGGACATATTACATACATACATATGTACATATTGTCCTATGCACACTGTCCACTCAATTCATCTCCAAAGGCTGGACTAGTGCGTGCTGCATGGGGGCTTATGCAGTAGTATATGCAGCACGCGTCAAGCCGGGGGGGAGGGGGGGCCTGGTGGCGTCAGCCTGCCACGCGCGCCGAGGGCCGCTGCCTACGAAGTACGAAGTAGGTACTGCTACTGGTACTGACACTGACTGACACTTGAGGGGTTTATGGTCCTTTTTTTTTCTTTTTGTGTCGTTGGGCGCGCCGCTTTCCCGGGAGCTTGGACCGCCTCGTCACCTTGTCTCGACGTCGGTCGGGCGAAGAGACATTTGGCGAAGAGACATGGCGAAGAGACGCTCAATTTCGCTGCGCGTCGGGCCCCGGCGCCGCAATTTACAGCCGTCTCTACTTGCCGATTTAGTACCTAGTACTAGTTACTATGGCAGTCTACGAATAGGTAGGCTCTGGAGCAAGTCTGGGCTCTGCTCGGCCGGACATTGTGGCAGAGCAGCTGCCTTGACGAGTCCATACTCTGCTTGTGCAGGCTCCGTACAGAGTACATACATACACCGTATGCTATTGTAAATTGCAAAGATTGCCAAAGAATGAAGGAAAAAGTAAAACATGCAGGTTGCAAGATAACAGTACGGATCACGGAGTACTTCGTGACTCGTATAGAGAATCCCCGCGGCCCGCCTCCTGAAGACGTCCAGGCTCTCTGCAGGGCAGGCGCGCTCAGACCCCTGCAACGGGCCATGTTTGGACAGCTCTCCTCGTCGTCGCTCCTGCTTGTAGCTTGTAGACGGCCAGGACCCTGCACTGTAGACTGTAGACTGTAGGTACTGCCAAGCAAGGGAAAAACACCATCAGGTCACTCGTGTCCTCTCATCTTTCCATCATCCTCACCTCTTCCTCACCTCTTCTCCTCACCTCTTCTCCTCATTCTCACCCCCTCTCTCCTCACCTCTTCTCTTTCGTCCTCTCTCCTCGGCCTTGTTCACTCCCCTCCTCCCGCCCGCATTCACTCGTCCCGTCGCTTCCCCTTGGTGCTCTCTCACGCCCGGTCCTCTCCGTCTTACGCCCACTTACTCTGGCCATCATCGCCATCCTCTTCCTCGTCTTCATCCTCCCTCTTTCTCGTCCTCAACGTCCTCCTTTCCGCCTCTCCCTCTTACACCCCCCGCCTTCTCTTCCCGCCAACCTCTCGCCGCCGCCGCATCCGCCAACCTCGTTCATGTATCGATCCCCTCGTCACACCGCCGACGCCGCCGCCACAAACGTGGCCCCGACGGCTCCGTCGACGCAGCCGCCTGCGCCCACATGCAGCCCTGAAGTCTCCCGCCGAGGCTCGTGTCCTCGACGCCTGGCACGTTGCGACGGCCAATAACACTCACTCGTCCTATATTTACCACGACCTCTCTCTGGCCCCCCCTCTCGAGACCCTCGCCAGGGCGGCCGGCCCGGCCATGGCCCAAGCCTCCCATAGCATGGGCCTCTACACGGATCCTCCCGCCCTTCTGCCCTTTCGCCATGACAAGCCCACGCTGCTCGTCTGCTGGTGGGCCACGTCGTTTTGCGCCCTCATGATCCTCATCCGCATCACCGGCCGCTTCATCCGCACCGAGAGGCTCTTCCGCGAGGATAAGATTGCCGCCTTTGCCCTCGTGCCCCTCGTCCTGCGCATGGCCTGTGTCCACTTCATCCTCGTATGGGGCACCAACAATGCCGACTTTACAGGCGTCACTCTGACCCCGACGGAGCTGCGCCAAAAGTCGATTGCCAGCGGACTCACCATGGCCAGCCGCTTCTTTTACACGGCCACGTAAGCAGACGCTTCTCCCCTTTGTTGCGCTGTACTGACGTGCTGAGTCCTGTAGGCTATGGATCTACAAGTACGCCATCCTCGAGTTCCTGACGCGACTCACAGACCTCAGCTGGGAGCGCTCGCACCGCTCGACCCTCTTCGCCATCCGCTGGACCCTCGTCATCACCTTCATCGCCGCCACCATCAGCAACCTCGCTGAATGCCGCCCCTTTCACCTCCACTGGCAGGTTCTCCCCGACCCGGGCGGCCAGTGTCGACAGGGCTACGTCCAGCTCATCACCATGGCCGCGTGCAACATTGCCACCGACTTCCTCCTCGTCATCTTCCCCGTCCCGCTCATTGTCCGCAGCCGCATGCGCTTCCGGAGAAAGGCCCAGTTGATCCTGCTCTTCTCCCTCAGCCTTTCCGTCGTCGCCCTCACCATCTACCGACTACCGCACATTCTGCACCAGCAGGGCCGCCAGCAGTCCCGATCCCTCTTGGCCTCGGTCGAGATCATCTTCGCCACCGCCTCGGCCAATGCCCTTGTCCTCGGCTCCTTTGTCCGAGACCGCGGCGTCAAGAAGCAAAAGTTTCACCGCCCTTCTGTGGCCGAGTCGTTGGACCCCGCCAGCAGTATGAGGCGTCCCACCCTCCGCCGCCAGTGGGGAAGCGACGAGGACCTCTTCCGAGACGTCGGCCTCGGCGCCGACGCCAGTCTACGGGACCAGCCCGCCAGCCCGGGCTCCGAGCCCATGTCGTCCCTCCCCCCCCGTCCTCCCAACCCCATGGCCCTCGGGCTGGCCAGCGAGGGTGGCACACCCTGGCAGGGGCATCACGAGCACCCCCAGGGGCCGAGGAGACTCTCGTTCCTAGACGTGGGCGGCTTGCTCGACGACCCCGAGGCCTCACGGACCGCCATTGATTCAGGCCCCTCGCGAACCACGCAGCCACCTCCCGCCTCGGTGCAGGCGGGCACTGCAGGCGTGCAGCGAGGCTCCACGGCACTCCTGCAGGATCTCGCCGGCAACCCCGAGCCGCGCAACGACAACGCGCCGAAGCCGAGGCCTGGATCCGGAACGCAGCTGCAGCCGATTCCGCAGTCCCGTACGTTGCAGCAATACCATGGCCGGAGAGATTTCGGGCCCCAGCTCATGGATCTCGGCGGCCTCCTCAAGTGAGGGCTTTGGGTCACGATTCCGTCGCCCTTGAACCTTGTAACAGTTGATTTCCTTGCTAGCCGTCGACAAACTTGTGTACCATGAATTGTTTTGCTTTATTACTCAGGACCCGGCATCTGAAGGCTGGTTTCCTTCTGACCCTTCTGACACTGGCTGTCGTGGCCTGAGCGTTTTATGATGACGTTACATCTCTCTGGGCTGTTTTCTTGCTGCGTCGCTCATGGGCGACCATGTGGCAGGCTTGGATTGAATTTGTCCTTGTCGGCTGTGTGTGAGTCGTGGTAATGACTGACGTCGACGGGACGGCGGAGCAGGGGGCGTGGGAATCTTGTGTCAGTGTGCAAAGGTGGGATGCGTATACCCCGTGGGAAAGCGGTTTTCTGATGACGATATGATGGCATCATGGGCCAGCGGCATGTCTGGACGTGAAGAGGCCGAGGCAGGATGGCAACGAAGGGCACCGATGATGATGTGATGACGGGGTAATTTGACAGTGAATTGGACATGATGGGGGCAATCTAAAGATTTAAAGATGCAATGGATAGAAAATGCCGTAAACATGGAGTGCAAGCCGATACTCCTCAACGCCAGCCACGACTCCTTGGTTCTCGTCCCGCCGTTCCCCCGATTCCTCCCTCGATGCGGGCCGAGCCGTCTAGCCTGCCTCTAGCCCTGCTGCCAGTCCTGCTTCTAGCCCTGCTTGGCTACTGACAGACGACGAAGGCCCTGCCCCGCCAACAACACGGCCACCCCAGTCTTCAGCCCGTCGTCGAGAAGCACCGTAAAGCAGCCTAGACGCAGAGGCGGTAGCTGGCATAGCGGCCAGCCGTCTCGCTGACGCGGATGATCTTGACGACCTGGGTGCGCTTGAGACCAAGATACCTAGCGATGGGGTCCTTTTGCAGGATGCGGGGCAGCTGCGTCTCCTTGAGACGATAGCGCTTGAGCAGGGCCACCTTCTCTTCGCGCGATAGCAAGACGTGTCGGGGCACGAGCTCGTGGTGGGTAATGTTGACGAGCAAGTCGTCCTCGAGGAAGCACTCAAGCTTTGCCAGGGTCTCGACGCTGGCGAGGGCCTTGCGGGCGGCGGGGGAGAGGGGCACGTGGGTGACCATGATGCCCGTCTTGTAGTGGTTGTTGATTGTGTACTTTGCAAACTGGCGGATCTGGCCGACGCCGAACTGCTTGTCCGTCAGGAACTCGACCCAGATGGGGCCGCAGTCGGGCGTCGGGTCTTTGTTCGCCTCGGTGGCCGGGGGGGTGTTTTTGCGCAGCATGGCGTCGCTGGGGCGGGCCGAGAACTGCAGCTTTCCGCGGCTGGATTTCGGGGGCTGCTGGTTAGCCGGGGACCGAGGGCTTTGGTGCCGCGAGGGCGGGGGCGAGGCAGAGAGGGACGCACATGACGGAGCCGTCCGCGTTGCAGTACTCGTCGCGGAAGCGGTCGAGGGAAATGTTGACTTCCTCCTCGGCGAGCTCGTATTCCTAGACATTTGCCACGACGGCCGAGTCAGCAGCGGCGCGATGCGCGTCGTCCATGGCGCCTTACCCGGTCGGCCACCATCTCGTGCACCGTCTTCCAGGCTCGCCACAGCCTCACCATCTCCTTGGCCTGGGCATCGGGGGAGCTCTCGTCCATTTGCGGTGATGGAAGTCGCAGGGTTCGCTAAGGCGGCGGTGGGCTGAGGGATCGAGTTTGCCGTGCTCGCAGTCGGTGAGGAAAGAAATGGGGGGGATTGTTGGATTCAGTCAGCCTTGCGCCGAGATGCGACGGGTTTTTTTTTGGGGGTTGGTTGGTTGGCAGGGCGCGGGGTCATGTGACTCGGTCGAGGTGGCGGGGTGGCGCCCCACGTTGGGACTAGCGGCATGAGAAAGTTCCGAGGTAGGTATTGTCGACGAACTCCGGGGTCCAATTACTAGGGGCAAAGAAGCTCCGCTTTGTCGCGCCGGTGGTGGTGAAGAAAAAAAGGAATCGCTTCTTGTCTGCAAGTGCATTTTTTTCCCACGCCCTCACACGCACACGCACAAACCCTCGCCTCCTCAGCACCCGCCAAACCCCCTCGCTCGCTCCGGCCGCGATCCGCGAGTCCCTTCTTCTCCGCCTCCGATCGACTTGGCTCGCGAGTCCCTCCGCTCCCTGCACCATGGCCGAGTCCGCTCCCGCAAAGGCCGCCGCCGCCGAGTCGTCGTCGTCTACGCGCCCGGCCCGGCCCGACGAGAATGCCTTCAAGGAGGCCCTTGCCAGTGCTGAAAAGGCTCACAAGGCTTCCATGGACCGATTGGTAGCTCATGATCCCCCCCTCCTGACCACCGTGTCCTCATCGGGGACTCTGCTGATGCTGCTGCAGAACGCCGTCAAGGCCAAGATCGAAATCGCCATGCCCAACAAGAACAAGGACCAGCCCAACCCCACCCAGGAGCGTCGTCAGGAGCTCATTGCCCAGGCCAACGAGATCCGCCAGAAGCAGGCCGGCGGCAAAAACGCCCGCACCTCCAAGCTCGACCAGATTAAGCGTCTCGACGAGCAGGTGCGCAGCCGCATCGCCGAGCAAAAGACGGCAAAGGCAAAGGTGCCCTTCAAGAGCGCCGAGGAAATCGACCACGAGATTGCCAGCCTCGAGAAGCAGGTCAACTCGGGCACCATGAAGCTCGTCGACGAGAAAAAGGCCCTCAGCGACATGTCGGGCCTCCGCAAGATGCGCAAGACCTTTGGCCAGTTTGACGACTCGCAGAAGCAAATCGACGACTTGCGCGCCAAGATCAAGGACATCAAGGACTCAATGGACGACCCGGAGCAAAAGGCAACGTCGGAGCAGTACTCCAAGATCCAGGCCGAGCTCGACTCCATCAAGGCCGAGCAGGACGAGGCCTACAAGGGAATCAACGGCCTCCGCGACGAGCGTTCCAAGCTGCAGGCCGAGCAGCAGGAAAAGTGGACCGCCATCCGCAAGCTCAAGGACGACTACTATGGCCAGAAGAAGGCCTTCCAGGCCCACGAGCGCGAGGCCCGCGACAAGCAGCGCGAGCGCCGCAAGGCCGAGCAGGACCAGTACCAGCGCGACCGCAAAAAGGCCGTCGCCGAGCGCGTCCTCGCAGAGGCCAGCGACCCGGCATACCTCGAGGAGATTCGCCGCGCAAACAGCCTGCTGCGCTTCCTCGACCCCAGCCACAAGACGGAAAAGGGGCCCCTCATGGCCGACAGCGGCCTCGGCGCCCAGGCCCAGCGCACCGTCGACGCCTCGGACCTCAAGGGCACCCGCCTCGTCCGCAAGGAGGAACGCGAGGACGAGTACCTGCCCGCCGCCAAGAAGGGCAAGAAGGGCAAGAAGGGGGGCGCCGCCGCCGCCGCCGCGCCGTCAAAGTTCTTCAGCTGCCCGCCGTCCGTCGTCGAGGACTGCGGCTTCATTGGCGTCGACCCGCCCATGAGCGCCGACGACGTCGCCGGCGTCGCCGACAAGGTCAGGGCCAAGCTGGACCAGTGGAAGTCTGACCAGACGCCCCAGACTCAGCGGGTAAGTTGCTCCGGGCACCACGGCGCCGAGATCAAACAAGTGCCCTTGAACTGACGTGCCGCTCTCCAGAACATTGAAAAGGCCAAGCTGGAGATTGAGAGGTTGGAAAAGGAAGAGGCCAACGGCGTCAACGGAAGCGACAAGGTCGACGACGTCACGGCCGGCGTCAAGGACGTTTCCATCGCCGACAAGGACGCATCCATCGACGACAAGGACGCATCCATCGCCGACAAGGACGCCTCCATCGCCGACAAGGACGCCTCCGTCGCCGACAAGCAGGAGTCGTAGACGCGGCGTGCCGTTCTGACGCGGAGGCGCCCCTTTCTGCCCTCGCCCTTCTCCCGCCCACACTTTGCTCTCACTCCCCTCGGCCACGCAGATTAATTCCCTTCCCTCTCTTACTCCTAGCTCGCGGAGGCGCGGCCCCATGCCCGAACCGAGGCTCCTCCCCTTCTCCGGGCCTCCTCTCCTCGCCGCCGGAACCGGGTGTCGAAAGAGCATCCGAGCGAATGTTCCACGGCCGGAGCAGCCCCCGCACTAAACAAACAAAGCAAAAAAACAGCAGAAACAGTCCAACCAAGCAGAAGCGCAAAAGCATCGGGGGAACTCGAAAAGCAATCGAAAGTTGTCCCTTGTTAAATCCCGGTTCGACGCTACGCGCTCCGCTACGCGGAGCAGGAAAGGGGCGGGAGTGTGCGCATCTTGTTGCGCAAGCTGCCGCCTACTCGTTTTGCTCCCCCAGATTGAATTTGTACATAGGCGCCGTTTCGTCTGCATGGCCGATGAACTACACGCTGCTTTCCCCCCCTCGGCGTGCTTCGTAGTAATCGGCGTAACCCATCTGTTGGTGGTCATCTGGCCCCATTGTCTCAGGGCTGCAACGTAACAAGGCTTGGGCACTCGTCGGGCACAAGCACGCCCTGCTCCCAAGCACACAGGCTGCCTACTCTAATAGTCCATCTCTCTGCAACAGAGTCCAATCATGTTGGGCTCTCATGATGTATGCTGTCAACTTTACTCTGCTGTCGTTGGGCGTCTTGAGCCAAGTCGACACCTGTCCTTGTCGTCATCGACTCCATCAGAAGTGCACTGCACGTCCCTTTACTGTCGCTGCCCAAGTTGCACCATCCCTCTTCCGGCTCCATGCTTGCACGACAAGTTGCGTGTCGTCTTGTCTTATTGGCCATCTCCCAGATGGCGTCACAATCCGCCAACGAACAGTTCTATACCATGACTTCAACAAGTCGGCTCCCGACAAGACGGTCTCGCAGGAATTGGAAAACATGGTCCTGACAAAATCCAAAGTCGCCACCCCAATCTTCCCGTGCACGCCTGCTAGACGAGGAAAACGCCACGCCGAGATGCTTGGTACGCGGATGCGTCGTAAATGTCCGTAAATGTCGTAGTTTATCGTGATTCGTGAGCACGGGTAACGCGGCATGTAGCCGTTTGAGAGGAGATTCCTTTGCTTCCCTCTTTCCATTGACCCCGTGCCTCTTTGCAAACGCAGTGCGTGTGTTGTTCACGTGTAGGGAGCATAGTAGGATGACGAGGGCGGAGGAGGCATGCGAGCCGAGAGCGGCCTCCGTTCCCGACGTGGACCGGGCGGCCGGCGCTCAATCGGCAACTCTCGCTCCGCGAAGCTGGGAGGAGCGGCAACGGCGGCAAAGGGTCCGCTGTTGTTGCTGCTGCTGCCATCGCCACCGCCGGCGCGCCGCGTGGCCTTGCGGTGGCCCGTCAGCGCGCTCAGGGGCGGGTCCTTGACGGCCGGCTCGTCGTCGGCGGGGAGGGTGAGCTCGACGAGGCCAAAGTAGTATTCGAGGACTTCGGGGTACCGCTGGACGCTGGCCTGCCAATCCTCGTCTATGCCGCGCTTGAGCGTGGCCTGGGCATCGGCGATCTGGTTCGGGTGGGGCGGGGCATTGTAGTGGTAGAAGGCGTGGGCCGAGATTTGGTCGAGATGCGTCGTGTGGGCGTTTTTGCGACGCTCGGCGAGCAGGCGGAAATACTCGAGAACGTAGTCTTGGGCGTGAGCTCGAACCCATGAGCTGCGTGATACCGGCCAGAGTCAGTGGCGCAAAAGAAGATGGGAGGCTTGGGAGGGGCGCAGAGACATGTGTCCTTGCTGCCGCGGGTGGGGGGTTGCTGACCGTATGTCGGAATAGATGGAGCGCATCATGCGCTCCTCGGCCTGGCGGACGGCCAACTCAAGACCCTTGGCCTCGCAGTCGCATGCGAGCGTGGCCGGAGCATTACATATTGCGCAGTTGGGGTCCATCCTGATGACGCCCTTGCGTGACTTGGAGTCTCTACTGTACATGGTGTGAGCCGAGTCGACGGGTCGGTGGGGAGGGACGGCTCAGAGAACCGGGTGGCCCCGGATCCGGTCGGGCGCGGTGGATGCGGAGGAGGGAGGCGGAAGAGAGAGGAAGCCAAGGGACAGGCAGGCGGTATGGTACAAGAAAAAGGGAGGCGCATCAAAACATGGCGAAACTCGTCGAAGAGCAAGAGTTTTGGGCTTGGCCCGCTCAGCACGGCCGGGCGAGGGACTCATGGGAGACGAGGAGAGGGAGAGGGAGAGAAGTGTGTGAGGAGGTGAGGAGAAGCAGCATCGACTGACCTGGTCTTGCAAGTAGGTAGGTAGGTAGACAGGCGGTAACGTGGAGGCGACAGTTACAGCGGCAGAGGAGCGGGCACGGTGCAGACGAGGGTGAGGGGGCCGATATTAGAGCGGGCTTCTTGGTGGACGCGAGACGATGCAGTGGTCGGCCAGCACCGAGCTCTCTCCTCCGTCTCCGTCTCCAACCGCAGGCTCTTCCAAGACCCGAGATATGTGTGGTGGATGGAGGGTGGGTAGAAGGGCGAGGGTCCGGTGAAGCGACGCCGGGGCGACGACGCCGTGGGCCAAGAAATGACGGCGAGCCCTGGCGGTATCGAGGGAGAGAGGGGGAGAGGGGGAGAGGGAGCGTTGGGGGGGTGGGTGCCACGCCGGCGGCGCGATGTCGTGGCTCGAGTGCGGCAGGTGGAAGCGTATGCAGGCTGGCCCAATTGAATGGATGGGCCCAAGGCGAAGAGTTGGTGGTGGTGGTGGTGGTGGTGGTGGCTGCTCCCGCGATGTGTGTGTGTGTGTGTGTGTGTGTGTGGGCCCAGAGACCAGCGGTAAACGGAGAGGGGAGCAAAAGAAGAAAATGAGGCCGACTTGGAGAGAGGCAGGAGTGAGAAAGGACAAGTGAGGAGGACGAGGTTCAACGTTGGTACCTGGTACAGACGACGGGCCGTCTCAATCCCCGGCCGTTGAATGTCACCATCTTAGCCCAACTTCAGCAAGTACCGTACGAAGTATACCAACCACATACACCACGCCTCCAAGATTCCCCTCAAAACTGCAGCTTCAGCTCCTGGGAGTAATAATTATAATTATAAAGACCCTGATTAGTTCCCAACGGGTAGTACATACAAACAGCTCTTCTTCCCTCCATTAAAAGAGTGTCTCCACCCCGGCTGGTTCCCTTCCAAGCCCGCCGCCCGGCAGCCTCCGATTGGCCGCAACGTCACCGCGAAAGAAGCAAAGCGTCTCAGATTGTTAAAGTGCGAGGCCAACATGCATTATCAATCGATGCATTTTTGAACCGCCCTATTGACTGACTGCCTCTCTATTGCGTCCAAGGTGACAGAAACCCACGTTTCTGACTTTCTGATAGCTCCCTTGCACTGGCGCCTTGCTGCAGGCTCATGGCTCGGTGCAAGCAAGCAACGACCGGCATAATCATGTATTTTACACCCGCAAATGACTCGGGCATTCTTTCTTCGTCTGAGTCACGAGTAGTTTCCAGTCTCTACTTCAAGATACTGGCAAATTGGATATTTGACAAAGAGCCAAGTGACATTTCCACGCCTCTCCCGCGTAGTTTCGGTCAAGGTCGGTGAGGGTGGGTGCACCCCGCCTTTGCAGGGGCCCTTATCTAATCGCCCGATAGATTCTGCTCGCGAGGCGCCTCGTCCACTCCCTCCAACCCCGTCGTCGCAAGCCATGGCCTCTCGGTGCGCGCCGGCCTGCTCCCCGCTCGGCCACTACATCGGCCCCTCGCTCCGCCGGGCGCTCCGGCCCCCTCCCGGCCTCGCCCGGCCCACGGCTCAGGCTCGGCGTCGACCATTCTCCGTCTCGCCCTCATCCTCGCACGTCCAGGACCTCCCCGAATCGCGCTTGAACCCAAGGCCAGATGACTACGCCGCGCCCACCTTTGCCGACAAGGCCGAGCTGACCATCAACGCCGGCCACGGCGGCAACGGCTGCATCTCCTTCATGCGCGAGGCCTTCCTGCCCGACGGCCCCCCCAACGGCGGCGATGGCGGCGTCGGCGGCAGCGTCTACGTCCAGGCCGCCCCCGGCGAGACGTCCCTCCACAAGCTCGCCCGCCGCCGCTTCGTCCGCGCCGGCCGCGGCAAGAATGGCCAGGGCAGCGCCAGGGGCGGCGCCCGCGGCGACGACGTCATCATCACGGTGCCCGTCGGCACCGTCGTCAGGGAGCTCGAGAGGCAGGACCCGGTCGCCGAGGAGGCGTTGAGCATGAAGGCCTGGAAGGACTGGAAGAAGCAGAAGAAGAGGCGGGATCAGGAGCTTGCCCTCGAGGCCGAGGCGCTTCGGAAACTGGAGCCCGCTGTCGAGGAAGAAGAGGACCTTGGCGGGCGAGAAAAGCGGCCAAAGAGAGTCGCGCGACAAAAGATTCAGGACGAAGACGACGAGGGCGAAGACGGGATGGACGATCCCGAGCGCCCCAAATGGCTACTGTATCCAGGCATGTCCAAGTCGGACATGAGGAGCACCGCCTTCCCCCGCCTCCCTCGGCGCACCCGCCATCTCCAGCAACCCGCGGCCCCCGTCTACCTGGACCTGTCGCGCCCTACGCCGAAGCCCATCCTCCTCGCCGCCGGGGGCATCGGCGGCCTGGGGAACCCGCACTTCAACTCACGGGAGCATCCTCGCCCCATCTTCGCCACAAGAGGCGAGGCCGCCGTGTCCATGCGCGTCTCCCTCGAGCTCAAGCTGCTCGCCGACGTCGGCCTCGTCGGCCTGCCCAACGCGGGCAAGAGCACGCTGCTGCGCGCCCTGACGAACAGCCGCACCCGCGTCGGGTCCTGGGCCTTTACCACGCTGCAGCCCAACATCGGCACCGTCGTCCTCGACAAGTACTCGGGCCGACCCGCCGTCGACATCCGCCGACCACCCGCCCGCCAGCCACAGCTGCCCGGCCAGGAAGCCCAGGACGCCGAGCCCCTGACGCGATTCACCGTCGCCGACATCCCCGGCCTCATCGAGGGTGCCCATCTCGATCGTGGCCTCGGCATCGCCTTCCTGCGCCACGTCGAGCGCGCCGGCGTCCTCGCCTTTGTCATCGACCTCGGCGCTGGCAACGCCGTCAGCGCCCTCGAGTCGCTGTGGCGCGAGGTCGCCCTGTACGCCCAGATGCGCCATGACGAGGACCGCAGCCGCGAGCTCGAGTCATGCGTCGACTGGGGCCTCAACCAGGACCCCCTTCGCGGGCCCGTCAACCTCATGGACCCCCAGCTCACCGGCCCGCCTTCAGATGAGGCTGTATCGCCCGTCCTGCAAATCGCAGGCAAGCCCTGGTTCGTCGTGGCCACAAAGGCCGACCTTGCCGGCACCCAGGAAAACTTTGCCGAGCTCAAGGCCTACCTCGACGACGTGACCAATGCCAAGGTTCCGCATCCAAGCCGCGCCGAGGGCTCCTGGACGGCAAAGTGTGCCGCCATACCCGTCAGTGCCATAAACGGCCAGGGCGTGGATCGCATCGTGCACTGGACCGTTGGCTTGTTGGAGGAATGAGCCGTCGAGATACCCCGGGTATGAAGCTGTATTGTAGCAATCAATTCTTCTAGACTTCACACCATGTATTCGCCGAATTTTTGGCTTCAAGTCGCCGCCCTCGTTCCCTGTACCCCAAAAAGCAAAGGCAACCGTTCCCTCTCCTTTACTCTACATTGCATGAGATGGGGGGGAATTATGAATCACTGGCCTCGAGCTTCGGCTCCTTGTTTTCCGAGTCTTTTACGCCTCCGTCCGTACTCTCGGGCGTGGGCAGATCCTCCATGTCTGAATCCACCTCATCCTTTGGCTTCTCCAGTTCTTCCGCCTTCGTCTGCGGACCGGCGTCGTCGGCATGTTGGGCTTTTGGCTTTTGCTTTTGCAGGCTGATGTTGACCAGGGGGGTCGTGTCGTTGTAGACACGGAGCAGCATGGCTGACCGGTCCTCCTTGGGCAGCATCAGGTTGAGCGAGTGGATGCTCTTCCACAGCGGCAAGGCCATGCGCTCCGAAAAGTCGGGGTCCTCGCCGTCCGGCTCGACACGCAGGACGCAGCAGCCCATGCCCACGTCTCGGACCTGCTCTCCAATCTCGTCAAAGTTCTTCCAAGCCTCATGGGAGATGCGGGGGAACATCTCGATGAGGAGCTTGCGCAACGTCTCCTTGTTGCGCAGGTGGATTACTCGCGGCTCGCCCACGTATCCCTGGAGAATGGGCATGCCCTCGGCTTGAATGCGCCACCCGCACACTTCGGCCGAGGGAGCGTCCTGTTTCATAAACATGCGCACGCCGCCGTGGACGAACCTCACCCCCCGACCTTCGTTCTCCGTCAGTATGTCGCGAGTCAAGGCCGTGGTGTAGTAGATGGCCTTGACAGGCTCGCCCATACCGTTCCGCACCATGTAGCGATTGTCGGGAAAGCGGGATGATATGCTGTAAAACTTCTGTATGTTCTGGATGACAGGATGCGACGAGTCCAGGTACTTGAATGGCTCCTCGACGGGTGGGTTCTTCTTTGGCTTGTTCACGGCCCCTGGCTGCGCCTGAATCATAACGATTGGCGTATCGGTGCCTGCAGCTTCGGTCTTGACCTTTTTCGCCGTCTGCTGATCTCCATCCTCGATTCCATCCAGGGCCCTCTTCGTGCCGTTAGGCGAGGCCTCGAGCTTGATTGATACTTGATGCTCGTCGACGTCGTTTGGCTCGATCTCGGTCGTCTCTGCCACCGGAGCAGGTGTAGATGCCTGCTCTGCCTTTGGTGTCTCATATTTGGTCGTCTCGGGGGCGACAGCCGCAGGAGTCGGCTCTGCCTTGGGCGTCTCGTCCTCGGCTGTATCCGGGGCGGCAGTTTGCGTACTGGCCCCTGAGCTGGCAGAGGCCTTGGTGGGTTCGTTCTCGTTTCGCACCTTGAAATCAGACATCTTCTCCAGGACGGCAATGAAGAAGCCGCCCGTATCCTGCAGATGGGCATACACTCTGGTGCAGCGGTCCAGGGGCAAGTCGGAGCAGTCGGAGCCCTCCAGCCTGGGAAACATGGTCTGGACGACGCGTGCGGGAATGACGCCATCGTTTTCCTCCTTGGCAAACTGCTCGACCTGCTCCCAGGTATCCCATATCCGGGCCGACTTGTCCATTATCTTCCAGCTCTTTAGGCCGGGTCTCCGTTGAAGACCGGGTAGCTGGTTGCTGCAGTCGACGATTTCGACATTGGCTGGCCCTCCGCATCGTTCAATGGCCGAGGCAACGACAGATTCGTTCTCGACCGGGTTCATGCTGCAGGTGGAGTATACGACGCGTCCCCCTTTCTTGAGCAGTTGCAGGGCACGAACCAAGATTCGAACCTGGACGACATGCAAGCCTAGGGCATTGCCGGGCTGCCAATCCCTCCAGAGATTGGCGTTCTTTCGAAGCGTTCCGTCACCGGAGCAAGGGACATCGGCAAGAATTCGGTCAAATTTTAAGTAGACGGGTTTGCTGGAGGCGGGATCGAGGGGCGGGAGCTTGAGGGAAGGGAACTGCGTGGCGTCGTGGCAGGTGACAATGAGGTTCGGGGAGGACAGTCGCTTGAGTTGATGGACAAGCATGTGGCCGCGCTTAAAGTCCGAGTCGTTTGCGATCAAGAGGCCGGTGGCCCTGCCGTTGTCGGATGGGTCAGCTTCAAGATGGGCGTCGATTTCGTCCTGCGTCTCCTTGCCGAGGTCCAGGCCGTCCTCCTTGGCGAAGGAACGCAGGACCTTTCGAACACGGGCCTCCTCGCCGCGGTGAATCATCTCGAGCAGCTGGGCAGACTTGCTCCCCGGGGCGGCGCACATGTCGAGGACGGTCATGCCCGGCCGCAGATCCATCAGAAGGGGGGGGATCATGCTGACCACCTCCTGGCGGCTGATGTTTCCGACGCTGGTTTCGGAGACGAGGAATTTTTGGAAGGCGGCAAACGGCGGGAACTTGCGGACGACGTGCTTGGGCGTCGTCATCCACCAGGCGAGCTCGTCGGGGTACCAGGGGACGGGCATGGGGGGCTCGACGGGTTTGCCGTCCTCGAACTCAATCTTGACGATTTCGGGAATGTATCTGGTCTGGAGAAGTCGCTTGACGGCAAGCGCGTGACTGGATGGAGGGGAGAGCTTGGGTTAGCGGGCATTGGGGCGACTGAACAGGGGCAGGCAGGACAGACCCTTTGGAGCCGCAGAAGCGGAAGCTGTTGGGCAGCTCGCGCTTCAGAGCATCCCAGTACTGCTGCTTCTCCTCGTCGGGCAGCTGGAGCAGCGTGTCGTAGTAGTTTTGGAGCCCTTCATTCTCCTTGACCATGACGCCGCGGTCGCGCCATCCTCCGCCAGGCTGGCCGCCGCCTCTGCCTCCGGCTCCGGCTCCGCGTCGGTTCTTGCCCTGTGATGACGATGATGGTTAGCTTCCTGTTTCGCAAATGGGCGGGGCGAGGGGGCTCTGCTTCCGTACCATGAAGTTCTTTCTGCCCATTGTCGGGGATGCCTCTTGGGGATTTGGATGGGAGAGAGGTGAGGGGGCGGATGGAAATTTTCGAGCGCTGCTTCCGCCACTATTCATGTTTTTGCCGCCGTCGGCCCCGCAGCTTACAGGTAGTATGTACATTATATAACCGCCACCAGCCACTCAGGGGCTTCGGCGACGTACCATAAAAGCTTTTAGCCCGAGGGCGAACTCTCATACCATAAAAGCTTTTAGCCCGAGGGCGACTCTCATCTCCCATCTTCACTCATATCTGGCACATCACCATGACCTTCCTAATCGGGCATCACGACGAACCTACGGTACTGACAGGAGCGGGCGCATACACGGGACGTTGTTACTTTTCTTCCTTGAGAGCCTGAAGGGTGTAGGAATGGGCCATCCTCCAAGGTTGGTCCGTCAACGCGAACTCGCCTGCGCCAGATGTCAGGTGATTGATGCTCCAAGCAATTCTTTTGTTCTTGGGTGAAAGCTCACCTCGGCCAACATGTTGCATCTGCGTCGGCAACGCGTTCCAGGGTGAGCTTTGATGCTCTTCCAGAGCAGTGATGCGCAGCCCTTGGTCGATGAGCGCCTGCACCACCTCGCCGACCCCGTGGCTGTACTCATAGCCCTTTGTGGTGGCGAACTGCTGGCCGTTGGTGTCGATGTGAGAGCCGGGGTCGTCGTACTCGGTGGGCTCTGGCCGCTCGAAGTAGGGATATTTGATGACGACGCCGTCTTCTCGCTCGTAGTCGACGGCGACGAGCATCGGATGCATCTCGCGCATGAAGAAGCGGCCGCCCGGCTTCAGCAGTCCCGCGACAACCTTGGCCCACCGCTCCACGCTTGGGAGCCAGTTGAGGGATCCGATGCCGGTGAAGACAAGGTCGAAGCTTTGCGGCGGCACGACCTTGAGGCTGTCGTAGACGGACGCCACCACAAATGCCAGCCTGTCGCCTCCGCTGCCCGTTGTTGCACGGGCCAAGTTGCGTGCCTCGTCTACCGAAGCGGCGGAAAAGTCGAGGCCCGTCACGGATGCGGCTCCGAGCCGGGCCAGGCCGAGGGTGCCTGTGCCGAGAGCGCACTGCAGGTGGATGCAGTTGAGTCCTGTGATATCGCCGAGGCGCCGACGGTCGAACTCCACCACGTCCCCGACATAGGCGGTGTCGTGGATGAACCTGTCCACCTTGTAGTCGGGCGACTTTGCGTGCTGAAACCGACACGTCTTGTTAACCAAATGTGCTGCTCACGAGCGAGGGAAGGGGTTGGTGACATGCCGCTGCAGCTCGCTCATCCCACCGGGCCCGGTTGGTGGCTTCACAGGCTTCGTGGCCTATAAAGCCAGTCATGTTTGAAGGGTTGAGAGTCGTGATGGCGATGGCCTGCATCTTCTGTCGTGGGAGCTCTCTTCTTAAACGACAAGCTCACCCACTCTAGCACCAACATGTGTGTAGTCGATTTGTGGACCCATCGACAGCAAGTCCTATCTGAGGGATTTTCGTACCCGTCATAGTTTTCTAGCTAATGCCGGTGTTTCATAGAGGCGGGTTGTTCCGCCCCGACTCCACAGAAGTCTCATGTTCATTGACTCAAGTTTGAGTTTGACATGCTGTCCAACTCTGCCCGCACCCACGCCAGTCAGCTCCATTCTGCCAACCGCTCGGTAGATGGAATTTCGAAGCCATCACAGATGCTAAATACGCTCATAGTGAAAGACGGTGGTATACACATCCACCTGCGACGCCGGCGAGTTCCAGCCAAACGAGCGGTTCTCATATGCCAGCCTCCAGCCGCGAGGCACGCCAAAGTCGCGCACTTCCTGCACATGGTTGATGCTCGTCATCAGGTTCCACGGCGGCGTCTTGGCCCGGATCGCCTGGTTATACTCGTCCGGAATCTCGTCGACGCCGATGGTGACGGATTTGAGAGCGAGCTGGAACGATCTCGCGAGGACGAGCGACACTTCGTAGCTGCTGACGAAGTGGATGGCCTGGAAGCAGACGATGTGGTCAAAGGACTCGGAGATGGCTGGGAAACGCACTTGGAGAGAGCCCACCAGGCCCTCGTCGTAGCCGTGCTCTTGGCACAGGCGAGCCATTTCAGACGACACGTCCAATCCTACCAGCCGCGTCGTCTTGCCGTTGGAAGCTCCGTTGGAAGCTCCGTGGGAAGCTCCGTGGGAAGCTCCGTTGGAAGCTCCGTTTGAAGCCCCATTGGACGCTCCGTTGGACGCTCCGTTGGAAGCTTCGTTGGAAGCTCCGTTGGAAGCTCCGTTGGAAGCTCCGTTTGAAGCCCCATTGGACGCTCCGTTGGAAGCTCCGTTGGAAGCTCCGTTGGAAGCTCCGTTGGAAGCTCCGTTGGAAGCTCCGTTGGAAGCTCCGTTGGAAGCTCCGTTGGAAGCTCCGTTGGAAGCTCCGTTGGAAGCTCCGTTGGAAGCTCCGTTGGAAGCTCCGTTGGAAGCTCCGTTGGAAGCTCCGTTGGAAGCTCCGTTGGAAGCTCCGTTGGAAGCTCCGTTGGAAGCTCCGTTGGAAGCTCCGTTGGAAGCTCCGTTGGAAGCTCCGTTGGAAGCTCCGTTGGAAGACCCTTCTGAAGCTCCGTTGGAAGCTCCGTTGGAAGCCCCCTTTGAAGCTCCGTTTGACGGGTGGTCGTGACGCTGCGACCGCTTGTCCAGCAGCATGCGGCCGAAGACGCCCGTTCCACAGGCGAGGTCCAGAACGCTCCCGCCAAAGTCGAACTCGGCCAACAGGTCGCTGATGACCTGCTTGACGGTGCTCCTGGTCATGTAATCTGCGTCGTACTTTTCGGCAACACCGTCATAGGCTGTGCCGATGAACTTGCAGCGATCCTTTTCCGCTTCATCGGCCTGCATCAGGTACGATGCGAGGACAATGTTCAGCAGAGCGCGGTGTTCTCCGGGCAAACTGTCGCGTATGACGACGTCCTCGAAGGTGAAGCGCTCGGGCAGGAAGATGGCAGGCATTGGGTTGACCTCGATGACAACAGGGCTGCCGTCTGGCCGGACGCGAATGTCGACGTTTCCCCACCCGCCGCCGGCCATGCCGTTGACCTCGAAGGCCTCGACGGCCAGCGTCTGAAGCAGGTCGTAGAGGACCGGGTCACTCTCGCGCTGGACGAGGCTCTCGGAGAGCTCCTCGTGGAACTTGATGTCAAAGGTGAGGAAGCGGTTTTGGCCTTTTGCGTGGGCGGCTGGGTAGTTGTAGATGGTCGGGTTGAGGGCGACGGGCGTGGTGCCGAACTCGATGACGACGACGGAATAGTCGGTTCCGGGGACGAATTCCTGGACAATGATGTCGTCGGGGAGGTTGTCGACGGACGGGCGTTTATGATGAGCACCATTGGCATCCTCGACGGCGGCCGAGTGGCCGTTTCTGGCAGGCTTCGGCTCTGGCCTGCCCTGAAGAGCGCGCAGCCGCCCCGGCTCGAGCTGGCGGTCAATGTCGGCAAGGGCAGCGTCGCGCTCCTCGGGCGTGTGGCAGAGGGACTTGGCGCTCAGGAACTGGCTCGCGCAGCTACGCGCGGCCTTGACGATGACGGGGAACGAGTCGACACCGGCGGCGGGCACGGGCGGGCGGCCGCGCTTGCGGGCGGCGTCGTACAGCTCCGTCTTGGACTTGCGCAGGATGTGGCTGCGGACGCCGATGAAGGGCACGCGCAGCGACTCAAAGTACTCGCTGGCCTCGACGCCGGCGACGTCGTCCTCGGGCTGGCCCCACAGGAAGTTGAAGTAGAAGTCGAAGTGCTCGGCCACGGCGGCGTCGACCTGCGAGCGGGCGTCGGCCTTGTCGACGAAGCGGTGGTGGAAGGTGTGCTGCTTGACGTAGCGGCCGGGGTCCATGTATTCGTCGTGGTCTTTGAGGACATGGTCGGTGGTGTACCTCGACTGGAGCATGCAGATGCGCATTTTGCAGAGGGTTGGGTGATGAAGTGTTGTTGCTGAGAGGAGTGTGTTGAAGAGGAGTGTGTTGAAGAGGAGTGTGTTGCTGAGAGTGTGTTACTGAAAGGAGTGTTGCTGAAGAGGAGCAGAAAGGGGTCGGGAACTCCTCGCCATAAAGGCCAGACTTGCAAAGTTCCGTCTGCGTCTTGCTATTTATGAGTTATCATTTAAAAGGTTTTCCCCATGCATACGAGATGACGGGTAGTAACGGCGGGAGCCGCGACGCCTCGAATATACATCTAGACTACGCTTAATTCTGCACATGACGGCCCGCGACGCCTCGAATACACATCTAGACTACGCTTAATTCGTGCACATAACGCAGCTTAATTCACCCCAACAACGCACTCTATTCGCCCCAACAACGCATCTCTAACCAGTCTGCGCGGTATTAATGCTTTGGTCGGGCCCTATGTACATTCAAGCCTTCGCACAGCCTGAAACATGTTCCTGTCTCCTGTACTCCTTCTCCTCCTCGGCCTCTTTCTCCTATACAGACTCGTGGCGCCATGGCTCGCCGTCTTTGTCAATCGAGCCCCGGGCATCCCCGTCCTGAAGCCGCAGGCCGGTTGGAGCCTCGGCCGGTCGCATCTCGCGTGGGTGACGGACCTGGCGGGCCTCTTGGACGCGGGAGCCAAAAAGGTATGTACTGACTTTCATCAGCATCATCATCTGACGGCGTCGACTTTCTCAGTTTCGAGGACGCAGCTTCCAGCTATGGGGCCCCGTCGGATACGTCGTGGTGATACCGGCGAAACTTGCCTACCCTCTGCAAGACACGCCCGAAGAGCTTCTTAGTTTCGAGGAGGCCGCCAACATGGTGAGCTGCCGTTTCCGGTCGTGGCACTGCCCGTCCTCACCGTTTCCCAGGACCTGATGCATGTCATGGAAAGCCAACACACCAACAAGTCGGTCAAGGCCGTTCTGAAGCGCAAGCTGAATCCCCAGCTGTGTCGGTGCTCACCTTTGTGTGTCCGGGCGGGCAGACGTCTGACGGGTGAACAGCTCGACTCTTGCCCGGCATCCTCGAGGACATACAATGGGCCAGCGGGGAATACATGCCCGCTTGTCAGGGTGAATCATGGTCGGGGCATGGAATCGTCCATTGGCTGATTGGTAAATAGACTGGACGGCGCTCAAGCCGTATCCCCTGCTGGTGCGCATCACCACGGTTGCCATGGGCGCCGTGTTTGTCGGCCCGCCCCTGAACCGCTCAGAGGAATACAGTCGCCTGGCCAACGAGCACGTCGACGCCGCCATTGCGGCCGTGGGCTCGCTCCTGCCCTACCATGTGCTGCTTCGACCTCTGGTGCGCCGGCTCTCTCCCCTGGTGCGCACCATGAGGAGGCTGGAGCGTGAGTTTTGCCAGCTCATCTCCAGACACCAAGAGGAGCAAGACTCCAAGAAACAGGACTTTCTGAACGGATGGCTGCGTCACGAGATGCCCCGATCAGAAAGAAAACTCGAGCCGCTCGACGTGTCCCGGGCCATACTCACCAGCTGCTTGGACGGCAACCTCAGCTCCAGCCAAGTCCTCACCCAAGCACTGGTGGACCTGGCCGTCCACCCCGGGTACATGGACGAGCTGCGGTGCGAGATGGAAGACGCAGCCGACAAGGCCGAAGCGCAGAAACTGTCCCAGGCCCAGCGGCTCGCCCTGCTGGTGCGGCTCGACAGCTTCATCCAGGAGTCGCAGCGACTCAACCCCATCACCCTCGGTAACTCATCCTCGCGAGAAATACACGCACATGGGCTAACAAGGAGCAGTTGGCTTCTCGCGCCGCACAAAGTCCACAATCACCCTGTCCGACGGAACCGTCCTCGCGCCGGGCATCAACATGCTGGTTCCCGCCGCGTCGCTGAACCGCGACCCGACGATTTGGGGCGCCGACGCCGACGAGTTCCGCGGCTTCCGTTTCGTCGGGAGGGATGCCACGCTCCCGTATTCGTTTTCCGCGGCGCGGCATGAGATATGGACCTTTGGCCAGGGCATCCACGCCTGCCCGGGGCGCTTTCTCGCCTCTTCCGTCGTCAAGGCCATCATGGCCGAGGTGATTATGAAGTACGATGTTCGCGTGCCCAACGCGTCTGGCAGGACAGAGCTTGGTAATTATGGGTTCCTCACTCTTGTGGATCCGGAAACCGTCCTACAGTTTCGGAAGCGGCGGATGGAAGTCGTAGACCATGATGTTGTTGCGACGCCAAAGTCGTCTACTATCGAGTTTGAGCATGGGTTGAGAGACGGAGTAAAAGCAGAGTTAGCAAGGCGAGTAAATAGCAGGGCGAGTAAATAGCAAGACGGAGTAAATGACGGGTTTAGCTCTTGGCCCCATTTAGGTTTTGAGATCCCGCCAAGTTGCCTTGGGCTGAATATCCGTGAATATCGATGCTGCAACTTTTAGGACCCCCTAACCCCTATTCGCAAGTTGAACCGCTCCAAACCTGTAATAATGGAATGGAGGAGTCTCATGGAATCTGTGTCTAACCCGGTGAGTTGATGCGGTTGATTACGGTGTGGTTGATGGCTGCTTCTGCTGTGAAGAGGCTTCGTTTTATCGTGGAATTTCACAGCACATTTCCAACACCACAGGCAGCATGTCACGCAGTGGAGCTCAAGATCAGTCGTCAAGATGGCCAGAGCTCTCTGCGCTCGACGTCTACGCAGCAAGCCTCGTCCTCTCGGCAATAAGTCCCCTCCTCTCGTCAGTCCTCTTCGATACAGTCCCAACTTCTCTCCCCGAAAGACCAGCTGATCCCGCCGCATCACACCACCTCCTTCTTCACCGCCCCCTGATTCGGCTCCTCACCGCTCCCTGATTTGGAAACTCACCGCTCGATTTGGAAACTCACCGCTCCCTGATTTGCAACGGCCGTGGGTCCTCGACGTAATTCATCCCACCCCCCCTCGACCCGTGACGCAGCGCTCGCCTCGACACAGCCAATGGAAGCCCGCGGCTCCAGATCAGTACACGCTCGCCACCGCTCGGCAGAATCCCAGGCCCGGCTATATAAAGCCCTCCTGGCCCCTCCCGTCTTCCCCCCTTCTTCTCTTCTTCTTCTTCATACTTACCTTGTCGGGAGCCCTCAGGATCAGCAAGTTGGGGGCTTGCCTTGACCGGCCTGCACTGCACACCCGCGGCGTTGGTCACAGGTTCATTACTCTGCGGAGTCGTGTCCGGCGGAATTTTTGATTCTCCCACTGTTTTCATTGTGTGTCTCTGCTTGTCAGGGGCCATGAAGAAGGCGAGGCCTGGTTGGGGGGGAAGACGTTGGGAATTTGCCCAAGCTTGTTGTTTTGCTGCCCGAGCTTGTTGCCGCCAAAGCTTTGCTGCTGCCGTTGCCGTTGTTGTCAGTGAAGCTCGCATTGTTCCAGTAAAGTGCTGCCCTGGTGTTGAGGCAACGCGGCCCCAGTCCCCGTGAAGAAAGACACAGACAAAGACTCTTCGTATTCATCGCTCTCCTCTCCAACATCTGAATCCCCCCTCGTTGGCCTGCACAAAACGTACCAAGTGCGTGCTCCCGTTCCTTTCCCCCAGCTTCCCCCCGGAGCTGTCGTCGCGTGAAAACCCGCCTCCATCGCATCTTTGACAGCCCTGAATTTCTCACGAGCACGTCTTCAGCTCGGCCCCTCGAAGCCAACATCCTTCGTCATCCACTCCCTGCCCGCTCTGAGTTTTCAAAGCCACCATCGATTCCAGATCCACGCCCTCCTGGAGAACCGTCCCCCTTTGGGCGGAAAATCGTCCCCCTCTGGACTCCCTTTTGGTCTCCTCCTCCAGCCCAAGCTGGCAAAGAGCCGTCACGCGTACTGCTTCGGGAGTCGTGGACGCTGGAATCGTCAGACACTCGTTTGATTACCCTCCAGGGCTCTTGGGACTGATGGATTCGTCACGCGGAGAGCAGAGTAAACAGGTGCGGTCAAGGTAGTATTTGGTCTCTGTACCGTTCCTTCTTCCGGTCCCTTGCGTAGAATGCTCTTGGAGGCTTGACGCTCTGTGACGCTGACTTTGATCAAAGATGAGGAGTTGGCAGGAAAAATCTACCCTTTGTTCGCCAGTCCATCGTACTCACCCCCCCGTTTCGTCGATACCGAACCCTCTCGATCGAAAGAATAAAGAAAAAAACAGACAAGGGAGAGCAGGAAAGAACACGTTGAAACAAAGCGTGGCATCTGCAGGTCCGGGAACGACTTGAATACCAAACAACTCTGACGAGAGAGAAGAATCACCCCTTGGGCTGCCAAAAGCACTCAAAACCATTGCGTGGCATTGTTTGCCACGGGGCTGCTGGCATCAAGACTCCCCACAAAAAACAGAGACTCTTTGCCGTTGAAACGAAGAAAGACACGCGGAAAATCACGTTGGACAAACACCCCGTCGCTATTGCGGGCTGATAGCACCAGCCAGCTACCTTGGTACGCGCAGTGAATGCTCGAGGCAGGCCAGGTCTCGCTTCCTGCACGTTTCTGGCTTCCTCTGCCATCGACCCGACGCTCTGCTTGAACTGCCTACTTCAAGCTCTGTTGAGCAGTGACCAAGCAGGAGCTGAAGTTGAGCAAGAAACACATTTGATTCTTTGTCCCGTCTTACCCTTGTTGGGTGCAAAAAAAGGTGCCATCGACAGTCGGCTCCTTCTGCTGCCTTGAAAGGTGTTTCATCTTGACAACGATTCTAACCATTATCTAGATTCGACAATCCATCCTTCGCAGTCTCCCGACGCCCAACTACGTCCGCGGGCTCCTGAGGAACGCGATAACGCCACCGCAATATCCAACGAGATCGTCCAACCGACTGCATTCCCGCTCCTGTTTCACCTTCCACTGCGCCAGAGCAGTGAGGAGAACCTCGCTCCCCATCACAACGTCAGAGTGAAGCCGGAGGAACACAGTCATCCAGGCTTGCGTGAGCTCGTAATCCTTTCGGGCCTCCAGCCGCGCCGTCAGGGCCTTGATAAAGTACAGAAGCTCATTGTCATCATCCTCCTTGAAGCCGACCGAGAGCGAGCGAATCTCGAGGTCTGCACTAGAGGGCGATAGTGATTTGAGATGCTCCATGAATTCATCGTCTACATATCGGGTTAGCGCGAGCGCATCGGGTTGGGAGCAGACATGACCTCACATTCATTAGTGGCCGCCGCGCTGCGGAGCTTGGAGGAGAATATCTCCTCGAAGCGGGCCTGATCGAGCTTGGAAATCCGCGACTTGGCTTCGTTTCCCACACTCTCAGCCACGCTCTTCTGGCCGTTGATGGTGGACGGCAAGAAGAAAGGGGCCTTTTCAGGGGCCTTCGGGGGCTCCTTGGGCTTGTTGCGCTCTTTGATCAGGTCCAGGTGCAGCAACGTCTGCCACCGGCTCTTGGGAACCAGACTCAGAGTCATCATGCCGGAGCTGAGCTGGTCAATAGGAGGCGACACAACTGAGTTTTCCATCTCTGGCTCCTCCTGCTCAAAGGCGCCTTCCAGCATGCCTTGGTTTCCTTCACCAGAAACAGTCGGGGCAGAGGCTTGGCCGATATCCTTCTCGGAAATCTGCCGCGTCGGCACGTGCTTGAACATGGCCTTGTTTGTCCAAAGGCCAACGCCCGGTTCGTCTTGAATCGTGGCTGCCAGGTACTCGCCGGTGCAGTTCATTGCCAAGGCAGTGCAGGGCTTCTCGAGACGAATGGCGTCAATCAGGTGACTGGTCGGCAGGTCCCAAACTCGAATGACGCAGTCTCGTGAGGCCGCAATGACCCACCGTCCATCACTCGAAAAACAAAGGTCGCTAATGCTCTCCCGGGGCCCCCAAAACTCTCGAATCGTCTTCTTCGTCTCCATGTCCACCACGCGAACCGACATGTCGTCGCAGGCAAAGGCAAGCAGGTTGTTGGCAGCATGGTACCTGCAGGCCACCGGCGCCGTCACCGGTGACCAGTCGATTTCTCCAAGCAGCGTGCCAGTCAAGAAATCCCAGAACTTGATCTTGCCGTCCAGGCCGCACGAGACGATGTAGTGGTTCAACGAATCGACGACAATACCCGTCACGGCCTTTGTGTGTTTGCCGGTACCCGGGGGGAATCCTTTGCCCGTCTCGGCGTGCAACTGGGCGACGTCGTCTGCTTGTCTCAGCTGTTGCAGCCGCAGCTGCCGGGCTTGGGACGGCGTGAGCCTCGAGGGAAACCGTTGTCTGCAGATGCCGGATTGCAAGTTATACATGATGATGCTTCCAGCGTCGGAGCCGACCACGGCAAAGGTTCCACAGGGGCTCATGGCCACGGTTGAAACGTCGGCGCCATCGCCCGTCGGCAAGGCCCAGCGACCTGCGCGTTTCCGGCCCCAGAACCAAGTCCGGGCGTGAGCGTCTCCCTTGTGAGCGGTGACGACACTTTCCCAGCCCGTCTTTGCACTCAGTTCCGCGTTGGTAGCCTTGGCTTTGCCTGGCCCCTTTTGCCAAACCGCCAGCTTGCCAGGCATTGCACCCATTCCGCCGTCACGGTTGAGCGAAGTGGCGATGCAAGTGATTTCTGGGGCTTTGAGGTCTTCCAGTGCCGGCGCCGTGCCGTGCGCCAATGCACCTGCGGCGAGTACGCCGATCTTTTTGGCCTTTTTGCGAATATTGCCTTGGCTGAGCTCTGCACTCTGGCCGTCTCGGCGCAGGCTCCAGCCCCAAAGGCTCCTGTCGCAGCCTCCGCTGAGAAGCCACTTGTTTCCAGCTTCAGCCCCACCAACGTCTAAAGGCAGGAAATGAAGGCAGTTGACGGGGCCGGCGTGACCACTTCTCGCATGCAGTGGTCGCGGAATGGGCGAGAATGGTACCTTGTCAAAGATCCAGGACTTGAGCGAGTTGTCGCGTCCACTCGTGACAATGACTGCCTGGCCTGCCAGAAACTCCACCTTGCTCACTCCCCCGGGGACGATGAGGCCATCGGCAGAAGGAGGGTTGTGGGCGCCGCGCAGGACACCCATGACCCGGCCACCGCCGTTCAGGTCCCAGAAGGTGACATCGCCCGTGGCGGCCGTCGACGTGGCCATGACGCCGTCCTTCCTGCCGTCGTTGCCAGCGCCCATGCCATCAGTCCGGAAGGAGACGCAATTGACAGGCGCTTCAGGGCTCCCGGCCTCGACGCGGAGAACACGCTTGTCGGTGAGCACGTTGGTGATGGTCAACGAGCCGCCCGAGTACGCAATGGCAATGAGAGATAGGGCGGGGCTCGGTTCAAGACATGTGACGGAGCCGCAGTCGGGGGATGGAGGCAGGATGGTGTATATCAGCTTGCCCGTGCTGACATTCCAAATCTCGACCCAGCCGTCCCTGCGGCCCACGAATATCTTGTTCAGAAATGTGGGCATTGTGGTGAAGCCACCGGTGATTTCGTTGCCACCATTGGCAGCCGCCATGGTGTGGATGGTGGTGTAGTGCTCCAGAGTGGCAGTCTTAAAGACCTCAACCCGAGTCGAGGCAGACGCGACTATCCACGTTCCAAAGACGGTAATCTGCTTGATGGGCTCGGCCATGTCACGCGGCAGCTCTAGCTCGGATACCCTGACGCCTCGTTCAAAGACCCAGAGACCTTGTGATTCGCCCTTGCCATATCCGCCCCATGCCGCAAGAACTTGTCGCTTCCACGCGGTAGTGGCCGTGATGTCGGCCGGGGTCTGGGGGCGAGTAACGAAGACGAGATTGAGGCCGCGACGCAGATCGTAGGTTTGCAGCGCTCTGCCGACTGATGTAGTGATCTGGAAGGTGGTCTTTCCCATGGGAACAGTCGCAAACGGGACGCTCGTGGGCGACACGAGGCCAACCGTCTATAAGATGCAAGGTTAGTGACGAGACGAGCAGCGAAGCAGCAGCGGAGGAGGAGGATGCGCGGGAGCGACATACACGAAAGGGAGCGAAAATGCGGGATGATTGAGCCCTTTCGTTGGCAGGCTTAGCGACAGTCGAGACCCTCTGGCGCTTGGCCAGAGGCGCATCGCTTTCCAGCGGCGACATTATGAGATTCAGAGGCGCAGATGCTGATCGGGGTTGGCTGGGGCGTGGCGACCAGGCGCATATGGCCTTTCCGAAGTCATCTTGAAAAATTTGGGTGGTGAGGAAAGTCGGCCGTTTTCTGCCGCCCCACCTTTCCTTTCGGCGGGGCTTCGCCGTGACGTGCGAAGTACTTCGTACTGCGGGGCGACTTAAAGGTCCGGAGTCCGGAGTCCGGACCGGCTGACGATTTATGCACCGGAGACGTTGCTCAAGGATTCCACGGCAAGACAAATTTTTACATGTTCGAAGTCTCGCGGTATTCGAAATGGTGCAGGATTTAAATTAAAGCCATGCGGGAAAGGCCGGGCATTACTCAGAGAGGCCTCCATGGACCATGGAGTTGAATTCGTGCTGTTCATGGGCCGTCTCGTCTTCGTTGCTTTCGCGCTCAAAACTACCTTGTCTCAGGCTGCTGCCGCCGATATACTCAGTCGATGAGCCTCGGACCAAGTCCTTTTCAGCTGTAGCTGCGGCCATATTGCCTCCTCAAGAGTACTTCAACCTGCACAGGCTCATACAAAGGCGTCTCATCTGGCCTCAGGCACGTTGGAATGCACTCAATTATCACCTTGCTGAGCCCCAGCATCTCGCTGTGGTATTCCATCATGACGTCCTTCAAGTCTTGACCTTGTGAGCCACCGGGCCATTGATTCGGACCTTGGAGAAACCTCGCATTCTCGGATGGCGAAGTCACCGAGGAGAAGGGAAGTCATCCTTAGCCGAGCCTATTGCAGTTGTTGAAGGCTCTCCAGTTGTCCGCCACGCATGTAGGCACTAGGTATTACTCTCACCACGTCGTCGGCTCCGACTCTTGCCACTTCCCAGTGGAGCCTTGTTCACCCCCAAGCAAGGGTCCAAGCAAGGGTAAGCCCAAGCAAGGGGGCATCTTCGAAGGCCTGAGTTTATTTGCAGAGGCGCTGGCTGCTGAAGCAATCAAGCTCAAGAGCGACTTGGTCCTCGTTCCCTGGAGAGACGGGCACCGTGTCTGAGCTTCCCTCGCTCCATGACGCGTTGCGAGAGCACCCGCTCGCGAATGGCGACTTTTCTCAGGCTATTTCAAACGTCTTTGAGCACGTCAGATCAGTCGCCTCTGTAGCCGGCCAGCCGGTTTGATACACAATCGCGACCGTAGGTACATTTTAGACGGCGGACTGAATATGGGCCAAGGAAGACGATGCCCTCGGTGAGACCACGGTCGACCGGGACGGAATGCTGCTGAGACACGCGGCAAGGATTCCCCAGGCAGTCTCAGACAGGAGGCATGACAGGATCAAATGTATCGGATACTAGTACTACGAATAGCATCCGGAAGACAATGGGTCGAGGGACAGTTAAGACAGAAGAGGGGTTGGAAGAAGACGTCGTCGTCACTGGAAGAAAATGGCCAGAGTTCGCGACCCCACCGAGACAATACCGACTGAGGCGAGCGACCACATGTACCTGGTACTTGGCTTGACCACACATCTGTAAGGCCCCGAGCCCACGTGCCGGCAGCATGCAGGCCATTTTCTCCGTCGACAAGCTGCAGCTGGGGGTATTGGGCATGGCCTCGGGTACCTGCATGACACCTTGGTCAGAGGTACCGACGTCAGACTTTTACCCGGGCCTGTTTCTGTTTCCCCCTCGACCATCGGGGCTTGTTTGGGGAAAGAAGCACGCATTGCCTCTGGTCACCGCCACCGTCACAGTCACCACCACCACCACCACCACCACCACCACCACCACCATTTTCCGCCAGCAGCAGTAGCAGCAGCAGCGGCATCAGCATCAGCATCAGCATCAGCATCAGCGGCGCAATGGACCGTCCGTCAAGCTCCGACGTGGAAGAACCGCCCGCCCGCCCCTCTCGACAACGACAGCCGGCGTCGCACGCTCGCAGCATCTCGTCGTCCTCCTCCCTCACCGGCGGCTCCATGGCCGGCAGAAAGAGTCGCCACGTCGAGCCGGGCACCTCGCAGGTCCACGCCGAGCGTTCCAGCGTCGTCTCGCCCACTGCCCACTCGCCGCCCGCCTCCCTCAAGGCCTCCCTTGCCGCCCGGCAGAGTCGTAGACAGTCCAACAACTCGGACGCCTGGAGCGACGAACTCTCCTCCCTCGCCGACCCGCCGCCCCTGTCCCCCCCCACCGCAGACGCCGACACCCCGAGGGTCCGTCCAGCTTCCACCTTTGACCCGGCTCTTGCTGTCCCGCTGCCCGACCCGGCCCCTCTGACGGCGAGCCCTTCCTACTCGGAACTCCAATCGAGGCGCCTTTCGGCAAACTCTACCTACTCCCTGGCCTCGGTCCGCAGCCTCGTCAACTCGTCGGCGTCTTCTCATGCTGCACCCGAGTCCGCTGCCTCGTCGAGATCCAATCCGGCATTCATGTCCTCGGCCAAGAACCCAGGCCCCGACGCGGGCCAGCAGTCCAACCTTGCTGCCGCCTCCAGCCAGCCTGGCCCGACGACGGCCTCTGCCCAGCAGCACCATATTGCGCCCATAGATCCCCACGCACAGCCCCTCGACCTCATGGGCCGTAACCAGCGAACCGATTCTGCCATACGCTCCCAGCCAGATCGCTCCCGCAGTCGGGCAAAGAGGAGATTCAGTGGGAGCACTGCCGCCAGCAGCCACAGTCCCAGCAGTGATCGCGGGCCCCATCATCGCGACAAGGAAGAGTGTAGGTCTCGCTCCATGTCGACGCCGTTTCTTCGACCCTTCTGACCCAGCCTAGCCAAGCCCGCCCCCTGGGGAGTCATTGGGATATGTGCCCTGGATGTCAAGGCCAGGAGCAAGCCAAGCAGGAACATCCTCAATCGTCTCATTGCAAACCGCGAGTTCGACGTCGTCGTCTTTGGCGACAAGGTTATCCTTGATGAAGGTTTGTCTCTCGAGTGCACCAACCACCCTGTTCAAGACTTTTCTAACCATGCCGTGCTTAGAGGTTGAGAACTGGCCCATCTGGTGAGTAGACGCTCCCGCCTTTCCTCCGTTCGTGGATGCGTTTGCACAGCAAGGAGCGGTCTGCTAACGCCTCCCCTGCAGCGACTATCTCATCTCATTCTACTCCGATGGGTTCCCCCTAGAAAAGGCAATCGCATATGTCAAGGCCCGCAAGCCCTTTTGCGTCAACGATGTGCCGATGCAGCAGATTCTCTGGGACAGGCGAGTGTGTCTTCGAGTTCTCGATCGCATCCAAGTCCGCACCCCAAAACGGCTGGAAGTCAGTCGAGACGGCGGCCCTCATGTCCTCTCTGCCGACATGGCGAAGCATATCAAGGAAATCTCCGGCATCTCCCTATCCCCGAACGACACAGAACTGGCGCTGCCTCCGCGGCGCGTGGAGCTCATCGACGACGGCGACGTCCTAAGCGTCGATGGCGCACTGCTCAAAAAACCCTTTGTGGAGAAGCCCACGAGCGGCGAAGATCACAACATCGTCATCTATTTCCCACGAAGCTCGGGTGGTGGCGCAAGGAAACTCTTCCGAAAGATTGGCAACAAGAGCTCAGACTACATCCCCGACTTGAACGTGCCGCGGGCCATCACGGAACCAGACAGCAGCTACGTTTACGAAAGCTTTATGCAAGTTGACAACGCCGAGGATGTCAAGGCCTACACCGTCGGCCCTCACTATTGCCATGCCGAGACTCGCAAGTCCCCTGTTGTTGACGGCATCGTCAGGCGCAACACGCATGGCAAGGAGCTGCGGTACGTGACCGGGCTCAGCCCGGAGGAAAAGGAGGTGGCAAGCAAGATATCCAACACCTTTGGCCAGCGTGTTTGTGGATTTGATTTGCTGCGAGCAGCTGGCAAAAGCTACGTCATTGACGTCAACGGATGGAGTTTCGTCAAAGACAATGACGACTATTACGATCATTGCGCAAACATTCTCAAGGACATATTTGTCAAGGAAAGACTACGTCGCGGAGGCGTCACTCCCCCGATGCCGTCTCCTGCCATATCCGACGTCGATCCGCTCGCTCGCGCTGCCCAAGGAATCAAGGAGCGCGAGCAGCAGACCGCCGCGAGCAACGCCTCTGCAGCGGCCAACGGAGGCACATCGGCGCCCTCGAGTTCGGAACCGCAGCACGGCGAGTCCAACCGGGTCCCTAGCGAAGCGCCTTCTGCCAAGAATGAGAGCGTGTTGAACTCGTTGAACTCTGGCGCTCATAGCACGGAGACGAGCCCCCTGTTGCCCCCGCCGCCCCCAGATCTGACGCTGGATCGTGCCGTCTCTGTCACGTCGGCCAAGACCACAGCCGCTCACAACCCTGCTAGCACCCAGCCACAAGGAGAAGAGGTGCCGGCAGCACCGCCTCCCCCACCCAAGCACTCGTGGAAGCTCAAGGGCATGGTCTCTGTGATTCGTCACGCAGACCGTACGCCGAAGCAGAAGTACAAGTTTACTTTCCACACAGAGCCCTTTATTGCGTTGCTCAAAGGCCACCAGGAGGAGGTTCTCCTCATTGGAGAAGCGGCGCTGGCAAGTGTGATCCAGGCCGTTGACGTTGCGTACGAAGCTGGCATCGAAGATGGCGTCAAGCTCAAGGCACTGCGCAACGTGCTGGTCAAAAAGGGGAGCTGGGCCGGGACCAAGGTTCAAATCAAGCCCATGTTTCGCAAGAAGATTGATGAGGCTGTTGCTGCCCAGGGGGCGCCGGAGACGGGCGAGCCCAAAGCTCAGGACCGCAAAGGCGCGAGCCCAGCGCTAGGGATTCAACGTAAGCCTTCCTCGAAGCGACACGATTCCCTGTCGGGCGTGACCATGTCCAAGTTCACGGCAGCCGAGGAGCGTCTTGTCCTTGACAAGCTCCAACTCATTGTCAAGTGGGGTGGCGAGCCGACGCATTCCGCGCGATACCAGTCTCAGGAGCTGGGCGAGAACATGCGAAATGACTTGATGCTGCTGAACCGAGACGTCCTGGAGGAGGTGCACGTGTACAGCAGCTCGGAGCGGCGCGTGACGGCAAGTGCACAGATCTGGGCCGCCTCGTTTTTGGGAAGAAAGGACATTCCCGAAGACTTCATCACCATCCGCAAAGACCTCCTCGACGACTCCAACGCCGCCAAGGATGAGACGGACAAGGTCAAGAAGAAGCTCAAGGGGCTTTTGCGCAAGGGCAACGAACGCCCCGCCCAGTTCGCCTGGCCCGAGAACACTCCCGAGCCCTCAGAGGTGCAGACCAGGGTGGTGCAGCTCATGAACTTTCACCGGCGTGTCATGCAGCACAACTACGGCAAGATGCACAACAGCGCCGCCGCGTCGATGAGCTCCACGTCCAGCACCGAGAAGCTGACGGGAGAAGGCTCCAGCACGTCAATCTCGTCGGCCCTGTCGCACGCCAACGCCATCAACAGTATCCAGTCGCGGTGGTGCAGCGGTGAGGATGCCGAGCTGTTCCGTGAGCGGTGGGAGAAGCTCTTTGCCGAATTCTGCGACGGTGACAAGGTGGACCCGAGCAAGATATCCGAGCTCTACGACACGATGAAGTTTGACGCCTTGCACAACCGGCAGTTTTTGGAATGGGTCTTCACGCCGCCAAAGACGATGCTGGATGAGGAGTATTCGGTCAAGGAAGGCAAATCCGCATCGCCCGAGGAAGGCAAGGTCTCGGAGGACCCCAAGGCCGACAAGGCCCAGAACCCCTCGCCAGACGGTTCAGACAAGGCGGATCCATCGAGTCGAGGGGCGACTGTCAAGAAGCTCTTCCGCAGGCGGTCGTTTCTCAACAGCTTGAGGCACCTGCACGAGGAAGGCCCGCCCGAGCAGTACTTCCGCCTCTACAAGGGGACGCACCAGACCACGACCAAGACGGATCCGCGAAACGAGCCGCTGCAAGAGCTGTATCGCCTGGCCAAGGTCTTGTTCGACTTCATCTGCCCGCAAGAATACGGCATCTCGGATAGCGAGAAGCTCGAGATTGGGCTGCTGACGTCGCTCCCGCTGCTCAAGGAAATCGTCCACGACTTGGAGGAGATGCAGGCATCCAACGACGCCAAGTCGTTCTTCTACTTTACAAAGGAATCGCACATTTACACGCTGCTCAACTGCATCATCGAGGGCGGCGTCGAGACCAAGATTAAGCGGAGCACGATCCCTGAGCTCGACTATCTTTCGCAGATCTGCTTCGAGCTGTACGAGTCCGAAATGAAGCCGCCCGCCGCCGGCGAGTCTCTTGGAGACGTGCCCACCTTTACCTATAGCATCCGCATCACCATCAGCCCGGGGTGCCACGTGTTTGACCCTCTGCACGTCCAGCTCGACAGCCGGCACTGCATAGGATGTGCGCCGAGACGAAGCTTGACGCCGCACATAGACTGGTTGCAGGTCATCAAGACGCTGCGAGCAAAGTTTAACCAGTAAGCCGCCCATTCACGTGCCCCTTTTCCTCCCCTCCGCCACCTTTGTATTCTGCCACCCTTTCTTTCTCTGATTTGGGACTGCCGGTCCCGTAAGTGCCTGACATGTGCTGACGCGCTGGGCGCTCAGGGTGAAGCTGCCCAAGACTTTTCTAGCCGTCAACCTGTCAGACGCATTCACTTTTGAAGAGCAGGAGCGGCTAGCCAATGACCATGACATGCTCGAAATGAAGGCCTTTCCGCCCAAGGACATACTTTCGCGGGCGGGACTCGAGGAGTCGGCCAAGCAAGTTGGTGCCCAAGCCGAGGCGGGCGCCGAGGCCGCGGGACAGAGTGAGACGGCCGATCCAGCCTGACGGAACTGAGGCGTTGGGAGGCGCCCCGGTAGAGTGTTTAGAGCGGAGCGCGCGCCGGGACTTGGGTGTTTTACGTGCACTCCGGGTGATGTCAGATGGGCAGCGGGCGAGCCTCAGCTACCCCTTGACCAGCTGATGACTCGGCATGTGGCTGACCAATGGGTAAGGATTTGAGCTGGAAAGGGGCGTGGAATGCCGGGGGAAGCTCATGGATGGATTGGCTCGGAACCACCCTCGGGGAGTGGTGCGTTTCTGGCTCGCGTTTCTGGCTCACTGTCTATGCAAGATTCGGGACGGTCAGCCCCAAGGCAGAAGGAGACGAGGCATGTCTGGATGTGACTGGTCAGAGTGCGCCGGCGGCTTCCTCCACGGCACTTGGAGCGCGAGGGCGGCTGCAAGAGACAGACCAGACAGACGACAGACACGGTAATGCCAGGACATGTGCCATGTATCAAATACGTGTGCTGCTGCAGGGCGAGCTGAGGGACGCCAGGCCGGTGCAGACACATGGTACAGCCACCATGCCCTCATGTACTCCGTACGAAGTGTCCGTAAAGTACACCCTTCTACAGTATGATATCGATGCCTGCATGATGCAGACACCCATCCTCCCCGGCCAGCGACTCGAGGAGAATTAAAACGTGGCACGAGAGGCGGCGACGGAGGCGGCGGCACGCCAAACCCATCCCTCGTCGCCCAGCACGCACCCGTCTGTTCTGCAAAACCTCGAACAGGAGTGAGTCGGCACGGAGTACGAAGTAAGAGGCAAAGACAAAAGGCAAAGGCTAACAACAGACGGACGGGCCCGACGACGTGGACGCGGGACGCACCAAAAACCGCCGCCAGCTACCAGCCGCCAGATTAGCGTCGAACCTGTCTCGCCATGTGGTGTAGCAAATGGGGGATGGCGTCCGGGGCTACCCCCTTGCCCTTGCTTGCCAAGGGGAATGTCGCACCGACCTATAAGGACCCGCACCCGAGGGCGCGATTAAGATACCGTCAATTATGCGCAATTGAGGTAGCAAAGCGAGGGAAAACTGTGTTATTCTTATCTAGTTCTATAGAAGGCTAGCTGTCTTACGAGGCACCTTAAATAGGTACGTAAGTAGATATAATAACCGTATAGGTACCGAGCTACATCTAGCTCGGTCTTATAGGCGCCGCTCCGATGCGATATACCCCCTAGCGTTAAGTAATTAATTTAACGCTACGAGAAGAAGCTATCGCAAGCGCTTATAAAGCCTTAAATATACCCTCCCTTAGTGTTACGACCGTCCTTATTCCTTGCCTCTAATCCTCCTATATTTCCTTTATTCCCTATATCCGCCCGCGTATATCCTTTAAATTAAGCAACGCTTTAAACCTCTTAAACTTAGCTCTTAGGAGCGCCTTTATTAAGCCGTCTATAGGCATCTCAGCCGTTAGGATATATTCCACCGTAAAGCGCCCTTTCCTATATTCTTATTTAAGCTATATATTCTAAATATCGATATAATAGAGCTTCGTAAAGATACAGCCTTCTTCGACTATTAATCGTATAGTCTAAAGGTTATCGCAGTATATTTTTAATAGCTTAAAGTCCTTTAAGATATCTTATAGTAGCCTTAATAGCGCGATGCCTTCCTTTATTATATGCTTAAGTCCTAAAAGCTCTACCTCTATAGTTAAGGTTATTACTATATCTTATAGGCTCGCTTTCTAAACGACTAAGCCGCTATAAAGCATTATAATATAGCCTTATAATAAGCGGCGTGTGTTAGGATCGTTTGCGAAAGAAGCGTCGGTCGCGATAATAAGAGCCTTACCTATAGCGAGTCCGTTAAACTTAATTATAAGGAACCTTATTGCGTATAGGTAGCGGATATACTAGTTCGCCGCTTCTAAATGCTTTAAGGAAGGGTTTATTAGGAACCTCGAAAGCTGCGAGGCTACGAGCGCTACGTTAGGTCTTACGGTAATCGCGGTGTATATAATTAACCCGACCTTTTCCTAAAAGTCCTTAATCTCGCGAAAGGAGGCTTATTCGGTATTCTTAACGAGTGGAAAAGGCGGGATTAAAACCGCCGGCGCTTTACTATTATCGTTAAGGCTAAACTTACGTATAATCTTCTTAATGTATACGTCTTAGTAGAGAAAGATCTTCTAAAGCTATCGGTCGTAGATAACTCTAATCCCGAGATACTATCTAAAAGCCTCCTCGCGGACCTTGTATTTCCCGTTAAGGTACTTAATAAAGTCGTCTACGCTAATCCCTTTAGGACTTAGGATAAGGATATTATTAACGTATACTAGCATAAGGATCTTACCGTTTATAAAGACGTAAAGCTCCTCGCCGGTATAGATAAGCCCTTATTCCTCTAAAGCTTAGTATATCTCGTTATACTAAAGAAGAGGCGATTTGCGTAGTCTATATAAAGCCTTATCGAGCTCGGCTACTATTAAAGAATTCTTATCTCCTTTAAGAAAACCTAGCTCGACGTACCCTTTTAGTAGTTCTACGTAGACCGGCCGCTTCGTCTTATTAATATTAGTGTTTAGAAAAGCGTTAGCGATATTAAGTTGCCGAATATTAAGATTATACTTTGCCGCTACGGATACTACTATCCTAAAGGTTTTAATAACGAGGGTTATAGCGTAGGTCTCCTCGCCTTAATCGCCTTAGAGGTCTCTACGTATAATAATACGTGCCTTATATTATATAAGGTATCTATCTTTATCGAACTTATAGAGGAAGACCTATTTAAGCGGGATTAGGGTTCCCTTAGCGCGTTCCCGGCTAAGGAGGCGCTATATACCTCTTTAAAGGAGGTTATATAGCTTCTTACGGTAGCCCTCTTTAAACTCCTTCTTATATAGGTAGTAGTCGAGATCTTAATAGCGCTTAAGCAGTCGGACGAGGTTATCTTAATAATGCTTATATGCCTTTTATTAGACTACGGCTACGAATACTAAATAAAATATCGTAAGATCTCCTTTTAGCTAGAGATCTTTAGGTAGTAGGGTATTAAAAACGTTATCCCTCTGCCTTATGCGTCTCGGTTAAGAGCTCTATCTCGTGGCTTCTATACTATAGAGCTTTTATTATATTTAACGAGGGCGATAGGTCCTCTCTTATATTAGGGCTTCTTCCGTAGGTAGTCCTACGGAAACCTTACCTTCTTCTACTAAGGTCGTATTACGTTAATTAGGATCCTAGCGATCTTTAGCGTATATACCTTATTATAGGCCTACCTCTTCCTCTTAGTCGGGAGGTTGCTTAGCTAAGGTTTCCCTCCTTAGTAAGGGAGGTATTTACTCGAGCTAGGGCTACGGTAGTTGCTCTAGCTCTTTAGGCTTTAGATATACGAGAGGGGTATCGGTCTTATTATCCTATAATCCTACGGTCGGTTTAAGACCTTGCCCTATCGGGTTAAGCGTTTATTCCGATATAAGAAGTCCTTTAGGGGGAGGTAATAATATAGGTTATAGCTTCGCCGCCTTTATTTAAGCTAATAAGGAGGCTTTTATACGAATTAGAGCCTCTCTTACGACCTTACCTACGCCTTCTACCCCCGAGTTTAAAACAGCGGGCTTAATACCTAAGATATATTCGTCGAACTCCTATAAAAAATCATTAAAAACAGCATTCTAGTCCTATTAAATCGGTATTTCGATCGACTCGACGATAGGGATATATTCTTATATTAGGACTTATAGGTCCTCTATCTATAGGTCGAAGAAATAGTTCTTATTAAATACTATATCTCGAGTAATAATAACCCTCTTAAGTTAAGGAACCTAGACGCGATATAGGTTACTAGCGTAGTAGCTAACGAGATAACTAATATACGCTTTAAGGTATATTTTAAAGGCTCGTTTATATAAGTTAGCCTTTATATTAAGGTGTAAAGGGTAGGCGCGGTAGCTAAAGGCGTAAAGCCCGTCCTATTATAGGCGGAAGTTAGCTTCTCTATACGCTATAACGCTAAAACGGCCGAACTAGTAAAGATATTAATTAAACTATCTATTAAGTATCTCTTTAAGCGATTTCTACTAATTGCGGTATCTCGGCAGGATATTATGCGTTCTAACTATAGCTTAGTAAGCCTTTAGCTAGAGGTTGTAAGGCAGCTTCCCTATTGCCGAACGAAGTCGTTATTATATAACTCCGCCTAGTCTTTCCGCGCCTCCTATAGGCTCTTTTATATATACAGGCGGAAGCTCGAGCTTAATGCCTTCCTATTCTGCCTATTCTTAGAACTTCGATATCTTTTATCCTAAGAGGTTAACTAAGGCTTTCTTATTATCTATTTTTATCTTATAAATTACTACGCTTATATATTAGCGGACTAATGCCTTAAAGTTGCGTATAAAGGGGGGGCTCTCTATCTTTAAATATATGCTCTATAAGAATATTATCCTGCTATATTTATCGGATAGTAGTAGGATATATCAGTAGCCGTTATAGCCTAGCTTAAAGTCGAAGAGGTCGAGGAAGATATAGTAGAAAGGTTACCTTAAGCGATTAGCCGGCTCTCTACGAGAGATTTACTCGTATGCTTTTCCTAGCGTATAGCCCTCGCATTTAACCGTAGTTAGGCCGTATATCCGTACTCCTCTCGCCTAAAAGACTAATTGCTTAAGTACTTAAGGGCTTATATACCTTAATCTTAAGTGCTAAATCTTTGCTATATTAACCTTAGGCGGAACTAGGTTTCTTAATACTACGATCCGCCGCTAGGGGTACTATAGAATCTTATCTTAGACCGCTAATAACGTATACTAAGGAGCATTAGGCAACGTAAAGTAGGACGTAAGTAGCTTTAATTTAGCTACTAAAAGGCCGTATATACTCTTAAAGCTTATAAGGATCTTATTGCACTTAATGCTTCTATACCTTAACGTATTATTATACCTATATAGCTAAAAGCTAAAGTCCTTAAGCTTCTCCCTGTTAATTAGGTTAGTATAGAATCCGGGGACGAATGCCGCGTCCTAAAGGATTAGGTCCTCTGTTTTCTTACTATTAAGTCTATTAACGATATTCTTAATAATCCGCGTGCCTTTATATAGCACCGCGAGCGCTATATTACTAACTAGCACGATATCGGTCTTAGTTGCCTTAACGACGTTATACTAAAGAAGCTCGAGCTTATTAATAATATAAGTGCTTACGTAACTATCGATAAGGGTCGAGTTTTATAGCGGATAAATAGCCGCGTATGCGTTCGGCGATATACTAAATGCATACTACTCTTTAACAGTCTATTAGATTACCGTATAGGCTAAGGCCGGCGGTCCTAACGTCGATTTCTTCGGCTAAGTCGATATCTACGGCGCTAGCTAGCCCTTTAAAGCCTTAATCGCCTCAACCGTAGTCTTTTAGCGCGGTAAGTCCTTAGCTTCCTTATACTTCTTAACGCAGTTAGGGACCTTAGTAATCTTAGGCCTATAAAAGACCCCGTTAATAGCCTTATAGAAAGCCGTATAGTCTATAGGCTTTTAGTAATAGCGATTCTTACTAATACCATAGGGGCACTTATATTCCTATCGAGCCGGTGCGTTTCCTCCGGGTGTAGAGAACGCGCTTACTAGCTTAAATAGCTTACTATATATATTGCGATCGAGGCTTATAGAGTAGAAGAGTTTACTAACGCTCTAGAGGGTTATCGTAACGACGTTGCCTTTTTGCTACTACTTGCGTAGCTTACTAAGCTAATTACGAGACTATAGTTCGTCTAGCGGTATAGTTGCCTTAAGGAAGTCTGCAATTGCTTAATCTCCCTCGATGTTAGTAGTTATCGTAGTAAAGGCTTTAAGGTATGCTAGTTCCTACTAAAGGTACTAATCTACTAAGTTAATCCTTCGGGGTATCTAAAGCGCCTTACGATAGTTTAGTCGTGCGATGCTAATATAGTAGGCGTTAGAGACCTTAAGAAGCTCTCTTAGCTTATTTACGATCCTATAAAGGTCTAAATTATCTAGGAAATGCCTTACGTAAGACTAATTAACGGTTTAATAGACTTAGTTTAAAAGGTCCGTTACGGCCTTTTTCTTAAAGACGTATTTAGCGTAGGCTATCTTACGGTTATCTTAGTTAGACTTAAAGCATATAAGCTATCCTACGTTAAGCTCTATAATCGGGACTAGCGGATCTAGCGCTAGTGCTAGTGCCGGGTTATTAAGCATAGCTTCTATATATGCTTAAGCTACGAGGCTGTTAATCTTCGCGACCTAGCTTATATAAGTAACGACCGGAGGTTTAACTAGCTTAAAGGTTTTATTAGCCCCTTTATCGCCGGTATTTACATACTTTTAAACCTCTATACCCTTAGCTATACGACGGAACGTCGTAAACTATATTGCCTAGTAGTCTACCTTAAATAAGCTAACCTTAGTGTTAATTGCTAAAGACGTAAGAGTTATAGCTATTATTAAGTATTAAAGTTAAAGTTAAAGTTATAGAAGAAAGGGGTTATAAAATAAAAGTGCTTATTATAGAAGATATTAAAGATATTTAAGGAAAGAGGCTTCTAAGTATATATAACTTACTCTTTATAAGCACTAGAGATAGTCACCCGTTAAGCGGTAAAGGAGACGTCGTACGTTACCTTTTCGCCCTTTACGGTAATCTTCTCCTTACTGCCTTATTTACTACGACTGTCTTAAAGGTTAAGGAGCATCGAGGTCCTATACGGTTATTATATCGATGCTATTAGGATCTCGATGTCGATGCTTTACTAAATAGTCGATCGAGGGCTTATATAGCTGCCTTAGTTAAAGCAGCTTTCGGGGACCTTAGCTTCTTAAGGCTAACCTAGACGTTATACCTCGAGACCCCCTAACGGCTAACGTAGACAATCGTTATGCCCGACGTTATGCTATTACTAAAGGCCTTAGAGAGCTATAGTCCCTTAAAGCTGCCCGGCTAAGGCGGCTCTAAGCTCCTTATAGGAAGATACGATAATTCTTAAATACGTTAACTTAATAGCAATTTACGCGGGTTCGTATACCGGGCTTATAACTATCGCACCGACCTATAAAGACCTATACCTAAAGGCGCGATTAAGATACCGTTAATTATACGTAATTAAGGTAGTAAAGCGAGGGAAAACTATATTATTCTTATCTAGTTCTATAGAAGGCTAGCTATCTTACGAGGCACCTTAAATAGGTGCGCAAGTAGATATAATAACCGCATAGGTACCGAGCTACATCTGGCTCGGTCTTATAGGCGCCGCTCCGATGCGATAGGGAAGCTATCGGGGTGTTATTGGCCGCTCCTCGGGGGGGTGTCAGATCATGGATGTGATGGCCATGGGAGCTCCCAGGCATCGCTGCACTCGTATTGCATACCCGGGGACCCGTCCGGGCTCATGGCAACCCGCCAGGGGCATCAAGCCAAACCGGGGCTGCGCCGCCCGTAGAGCCCTGAGGCCTTACAAAGAGGAGCCACCACAAGACGGGACATGGCCGGGGACGCCTGTAGTCACCATATCGCGGCTTCTTGGGCACTGCTCGACTTTCGCAGCGGCAAATGTGGCGTTCTGGTGAGCAGGCTACGACAGCGCCTCTCTTCCGGTCTTCGAGCAGACGCACGAGACCCCATGCTCCGGCCGCGTTGATGTGCTTGCCCATGGCAGCCCATGGCAGCCCATGGACAGTGGGTGGGCGCCCGACCAGCCCAAGGGCCGTCTTTGACCCCTGGGTCCGTCAGCCTGCCCGGGAAGACACCGGCCTCGGTCAGATAAGGGGCGGCCACGGCGAAGCAACTGACGGGCACATTCGCATGTCTTACGACTCGGTCCTGGCATGTGCAACTAGACGACGGTAAGAAAAGTACGGCTGAGCCGTCTTCTCCGTGGTGTGACAGCTTGGCCGAGTTGCGACCAAGTTCAGACGCGACTAGGCAAGGCACAGCCGGTCGCATAAGCTGGAGATCAGCAGGTCGGCAGGTCGGCAGGTCGGCAGGTCGGCAGCGGCAGGGCCGCAACGGGACGAGGCCTGGTCCTTGCTCGAATCGACGCACCCGATGGCAAGACCACAGGGCCCACTGCCGTCGTTCGTGCTGGCGGAGTAACACGCGATGGCAACGCTTCCGAGAGGGCTAGGCTTTGGACATCTGTCAAACGAAAAACCTGATGCAGATGAGGGTAGCCCGTACATGCGAACAACCTGCGGGGCCCAAACGGAGCCTGTGCCGAGTCTGCACGGCGCCAGATCGAGTAACCGCTGCAGCGCTCGGCGATATTGGCATCCCCGCTGTCTCTCGTTGCATTCCTTTGCGTGCCTCTGACTGGTGGCCTGTTGTTTGACGGTGGCAGCAAACTAGCCCCCCGAGAAGTCGACGGAGGGAGAAAGCGCGTTGAGAAGAGAGAAAACAGAGGACGGAGAGAAGTAGAGAGACGAAGGGGAGAGAGACATGATGCTGAGAACCCCCGAGGCCATGGGTCTTGGTTCCTACGGCCACGATTCTTGGCAGAAGCCCAGTCTTTCGACTGAGAAATGCAGCACATCCTTTGTATGTATGTACATACTCGGCGTGCTTGACCGAAATGGACACTTTCCAACAAGGCGTCGGTCACTCACGCGGCTGTCTTTTCTCAACGAGAGCAACTTGCATGACATGATAGAACAGCGCGCCTCCAGAACCAGTGTGCAAACAGTCCGCTGGGCCCGTAGCACAGCTTGTGTGCTGTGCTTTGGTTTGCTCCACGTCGTTGAAAAATGCAAGGCCCGCCGCCGTCTCTGGTTGATGCCAGAAGAGTCGGCAATCTCGTCCATCTGTGCTGCCCAAATCCCGCATAATGTGATGTAACGTCATGCAAGTACGAAGAAGCAGCCAGGGCACTCGAGCGAATGGATGATGCCTGACCACATCACCCTGCTTGCCGCCACTCCACTTACCCGAAGCCAAGGGGCCAGCGAGGCGAAGCCAACGTCTCTACGAAGTAGAAATGAGGCATTGGAGACCAGAGAGGCGGCAGGGCTCCCTAGTCGCGAACGACCGGCTTCACCAACCGCCAATACTTGTTATGCTATTCTGGACTCGCAGACTGTGCGTAGTCGGATGTCGGACAGTACCGTTGAGAATTTTTGACTGGTAAAGGAGCCAAATTTAGCAATAACCATAGGCCACGGCATCCGTGGCGGCCGCAGGCGCCGGAAAGGAGGCATGATGCGTCTCCCTGGCCCCATGGAAAGTGATGGCCTGAGACAATGCGTCTCAGTGACGGGCTCGGTGCAGTCATTATGAGGCTAGTATATGGATGGTTGCCAATGCGCAATAGGTTCCAGAGCTGACCAGGCGCGGCAGCGATGGCGGCGTTTGTGCCGTAGCAGGTGGGATGCCCCGAGGGAAAAAATCGGCGTTGTGTATCATGAACAGCCATTGTTAGCTGGGCACACGATGCCTCTGGAGAAAGCCTGCAAGGCGGAAAGGGATAGCAGTTTGTCACCATGTGCGGCGGGCGGGTGGGCCAAGCCAAGGCTGCGGCCGACCCGAAGAGACACATGGGTCCGAGACGGCATCACGTTGGACAGATCGGCCAAGGTAGAAGCTTCCACGGCCGTTGGAAACATGATGGCCGGCACATGGCGACGAGAAAGTCGGAACAGGGTAAGCTGAAACGACTATGAGGGGGCCGAGTTTATTGCCTGGCCGTGTGCGTTGCAAGAGGGAGCGACGGCAAGCCGTTGGGCCAAGCCCGCCTATGCCTGACGTGACGCCAGGGTGCCATGTTGATTGATAGTTTTTTAGTCGTCGTCGACTCACCTAACTCGTAAGCCCAGGCTGACTGGCAGTGGGAAACTGCTGAGCAAAGCAGCGCGACCATGTACTGTCGCTCTGCACAGGAGCGCAGGGTCTTGCATTGCGGACGGGCCGTTTTGCAGGTGTATGCAGTCGCCGCCTTGTCCAGACAAACGATGGCGGAGAGGATTTTAGCTCTCTTGTCCAGTTTGCTCAAACGGGCATCGGCCGGCACGTTACTCCATGGTCCGTCCTTCACTCTGGCCGGACCCAGACTGTCGGGTGGGCATGTCTTGCTTTGCCTTGCTTTGCTTTTCGAAGCTGAAGAGAAGACGCCTGTCTTGGTGCATGGCATGGCGGCAGACCCCGTCTCTCTCCAGTATCTAGGGCAGCGTGGAGGACAGATGGGCCCCCCTGCAGCGGTAAGATAAGGGGGGGGTTCCTGCAACGGCCCGTTCACATCCGACGTTTGCCCTGGATCGCCCAGGAACATGTGCGGCCCCGTCTCTCGTTTGGTTCATCGACGTCGACGGGGCTGCCGTAGGCGCATGCCAGCGGGGCAGGGGTTCACTGCGTTGTCTCGAGCTGGAAAAGCTGAAATTGATTGGGATGGAACCTCGTGGGTGATGAACGAGGACGCGCTAGAAAGTTGTATGGAGGAGCAGGACGAGGTTGATGGAGATGGGAGGAGAAGTGGAGGGAGGACGTGGTCACCCGGCGGAAGGAAAGACCCGCTGCCCAAGCTCCAAGCTAGCAACCTTCCTTGGGCCCAAGACGTCGTCCATGCCTAAACAAATCGGGAAAGAAGCTTCCTACGAGAAACAGCCAATTCTGGTCTGGTACTTGGTAGCTGGTAGCTGGTACCTACTGTGCAGCCTACAGCATGATACAGCAAAGGTGTTGAGTCTTGGCCAAAAGCATTTTTCTCTCCATTCACCCTCGCCCAACCCGCGTTCCGTCCACCGTCTCGGGCCCGGCCAACATCGCCATTCACTAAACAAGCGCCAAGTCGAGGGGGTGAAGAAGGGAAAAAAAGAAAACCCCTCTATTCGAGGCCGACCCCGTTCCCTCACGCTCCCTCACGCCGTCTGCCAGGTCGTCGTCGAATCACATCCTTCACGGGACCTCGCCCGGCGTACACGGGCTGCGACGAAACAATACACTTCTAGCAGTACCCATCTCGGCAAGTCATATCAGACGGCCGTGTCCCATTCGTTGCTTCATTGGAGCCCGGCCAGGGGTTTTGTCACGGCGAGCGAGCGAGAAGTGAGGGGGTGGGAGACAGACGACGACGAGAGAGGGAGAGGGAGGGAGAGAGAGAGAGAGAGAGACGCAGTGACGGGAGAAACAAGGTTGCTTGATCGTCTCACTCGTTCGTCCTGCCCCCGATTGCCTGTTTCACCGTGCCCATCGTCCCGTTTGGAAGGCTTCTCGACTCGTCCCCCACTCCTGACTCCTTTGTCGCTTATTATAAAAGGCTCCTCGTTTCCAGACTCCTGAGGGCACTTTCTTGGCCAGAACTTCACGCCATTATTATTCAACCTCGTCGTCTCGTCGTCTATTCCACGCCATCCGACTCGCACATCTATCCCAGCCCCTCGACGCAGCTTCTTTACCACGCCTGTAAATCGCGAGCACCCCGTCTAGTCGAGGCTGACCCGAAACCTTGGCATTCACGTCGAGACTTGCTGGACCCCGTCGACGTCCTCACAATGGCCATTTCTTGCACCCACTCGTTCAAAATGATCAAGTCCGACAGCACCTTGGTGCAATGGATATGCCAGCACTGCCGCTCTGGACCACACTGGGTCATCTACGAATGCATCTACTGCAAGTTGCACCTCTGCCGCTCTTGCACGTAGGAAGCGTCACGGGAGACGCAGTTCGGTTGCCGTGGGACGTGCGAGACATTCGCCGGCTGTCACGGAGCGAGGTCCGGGGACCATCGGGGACAATCTTGGCTGTCTTGGCCAGTCGCGTCGACAAGGAGCGCACCGGTGACAACCAAGACGACAAACTCTGACAAACTTTGCAAACCATGGCGGCCGGTAGTCAATGCTCATCCCCCTCGACGGACCGCGTCGGCCCAAACGGACCCGCACCATGGCAGCGTGGCATCGGGCCAAAACTACTGGCCATGATTGTTATCATTTCTTGTTTCTTGGCACACCCTCCTCGTCTTCTTATTCACGCGCCTTTACCTGCCTTGTTGGCCAGTGTGCCGATGCATGCTCCACGTGGGATTCCGGACTCTGGGCAGCACTAGCAACCCCTGCCAGACCTGCATTTCCAAGCATTGCACTAGCCAGTGGTTTGGCTGCGGTGCCTCGCTGATTGCAGCCTTGAAGAGGTGTGGCAGCCCCCGGGACCTTTTGGCTGCAGGCTACAGCACCGGTCAGGGACGGCGGCACCACCTGGTCCTTGAACATTACCTTTTCTCCCCGTTCACTGGGGCACGTCGTCAAGATTCCCATGGCTATTGTCTCACGACGAAGTGTTGCGTTTGTGTCGAGGCCGGAACAGCGAGCCAATGACTACTGTGTAACCGCTGGTCTGGAGAGATTGGGGTCGGGCAGTCTATGGCTTTCCTTTTTGTTTCTTCCCCCTTTCCTGTTATTCTCTTCTCTTTCCCCCTTTTCTTCGCCAAGTTACATTTTCCGCCTTTTTTGAAAGCTGGCAATGGCATGTGTATATATCCGTAGAAGGACCTGGAACGTCTGCCCAGACTTACCAAGTATCCGTGCAGATAGAAAAATCGGCTCGGGCCAACCACTCATGGAAGCGGCGCACCAAACGCATCACGAACGAAGAGGGCGGCTTATACCGAACCATTGAATGACATGAAATTTGTCAAGGAAACGGCTTCTATCTTCAGGGCCATGGTTGGATTGATCAGTCTGGGCATTCTGGCGCATTCTAGTGTGTGCCTGAAGCAAACTCCCTGAATGCCGGCCCCTGCGGCCCCTTGTTTCGAGGCAGTCTTTGATATTCTCTTCCTCTCACCGTGCGCATGGCCTGACGACGTCCAGGCCCATACAGAATGCCACAAGGTCAATGGTGACTGTCGCAGATGGAGGCGTTCGCGGATCTGTACTGTCCTCTTGGGGCTGGGCAACGTGGGAAGTGAAGGTGGGAGGCGGGAGAGGCCTTCTAGAAGAAGCGAATCCGTTTGCCTTTCAGTGTCGCTATGACGGACGGGAGCAGCCGGGGAGGCCAGACGAAAAGCACCCCCCCTTTTCACCCTCCGAGGCAGCCTTGCAGTGCCGAAGAGCGCGTGCGTGCTGTAGTCGCACAGAGATTCACGGTGGGGGTTGATGGAGCTTTTCGTCTTGATATTTGGCGTGTCACTGTGGCGCATGCCAGGACCCGATTTGCTGCTGCATCTGACAGCTGCCGTGGGCCAAGACAGGGGTGCGGACAAGGTCGAAACCCCGTTGCTTCTTCCGTCGTACGAGATGTATGGAGATGTATGCGGCCGCGATGCAACGTCCGAGTGGTGCTGGTGCTGGCGTTGCTCTGGACGTGGGCCACGGACGGAAAGGGGCGGTCGAACGGGGGTTACGGTTTCACTTGTGGTTACGAGGAGAGTCGGCTCACCCCTCGACATGAAGAAGGCGCTGACGACGTCGAGGGCTTTGGGAGTGTCTTGAGCTCTGGCTACGCCGAGTACTGGTAGAGGCGCGCGTCTTTCTTGGACTTGTGAGGCCAGTCGGACACGGGACGCTCGAGCGAGCGGCTCTCGACAGTCACCGGGTCGCCGACGCGGAGCGTCAGGCTGTCGCGGCCGGGGACCAGGGATCCGTATTTGCCAAAGACGGGGCCGTACTTGTAGCCGAGGTCGACGCGGCGATCGGCCATGAGCTTCTTGAGGACGATGCCGTGGTCGCCCTGGGCCAGGCGGCCGGTGTCGTAGTCGACGTTGATGGAGGAGCAGCGGCAGCACATGTCCGTCAGGGTAAAGGCCGGCTCGCCACGAACCGACAGGTCGACCCAGTAGTCCTCGTCGTACTCGGCCTCGCCGTCGACGACAATGTTGGGGCGGAACTTGGCCATGTCCATGGCGCCTCCCGACAGCCTGGCGCTGACGTTGCCGAGAGACTGGGTGCTGGTGAAGAGAAAGGGGGACAGGTCGGAAAAGGCGAGCCAGGGGGCCGGGCCGCGGCAAGGGTCCGGCACTGGCGCAAAGGTGCCGGGAATGGGACGCCGCTCGTCGCCGATAAAGACGAGGACCGTGGGGAAGCCGAAGCGGGCGGTGAACCAGTCGTCGTAGGGGGCGCCCATGCGGTGGGCGTCGACGAGGCTCTGGTGCAGGTTGACGCGGGCCTTGGCCAGGCCGGCGACGTCGGGCCGCAGGGGCACGCGGAGGACCGAGGCCGGGTCCGGGTCCGGCGGGACGACGGGCGGGTCCGGCGCCAGGTAGCGGACGAGTATGTCCGGGCCGGCCAGCTCCTGGGCGAAGAGGGCGCAGTGCGGGTTGGCGGCGAGGGTCACGTTGCGCAGCCGGGCTTCGCCGTCGCCGTCGTCGACGCGGCACAGCATGAAGCGGCGGTCGTGCTCGACGCCCTGGGGGCCGAGGCGGGCTTCTTGGAGGCGGATCCCGCGGAGGGCCTTGATGGGGTACGTGTAGATCTGCCGGGCCGGGTTAGCCAAGGGGGTCTGTCTGCCGCCGGCACTTGATCTCACCGCGGTGACTCTCATGGCTTTGTTTGTTCGACGAGCTGGAACTCTTTGAGGAGGAGGCGGAGAGGTGTCTTGGTGGAGCGGGGGAAACGGGGGGATGGACCAGCGCTGCCAAACCTCTCGACGGGAGAGCAACGGCTTGAACGCATGGTCTTGAAAAGATAATTTGATGATTCGACGGGTCAAAGGCTGGGGCCGCATGTACGAATACTCGGTACGGAAAGAAAGGGCTGATGATGACCTCGTGCAGCCGCCCCGGCTCAATCAGTGTCGACCACGTTTCATATCAGCGACTCGACTCCGAGAGACGGCCAAGACAAAGCTCAACATGTACATACGAATATGTATTCGTACATATCCGTAAACGACGCCATGTACCAGTGGGTGCAGTAGCATCGAGCGCGCACATGGTCCCCGGCGGGTGCGCAAAACGGGGCAACCCGGGGACGGACAAGCCTTGAAGGGCGTGCATCATCATCCCTCCGATCCCAAGCTTGGCTTCCCGAGGACCGGCCCATTGCACGCAGGCCGATTCGTCAAAAGGCCGCCCTGTCGTGACACCATGTGTGCATATGTCAAAGACTGTCTGTCAGCGCCGTCGCCCCACCGGCGGTGGTCCCGAGACAAAGGCAAATACGGATTCAAGAATGGAAAAGGGGACTAGGGCAAAGGGCGCGAGTCGGTAAGATGGGGGCCTAGGCGGCGGGAAGCAGACAGGACTCGACGCTGGTTTCAGGTTTCAGCGGGCGGGCAAGGAAACACGAATTATGTTTGTTTTCTCGTGGCCATGTCATGTCGGCATGGTCATGGGCGTATTCGTACGTATCGGGAGAAAGCTCAACGAATCAGCGTCGTGAAAGCCTCGTGGCCTTTTTGCTTTTTGAAACGGCCCCTTGTACGCGCGTTTGCCAGCTTGTTGATGGGTGCTAAGCACACGAGAGCATATGTACGAGTTTGCGTCGTTTCATGCTCCCTTGGCTGCCGGTTTGCTGCTGCCGCCTTTGTTCCCTCTATGCTTGTTTCTGGGGCGTTGGGCCGCGCATTCTTTATTCTTGCGTCTCTTGCGAGCCATCATCATGTGTGTGTAGCCATTAGTATACAGTCGTTGGACGGAGCATTTGCGCCAGGATATCGCGGGACTCGGCACCCCGGGCGTGGACCAGAGAGTGCATGGTCGATGGTCGTCATGGCTTGTTCTCGGCCCCCGCAGCAGAGACGAGACACCTTCTTCATCCTTTTTTGGGTGCTGGCTTGTGCTGTGGTAGCTTCCGAGCCACTCGTTGGGGGCTCCCGGGGGTTCAGTTCAGGCTGCCTCCGGATGTCTCGGTCGGCGGCGGGCAGGACATGCGATGCACAATGGAGAGATGTGTTTCCGTATCATCGAGTCCTGGTTACCATGGGCGAGGGTTGGGTCATGACGCGATAAGAAATGGCTGGTATTCGCCCTCGTCCCTTGGCTTGACGTGACGGACGGCGGCTTCGCGGGCGAGATAGCTTGTTGGTGGTCATCGAGTGACTCGTGTGTGTGCTGGCTGGCGCAAGCTAAAAAAAAGGGCCAGCCCTCCTTGTTTGTCAGCGACCCACACGCTAACCCTAAGAACAAGGACACACCTAGGGAAGCCTCATCTTTCCTACAACCTCTCTTAATAAACCTTGGGCTTCTTGTCTCTTTGCCTCTTGTCAGTACATACCTGGTTGCAGCCCGTCACAGTCCAGGCGTAGGTACTTGAGAAATCGGTCCGCAGGCTGGGGCTCCATCGGCCCCATTGCCAGAGACAGCCACCTCTTTTCTGTCTCGACTCGACTCTTCTCCCCCACACTGCCTCCGAGCTGGTCTTGCTGTCTCTGACTCTGACAGACGAGGCGCCCTCGCACACACAGTCTCTCTCCTCTCCACCACCACCGCACTTGATACTTGATACACTCCTCGCCAGTAGTAGCACAGCGTACTTGGTAGATTCAACGACGCCGGTCCGCCGGCACCACCCACACACGCACCACACGCACCTATGTATGTACCAACAGGCCCTGCCGCGAGCGAGAAGCAGTGGCCCAGAGCTGCTTGTCGAGACATGGACCCTCCCTTTTTCGCCTGGCCAACAGATGGCCCAAAATAAACCCTCTTCTTTTCTTTTCTCTTCTTTTTTTACTTTCTTCTCCCCCCCTCCTCTTGATATCCATATACATATGCATCTCCCCACCTCCGCACCACTGGCCTTTAACTCGCTCACCTCTGTCTCCTCCTCTGCGTCGTCGTCGTCATCGTCAGCCAGCCATGGAACCCGGCGTGCGTCAGCTCGACCTCAGCAAGTGCCGCCGCGGCTTCGTGTCGGACAGAGTCGGCGTCGTGTCCGGCCTCAGATCAAGTGCCGGTAAGTCGAGCCCGGAATCAAGGTGCCTTCTCTTGTATTTTGCTTCTCCCTCGTCTGATAGCAAAGACTCTTCTTTTATACCCAGCCAGCAATCAATCACCCTATGCGATGCTACTCTGTGCAGGAATGCACAATAATGGGCCCTTTTATGAGCTCGAGACTCTCAACACGTTGCTGTGTCAGCTGCTAACGTGCTCGCCCAAACATCAGCCTTCTTCATCTTTCTGCGAGCAAACCTCGTCCTCACCCCCTCGGCTCTCGCCTCAAATTGCAACACGCCCTGTCTCGAGCCCTGCTGCCCTCATCCTTACCAACCTGACCACCACCACCACCACCATCAGCTGCCGCAGTCGTCGCCCTCCTGCTCGTCGTCTTCCGCCTCGGAGCCCACGTCTCCTCTCGGCACCATCACCAACAGCAGCCCCTCGCCCCTGACGCCCACCGACGACATCCCCCCTTTGTCCCTCGAACCCCTCAGCGCCCCCGCCGACAGGGCCGATGGCCTACGCCTCGTTGCCGACTCGGTCGCTCAGATGGAGCACCGCGCCGTCCGCGTCCTTCTCTTCCACCCGCTGTGCCTCGCCCTCGTCACCGCCGCCTGGACCCTGGCCTGCCGCTTTGCCTACCTGTCCAGGGGCGGTAGTGCCGCTCTCGCCCTCGTCCTCTCCACCGCCGTTACCACCGCTTACCTCGTCGCCATCCGCCTCGCCACCCTCGGCTACGTGTCCCTCGCCCGCGCCGTCGACTCCTCCTGGCTCGGGCCCGAGAGCCACCAGGTCGTCATGATTGGCGCCCGCCGTCGAGGCCATCTTGTCGGCGCCATCCTTCTTCACCTCGAGCCCAACCGCTGTCCGCCCACCTCCAGCCCCAAGCGTAGGGGCCGCAACCGCAGCGCTAGCCTCCGCGGCGGCAAGGGCGTCATTCGCGCCTGGACCACGCACACGGCGCACCGCGGCCAGGGCATCGGCAAGCATCTTTTGCTCGCCGCCGTCAGGATGGCCAAGGACAGGTGCGGCAAGGATGCCCGCGTCGGCTTTGCCAAGGAGCATGCCAACAGCGCCGTCCTCTTGCCGCGCCTCTTCGCCGCGCCCTTTCGCAGGGACGAGTACCGCGCCGCCAGGGCCTTGGAGGGGGCCGCTGCCGAATGGGAGACGACCAAGAAGAGGAAGTGGTGAGCATGGCACGCGCAGGATTCGTCCATGGGCGGGAAAGGCGTGCGTTAACATTCGTTCAAAATACCCCATGTTTTGTAGGGCGAGCGTGTTCCATTTCTTTGCGCAGGTAGCTAGCAGGTAGCTATTTGTCGCTGTCGCTAGCACAAAAGATAAAACGCCCAACTCGGACATGAGAGCACATTTTGCAACTCATCCTCTTGAACGCCAAGCGCAATTCGAAGACATAGGGGAAACCCATCAAGACATGGAACAGGACCAGAACGCGGACTGACTGGTCGTGTGGCCTGCTATTTCGTTCCTGCGCCCACACGACGAGCCTTCTTGAGACCGTCGTTGGTCTCAGGGCGACGAACCTTCTTGAGGCCGTCGTTGGTCTCAGGGCGACGAGCCGTCTCGGGGTCATAGTTGGTCTCAGGGCGACGAGCCTTCTTTTGGCCGTCATACGTGTCAGGGTCGAACCCATAAATGGGCCGCCCGAACCTTCGCAGGCTGCATATCACCTAGAGCCAGCCGTCAGCCAAGCCATGGACATGGCGAGCAAACGTCGAGATGCCACTTACATCGTTAGTGGTGACAGTCTTGGCATTGCGATGCTCGACGTAGATTGTGCACGTTCTGAGGATCTATCGCCTTGTCAGCGTTGCAAGCCTGTAGCATTTTGACAAGGGGTTGAGATGAGATGGACGACATACCATGGCGAGGCGATCACGCAGGGCGACCCGAATCTCGGAATAGATGCCAGCTGAGATACGCTTGACACCGCCACGTCTGGCCATGCGCCTGTTGACAAAGGTCTCTGGTCAGTGCTCGTCTCTTGACCGGCATGGGAATGGCATCAAGCAGGAGCGCCTCCCGGACGGCCTTGCTGCGAGCTTGCTTACCTGATTGCAGGCTTGGCTAGAACCACACGTGTCAGCGCACGGCTTCTTCAGGGTGCCAGACGGCGGCGGGGTGAGGTCATCGGCAACTCACTGACTCCTTGAATACTGTCTTTCAGGATTTTTCTGCGCCCAGAGTTAGTTGGTCATCCTCGACAGAGACACGACGAAGCAACGTACCTGTGGCGACGGCTGGCGCCGAGTATCGTCTTCCCCGATAATTTGCCCTTGCCAGGGCCTTTTGCCTCAATGCCTCTGGCCCCCGCGGGGCCTCCACGAGATGATTTGCTCGGCATTCTGAAGTGAGTAGTGAGTGCAGAGGGTGTACGGGGCTGAAAACGGGTTGCGTGCGGGGCGTTGTTTTGAAGAGAAGCGGCGCATGGGCACGTGACCCCACCCCCCAAACGTAGCCTCGCCTCACCAGGCGCAGCCAATTACTAATAATAAGTTGGCCTAAGGGAGCCAACTGGTACCCGTTGGAAACTTACGAGCGCCTCTAACTTTACTACGACGAGGACCTATATGTATATGCTTAGAGAGCTTAAGCTCCCTTATCCCAACGGGTACACGGCCTGCTCTCTGCTGCTCCTGAGTGAAAATGTATATTTTCCATTTTTATTTCGTAGAATGTCGGCTTTTATGTTCCTGCGCGAGCCCCGTGCCACCGGGGGCCAACGTGCGCCCATAACGCCAATCAAGTCAAATGGCCAGGTGGCATCACCACGAGGCACTCTCAGGTATCTTCCATGGCCTCCAGTCCTCCATCGCAAGCTCACATGCGAAACCAACGCTCCATCCCGCCGTGGCAATTCCGTCACGGCAAAGTGGGTCGTCATTATATAGACCAGTCCATCGTAAAGCACACCCAACGCCGTCACGCTCCGCCATCGCCCATGGTGCAAGGTCGCTGGCAAGACACCCGTCCGGCAGGGGTATAAGGAAAAGACGATGTCGCCAGGTATCGAGTCGAAATCACGACAATGGGCGGACCAACAGAGCGGCTGCGGCGACACAACACGAGCCGGATCGTCATCGCTGTGCCTGGGTCGCCACCACCGCTCCAAAAAGTCACCCATTTCTCAGTCAATAGTCATCCCAGCAGCCAAGGCTGGTGTGCCGGCTCGCTCCTGCTTCGGCTCCGGCGCGGGCTCCTGCTCCGGCGCGGGCTCGTGCTCGTGCTCGTGCTCATGCTCATGCTCATGCTCGTGCTCGTACTCGTACTCCGGTCCAAGTTTAGGCTCGGGCTCTGCCTCCTGATAGGCCTTGAGCTCTGGCTCCAACTCCTCCAAGGAAGCGGTGGCATCCACCTCCAAGCGGGGCCTCTTGACCGGCCGATCGTGCGGCGCTCCCAGGGCCTCCTTGGCCTCGCTCAGTTCCAACTCCAGCTCGTCAAGTCGGCGTTTGAGGATGTTCTCTCGTCGATGGCTGTCTTCGAGTTGCATTCGGAGCTGGGCTTCGCTCTCCTTGTAGATTTCCAATTCAGTTCTCAGCTGCGTCTGCTCCACACCGGCCACTTCCTGACCATGGCGCGCAGCTGCCTCTTGGTGCTCCAACTGACTCAAGCGACCCCGGAAGAGCTCGTTGATCACTTCGAGCTCGCTGACCCTAGTTTTGAGGCTCGAGTTGTGTGCGATGAGCTGTTCGTGCGTCTGGGGGGTGTCCATCGTGCGGTCACCATTTAGGGGCGAGCCGGCGCTGCCGTCTGGGCCGGGGCCTGCATTGAAGCCAGTCTGGTACGGATCGTCAACCATAAAAGATGGTAGGCCCTGATTGTACAGGGAAGGTGTTCCTGTATGGGAGATGGGGGAGTCCGAGCCCTCATGGTTCCCGTTGGCCGACTTTTGTGCTGCTCGCTGTATGGCTTGGGCGGCGGCGGCAGCGTTCTGGGCGGAAATCTCAGCACTGTTCGCGTCGATTAGGAGTGGAAAGTTGTGGACCTGTTGCTGCTGTTGCTGCTGCTAAGAAAAGATGAGAAAGAAAGCTCGTGCGAGAGGGGGAGAGGGAGGGTGCCGAGGCCGACTCCTCACCTTCTTCTTGGGCGCCAGATCGGGACGCATTGTCTTGACGCGGTTGCGACTCTTGATGACGTCGGTTTTGAGAGAAATCGGCCGCGATCGGCCATGCAACTTGAGAAACAAGCCACAGGCATTGCACAGGACAGCGCCAAACTCGTCGCGACGCCACAAGGGCGTCGTCGACGTGGTGCAATTCTGACACGTAGGCTGCGAAGAAGAGTTAGAAGCCATCATGTTGTCGGTTGAACAGACGCGCAAGAATGGGCGAGGCGATGCGATGCGATGCGAAAGATAGGAAAGATAGAGGATGGTAATCGTGATCGATAAGGATTGAGGTGCCCAAAAAAAAACCTTGGCCAAGTGCCAAGATAAGGCACCCTTGATTGGCAGGCAAGGGTTGCCCGTCGGGGACTAGCTCGGCACGAATCGCGATAAGACACGTGATGGCACAGCGTCTATTGCGATAAGGACCGGCGACGTGGACAAGGACTCGTCGAAGCGATTGCGAGGATCCACCACCATCCATCCCAACGCGCTTCCTCGCCATTGCCGCTCATGAATGCTGGAGACACAGGGTCATGCGCCGATGCAGTGCCACGGATCACGGAGGGAAATGTCGTTCGGCAAGCGGTTCAGACTCACCAGGTTGCTGCCCCCGCCCCCGCTGGTCGCGGCGGGCGAGAGACCGGTGTGGAGGGGTGCTTGCGGCGCGGCCGTTGCCCTGCGAAAAAAGCATACGCGTTAGCATCGAGACACAAATTGCGGTTGGCAACTCGACAAAGCCTCGGCAAGGGTCGCAACCCAAGCAACGCCTTCAACGGTCCGTTACCCGGTCGCACGGAGCTCCGGGAGCCGGGCAAATGTTGACCCTCCGTTCAGCCCCTGGGTGAGAACGCGGGAATACCTTAGCTGTGGGGGTTCTGACATCGCATTGCTGGCGGCCAGGGCTGCGATGCCAGGCAGATGTGGAAGCGTCGCGGATGCCGACGTCGACGTTGAGCTCGGTCGGGAAATTGGATCCGCAGGATGCGGCGGGAGCATCTGCGGGCCGTCCTCCATCGTCGGCTGCTCAAAAAAGCGCACGTGGTTCGGCGGCGCGAGTTCGGGGTGTCACCTCGGGCAGGCGGGTGGCCTCGCGCAGTGTCTCGTTTGCGTAGGGCGGCTGGCTGAACGAAGTTCCCTTGGACGAAAGTCTAGACGTTGGCGTGCGGTGGCTGCGACGCTCGAACGGGCTCGACAGGCCGAAGGGAATATCGGCGCGTGTCGAGTAGATAGGGAGCCCTTGCGGTCAAGGGCGGCAACCAAACGGCGCGGGATAGAAGGAGCGTGCGAGTCCGGTGGAGGGACGGAATTAAAGCGACGGCCGAAGAAGGAGCGGACGGACGGACATAAGTCAGTCATGCGACCGTTGCTCGCCGTTGGTGAGTGGGAAAATCCTGAAGGGAAAAAAAAAGAAGGGCGCGCGATGCAGATTGACTTTGGCTCCCCCTATAACAGCTGGCACCGACAAGCATGTCCGGAGTACATACCAGGTACATACATGCCGGCAAGTCGACGACTTGGTCCTATCTCTCATGGGCGCCATTGTGAGGCAAGTCCAGGAATCTACTTTTCGCAAATCTTACGGCAGACAGCTGAGAGATGACGGCCAAAAGGGAACCCATGCTGCCGAGGCCATCATGGAGCTGCTAGATCCGGCCCGGCTGACCGGGCTACACTACTCCGTACTCCGGACTACCTCTCCGGACTCCGTCACCCATGTATCTCGAAGTACCCCGGTGGGTACATACAAGGGGCATATTACGTAAGGCGATTGGTGTGGGGCTAGGGCTAGCCACGACATGGGTAAAGTTGGCCAATCTGAGGATCTCGCTGTACGGATGCGAGGTCAGCTGTTGATTGCTCTGATTGCTGTTGATTAGGCCAAGCCCCGCCAGAGCCCAATGCCCCCCACCATGAACCACTTTAGGTGGTGCTAAGGCAGGCTGTTTAATTCCCCGATCGGCGTTGCGGGTCCGAGAGCAGAGGTCCTCGTCATCGTACGAAGTACAGTCGAGCCACCCCCACCCACCTCAAGGTACCAGCACAGCACACCTTGACCTCTTCGCTCCGTCCGCCGCCGTCTCCTCACCCATCATCCCATTTTCTTGCCTTCATCCCTCGATCCTCTCCATCCCGTCTGTCCTCGCCATGTTCAATTGGGCAAAGCAGCAGTGAGTGCCCTTCGGGTCCACCGCCGGCTCGGGCAGGCCCCTCGTTCCGCGCCTTCACCCACTGACCATGGACAATGTCGCTCGTTTCCAGGCTGGCCAACGTCGCCGGCACCCAAGAGCCCATCTATGGCCCCTCTGCCATCAGGTCCGTCGCCCAGGAGGCACAGACGACGCCACACACCGAGATCGCCCGGGATGACCTGAGGTGGAAGGTCATGGACTCGACTTGTGTCGAGACGGGGAGCTTCTATCTCTTCTCGAGCCGCGGCGACATCGCTCTTGCCCAGGTCATCTATAGCAGTGTTGCGTGCGTCAGACCACCCAGTCTCCTTTCGCCGCTTTTGGGCCTTTCCCCACGAGCTGAAACTGACACTTCCCAACGCAACAGCGGCATCCGAACGACGAGCCAATTCAACTGCAAGGTCTTCTCCAGAGACCCGGCCAAGCCCCATCTGTGGTGCTCCACGCCCCTCAATAACGTCGAGTTTAGCGAGGACAAGGCGTCCTTTTACGCAAACGATTGCGCCGTCGAGCTTTCCCCTGACGGCAACTCATACACAATCAAGAGCATGACCGACGAGAGGGCCATTGTCAATCTCAAGGTGACCAAGACTGCGCCCGGGTTCCAGGCTGGCCAGTCCGGCACCACCAAGTTTGGGACTGACCTAGAGAACCCCTGGGGGGTGTTGCGACACGCCTTTTGGCCGCGGTGCGCGGTCGAGGGCACCATCACCACAAAGGACGGCCCCATCGACTTCGCGGGCACCGCGCTCTATGCCTACGCCCTGCAGGGCATGAAGCCTCATCACGCTGCCGCCCGGTGGAACTTTGTCGACTTTCAGGGCCCCAACTACTCGGCCGTCATGATGGAGTTTACCACTCCCCCCTCGTACGGCTCTACCGTGGTCAACGTTGGCGGCATTTTGAAAGAGGGCCAGATCATCACAGCGGGCTGCGCCAACGAGGCCACTCATACCACGGTCAAGGGCGACCCGGACAATGAGTGGCTGGAGCCCAGTCACGTCAAATTTGTCTGGAAGGGCACCGACAAGGACGGCAAGTCGGTCGAGGCCGTCATAGAGACCCCGCTAGGAGACCGAGTCGACAGGGTGGACATCATGGCCGAGGTGCCGGGTTTCATCAAGAAAATTGTGGCCGGTGCTGCTGGAACGAAGCCCTACATCTACCAGGCACGCTTGATACCCCATCATGGCGGAGCTCAATTGCTAATGTTTGATGCTTGTAGTATGCGCCCAAGACCACCCTGAAGCTCAAGATTGGGGACGAGGAAATTTCCGAACAAGGCCAGCTCTTCACCGAAGCCACGTTCATCTCGGGATGATGTTTTTTTGGATGCAACTACAAGTTGTGTTTATCCTTGTCTCGGGGATGGCTGTGTCAAATTGGGTATGTGTGTTCTAAACCAGGAACAGGCGTTGAAGACGGCATGAACACTCGCTTTGATATTCCCTCTGGCTCCTAGCAAACGTCTTGGACGCCCTCACTTAATGCATTGACTGTATTCGTACGAGTTATAAACATGGCGTTTATTGTGGTACGACGGGCACACTGTTGCACCCCTGAAGTCAAGTGACGTGCTGGACTGCCTGCGAGGGATCTCTACGTGATGAAGTGGGCTCCGCGGGCAGACGGACTCGACCGTGCTGAGAGCCATCCAAGACCGCCTCAAGGGCAGGGTCTTGGAGGAAGCGGCGTCTCATGCTAGAGCTACAGGGGCTCGACAGGGGCGCGGGTGAGGCTTGAAATGCCGCCGCAATGGTCTGCTCCGTGGTGAGACAGACCCCCAACGCGCGACATACCAGGCTTGCGCGTCGATGCCGTCAATAAACGCACCACGATGCACCACCTACAAGTAGCAGCAGACGGCCTCGGCACCGGTCTGCAGAGTGAGTCTGAACCACGCCACGGCTTCCCGGCACCAAAAGTCGTCTTACCACTGCACCGACGGAAATGTCATCGACACCATCTCGCGCGGGCGCGGCCTACGAGCCGCTCGTGCCGTCGCCGCTCAATCCCAGGAGCTGCGGGGCGGAGGGCCTCGCGCTGCGGCGGAGGCGAAACAGTGGCGGCAGCAGCAGCATGGCGGCACGGAGGAGCACGACGACGGCGGGCATGAGTCCCGCGGAGAGGCTCCTGAGGCACAAGGCGGCGCAGGCTTGGCGGATGCAGGTCTTGAGGCTCGAGGCTCCGAAGGCGAGGCAGGTGTGTTTCATGCGGCCCCTTTTCATTCCAATGGTAGGCTGACGACGACGACGTGGGCAAGATCAAGGCAGCAGCGCCGAGGCCGGAGCTGCGTCCCCGCGAAGTCGTCGACATATCGGCCGTCTCCACAGTCGGCGGCCCGCGCGATGAACGAGAGCCGGCCGAGGAAAAGCGGCGCGCCGCGCCAGACGAGGGGGAGCCCCGGGCGCCGCACTACGATTACCTGTTTCGCATGCCAGAGGTTGGCTTCTTCATGCCGCAGCGGTTGGTGCTCGCCATGGGCGCGAAGCGGATGATGCCCCTGGCCAGCCCGCACGAGGTGCTGCATAGCGCAAGGGCGCGTCGCGAGGGGAGGAGGGGAGACGCCGCACAGAGCTGCGCATGACCTGATTGATTGAGGTGCCGGGCCTTGACCACTGTCCAAAACTTGATATGGTATATAAAAACACCCCCGCGTGCGCTTGGTCCGCGGTGGACTCGAGGCCGCTTGCCCTGTTCTCTCCATCACATGGCTCAAGTTGCCAGGTTTGTGTGGCACAATCGTGGCGGACATCTAGTATCGGCGTGTGCTCTCACGAGTGACGTAACGCAACGTGCTCATTTTCTCTCCTCTTCAGACGCCAGGGCTTCCGTTCCCTTGGCCGGCTCTTGCGCCTTGGTCCTTTGTCCCTCTTGTCCCGTCTCGGCCGATGACTCGGAACTTCGGTCCGCCTTCAGCTCTCTCTCGACCTGCCAGACGGCTCGCTCTAGCTCGATTTCGAGCTCCGGAACATTGAGCGTCTTGGAGAAGCTGTGGACCTGCTTCTGCGTGAGGAGCATCCTTTCTGGGCCCATGGAGGAGTCTGGCTTGAGCAGCGGTGCATCTTTGCCGTATAGCTTGTCCAACGTCGCCGACGGTGAGGGAAGGATGAGCTTGTTCTCGACGAGCCATTGGAGGTGTCGGCCGCCAGCAATGGCGCGCCAGTGGGACCAGGCGCGATATACGAGGTAGAAGAAGGGGAGATTGGGTATTCTAGAGGTGAACCGAGGTCAGCATCATGTTGGGGACATGGCAAGGGAGACTTCGTACATGGGGATCAGGGCAAAGGGCGCGGTGATTGGCATGCCGACAAGGCACCAAATCATCTTTTGCCGGTGCAGCCCGAGCCTCTCCGTCGCCAGCTTGAGGGCCACGACCGGGGCCTGGTCCGCGCCCAAGAGCCTGCCGGGGAAGACGAGCTCGACCTTGTTGGATACGTCGCGCTGGTCGTCACGGCGGGGCACCGACTTGAGCCCCCATTCCTGGTAGGGGATGCGGCGAAAGGCGTAATTGCCGTAGTCGACGACCTTGCGCTGCCAGCCCGACTCCTTCTCCTCCCACTGGACCCATTTCTTGGCCGCCCAGGCCGTCGTCTTGTCGACGACGCTGCCTTGGGGCTTGGCGGTGCCGTCGGTGGTGCCGTTGAGGCGCTGTGCGTACAGGAGGGTGCGCCGCGTCGACACGGGCAGGATGAAGAGGCGCATGGCCTGGTCGGGGTGAGGCGAGCGTCTTTCTGTCTGACGGCGGGCGTATGATTGGGCCTTCCAGAGACGAAGGAGTAGGAGTAGGGGGGGGGGAGGTCAAGGATGGACTGGCGCCGTGCGTGGGATCGCAATCAGCCAAGCTTCTACCTGGTCATGGCGGTCGTCGGCGAGACGAGTTAGAAAGAGTGAGAGGCCTCCACACGGAAGAAGAAGGCAGTATTGGTTTTTTGTTATTTCTTGATTTTTTTCGGGCTGACTCGCAAAAGCCTCTAGCACTCTTGTAGGACAAACCAATGATGTCACTACAGCTTGCGTGTTTCAACCTACCCTATACACAAACGTGCTCCACCATTCATTGTCTGGTTGTACTCCGTACAGCGTGCGAATCTGCCTCTTACCAGATACTTACTCGCCATTGAAACCTATGGGCAATGTCTCACAAGGTCCAGGAACAAACAAACAGATGACGGACCGAGGGCATGCTACAAGGAAAAGCGAGGTTTTTGGTCAATCGCTCGCCAGGTTGGGCGGAAACGGATTACCCCCCGGACAAGGTGACAGACCCACAGAGTGGGACTCGTCAAACCTAACCCTCCACATTCATGCATTCATGAGAAAAGCCCTCTAGAAGCTAAATACTGCTGCCCAACGTCATCAATAGCATTGGGCGAATGGTTTAGGGGTATAATTTTCCCTTAGCAAGTCTAATCACTTGGGAAAGGTCCAGGGTTCGATTCCCTGTTCGTCCAGATGGGGCCTAGCTCCGTTTCCTTTTGGCTGTGTGCTCTCCACGATTCAGAGCTCTTCTTTTTGCACTGGCTGTCTCTTTTTTTGGATACTGGTTTTATCACGCAAGCATGAAAATATGGTCCTTATTCTGCTCACCAGGTATCGGTGTGATGCGGCCGGCTTATTCGACCACTCGGTCAGTTCCCAGTCAACGACGACCCAAGGTCTCCCCTGGGTCTTTCTTGCAAAATCCGGTCACCCATGCCCTCGCTGCGTTGGTCAATCTTCCCCTCAGCCACGAGGAGTCTGAGGTGTCTCCCTTGCTCGTCGAGGGGAATGCTCGACACGTCAATGTGACGGGCGCCGTTTTCTTCATCATATCGGCAGTGGCACCGCCGACGCCAGGATCGTCAGGGAACGACCGTGTCGTCCATGCTCGTGTACTTCGTAGGAAACGGGCCATCGGCAGCTGGCCTCCTTGGTGAAGAGGCCAAACCACGGACCGATGGATTCCTCGAGAACGAGGCCGGTATCCGGGTTCGACATCCCCACGATGGACTAAGGATGGACCATCCAGGATTGGCCACCTCGTCAAGAAGATGAACAAGTCACTTTACACAGCCCTTCGGGCTATTCTGCCAGTGTGGAGGACGACTCCCACAAACGTGCTACATGGAGAAGCTAGAACGCCACCAGTCTCGTAACCTTTCGAGGCGCGTCGGATCGCCTTTGCCGCACGCCTTAAGTCCTTTGAAGAAGTTCATCCGCTCGCAAAGCTGAGCAGATTGATCCAGCTGCATGCATCATGTCATATGTGATCCTGCTCTTGTCCGCTCGCGGCAAGGCTATGAGGTTGAGATTGCCGCACGTGCCGCCTGGCTCCGCGGAGGGGACACTGCGGCGAAGCGCGTGCGACTTGGTGTGGCCAGGTGAAGATGGCCTCGTTGAGCGAGACGATCGAGTGGTGTCGTGCAATGGCCAAGTGCGGGCTACCTGTGGCCCGCATGTCAGATACCACGCCGATGACGGAAGATCCTAATGGCGGCGATATCTCAAACCACATCCATATCGATACTAGCCCTGCGAAACGCCTTCTCGTGTGGAACCCAGAGCAAGGGGGCACCGACGGTTTCTGCCGCCGCTTCGCCCTTACTCCTCAACCTCTACACGGCGGAACTCTCCTGCTTCCGTCTCACTTGCAAATTCGGCAAGTATTGGGAAACGTTTCCCCCATTCCCCCCCGCCCTCGCCGGCCACTCCTCAATCATATCTGAAGATCATGGTACGCGCATTCCCGGGCCACACGCCACGGGGTGAAGCCCGCGTCCCCGATCAACCCGTCGGGGGCCTGTCGGGCGCCGAACAGACTTGGCGTAAGCTGTCCTTCTGGTTGCGTAGTAATTCCCAACCACGACCACACACAGCCAGAGGAGCACACGAGGGGGGACGGCTGGGGCCGGCTCGCAAGCACGCCCGGCACGTGCGCAGTTATAACAACTGCCGCCAGGTCGTGTGGCCTGGTCTGCGCACTTCAGGTCTTGAGTCACAACGACTGGCGGTTGGGGCCGCGTGCGACGCTCCGCTTGTGCTATAGACGGATTAGCTCACGCGCAACGATAGCAGCGGGGCGGAACGATTGAACGTACGGAGGGTGGCCCGTCGTCGTAACGTTGGGGTTAGAGGAACGACTCTAGATCGTGCCAATGACAAGAGAATTCGAGAAGCCTGTCTCTGTCCTGGCTTTCACCAAAGGCCTGGATGCCACTGTTTAGGCATTTCATGCAACAAAGCTCCGTTACTTTGCAAATCTTGGCGCGCCGACTCTCGACCAGCAAAGCTCTCTTCGCCCCCTTCTTGGCTTGAGAAGCTCCCTTGCTTAGACTCTTTGTTTCGAGAGCGCTTTTTCCAGCATTCTCACGAGCATTCGGCTCGATTTCTTCTTCTGATTCGTCTTCTTCCGACGAGAAAGTCTCAGACGCCATAGACGTGCCCACAGGTTTCGGGGCCGTTCCCTCATAAACCGCGTCTTCGGACTCTGACGATCGCGACGATGTCGACTCGACTGGGGTAATTTTCCTTCCTGACAGGAACTTCTGCAAAGGCGTCATCGGCCCCTCGGTGGCATCCTTTGTCACATCCTGGCTGGTGGATGGCGTCGTCTTCTTGGTCCTCAAGAGTCTTCTCTGAAGTCTTGTTGCTTGGCATTATCTCTTGCTTCGCCTTCTCCAAGGCCTCCACCATCGACATTCCACTCGCCGACAGTTCGAGAACCCGCGCGACAACCAGCGGATTCACCGATAAGTTCTCTTCTGGTGAAGAGCGAAGCCGGGTTGGCTGATTCCGGCAGACAACCGAAGGCCTTTCTCACCATAGGCTCTTTATGGCCCGCGAAGACGACATCAGCTCCATCATTGTAAGGCCTGTGAGAGATCCCTTGCAGGACCTCAATCGCCATGAACTCTATCGTGCCAGTGCGACAGCGCGCCCCACTGCGCCCGCTGCCCAGCTAAGGTCGAGGTCGATCAGCATGCCTATGTGGCCAGTCGTTTTGTGGTCGGTTATGATGATGTTGTTATCCGAAATGTCCCGGTGTAGGCACCTGGACCCTGACCCCTAAAGGCATGGCCCACCGCTCATCGTCCGCCATTGTCACGACTCCAATCCTCGAGTCAATCTCGCTCTCGGCACACATGCCCCCCATTGGGGCCTCCCGGCAGTGGTAACACTTTCGTCCGGCGCTCAAGGAGCTTGACAAGCGCGTCCCTTTCCTCTTCGGTGACGGCGGGCACTCTGCGTGACTCTGGCACATCGTCCGACGAAATCGCGCTCCAAAGGTCGACGCCAGGTGTCAGGGCGCACAGTCGATCAGCGGTTGCCTCGCCGAATATGTCACTCAGCTCGGCAAAGATCCTGTCTCGCTCTGCGACCCCTTCCAGACTGCGGAAGAGGAGCACCTTGGTCGGCTTCTCCGTCGGAAGCAAAAGTTGGGAGCTCGGGATAAAGGCTCTTTGCGACAGCCGGAGCCTTCGCGCGGTCATCCGAGTCCCTTACCATCGCGAGCAACTCGGCGAGTTGACCAGAAGAAAGGGTCACAAGGAGGCTAGAGGAGAGGAGAAATGTGGTCGAAGGAAGAAACAGCGGAAGTTATTTGGTGCACAAAAGCTCACAGCGTGGGTGTGGGCTTGAAGGTGTGAAGGAAGATCTGGTTGCAAAAAAGCCGCGAAGCCTGTTGCTGGTTGAAAGGAGGTCGTCCTTTCTGGTTTCTGCAAGAGGCAGAGGAATTGCTACTAATTTTGTTGATGAGGGTTAAAGTGGGGCGGCCACACAGAAAAACAAGGATGCGTGAGGATCCCATTAGGTAGGCGCATTAGTCAGCGCCCCGCTGCAGGGTTTTCCCTAAAGCCCTAAGCGCCTATAACTCTAGATAATTAATTAACACACATAGAATATAGTCTTAACGAAGCTTCCTAGCAGGAAGCCCTAAGACTCTCTATTGTGTGTATACTTAATCCGACCTTTAAAAGGCCTTAAAAATACGTATTTTTAAAGAGTAAAACTTAGCCTCTTTAGAAATCGGACGAATTACGCATCCTAGCGTTTACGCCACGTAGACCTATCGTATTACCTTAAACATACGTTCTACCCTATTTTTCTTTCGCCTAACGTTGTATAAGCCTAACGTTATATAATATATCGGCAGCGTTGCCGCCGAATTTACTGTTTAAGGACGAGCTTAGAGTAGACTAAGGCTCTCGCCGGGGCTTTATAGCAAGCTCTACTATTAGGCCTTAAGCCGAATAAGACGAGTTTAGTCGCTAGCTTAAGAAGATAGGTAGACTAAAAGATAACCTACTAAAATAAAGTCTTTAACACTTACCTTAACGACTTACGTAAAGAACTTCGCGGTAAAATACGTTAATAGTCTCGATAGTAAGCTAATTAGCTTAAACAGCTAGAGGATAACTAAATCACTTAGATAAAGCGTTTTAAGGAGCGTTAAGCTACTTAGATAGAGCGTTACTAAGCGAGCTAAGCTACTTAGATAAAGCGTTACTAAGCGAGCTAAGCTACTTAGATAAAGCGTATAAAAGAGCGCTTAGCTAGTCTTTATTAAGTATAAGCACCTCCTCTTCTAGCACTACTACCTACTGCTAGCTCCTTAGCTTTAGGACTTATTCCTATTCCTCCCGCGTCTCTTATGCTAGACTACTTATCGCCTCCTACTCCTCCCGTAGATCTAGAGAGTGTTACTATAACGCCTATTGCTAACCTTATAAGCGAGCAGCGATTTACTTATTCGAATTAGCAGTAGTAGTAAAGGCAGGTAGCTTAGCCGTAGTATAAGCAACCCGCTTAGTAACCGGTTCTACTATAATAGCACTAGCTGTTAGTAAAGCCTTTCCTATACTATAACGATAGAGCCGTCGACTAATACGTATTCTTAGAACGAGGTCCTAACTTATATTTAAACTTCGACTATCCTATATATATTCTATATAATGCTACTTACGATCGAGCTACTAAAGCTCTTATAAAAAGCATTTAGCCTTAAGTAAAAGCTATTAAAGACGTTAACGATATAGTAACTAACAACCGAAATAAGATTACTATAAAGCCTAAATAAAAGTTATATTAAGCGGACTATACTATCCTCTAAAAGCTTTAATAGATATAATCCGCGTTTTTTATTAGGTAGATACTATATAACCTCTAGCTTACTTAAATAGCTAATAAGTTATCTAAAGACTTCGGCCCTATCGTGTATTAGGTTAACGTTAGGCACTTAGACTAGATATTGCTCCTTAAAGGCATTTTTATAGTCCTAAAGGACTACGGTATTTTAAACGCGCCGTTAGCTATTTACGCTTAACTAGCGCTAGTTAAAGACGAGGCCTTTGTTAACTTTGCCTAGCGTATTTATAATGCGTTTTTAAACCTTCCTAATATTAAGAAACGTAGCCCTAGTATCCGTACTATTACCCTCTAGTATATTCGGAATAACCTCCTACGTATCTAATTATAGATCGGTTCCGATATTACTATACTATATAGTATAGCCCTTATTTAGCGTTTTATACTATTAGCTAGCAAGCAAACGCATTAGCCTATAGAAGATATCTATAGTAAGCTAGCTACTTCTATCTATATATAAAAGGGCTAACTATACTAAATATAGAAGATAAATAAGGTTATTAGTAATAAACCAACGATAATAAAAGTCGTTAAGGCTAATCCTAGCTTATTATCCGCCTCCTTTTATTTAAGCCCCTTAGGTATTATTATAGCCGATTTACGTATAACCGATACTCTCGTCTACGCCGCCGATAATAAAGCTATCGCCGCTTCGACTTTTACGGCTTTATCTAAGGCGAATACCTACTTTAACTATAGTAAGGCTAGACATTAGGCATAAGACTACCGTCTATTATCTTCGCTAGCACTTACTACTACGTTATCCTTACCGTTTAGCCCGCCTTAAGACATTACGATAAAAGGGAAGATATATAAAGCTACTAAGGCATTTAGTTCCCGCTAGCGCTTTAAAGGGAGTAGCCGCGGCCGTAGTAGTAATCGCGGTAAAAGTAACTAAGGCAAGAGCATACGTAAAGGCACGTAAGGAAATTATCGCAATTACGCTAACCGCTTATATATATACTTTAACGACGAGGTTATAGATAATACTAACGAAGACTAAAATCCGACGTATTAACTTAAGGAAGATAGTATAAAAACGGAAGCTATCCTTATAGCTATATAAGAGGGGATAGACTTAAGGTATCTCTAATAGGGAGGCGATGCTATCTACTTTATAACTATAGATAACGGTATTAATATTAGCTAAAAGCCTCTTTATAAAGGCTTTAGCGATCGTTATAGTGTTTTCTTTTACCGACTAACGATTTCCCTATCCTTTACTCTTTCTTCTTTCTTTAACTATAGTTTTATATCTTATTACGTTTCTTCTTTACTTATACTTAAGCTAGCCTTATACCCGTCCTAAGTCGCCTCTACTATAAAGGGGATAAAAGGGATTCCTAGACTAAGCGTTTAAGACGATATCGTTATTGCTATATAATAGTAAGGCAATAACGACTAGACTAGTTCGGTTGCCCTTTCTTACGGTATCGTCCTTAATAAGACTTTCCTTAGTAACTTAACCTTTAGACGATCTATCTTTTACGCCCTTAGAGTCGCTTATAAAGGCAACGGCACTATACGACTTTACAATCTTAAGGGCAAGCCTTTATTATAGCTACGGCCGTCGAACGTTTTTATAGTAGTTATTTTCGCTAATTCGACCGACGTTTAATCTACTCTTACGCGTATTATTCGCTTTTACGCTAATACGCTAGAATAAGCGAAATATTTTATAGACGTTTATTTCGCTAAATTCCTAAAGCTTTTTAACGTATTGCTTCAACGTATAGAAAAATTAGCATAAATAGTCTATCGAATTAATATAGGTAATAATACGCTTATATAGTAGGCTCCTTAACGCTATAGTCCCTTATAGGCTTAAGCTATTAAGGACTTTATTAAGAAATATAAAAGGAGTATTATTTAAAAGTCTATTAGCCTATAGTTGTCTCCTCTACTATTAACGCTAAAGAAAGCACTTATAGGCCTATAGCATAATGCCTATAGGTAAGTGATTTAGCGTATCTACGCCGATTACTATATACTTAATACCTTAATAAAGAAGTATATATATCCTCTCCTGAATACTATAGATAAAATCTAGCGCGTAGCCGGCTACTATTACTACGCTTTTATCGACCTATAAGACGGGTTTTAGTATATTTATATCGCTTTAAAAGACTGCGAGAAGACTGCTTTTATTACGCCTTTCGGCCTATACGAATAGGAAGTTATGCCTATAGGCCTTACGAACGCCTTAGCTACTTTCTAAGCTTTTATAGAGGAAGTTTTATAGCCGCTACGTAAGTTCGCCGTTAGTCTCCTTAACGATATATGCCTTTAGGCCGATATAGTTAAGCAGCTTTACAAACGCCTATTTGCTTTCTTTACCTACGTTGTTAAGTACGGCTTATTTTTAAACGCTAAGAAGATAAAGCTCTTCGTCGATATAAGTGTATTCTTAGGCTTTATCGTCTATTTTAAAGGCATTTAGGTAGATTCTCTTAAGATTACCGCTATTCGCGACCGCCCGATGCTTACGACTACTATAGAAATCCGCGCTTTTATTTATATAGCCGGATACCTATATATATTAAACCCGAACTTTTTGGACCTATCTATCCCGTTAATTAAATAGTCCTTTAGTAGTAAGAACGTCCTTATTACCTTAACTACGGAAGCTAAAGCGGCTTAAGAACGGATCCGTAATATTATTATAATAACACTAGTCTTCGTTAAGTTTAGCTAAATGCTTCCCGTAATTATTAAAAGCGATACGTCTAGGAAATATATAGGCGTAGCTCTTCTATAGCCGTATATATACCTAACGGGTAGTAAAGAGCGTTCTTACCTTTACCTAATAGCCTATTTTTCTAAGAAGCTTACCGAGACGTAGTAGCGTTATTCTATATAAAAACGAGAGCTTTTAGGAATTATAATAGCTATATAATATTAAAAGCATTAGGTTAAAGGCACGGATATTACTATTATTATAGACTACGAATCCCTTAAGACTCTTCGCACTAAGATAGACTAACCTATGCGAATTATTCGGTTCCTTAATATTATCGAATACTATAATATTAAGATCGTATATTATAGCGGTAAAGCAAACGTACTCGCCGATTATCTCTCTCGCCCGCTATACGATAAAGATACGGCTTATAACGCCGACGAAGGGAGGATAGCTGCGATTAACGATAATAACGAGCTTATAACGATCCTAAAAGACGATCCCGTATATAATGTAGCGCTTAAACCTACGCCCGAAGCCGATAACGCCGCTCTTAACGCTGCCGAGCTCGTTACTTAACTAAAACAGCTAGCACGAATTGATTTATAAGCGATCTTCGAATTCCTTACGTCTAAAGAAGCTCTACCGCCGAATATTACGCCGCATTAAGCGAATATATACTTCTATAAGTTAAAGGGCAGTCTATACTATATTCGCTAGAATAAGCTCCCTTCCCCTTAGCGAGCCGCTAAACCCTATAAGAGCAATTATACTACTACTAGTACTAGAGTATAACGCTCTCGTAGATATAGCTAAGCAAGCATATAAGGCCTTAGGGCATAGCACCGTTAGCTACGTTATACGATACCTATCTATGCGATACTAGCACTTAGAACTCCCGCTCGTAGCTTATAAAGCTATTCGCCGTTATTAATCCTATTAACTTATAAAGCCGCTAGACCTAACGCTTCTTAACCTAATGCCTTTAGCACTTATGCCGCTAATATATGTAAAGCACCCTTTGTAAGGCATCCCGGGGCTACTTATATTAGCTATAGATTAGATAGCAGGGAGCTATTCCTAGCTCCCGGGGCTCGCTACCTACCTTAATAAACTATCCTTCTTTACCTACCTTTCCACGCTGCTTAGTGTATTAAAATAGTAGCAATACCTTGCCTTTTCTTCGGCAACTACTAGAGAGCTCCTATAAGAGCCTTAACTAAGCGACTCTTAAAGCCGTACTAGCGACGCCTTTATTTGCGTTGCTTTAGAGCGCCTATAGCTCGCTAGAGCGCCTATAGCTCGCTAAAGAACCTTTAGTCTACTCTCGGACGACTACCCCGCTGTTTTCGGCTTAGCCCGCGTTAAGCCCCCAATAGTAGAGCTAATCACTCTTCCTTCCGTCTTAGCGCCTTATTAACGCGCCTCTTCGCCTTTACGATAACCTCTTCTAGTAAGCCTAGAAACTATTAACTAAGTTTTCTCCCTTTTTCTCCTTTTTCCCTTCTTCTATATGTTTTCTTCCTTTTTCTATGTGTGCCTAAACCCCTTCGCACCTATTTTAGGTGATTGTAATTTTTATAGACACTAACCCGATTTTCTATTCGCCTCCTTATATGCCGTGCCGCTTGCCCTACTATTACTTTAGCGCGCACCTACGATCCTATTTCCTCTTCGAGCTATCTTCTCCTCGAACTAATCCCTTTGGTCGTCTTCCTTACGATGCCTCGTCCGGAGCAACCGATATTTGCCTACACCGATGTCTCTTTTAATCCTCGCAAGCACGACCCCCGGCTCGTTTGTGTCCTTTAGGAGCTATATACCCTCGAGATATAGTAAGAAGGGATTTCCCTTCCCGATTAGTATAGAGAAAGAGCTTGCCTTGCCTAAGATCTCGACGGGAAATTCATCCGGAAGGAGTAGCGTGTCTATGCCGAGCTTTTCTTCCTTATCCCCCCCGCGATTACCTCGGTCTTGCCTCTCCCGAAGAAAAAAACCACTATCTTAAAGTAGATTCGAATTCTCGAGAAAAACACGCCTTTAATCAAGGCTATAGTCTAACGGCACCTTTAGTAAGAACGTCGCTAATAAGAGACTTAGGACCGTTAAGAGACCTAATACTAAGACTATCGGTAACGTTAATAGACCTAAGCCTTAAGGGACCGAGATGCTTCTTTTCGTCGCGGTAGATACTTTAACAAACGACGCTACGATCGGGATAACGACCTTTACTAAGAACGTCGCCGATTAAAAGCGTTAAAAGACCTAAGCCTTAAGGGACCGAGAGTCTTCTCTTCGCCGCGGTAGAACCTACTATAACGACCGAGGTACTTCTTCTCGCCGCGGTAGAACTTAAGATATCCGCCGCGAACGTTATTAAGATATCCGCCGCGAACGCTACGAATAGGACGATCGCCGCCCTGCCCGTTAGGGCGAGGAATATAGTAAGGAAGAGGCGAAAGGAGCCTAATCGAAGATCTATATAACGGTAGCTTCGCCTTTGCCGACGATAGTTCCGCTGCCTCTACCGTACCTTGTTTTACCGCCTGCTATACGCCTTGCGACGCTTGCTTTAGTATTAACGAGATCCTCGCCGGCCGTAACGCTAGCCTCGCCGCCTCTTAGGACGATGCTATCGTTAACGTACCTTATTTTGCCGTCTACTATACGCCCTACTGCGACGATATCCTCGCCGCCTGCTACACGCCCTATTGCGCCGCCCGCTAGCCGTGTAACGGCAGCCTCGCCGTCTACTACACGCCCTATTGCGATGTCTATAGCGCGCTCTGCTTCGCCGCCTGCTGCACGCCCGGTTGCGATACCGAAGCCCTCTTCGTGTCGAAAGTGCAAGGCGCCCTTTGCTTCCCGGAACGCTCTTTTTAAGCACCTTCGTAGAGCCTATCCCGGCTAGCAGAAGACGCCTGCCGCCGTTGCGACTATTCCCGCGCCTGCTATTAACGATAACTTCGGTTGCCCGACTGCCGCCGTTGTTGCGACTATCCCCGCGCCCGCTGCTAACGATAGCTTCGGTTGCCCGACTATTCCCTAACCTGCCGGCAACCCTGTCTCTTCTCTCGAGAACGTCTTTTCCGGCTTCTCGGCTTAAGGACTCTCTGCCGCTATCGAAGCCGTCTATACGACTGTTCTCGCGGCTATTGTTCGCCGCCTCGCAGCCTCTCCTACCGCGGCCTCTATTCCCGATGCCGCTTTATCCACTGCTGCTATTAACGCCGGCTGCACGACTGTTTCCTAACCTGCTGGCAAAGCGGCCCTTTCTCTCGAGGCCTAGGAATCTGTGATTTATCTTATTGAGACGACGTCTTCGCCGTCGGCTGCACGCCTTATTAAGACGATGTCTTCGTCGCCGCTGCAGCAGCATCTTCTTCCTGCCGGCAACTTATCGCCCTAGCGATGCCCCTAACCTCCCGGCAAGTCATCGCCGCAGCGACATCTTCAACCTGCCGCCTTATAGCAGCTTCTTCTTCCTGCCGGCAACCTATCGCCGCAGCAGCTTCTTTAAGCTGCCGCCTCGCAACAACGTCTTTGTCCTGCCGGTAACTCATCGCCCTAGCGATGCCCTCAACCTTCCGGCAACTCATCGCCTCCGGCCGCTGTCTTAAAGCCGGGGCGGGATATGTTTCGCCTTCTTCGAGGTCTTCACCCTGCCGGCAACAACTCGTCTTCGCAGCAGCATCTTCTTCCTGCCGGCAACTCATCGCCTTAGCGATGCCCTCAACCTCCCGGCAAGTTCTCGCCGCAGTAGCATCTTCAAGCTGCCGACAAGGCTGTTATTCGCCTCATTCGACGTCTTTATCCTGCCGGCAACCCTTCGCCGTAGCAGCATCTTCTTCCCGCCGGCAAGCCATCGCCACTGGTCGTATCGTATGGCATAACCCGTCGGCCCCACGCTCCTTAGCGCACCGACCAGCGCCGCCTTAGTCGCTTCCAGCAAGACTGGAGAGCAGCCGGCTGCTCCGCTGCCTGAAGAGATCGCCGTCATATGCCCCTTTTCGGCGATTGAGGAATTCGATCTAGACGACAAATGATTACTAGCAAGCGTGAGTGTGACTTACGAGAAAGGAACGAAGGATCCGGGCAATAGCCCGATTTAGATTGTTATTATAACTGCTGTGGTTAGCAGGCTTTTCTTTTGTGCCGGCATTATGATATATGCAAAGCACCCTTTGCAGGGCATCCCGGGGCTGCTTACATCAGCTATAGATTAGATAGCAGGGAGCTATTCCTAGCTCCCGGGGCTCGCTACCTACCTTAATAAACTATCCTTCTTTACCTACCTTTCCACGCTGCTTAGTGCATTAGCCGCCTTTAATAAGGTAGGCTATCGACTACACTAAGTGTAAAGGGCAATAGCTGCTTAACGCCGTAGAGTATATAACCGGTTGGCTTATCTCTACTATTACGTAGTCTATAGACTTTAAGGGAATAATCTTAGTCCTATAGACTATTACTATGCGATTCGGCCTACTCTACGAGATTATTAGCGATAATATAGGTTGCTTTACTAAGCAATAAGCCTAAGACTATTATAAGCGTTTTAGCACAACCGTTAAGCCTATTACACCCGCTAGACCTCGCGGGAATAGAAAGGTCGAATAAGCAAACGGCGTGCTTAAAGCTATTATCTATCGCCTCTATCTTAATAATCCCTCTATACCGTTAGCATAGCGTTTAATACGAGCCGTCTACTTATACAACCGTTAGGAAGGCCTATATAGCTATAGCTTATTCTTCTTATTATATAGAACCTAGCCTCTAGAGCAGCACTACGAAGCTACGTACGTAGCTTACACCCGCGACCCTATAGTAGAGGAAGATATCGCGTAGGCCTAAGAACTTATGCAATAGTATCCTACTCCTATAGTACGTAAATATATTACTAGCCTTAAAGCCGCTCGCGCTTATATACGAGCTTACTTATAGGAACGTAAGGGACTAATTCGCGTATACACGCCGGGAGATTAGGTCTTATAAATGCGTTAGCGCACCTAAAAGCACGAACCCTACTACGATAGTCCTTAGGCTATTACGGCCGCCTATCCGGGCAATGCCTACTCTCTCGCGTCCTTAGGAGGATTTAGCCTTCCTAGTAGGTATAATAGAAAAAATCTATTCCCCGCGTATAGTCGCGACGGATACCTAGTCCGTAGCTTATAGTACGCGAGCTATACGATATTAGAGAAGGATCGCAAGCGCCTAAAAGCCGCTGCTGCTATATAATAGAGGATTAAGGGTATTTTTGCTATCTATTATTTCGCATCGCATATACCGATATACTATTTCCTATTTAGGTTCTATTAATTGCTTTAGCAAGCAGGTGTTAGATCCGCGGGTAAAGGGATTACATACAGGATTACGTACGGGATTACGGACGGGAAATTAGGCTAAAAGACCCCTTAAATAAGGTCTTAAGGCAGCCCCTTTTCGGGCACAACAAGCATTATTATTATTATTATCAATATACTGCTTTTAGCGGTATTATAGCCGCTGCAACCTATATCTCTCGCATCCTTATTTAGTAGGCCGTAGATCGAAGATCTAATAATTAAGAGTCTTAGTCTTCTAGCTACTACTACTAAGAGAAGCTACTATTTAACTATTAGGCCCCCTTTAAACCGTGAGAAAAAGCCTAGCTAATTATGCTCGGCAAGAGGACTAGATTCCTCTCGCATTGAAAGAAAAGCCCGCGAGAACTACCTCGCGGAACCTTATCGAATAAAGCCCGCGAGAACTATCCTCGCGGCACTTATATATTAAAACAAGCCCGCGAGAACTACCTCGCGGCACCTTATCGAATAAAGCCCGCAACGTGGCAATACATCGAATAAAGCCCGCGAGAACTATCCTCGCGGCACTATATCGAAAGAAAGCCCGCGAGAACTATCCTCGCGGCACTATATTAAAGAAAGCCTGTAACACGCGGCATAAATACATCGAAAAAGCCCGTAAGACTCGCGGCACTAATACATCGAAAGAAAGCCCGTAACGCGGCACTATATCAAACCAAGCCCGCGAGAACTATCTACGCGGCACTATATCGAAAGAAAGCCCGTAAGAACTATCCTCGCGGCACTATATCGAAAGAAAGCCCGCGAGAACTATCCTCGCGGCACTATATCGAAGAAAGCCCGCAACACGCGGTATAAATATATTGAAAAAGCCCGTAAGACTTATAGCACTAATATATCGAAAGAAAGCCCGTAATACGCGGTATAAATACATCGAAAAAGCCCCCCGTAAGAGACTACCTCGCAGCATTAGAAAGAATAATACATCCTGCTTTTAGTAGAGGCGAGAGGGTAACTCCTTCGTTAGCTAGCTAAACATATATCCTACTACTAGTAGAGGCGAGAGGGTAATTCCCTCGTTAGCTAGCTAAGACACATCCTACTACTACTAGCAGAGGCGAGAGGGTAATTCCCTCGTTAGCTAGCTAAACACATATACTACTACTAGCAAAGGCGAGAGGGTAATTCCCTCGTTAGCTAGCTAAGCTAAAAACAAGCCTATATTAAGGAGTAAACCCCTCCGTGGCATTAAATAAGCCTACATTAAGGAGTAAACCCCTCCGTAGTATTAAACAAGCCTACATTAAGGAGTTAACCCCTCTATGGCATTAAATAAATAAGACTATATAAGCTATTCGCGGCGAGCGGCGAAGACTCTCTCGTCGTAGCACATATAGTTCGCGGCGGCGGGAGGAAGACTCTCGTCGCAGCACACATAGTTCGCGGCGGCGGGAGGAAGACTCTCTCGTCGTAGCACACACATTTCGCGACGGCGAGAGGAGAAGAGAAAGACTCTCTCGTCGCAGCACGCAGTAGTCACGGCGGCGGGAAGAGAAGAAGACTCTTTCGTCGTTACGGCAAGCACTTACGGCGGCGGGAAGAGAAGAAGACTCCCTCGTCCACGTACTTATATAAACACAAGCTAATAGCTCTCGACGAGCTAATAGCTCGCGGCGGCGGAAGAGAAAAAGACTCTTTCGTCGTCGCTAGCATATATATAACGCGGCGGGAGGAAGACTCCCTCGTCCGTATACTTATCTAACGCACGAGCTAATAGCTCTCGACGAGCTAATAGCTCGCGGCGGCGGAAAGAAGGAAAAGTCCCTTTCCCTCGTACACACTCTAACACTCAAGCAAATAGCTCTTACGGCGAGCGGTAGAGTCCCTCGTCGCACTTATTCGAGCAAGCAGCTCCCGCGGCGACGGAAGACTCCTTCGTCGCGGCATAATAAAGAAGCAACAATCGCTTAAAAATAGCAACACTCGCGGCGTCGGAAAACCCCCTCGTTACGCACACTCATTCGAGCAAATAGCTCTCGAGCAAGCAGCTCTCGCGGCGAGCGGTAGAGTCCCTCGTCGCACTTATTCAAGCAAACGGCTCTTAAGCAATACACACATCACAGCGAGCGGCAGAGTCCCTCGTCGCAGCAAGACGAAATACTACCCTCGTCACAAACACTTATTTAAGCAATACGCATATCGTAGCGAGCGGTAGAGTCCCTCGTCGCAGCGAGCGGTAGAGTCCCTCTCCCTCGTATATACTTACTTACTTAAGCAAATAGCTCTCGCGGCTTCGTCCGTATTACTTAATCAACAACTCGAGCAAGCAGCTCTCGCGGCGACGGAAGACTCCCTCGTCTATACCTATTACGGCATTCGTCCGTATTAAGCAGGCAATACACAAGCCTCGGCCATACGAGCCTCGACTTTATACACAAGCCTCGACTTCATCCACGAGCCTCGGCCACATAAGCCTCGACTTTACACAAGCCTCGGCAATATAAAGCCCTCGGCAATATAGAGCCCTCGGCAATATAAAGCCCTCGGCCACACACACACAAGCCCTCGGGAATATAACCCTCGGCTATATACATAAGCCCTTAGGAACACTAGCCTCGGCTATATAAAGCCCTCGTCCGCCCGCACACTCTAATAAACTATACGAACCTTCCGAAGCGATCGACTAATCGACTAATATAGGAGGAATAAGGCGTATTATTGCCGCTAAAAGTGCATACGGCAGCGTAAAGGCATAAAATGCCGAGTTGTAATTACTAGTCGGTCGTAAAGAGGACCCGGAAGAATACGATAATCCGCCCCGATTGATGGATTTATTAGCAAAGACCCCGGATTTAAGCTATTTAAGCTCTTTAGTCTAGCTTCCCTCGCACTACGATCGAAGCTAAAGGGGTGTGTTAGATCCGCGGGTAAAGGGATTACATATAGGATCACGTGCGGGATTACGGACGGGAAATTAGGCCAAAAGACCCCTTAAATAAAGTCTTAAGGCAGCCCCTTTTCGGGCACAATAAGCATTATCATTATTATTATTAATATACTGCTTTTAGCGGCATTACAGCCGCTACAACCTATATCTCTCGCATCTTTATTTAGTAGGCCGTAGATCGAAGATCTAATAGCAGGGGACTGCTTGTTTAAGCAAAGGGGTATTAAGGATCCTATTAGGTAGGCGCATTAGTCAGCGCCCCGCTATAGGGTTTTCCCTAAAGCCTTAAGCGCCTATAACTCTAGATAATTAATTAACACACATAGAACATAGTCTTAACGAAGCTTCCTAGCAGGAAGCCCCGAGACTCTCTGTTGTATGTGCACCTAATCCGACCTTTAAAAGGCCTTATGCGTGCGTGCAAAATGTTTAATACGCAAAATCCGGTGCGCGAGGTTTTCAGACGCAGAAAAAGAGATGCAAACTTGCTTACTGCCGAAAATTCTCGATGTGAGATATCGCGGCGCGAGAGTTGACGTTTTGTCGACAATCTTCCTCTGGTCGTCTCCCTCCCGCATCTCCCATAACTCGATAATCTTCTTGTGCATTGCCCAAAGGTCGCCCATATCTCCGGCTATCATGGAAGGAACCTATATCTTCGTTAGCGATTCTATTCCGACTAAAGGGGGAATGATGAACTTACGGGCTCGCACAAATCGCCCCGTCCATTGCACTGGATGCAGCGACTTGACCGCGCGTCGCGCCAATGGCACGAAAATTTTAGGAGCTCGTCTTTCTCCTTGCTTGCTCAGCTCCCGCGCCATATCCGTCGCCGCCCGCACGTTCTTGTCCCTTTTCCCGAGCTTCGCTGACCTCTTAACCCTTTCCTCGGTAGCATATCCGATGAAGGGGGCCGGGGTCGTGTCCCGGCCCTCCTTTGGGGCGACCAAGCGACCTCTGGCGTCAAGTCGCGGGTTTGGGGACGGTTTCGAGTGTCGCGCCTTGCATGCCACCAAGAGCTGGGAAGCACGGAACCAGTCCTCGTGATGGAAACCGAAGGTGTCCTCGCCCCCCAGCGCCTGTCGGAAGAGGCCGGTGTTTTCAACCATGGGCCGCAGCACGTGGCAAAGACAGTTGTCGTCGTGTCGACGCCATCCATGGACTGGAGCTCGCTTGGGAGAGTCGAGGTCCCCGCCCCTTCACAAATAAGGGCGTGCGGGTGTGCGTGGGGATCCCTAACAGCCTAGGGCAGCCAGCCGGCAACTGACGCCAGAGCCCACTTGTCTCTCCCCTTGGTGTAGGCATGACACACGACGTGCGCATCCACGTCCATGTCGGCCATTTTTATGGCTAGTGTGGCATGGTAGCCCCGGGCGTCTTGGGCGTATCCCCCCTTCTGCCTCGTCGTGTTGTGCAGATCGGCTCTGGTTCGCATTCTCGATGATTAGCATAAGCTTTATAGAGCATCGAGTGAGATGTTTGCTAAATTGGCAAGTCGAACCTGAATAACATGTAAGTGGGAGATGTACTGCTGGACCGTGTTTAGTTCTTCTCCCAATTAGCGGGCAGCCGGCTGTAGTGTGTCGTTTACTGGGACGGACTGAATCTTGATTCGCTTTAGATAATTATATTTGGCGCGGACGTACCCATGCGCGGTTCAGTATTTGCCCCCCGCCTCGCATTGGGCAGTTTGGTAGGAGACGGTTATATGAGGCGGATCCTGTCGCCATTTGCCCTTGATCATCTTCATGCGGGCATGGATGTCGGAACTAGAATATATCAGCGGTCCGAGTGCCTATCCGTACTTGTCAGTAACCGAGAAGCCTATCTGGGCTTAGTAGGCAATAATTACCTGCTCTGTGGGCCCCCCCCGTCTGAGATACTCCCTGACGCCCGCTCTGTGGCTGTCGGGAAGGTGGTCAATGGATGTTGCCATCGATATATAGGGACCTATGTGTCTTGATGGCATCGCGAAGCGCCCCCAGAAGCTCCGATTTCCTGTCGTACTTGTGGATCGCTCGGCCAGCTGGGGAGATGACTAGACATCGAAAGACTCGATTATCATAGGATCCGGGGGGCCGATAACGGCTCTGACGGTGGTGTCTGAGTGCCGGGTGGTTGACGGGCGCCAGGTTCGGCGGCGTCAACGAGTCCACTTTGTATATTGAATGTTGGTCGTTGGTTGTTGTGAATGACCTGCCTGTAGCCTCTGAAGAGGGAAGAGGTGGCAACGAGTCAGACAATCATGACTTCGACGCAGAGCCAGCCACTTAAATACGTACCGTTGTAAGAAGGCTCAGGTGATGAGATTGCTAGCAAACGAAAGACAAGCTTCACATCCGTCGGACATCGCAGAAAGGACCACACAAGAGGTAAATGGCCCGTTTCCCTTTTGGCACTGGTCGCATGCGTCGGAGGTGGAGAGTTTGGTGCCATACATTTGTTTGATGATGGCGTCTGCCGGTTGAAGTTGATTAACCTTCGGGTCGACCTTTACTTGCTTGGCCCCGACCTGGTCTTGACGATACGTGCGGGCTAAGAAGCAAACTAGTTAGTACGTATAAAATCGGAAAGAAAGAGCCACTTACCTCGTTCAAGGCACCCGATGCTCCAACGACCGCCTAGGCCTTATTGGATAGTACGGGGTCGATGACGTTCCATGCGCACACAGTGGTCTTGACGTTCGGGTCAATGCTATAGGCGCCGGCGACGGCTTCTTCCCATGATGGGATATCGACGGTCCCGATTTTGGGCGGGAGCGAGGGCAAGGACTGGCAGGCTGTTGCTCGAGCACACGCCTTCGCCTTCGCCTTCATTGCTACGCGGGTGTCAGCACGGCCTAGGCGCGGTTCCGGTCGGAAGGTACTCACAAGCCAGGTTCTAATAGCCTTGGAGTGATGCGAGGGTGTCGGGCGCGGTCATGCGCCTTGGGCGTGGTGCCGAGCTCGCGAGCAGGGACGCCGGCAGTAGACATTCGCGAGGATCTTCTTGATCCGACTCGTCGTGAGGGTGCGGCAAAATAATAACGTCAAAAGGAAGAAGAGGAAAGAGCGGATGCTAGACGGAAAGGAAGAGAGGAAGACATCGTCTATCGCTTTATATCATTGTCGGCCGTGTGATGAATAGGGCGGGCAACACTCATCATCCATTCATTCGGTCCAGTGACTGAACAGGTCACTTTGAGCGGGCGGTGGCAACGAGAGGCGGCAAACGGGCAATGATGGATGATCGTGGAGGATAAAGTGACCAAGACACTCAGTTCCCAACGGGTAGGCTGCTGACCAAGATAGGGCTGACTCAGGCAGATCTCAACACTTCCCCCGAACAAACGCCGAAAAACATGCCCCGCCGTTTCCACTGCTGCTTTTTTTCCCTTCTATACTCGTACGAGTGAGTCACTGTATCAGCACATAACAGCGCCCTCTGACTTCTGACTGCCCACGACAAGGTCTTGGCCAGGAATCCCCCCGCATTTCTCCCTCTCGACTGCGCCCGAACATTGTCACGTTTGCATCATTTCTTCGTAAGCGAACCCGTCGAGAGACTCATCTCGTCTAGCTCCCTTTGACACGGGCTGGCCCTCTTTTTGGGCCACGGCGAATGGGACGAACCATGGGTCCTGATGCGCCATTTTCGCAGTCATCATGCCCATTATAATCTTAGACCTTGCCGGTAGTCGTCGTCCTCGCTATTCGCCCAGTTTGGAGCGTGATCAAGTACAAGCTCATCCTCGACGTCGGTCTCGTCGCTTTCCATGGCATCGTATAGCTTTTCTCGACGCTTGCTGCGTCGTTTGGGCAGGCCGACATTGCCGCGCGTCTTGAAAACACCCGCAGCAAAGCCTATGGCGAAGGCGATGAGGGTCGTGACCAGAAGAATGACGGCCTGCTCCCAGATGCCGACGATGGCGAGACGGGGCATCGTGTTGAAGAGGAGAAGATATTGCAACAACGGACCATGGCCAGCGAGGTCCGGAATGGGTTGCCCGATGATTTCAATACCGTCAGACGTTCAAGTATGCCAAGTGCCGACGACGGGCTTCGTCTGATTCATATAGACAATCACCGACGACGTCTGTGGAGACGGACGGGAGAAGTGTCAAGTGTCACGACTCAGCATCTAGACGTAGGGGCCCTTGGGGTTTACCGGGCTTTTTGGTGCTTTGTGACAAACGCAGGCCATCTGAAGACTAGCTGCCAATCACCATAAAGGGGCTTGTGTCATGATTGTCGCAAGACTCGCGACATAATCCACCTCTTGACACGCAGCACAATGGAGAACAGCATCAAAGGAACCCGATGAGAAGAGGACAATCGAATGGAAAATCCACATTGTCTACCGTACGGAGCAGTAAAGCACGAAAGGGTAACACCTCTCACATTTTGGAGCACAAGACCCTCGTTCGACACAGCCCAATCCACCTCTCCTTTATCTGGGTTAGACCTGCTCTTCTGGCTTATAGTTACATACCCTGGCTTCGATGTCATTGTGGATAATCAGCTCTATTTACATGTAGTACACCTCAAAGGGATCAACGATTTGACGTTGCTAGCGCTTCCTTGAAGGGCCGCACTGAAACACGAGCCAGAACATCACCGGCGATCCCACCGCGTGCACCAAGCTAGCATCACATGGACAATTGTAGAACGAGTCAACTTTAGCTCCCGAACCTAAACTCGTCAGTGATGGACACTCGGGATGCCACGAATTCGTGTCATGGCCTCCTTGGCGTTTGAGTCATGGTGTAGGAGCATTAATCAAGGATTTGCGGGCACTCTTTTCGCCCTTTACGCTTCGAATCAAGGTGGAGCTTCAACAGCAGGCGGACAGCTGCAATCAGCTGAGGGTTAATTGAGTTATCCATGTCAATCTTAAAGTGAATACGAAGACATAAAAGGTGGATTTTGCACGCAGCATGCCCTGTGGAGCCTCCAGGGGGCAACCGGGCTCCTCGAGAGTCGGGGCTGTTTGTGACGCGTAGCATAACATGTCATGTCCGTAAGACAAGAGAGTGTATGCATGATTGGACTGACTCGCCCGAATGCCGGAACCTTGCTGAGCCAAGGAGACGCCGGCCATTACTCGCTCGCGCTGAGTGGCTCCGACTAGCACCAAGCTTCCCAGGTATTGTAGTTGCATGCCTCGTAAAATTGTGGTAATAAGCGGTGTTAGGTACATATCACGAGTGACGCGTGTCAAAGGCTGGTTTGAGCCAAGCCCTACCGTCCCCATCCTCCATCGTCTTGTAATATCTACACACAGTCTCCGAGTCTTCTCTCCCTTTCTCGCGTTGCCCTCTCTTCCCCCCTTTCGCTACCAGGTCCGCCTGTTCGAATTCACGCTCTTTTCTCATTTGCCTCTCTTTAAGGGGTCGACTCCAAGACCCCCCTAGTATTGAAAATGCGCATCAACTCGGCTCTCGTGGCCGGCTCTCTCCTGGGAGGCGCAGTTGCCCAGGCCGCCCAGAACTTCTTGGGCTTCAACTCCGGTGCCACCCTCGACGACTCCCGGCCCAAGCAGGAGAGCGACTTTCTGGCCGAGTTCCAGGCCGCCAAGAAGCTGCCGGGAACTCAAGGCAAGTTCACGGCCGTCCGGCTCTTCACCACGCGTGAGCCCAAGACCAAGGACAAGCCCATTGCCGCCTTTTCGGCCGCCGTCAAGACAAACACGTCCATCCTGCTGGGCGTCTGGGCCTCGGGAACCCAAAGCATCGCCGATGAGATCAGCGCCATGAACAAGGCCATCGAGCAGCATGGCAAGGAGCTGACGGACCTCATTGTCGGCTGCTCCATCGGCAGCGAGGACGTCTACCGCAGCTCCGAGCTTGGGAAGAAGAACAAGGCCGGAGTGGGCGCAACCCCTGACGCCATCGTCGGCTTCATCAAGGAGTGGCGGGATGCCTTTAACGAGAGCGCCATCCGGAACGTCCCCGTCGGCCATGTAGACACCTGGGACGTCTGGCCCACGCCTGAGATGAAGCCTCTCATCGACGCCGTCGACTGGATCGGCCTCGACGCCTACTCCTACTACACGAGCGACCAGGACAACGACATCACAAACATCGTCGCGCTGTTCGACGAGTCGTACAGCAGCACCCAGAGGGTCTCGGGCGGCAAGCCCATCTGGCTCACCGAGATTGGCTGGCCCTCGAGCGGCGACAAGTGGAACAACGGCATCCCCAGCATCAAGAACGCCAAGTACTTCTGGGACACCATCGGCTGCGGAAAGCTCTTCAACAAGATGCCCACCTTTTGGTACATCCTCCGCGACTCCAACCCGGAGAACAAGATGAAGTTTGCCATTTCCGACAAGAGCAACCTCGAGAAGCCCCTGTTTGACCTGAGCTGCCCGGCCCAGTCTGGCTCGGGCTTCGACTCGAACACGACCGTCGCCACGTCCAGCCGCCCCAACATCGACTCCGTCCGGGGCGCCGCCGTCCAGCAGAGGGCATCTATTGTCGTGTTTGCGGGCGTCGTGCTTGCCAGCGCCTTCTCTGTACTTTAGATATTACAATTTGCCCGGGTTGACTGATTTGGTAAAGAAATTCGGAGACGTGGGAGTGTAGAATAATCGAGATACTATCTGGAGGCCTAATACAACTTTTATTTCGCTACATGTACATACCTGGTAGGGACATTTTTCCTGCCTACTAAAGAGACAAGATGACGCGACAGTATATGATAGCCCTACGCCGCCCGCTGGACTTGGACCTTGCCGCCGGGCATTCCAAGGTAAGCCGCGACTGGTTTCTGTGCTCCTTGCCCCTTGCTCAAAGTCGCGGCCTGCTCGCCGTTAAAGCCATAGAATAGTCCGATTTCTACAACACCAGGGATCTTTAGCAACTCTTCCGCTAATAAACTAACCTCCCACACTCCTCCTTTGCCCTTGCCCTCCACACTACCGGTCAGGTCGCCGGGTAGCATGAGGGGCGGGAATGGTGCGTCGATGATCCACATGCCGTTGTCGGTCACGCACTCGCCGGCTTTGCTGGGCAGACCAGACCGAACGGCCGGATTGGTAGAGCCCATAGCCTGGAGGCGGGCGAGCACGTCGGGGACAGCAATGGGCAGAACCTCGATAGGGATCGCCTTCCACTTTGTGCATAGGCGCGGAGACTGCTTGCGATAATCTGCCAACATTACGGTGAGCTCCATGGCAATAGGAGTTTCATGTAATCGACCCTTACCGGCTACGGCCACAAACTTAGTAGCGGATACTGCCACCAGCTTTTCTTGGAATAAGCAGGCGCCGCCCCCCTTGATCAAGTTGAGGTCCTCGTCCATCTCGTCGGCGCCATCAAAGGCAACATCCAAGGCAACCGGCCTGCCGCTGACGAGTGGCCGCTCATCCAGGTTGCACAGGGCCAGCCCAGCCTGTCGAATCAGCCCCTTGGATTGGCTGCCGGTAGGGATAAAAGTCATGCCGCCATAAAAGGCAGGGCCCTTGGCGACGATGGCCTCGACCACGTATACGACGGTGCTGCCGGAGCCAATGCCAACGTACTTGGAAGATGATGATAGGTGTTCGTCGACGGCCTGGAAAGCAGCGAGCCTCTTTGCAGACTCAATCAGGTCCGCGGAAGACATGGTAGCGGTAGACATGACCTTTAATGGCAAGCTCTTAACCTCGTGACTGTAGATAGTAGGTTGTGACCGAAGTTGTCCGATTAGATCACATGATGGAGGGATGACAGTATTAGTCACGTGCTCAATTACCAAAGGCCCCATATATATTCGTATGTGTAAATGATAGAGGGGTACTAGGGGGGACTAAAAATTCGTCCCTACCCCCCCTCCTTCTAGGAGGGGGGGGACACCGACCGGCCAAAGAGTTTAGCGATAGGCCAAAAAAAAAGATACCTCCTATTAGTATAAGCACCCTACGTAAATATAAGTATCCTCGTTTAAATGCCTATGCCGTATACTACGGCATTAAGCCCGCTTATAGTAATAGTAATAATATAATACTAACGCGTCGCGACGATAACTTCGCGATATTACAAAATCTAATTTACGATATTATAAAATCTAATATCTCAAGCTATATACGCTAATTCTATTCTAATCGAACTTAAACCGAAGCTATATCTACTCCTAAGCCATAGCTATCCGCCGTCGAAAAATAGATTAATTACGTGCGATATATTATACGATATAGTATTATACGATATATAAGTAGTAGTATCGCGATTATTTATTAAGGCAGCTACGAAAATATATATCTACCCGAAAGAATCGGGGTACTTTGCTTTACTAGGAAAATAGGTAGTACGACTAAGTACCCTTTTTTTAGCCTATCGCTAAACTCTTTAGCTAGTCGGTATCCCCCCCCTCTTATATTAGATCTTCGATCTACGGCCTACTAAATAAAGATGCGAGAGATGTTAGTTACAGCGGCTGTAATACGGCTAAAAGCAGTATATTAATAATAATGCTTGTTTTTCTTAAAGAGGGGAAGCGTCGAGACCTTATTTAAGGGGCCTCTTAGCCGAATTTCCCGTCCGTAATCCCGCACGTAATCCTATATATAATCCTATATATAATCCTATATATAATCCTTTAACTCGCGGATCTAATACACCCCTTTAGCTTCAATCGTAATATAAGGGAAGCTAGACTAAAGAGCTTAAATAGCTTAAATCCGGGGTCTTTTGCCAATGTTTAATTAATCTATTAATTAGGGCGGATTATCGTATTCTTCTAGGTCTTCCTTACGACCGTTATAGTAATTGCAACTCGGCATTTTATGCCTTTACGCTGCTATATACGCCTTTAGCGGCAATAATACGCCTTATTCCTCCTATATTAGTCGATTATTCGCTTTAGATATAGCCGAAAGCTTTATATTGCCGTAGGCTTTATATAGCCGAGGCTTATATTCTTAAGGGCTTATATTGCTAAGGGCTTATATAGCCGAGGCTTATATATTGCCGAGGGCTCTATATATCTAGCCGAGGGCTTTATATATAGCCGAGGCCTATATATAGCCGAGGGCTTATAGATAAAGTCGAGGCTTATATAGCCGAGGCTTATAGATAAGGTCGAGGCTTATATATAAAGTCGAGGCTTATATAGCCGCGAGAGCTATTTGCTTAAGTTATTAATTAAGTAATACGTTACTACTTAAGCGAGTATTACTGCTTAAGCGAGTACGGACGAATGCTATAATAGGTATAGACGAAGGAGTCTTCCGTCGCCGCGAGAGCTATTTACTTAAGTAAGTAAGTATATACGAGGGAGAAAGACTCTACCGCTCGCTACGATAAGGGACTCTACTACTCGCCGTAAGAGCTATTGCTCGATTAAGTATATATAACGAAGGGGTTTTCTAACGCCGTAAGTATTACTATTTTAAGCGATTATTGCTTTTTTATTATACTACGACGAAAGAGTCTTCCGTTACTACGGGAGCTGCTTACTTAAGAGCTATTTATAACGAGGGTAGTATTTCGTCTTACTGCGATAAAGGACTCTACCGCTCGCCGTAAGAGCTACTTACTTAAATAAGTATAACGAAGGACTCTACCGCTCGCTATAAAAGCTACTTACTTAAATAAGTACGATAAAGGACTTTTCTAACGCCGCCGCGAGAGCTATTTACTTAAATAAGTATATATATATAAGGGAAAGGGACTTTTCCTTCTTTCCGCCGCTATAAGCTATTAGCTTATCGAAAGCTATTAGCTTATATATTAAATAAGTACGTAGACGAGGGAGTCTTCCCCCCGCCGCCGTATTATATTTATATTTTTGCTATAACGAGAGAGTCTTCCTCCCGCCGCTATAAAATACGTTTATTATAACGGTATTTACCGTAACGACGAAAGAGTTTTCTCTTCTCTTCCCGCTACCGCGAGCGTTTATCGTAACGATAAAAGAGTCTTCCTCTCGCCGCCGCAATATGTTTTTATACTATAATAAGAGAGTCTTCTTCTTCCCGCTATCGTAAGTGCTTATAATAGCGTTTACTACGATAAGATAATAAAAGAGTCTTTTCTTTTCTTCCTACCGCTATAAGCTATTAGCTCGTCGAGAGCTATTAGCTTATATATTAAATAAGTACGTAGATAAAGGAGTCTTCCTCCCGCTACCGCGAAATATATATACTACGATAAGAGTATCTTCCTTTCGCCGCTACGAAATATATATATTTACTACGACGACGAAAGAGTCTTTTTCTCTTCCCGCCGCTATGAGCTTTTGCCGTAACGACGAGAGAGTCTTTTTCTCTTCCCGCCGCTACGAGCTATTACCTTATATAAGTATACGCGACGAGGGAGTCTGCCTCCCGCCGCCGCGATATATTTATTGTAATAATAAAAGAGTCTTCTTTTCTTCTTTCCGCTATAAGCTATTTACTTATAATTTAAATAAGTACGCGGACGAAAGAGTCTTCCTCCCGCCGCTACGATATATATACTACGATAAGAGTCTTCCTCCCGCCGTAAGTATTTATTTACTATAACGACGAAAGAGTCTTTTTCTTTTTTCCCCCGCCGCGTTATATTTTCTACTAAATAAATAGTAGGTAGATATATTTCCCGACTATATAAAATAATTATTAAATAAATAGTAGGTAGATATATTTCCCGACTATATAAGATAATATACTATAAAAGGGTTAACTCTTTATTTATAGGCTATAGAGGGGTTAACTCTTAATCGTATAGACTTTTCGATACTACGTTTATATAGACTTAATGCCGCGGAAGTGTTTACTCTTTATTTATACGGACTTTATACTACGGAGGGGTTTATTCTTTATTTATATAGACTTATTAATGCCGTAGAAGGGTTTACTCCTAATCGTACGGACTTAATGCTATAGAAGGGTTTACTCCTTATTTATATAGACTTAGTGCTACGGAGGGGTTTACTCTTTATTTATATAGACTTAATGCTATAGAAGGGTTTACTCTTTATTTATATAGACTTATTAATGCCGCGGAAGGGTTTACTCCTAATCGTACGGACTTAGTACTACGGAGGGGTTTACTTTTTATTTATATAGACTTAGTGCTTAGCTAGCTAACGAGGGAATTACCTTCTCGCCTTTACTAATAGTAGGATATATATTTAGCTAGCTAACGAGGGAATTACCCTCTCGCTTCTACTAGTAGTAGGATATATATTTAGCTAGCTAATAAGGGAATTACCCTCTCGCCTTTACTAAAAGTAGGATATGTTTTTAGCTAGTTAATAAGGGAATTACCCTCTCGCCTCTACTAGTAGTAGGATATATATTTAGCTAGCTAACGAGGGAATTACCCTCTCGCCTCTATTAGTAGTAGGATATATATTTAGCTAGCTAACGAGGGAATTACCCTCTCGCCTCTACTAGAAGTAGGATATATTTTTAGCTAGCTAACGAGGGAATTACCCTCTCGCTTTTGCTAAAAGCAGGATATATTTTTATTCTTTCTAGTGCTATATATTACGGGCTTTCTTTCGATGTATTAGTGCCGCGAGGATAGTTCCCGCGGGCTTTATTTAATATATTAGTGCCCCTTAGTGCAGGCTTTCTTTTAATATATTAGTGCCGCTTAGTACGGGCTTTCTTTCGATATATTAGTGCCGCTTAGTGCGGGCTTTCTTTCGATATATTGCCGTAAGGTAGTCTCTCGCGGGCTTGTTTTCCCTCTTCTTTATCGAAGGATAATTAGCTAGGCTTTTCTTACGGTTTAAAGGGGGCTTAATATATAAATAAATAGTAGCTTCTTTTAGTAGCTTTAGCTAAAAGACTAAGACTCTTAATTATTAGATCTTCGATCTACGGCCTACTAAATAAGGATGCGAGTATTAGTAGGTGTCTCTAGTGCAAATGCAAATGCAGGTCTAGTAGTCTTATTAGAATTGTTAATACCTATCTAGCTAAGGGCTATACTACCTTCTTTATAGATAAGACGAGAGAAGGGTCGGAGCTACCCTCCGGGAACCTTCGGTAGCTAAGAATAGAAAGGGATCCGTAAATAGAATGCAAAGACGGATGCGTTAGTCGGGGAAGACCTTCCGCGGACGGATGCGTCTATTAGGACGACCGTAGAAGTCTATAGAAGGAAGTGGAATTCCATCTATAGAATTTACCTTAGAAAGAAAGTCCTTCTACTATAGAATTCTATCTATAGAATTCACCTTAGAAGGGAAGTCCTTCTACCGTAGAATTCTATCTATAGAATTCACCTTAGAAGGGAAGTCCTTCTACCGTAGAATTCTATCTATAGAATTCACCTTAGAAGGGAAGTCCTTCTACCGTAGAATTCTATTAGAATTCTATCTATAATTCCCACAGCGAGAGATATTAGTTATAGCGGCTATAATACCGCTAAAAGCAGTATATTAATAATAATGCTTATTTTTCTTAAAGAGGGGAAGCCTTAAGACCTTATTTAAGGGGCCTTTTAGCCGAATTTCCCGTCCGTAATCCCGTACGTAATCCTGCATATAATCCTTTATATAATCCCTTAACTCGCGGATCTAATATACCCCTTTAGCTTTAATCGCAATATAAGGAAAGCTAGACTAAAGAGCTTAAATAGCTTAAATCCAGGGTCTTTTACTAATGTTTAATCAATCTATTAATTAGGGCGGATTATCGTATTCTTCTAGGTCTTCCTTACGACCGTTATAGTAATTACAATTCGGCATTTTATGCCTTTACGCTACCGTATGCGCTTTTAGCGGCAATAATACGCTTTATTCCTCCTATATTAGTCGATTATTCGCTTTAGATATAGCCGAGAGCTTTATATTACCGTAAGCTCTATATAGCCGAGGCTTATATTCTCGAGGGCTTATATTGCCGTAGGCTTTATATAGCCGAGGCTTATATTCTTAAGGTATTAGCAGGGCTCTACTACGTAGAGCGGCCGGAAGGTAAACCTATTGCACTAATTAGGTTAGGTGTATTAGGTTCTATTCTCTTGTCTTGCTAGCTAGGAAAGGGGGAAAAGGGGGCCCCTTTATAAGTACTACGAAGAGCCTGCCCGGCTTAGCCGGGCGCCTAACAGAGCCTTGTTAGGAGCACGTGACCTAGCCACTAACGCTATCATCCGGGTTATAACGAGGCTATTGCCCGGGTTATAATAAGGCTAATAACGGCGTTGTCGTCGGGTCATTAGGGGTTATGACTTATAATATAACCCCTTTCCTCCTTATATAACTAGATTAGTCCGACACTAGCAGTTCTTCTTTAAGAGGCTGTAAAGCGTATTAACGGACTAATCGAACATAACGAATAGGAATAGAAATAGGATCTATAGCCCGATCAAACGGGCCGCATTATTATCTTAGATCCGGCTAAAGCAAAAAGGGGAAAAACAGGGATCTATAGCCCGGTTAAACGGGCCGCAATTGTTATTATAGATCCGGCCGGAAAACAACGTTGTAACTAAGATTAAAGAAGGGAAAAATGCATGTTAGGCTAAAATGCCTAATAAATACAAATAATAAATACAAATCGCAAAAGGATTAAAAAGAGCGTATTTAAGTCGGAATAGAACGTAACCGGTGCGACGTAGGGTCGAAGTAGGGCCGGGACGTAGCGTTGCCGGGTCGAAGTAGAAAAATAGGGAATAAGGGGAAACAATAAACACACTAGCAGTCTTTAAATAAAGAATAAAACAAAAGACGTTATCTTAGGGACTAAGGAGTATCCGAAAGGGTTAGCTAGCCGAACTCGTTAGTCTTATTATCCTCTTTACTTAGAACGTATCTATGTTATTGTTATTGTCCGTAGCCTCGTTCGGTGCCTTATATAATACGACCTCTTCTACGTCCGCGTTAGTTAAAGTATTGCTGTCCGGGGCGGCGTGCGAGGTGCGTTTTAAGGCACGAGCGAAGGTCGGAAAACAGCTCTTCTACTCGTTCGGCTAGGCGAAAGAGGGCCTGTTTAAGTTCCGGAACGCCTCGATAGGCGTTCGTTATAGCTATTCGCAAAGGGACGTTATCTTCCGGGTCTCCTGTAAAAGCAGGGCTAAGGGCGCGTTGGCAAAGCTATAGCTTATCGAATAGTAGCTCGAGGACCTCTTAGAGTGGCTTGCCGGGGTTCTAATTGCGAAGTGACTAAAACGTCGTTGTCGTCTATTCCGTAAAGTATTATTGCCGATAGACTTCGAAACGGCGTTTAAGGGCATTGTATACGGCCCGGAACGTAGTCGTTAGCGAGGACTAATTAATCTACCGGATATAGTAGTCCTCGGCACAACCGGCGAGAATTTAAGCAACTAGCCTGTGAAACTATCCTAAGGCGATTCGGAGGCTATAGTAGGTCCGTATAAAGAGCCGGACCTTATCGTCGAGGATGTCGTATAGGTCTCCCGTATAATTATAATCCTTCCTCTACACCTTAGCGAATTATAGCACGAGGTTCCTATCGGTAGGGACGTTTAGGACCTTAGGAGGTGGTATTATCGTATATGCCTTAAGGGGAAAGACGGGGACGGGAGCAGTAGTAGGGACGGGGCCTCGGGGAACGGCGGTAGGAACGGCGGTAGGCTAGAACGGTTAAACAGTCGCCGGGATAATAAACTCGGGGTGCCGGAACTAGTGACTTATCGGATAGACCGTGTGTTACGGAGCCTAGGGAACGAACGGGCCGGGAACGACTAGTAGAGGCGGGTCGGGAACAACTAGCGGCGGGACAACGGGCGATAATACGGGCAACGACACTCTTACGGCTCTTTAAACAACGGACGCCGGGGATAACGAGGGCGCAGCCGTTAAAGCGGCGGTAGGAAAAGGCGATGGCGGAACTAACGATAGCGGGACTAACGATGCGATAGCGGCCGTAGTAGCTGTTTGTTTAATATAAGCTGCTGTTCCGATGTCGAATTAGGTCGTTAAGAACTCGTCGGCGGGCTAGATTAGCGGCTCGTCGAAGTTTAGCAGGGCGGCTAATTACGCCGCGTTTAAGCCGGTCTAACGGTCGTTTCGACGTTTTAGAAAGATCCTACGCCTTCTTAAGAAGGTCTTTAGCGCCTTCGTATATTCCTTCTAGACTTTGTTCTACGTTGCCTCTTTCTATCCCTCGAAGTGTTCTTAGAAGTCGTCGAAGAGCTAAGGGCCGTTAATATAGACGCTATTGTCTAAGACGGCGAGGAATCGAGCCGTATAGGTCGTAACGGCTATAACGTTATCGTCGTCCGGCGTAACGTCTGCCTCCTAACGGCTTATATCGATATACTTATAGAATAGCTTATATATAAGGTAGCTTAAGGGGTTCTCTTCCTCTAGGAATAGTGTTTAGGCCGAGGTTAGCATTATGTTCTTATTAAAGAAAAAACTTAGGGTAGTAAGCGGACTATGTTATAGTGCCGGGCTTAAGGGAGCAAGCGGACTGTCTTATAGTGCCGGGTCGGAAGACGGCGGGGTATTTATCATACGTAAGGGTCTTTACGCGAGGGTCGTGATTAAATAGCTCGTGTTAATCGTATGTCCCGGAGGTTTGTCGGGAGTGTTTAACGGGTTCGCGAGGGGGTCTTCGCGATAGGGTTAGCGTCGTAAAAACGCACTATTCCTTAATAGCATAGGCTTTATTAAAGCGGTTCCTTTAAGGGTAGCTATTTAACACCCTTATTAGCGTTGTTAACGCACTCTTCTTAATAGTTATAGGCTTTGTTAAAGCGGTAATCCGTTAAGGGGAGCTTAGGAAGTCTCTTTAGCGGCCTGCGAAAGCTTATATCGCTCTAGTTCGGGAAGGTTCTTCGTTCTTAGCACAAACAGCCCTCTCTAAGTATACGGATTAGGATCGCAGGTTAAGTTAACTTAGGGTTAAATAACTATTTAATCGGATCCGTTGCACGTTTAAGGGTTAAAAAGTCTATCTCTTCTACCTAGCTTATCTATAATTAAGCGTTTTAATTACTAATTAGTATTAGTAGGGCTCTACTGCGTGGAGCGGCCGGAAGGTAAACCTATTGCACTAATTAGGTTAGGTGCATTAGGTTTTATTCTCTTGTCTTACTAGCTAGGAAAGGGGGAAAAGGGGGCCCCTTTATAAGTGCTACGAAGAGCTTGCCCGGCTTAGCCGGGCGCCTAACAAAGCCTTGTTAGGAGTACGTAACCTAGCCACTAACGCTATCATCCGGGTTATAACGAGGCTATTGCCCGGGTTATAACAAGGCTAATAACGGCGTTATCGTCGGGTTATTAAGGGTTATAACTTATAATATAACCCCTTTCCTCCTTATATAACTAGATTAGTCCGATATAAGGGCTTATATTGCTAAAGGCTTATATAGCCGAGGCTTATATATTGCCGAGGGCTCTATATATCTAGCCGAGGGCTTTATATATAGCCGAGGCCTATATATAGCCGAGGGCTTATAGATAGAGTTAAGGCTTATATAGCCGAGGCTTATAGATAAAGTTAAGGCTCGTATATAAAGTCGAGGCTTATATAGCTGCGAGAGCTATTTGCTTAAGTTATTAATTAAGTAATACGTTACTGCTTAAGCGAGTATTACTACTTAAGCGAGTATAGACGAATGCTATAATAGGTATAGACGAAGGAGTCTTCTATCGCCGCGAGAGCTATTTGCTTAAGTAAGTAAGTATATATAAGGGAGAAGGACTCTACCGCTCGCTGCGATAAAGGACTCTACTACTTGCCGTAAGAGCTATTATTTAATTAAGTATATATAACGAAAGGGTTTTCCGACGCCGTAAGTATTACTATTTTAAGCGATTATTGCTTTTTTATTATACCGCGATGAAAGAGTCTTCCGTCGCTACGGGAGCTACTTACTTAAGAGCTATTTATAACGAGGGTAGTATTTTATCTTACTGCGATAAAGGACTCTACCGCTCGCTATAAGAGCTACTTACTTAAATAAGTACGACGAAGGACTCTATCGCTCGCTATAAGAGCTATTTACTTAAATAAGTGCGATAAAGGACTCTTCTAACGCCGCTATAAAAGCTATTTGCTTAAATAAGTACGTATATATAAAGGAAAAGGACTTTTCTTTCTTTCCGCCGCCGTAAGCTATTAGCTCGTCGAGAGCTATTAGCTCGTATATTAAATAAGTACGCGGACGAAGGAGTCTTCCTCCCGCCGCTGCGTTATATTTATGTTTTTACTACGATAAGAGAGTCTTCTTCCCGCCGCTACGAAATGCGTTTATTATAACGGTATTTACTATAACGACGAAAGAGTATTCTCTTTTCTTCCCGCCGCTATAAGCGCTTACTATAACGACGAGAGAGTCTTCCTCTCGCCGCTACGATTGTGTTTTTATACTACGATAAGAGAGTCTTCTTTTTCCCGCTATTGCGAGTACTTATAATAGCGTTTACTACGATAAGACAATAAAAGAGTTTTTTCTTCTCTTCCTACCGCCGTAAGCTATTAGCTTATTAAAAGCTATTAGCTTATATATTAAATAAGTATATAGACGAAGGAGTCTTCCTTCCGCTACTATAAAATATAAGTATTGCTATTCGCACGATACGAAATGTCTAATCGCACGACATTCCTATTTTTTACCCCGCTATAGCCCGGCATACGATTTGGCCTATATAGCCTAGCGCCGCGGGGAGTTATACGAAGTCCCTACGTTAAGCCTTAATACGTATATTGTCGCAATCGTCGCACGTATATACATCGTATCGCGGGCTCGGGCGTATTAAACGTCGGGCGTATTAAACGTCGGGCGTATTAAACGTCGGGCATATTACTACTACTATAAGCTCTCGTCTATTACGGCGATCGATCGATCGATTGATTAATTGACTATTATATTACGTGTGCGTATGCGATGCCGATAAAAAAAACATTAGTGACTTTAAGTGACTCCCGGCGGCGCTAGACTATATAGGCTAAATCGTATAGCGGGCTATAGCGGGGTTTAGGTTAGGAAAAAACGGGGTTGTCGTGCGATTAGACATTTAGTATCGTGCGATTAGCAATACTCTAAGATATATATACTACGATAAGAGTATCTTCCTCTCGCTATTGCGAAATATATATATTTACTATAACGACGAAAGAGTCTTTTTATTACGGTATAGGACCCTAATAGGTACGTACTTATATAGATATAGGTTAACCCCGGACTACGCTAATATTGCCCTACTATATTTCATAGGTATTTTATAGGCATTTTACAGTTATAGCACGGTAATATTATAGTAGAATCTAGCATAAGTAAACCCCGGCATTACGCTACGACTCTACGGCTATTTTACGACGCGTATTATAGGGATTTTACTATAATACGCAAAGCGTATAATAAGGGGAAATCACCGCGTTAAGGCATATATAAGAAGAGGATTACGTATATATAGTAATACGCGATTAGGCATTATTAAGGAGATTCCTTAAGGAAGCTACGGTAATATACTAGGATTTTACGGTAAAGACCTAGATAGTAATATAGGCATATAATAGGCATCTTCCCTAGCCTAAGAATAGAAGGGATAAGTAATTATTTTCTATATTATTTAATAATTAAAAACCTACTTTACCTTATACTTGCCTTTATAACTAGTAGATAGTCTATTACTAGTAGAACTATTAGCCGGCTTAACTCTCTTCCTAAGCCTTATTACGACTAGTAGTATCCTATCCTTTCGATAACCCCCGTAGTATATTAATTATATTAGTCTATTGCATAATAAATAGTAGTAATTCTCTTTCCTTAATTCTAAACTAACTTTAGGAGCGCCGCGAGTTTAAAGCCTTACGGTACTAAGAAGAGAGGAAGTATAGACTTATGCCGATCGAGTACTATATGCTAGAGGATATCTTCTAAGGAAGAAAACTCCTGCTTATATATAGCTAACTCCCGGAAGCTAACTAGTTCTTTACCGAACGACTTCTCTAAGATCTTTAGGAGGAAGCAGACGCTTAGACTAAAGAAGCCTAAGCGGTATAAAGCTTTTACGCTAACTACTCTTAATACCCTTTCGACGGATCGTATTTACGAAGGTTATACGGCGAACTTCCTATTAAGTTCTTAAATAGCTAGCGAAGAGACACCCGGCTAATTTAACGGGAAATCGCTAGTTTTAACTCCTCCTTTAGAAGATAATACCGAGACGCGCTCTTCCGTTGCGTTAATAAGCTACGGTACTACCCTAACGGACGCCTATATAAGATAGAACTAGACCTTAACCCGCCGGCCGGCAGCTCTTATAAATCCGCGGAGTCTTAACCTAGCCCCGCCTTAGCGTTAAGCCCGACCTAAGCGCTAGCTCTATAGACCGGAATAATGCCCGCGTCGGTTATAATAACCGAAGATATACTTACCCAGCTGCTAGACCGTCTATAGATAGGGATATCCTACCCTATAGGATAACCGAACGGCGCTAGCGATCGTATGCCGAATAAGCCTACGCCCTGGATCTAAGCCGAAGACGTCGGATTTTTTAATCCGGCTAGTCTATTTAACGCCTCGTTCGATACCCTTTAAAAGACCGAGAAGACTATTACGTACTAAAGCGTCGAGAGATTTATCGACGCCCTTAAGAGGGTTGCTATCCGTAGGACTAAGTACGCCAACGAATTAGCCGCCTTAGTCCTTAGCCTCCTTAGAGGAACCGCGATCGAATAGTACTCCGGAGACCTCTTAGAGTTAGACCGGTCATTGCTTTATACCTTAGGCCTAAGCTATAGGGCATAGTGCTAAAAGCTTAGGACTCGCTTTACTACCCGGCCTAAAGTTATAGCATAAGCGCTTTAAAAGGAATACTTTTCTATCGAGGATATTATTAACGGTGCCGACTTTCGCGGATAGATATCACGCTTAAAGCGGAAGGCTAAAGCAGCCTTATACACCGATTAGCACCTTACTATAATAGTCTATTAGCGGCTTAATACCTTACTTTAAGAATCCTTTAGACGGCCTATAAAAGCCGACGACCTTAATAGTTAGGTTATAGAATATAAACGGACGATTCCCTAGCTCTAGACTAAGCTTATAGCCGGATCTTAGGGCAGGCTAGCTAATAAGCTAGCCGCAAAACCCTAATAATCCGCTAGAGGTTAGCGGCTAAACTACGGCTAACGTAATATATAGGGATCGCTACGATCTAATTCCGCGCTACGATCTAAGTATAGCACTAAAGCAAGCGGTTAGCGTTTAAATAAGCCTAACGCTACTAACCTTAGGAAGACGCCGATACTAGCCGTATAAGTCCCTCCCGCTTTAGTAATAACACCCGCGCTTCGACCTTAGTCTAAGCCTAAGGACCCGCCTATAATTAAACCTATAAACGGTTTTAAAGATAACCCTATCGTTATTAACCTTGCTTAGGAAATCGAAGCTAGAGCAACCGATAGCGGAGGAGCTTACTTACCCTAGCACGTTATTAACTAGATTCTTTATGCTTATAAAGACGACCTAACGCCGAGCGGCGAGCTAGACCCTATAGACGTAGACGAAGAAGATAAGCCCGACTATATTAACTTTACTATAGACGATCCTTTGCCTATAGGGCCTCGCGTTATCCTTACCCCGATCGGCGACGTGCTAATTATATAAGCTACGCTATTAAGGCCTGCCGACTCCTTAGATAGGCTATCCCGCTTTACGCACGCTTATATTATAGCATATAGTAAAGATAGGCCTACCGACTAATATAAAGTATACGTTAATACTAGCGCTAATCGTAGTTACGTTTATCTAGACTTCCTTACTAACTTTAATAATATCTTAGTCGACTTTACTAAGAAACGCCCTTTTACCGGAATCGGTAGCGCTACTATAAAGGGATAGGCCGACTTCGATATATATATCCCCGGTAAGATTAATAAAGACCTTACAGTCGGCGCTATACGAGTTAGCGCTTAGATTAACCTTAAGCAGCCGATTAGGTTATTGCTCGGCTAATCCTAAAGCATCCCGCACTAGGTAGACGTTATAAACTTATCGAGCTGCGTAATTATCGGAGCCTACGGCAACTTATCCGTTAACGCTTATTTAAAATAGGACGGACCCTAAGTCCGTAGAACCGTCTATAGTATAGCGGATATCTACGTTCCGCCCGGTATAACCGTAAGTCTTCCGGTTAATATTAAGGACCTTCCCGCTAATAGGGACCTAATGTTTTTCCTAATAAAGATAAAGCTCGCCTATAGCCTATTTTCCGAAGGCTAATCCTTAGTTATAGTAAATACCGGCAGTCGTACGATAAGGATTCGTAAAGGGTAACGAATTAAAACCGTTGTTAACCTTTACGACTAAATCTAGTTTATAAATATCGGTATATACGCTATAATCCCCGATTCGTCTTTAGACGATTAGTCCGCTTTAAAATCCTCTAAAGACTAAGACGACTTAGAGTTAACTAAAGCGCTAGATATCCCCGATAGGAAACTACCCCTATAGGATAGCGGCCTTAACTAGCATCTTAAGCTTAGCATTAAGCGCGAGACCTTATTTCTAAAGATTAAGTCGAAGGACGGAGTAAAAATCTACGCTACCGACCTTAAGTTTGCCGAGAAAATTAAATAGTTAGCCGATAAATTCCCCTTACTTTAGACTAACTAAGGCATTATTAAGGTCTACCCGGATTACTATATAAAGATCCCGCTCGCCGATAATTAGCACTAGAAAAAGATCGCGTCTTATATATACCCTTTAAACTAACGGGATAGGGAATATATTAACGAGATATACAATAAGCTATACCGAAAAGGCCGAATAGAATAAGCTATAGAAGCGACCCCTTTCGCCTCCCTAGTCTTCGTCGTATAGTAGACCGTTAACGGTAAGGAAAAACCTTAAATAGTCGTCGACCTACGCGTGCTTAATAACGTCGCTATACCCGATAGTTACCCTATGCCGCTTTAGGCCGATATAATCTAAAAGCTCTAGGGAAAACGATTTATCTCCGCTATTAACGCCCGATCTTTCTTCTATTAGTTCCTCGTCTATCTCTACTATCGTAAACGCTTTACGATAGTTTCCTACCGAAGGCTAGAACGCCTTATAGTAGCACTAATAGGATATAAAAACTCCCTTATATACGTCTAGCGATTTATAGACTAGATCCTCTAAGACTATATAGATTACGTAGCCGCGTATATCGACGATATTATTATCTTCTCCGATTCCGCCGAAGAGCACCTCGCCTACCTTACGGCAATCTTCTAGCTATTCGCCGACTATAACCTCGCCCTATCCGCGCCGAAGTCCTTCCTTAGGTACCCTTCCGTATAGCTGCTTAGCTTCTAAGTCGACGGCATCGGCCTTATAAATACAGACGAAAGAGTCCGCGTATTACGCTCTATCGCGTTCCTTAATACCCTATAAGCCCTTAAGAAATAGATCGGCCTAGTTAACTAATTGCGATACTTAATCGCCTACTTCTTATAGTATATCGAACCGCTATAGCGACGTAAGATAAACGAGCTTAAGTCCGCTTAAGACGAAGGGAAGCTGCCTTTTAGGCAAGCCTAAGTCCGTTTTACCGCGAATGCTAAGTTCGATCTAACGCCGGAGGAGCTTTAGGCATTTTACGATATTACCGACGCCCTTACCGCCGACGCTAAGCTCTATTACTTTAACCTAAAGAGCTAGCTATTTATCTAGCTCGACGTTAATTACGACGGTTTTAGAGTCGTGCTTTTTTATATCGCTCCCGGTATAATATAGAACCCGGCGTAAGGCCCCCCTTATATAAGCATTCGGCCTATTCTTTACTTTAGCCGCTAGCTTTAAGGAGGCGAGCCTTAATACTAGCCTATAGAGCTTAAAGTAGGATGCCTTATCTAAGCCTATCGCAAGCTTCGGTCTTACCTTATCTCTACGATAGAGCTAAGAATTATAGTGCTTACCGACTATACCGCTATATACACGATCGTTAAATAGCAATTACTATTTACGATTAGTATAAAAAGTAGTAACCGCCTCGTCCTTATATCCTAATACCTTAGCTAGTTCCCGCTCGAGGTTTATTATATTCCTAGCGCTAAGAACGTCTTAGCCGACTCGCTTTCTTAGCTACTAACGACGGAGACCCCTCCCGTTAGGCCCGGCGAGCTTAATTAGATATAGGAAGACGAGGCCCCCGTTAATAGGGTTTACTTAGTCACTAAGGCCGTTATAACTCTAGCGCTCCGCTAGGAAATTAAGGCGGGATACGCGGATAATCCCCGATAGTCTTAGATTATCGATTAGCTTAGCCCCGATAGCTTTAAGGAGGGACTCGCGTTTTTTATCCTCGATAGCCTCTTCTACCTTAAAGAGACTAACGGACGGCGACGCCTCTATATCCCTAAAGCGTACGTCGAACCGATAATCGAAGACGAATACTAGCGGAAGTTCTACGCCGGTAGGCGCTATATATAAGAGGAGCTCTCCTCTAGCTTCGTAATTAGTCGGCTTTCTTATTAAATCGACGATTTCGTCGCGAAATACAATACTTATAAAAGGAATTAGTCGAACCGGCTTAAGCCCGCCGGCGAGCTAGTCCTTATCTATACGCTAAGCGTCCCTTTCTATATAGTCGCTATAGATTTTATTATAGGGTTGCTTAACGTCCCCTCTAAGGGTCTTCCGTAGAAGACGCTTATAGGCGAATACTTTAATACTCTACTTATAGTTACCGATAAATTCTCTAAGATATGCCTTTTGCTTTTAAGCTATAACTAATTTACTATAGACGATTAAGCATAGACCTTATACTATAAGCTTATTCGCTATAATTAGGGGATTCTTAAGTAGATTATCTTAGACTATAACCTTAAGTTTATATCCGACTTCTAGCGTATATTATAGAAAGCCTTTAGATCTAAGCTCTTAGTCTCTACCGTATAGCACTTTTAAACCGACGGCCTCTCTAAGCGCTAGAGCTAGACGGTCGAAATCGCCCTACGATTCTTTACCGCCGACTTCCCCGATAAGCGCTAGGTTAAGGCCCTCTTACCTCTATAGTTCTCGCTTAATAACTCCTTCTCCGCTATTATTTAGACTTCCCTAAGCGAGCTTGTTATTAGCTAACGTATAGATAATAGCTTACGTTTCCTTAGCGAATAAGCCGGCGTTAGCGACCGATAGGTTCTTTAAGAGTAGGCCTACGTATCTCTCGCCTACGCTTAGGCCGCTATAAAGCGGCGATATAACGCGAAGCACCGTAAGCTTAAGTTTAAACCTAGCGATTAGGCCTAGCTTTAGCTTAGTAAAGGCTACTCTATCGCCGACGGGCGCGTCGCTAAGCTTAAGAAGCGGCGTATAGGCCCTTTCTTAGTTACAGAGCGGATCGGCTACCTAGCGTACCGCCTCGATATAGATAACTCTATAAATATTTACCCTATAGTATCCGTAGCCTAGCTTAAGCCGGCGGATGCACCTAACTCCCGCCCTAGCCTTAAACTAGACACCGATTACTAGGAAGTCGACTATATCCTTAATACGCGTAAGCGTAAATACAGTCGCGGCGCGGTACGCGAAGAGTTCCTTATTACTTAAAAAGGATAGCCTAATAGTTATAATTCCTAGGTTCCCGCTTAAGACTTCGCCTAGTAGGATATTATCGACGAGTTCTATACGCAATAGGAGTTATTTACTATAAGGATTACTTAGACTAGGAAGTAGCGCGCGCTAGCCTTTACCGCGTATAAGCCCTTTTAGCTTAAAGAGAAATCCTTATAACTTATAGGGCGTTACTTACGGACGTTTTTACCGGCTCGCCGCGAGCGTTGCTATATTAACTATTAATCTTCGGCGGTTGACTATTAGCTATCTTACTTATTCCGCGCTTTTATTTTAAATTTCTTTTTATTTTCCCCTACCGCCGCGCCTTATTAAGCTTCCTCCTCTTCGCTTATCGTTAGACGCTCTTAGCTCGCTACTTCTCTCCGCGGCCTTATATAGTCCTTCGCGGTTCCTTCTATCCTTAGTAGTTACGTTCTATCCTACGACCCGGTATTTTATACCCTCTTTAGCGACTAGGTCGCCCGCTAGCCTCCCCGCCTTACTTTACCTAGATTTAAGCGCGCTATATAAATCTATAGTAGCGAGCCCTATTTTCTCCGATCGCTTAAGAATACCGCCGCGTCCTTTACGGCATAGAAAAACATAAACCTTACTCTTTACCGGGATTTTATTAACGCTATTATAAAGGAAGAATATAATTGCTTATTTAGTAAGGTAGTCGATAAGCGATACTTCCTTAATCCCGACCTTCTTAAGGCCCTTACCTTTACCTTAAAGCGTCCTTATCGCCTAGCTATCCCTCTCGCATCTGCCTTAGACGACTATTAGTCTACGCTAATAACGCGCCTTACGCTTACTCGCCCTTATCGCGACCTAGCGGGGCGCTTTCTTCCTAACGTAGCCTAGCCCCCCTTACCTATAATACTTAAAGGATTTATAGGGAATATCTTTTACGTGCCGGACGACCCTACCGGAAACGCCCTTAGTATAGCTTAGCTTACCTTAATACTAGCTAACGCCCTTACTACGGCTATATCTAAAGCCCTTTCCCCGGCCGAAGCTATAGAAATCTAAGCTATCTTCCGTATCGTTTAGCACGCTAGGGCTATTACCGCGTATATAACTACGGCCGAGGCGGCTTTCGCCGCTTTTAGGACTCCGGTAACACCCGCGGCCCCGCTTTTTAAACAGCACGTCTAGCGTACGCCCGGTATACTAGCCGGCGCCTTTTATTCCTCCCTAGCCGACGCCGATAACTTACCGCGCGAGCGATAGGACGTATTACCTAATAATATCTTCGCGGTTTCTTATAGCACGCTCTATCGTCGTCGCTACGACGATATAGCCCGCTTTACTCTTATCGCTACGTCTGCCCCGCTAATGCCTTTACGCTTATAGATCGTCGAGCATAAGATCCTAACGCACGACGCTATTATATCCGCCGCCGTTATCTACTTAAGCACCTCTATACTACTTTACGGGAATACCGCTATTACTATTACTCTAGCAAGCCTTTTTACCCGTACTTAGTGCTAAATCGGCGATAACCTTACCTTACCGGCATTCGCCGCTATAGCCGGCCTACCGAGCACTTTACTTATCTACTTTAATATACCGACTATACTAATCGACGATAGCGCTCTCGCCGCTTACGTCTTAGCGTCTACCGCCTTAGCAATCCTAGCTAGTAGGATAGCGGCGGTAGAATTCGCCGCTATATACTAGATATAGCTAATCGGCAACGGATTCGCCCTAGACCCGTCGGTCTTAGCAAGCTCCCCGCTCGTAGGCGATACGCGCGTCGCTATTTACGTAACGCTAGTCCCGTTCCCTATTAGCCGCTATAGCAACCTATAGATCGCGCGCGCTAGTAAACTATCCGCCGCTAACCTACGCGGCGTCTTTATCTATAATACGGTAGTACTAGCCGCTCTTTCTTAAGAAGATTAAGCAGTATATTGCTCGTTAAATAATCCGCGCCCCTACGTGCGTCTGTCTACCGCCGGGATATAACGCACGGTATCCTTAGGAGCATTCGTCGTAGCCCCCGTCGTTATTACCGGCGATGAGGTCTCTCGCGACGAGGCCTTTAGCGCCGCCGGCCCCGCCCCCGCTTAGCTAGGCTCGTCCTTTATTCGCTTAGTCTCGCCCTCTTAGCGTTTTTCCTTTCTCTTTTAGCCGTTTAATACGGCTCTTCTATCTTAGCGTTTGCCTTATTATTTTAGCTATATAATATAGCTTTCTACTTATCTTTCTACGTCTCGCCTCGTCTACTACCGCGTCTCGCCTTATCTATCTAATCCCTTTAAGCTCTATATTCGTTCGGCGGTCGCCGCTTAATACTCGCCTTTTGCTATAGCACCCCGCTTACTTTACGTTAGCCGTTTAATACGGTTTCTCGCCTTCGTCGCCCGCCGTCCTAATACGACGGTCTACCTACCTTATGCTAGTCGTCTAACACAGCCTTCGCCCTTTCCTTACGTGCTTTATCTCTACTTAACCGCTCTTACGTCCCTCGTTCTTATATCTATACTTAACGCTTTATCTCCCGTCGCTTAGATCGCTTCCTATCAATCCGCGAGTACTATAAGGGCGTAGTATATCTCTTTAAGGTAGGCATTTATTACGGTATAAGACCTTAATAGGTACGTACCTATATAAATATAGGTTAACCTTAAACTACGCTAATATTGCCCTACTATATTTTATAGGCATTTTATAAGCATTTTACAGTTATATTACGGTAATATTATAGTAGAATCTAGTATAGGTAAACCCCGGCATTACGCTACGACTCTACGGCTATTTTACGACGCGTATTATAGGGATTTTACTATAATACGTAAAGCGTATAATAGGGGGAAATCACTACGTTAAGGCATATATAAGAAGAGGATTACGTATATACGGTAATACACGATTAGGCATTATTAGGGAGATCCCTAAGGAAGCTACGATAATATACCGGGATTTTATAGTAAAGACTTAGATAGTAATATAGGTATATAACGGGTATCTTCCCCGGCTTAAGAATAGAAGGGATAAGTAATTATTTTCTATATTATTTAATAGTTAAAAACCTACTTTACCTTATACTTGCCTTCGCAACCGGTAGATAGTCCGTTACTAGTAGAACTATTAGCCGGCCTAACTCCCTTCCTAAGCCTTATTACGGCTAGTAGTATCCTATCCTTTCGATAACCCCCGTAGTATACTAATTATATTAGTCTATTATATAATACTTTTTCTCTTCCCGCCGCTACGAGCTTTTACTATAACGACGAAAGAGTATTTTTCTCTTCCCGCCGCTATAAGCTATTACCTTATATAAGTATACGCGATAAAGGAGTCTGCCTCCCGCCGCCGCGATATATTTATTATAACGATAAAAGAGTCTTCTTCTCTTCTTTCTGCCGTAAGCTATTTGCTTATAATTTAAATAAGTACGTAGATAAGGGAGTCTTCCTCTTACCGCCGCGATATATATACTACGATAAGAGTCTTCCTCCCGCCGCGAGTATTTATTTACTATAACGACGAAAGAGTCTTTTTCTCTCTTCCGCCGCCGCGTTATATTTTCTACTAAATAAATAGTAGGTAGATATATTTCTTAATTATATAAGATAACTACTAAATAAATAATAGGTAGATATATTTCCCGACTATATAAGATAATATACTATAGAAGGGTTAACTTTTTATTTATAAGCTATAGAGGGGTTAACTCTTAATCGTATAGACTTTTCGATACTATATTTATATAGACTTAATACTATAGAGGGGTTTACTCCTTATTTATATAGACTTTATACTATAGAGGGGTTTACTCCTTATTTATATAGACTTATTAATACCGCGGAGGGGTTTACTCCTAATCGTGCGGACTTAATGCTACGGAGGGGTTTACTCTTTATTTATATAGACTTAGTGCTACGGAGGGGTTTACTCTTTGTTTATATAGACTTAATGCTATAGAGGGGTTTACTCCTTATTTATATAGACTTATTAATGCCGCGGAGGGGTTTACTCTTAATCGTACGGACTTAGTACTACGGAGGGGTTTTATTAGTTAGTTAAATAAACAAAGGGGGTTGTAAACTAGTTGGAATTAGTCTATAATATCTATTAACTAAGGGGCGACGAATAGCCCCTTTATACAGGCTATAAACACGTATATTAATAAGGCCTAAAGCCGGACCTTTGCGAGCCCGTGCTTACGGCGTTAGGGCTATGCCTATAAGGGCGATTAAGTTAATAACTTAATTATCGCAAGGGCGGCTAAGTTAGTAACGCTATTACCGGGGTCCCCGATGTATACGATGTATTATATAGTTAATAGCGCATCCGTTTAAGCGTTGCCTACACGTGATCTATTTAATTACGTAGATTACAATCGTGCCTAAAGAACGGATATCCCTTATTCTTATACTAGTAACTTTTCTTTATAGTTGCTATATAGTAAGCCTATAATCTAAATAAGGGGAGAAATAGGAAGAACGATATATTAGGTAGAAGGCCTAATAAATATATTTAATAAGTATAAATAAAAAAGGGGGCAGAATAAAGGGAATACTATTAGTCGTTATAGGTAAAGGACGAAGGCTTTTATCTTAATCGAGAGGCTGTTTGTATTAATAAGGCGTTTAAGGGCCTTGTTTAGCGATGCCTTTATTATAGCGTCGGCGGGGTTATCTTCCCTATAGATCTACCTAATCTCCTTAATCTCCCGTCGCTTATACGACTAACGCAATACTATAATATCGATTATTAGGCGTTTCTCCTTCGTAGTGCCGAGCTTAATAAGGCACTCGTAGAGGGAGTATAAGTTAGTATATATAATAAGAGGGATTAGTAAGAGCTAAAGCCGTTCCGTAACTATACGGAGGGTCGTAATAAGGGAGATACTAAGGTCTACGCCGTTAACTATACCGTAGATCTCGCTCGTAAGAACGCTACGGGTTACTCGCTTACACTTTATTAAGCTTTAATAGATAATATTGCTATTAACCTAGAAGTACGTATCCGTACGCTCGGTCTTATTAACGAGCGTAATAACGAAGCCTAACTAAGACGAAAGGTCTCGGTTGTTTACGAATAAGCTATCTATAAACACTACGAGCTTAGCGGTCTCGAGATTAATTAGTTAGTACGTAAGTCTACGTTATTAATAGTCGATCTACTACTAGAGGCGCTTATTAAGGATATTACAATCCTTCTCTTCGGGGGCTTAGACCTAGGCTGCTACGGAGATATCGAATAAGGCCTTAGGCTAATAGATAGAGGCGACGTATGCAGTACGAGCGCGTTGCTTAAGGTACTGCTAGGCTCTATCACGAGCCCGTAAGTCGACTACCTTAATCCTTAAGGCTTATCCCTTCTACTATAGGAGTAGAACGTTGTCTTAAAGCGTTAGTTTTACTCTATTAAAGTCTATAGTATTCCCTAGGGTTATCTAAGCCTTCGGCTTAGCGCGAAATTAGGCTATCTCGAGCTCTTTTTCTTCTTAGGCCGAAAAAGTATTTAAACCGAGCATTAGGGTATTATCGGTCTATATTCTAACGAGGCTAAAGTCGTCGGGACCTTAATTCGTGATTAAAAGGCATAAGTTATAGGTAGAGGGAGCTATATTAAGGCTCTTAATATAGTGCTTATAGCAGTGTTTCTACTAATATACACCGGCTTTTATAAGCCTGTATAACGGTCTAATAACTCTTATAATAGTGCCCTTTAGGTACTTGCCCTAAAGTTCTATCGGAAGAGCCGCTAATACTATACGATTAAGCTTTATTTAAGCTTAAGGATAAGCCTATATAATATCGCGGAGAGATAAGCTTATGCCTTGGCGAAGTAAAGCGGGGGTAAGGGCTAGGATTAAGCGCTAGCTAACACATTAAATAGTAGGGGAATAGGTTAAGAGCGAGCTTTTCTCTATATCGCTATAGCCTTAGATTACTAGTCGGGACTTCTCGTATAGTTTAACGTTACGGCCCTTTACTTCCCGGACTATTCGGGATCGAAATAAGCGGTAAGACCTATAAATTAACTCGTCGTATTATTTAAAGCTAAATACTACGCGGGCTACGAGATTGTTAATTTCCTGTTAGTCGGATTCTTTAAAAGGGGCGCTAGGTATAGTAATAACGCCGTTATTACGTAGCTTAGTCGAAAGCCGTAGTGCATCCTCTTCCTTCTTAACTAGGAATTAATTATAGAAGGTCACGGTCTTTAGCTTATTCTTTAAGCCCGGGGGACGTCCGCGTTTGTAAGGCTACGGCGGTGTCGGTAGTGCCCGTAAGGGGGAAGGATCTAGCTCGGGAATTTCGTCCGCAGCAGAGGAATCGACCTTAGAGAGGGTATCTATATCATTAAGGGCAGGTAGATCCGGGGTATCGTCCTTACTATAGTAGTACGGCTGCATAAAGGTAGAACGGAAGACTATAGGGCCGTTAACGGTCTCGATAGTAACGTCGTAGCCGTTAATAAAGGCAATCTTATATAGACCTTACTATCCTCGCTTCTCTCTTTAGACGCAGACTTTACTCTATAGCGGCAGTAATAGAGTATTAAGGGTTAAAGGGCCGTTTCGAGCTTATAGGCTATCCCTAACTTATCGCGCGGCGGAGAGCTACCGTAAGGCTTTTATAGCCTTTTAGATAGTCGCGGCTTTCTATACCGTAGTTGCCTAAGGAGGGGAGTCCTAAGTTATCCGTAGGTATACTCTAAAGACGAGGAGCGTAAGGACGAGGCCGTTTAGTCCTACTATATTATTTACGGCCTTAATAGCTATTTATAGGACGGATTTAAAGGCCGTTATCCTACCGATCTCAGCGTATATTATTTTAAACGCACGACGGAGCGGGCTATAGTACTTTTCAACCTTAACTATAGACTAATATACTTTAACGGGGATTTAGGTATACGTAATACCTATAATACGAGCCTTATTGCGAAACTCGGCTAAGGCGAAGTTAGTGCCTACGTTATACCGGATAAAGCTAAGGGGGCCGAGGTATATATTAATCTATAGCGCCTTAAGTATCTCCTACGTATCTTTAGCCGATATAGACGGGATAAATCGCGCTTTTTAGAAAGAGGTTGCTATATCGACCGCGTATAGCACCGGGCGGGTGCTACTGCCGACCTCTAAGTATATTATATCGACTACGACCTCGAAATTAAATTCTTAGTTATCCTTTAATATAAACCTAAACCTCCGGCGCGCCGGCGCGTAGAGCTAGCAGTAATAGTAGAATTTTAAGATATCCTCGAGTATTTCTACTAAGATATCGTTATGCCTTACTTATTTTAATAGGTAATAAAGTCTATTAACGGCCGGGTGGCTAAATCGGCGGTAGAGCGTTCGTATCTCGGCTTTAGTTAAGAAGGCGACTGCGTTCTCTTCCTTACTAAAGAAGAACTATAGATATCCCTATTTACGAACAATAGGGACGGTAATACCGGGACCGATAATCGTATCGGTAGTATTATTAAAGTATACGCCTAAGCGATCTATATTAGCTAGGTAGAGGAAGAAGGGGGTCGTTATTCCTAGCATATAGAACGTAATACGGCTAATAGGGGTTTTAAAGGCAACGGAGCTAAGGGAACGTACGTCCTCGCTACTGCCGAATTTAATATAGGCTTAGCCGGCGGTAGATTCGTCGAGTATAATAGACGGGTCTTCTCGCTATAGGGCGAGATACTAGTCTTAACCTGCCGTAGAGACTATAGCTGCTCCGGTGTCTATAAGGATGCCGTAAAAGCGGTCCTTTAAGTAACGGTCGAAGACGAATTAGGTGGCTAGAACGCCTAACTAGTCTATCCTTTATGCGTCTTCGCCCGTGATTAAATAGTTAAAGGATTGCTAATAGAGGATTTACGAGGCTTACTATTTAGTTAGTTCTTCGTCGTTACTAGCCTATCGTTACGCTACTCGATAGCGGCCTATAGAGTCTTATTACCTTTATATTCGGTGAGATAAGCCTTAAATCCTATGCTAGGGTTGCCGGTTAGTAGGCATTAAGCGTAGTATTAAGCCTTAGACTTAGCTCGTTCCTATAGGGTATGCTTTATCGACTAGCATCCTTCCTTCTAATAAACGAAGCATTTCCTCGACTATTAGCGGTTGCTAAAGCTACTACCGCCGCTACGAGGGCTATAGTAGCTTTATCCGCTACTTCCGCTAAACCTACGGCCGTTGCCGCGGTTATTAGTATATCTTCGATCGGTATAAAACACGCCTAATAAATTATATTTCTTATTTATATTTATTACCTTATTACGATATTGCATAAACGTGCCGGACGTATCGTTCTCGGCCTATATCGATAGATAGGTCTTTAAGGAGGAACGTAGCGTAGAGAATAGCTTTTCCGTAGTCTTAGGGGGGTTATATAGCGTATAGCTAAATTCCGGGACGTTTCGGCACGCGTTAAGCAATATAGTGCAAAGGGGGAGGTCTTTAGCGAACTTAAATCCTAGGGCGCGTTAATATCGTTATAGCTTATTAAAAAGGGTCTATAGGACTTCCTATTAGGTTTTATTTAGATGCTTAACTCATAGCTTTTTAAAAGTTATAGTGCTTTAATCTACCTAATAGTGCTAATAGTTTACTTTAGTTTTAAAGTAAGCCTTTAGTAGGTCGTAGGCTTGCCTAAATGTGCTATCCTACTCTATATGCTAGATGTAGTAGTCCTAGGCTCGGCCGGTAAGGATCTAGGGAAAGAGGGCATAGAAATAGCCGGGCTAGGCCTTAACTATATAACAAACGTCCGTAAAGATACAGACTTTATTATCGAGAATATTATAGGGCTCCCCTATATAATTCTTAGCTTTATCCTATAACTTAATAAACTTTTATAGGAGGTCTACGTCTATCTCCTCGTTTAGAACGTCGTAAGGGGGTACTATTATATAGGCTGCCTTTAACGTTATATTAATCGGAGGGGTCTTAGAGAACTAGTATAAAGTCGGGTAAAGTATTATTAGCGTTTCTAATATATCTTAAAACGGAAGGGTCTATGGGTTTAGGAACGTGCCGGGTATTTAATCTCGCGGGTATAAGCCGGGATCGACGGAGGTAGCACGTATCGAGGTTATTAGAGCAAAAGAGGGTTCTAGCGCGAATGTAACTACTAGGGCGGTTAGATACGTAGGTAGGATAGCCGCGGGCGTAGATAGGGCTATCGCAAAAGTTACTATAGGAGCCGGGGTTAGGGCAATAAGAGGTGCCGTTAGGGCCGTGCCTAAGGCGACTAAAGAAGGAGGGTTAGTTACGGTAGCTAAGGCTATAATAGATATATTCCTTACGAACTCTCGGGTTCGCTTATTATAGAACTTTAACTATTCTAAGGGTAGTTCGTCCTTAGGCTAAATTAGGGGAATCTGCTAGCGCTAAAGCATTAAAAATAATGCCGTAAAGCTAAGGTTTAAAGCGCCGGTCTAGATCCTACGGGACTGTAAGAAGGATTTAAGGGCCTTCTTAAAATACCTATCTCCCCGGTTCTATATAGCCTCTATCCACCCGTTAAAGTAGTCCTAGAAGTCTAGGAATAACTCGTATCTATAGATAGTTATACTAGCATTAATAATAATAAACCGGGCTACGTAAGTTATAATAGCCTTCTTATTAGTGTTATTATAGGTAACCTTTATCTCTTAGAAAGCAATATCGGTTTTATTCTAAAACGACCTAAAGATACCGATACCGCTTAGCCAACCGGGAAAGGGGTTATCGGCAGTCTTAGTTACTTCCGGTATAGGACCGGGAGCGTTAGGGTTATCGGTAGGGTCCGATATAGTGTAATTAAATAAAGCATACTGCTATTATTAAAGGGGATCGCGAGGGTTATTACGAAGGTTATCTTACGTTGCGGACGCACTATTGTTCGACGTAATTCTTCTTCTTCTCGAAGCGAGACGGGATTAAACAAAAGCTAGGAAAGAACTTATCGGCGGTTACCGAAAGCTAGCTATATCGTAATAGCTTCGTCGGCGCTAACTCGCGTAGGTTCTTTGTTTTTAGCATAAAGGATCGTCTTTAGGTGTAGGCAATAGAATCCGCGGGGGATAAAGATCCGGCACTTTCGACGATTAGGCTCTGCCTCTTCTACCTTACTAATCTATAATTAATTATTTAATCACTAATTAGTATTAGTTAGTTAAACAAACAAAGGGGGTTATAAACTAGTTGGAATTAGTCTATAATATCTATTAACTAAGGGGCGACGAATAGCCCCTTTATATAGGCTATAAACGCGTATATTAATAGGGCCTAAAGCCGGACCTTTACGAGCCCGTGCTTACGGCGTCGGGGCTATGCCTATAAGGGCGATTAAGTTAATAACTTAATCATCGTAAGGGCGGCTAAGTTAGTAACGCTATCACCGGGGTCCCTAATGTATACGATGCATCGTATAGTTAATAGCGCATCCGTTTAGGCGTTGCCTACACGTAATCTATTTAATCACGTGGATTGCAATCGTGCCCGAAGAACGGATATCCCTTATTCCTACAGGTTTACTCTTTATTTATATAGACTTAGTGCTTAGCTAGCTAACGAGGGAATTACCCTCTCGCCTCTACTAGTAGTAGGATATATGTTTAGCTAGCTAACGAGGGAATTACCCTCTCGCCTCTGCTAATAGTAAGATATATATTTAGCTAGCTAACGAGGGAATTACCCTCTCGCCTCTACTAGAACCAGGATATGTTTTTAGCTAGCTAACGAGGGAATTACCCTCTCGCTTTTACTAGTAGTAGGATATATGTTTAGCTAGCTAACGAGGGAATTACCCTCTCGCCTCTACTAATAGCAGGATGTATATTTAGCTAGCTAACGAGGGAATTACCCTCTCGCCTCTACTAGAAGTAGGATGTGTTTTTAGCTAGCTAACGAGGGAATTACCCTCTCGCCTCTGCTAAAAGCAGGATATATTTTTATTCTTTCTAATGCCACGTGTTGCGGGCTTTCTTTCGATGTATTAGTGCCGCGAGGATAGTTCTCACAGGCTTTATTTAATATATTAGTGCCGCTTAGTGCGGGCTTTCTTTCGATATATTAGTGCCGCTTAGTGCGGGCTTTCTTTCGATATATTGCCGCGAGGTAGTCTCTCGCGGGCTTATTTTCCCTCTTCTTTATCGAAGGATAATTAGCTAGGCTTTTCTCGCGGTTTAAAGGGGGCCTAATGCATAAATAAATAGTAGCTTCTCTTAATAGCTTTAGCTAGAAGACTAAGACTCTTAATTATTAGATCTTCGATCTACGGCCTACTAAATAAGGATGCGAGAGATATTAGTTACAGCGGCTGTAATGCCGCTAAAAGCAGTATATTGATGATAATGCTTGTTTTTCTTAAAGAGGGGAAGCCTCGAGACCTTATTTAAGGGGCCTCTTAGCCGAATTTCCCGTCCGTAATCCCGCACGTAATCCTACATGTGATCCTATATGTAATCCCTTAACTCGCGGATCTAACATCCTGGAAGGAGGGGGGGTAGGGACGAATTTTTAGTCCCCCCTAGTATTAGAAACCTGATTAGTAGCTTTTTTGGTGTAAGTAAAAGAATTATGGCTCCTCCTTCTATACTTGCATGGTCGCCAAGCAAAACGCACTTTTCTGCCTCCCTCTGGCCGTCCCGAATGAGCCGAGGCGCCGACGCCGCCGATTCATTCCAGGCCATGACTAGCACCCGGCGATTTCCACAGGCGCGCTTCGAAGCCGACGAGGATATCGCCGCTACTGCCGACGCAGCCCCTATTCAAAATGCATGGCGGGGCGCGAAAGCGGTGAGGAAATTCGCCGACAAGGGTAGTACCTATACGACGGTACAAGAGGAAACGCACGCTAAAAATACATGGGCCAGGTCTCTGCACGTCAGCCTCATCCTCGCCAAACCGTCACACCAAATAAACACCCCAGTGCAATGGCCCCGTCCAAGGCATCGCGCAGCGCGGCAGACGACCACCACAAGCCAGACGCCCCCGGCCCCAAGGAAAAGAGCGCCGGCCACCATGCACCGGCCAAGATGCGCCGCGGGGCCAGCCAGATGAGCGCTTCCCAGCTTCGAGAGGCGCCAACCTCTGCTCCAGCCCAGCCCGCCGCCGACGCCGCGCCGCCGACGGTGCGTACGCTGCCTCTGCTCTCTCTCTCCCTCTCCCTCTCTCTCGCTATTGCGTACTGATGCCTTCCCCCCAGCTCAACTGGTCCTCGCTCGATCGCGAAACCCTCCACGCCTACTGTCGCGAACACCAGCTCAACACCCCAACCTCCTTTTCCAGCTCCTACCACCAGTGGGTGCTGTCGCGGCCCGGCGGCATCGGCCTATACTCTCCCACCATGGTGTGCAAGAGCAAGCACCGGCGCCAGGGCAAGGAGCAGCTGGCCATGGCCGTCCGCAAGCACTTCAACGGCATGGGCATCCAGGAGAATGACGTCATTGTAGATTTCATCTACAAAGTCCGCAGCGAAAAGGCCGCAAAGGCCACGGGCCCCAACAAGCAGGGCTTCCTGGTTGCCAACTAAGGGGCCAATTCACGCATACGGCTGCATCATGGCGGAGGCGTTCAGGGGTCAGGCGTCGGCAGAGGCAGGACAGCATGAGACTTGAATTCACTGGCGTTGAGATTTACCATGGCCATCAATCAAATGAACAGATTCGCATTCGACCCGACTCGGAGCATGCATGAGCTTGGCGGGTCTCCCCCTTCATGAGCCTCGCGTTTCAACGGCTTGAGCCTAGGGACACGGCGGAACCCCCCCCCCCCTCTCCTTCTCCGAATGCGGAGTTGCGGGACTCGGAGCAGCCGGCTGCTTGCGTTTCCGGGGCCCTAATTGTCCACGTCCCCAGTCTGGCATCTCCCCTCGGGCCATTTTCGTGCATTTGTGTCCATCAAACACACATGCGCCCATGGCATAACGTCGCCATGTTCTTCTTCAAGAGTAGCAAGCCGTTCGACCCGGACAAGGACATCCCTTCGCTCGAGGGCAAGGTGATACTCGTCACTGGCGGCAACATTGGCCTGGGCAAGCAAGCCATCCTCGAGTACGCACGGCACAATCCGCGCCAGATATGGCTCGCGGCTCGAAACCTCGACAAGGCCAAGGCGACTGTCGACGAGATCCGGCAACAGGTGCAAGGCGCGCCGCCTATCAAGATTTTGCAAATGGACCTGGTGTCGTTTGAGTCGGTCAAGAAGGCGGCCGACGTCTTTGCCGCAGAGTCGGATCGCCTGGATATCCTCATGCTCAATGCTGGCATCGTGGCCTCGGCGCCGGGCCTAACCAAAGAAGGCTACGAAATGCAGTTTAGAACCAACCACATGGGTCACGCCCTCCTCACGCGGCTCCTGATGCCGATACTGGAAAAGACGGCCCAAGGTAGCGCCGATGCGGACGTGCGCATCGTCTCATTATCGTCGGCAGGGCACAACATGGCGCCCACGGGCGGCATCGTCTTCGAGTCCCTCAAGACCGAGGCCCGCGGCCTAGGCCCACTCGGGCGATACTCCCAGAGCAAGCTTGCAAACCTCCTCTTCGCCAGACACGTCGCCAAGCGATACCCCCAGTTCACCGTCTCGGCCATCCATCCTGGGTTAGTTCACACAAATATCGCGGCGGGCGCCTCGGGTGTGCCATCAGTGGTGCGCATGCTGGCACGCTTCGTCTCCCCCTTGCTCACCTCTGTCGAAGACGGTGCAAAGAACCAGCTCTGGGCCTCGGTGTCTAGCGACGTGCAGAGCGGAGAGTATTACGAGCCCATCGGAATCGCGGGCAAGTGCAGCGCGCTCGGCAAGGACGACGACCTGGCAAAGAAGCTGTGGGACTGGACCGAGAAAGAGCTGGATGCGCACGTCAAGACACCGGCTGCCGGGAAGACACGCTCATCAAATCTATAGGCGCTGGGAGAGACGTGTTTCAAGTTTGGAATACCGCATGCGTGTATAATAAAGATGGAAAATACGAAGCACAACCGTGAATCTGTCCGCTTCGGGTGAAACTGCTTCGGACACAAATGCCGGCAATTAATCCGGCAGTGCTGATTGGCTGACTTTTGCGGAACGGCGACGGCATTGCTTATGCCCCCCCCCCCCCCCCCCGGCTCAAGCCCGGAAAAAAACTTGAGAAGGAAAGGTCGCGAATCTTCGAGCATTCTAAAAAAAAAACGGCTTACCGGCCAGACCAACTCTCCCTCCCCGGTCGTAGAAACTCTTCAGATGCGCTGCAGTGGCTCAATATGACCAGCAGCAGCAGCCTCTTCGCAAAGGCCGTTGCGCCTGCCCGAGTCCTGGCCCAGAGCCAACTCGCCGGCCGGCCAAAGATTCGAGAATGCATTGGACAGGGTGCACGCATCCACACAGCTGCGGTTCGTGTCATCTGTCGAGACAAGTCGACTAGCCCGAGGCGAATATGTATGGCCGCTTCAAGACGAGTAAGTATGGGAACCTGACAGCAGCGTCTGCGGCAACTTACCAGCCGTCGTCATAGTGCTTCCACGCAACCACATCTCTTGCGCAACAGGACCCATACAAGGCCCTTGGAGTGACCAAGGGCGCATCGGCTGCCGACATCAAAAAGGCCTACTATGGCCTGGCCAAGAAATACCATCCCGATACTAACAAGGACGCGACCGCCAAGGATCACTTCGCCGAAATTCAGTCCGCCTACGAGATCCTGTCCGACCCCAAGAAGCGGGAGCAATACGACAAGTTTGGTGCCGCGGGGTTCGATCCCAGCGGCGGGGGCCCAGCCGGAGGCGATCCGTTTGGCGGAGCCGGAAACCCGTTTACGGGATTCGGCGGGCAGGGAGGATTCGAAGGGGGCTTCAACTTTGAGGACATATTCTCTGCTTTTACCGGCCAGCAAGGGCCCTTTGGCGGGCGACGCGGGGGCCGATCGAACCCGTTCCAGCAAGAGATACGCGTCGGCGAGAACATCGAGACGCAGACCAGCGTCTCCTTCATGGAAGCCGCCAAGGGAGCCAACAAAACCGTCAGCGTCACTCCCTTGGTGGCCTGTGAGAAGTGTGCCGGAGCCGGCCTGAAGCCCGGGATGAAAAGGTCCTCGTGCAAGTCCTGCAACGGCACGGGCACGCGTCTACATTTTGTGCAGGGTGGCTTCCAGATGGCGTCGAACTGCGGGACCTGTGATGGAACGGGCTCGACCGTCCCCAAGAGCTCGGAATGCCGGACCTGCTCGGGCAAGGGTGTCATCAGGGAGAGGAAGAATATAACGCTCGAAATCCCCGCCGGCGTCGAAGACGGCATGCAACTCCGCGTCGACGGAGCTGGCGACGCGCCTCCCGCGGGACCACACGCAGACCCCAATGCGAGGACCCAACACGGTGACCTCTACGTCTTTGTTCGCGTCGCCAAGGACCCGAGGTTCAGCAGGGAAGGCTCCAACATTATCCACACTGCGTCCATTCCGTTCACCACGGCCCTGCTCGGCGGGCAAGTCTCGATCCCGACTCTGGATGGATCGGTCAAAGTCAAGGTCGCGACCGGTACCAACTCGGGCGAAATGATAACCTTGTCAGGGATGGGGATAAAGCACCTCGGCTCGAGGAGAGGCGTGGGCGATCTCAAGGTCGAGTTCCGCGTCAACATGCCCAAGTATCTCAGCGCGAACCAGCGCATGATTGTGGAGATGCTTGCGGACGAGATGGGCGATAAAAGCGCCAGGCGGGTCATGAACGTTTCCAGGTGAGCCTGAGCTCTTGTGCTGATGCGAAGCTTCGTATTTGTACTGACCCGACAATGCGGCAGCTCGAAACCCGACTCGTCGGATCCCGAATCGCACAAAAACGAAGGATTCCTCAAGCAAATGTGGCATAACCTGACAAACAACCCAGCCCACCAGAAAGACACCAAAGAGCGACCCGACGCGACCAAGGGTGATGCCAAGCCGGAAAAGACGGACGAGGCCAAGAAGTCTTTCGATTCCGGCTCCGGTTAAAGGACACGCCCGACGTGCGACGACGCAAGTTTATATGTATTATGTTGGCGTGGCAACGCTTGTAGAGAGAGGGAAGCGCATTTGATGGTGTTTAAAAATGGGCTGGCATTCCGTTGATGGCGTTTGTGGAGGTTTGAACGGCAGCTCATCCGTTATGCGCAAGCAATGTTCTTGGTGTGTATTCCCGTATGTGAATAGAGAGGCTTTTGGGGTATGGCTAGGGCCTCCATGGAGGCGAATCTCCTCACATCACGTTGCAATCCGTTGAGGTCTATGTCATTGTTGACCAGTCATGTGATTGTAGCCTGGCTTTGAGCTTAATGCCGTTGGGGGGGTATCACAACTCATATCCCCAACTGCCGTAGTCAGACTCCGGACACTGGGCGGAAAAAATAAACTCACAAGCCGGCGATTTGGGCAGCCTCATGCATGGCAGCCTCTCACTCCCTTCCTCGAGCCCGTGTGCCTCGGTGCATGGTTGCTCAATGTCGCATCTTTAGCCAATGGGCTTGAGCTTCTTCTTCTTGGCCTTCTTGTCCGAGTCGCCGCTGGGTTTGCCCTGCTTAAACGACCTCCAGCTGTCAATGCGCTGGTCCCGCGTGGCCTCCCAGTCCTGATCGTGCTGCCTCTTACGCTTGCGCTCCTCGAGCTCGGCGTCAACCTTGCGCTGCTCTCTGCCCTCTTCCTGCATCTGGCCCTTGACCTGGCGGCGGCGGCGGTGCTCGTTGTCGATGAGGACGTACTTGGCCTTGTCGCGCCACATCTTGGCAAACTCGTCCGTCTTGAGCTCCTCGCTGTCGACGGTCCACTTGTTTTCGCGGATGAGGAGCATGCGGGCGTCGGCAATGGCCTCGTCCAGCAAGGCGCGCTTCTTCTCGTCCATGAGCTCCGTCTGCGCCTTTTTGAGACGGTCAAAGGCCTCGGGGGCCTGTGGGTTCTTCGTCTTGTCGGGATGGATCATCAGCGACTTTTTGCGGTACGTGGCTTTGATGTCGGATTCGGTGACGCCGGGTTGGAGATCGAGCACGGCATAACTTGAAGCAGCGTCAGTCAGTATGTCGTTGCAGCACAGGGAGGCTTGTGAGCGAGGCGGGCTTACGAGTCGAGGCGGAACGCTTTGAGAATCCGGTCAATCTCGGCATCCTAACCGCCGAAATCCATCAGCAAGCATCCAGCAATGCAAGAAGAGGTGGGCGGGCGCAAGTCGCACCTTGTCGAATTCTTTGGCCTCCAGCTCGAGCGCGTCGAGCGCGTCTCGGTCCTCGCCGGAGTCGTTGGCAGCCATATTTTCCTGGCGCGTCGGCGTCGAGGTATGGGTCGTTGCGCTGTCGAGCAGACGAAAGATGAGGTCGTATTCTAGAGATGCAGAAGCAGATTTTGTTCTATTCTGGAGGCGTCGTTCAGCGAGGTTCGGTCGAGGTCGGACCCGCTTATTGGCCCCGCAGAGATGGCGATAATCGATAATGCACATAATTATTAAGCAAAGCTACGAGCTCGCGACGGCAATCCGCACGCGTAAATGCAGGTAGTATCCGGCAACTGGTTAAAAGCGCGATACGTACGAAGTATTAACTTCCTCATGAAAGCTTCAACTTCCACTCGGGACCTTGCGGCATCCCGGGCATTTTTTTACCGCATTTATTTTAGACGGATGGATTACGCAGCCTCCTCCCACCTCAAGCTAAACACTTCAGCCTCTGCCCTCGAGACGCCCACTTCGATAGCGCCATCGTCGCTTCGCACACTCTTCGGGATCCTCTCCCCCTTTCTCTCCAACACGATTCTCTTGCCCGACAAGTCAGGCTCGGGCAGCTGGTAGAAGCGCCGCGCAAAGCGGCTCAGGAAGCCCTCAAGCTTCTCCTGGGTCACGTCTGCTTCTGTAATGACTCCACGCTCAATGGCCTCTTCAAGAGCCAGCAGGACGAGCTGCGTCACAAACGGCTGCGTAAAGACACCCGCAGGCGCCTTGCCCGGCGCAGCAGAGGTCTTGGACTGCAGGGGATGGGGAGCACTGTCGCTCCCAAAGAAGAACTTGGAGTCGCCGCCGGTGACAGCCCTGACCAGCGCGTCTCTGTCCGTGGGTTTCTTGGGGATCGGCTTGCAAAAGGCAAAGGGATCGCAGCAGGCATCGTGGGAGGTGAGGTAGAGATGGTGGGCGGTGATTGTCGCACCGACGGTAGGCCCGCAAGCTCGCACAGCTTCCACAGCCGCCGCCGTCGTGCAGTGCTCTAGCACGATGCGCAGTTGCGGGAACTGCCCGTGGAGCTTCTTGAGAGTGGGAAGAAAGGCTTCCTCCAGTGTCGTATCGGCCGGCGCGAGCGACTCGAGGACCTCTCCGTGGAGGTTCAAGACCAGGCCGTGTCGCTCCATGGCGGCAAAGGTGGCGTAGAAGGACTCAAGATCCGAGACGCCAGACTCGGAGTTTGTGGTGACGCCCTGCGGGTAGAGTTTCACGCCTGTGATGCCGGCCGCTGCGGCCTCGGCGATGACCTCGGGAGTGACGGAGGGATGGAGGAAGAGTGACATGAGGCAGCGGACGCCTGGGATTATTGCGCGTAGCTGAGATTGGTATTCGAGCACCTGCTTGACCGTCGTCAGGGGAGGCACGAGATTGGGCATGACGAAGACGGTGTCGACTCCGCCTTGGCGAACAGTGGGAGCCACCAGATCCATGAGCCCGGCCTGTCGCAGATGGACGTGCATGTCCGCCGTGGGCGGCAGCTCAAGCCGTTGGATAGATCTGAGCTGCATAGTGGCTCAAGTCTGAAGAATTTGCTCTTTATACCAGACTTGCTTCGTTGCGAAGTGGTCGAAGAAGTGCTCTTTATACCAGACGCAAATCGCTTCCTGATTCGTTGCGGGGTAGTCGAAGAAGTTGCTCTTTATACAGGCGCAAATCGCTTCTTGATTCGTTGCGGAGTACGAAGTACTAGGAGTACTATTCGTAAGTCTGAGGATCCCATTGGTGGTGGAGTTGTGTGGGTTTTGCGTTGTGGGTTTGCGTTGGTATCCGATTTCTGAAAAGCTGAGTAAGGGTGACTCTTCCCAAATACGTATTTTTGAGGCTTTCAGTCCTCGGAATAGCTGCACAGGTAACCTCGTAGCTTCTCGATGCGTGGGCGCAAGGAAGCTGTTGTGAGGTTGTATTCTGGGCGCAGAGCAGTTTTCAGGGAAAACCCTGCGCGGCGCTGACTAACTTGTCGCATCGGAGCGGCGCCCGCAATTCCGGCCGATGCCGTGACTGCCGTCTTTCCGTCCTTCCTGTCTAGGCCCTGATCCACCCACACACAACGCCTCGGATGATAATGTCGTCAAGAATCTGACAAGTTTCCGGGCTGACCCATCACATCACATCACAGTCACCTGCAACTCGGGAATGTCAGCAGTGCTGACTTGGCAGCGTGTCATTGTCTCACAGCGTCATTGATGCAAGGCGCCGTAGGTATTCGCACGAGTAGACGGCATGACTCTGCCGTACGGCCTTGACGGGCCACTGATGGACTCATCCATCTCATGGCAGCCAGCTCTTTGCGAGACAACGTCGGTCCGGCCATGGCGTGGTTTCGCCAGCAGCCAAGATACCATGCTCTTGATGGCAGCGAGGCCAAGGCTCCGGCATGGCACGCCCTGAACAGCAGCCAGAGGACCTTGTTGTGGCCCTGTTTGGTGCTTGCCTCGATATGTTTAATACAGGCTCTGGGGCTCGCATGGATGGGGGTTTTTGGGGCAAGGGATTGCGGTGTAAGTGTCCTTCCTCCCAAATGGGACAATGGCTCACTGGACAAGGTGGTTAGATGCCAGGCAAGCTTCAACCCGTCACCTTTCGTGACGATGCCCGTTTTCACCACCTGTCAACCGAGGCCGAAGTCTCAAGAGCGTGGGAAGCCTACAATTTACGTACGTCCCGAGCCTCCCCGTACAAGACAGAGCGTTTAAGTTTGACTTTTGGAAGCGGCCTCGGGCTTCGTCCACGTCGCAGCCTCACAACTCGCCACCTTGGGCCTGGAGCCCAACAAAAACGTCAAGGAGGGCATGGAAAACGTCTACATGATATCGGCCTTCCACAGCCTCCATTGCCTCCAATCCATACACAAGACGTTTGCCCGCCTGCGCGCAAATGCCACCGCCGCAGCAAACGGCACGGCGCCCCAAGACGCCAACCATGCCGCCCACTGCTTCGACTATCTGCGACAGAGCCTTCTCTGTGCCGGCGACATGGCGCTCGAAGGCCCGGATTCCAACCCTGAGGCCGGAGAGAGTCGGCTCAGGGGCTGGGGGGTAGAGCACCAGTGTCGCTCGTGGGACAGCCTTGTTGAATGGCGAGATTCTCATTCCGTATCGTAGCCAGAAACATTAGACGAATATGTGGAACTGCATCTTTGCAAACCACGGCATCTTAAGTTGGCCATGTGGGCTGTTGGATTCGTAGATGGCGTCTCAACACGCGCACCGTGAGGACCACCCCATGAAGATGTATGTACACCTCCATGACTTTCGGAGTTTGGCCGATATCAACTGTTGGTCAGCACAGTTGGCCAACAGTAAGCACAAGCCTTTATTTTACGTAAAGGTGATGGTCCATGCGGAGAGTGCAGACAAGCCGGTGCATGCGTCTAGATGCATGATTAGACGAAATTTGGTCCGAGATGGGGGCATAATACCGTCTCAGTGCCGTCAGTGCTTTCTCTCTCCACGATAAGGCTTCGCCATACCCCGCATTCGGCGATTCGTCGTAGATGTCGAGGCCGTATCTCAAATGTGGTCTTGGAGCGCCCATGTTCTCGCCAGCAGCGTACAAGTCTGGTGGGATAAGTCCCGAAATCGCAGTTACGCCTTACATAGCAAACAATGTTGCGCCAAGATGAATCGAGTCAGGCTTCTTCGGCCAGGAGACTCTCCAGTTCCAGGAACGGCCCGCAAGCCGCAGCCAACGGCGACGCTAACGCCAACGCCGAGGAGGGGGCCAAGGAGCGGCGTCGACAGCAGAACAGGATAGCGCAGCGAAACCACCGTAAGTATCTGTCTGCCGTCTGCCTACCTAGTCTTGTTTGGCTTTCATCTCCCAGTCCCGCAGCTAAGCATTGGCACGGGATACTGCAGGTCGACGAAAGGCAGCGGCAGAGAGAGCCCACAGCATATCGAGCGTGGGATTTGACCAGGGCAACAAGCGCTGCGGCCATTGTGGCACCGGAGCGTCCGACGAAAAGCCAATCGGCCAGAGCCTCTGCCCAGGGTCAAGCAAACATGCCGCGGAGCCGGGGCAAGGCGTCGACGTCCTTCCCACTCCGACGGATTCTCTCCAGAACCCCTTCTTCCCCATGTACGACATGGAATTCGAGGGCCACGGGCCCATCTTTGCAGAGGACGGAGGTTCAACGATTGAAGGCATTGAAGCCGGTGGGCCGGACGATGCATTTCTGGAACGCGAGGCCGGCGGCGTCTTGGTCCCAGAAGACGAGGCCAGCCCAAGGGGTTCCAGGTCGGACGTGTCATCGTCGGACGGTGCCGCCTCTCCAAAACGGAGGCCTAGTCAAGGGTGCCGAGGGCAGCTCGCCCTGCATCTGGCTGCGCGAGGCGGCTTCAACTCCATCATAAATGTGCTTCTGAACAACGGAGCCCGGCTCAACATGACTGACGTGCAAGGGCGGACGGCGCTGCACTATGCTGTCGATGGAGGCCATGCCGAGACCCTCAAGCTGTTGCTGTCATGGGGCGCGGACTCTCTGGTCTTGGACTCGGATGGCCTCAGCTGCCTCCATCTCGCCGCCAGTTCAGGCCACGAGCTGATGGTGCGGTTGTTAATCGCGCACGGTGCGGATCCAAACTCGGGACGGGCGCAGAAGCAGCCGGCACTGTAAAGGAAATAGGGGCATAAAGAGGTGATGTGGGGGTCTTGTAGGTACAGATCCCTGTACGAATACATGAGTTGTGAACCCCGCTATATACCTAACTTGAGCTTGACTTGGCCTCCCTCCTCCTTCCATCTCCGTCTCTTCCCAACCAGCCAGCCCACCCAACTTGTTTATAAACAACCCGCTCGTCTCAACAGCTCCTCCTCCGCTGCCATCAAATCACAATACCCCAAATAACAACACTCCAATGGCAACCACCACGGGCGCCGTCCGATACTCTACGGGCCAACAGGAGATTGGAGACGCCAAGAACTTTGAATGGGAGTGTCCCGTTCCCGTCAACAGGTTCTGGGACGACTTGAATTGGAAGGTTGGCCGCAGTTTCTTGCAAGCCCATCGTGCCGATGAACTTGCGAAGCTGCCCATCGATCCCGACAGCGCGCAGCCAGTCAAGGAGAAGTTGGAGCTTCTGCTGAAGCTTCTTCGCACCAAGTTGGACGACGAAGAGGCTGCCAATGCCCCCGGGACATATTACGACGCCGACTACAAGGCGTGGACCAACACGTGGCAGGGCATAATGACTCTTCAGCACGAGCTTGACGATCCCGACGAGGAGCAAACGCTCCGCATGATGACCGACCGCAGAAAAGACAAGGACAATCTCTCGGAGCTTCACACTCTTTCCGGACTGCTCCTAGCAAAGGGCAAATACGCCCAAGTGCAGGCCAACGAGGCCCCGGTCAGGGATTGGCTCGACGCAAAGCTGGGGAAGCACTCTCCGCAGGCGATATCCGCACGGCACATGATCGCCGAGGCGGTATGGAAGCAGGACCCCGACAGGAGAGTGGAGGCCACCGAGCTGTTCTCTGAGCTGAACGGCATCATTGACGGGATGAGCGGCACCGAGTACGAGGTGTATCAGGACGAGTACAGGGAGATTGTGAATGAATCGTTGGAGGCTTTGAAGGGGGGTGGATGAATCGTTGGAGGCTTTGAAGGGGGGTGGATGAATCGTTGGAGGTTGAGGGGGAAGAAGCCGAGGAGTTGATGTGGCTTGACCATCCTTTCAGCTGGCTACATTATCACGGGCTCCGAGGTTGCATCTCATTTCCTTTTCAAATTCATCATCACGACTATGAAATTCCGTCAAGGCAGCGCACTAAGCACTGCAAGCGCTGCTTGCTCAAGCGCCCACATCCTGGAGCTTCGTGATTCTCCAGTTACCCTTGTAGAGCGCGTCGGAGATGGCATCGACGGTGGTGCCGCCAGCTTCAGCCACTGCCCGCTTCGATTCGACGTTCTTGAGCTTCTTGATGCCCCAGCTGCCCCTGTAGAGCGCGTCGGAGATGGCATCGACGGTGGTGCCTTTAGCTTCAGCCACTGCCCGCTTCGATTCGGCGTCCTTGAGCTTCGTGATTCTCCAGTTACCCTTATAGAGAGCCTCGGAGATGGCATCGACGGTGGTGCCGTCAGCTTCAGCCACTGCCCGCTTCGAGTCGGCGTCCTTGAGTTTCTTGATGCCCCAACCGCTGCCGTAAAGCGCGTCGGAGATGGCATCGACAGTGGTGCCTTGATTGGATCCATGTGCTTCATTCCTCTTCAGTCAGTGTAGCTTCTCAGATATGGCCATGTTGACGTACGGATGGGAGTGGCAGATGCCAGAGCCACCAGGACAGCGGCCACGAGGTGCAGCTTCATTTTGCGTGCTTGTAAGACGAATGCTTGCTTGTAAGACGAAGTCGAATAATTACGTTGTAAAATCCGTGCATCGTGGAAACAAGTGCAACAAGTTCCTGAACCAAGCCACCTTTTGTTTTGTCACATGTCGTCCTGTAGAGGTCAAGCTGTCAGCATGACACTCGATCGGGCTGACAAGACAAACACCCTGTCATCTTTGACGCAATTCATTAACTCTGACGGAGCGTCATCTAGGCTGCGAGTGAGACTGCTGACAGTAAGTAAACCGCGTGGGAATGCGCGCTGACAAGACCTCGTCTCGACTTACACAATAGACCAAGTCACGGCCCGTGTTCAACGCCCGCCATGCCTCGCTCCATAGACTATGCAGAAACAGCGAGCTTGTGGAGCCTACTCTCGTTGTCTGTCTGCTCTGCCCTTTCATCTGCTCAGGATGGATCCAACACTTCGCAAAAAACTCTATACCGAGGAAGATGCCATCGAGAACCATGAGCAACTTGGGTTTTTGCCACAGGCTTTCTCGACAAAGCCGTCGCACAAGGGCCGAAGTTACTCGCTTTGTCATGTCTTGACCTTGTATGTGATGATCATCGTGCTTTTCGCGGCTGTTATTGCTCTCGGCGCAACACGAATGTCTCCGGATCCTGGACTCAGCCTGTGGTGTAAGTCATCTCCTCTCTCTCAAGGGTTCCCCAGGCATGACGGGCTGATGTGATTCCACAGCTCCGGCAAATGGTGCTGTATCATACATTGAGAGACAGCATTTCCGCGCGGCTCTGTTCAACAACACAGAGTACATGGGATATCCCACCGAGGACGGGCGGACGGACCGACTGTGGAGTGACCTCTATAACTGTGAGTGGCTTCATTTATGGGATATGCTGGCACGTGTCTGACCGAGCCATTCCCTTGAACCAGTTGGCATCTCCAAAATCGCCCGCCAAGAGGCCGAAAAACTGCACAGCCCGACACTCACAATCCCCGGCACAAAGGACTATCTGGTCCAGCTAGACGTCTGGCATGAGCTTCACTGCCTCAACGACCTCAGAAAGGTTCTCTATCCAGAGGTATACGGGGGACTAGAAGACTCGAAATTCGACAACGGCACCATAAACCGTGGCACCGACATGTTCCGGCACTGGGACCATTGCATTGACTCGATTCGCCAAACGCTCATGTGCCACGCCGACGTTTCGCCCATTCCCTTCCACATCAACGTTCCCGCAAACACGGGCATCTTCCCTCGCCTCGCAACAACGCACACCTGTCGCAATTTCACAAAAATACAGCAGTGGTCAAAGGAGCACTGGGCGGGCGAGTGGGACTTTAACTTGAACAAGGAAAAGGCCCAGCAGATCATTGAGGCTTCGGGGTTTGACAACAGCCCTGAGGAGGACATTGAGTTTTTGTATAAAATGTTTCCCGGCAACAAGTGGTTCAAGCATTGGAGGGAGCACGACGTCGATGAAGAGGTACAGCCGCACAGGCGTAATATACGGGGTGTTTGAGCCCCAACAGTCGCTTCTCTTTCTATACTGACGTCTCAGGGCCTTTCTGCCTCGTATGTGGTGTTTCCGTGATGCAATCACTTGGCAACTATGGACAAAAAGCAACAATCATCACGGTATATATATATATATATATATAAGAATAACGCCAACCTACTTATCTGGTCGAGCAGCTCGCCGTCCCAACACAGTAACCGTATCGCCGGGAGCCAGGCGCGCGACCGTGATCGGTTTATCCTGTGAAGACTTTACGACATGCGAGATGGCTTGGGCGTCGCGGCAATGATGTGCTGCATGGGCGCCATCAATGACTGCAAGACGGTATCCGTTGTCCATTTGCACAACTCTTGCGGGCTCGATGGTGTCGTCTGCTGCACAAACAGCGGCCTTGATTGTGAACCATATTAGTGCCCGACAAGTAACGTGCATTATAAAAGGGAAACAAACCTGGGCCAGATAATCCACGCAGTGAAGCAGATGGTGAGAGCTTTCCTCGGCCTGCTCATCGTGGCTCCCAGCGCCATGATGTGAGTGATTGCCGTGGTCTGTGACTGCGCCGGTAATACCATCTCGCAGCATCTCTAGACAATGCAATTGATGATACATTGACACGCCGTAAAATCCCACCGGCCCACCAGGTTGTTGCAGGCGCAGAAACCCTCCATTCTTGGTGAGGCGCGCTTCGTCGAGAAGGCTGGAGTCTTGAGTTTCCCCGTCTTCGGATTCATCGTCGGATGAGTGAAACTGCTTCAAAAACCGTCCCAGGAATTCCGGTTCATCTTCTTTCAGCGACGCGGATCTTGGCGCGCCACAGACTGAGATTCCCAAGTCGCTATACAGGACGTGTGTGAGGGAAACGAGTATGAGAAGCGCCAAGCCTACAATGAGGCTGCGCGGCAGGCAGATGGCTGAAAAAGGCATCTCATATATAAGAGGGGATTTACTGCACGGAAAACCAAGTTGCGCACCGCCAAGCGATGGATGAGGCGTCGTGGGCGAGGGCTTGAACAACCGGCAAGACATCGATCATGACCCTCGCTCTTGGTACAATCGCCTTGGTGTGTCAACAATATGACGGCAGCCCGTAGGTAGAGTACATGGTTGGTAGAGTAGACGCTGACAGCTGACATGATGACGGGTGAGCGGCAAAGAGGGTGCAGGTCAGACGGTAGTTATTGCAGTAAATTCAAGATTCAATCCAACGTGGATGCTCGCCGCACTGTTGTCTGAACAATGTTTTCTCATAATGTTTCACCCCTCGAAGACGGTTTCGACGGACGTTTGCTTGCTCAAAACAAGCGCGTCAAACGATGGCACAGGACCAGATATTGCTTGCAGAATCATGCAGCGTCTCTAAACCTACTTCTGTTCTGCGTCAGCTTGGTCATTCTCGCGGCTTGCCTCTGGCTGCAGTTAGGCGGGCTGGTCTCCAGAAATTGGTGCTTGATGAAAACGTCCAGTCCATGTAAGGATCCAATGGTTTTCCGACACGGTTTGAATCTCACAAAGGGCGTCAAGCACCAGTTCTTTCCTCCACCCTGGTTCCCATCATAAACAAGTACATGGACATTACTCTGCTGCTGAGCGAGAATCCGAGCATATATCGTCAAGAACCCAGCGAGGAGGTGGACGCGGCCTGGCGCCAGCTCGGGGACACTCGCCTGTTTCCGCTCACGAGAGAAGAGGTTTTATCCATTGGCAAGAATCCTGAAGACATCGTCCGCTTCCCCCAGAGCTTCGGCCTGGGAGAGGCCTACGCTGGTCGACTGGAGGTGTTTCACCAGGTTCACTGCCTCGACGCCCTTCGACGCGAGGCATATTTCGGGCATTACTACTCCAAGGCCTATCCGAATGGCTGGAACGACACTTCGGAAATGCACAGAATACATTTATCGCATTGCGTGGAGTATCTCCTTGGCAGCATTTTGTGTCAGGCAAGCACGGATATATACACCCATGTTTGGACCGACGGCGTGCGTAAGTGCTTTCCGTTTCATTCTCAAGCGTGCTCCAGAGACTAACTCGCCAAGCCCATCCTTTCCCCGACTTTCACAACAATCGAAAGTGTCGAGATTACGATACCATCAAGAGATGGCACGACAGAAACGCCGTTGACGTGGCAGAGTTTGTGGATTTGACGGCCCCTACAGGAGCAAAGGTCCACCGAACGAGTCGCGAGTTTAAGCAAGTACACGGTTTCTTCGACGTTCATGAAGACAATGGGAATCACGGATCGGAAATCTTTTGATAATACGATAAAGGACCGCTAGTTAATTCCTCTTTGCATGCCCAATAGTCAGAGATGCATGCTCTTTAGATGAGTTGTAGAGATACGTTCTGACACGAGCTTACAGCGGTCTGCTCGGGGCCGGCCGTGGCCTGCATTCGCTGTAGCCTACGGTCGCATGCCTGCGGCCGGCTGCGAGCGGCCGGGCTCCGTGGCCGGGCCCCTCGGACCCGCTCTTCCCCGCCGCATGCCGCACCCGTCTTGGACCCGCTCTTTCCCCGCACCCGCCGTGCATGTGCGTCGTTGCCCGGTCGCCAAGTTCGACCAGCTCCGTCTTGACGGGTACTGGCATATCCTCTATCCCGTGTCGTGGAACCAGGTACTCTTTACCAATTACGTTGGTTCCCGGTTACAGGGCAATAGCTCCGTCCAGCTCGCTCCGTCCAGCTCGCTGTTGTGGTTGCGTTCGCAAGTCGATTGGATGTCGCATTCCTTCACGGTGTTCACGGTGGGTCATGCAAGCTACCCCGCAGCAGCCGCCAGCAGGCAATCAGTAGTAATAGCCGCTCCTGCCTCCTGAAATAGTGGGTATTTGTAAGCGCCCGGCCCAAATCATGACCTCAACCGAAACACATCTCGGCCATGCTGTTGTCGGCCAGCTTGAGCGCCAATAGAAACCCCATCCTCCCTGCACGCGTCAGTGGCCATGGCCGGCCGAGTTAAGAAGGCGCGGACCCGCCTCTCTCGTGCGACACCATCCAAGGCCGCCCAGGCGAAGCTGCTAGACGCTGCTGCAGGTCAGTCATCGACAATGTTTCGCCGAAGCGGACCATTTTCAACTCATCAGGTACAGAGAACACGACGCCAGTGCAGACAGCGAAGAGGCAACTGGACGCCACGTCCGAGAGCGATCCGTTGCCCGCCGAGAGCGATCCGTTGCCCGCCAAGAGGGCCCGATTGACGCGAACGGGCACAAAACGCCCTGGAGTTGAAGGAGCAGAACAGGCGGACAAGGTATGGGGACGCTCCCTCACGCAAGCCAACGACTAACCGAGAGGGCGTCCAGACCACTAGACATCCAGAGCCTAAGTCCAAGCCTCTCAAGCGTCGAGACTCCCTCCCTGAGCCCAGCGTCGAGAGGCAAGAGCAAGTCTCTCCAACCGCCCAGTTACGGAAACGGCAGATTGACAGCGACGGCGACAACGACAAACGTCGGCTAAAGCGGGCGCGGTTAACGCCCAAGAACTTGGCTTTGTTCAACAAGATGGGAAGGAGAAAGGCAAGCAACACCGCGTCGACGCCTGCTCACCCAGAATCCACGGTCGGCTCGTCATCAGCAAAGACCATGTCGACAACTACGTCTGGTTTTGCCATCCAGGCTCATAAAAATGGCATCCTCGGGCCCCTCTACTCTAAGCCTCCTACGAATCTCGGTGACATCCGCAAAAGACACGCCCGATCCCGTGCAACCGCTTCCCCCCCTGAGTCAAGGTTCAAGCGTTACGCCCGCACTATTGGAGGAGCCGTCAACGAAGCGACCATGGTCGTTGAGGTTAGCGGGAGGCTGCTAAAGGAGTATGATGACGATGGTTATAAAAGAGCTTTCAACCAGGCGTTTACGGGCTTTCCAAACGACGTTGGCTTTAACAATGGCTTATCTGCTCCACAGCCTGACTTTGCCGAGGGCCTGGAGATGCAGCAATTCGATCCATTCCCGGTTGATGAGAACGTCACCGGCGCCGTGCTTTATAAGGATAGCCCTGATTCCCTGACTCTACCGCATCTAGCCGGGGAGTGGAAGGGACGCGGAAAGGATATGATAGAAGCGAGACTACAGAGCGCTTACGCCGGAGCGGCTCTTGTCTACGTCAGGAACCAAGCCCTTTCCTATCTCGGGAAACCTGACCCCCCCGGCTATGCCGAGGTCACGACCTTTACTACAGACGGCACCAATCTCAATTTCTTTGCACATTATGCTGCTCCGTCAGAGGATAACGGCACGCTCAAATACCACCAGTATCAGTACGCGTCAGCAAACGTAAAGGACACTTACCAAGGGCACAAGGATGGCTATAAAGGCATCAGGAACGAACAAGACTATTCGAGGGACCAGTCGTGCGCCCTGAGGGACCAGCTAAAGGAGCATTGGAAGCAGCGCCGCGGTGGCCTCCAACCCATGGCCGAAGGAGCTCCTCTGCCTGGTGCTGGCGGTACTTCCAAGGAGACGAACGGGGACAAAGGCGAAGGCGAAGACGAAGCTGACCACGAGGTGGTCCAGCAACCCTGCCAGCCCGCGCCCGCGGCGTCTTCTCAATCACTCAGGGCGTCAAGCTCTGTCTCGTCGAAGTCGCTCTCACCTACAACCGACTACGTTTCCGGCAGCGGTGGTCGTCATAAACGAAAGGCCTCATCAACGTCAGCATCCTCTCACGGATCCTCTAGACAAAAGAACAGGGAAAACAGCTATTGGCAGCGGGACGCTGAAAGCGGTTTTCTGTTTCACAGGCATTCTGATGGTAGGATCACATGGGCAAAGGAGGACGATGGATAGTGAAGGCGCCTGCTCGGGTTCCCCCTAGACTGCAGTGCGGTACTCATGTCAATCGATGTCTTTAATATGCTCCTCGATCCCATATATCTCTCCAGAGTTGCACCCTGATGAACAGACTGCATTTTCTTGAACCCACCGCCGCAATGGCTCGTATTTTCGACACCTCTTGACCGGATCACGCAGCTTCCATTGCGAGACAACCGTACCGTTGGCCGGCCATGTTTGTTCAATTTCCTCGAGCAGTATTGGCGAGATGTCGGCCTTGCACCTGATGATGGTGTCCAAGGCAAGCAGGCAGTGGTTGGTGTGCCACTCGAAGGCTAGCCTGTTCAACTTGGTGTTGCCAACGTAACTGAACTCGTCTCTGTGTAGTGCCTCGCGGAGCAAGCTCAAGCAATGCATTTGATGGAGGACTTGGGAGATGTATTAGCTCCATGTGCACTTATTGCCATTTCTCGTTAAGCATACATCCTGGCATCGACGGCAACGAATCTTCACTTTGAGGCGGGAGCAAGTGAAGCCATCCGGTGCGATTTGTCCTGTGAAGAAGAGGGAGCTTTTCGCGATTGAGGCCGTGCCAGCCCACTAACACACACACCTCGTTAACTTGTGTCCTCGCAAACCTCGGTGGCTTCTGCACTCACCGTCCCAACTGGTCTTCCATGACTCGTCACGATGCTCGTCGTAGCCGCCACAGAAGGCCTCGGGGCAGGATTCAGAGTCAAACTGACGCCATTCATGATCAATGAGATTTCTCATGGGGCCTGCAAGTATGTTTGTAAATGCCGACGTATTTTCCTAGAAAAGGACATACTCCACGTCTCCATGAGCGAAGCACAAGCTTGGTCACTTGTCCATTCAACGTAGTATTGGAAGACGAAAGAGGCCAAGAACAGCATTGTAGAAACAATGACTGGAGTCCATATTCTAGTTGTATTCTCGGCCGTGAGGGCTTCGTCGTTTTGCCAGCGTGCAACGTGTTTCGTCTCGTCGGAATCAATTGGCGAGCAAGCGCGCGAGGAGCCTTCGGCGGACTCGAGCGATTCCGACTCTGGACCGAGGGCCGCTCGCTCATACTTGCCGGTGATTGTGTCTACACAGTCTCTTAGACGTTGAGAGAAAGCCATGCTGCCTCCAGTCGGTGGCAAGTCGTCAACGCGGCGCGAAAATTAACCGATATACAAAACAATGCCTAGGATGATGCCGCGCTGCTAGAGAGTGAGATGTTGGTCGGCCCCGAAGTAGAGACGCGCTGACTTGCTGACTTCCAGGCTGACACCCGCCTCGACTTCAGTGTCGCCGGTCATCAATCTGGTCTGTCAGCATTGTAATTGTCTTCATGGCTGACATTCTGACACCGTCAGAGCAGTGTGCTGTGGGAATATTGTGGCATGGCGTTGAAGCCAAGCGCTGTGCGGATCGTCCACACCTTGGATTTACTCGCACGATTCGCGCAGGACGAGAACCTTCATACTTGTTGCTCATGGTTCACTAATGCATCTTCCGTAAAATGGCAGCAAGCCTCGCTGTTTATACGAGCAGAGCTGCCAGCGCAACCCTGGCTGCCCTCGCCATTCTCTGTGCCATATCAGGCTGGATCAACTGGCCATCCGATGCTGTCTGCGAATCGAGGGATATTTCCTGGTCCCCGGTTCCACGGGCAGCGAGAAAATGGACATGGGGCTTCTTCCCGAGAGCGACCCTCTTCACGGAATCTGAATTCCTGGCCGTAAAGACGCCGATTGAAGAGCTGGAAGGGAGATGGAAGCGGTACTTGCCAGGTATGACCACGGAAGACGGAAATGCATCATCTCGAGGCCGCAAACTGAACAAAGCGCGCCTAGATCATCCAATAGCCATACCGGCCCGCCAACTGAAGACACTTCATCTTCCTCGCAGCTCATACGCCCACACGCCGCGATCGCCGGACTCGATCCTCGCCATCCCCGAGGTCTTTGTTCAGTTGGAGTGCGTCAATTTACTCCGACAGCACTACGCGCATCGCAAGGATGAGGGCTACGACTATAGTCCCCTGGCGGCTTTTGGCGGACCACACCATGTCGTCCTCCGCCGAGCAGATCTGTGCATTGAGAGACTGAGGGACGCTATAATGTGTTGGGGCGACCTCAGCGCCATTCTTCAAGGGTTGCACATTGGAGAGCATGGCGAACCTCATAGCGATGTGCGGCTTGACGCTGCTCACAAGTGTCGTGACCTTGATGCTGTCAGAGAGTGGACAGAGAAGAATGCTGTAAGGGCCGTGAGAATGGACAATGCCTGGTGGGGAGGTAGGGTTTTCGAATAAGAACGGCTTCTTATTGTGCTTGGTTGCGACGAGGGAGTAACGTGACCGTTTGAACGGAGGGTTCATCCAAGCAAGTGCTCTTTATGCGGAAGCCGAATGAACTATCGAGCCCTGAACGCCATCACCGTTTGCTCCATACTGCGGAGGCGTCGTAGCCGGGAGGGAGCTCGGTTTTAGAGCCAAAAGCTTCAGACGGCAGGCTCGATCGTGGCTTGACTCTTACCATGATGAAGCCATGAAAAGTCGATGAAAAGTCGATGAAAAGTCGAGAAACCCACAGCGTCTGGCCAGAAAAAGTGGAATTAAGCTCCAGCGGTTTGAGCGGTGTCGCTGCACGGCACGTGACATACACAATCCAAATCCAGGAACTTCCTATCGATAAGAGACTGTGTCGAAAAAATCGGCCCTCAAATCCCACTCAAGGCACATCATCACCCGTCCCACGCCAGCAAAGCAGCCAAAATGCCTCGCCGTGCGGCCTCTCCGGCCCAGTCAGAGCCGGAGCTCGACATTCTAGGCTCTCTGTATCCCGGCGACGAGGAGCCCTCCAAGAAAACCCGAGGCGCCGGCCCCGAGCTAGATATCGACGCCATCTTGAATGCGCCCGACGGAGCACTCGATGACGACGACGAGGCTTTCATTGGCCTGCGGCAGGCGGCCTCGTATCGCAAGGCTTCCAACTTGAAAGGCCGCACCGTGAAAAAGGGCGGAGGCTTTCAGGCCATGGGTAAGGGAGAGCTGCCCCCCGAGTCGACGGAGCCAGGCTGATGTCAAACCTTCAGGTCTCAATTCCAACCTGCTCAAGGCCATCGCACGCAAGGGCTTCTCCGTTCCGACGCCGATCCAGAGGAAAACGATACCTCTCGTGCTCGTGAGGAAAGATGTCGTCGGCATGGCTAGGACAGGTTCCGGAAAGACGGCTGCGTTTGTAATCCCAATGGTCGAGAGGCTGCGCGCCCACAGCGCCCGATTCGGCTGCCGCGCCATCATCCTCTCTCCGTCTCGCGAGCTGGCCATCCAGACCCTCAAGGTTGTCAAGGAGCTGTCCAAGGGCACAGATCTCAAGGCCGTGCTCCTCGTCGGCGGTGACAGCCTCGAGGAGCAGTTTGGCTTCATGACTGCGAACCCAGACATTGTCATTGCCACCCCTGGTCGCTTCCTGCATTTAAAGGTCGAGATGGGCTTGAATCTGTCCTCGGTTCAGTACGTCGTCTTTGACGAGGCCGATCGCCTGTTCGAGATGGGTTTCGCCGCCCAATTAACCGAGATTCTCCACGCCCTGCCTCCATCAAGGCAGACCTTGTTGTTTTCCGCCACCCTGCCCGCCTCCTTGGTCGAATTCGCACGTGCCGGTCTGCAGGACCCGAGTCTTATCCGCCTCGATGCCGAGACCAAGGTGTCTCCTGATTTGGAGAGCGCATTCTTCTCGGTAAAGGGCGAGGAAAAGGAAGGTTCTCTACTACACATCCTCCACGACGTCATCAAGGTTCCCGTCGGCCCCCCCGAGGGAGCGCAAAAAGACGACGGGAAGCCATCGAGGAAACGAAAGCGAGCCCCGGGTCCTGCGAGCGGCAAGCCGACGGAGCGTTCGACCATCATCTTCACGGCCACAAAGCACCACGTCGAGTACCTGGCCAACGTGTTACGGCACGTTGGCTTCGCCACTTCCCATGTCTACGGCTCTCTTGATCAAACTGCTCGACGAATCCAGGTTGAGGAATTCCGGACAGGCCAGACCAACATCCTGGTGGTAACTGACGTCGCCGCCAGAGGCATCGACATTCCCATTCTAGCCAACGTCATCAACTACGACTTTCCTCCCCAGCCCAAAGTTTTTGTCCACCGTGTGGGCCGAACAGCCAGAGCAGGTCAAAGGGGTTGGAGCTATAGTCTCGTCCGGGACATTGACGCACCCTATCTCCTCGATCTACAACTTTTTCTTGGCAAGAGGCTGGTTGTTGGCCAAGACGACGGAGATGCTTCGTACTCTAGCGACGTGGTGGTCGGGGCCTTGAAGCGAGATACCGCAGAGTCTCACGTGGAGTGGATGAACAAGGTCCTCGACGAGAACCAGGACCTCAGCGCCCTGCGCCAGGTTGCAGGCAAGGCCGAGAAGCTGTACATGAAAACGCGCAATTCGGCATCAAGCCAGAGTGCCAAGCGAGCGCGCGAGGTTGTGGCGTCAAACAGCTGGATGCAACTGCATCAGCTGTTTGGCCAAGACGTGGATGGCGCAGAGCAGGCGCGGGCGGCAATGCTCGCCAAGATCAGTGGCTACAAGCCCCAAGAGACAATCTTCGAGGTCGGTCACGCCGACAAGAGCAATTCGGAAGCGGCCGAGGTGATGAAACAGATACGAAAAAGAATCACGCCGAGGAATAGACAGGCCGTCAAGGCGGAAGAGGTCAGGGGCGACGACGAGCTTGAAAACGGCGCCAGTGGCCTTCAGATGGACGTCGACCCGGCCGAGGTGGAAATGGCAGAGGAAACGATGCTCAGCGATGACGAGGATGACAACCTCGAGGTGACCGTCTCTGACGCGGCGGGCAAGGCAAAGGGCAAGCAAGACTGGCGCGACTCGGAAATGTTCATGTCGTACACGCCGCGGACCACCAACGCGGCCGAGGAGCGCGGCTACGGCGTGCACTCTGGCGGGCGGGGCTCGAGCTTCGTCGAGGCGGCGCGCGACGCCACCATGGACTTGGGCAACGACGAGACGGCAAAGGCCTTTGGGCAGCCGACGCGGGCCAAGATGCGCTGGGACACAAAGGGCAAAAAGTACGTGTCGCGCGACAACGACGAGGACGGGTCGCGCGGCGCCCGCATGGTTGTCGGCGAGAGCGGTGTCAAGATCGCCGCCAGCTTCCAGAGCGGCCGCTTCGACAGGTGGCGCCGCGCACAGCGCATGGGCCGCCTCCCGCACGTCGGCGAGGCGGAGCGGCCCGGCGCGCAGGGCGGCGGCGGACTGCCCTCGGGCAAGCGCTTCAAGCATCGCCAGGAAAAGGCCCCCAAGGAGGCCGACAAGTTCCGCGACGACTTCCGCGTGCGCAAGAAGCGCGTCGACGAGGCCCGCGAGAAGCGCGTGGGCAGGTTCAAGGACGGCATGGGCAGCAAGAAGGAGCTCAAGGGCATCCATGATATCAGGAAGGCGAGGGAGGAAAAGGAGCGGCGCCAGGCCAAGAACGCCAGGCCGCCCAGAAAGAAGTAGGCGGGGAGACGAACACTATGCAGAACGTGGAGCTGCGAGGGGGGAATGTGGCGACGAATATAGGCGGGCTGCCGCTACATCGGCATCGCCCGACTGCTGCAAATTATATCGTGTGCTACAGCTCTATGCCACACCGTCACTCCAATGTCTATTGCCGCATCTCCAATCCAGCCGAGCCAATGCACAATCATGACGGCCCCAGAGCTCTGGAAACAAGCGATCCACCCAACAAGATGCTGCAAGTCGAGCAAAGAGAGAGCGGGCAGGAACGGGAAAAGAAAAGGCTTGCGATGGGCAGGAAAGTCTCATCCCGCGCATCAACAAGCGCGCCGCTTTGAATATCAAGGGCCGCGCTTGTGGGGTATCGTGCTTCTTTGCAAGTAAAACAATGGCCAGCTCATGGCACACCTCTGTCTATGTATCCGTCAAGGGGGATAATGATATCTGCTCGAGAAATTTGAGGAAATCGTGAGCGGTCGTAACGCGGTCTCGACACGGCGCCGGCTTCATCCCACGGCTTCGAGGTTCGTCGCCCACTGCCGGACGGCCTCGCGCAGTATATTTTGGCCCTGCCGCATGTGTTTCTGGGTGCCGGCCCGGCCCTCGCCATTCAGATCGCCGTGGTCCATGGCGTCGCGCACCATGTCCTCCAGCGTCGACAGGATGACTGTCTTGCACTGCACGCGAGGAATACAAAGAGGCGTGCCGGCCATCTGGGTCGTCTCTGACACGGTATCCGGCACGGTTCTTCCGCTGTCCGTGCTTCCCCGGGAGTCACTGGGCGTTTGCGACGAGTTCGTCGAACTACCTTTGCTTGTGTCTGGCGTGAGGTGGATCACTCTCTCTATAGCCTCCCTCAGGGCAACGTCAGACGTGGGAATGTCTTCCTCGATCCAGTCCTCTTCATAGTGGCACTCATAGGGTAGAATGAAGGGCGTCAGGGCTATCAGGCCGTTCGAGTTCGATGCCGCTGCGTGGCCTGGCCTTTCGACGGGAATTTTTGGCTTCACCAGCCGACGGTATACGTGGCGAGTAATCGAGTTTGACGTCGTGTCCGCAATGATGACGGAGCTGACATCCACCCAGCGTTCTGAAGTCTCGTTGCCAGAGATACAATCGGGGATCGGTGTCGGCTCCGCTCGGAGGGATTCCTTGACGTTTTCCAGCAGGTTGTCCTGGGGCGGCATGGCCTGCAGAGCAAAGTCTGGATGGAACCGATTGAGCCATCCAGCGGCGTTCAGGGGCAAGTCTCCGTCAATCGACAATCGCGCAGACTGCTCAAAAAACTCGAGGCTTGGGAAGCCAGGCGTGGACAAATACCCGCTGCTCGACGGCGAGCTGATGGCAGACTCAAAGGACGCGATATAGTCGGGGAATGGAATGTCAACGTCAATGACGCCGTCTTCGGCATTGATCGACGTCTTGACGGGGGACTCGAAGGCACCAGAGGGATCCGGGGTCCGATCCGCCTGCGAAAACAGCCCTGGGCCCGGGATGGTGTCGTCCCGAGGCAGGCCAAAGTTCCGGGCGCTGGTCCCGGGACCCCTGCGGCCGGGCATGGATGAGTCGGTCTCTTCAACGAGCGACACCTCCTGAACCATTTCAGATAGTTTGTCGGGCCGGCCAAAGCTGGACTTGACGGGTGATCGGTGCTCAGTCCCGGGACTCGCAGTGTCATCATCGAGGGAGTCCCTGCGACGCGGACTCCAAAGCCCACTGACGAGGCTTCCCCAGCGGAGCCCCTGACTCGGGGGCCGCGCACTGGCGGTGGCAATTGGACCCCCGCTGCTTTCGCCACGCTTCAAAGATCGCTTGAGGTCATCTGCCGCCACGCTCCCGCTGCTGCCGGGGCGGCGCCTCCTATGGCCGTCACGTTGTTGCTGAGCGCTAGAGAAGTGGGGTGTGGTCGTCTCTGCCATGGCCGTAGTCGTCGTCGCAGCGCTGCTCTTGCGACTCAAGAAGTCCTGACCGGGCATTGGAAGGTTTGTGGTGCGGACGGACGCGGCATCAGAGGCTCGCCGCTGGTGCTGATTTCGATCCAAGCTAAGCTGCGCAAGTTGGCTAGGGACAGTCGGGCCCCTGGCGCTTTGACTGGCTGTTCTCGAGTGGGAAGCGCGCCGAAGACCACTGCGGCGGTTGATCTTGCGGCGGAGGGATTCTTCCCGAAGAACCGGGACGACAAAGGTCGGTGGTGAGTGAGAATAGCCGCCCACCGAAGCCGACGTGCTCGGCCGGTGTGTTCGGGCCGTGGCCACCTGCTGAGTTGCGGGAAGGAATGCCGAGAGGAGGAAGATCATGCGCCGAGCCGCCATTTTATCATCGGAGACAATGATTGTCCGCGCGGGTAGCGACAGATCCTCTTCGTTACGGCCGTGTCGGGCGGTGGCGGCGCGCTTGCGATATGAAGGACCGCAAAGTGCCTGCAGCCAGTCGGTGTGGATGGCCAGGAAGCCGGTCAGAAGGTTGTAAAAGAACTGCCCGTGGCCCATGGTCATGGCCCACCTAGCCGTCCAGATGGCCTCGTCGCGCCAGATACCCCAACGCCCCTGGCCGGTGATGACTCTGGCCGCACTGAGGCCCATGACGACTCGGGTTCTGGCGAGCCCCACCTCGGACGCAGTGTTGGTGTCGTCTGCCAGACAGTTTGGTAACAAGGAAACGAGCTTAGTGGTTCCCTTGGATGGCTTCGCACGCGCCATGTCATGGCCTCGTCGGTCCGACATGGAGGGGGTTCGAGATACAACGTTGGAAGTAGCAGGCGACGCACACGGACCGGGCGACGCGAGGTCAGCTTGCTTGAGCATGGTATGGAGCGTGGTGGCCACCATGGATTGGAGATGTGTCAAAGTCCTCATAATGATGTCCCAGTGCTGGGTCAAGGAGTCGATGCGGTCCTCCATGTCGATCGAATATGAAGAGTCCGTGACGTCTCCGTAGTTGCCGGATCCGGGCATGCTCCAGCCGGCCTTGGTCGAGTTGTACGACGAAGAGAAGAGGTCTTGATCGTTGTAAGAGCCACATTCGCGAAAGATGGACTTTAACGGCGCGGCAGACGACATTCGAGACGAGGAGCGAGGCAACTGCACCACTAGGACAACGGCATACATGGGCGTGCGCCGCTGCTTAGGTTGCGACTTTTTCTTCGGGGAAGGATCCTCGCCAGGGCCGGGGAAGGGGAAAGCGCCATTTTCGTCGGAAAAGCGGTTCCGAGGCAAAGCATTGTTGTCGACATCCTCGGCAGGAAGGTTGACTGGGAAGAGACGCGTGATGAGAACCTTTTTCTTGTCAATCTGGCGCGAAGCGGTGCCGGCGGCTGGTAGAACAGGGGGTCCAGGGGGTCCAATGATGGGGGAGACGGCCTGCGAGGACAGGGAATGTGACAGCTTGCTCGAGCGCCCGCTTGAACGACCAATGGAGCTCCGACCGTCTCCAAAAACGGAAGGAGAGTGGTCCGCCGGCCGAGAGTCACTCGGCACAACGTGAACCTTTGTCGAGGTGCCCTTGTAAGCCATCAACTCGGAATTGCCAAAGATGCAGCTCGAGAAGGTCGCCAACTCCTCCCGATACTCGCGGGCTGCCCGCTGTGCGTCCGTTTCGGCGTAGCTTTGGCTCCTGCTGTGGACGGAAGCCCGGCGATCGAAGGCACCTTGGCGATGCTGGGGGCTCTCTGACAGGCCGGCGAGCGGGCGCGAGGCGTAGCTTTGGCCTCCCATGTCACCGCGCGGCGACATGGGGGACTTCCTGGCATCCTTGCGCGCCGGGGAGCGCTCGGCGGCTGCCTCTGGGGAAGGGTGGCTGTCGAAGAGCAGAGAGGCGTTGGCGGGACCCAGTGCATCCTGCAGAACAATGACGCGGACGTCGCGGACGTCGAGCTCGATGTCTTCGCTGTAGTCGAAGGCGTTGGCGGCAGAAGCTGACGGCGTGGCCGGGGCCGTTGACAGGGGAAAGACTTGATCGTTGCGATGCAAGTGAAGGGCGTGAGCATCCGGGAAGAGCAGGTTTCGCGTGTGGATGTCTTCCTGGACGGACTCGAGGGAGAGGATGGGGCGTGAGGCGGCCATGTTGGCGGCTTGGGCCTGGGAAGTCACGGAGCCTCCGGAGCCAAGGTGGAGAAGCCGGCCGAGCATGGTCAGCGGGCGAGTCGGATGGACGAGACGGCGGTAGAAAGTGGACGAAGAAGAGCCGTGGCAGAGTGACGCGAAGAGACGGGGATCTGGTGGGGTCTGAGGTGGGAGCCAGCTCAGGCCAGCCAAGCCGCCATTGTCAGCGGCTGTGGGAGAAAGGTATCTCGCGCTTCATGCATAGTCAAGCGGTGCCGGAAGACGTCGAGCGGCCGGCGGCGTGCAGGCGTAGTTGAAGGCCGAATCGAAGACGACACCGGGGAGGGAGACGATGTGAGGGCCGTAGAAACCGGTAGCGGCGAGGAGAAGATGGTGCGACGACGGTTTTGAGCGCGCTGGCGAATGCTTTGAGTGAAGGAGGCACAAGTCGGTCGGAGGTGATACTGTTTGGCAGTCGAACAGGCGGCGACGGACAGATGCACGACGCAGTGTGTCACGACGCCCAAGGCCGTGCTCAGCTGTGGAGAGAAGAAGAAAAGCGCCGAGCGGTGAAAGTGTGGGGATAGGGCAAAGAATGGGCCCCGACCGCCTTTGGGGAAGAAGCTCGTGTTATCAAGCCACGAGCGAGATGCAGAGAAGCTCTGGGTAAGCTTTCCGGCAGCTTCTCCCCGCGTTGAAGATGATGCCGTCGTCGTCGTCTATGTCGTCGTCGTCGTTGCTGCTGCTGCCACTGTATGGCAAGAAGGGCGTCGAGAAGGGGGGGGACGCTACTTTCCCGACGAGGAGAGGCGGAACCAGGGGAGAGAGTGACGCGGAAAGGAGGAGATGGCGGTGATGAGATGAGACAGATGTGAGTAATATCAGGAGCGGAATGAATGGGGGGCGAGAGTGCGAGACGTAAAGCTGAGAGAGGGCGAGGAGGTGGAGGGAGGGATGAATGGACCAAGATGGTTGGATCAGCGCAAGCGACCACCAGCAGAACCAGAAAGCCGGGTCAATTAGGTACGTACCAGGCAGGCCAGGCCGGGACTGTAATGTAATGGGGAGGAGCGGCCGATGCTGGGAAGGTGGGGTCACCGTCTGTGCTGTCCGGAAGACCACCAGGTTTTGAGGCACTTACCAACCTAGGTGACCCTAGGCAGGCACTGAGGCTGTACCTGAACCTCCCTGCCAAGAGACGCCTGCATCTTGTCCAGGCAGCTGAAGAATAATTTGGGTCCTCTGGTTCCAGCGAGGCAGTGGCCGCACAAGTATGTATGTACATACGTATCCGCACAAGCAATGTGGTTGTTAATGTGCCATGCCGGGTCGGCCGGCGGCATGCCAATCACAGACTCTTACGAAGTACTCCATACATACGAAGTACATACTCTAGAGACGAGTTACGTGACATGAATAATAAACAGGGCGTGTCTCTTATCCTTGGGGGGTGCTGGAACACAACGACAACCAGCAGAGAGCACCTATGGAAAGTGGAAAGTCGTACACGGGTACTCCAGCCTATGTACGTCTAAAGAGAAGGTGCCTCCATTTTTGGGTTGGGAAACGGGGTGCTATGGGGACAAAAAGTCCGTCTTGCTCCCGGAGGACCAGGGGCCTCGCGACCATGGTCCGCTCGACTTGGCCTTGCGAGGTTGAGATGCTAGAGGCACGGATCGTCGGTCACTCTACGAATAGTCAACTCTGGTCCCTAGCAACTCCCTACCGGAATGGCAAATGAGGGGGAGCCGGGGAGCCCGGGGAGCCGGGGAGCCGGGGAGCCGGGGAGCCGGGGAGCCGGGGAAGGGCCGCCAACCAGCTGCCGCGACGGACATGCGGCTACAAAGCAGGTCCCTCCTACTACTACCTAGATATGTACCCGTCGTGGCCCGTCCCGGGGTTGCGAGGTGGGACTACTGAGACAGGCCCGGGGCCGCCTTATCTTGTGTGTGCCAACGTATTCGTACTTGGTACGGCGTCGGCGACGTCTGCCATACATATGAGTAGGCATGTCCTCGGGATGATGGGCCATGCTCCGTCGGGATCAAGAGGCTTTTCCTTACGAGGCTGTCCACACTCGGGCCCGATGTTGTGCCTACCTGTGTATCAACCAACTACGGATATACAGTTAGTACCATTCTGCTGCCCCGATCCGAGCTCGTACATACCGTCAAGTGGCTCGCTTACACAGGCTTCCATCGTTGCGAGTCGTTCCCGGCCAACCAACCAGCGCAGACGTGCACGCATGTGCATCGTCAGCTCCCCCTCCGCATCGAAAATGCGGTGAGGGCACGTCGTGGGAAACCAATGGCAGCACCCTCCTTGCTTTGCCTCGCCTGTTTGCACCGACCATCCAACGTCATGTGCGCCCGTGATTGTTGGTTGTCCACGTTGCCGTGTCTGAGGCGGTGGCTTATAGAAGCGCCGGCTGCAGCCCTGCCCTCGTGCTTGTTGGACACCGCTCCTGCTCCTGGCGCTGCCCTCGTGCGCTTGCTCCAGTCTTGCGAGCCAACAAGGGCGGGAGAATCAGAACGAGGTGTCGGTCGGCTCGCAACCGCAGATGAGGATAGGCGATACAGAGTACATGGGTAGGTAGGTAGGTAAATACACGTCGACTCCGAGATTTGTCCATCCTGACCTGACCGGTGAGCCGTGATGCGTTGTAATGTCGTAATGTGTATGTATGTACGAGTTATTCGTACTTCGTAGGTTGGGGAGAAAGAGGCCAGTGTGTGTTGTACCTATACGAAGTACGAAGTACTCGCGGGGGGCAACAAAAGGGTGTGTACGCAACCCACCCCGCTAGTATAGATATCGCTAAGGCGGACAGGGTCCTGGATTCCTTCCATGCCCCTTCCATCCCCGGCGCTTCCCCTCCTTCAAACGTCGGACGGAAACGTGTCCAATGTCATGCCAGCTTCCTGGCCCGACAGGTCAATCGCCGTCCAGACGTCACAGGGGCAGCCAACCGAACGGCGGCCGCACCCGACGATGCGGCATGGCCCGTCGCGCAGTTTTGCATCCCCCCGCCAGTGACGCCCACGGCGACCATGCTGCTCCAACGACGGTCGTTCCTGATGACGGAAGCATTATCGCGGGGTGCCGGCACCAATGACGGCACCTTGCAGACCGTCGTTTCCCCGTCTGTCCCTCGGCAGGGGCAAACACCCCGGCCGCTTGAGCGAAACAGGCTGAGGAAGCGGAATGACGAGAGGAACAAGCCTCGAGCCGGCGCTCTTCGGTACAACAGTCCTTGAAAATGAGGCGGCAACAGCAGGAACGCCCATCGGATCGGATTTGCGCCTCTGCTCGTCTCTCGGACTGGCCGTGTCCGTGTCACTATCCGCGCATCGCAGAGCAAATGAACGTCGCACAACGCGTGTCCGACTCGGCCCGTGAGCGTCCTGCCCGAAGTACGGGGAACAAGCATAAAGCAAGGCATGTCTTCGCACAGCTCGACAGGCATCCTGCACAGCTCGAAAGGCATCCTGGATAACTCGGGGCTGCAGATCTACTACTAGCGTCCGACTGTCGTTGCAGTCAAGTCGCGGCTCCCCAGCATTCGTGGCGGCCTTGTTGGAGACGTCTAAAATTAGCCTCTTCTTTAGGTGATGCGACGCAGCATGAAGCCGTCGGCTGCCCACATGCAAATCGCCCCTTTGCCCGCCCCCTGCTGGCTTTCTTCTTTGCTCGGAGGCGCGCAAGCCAATCCCTGAGAGGCCAAACCGGCATGCGTAAACCGCTCAGTGCGACGCTATTGCAGCGACTCATCAGCCGTGCGCGGCGTCGTCTTCTTGGCAAATGCCGAGGGAACCGTTGGCTGTGACGTGACGGAGCTTCATTAATAATTTTCTTAGACTTGTCGCAGCGCCAAAGCTCGGGGCGGGCCGCGGGAGCATTCAGCGCCACGGCTTCTAGAAGCCCATTCTTCAACTCGACTCGTCACGCCTCGGGCTGAGACTGCCCCCCGGCTGATCTGATCCCCTGCAACCGCCTACATGAGCTAAGCCACCGGCTGGAAGCCATCCAAGTCCGATGACGACGGATTGCCGTCTTGCTCGACTAGTCCGCACACAAGTGTTCCGTCATCTCGGTAACGGCAAGCATCGGCATGGATTATTTGATTAGTACTACTACCATCACGCCAAAGGCGAGGAGAGCGTTGCAGAGATAGGCCAAGTCCTCGTCACCTTCTGACTTTTGAAATGAGGCGACGCCTATCGGGCACATCCGAGCCTCGGCGACACGGACACCTTGCCGTGCTGCATGAAAGCCACAGGCATACGCTTTCTGTTAGTAGGGGCACAATCTTGGTGTTTACAATGTCCCATCTCACTGGCCAATATGGGCAAAAGGGTCCCTTCATTTGGCATGCACCAGTGTGCAGCATTGCATCCGCCCGCATGGCTCTCCGCAGACGAGCTGGCAAGCAGGCCGTTCCCGTCGCCCCGTGGCGGTCGTTTTGCATGGCGGCACCGACTTGTGGTCCGTGTCGGAGCAGCCCAACCGTGAGAGTTCGGGTTGGAGAGTTGCCGAGTGAATACCATGGACGTGCAGACACTGCATGATAATATTTGCTCTTTCCATAAAGTTGTCGATGGGGTCAAGATCAACGACGACGTTGGCAGAAAGGATGAACTTGCTGGCAACAGACGTGCAACTCGTGTACAGATTGGACGCCGGAAACCTTGGCATGACCATTATCGGATACGATAAGCTCGTCGTCAAAGACCGTACATATGTACATACATACATAACTATTTCCATATCGAGCCTGACGTCGTCCAAGTCGAGTCAGAGAAGGCGTCCACTTCTGGTTAGGAAACTCTCGGTTCATCCCGTTGCCACCAAAGGAGCAGGCGGTCAAGTTGATTCTGCCGCGACGTCAAGCGACAAGCCGACATACCTCCTCGTGAGCTTCAACCCTTGCGCCAGCAAACTCCGCCACCCGGAGCGCCAGTCCGCTTCCCCCACGGTCCCGTCACTGCCATGAGACACTGCCCGGCCTCATGTCTCGACATGGCGGCGCGACACCTTCCGGGCCGCGCAAGGGCCCGCGATGGTCCCATCTTCGCCAGCCGAGCGGCTCCGTCTACGATCGCGCATTAGCCGCCGAGCCTCCAGGCTCTTCGGGGAGCACCTCGACGCACTCGACGGTCAAGGAGCATAGATCGCGCCGTCCCGAGCGGTATTGCCATGTCGTCGTCAACGAAGGCTATGCCAAGGACGAGGTCCTGCTCAACCTCGACCTCGTCGGCTCCGATATCAAGCCTGGCTCGCTCATGTCCATTACGCCGCTGCGGTGCGACTCTTCGAGGGCATCTTCTGCGGCGTATGGCAGTTTGAACAAGCAGCCGGCTTCCGATGGTGGCGATGGCTCCAAGCCACCGCTCGGCGGACACGTCGAGCACGACTACTGCGCCCACAATAGGTTCATCTTTGTCGCAAAGGACATGCCCAAAGAGCTCAAGTCCCGCCAGCCCGACGTCGAGGTCTACGTCGTCAAGCACATCGCCGACGCCTTTGGCGTCAAAAAGGGCACACAAGTCCTACTGGCCCCTGTGAGCGCTCCCGGCTTGCCCCGCACTCTGCTCTGCCCCTAGCTGACCTAGTCTCTCAAGGTAGACAAGGACCGCCCCGCGACAGAGGCGACGCACGTCGAGCTGACATTCAAAGACCAATATCTTTCAAGAGCCGACATGTGGAGGCTAACGGTGGGCGAGTTGACGCAGCGAGCCGTCTACAAGGGGCAGTCGATCCTATTCTTAGGCACCATCAAGGCACAGGTCACGGCGGTCTTCGTCGAGGGCAAGAAAGTCCACTCGGCCTTTTTTGTTCGCGATACCCGTCCCATCTTCCGCAGTGAGTCGGCGAGATATGTCCTGTTCATCCAGATGGCAAGGGAAATGTGGGACTTTGACTCGGAGAGCTCTGGTGAAATCATGTTTGACAAGGTGGTCAATGGGTTTCTGCCCGCCATGTTCAAGCGATGGGTCTTCTTGAAGGTCAAGCACCTCGTCAGCATCGTCCTCTTCGCCCGCGTCGAGTACGACACGGGCCTCAGCAACGAGCTCGCCAGCAGCGCCTTGCACTGCGACTATTACACGGGCATCCAACCGTCAGGCAATCGCCGACCGTACAAGGACTTTTACCGCGTCGTTGTCAGCCAGATGGCCAGTGGAGAGTGGACAAAGATCCTTCACCAGCTCAAGCGCGAGTTCAATTTTTTCCGGCGAGACATCAGCCTGCACCATCAAATGTCCACCTTTGGCCCATGCTTTGACGAGCAGGCGGCCAAGGACGGGGCGTTGAACAGGGTCAAGGCCGAGTCCTCCTTGTCCATCCACGGAAACGTGCTTGAAGCGATTAACCTAGCTGCTTCACAGTTTTCTCACGACTACATCGACAGAGACCTCAAGCGCACCGGCATCTCCATCGCCGTCCTCACACCGGGACCGGGCGTCTTTGAGGTCGACTACGAGACTTTGCGAAAAACGACGGAGGCGCTGGTGGGTAATGGCATTGGCATCGACCTGATTTGCATGCCCCGGATGCCCCTCCACTCCACGCCCCTCTTCAAGTATCGAAACCCCCAATATTCTGAAGATGGACCCTCGGGGCCTGGGGCCAACTTGTCGCGATCATTCCACAGCCACGACAGTACTCCAAATCAGCCGACCCCTATTGTCGGAAGCTACCAGTCCATGGCGTCCTCGTTCTCGCCCACGAAAGCCTCGACCGTCGTTCGCCGCATTGAGTCGTTGGCTCTCACGGCGGCGAGTGAGGAATGGTGCTATGCGTTGCCGCAATGGCTCCACGTGTCGTTTTGGACGGGCGCATCCGACGAGACGTTGTCTTACGCGGGCATCGCGCTGACTGTGTCTAACCAGGTTGAGCAAGATGATGAAGACGAGTTCAAGATTCGCTGTCGCATGTACGACTTGCAAATGAGGAGCGTCTTGGACGTCAACGAGATAGAAGCAGCCCCATTGCAGGCAGATGCTCACTATCCGACGCAGGCGATGGATGCCAACCCCAGCTCGCGACGCCGCCAGGATCGGCTGGGCGATGTCCTGTATTCGCCAAATCGCCGTGTTCCGGAGACCCTTGTGGATAGTGTCATGGGAATTCAGAAGTTTGTGCCCGACAGGCTGGTCCGGCCGGGAGACAAGTCTGTGTGGAAGCAGCTCCAGGAGTTTGACGATTCACGGAGCAGTCTTTCAACCAACCGACAGTACCACCCGTCAACGAGGCACAGGACCGAGTTGGATGATGTGGCTCGCAGGCCGCAGGCGGAGGATTCGAGTATCTTGGGATCATCTCTTCCCGAAAGGAAAGCAGTGTCCCATGCGCCAGCTTCTAGGAAGTTCTCCATGACTACTGCTGAAGCGGAGACGTCGGTTCTGGCTGCCGCAAAAAAGGCCCTCGACCCGCCGGTCAGCATAGCAAAAGCAGTCTCTCCGCCCAAGTCGCTCAAGCCGCCCAAGTTTATGAGACACATCAGCCTGGGGCAACGCGGTTTTGGCATAGCCGCCCCCAAAGCGGCAATCGCGGAAGTCAAGGCGGAGACGGTCAGCGCCTCGGTCGTTGTCTCAGGAGATCTGCGGCCGCCGTCGACTCCGCGGTCCGTCTCGGAGCTCCGGCCGTCAACGCCGCAGACCATTGTCAGTCAGCCATCTCCGCTGTCTGCGCATCGGCCCAGATCAGATACGAGTGGGTCGGTGGTTGAGGGTTTCTTTGCGACGCCGAGCATACCCATAACGAAACGGGATGGGCATGCGCCGGCCACCCCAACGGCCAGCCAACTGATGCCGCCATCACTGGCCTGGCAGCCATCCAGCGCTCGGCGGGACAGGCGTCACGACGGCGAAGTTGGCTACTCGAATGCGCTCCGAGCCGAAGATGCGCAGAAAGTGTACACTAATAAGCTGCGGGCGGGCGTAGTCCCTGAACTGCCTTCGACGCTCTCGTCGACAAACACAATAACCCCCTGGCTGAGCCTGCTGAACCCGTCGAATCCCGAGCGCCATCGCATAGACGACACGGCGCTCTACAGCCGATGGCAGCACGTGTTTCCCAGGACGTCGGATATGAGGATGCAGAGGTGGAAGACGTTCTGCTGCCCCGCCGCAGTGCCTTTGACGACGGAATACTTTCCATCAAAGGCCCAGTTCGATGCCGAGTATCAGCGGCATCCGTACAACGTCGACCAGAATCTCGACGACGAGGTGGCTGACGAGACACGGACGCGCAACGAGTTTATTCGAGAACTCATCAGCATGCGCTTCTCCCAGGGCTTTCAGGTTGTCGTCGGGCCGTCGGTCGCGCGGGCTTTTGGCCAGAAGCTTATCAAAGTGGCCGACGTCTTTTCCCGCGACCAGCCCCTTGACGACGGCACCAGCTTATTCATGTCGGTCGGGAACACCATACACCAGCTCTCCTGCATAAACGGCACAGAGGTCGAGGTGACCATTTACGTGCGCAAGCCGACGCAGCCCTCGGCATCGTCGCAGGGATTCTCCCCCATTTACAAGCCGGCAATTCGGACCCTGCTCGACTCCCAGTACGAGACCAGGCACATTGACATTCTTGCGCCAAATCCAGAACGTAATTGGAACACCATAGACTCGTACCTGGCCGGCCACCACGAGGACATGATGGAGAGCTTGAGGTTCTGGCGTGCGAGGTTCGTGCTCATTCCCCTCAGTCCCAGGCACCCGTCGATTCAGAGGACGCAAACGGGCGACAACCCCGAAGAGCTCCGCATCGAAGGGATCAAGCGGCTGGCTCAGCTGTGGCAGAAACACCGCTTCTTCCAGCCGTCAGAGAAACGTTTTCAGACGCGGGATAACCGCCAAAACCCCTTGGACATTGTCTACAAGACAGAAGACCCATCAGTGGTTATTGCCGCCGAACTCGAGACGCTACCGCTTCTGGAGGGCCTCGAAGGGGCCCATCGCAAGGGAAAGCTCGTGACGAGAAAGGAGCGGTTTCAAAAATCCCACATCAACCTCGCGGCCCTGGCCGAGGCGATGCAGCAGCCGTTGGAAAATGGCGGCGTGCCTCTGCGGAACCGGCGGTGGCATCTACGCCTGCACAATGCCGCCTTTATCGGGTCCGATATGACCACCTGGCTCCTGGACAACTTCGAAGACCTTGCGGACCGCGACGAGGCGGAGCAACTGGGCAACGCTCTGATGGCACCCGACGAGGTCAAGGCCAAGGACAGGGAAAAGGACGGCCCGGAAGCCCGAAGCGACAGGGACAAGGCTTTGTTTGTCCACGTGGAGAAGCGACACAAGTTCCGGGACGGCAACTACTTTTACCAGATGGCCAATGATTTTGCGAGGCCGCAGCCTGGCTGGTTCAGTTCGAGGCGTCGGGATGTTTCTGTTCCGGCGACGCCCTTGTCGGAACCCGGAGTCCGGGACTCGCCCCACGCCGGCTTCCCCCGACCGCCCGGCCCGGCCACGGATGTACAGTCCCCGGCCTCGGCCTCGGCCACGCCCACCTTGAACACCATGCTCGGGGCCAATAACCGTCCCCGGGTCGTCTTGAGCAAAATGATCAGGTACGACATTGATCCTCGCAAGCGGTCGTACCGCCCCGAGCGGATTGACCTGCACTACGACCGCCTCCACAACCCGGACAACTGCTTCCACATACGCATCGACTGGATGAACGCGACGTCGAAGCTCGTCCAGGACGTGATTGAAAGTTGGGAGAGGGAGGCTAGCCAGTACGGCCTACGCCTCGTCGAGGTGCCCATGCACGAGGCCAGCAGAATCACCGAGTCGAATCCGTTTCGGAAGCCCTACTCCATCAAGCTCGCCGCCCGGCCCCCCGACGAGAAACCAGAGGCCTACCTTGACCCCAACTCGCTGGGGCCGCAGATTGCGCCGAGCAAGCATTTCTACCAGACGGCCATACTCCGGAGCTTCGACTTCGTCCTCGACCTGGAGGCGGCGTCCAACTTCCCGGGCAACGTGGAGGTGCGTTATTCCTGGGGCAAGCCCGACTACCAGTATACGCAGTTTATCCACCGCTCGGGCGTCCTCCTGGCCCAGATGACGCCCGAGGGCAACTTCCTCGTCCTGGCGAACCGGCTGTATAATAAGAGAGTCGTCGGCGCCGCGCGGGACGAGGTGCGCTCCCTGGGCACGGCCGACCAGCCGCACCTCGACCGGGGCGGCGGGCGCTCCATGGGCCTCGCGGGCTTCAGCACCTACAACCTGCCCGAGCCCACGGGCATGACGTCGCCCCTGGTGCGCCCGACGTTTCACCGCTTCTCCCCGCTCGCACCGCCAGCCGAGGCCGCCAAGGCGCCGGCGGTGCACGCCGACGCCGAGATCCTCAAGGACGAGCTCGAGATGTTTTGCAACGACCGGGCGGCCCTCGAGGCGTTTTACAGGGAGACGCTGGAAAGGGGCAAGCGCGTCAACGGCACGCCCTCGTCGTTGTCTGCGCCGTCGGCCCTCGAGCCCGTCCCAGAAGCCAGCATCCCCTCGCTTGGCCTCCCGCCGGGCGTGCTCGGCGGCGCGGGCGCGGGCACCGGCGGCGGCGGCGGCACCGGCGAGGGCGGCGAGGGCGGAGAAGGAACGGCGCCGGGAAGTAGCAGCCCCGCGGCGGGCAGCGTGCGCGTCGGCAGTCCCATGGCGGGGCTGCGGAGGGGGAGCTTGTAGTTTGACGGCCTGGAGCTCGGGTCCAAGGGTAAGTAAGGAGTCGTCAGAACAACGGGAGCAGGGTCACGTGCGATTGGGAGATGAGAGTTCATATACGGATACCCGTTGGGAAACTAATAAGTGTCTTCTAAGTGACGGAGACACTTAGTTTCCCAACGGGTAAAGAGGTGACACACATTCTTCCTCAAAACAGTCAGGGTATGGTTTCTAGCCGTCTTGCCAATGGGCCAGAGCCCGTCCCCATTGGAGTCGACGAACGTGCACGTGACAACATGCTGTCACTGGATGGAATTCTGGTCAACCGCAACGAGGTTTGAAGACATGAACCTGATACCTGTCTGTATACCAGGCTTACGAACTTAAGCCTGAAGAGGTGGTGCAGTTGCAAGCTGCCGTGCACCGCATCGTCGAGTTGCGCGCCCTAAACGTACCAGGGAGTATAAAGGGAGGGCAGAGGGCCAAACGAAGAAATCATCGAGCCCTCAACGAAAGAAGGGCACTGCTGCCCATGTGTAGGTGTAACTGGCCAAGACGACGGCACTGGGCGCTGATTGAAATGAAAAGGGCCAAGGCATTACAAGATGGATATCGAGAACAACTTCGCAAGGCCGTCACAAGCCTCGTCCGCCGGACGCAAAGGCCGGCATTACCCAGCGCCGCGTTACGTCACGTTGGTGGCCGAGTCGGGATAATCTAGGGGCAGTGTCAGCAAGCCGGCCTCGTTGGGTGTCCCCCTCGAGGAGCACAAAGGGCCCCCTCGTCGACGAAACGAGGGAGGCGTCGCGACTCACAGAATGAACAGACGGCAATGATGGCATACAGGCAGATGAGGAGAAAGCCCTCGAGCCAGTGGCTCTTGCCGTCACCAATGAGATAGTTGGTCAAGAGGACGGCGACAAACATGACGGCGACCTGGAAGAAGTCGAAGCTGAGGTTCATCTCGTCGTTGCCCTTGCCCCAACCGATGACGACGAGCAGGGGAATCAGAAACAGCGCGACCTGCATGCTGGAACCAACTGCGACGCCAATGGCAAGGTCCATCTTGTCCTTGATGGCCACGGTGACGGCCGTCGCGTGCTCGGCGGCGTTTCCCACAATGGGCAGCAGGATGAGGCCGACAAACTCGACCGAGAGCGGGCCGTCGCGGGTGACGGAATCGATGGAGTCGACCATGTACTCGGCGCAGAGGGCGATGATGGCTGTGGAGCCGGCCAGGGTGGCGAGGGCGACGAGAAAGTGCAGCTGCGGCTCCTCCTCTTCGTCGTCGTCGTCGACGTGGCCGTCCTTGTTGAGACGCGGCGGATTCATGAGCATCCTCGACAGGCGCTCGTTTTCGCTCTGGTGGGGCATGCCGTGGCCCATGAGGGAGCCGGGCATGGCGAAGCCCTGGCGAATGGCGCCGTCGCCGAGGCCGGCGCGGCTCCACGGCTTGGCCGGCACCTTTTGGCTCTGCTCGCTGAAGACGGTCTGGTGCGTCTTGAGCTGGAAGAGCAGGTAGGCGGCGTAGACGAGCAGGAGGATGACGGCGGTGCCGCGGGACAGGGCGGCGACCTTATCGCGGCCCGTGTCCTGGGCGGCGTCGAAGACGGAGGGGACAATGACGGCGGCGGCGGCGAGGGCCAAGAGCGAGGCGGCCGTCTGGGCGACGGTGGTGTTGAAGAACTGCTCTTGGCGACGCAGGCCGCCAAAGAAGAAGCAGCAGCCCATGACGAGCAGCAGGTTGGAGAGGATGGAGCCGATGAGCGACGTCTTGACAATGGCCACCTTGTTGTCGTTGAGGGCAATGATTGCGACGATGAGCTCGACGGCGTTTCCAAACGTGGCGTTGAGCAGGCCTCCCAGGGTCTCGCCGGTGCGCAGGGCAATCTCCTCGGTGGCGAAGCCCAGCATGGCGGCCAGGGGCACGATTGCGATGAAGTTGACGACGAAGACGACGACGCGGCCGACGGAGGGGACGTAGTTGAGGACAATGCCGACGGGGGCAGCAATGATGAGGACGTTGATCCACGAGCTGAGAAAGGTCCTCTGGAGCTGGTTCGCAACGGTAAAGGGCGTCTTGGGCTGGACATGGCGGATCAGGCCGTTTTTGTGGCTGGCGGCCGACTTTCTCTCGTCGTCGGGAGGAGCGGCGTCATGGGCGTGCGCGTTGACGGCCGTTGGGCTCTCGTCGTCGGGCCTCCTGTTGCGAAGGCCGGCGGCGATTCCAGGGTCGAGGGAGGGCGACTTGGCGTGTTCCTCGGGGTGCTTGGACGCGTCGGGCATAAGGCTTGTCGATTCGAGGCCGCTGGGGGTGCCGAGTCTGGGCGGCGCCGGGGCCGTGGCGGCGTGGGCTAGAGCTTCGCCATGGGGCGCCTCGACGGGCGCAGGATGCAGCCGATGGCCGCTCCACGTCTCTGCGCGCCGTATCCGGTCGCCGCCCCAAGTGACGTGGCGGAAGGGGTTCCAGGCCTGATCAGAGCTGGCGCGACTGAGGGTGTGCGCCTGGCGCTTGCTTCTGAGGTGGTTGACTGACATGACGGACGGCGCATCGACGACGAGGTTAGCGATTGATGATTAGAGAGGGGAAGAAGACGAAAAGGTGTCTCTCGTGTCTCTCTCGCCGTGACGAAAGAGGCCCAAGGAAAGAAAACGGCAAAGACTCACACGTCGACATGGCGTCGGGTCCCCCTGGATGTCGAGAAGAGGAAAAAAATGAGTGACATCGGCCCTCTTCTTGGTTCCGTACCCGCCGTCCTCTTGCTCCCTCACTCTTGTGCCTCGAAGCTCCTCTTGTGCCTCGAAGCTCCTCTTGTGCCTCGTAGCTCCTCTTGTGCCTCGTAGCTCCTCTTGTGCCTCGTCGCTCCCGTCTTTGTTTGTCTGTTTGTCCTGTGACCGACCCGTCAGGTAAGGAGAGACTGGGGACCAAGCCCAAAAAAATGGCTTGAGGATGAGCCGCAGGGGTGCGAGATCACGGGCGGCAATCGGGCTGCAGGGCCCCCGGCGCCCAAGACGTGCGTGAGTGAGCAAACAGACGGGAGCGAGGCAGCAAGATGGGAGAGGACAGGGTTGCTGTTTACTGTTATACCGGGTTTCCCGTTAGGAGTTAGTACTCCGTTGGGAGATGACTGGTATAGCGGTCTAACAGGTATGTATGTATGTACGAAGTACATACTACATACATACCCGTTGGGAACTTGGGGAGCTTCGTCCCTAAAGCTCACCAAGTTCCCAACGGTCTAACAGGGCTCTCGACCTATCGTGGGTGGTATGGAAATGACCTCGGCTCGGATTCCAGCCACCAGCAACAGCAACAGAATCAAGCAACTCCGCTTCCCCCACTGGCCCCACAAACAACAAACATCTCCGAGATTCACTCAAGCTGACTGTTTCATTCGCGTCCACATCCTCATCAATTGTTGCAATTGCCTGCCTCTCTCTCCATCTCCAGGGGAAAATGTATCGTCGAAAACGCCCCAAGACTGACTGCCCAGCAATCATCAACATGAAGACGGCAGCAAGCGAATGCAGAGCCAGAAGCAAAATATGGACGCCCTCCCAAAGCGTCCTTGCCCTCCCTCCCTTCTCCCCAAGCCAATTCCCACAGACGCCTCTAAATCCAGTCCCCGTCCAGTTCCGCGTCCTCGCTCTGCTTGCGTGGCCGTCCCCGTTTCCGCGGCTGTGAGCTGGATCGCGCCCGTTTCTTGCGTCCGCCCGGCGTCGCGCCCCCTTTGCGCTTCCTGCCCCTTTCCGCTCCCTCTCCCTCGTCCTCGGCCTCGCTCGGCGTCGCCGGCCCGTCCACGCCCATCCCCTCGTCCGCCACCTTGAACTCCTTGTCCACGTTCATCAACTCCACAAACTCCCGGCACTTGCGCGCCATCTTCTCTTCGCTCTGCAGACCATTCATGTGGGCCGCCACCTCTTCCCAGATCTTGTCCCCATGCACCCCTTGCACCTTTGTTGGCGTCTTGTTCAGGTCCTTCGCCAGCGCCTTGGCCTTGCTGTCGTGCCTGCTCGTTCCCATGCCGTAGAGCTTCCGGATATGCGTCCGCCCCTCCCAGACCAATAGCAACACCATCGACGCTGCTGCGAGTTGCCGGAGCCGGAGGGGTTCCACCGAGAGCCCGGGGCCCGCGCACTCCACAGTCTGCCCCTCGGCTGGACCCTCATCCATCGATGTTGCTCCTCCCGTTTCTGCTCCTCCCGTTTCTGCTCCTCCCGTTTCTGCTCCTCCCGTTTCTGCTCCTCCCGTTTCTGCTCCTCCCGTTTCTGCCCCTCCCGTTTCTGCCCCTCCCGCCGTCCCGGCCGGCGCGCCCGTCGAGTCGCTTGCGCCCGGCACCTCACCGCCCGGCACCTCACTCCGGCCCAGTTCGTCAATGTCCATCCACATGTTCAAGACTTCTGACTCGATGGCCTGCGCAATCGTCGCCCCCGTGCTTGCCACAATCTTCTCCATCGTATTCACAGCGCTTTGCACCTCGCCCACGGTTTGGTACTCGAAAAAGGCCACGTTCTCGACAATGAACCGCGTGAAGCCGACGTGGTGTGGTACCTCGCCCGCTACATCCAGCTTGCCCAGGTCAAAGTCCACTTGCCCGCACAGCTTTTCCAGGAAGCGTTGTCGGCTCTTCATCTTGCTGATCTTGAGCACCTCCATGAGCAAATGCAGCTTCGACTGAAACGGGTCCATGGTTGCGCCGTGTTCATCCTTGACCACGTCTCGCTGGTACGCATATGCCGACTGCACTGCCTTGACATACTCTCTCTCCAGTACCGTCTCGTGCTTCTCGTGAAGCGCGCGGTGCTCCATGTAGGCGAGTTCGGCAATCTTGCGGTTGGCCGACGTCTCCAGCGTGATCAGTGTCACGCCTGTTTCCTTGGGATGTGTCAAGCCTTGTCGGTTGATGCTGCCCAGAACCTCCATGGCCAAAAAGGCATGTTCATCCTGGCTCCCCAGCGCGATGCGTATAAAGTCCTTCATGAATCGCTGCGTCGTGGCGCTTGCCACGTCGTCAAAGTTGGTCCCGCCCATGACGGTCAGCTCCTTCTTCTTGTCCCCGGACCCGGCCTCGGCTCCAGCCTCGGAACGCTTCTCCTCCGTGACGAGAAACTCCTTGAAGGACCGGAGTATCAGCGTCTCTAGGACCGGCACCCGGTCCTGGAACACCTGCTGGAAGGCCGTGTAGACCTTGGCCAGGACGTAGTTGCGCGGCCACGATTGGCAAACCAGTCCAATTGCTTCAATGGCCGCCTTTTGGGCCCCCAGGGACTGTGGCGCAGAGGAGAACGGCGAAAGGGTATCGACTATTAATCGAGGTACCGAGTCTCCCTGCCAACGGGGAAACTTGTCCCTAAATATTTGCAGTTGCCGATCCAGGTCACAGTGCTTTCCGACACTCCCCACTATGATTGCGTAGGCACAGAGATGGGTGAGCCTCTTGTTGTCCAGCGGCCCCTTGCCAAGCCTTTGGATGCCCATCAGACTCGACGCGACGAGGTTTGCCAAGGGGGCGAAATCTTTGAGCAGCTCGCAGACGGCTTGCGCGCAGGCAATCAAGTCGTCCAAAGCGCCGCGTGACGAGATTTTCCCTATCCCTTTGAGAAGCTGGAGGCGAACCTCGGCGAGGAACTCGGAGTGGACCGTCGGCAACTGTGGCAGTACTCTCTTGTATATGACAGTCACGGCCCGAAATGCCGCCAGTTCATCGCGCCCAGTAAAGCTCGCCAGCTGCGGCTTGAGGAGACGAATCTGCTCAAGATTGAACAACTTCGGGTCGGCCTTTGCGAAGATGGTGAGGACTTGCAAGGCATCGCGTCCGGAGGGGACCGTCGTGTCCTCGGAGTCAGGATTGTCGATCAGTCCAAACATGGTCCCAACCAGCTTTGCACAAACGGAAAACGGTCTTTCCAGAGACCTGTTCTGTGGCCTGAGTATCGTCTGAAACACCTTGTCCAGGACCTCGGTGACGGTTCCCGTCTTGACTGTTTGAATAATGAGCGCCACGTGTTCCGTGAGCGACGTCTCGAACGCTGCTGTGTTTTCGTTGGAGTAGAATGGCGCAAACCAAACTTCCTCAATCATTTGCCTCGAGAGGTCGCGCACTCCTTCGTCTGGGTCCTGGACGCGGCGGAGCAGCCCGTTTGCTATAGCACTCCGCAATGCCTTGCTACGGTTGCGGAGGTAGATGTCACGAGCAAGCTTCATGGCTCGCTTCCTCACCCCGATGCCGGCGTCCTGGAACCGCTCGATGATTTTGGGAGTCAGGGATGTTTCAAGGCCGGGCCGCATCCCAATGCAGTTGCCCAGCAAGCCTAGAGCCGAGTCTCTCACCTGCGTCGAGGAGTCGCTCGAGCAGTCGAGAATCAGTTGGATGACGGTTGAATCGCCATCCAATATTGAGGGGTCCGTCTCTAAAACCTGATGGATGCTCTTCAAGCTTTTGCTTCGAACAGTTGCCTGATCGCTAGCCATGGACCCCAGCAAGATGTTGACAATCTTGGTGAATGCTTCGCACAAGGGTGATCGCAAGAGGATGATTGAGTAGGCGAACCTGGCCTGGCTTGCCGTCACGGCTTTGAATGTGTACTCGTGGGATAGCCATTGTCGGTCATCAATCATCATCCTCAGGCGGTAAGCCAATCGTCCAAGTTCCATGTCTCGCTCGCTGTCGTCCTCTTGAAGAGAATCGTAGCCGGCGTGGGTCTTGCTCCCCCAGTCTGTGATGAGATGTGAAACCGCACTCGCTAGGTGGGCGTCCTCGGAGCAGCGCCTCTGCAGGTATTCCAACGTAGCCCGGTAAGGTCCAGACCAGGCAAGGATGTGTTCGATCTGGCTCTTTTGCTCGAGAACGTGGGTCGCCAAGTCCGAGAGATACTGCGATAATTCGCCCGCGTCGCTGCCTTCAAAAGAGCTCGCAGTTCTCTTGACGTGCGATCGAAGGCGCGAAATCGCGGCGCTCATAGCTCCCAACAATTCCAGCGCCATGTTCTTCGCAGGGGCAGCAGTCTTGCCCGCCTCGAACAGCTGTACCATCATGAACATTAAGAGCCGAAGTAGGAGCTCGGCTGACGGCCAGTCGGGTGAGTCGAGGCACGTGGTGAAGTCATCGACGAAGAGATCCAAGAGGTTTCTGTACGGCGTGTCTCCAGACTTTGTCGAGCCTATGGCCCGCTTGACGATGAAATTGATCACATAGGATGCGTTGCGACTCGCCGCCTCGTTCAAGGGTGCTGCACTTGCTTCCAGCTCTTGGACAGCCACGGCATGCTGCTGAGCGCCCTGCTCTTCCGTCGTGATTGTTGACGAAGCCTGATTTCTTTTCGAGATCTGCGGCTCCTCCCCCTCGGGCGCCTCGCCGTCGTTTAGGCTTCGTAGAATGGCAGCCCGCCCGCTCTCGTCGTCGAAGCTCACTCTCCCAGAGCTCGCCTGGATCAAGCGCATGATGAGCGCCGAAACTGGTTGAATGCTGCCACCATCGGAGAGCTTGAATTGCCTGGAGCTCTGCTTCCCCACAGGAAGTTTTTCAAGCGAGGTCAAGATGTCGTCGATAATGCCTTGCCTCTGCTCCGGCTTGATGAGGAAAATCTGGCAAAGCAAGTCCATGGCGACAGACCGAATGCCGTCGAATTTCTGCACGCCAATGGCCGAATCCCTTTCGAAGTAGGCATTCTCCACGAAGATGAGTTTCGACGCAGTGTACTCGAGTGTGTTGATGACAGACTCTGAGAGTTCGATTTTGGTGACCAGCTCGGCAAGCAAGGCAAACAGCTTCTGGCAGCAGACGAAAGCAGACGAAACAGCCTTTTTGTGTTTCTGGACAATCTTGAAAAGGCTCGCCGTCGGCCCCGAGTTGCGGAGTTCAACCAGTGGAATGACCAAATCTTCCGTTACGGCCTTGAAGAGGTCAACACAGCGCTGGATGGTCGCCTCAGAGTAGATCTGCTTGTCTTCACGGCCGCCTGAAAGGATGCGCAAGCATGTGCGTGCAGCTTTGAGCGCTGTCTCGAGCTCGGATAGTTGTCGTATCCAAGACTCAAAGCCGCCCTCATCCCAGCTTTCGTCGATGCGAATTTCCAGGCCATCCACTTGCTTCAGGCTCGAGTCGCTCAGCTTCATGATATTGAGTAGACTCTCCAAGGAGACGCTGTTGAAGCATTTCAACATGATCACCTTCTGAATCGCGCCATGCATCTTTTGTTGTGTCGCGGATGTCATGGCGGGTTCTTGATCAGTTGTCAGAGCCACAATGTGCTCGGCTCCCGGCTCCATCGCCAGGGCGTTTCCCACAGCCGTGAAGACGGTTCGCAGCAGCGTTTCGAGTGCATCTAGCGCGGCCTCGCTCCTCTGACGCTGGTCTAGGCTCGTGACGGTGACACCCTGGCTGTGGGCGAAGTCTTCGTTTTCGTTTCGCCGGGCTGAGAGACTGTGCGGAGCATCTAGAGACTCGGCGATTTCAAGATACTCTTCTCTTTTGATATTAGCGGGAGGTAGCACGATGCTGAAGGCGGAAATCTTGACGCTCGATGGCAATTTGTCTGCGGGGGTTGTTGTGCGGCTTGTCGATTTGGGGAACTTGACCTCGATCGTGTCCTGAGCTTCGTCCGCCACCTTGGTTTCGGACGGGGCTTCGGGTTCGACCGGGACTTTGACTTCGATCGTAAGCTCTTGCTGAGCAGGCGCCGTCTTCACCTCCTGCGCCCGGTCCAGGCCCACGTCGACATACGTTGACGGGTCAAAAGTCCTTTTAGAGGGTATGGCCACTTCGATCCTAACTGAGGGGGACCTATACGCCTCGCGTGGTTCTGTACGAGACCCGTATGCCTGAGATGAGGTGGTGGAGCCGTGAGACGGGGATTCCCTGTTCGGCCTGGGAGGTTGGTATGTCTCGCCGTTGATAAACTTGGGACTCGCGGTGTTGGCCTTTGTCGATTTGAAGAAGCTTCCGACTCTATCGTAAACGCTCTTCGTGATCGGGGAGAGGCCTTGCGACAGGCTGTTGCCGGGAAGTGAGCGGGACAGGCCCCCAGGCACAGCTGGGAATTTGCTGCGAGTGGTCAGCAGATGCCGTGACGCACGGCGCGGGCGGGCAAAGACGAACTAGTGGGTTCTCTGCGACGGCTTCAGGTCATGTAGCACGTAGTCAGCCGTCTGCTTGAGGCTCCTCGATCCTTGCGGATGAATCGTGGCCTCGCTGTTCACTTTATCATATTCGTCTCGCGGGAAGAGATCCGAGATGCGCAAGGCAGGCGAGCCTGATCCGAGGCTGGGGTCTGGAATAATATCTAACACTAGTGTCAGGTCATGGGTTTTGTGGGACCGGACGCTCGATGGGAGGCGTGCGGTTACTGACCGGGGAGAAAGGGGACCGTCGATGTCTGCGGGGAAAATGGCAAGGACTCTTGCAGCGTGAACGGCCGCAATATGGAAGAATGGGGTTGCGCCGAGCCCTGGTAGGCATCGACCCCATTTCTCGGACCATTTGCGGTTTGTTGCTGCATATCTGTCATATTGTCGGTCGTCACAATAGCAGCTCCCACGCTTCAGGCATGGCCGACGGGTTCTCGTGGCCGGGCAGGTCGCCTCGGGGGCTCGGCACGGCACGGCAGGTGGTTCGGCTTGGGCTCCGTGGAAGAAACGGGCTGGGCATGAAAAGCCTTTGCTCAGCGAGTCACCCCGAAGTCCACTGAGGACGGGAAAGTTGCCGTCAGTAGGATGAGGTTGTTCGGCGCATCGTCGGTCCGGCGTAGTGCTTGGTTTATGGAGGGTGACTTCAAGAAGCAGCAGCCTCGCGCATATAAGGTGGGTCCCTGCATAGCACCCGTCCACTCAGCGGCGAGGCACAGCCCCACTGTGCCTTGTCGCCGCCACAAGGGACAGATATTTGACACGGCACGATGGGGCGCCAAAAGACCTCTGGTTGATCATTTTCACCGGCTACATAGGCATCATTTCCACCACCTCAAAGGGGGGTTTCGAGGCCGCTTTGTCCCTGCCCAGCAAGCTCGAGGATGCTTCAACCGTGCTTCTCGACGATGTACCCAGGGAACAAGTCGACCAAGCTGGAGCCAGATGCCTCCGTTTCCCCTCGAAAAGAAGCCACAATCGCGAACGCAGGGTACGAAACGACTCGAACTCTGCTTGAGAGCATGCATGGCACGCGGCCAATGCCCCGTGTAGGGCCGAAGACCTGCCGATTGCAAGCGCAGGCTCGGCGCGACATAAATGTGCATTGCCGTGATAGCAGCATGTCGTCTCCCGCGAGCGCGCATCTCATTGCGGAAGCCATGCCTCCCGGAGCTCGCATATCGGCTGTGGGCACGGAAGTAGCCGAGCGGTTACTTGCAGGCTTTCGAAGTTTCCCAATCCGTGTCCCTAGGCGGTAGCACTTGCGACTTCCGGGACCAGTGCATACTCGGTGTCTGCGCTTCTCTCGTACTCGGCCATGTCCAACGCGACGACGACGCTCTCGCGAACCACCTTTTCCTTGTCATGAATAAAGCTCTTCAGGGTCTCCTCGACGCCCTCCTCCTCGCCCAGGCTGCCGAGGGCCTCCGCAGCCTCGTGCCGGACCATGCTTGCCTCATTCACATCACTGAGGGCCTCGGTGAGGGCGGGGATGGAAGCTGGATGTGACAGCTGCCCGAATACAAAGGCAATCTCATGCCGGAACAGCGCGGACTCTTCCTTGAAGCCCTTGGCCAGCGCGTGAACTGCAGGGACGGCCGTGGGCGCATCGGGGGGGGAAGCAAGGTCTCGGAGAGCAAACATTGCGCGGTACCGCAGAAACAGCGGCAGGTTGACGTCCATAAGCTGCTTGGCGAGGTCGTCGACGTTTTTTTCGGATTCAGGCATAGGTGGTGCGGGATCGACAGAGGCAAAGTCGCTAACTCGAGTCAGTCATGGTGCACGTAGAGCGCTGGGGCAAGACTGGCCAACCTCTGTCGCAGCTTCTCCTGTAATCTCTCGTCGGAATTCTCCCACTGTATTCTGTCGATGGCGATCTCACAGGTCTCCTTGACGACAACGTCCTCGCCCTCGCGGTCCCGGAAGTGCTTCAGCAGATCCAGGTCGTCGGCCCTTCCAAGAGCGCCAAGAGCCTCGGCGGCCTCGTGCCGGCACATTGGATCCTCCTGCAGATCGGAGAGTACATGGCGCAGCGGTTTGACGGCGGCGCCGTTGCCAGTTTGCCCCAGGCAGTAGGCCAGCTCGTGCTTGAGCAGCGCCGACGGCGACGCAAAGCCAGCTGCGATGGCATCGATGGCGGCGATGGCATCTTCGCCCTCGGACGTCTTGGCCAGGTGTTTGAGCGAGAAGAGGGCTCGAAACCGGACCGGCAGAGGCGTAGACTCTGAGCAGAGGCTCTCCCTCAAGCTCTTGGTAGCATCGGCCATCTTGTTGAATGGGGTGGGACGAAATGTCGAGCTGCGCGAAAAAAAATGAGGCGCTCGACCCCACCAAGACCATTCATTTGAGTTTGTAGGTTTATATAAGTAAATTTGGCATGGCTTTGTCAGTCACCATGGGAAGCGGATCACCGCCTCAATCGGTTCCATGGTCTAACGGTTATGACTGCGGATTCTGAAGATGTATTCCGCCAGCGAGGGTTCGACTCCCCCTGGAACCTTCTATTTTTGCTGCCTGCCAGGCGTCGTCTGCTTGCTAGTGCGTGGCGTGTCAGTTTTTGCTCTCATGCCTGAAAAAAACTTTGCAGCCGATCGCCCAAGAACCAAGACAAGCGGCAAGTCTCGATCGCTCTAATAAGCCTACCCTAGAGATAGAGCCAGTCGAATAATACCTAGACGTTCGGCTTTTCTCACCGAATACCGATGACTTATTAGGCGCTTGGATTGTGATCGCAAAATGCATTATTAAGCGGGCACAGAGTAGAGTCACCAGCACACCTACTTGTCGCCGACGCAGGCAACCACCCTCCCTAACATCACAACCACCAGCTACAATGGCCCCCTCTCTCGAGGAGCCGGAGCCCGTCGAAGAGGTCCTTGCCGACCCCATCATGCAAAAACCCCAGCTCGTGGCCCCGGAACCGGAGCACTGCCCCGGGCCCGAGTCCCAGCAGGCCGGCAAGGCCGACTCGTGCGCCGGATGCCCGAACCAGGCCATCTGCGCGGCGGCGCCCAAGGGCCCGGACCCGGACATTGCGCTCATCTCGGCGCGCCTGGAAAACGTCAAGCACAAGATCCTCGTGCTCAGCGGCAAGGGCGGCGTGGGCAAGAGCACCTTTACCTCGCTGCTGGCGCACGCCTTTGCGACCAACCCGGACAGCGTCGTGGGCATCATGGACACGGACATTTGCGGGCCGAGCATCCCCAAGATGATGGGCGTCGAGGACGAGACGATTCACGTGAGCGGTTCGGGCTGGTCGCCCGTCTGGGTCATGGACAACCTCGCGGTCATGAGCATCCAGTTCATGCTGCCCAACCGCGACGACGCCATCATCTGGCGCGGGCCCAAGAAGAACGGGCTCATCAAGAAGTTCCTCAAGGACGTGGAATGGGGCGAGCTTGAATTCCTGCTCGTCGACACGCCGCCTGGAACGAGCGACGAGCACCTGAGCGTCAACTCCCTTCTCAAGGAAAGCGGCATCGACGGCGCCGTCATGGTCACCACGCCACAAGAGGTGTCGCTACTCGACGTCCGCAAGGAAATCGACTTTTGCCGCAAGGCGGGCATCAGGATCCTGGGCCTGGCCGAGAACATGAGCGGCTTTGTGTGTCCCAAGTGCAAGGTCGAGAGCCAGATTTTCCGCCCCAGCACCGGCGGTGGCAGGGCGTTGGCTGCCGAGATGGGCATTCCCTTCCTCGGGGCCGTACCGCTGGACCCGCGCATCAGAATGGCCTGCGACTACGCAGAGAGCTTCTTCGACTCGTTCCCAGACAGCCCGGCCTGTCTGGCATTCAAGGAGGTGGTCAAGGGGGTCGCGGCCCAGCTGGGACTTGACGCGCGAAGCGTGCTGCCAGACGACTGAATATACAATGGACATGATGGACCCCCTGGACACCCCCCAGCTGCTGTAGCTGGCGACCATCGCACGCACAACCTGGCCGGCTACAAGATCACGATGGCCCAGATGCCAGCTTGACAGGTATCTCTTCCAGATCCTCGGCCGATTCTATATCAAAGACGCGGCCCACCTCGCTCGTATTCCGCACCAGCTCCTTGGCGCCGGCATATATCATCCTCATATCGGCGTTGCAGGTCGTCGGCAGATAGTAGAGCAGTACGTATGGCACCGACATCCGGCCATCGGGCTGCATCGCATCGCAAGATTAGCCACGAGCGCACATCGGCTCGGCTCGGCGCGGAATCGAACGCACCAGGGTGAGCGGGTAGCTCAGGAGGATATAGCGAGGCGAGTGGTCCGGCAAATCATCCCCTATTTCCTCCAGGGACTTGTACACCGTCTTGCCGTCGTCTTGGCGGATCTCGTACGTCTTCTTGTCGATCATGTCTGGGTAGGAGGGCGTGCCGAAGCGAGTGTCAGCTAGGTCAGGCCAGCCGGTAGCTGGAGCGTCCATGAAAAATCAAACGTACATATGACTGCCTGAGGATCTTTGGCCCGCGAAGTTGTCAGGCGGAATTTGCGCAAGTGATCTTTGGTCTCCTGCGAGAACTTGTAGAGCCGCGCCTCGGACGCCTGGGAAGCTCTCGGTCAGCCGCGCGCCGGCCGCGGAGGAGGCGGACATGGTACCATTGTGTACAGCCTGGAGTCACCGAGACTGATGCTTGTATGTACCTGTTGTCTTGCGGTGAAAGGGCGAAACGGACCGTGGTCTTGGGCAGCGTCGTCGCGGACGCTCAACGGGGTACGGATATCTGAGTGTTTCGGGATCAAAAGTCCGTCGGCCCCCGCCAAGCCAAGTGCCTGGCCATAGGTACTTGGCTCGTGTACTTCGTACAGGGACCCCGCGTCCGGAGTCTGCTAGCAGGTACTTGCACGTCCGGGCCCGGCTGCAGCTGCGGATTGTACTCTCCATCTCCCCATATTGTGGCCGTCTCTGGGCTTGATTGCGTCATGAAGCACCCCGGGCAATCATCCAACCTTGCTCCGTATCGAAACGCTGCTCTTTCCGACATCCGACTGGCCTACTACTCGCTGCCTCCTCTGCCGACTCTACACCGTGTCGGGATCCATGCTGTCTAGGCTGTCCCACGCAGCGAGGCACTTTCCACGTCCCTCTCCCTCGTCGATTGCTCCGACCTTGGCGAGGATGGCGTCGGCGAATGAGCGCAGCTCGCGCACCGTCCACACCGCGGCGTGCCTCATCATTGGCGACGAGGTCCTGGGCGGAAAGGTAAAAGCCGTTGAAGTAGCTGGAATTGACAGAAGCGCGTGCTGACGCTCCCCGAGACAGTAGATGTGGGTGGACACGTCCAATAACATGCCTCACGTTGAGGAGCTCGAGCATTGACGTTAGCAGACCAACTCGGCGTACATGGCCAGATGGTGCTTTTCTCTGGGTGTTGTAAGTCAGAAAACGAGTCATGGTTCAGGCGCGTGCTCACACCCGCCCAGCGCCTGCAGCGAATCGAGGTGATTGAGGACGACGAGAGTGATATTGTAGAGGCGGTTCGTCGGTTGAGCCATCGTTATGACTTTGTCGTCACAAGGTACGAATACCGGTAACCAATAAACCTTGGGGCTGCTAGATACTGACGAGACTCTCCAGTGGCGGGATTGGTCCAACGTGAGCATACAGCCGCTTCCCTTTGCGACATGAGCGAAGCGTTCCTGACCCATGGCCTGCCCAGGCACGACGACATCACCTATCAGTCCATTGCCAAGGCGTTTGACCTGCCCCTCAAACTTCACAAGGAGGCGTTTGAGAAGATGAAGAAGCTGTCAAAGCCTCATCCTTCTCAGCCAGCCTTTAGCTGGGACACCGACTCACCCGCCCTCAAAGCCAAGCTGCGCATGGTTGAGCTGCCGACGGACGAGTCTCGAGACATTGGGAAGCAATTCATCTTTCCCCATGAGGACCTTTGGGTCCCCGTCGCCGTCGTCAACGGGAACGTCCATGTTCTTCCGGGCGTCCCGAGGCTCTGTAAGCGATGGCCCAGGAGATGTGTGACAGGTATTCTGACGAGACGGCAGTTGTGAAGCTACTCGACGGACTGAAGCCGCACATCCTCCCGAGACTTGTGGACCCGGAAGGCAAGGGGATTACGAGGGTGCTAATATCGACGCCTCTGGCCGAGAGCGAGATTGCCGCCTATCTCACGGAGCTCGCAGCCAAGGTCGAACCCAAGGGCGTCAAGGTCGGGAGCTACCCACGGTGGGGCAAATCACGAAATACGGTTTCACTCGTCGGGAGGTGAGTCGTCGTGTCCCACGTGAATCGTTTCCTCTCTGCCCTCATCAAAGTCCTCTTCAGTACCCACCCCCCTCCTGCACTCTCTGGCACAGAGCTGACGAGGCGCCACGGACAGAGACCGGGCGTTCCTGGAAAGCATAGTGGGCGAGGTGGCAGAGAATGTCCGGGGCAAGCGGATCACGGCCGAGAGCGACGATGACGAGGCCGGCAACGGGACGGACAAGGATACCTGAAGGGCATTATATGTCCGGGCCTGGCAGGAGACGGACCCGACGTGGGGCGCCGACGGACTCGCGGCATCCACGGCGTTGACGAATCCTACCGTAGAGGTGTATGTAGTACCTGTCGGTAGCCTCTGGGCCGACTGACTGCTGACGCACCACGCAACGCAAATGGGCCGCGCCATGTGGTTGCAGTCGACCGGTCAGCCTTGCCAAATCAGCTAATTCGTGAGAGCTTTTCCGTCGGCTTCGAACTCGTCAAGGGGCCCCTCGTCAAGGGCAGCCGTCTGGTCGGATTTGCCGATCGTTTAATGCTTGCGAGTGTGATGGGGAGATGCCAGGGATCCCTTGTCAGCCAATTTCGCCGTGAGCCGTGAGCTCCCATTGCTTGACCAGCTTCTCCCACCTTTCTGCGTGCCATATGCAAGCGCCGAGGAGCGACGTCGACGGCGTGACGTCTGCATACAATGTATGTATGTAAGCAAGCTGCGATGGAGCAGCGTCCCTATGCAGCATCTAGGCGGGAAGCCGCTGACGGTGATGACTAGAGGTAGGTAATCTGCCGTGCCATATCCCCCTTGTACGGGGGACGGAGTTTGGGCACAGCATGCATGGTGCCAAGACGAGCACCGCATCGGCGGACTTGATTTGCCGAGTTGATAGCGGTGCTGTAGCTGCAGCTCGGGGCGGGTGCCTGGCGGTGGAGGAGAGCATTCATTCTAGAAGAACGACGACGTGCGCCTACCCCTGGCCGGGGGATGTTGCTAGGCCAGTGCCCCCGTTCTTGGTTCTTGGCTAGATGCAGCAATTTGGGAGGCGTCGAACGATATGCTCTCCCCCCCCCTGGTTGGCCCCTGTGAATAGATGAGGGACAATGGGATTGGCCCTCCCTCGTTCCCTTGGTGACATGGAGTCTCTCTCCAAGGACTGGCGGGAGCTGACGGTAGAAAAAAGTTGGTGGACGAGAACGACTCTGGTGATGGTTCTTGTAGGCGCGCCAATGGTGGAGCAGGGCAGCTCCATGCAGTTCCTTCCTCGTGGAGCCGGAGCGAGCTTCACCTTGGTCACTTGTCATGGGTACTCTTTGGTGGTGTGGCTTGCATAAGATATGCATGTGCTCAGACCGGCGGCTGGGATTCGAAGCCCGCAGGTTAAAGCGGCACCAACGGTACGGTAGGTATCATGACGCTGTCTTATAATATTAACTACAGCTTCTCTGTGCTTTCTTCGTCTTTTGCTCGGAGCCATCTCCGCGGGCCGACTCGGGCAGACACTGTGCCGGGTACCCAGCCAGACATGTCTTGCCAGCCAGCAGGGACGACGCCAAGAAAGGGATATCAACGAGTAGGTACTCTTGCGGTTCTTGCGAGTGAGCACCTACATATGATAATGTACTTGGCACCTACTTGGTTGATCCGAAGACTGAGGGAAAAGGCGGCACGCTTTGTTCTAGGTCGGGCCAGCCTCTCTTTCTGTATCCGTAAGGCCTTTCAAAGGTCGGATCAGGTGCACAACAGAGAGTCTCGGGGCTTCCTGCTGGGAAGCTTCGTTAAGACTATGTTCTATGTGTTGTTAATTGACTAGCTAAGGTTATAGGCGCTTAGGGCTTTAGGGAAAACCCTGCAGCGGGGCGCTAACTAATGCGCCTACCTAATAGGATCCTTAATACCCCTTTGCTTAAACAAGCAGTCCCTTACTTACTAAAGCAATTAATAAAACCTAAATAGGAAATAGTGCATCGGTATATACGATATAAAATAATAATAAAAATACCCTTAATCCTCTATTATATAGTAGTAGCGGCTTTTAAGCGCTCGCGATCCTTCTTTAATATCGTACGGCTTGCGTACTATAAGCTATAGACCGGGTGTCTATCGCGACTATACGTAGGGAATAGATTTATTCCGTTATACCTACTAAGAAGGCCGAATCCTCTTAAAGACGCGAGAGAGTAAGCATTGCCTAGATAAGCGGCCGTAATAGCCTAAGGACCGTCGTAGTAGGGTTTATGCTTTTAGATGCGCTAACGCACTCGTAAGACTTAATCTCCCGGCGCGTATACGCGGATTAGTCCCTTACGTTCCTATAAGTAAGCTCGTATATAAGCGCGAGCGGCTTTAAGGCTAGTAATATATCCTCGTGCGATAGGAGCAGGATATTATTGCATAAGTTCTTAGGCTTACGCGATATCTTCCTCTACTATAGGATCGCGGGTATAAGCTACGTACGTAGCTTTATAGTACTGCTTTAAAGGCTAGGTTCTATATAATAAGAAGAATAAGCTATACCTATACGGTTTAGGTTAGCGGTTATATAGGTAAACTACGCGCATTAAGCGCTATACTAATAGTATAGAAGGATTATTAAGATATAAGCGGTAGATAATAGCCTTAAGCACTTTGTTCGCTTATTCGACCTTTCTATTCCCGCGAGGTCTAGTAGGTATAACAGGCTTAACGGTTATATTAAAACGCTTATAATAGTCTAAGGCTTATTACTTAGTAAAGCAACCTATATTATCGCTAATAATCTTACGTAGTAGGCTAAATCGTGTAATAATAGTCTATAAGACTAGGATTATTCCCTCGAAGTCTATAGACTACGTAATAGTAGAGATAAGCCAACCGGTTGCGTACTCTACGGCGTTAAGCAGCTATTGCCCTTTATACCTTATATAGTCGATAGCCTACCTTATTAAGGGCGGCATAAGTGCTAAAGGCATTAGGTTAAAGAGCGTTAGGTCTAGCGGCTTTATAAGTTAATAGGACTAGCAACGGCGAATAGCTTCGTAAGCTACGAGCGGGAGCTTAAGGTACTAATATCTTATAGATAGATATTATATAACGTAGCTAATAGTGCTATGCCTTAAGGCCTTATATGCTTACTTAGCTATATCTACGAGAGCGTTATACTTTAGTACTAGTAGTAGTATAATTACTCTTATAGGGTTTAGCGGCTCGCTAAGGGGAAGGGAACGCTTATTCTAGCGAATGCGGTATAGACTGCCCTTTAACTTATAGAAGTATATATTCGCTTAATACGGCGTAATATTCGGCGGTAGAGCTTCTCTAGACGTAAGGAATTCGAAGATTGCTTATAAATTAATTCGTGCTAGCTATTCTAGTCGAATAACAAGCTCTATAGCGTTAGGAGCGGCGTTATCGGCTTTAGGCGTAGGTTTAAGCGCTATATCGTATATAGGATCGTCTTTTAGGATCGTTGCTAGCTTATCGTTATCGTTAATCGCGGCTATCCTCCCTTCGTCGGCGTTATAAGCAGTATCCTTATTATATAGCGGGTAAAAGAGATAATCGGCGAGTATATTCGCTTTACCGCTATAATATACGATCTTAATATTATAGTATTCGATAATATCGAGGAACTAAATAATTTATATAGGTTAGTCTATCTTAGTATAAAAAGTCTTAAAAGACTTATAATCTATAATAATAGTAATATCCGTGCCTTTAACCTAATGCTTTTAATATTATATAGCTATTATAATCCCTAAGAGCTCGCGTTCTTACGTAGAATAACGCTACTACGTCTTAGTAAGCTTTTTAGAAAAGTAGGCTATTAGGTAAAGGTAGGAACGCTCTTTACTACCCGTTAGGTATATATACGGCTATAGAAGAGCTACGCCTATATATTTCCTAAACGCGTCGCTCTTAATAATTACAGGAAGCATTTAGCTAAACTTAACGAAGACTAGTGTTATTATAATAATATTACGGATCCGTTCTTAAGTAGCTTTAGCTTCCGTAGTTAAGGTAATAAGGAAGTTCTTACTACTAAGGGACTATTCGATTAATAGGATAAATAGGTCCGAAAATTTCAGGATTAGTATACGTAGGTATCCGGCTATATAAATAAAAGCGCGGATTTCCGTAGTAGTCGTAGGCATTAAGCGGTCGCGAATAGCGGCAATCTTAAGAGGATCTACCCGAATGCCTCTAAAATAGACGATAAAGCCTAAGAATACACCTATATCGACGAAGAGCTTTATCTTCTTAGCGTTTAAGAGTAGGCCGTACTTAACGGCGTAGGCGAAGAAGGCAAGCAAGCGTTTGTAAAGCTATTCGACTATATCGGCCTAAAGGCATATATCGTTAAAAAGACTAGCGGCAAACTTACGCAGCGGCTATAAAACTTCCTCTATAAAAGCTTAGAAAGTAGCTAGGGCGTTCGTAAGGCCTATAGGTATAACTTCCTATTCGTATAGGCCGAAAGGCGTAACGAAAGCAGTCTTCTCGCAGTCTTTTAAAGCGATATAGATATACTAAAACCCGTCTTATAGGTCGATAAAAGCGTAGTAATAGTAGCCGGCTACGCGCTAGATTTTATCTATAGTATTTAAGAGAGGATGCATATACTTCTTCGTTAAGGTATTAAGTATACGGTAGTTAGCGTAGATACGCTTAATTACTTACCTATAGGCATTATACTATAGGCCTATAAGTGCCTTCTTTAGCGTTAATAGTAGAGGAGACGACTATAGGCTAACGGACTTTTAAATAATACTCCTTTTATATTTCTTAATAAAATCCCTAATAGCTTATGCCTACGAAAGACTATAGCGTTAAGGAGCCTATCGTATAGGTATACTATTACCTATATTAATTCGATAGACTATTTGTGCTAATTTTTCTATACGTTATAGCGATACGTTGAAAAGCTCTAGGAATTTTGCGAAGTAGATATCTATAAAGCATTTCGCCTATTCTAGCGTATCGGCGTAAAAGCAGATAGTATGCGTAAGAGTAGGTTAAACGTCGGTCGAATTAGCGAAAATAGCTATAGAGAAAACATTCGACGGCCGCGGCTATAATAAAGGCTTGCCCTTAAGATTGCGAAGTCGTATAGCGCCGTTGCTTTTATAAGCGACTCTAAGGGCGTAAAAGATAGATTATCTAAAGGTTAAGTTACCGGGGAAAGTCCCGTTAAGGACGATACCGTAAGAGAAGGCAACCGAACTAGTTTAATCGTCGTTGCCTTACTATTATATAGCGATAACGATATCGTCTTAAACGCTTAGTCTAGGAATCCCTCCTATCCCTTTTATAGTAGAGGCGACTTAGTGTTATAGGCTGCGCTATAGTATATACTACGGCTATACCGTAGTAAGCGCTTAGGTCAGCCGCTGCGTAAGCCCGGTATTAAGCCGGCTACTAGCACGTATAGCCTAGTAATGCCCTAGACAAGGGCACGGTCGGGCCGATATAAGGCCTATATAGGGGTAAGGCGTATATATAAAACCTACGGGAAGGGCAAGCTATAGCGGGCTTTTCTTCCTCTCCTCCTTAGCTTTAGATAGTTAATTATCTAGCTACGTAGTGTTAAGTTAAACCTTATGCCGGCCCCTTATATATCTAAAGCTCTTATAATAGACGCCGTAATAGTAGATAACCGCGCCGATACTAATATAGCGTAGGCCTTAGACGAGATTACGCTTAGGGCTAAGTTAGATCGAATTCGGGAGGTATAGGCAGCCGCTATAAAGCGCGTCCGAGCAGTAGACGTAATATAGTAGGAAGCAATTATAAGGTTAATAAACGTTATCTTATCTCTTATAGAACGGCTAAATTAGATACCGCCGACCGCCTCCGCCCTTAATATAACCTTAAATCCGTCGATAATACTACTTAACGTAGGGACGGAGAATGCCTAGCTCTTGCCGAAGACCCCGCTAAACCGGAAACTACTCCTATCGAAGAGTAAGTTCGACGGCTAGCGGCGCTACTACACCGCGTAGTTATACTAGATAAAGGAGAAATACGAGTTAGACTAAGGCTTCTTCCTAACTAACCGGGAGATCTTTTATTTAATCTATATATGCCTAAACATATCGCCCTAGCAGACTATAGCGACCTTCTATAGCTAGGGCGACGTATACTAGTACGACCTAGTAAAATTCCTAGAATACCTTAATAGCGTATACTTTAACGTAGACCTCTAGCTATAAGCTACGACGGCCTTACGTACTATAAAGTAGGGCGACTATTAGACCTTTACTACCTTTATGCCTAAGTTCGAATAGAAGCTAGTAGAAGCCGGCGGCAGCTCGTAAGAGCCTAAGGTAAAGATTATCTTCCTTAAGGGCACTCTAAACTTACGCCTCTATATAGCCTTAGTAACCGTAGAGCTACCGAGGGATAGCTTCTATAAGTTCTATATAAAGGTAGCCTAAATCGCGGCTAAAATCAAGCGCTTGTATAGCGCCCCTACCTAAAGGGGCGGCCGCGGCCGTAGTTATCTAATTGCAGAAGGAAACGGCCGAGATACCGAGGGCAATACTACGATAACGGGAGTTAGAGGGGTTAGTGCCCCTTATAGTAGCGGTGCCGTCCGGGGCGGTAGAGGCCGAGGCAAGGGAAAGTCCTTATTAAGGTCGGGAGCTTACTAAGTGTGCGCTAAGACCGGCTACCGGGCGTTTAAGTATCCGGATAAGAAAGGTAGAGGCCTTTAATAAACGCCTCTAAGGGTCTAAGGCATATAGCCGTAAGGCGAAGTTATCGGGGAGGTAGATAATAGTAACGACTTAGGAAACGAGTAACCCTTTAGTAAAGTTAGGCTAGGAGGGTAGACGAAGCGGTCTAGCGGGAGTAGTAGAAGGCGAAGGGCTATATAACGATAAAGCCTATATTAATACCTATTAAGATAGATAAGGTAAACGACTTTCGCGCTTTTATTAACTTAGGCTATAATTGCTATACTATAGTCGACCTTAACGTCGTAAGATAGCTTAGGTTAAAGTATATAGAGAAGAAGGAGAGGGCATTACTGCCCTTCTTAGACGATATAAAGCTTATACGCTCTAAAGGTATAGTTTACTTCGATATAGATATTAACGGCATTAAGGAGCGTATCTTCGCTTATATCGTTTAAGGCCTTAGCTAAGACGTATTCTTAGGCCGCTTTTAGATAAAAAGGAACTATATTACCTATATCGCAAAGAATAACACGATCTAGCATAGGAAGGCCGATATTTAGATTCGATTATTAGGCTAGGCTAAGCCGGCCTAGATCTAGCGCCTAAAATACGCAAAGCTAGTCTCGGCGTCGGTATTCGCCGCTAAGATAAGACGGCTTAAGCGGCGATAAGGAGATATAGGCGTAGTAAAGGCGATCTTATTAAAGGAGATTAAATAGGCGTTAGAGCTAAAAAAGCCGGTTAACCTAGCGGACTATATCCTAGCGGACTTGCTTTAGGACTTCCTTAACCTCTTTACGCTAGATAAGTCTATAATACTACCGCTATTCCAGCCGGGGGTAGACTATAAGATCTATTTAGAGCTAACCCTAAAGGGCGGCGAGCTACGTCTGCCTTAGGGCCTATTGTATAATATATTAAGAGAGGAGTTACTAATCCTAAAGAAGACGTTAATAGACCTCCTCGACTATAGATTTATCTAAGCTAGTAGCTCGGCGGTAGCGGCGTTAGTATTATTCGTAAAGAAGCCTAATAGGGGCATTCGGTTCTACTATAACTACCGGGCCCTTAATAAGATTATAAAATAGGATCGGTACGCGCCGCTATTAATCGCCGAGACGCTTAATAACTTAGCGAAGGCGAAGTAGTTTACTAAGCTCGACGTCGTCGCGGTGTTCTATAAAGTCCGTATTGCCTAAGGCTACGAGTATAAGACCGCCTTTCGCATACGGCTAGGTCTTTTCGAGTAGAAGGTATGCCCGTTCGGGCTTACTAAGACCCCGGCAACCTTCTAACGATATCTTAATTCTACGCTTTAGCGGTTCCTTAACGACTTTATTACGGTGTTTATAGATAATATCCTCGTTTACTCCTTTAGGTCGAAAAAGGACTACTAGCAAAAGGTCCGCCTTATGCTTAAGACGCTTAGCGATATAGGGTTATACCTAGACCTAAAGAAGTATAAGTTTTACGTAAAATAGGTAAAATACCTTAGCTTTATTATAACGGCCGGACGGGGAATTAGTTATAACCTAGATAAGCTTTATATTATCCGCGAGTAAAAGGTACTAACTAACGTACGGGGCTTACGAAGCTTCCTTAGATTCGCTAACTACTACTATATCTTTATTCCGCTTTATACGTATATAGCTTAAGCCTTAGATACGTTATATAAGAAGGGGGTATAGTTCCGGTAGGGGGCGGTCGAAAAGCAAGCGTTCTTCTATCTAAAGCAGTTATTTTATAAAGCGCTAGTCCTCGCGTAGTAGGATCCCTCGCTAGAAACGTTCCTTAAGACCGATAGTTCTAGCTTCGCTATAGGTAGCGTGCTAATATAGGTTAGCTATAATAGGATGTAATACGTAGTCTAAAACTTCTTTAAACGGATAAACCCTACCGAGTTTAACTACGTAATCTACGATAAAGAGATGCTAGTAATTATCCGCTGCCTAGCCTTTTAGGGGGCTAAGCTTTAGAATAATCGGCGGTTTACGATCCTTATAGACTATAATAACCTAAAGTACTTTATAATAAAGCGGACGTTAAACAAGCGCTAAAGTCGTTAGGCCTTAGAACTTTTAATCTATAATTTCATACTAACGTACCGTCCGGGCAGTTAAGCAGTCGTCTTAAATACATTATCTCGCTAAGAATAAGATAAGCCCTTTAGGTTTAAAGACGCCCGCGAATAAAGACGGGTAGTCTAGCTCTTACCTAATAGGTGCGTCTTTAATATAGCATAAGTTCTAGAGGGGGATCCGTCGTACCGCCTTCGGCGGGACGACTCGCTACGTTTAGACAAGGCCTTATATTCCCTTAATATTAATAATTAACGGCCCTATATAAAGCCTATAGTAGGATAAATTAGAGTACTATAGGCGCTAGAATAAGCGCTAGTATTCTTAGACGACGCTTTATAACGTTAGTAAGAGACGATAGTAGCTTAGGACTATAAGTACTAAGCTGCCTTCGAGGCGGTATAAAAGGGAGAGCGACGCTTCCCGCTATAGCTCGAGCTTAAGACGTAAATCGCTAAGTGCTTAATCGACTTTAGCAACCGTCTTTACTTTAGTAACCGTATTTAAGTGCCCGGCGAAGATAGTATACTTCGCACTAATATTATCTAATAGATATATAACTCGCGAGTAAACGGCTACCTAAGGAGAGATAGGACGATTATAGCAGTTTCCCGGTAGTTCTTTTAGCTAGGCTAATTATAGGACGTTCGAAGGTTTATCTAAAACTACGACGTATATAGTTAGAGTTATATCTAGCGTTAGATAAAAAAGGGAATGCTAAAGCCGCTGCCTATCCCCGATTAGCTATAGGCATACCTCTCGATAGACTTTATAATAGACTTCCTAAGTTCTATAAAAAGCGGCGCCTAGTATCTATAGGTAATCGTCGACCGTTTAATAAAGGCGGTAACGTTAGAAGCGATAGAAACTATAAACGTAAAGGCGTACGCCGTGAGGTTCCTCTTAGCGTACTACCGCTTCTACGGTATGCTAAAGTCTATCGTAATAGACTAAGGAAGCAACTAGCTTAGGGAGTTCTAGGTTAAGTTCTATCGATTCTACGATATTAAGTAGAAACTTAGCACTATATACTACCTATAGACTAACGGTAGCCCGGAAAGAGCAAACTAAGAGATTTAGGCCTACCTTCGCGCATACGTATGCTATATATAGAACGATTAAAAGGACCTACTGCCCGCCGTATAGCTAGCGATAAATAATAGAGTATCGTCGACTATAAGGCTAAGTTAGTTCTTCGTAGAATATAGATACGATATTAATGCTATCTAGCTATACGATAAGCCGGCGCGCGCGATGCTTAACTAACGTAGTATACGAGACCTTATTGCTAGAATATAAAAGGTAACTAACTTTATATAGGCTGCGATAATAGCGGCTTAAGCACGATAGGAGGACTTCGCTAATCGCTATCGCTAGCTAGCGGAAAGGTTCTAAGTTAGCGATAAGGCATAGCTTTATATAAGCAACTACCTCTTAGATAGACCTTACCTAAAGATTAATTAGATCTACTATAAATACCTAGTAAAGGCAGTCTTTAGTTTATATACTATCAAGCTTAAAGTGCCGCGAGGCATATACCTACGCTTTTACGTAGACCTATTATAGCGCGCCGCCACGGATCCTCTCCCCGGCTAGGTCCTTTATAACGCCTAGCCGCCGCTAGTTATCGCGTATAAAGGCGGCCGCGAATAAAGCGTAAAGGAGATCCTCGTAGCGCAATAGAAAGGGCACGGCCCCCGCCGAAAGCGCTAGGTGCTTATTTAATAGCGTAGGTATGCCGAGCCGACCTAAGAGCCCTTAGAAGAATTCCGTAATATAAAGGCGCTTAATAACTTCGAAGGGTTATACGACGACGTGCTTAAGTATAACGGCGACTAAGCATACTTTAGTTAACGAGCCCGTTATATTATAGAAGGTAATTAGCTTACGTAGGGCAAAGCGCCGGTAAGTAAAGTAAGTATAGATAGAGGGCGGGCCTTATACACGCTTAGTAAAATCACTAAGAGCCTAGCTCTTAGTCGGCCTTAAAGTATAGGCCGTTAAAACCACCCGCGACTAAAAAACGATAGTATAATAACGAGCGATAAGCGACGACGATAAGGTTTACGACGAGGATTAAGGAAGCTAGGAAGCTATATATATTAGCTACGAAAGATAGGAAGAAGCCGCTACTACTTAACCCTTATTTCCTACTATCTTCTACCTTATATCGGTTTACTTTCGGGTCGATATAGCGGCACGCGCTAAACGAGCGAACTACGAGTCGATAAGTTAGCAGCCGGTCTTTTTATTTTTATATAGCGAGTTGCTTACGTATAGGTCGCGCGTTCCCTCGGCGGAAGGGTTAAAGCCGTATATAGCTAGGTATTCTACTAGTACGCGAGCGGCGGGCTCCTTAGCGGCGATAACCTAAGAATAGTTAATACTACCGATACGTCTAGTAATAATAGGGGCGACTTACGGCCCGGCATTATATGCCTGTTTTTACGCACGCGTGGCAGGCCTACGTAAGAGGGGAGGCTTGCTTTTAGCAAGCCTCCGCCTCCCCGCGGGCTATCCTGCCTATATAGGGCGCGCATAGGACTAGCCTCTTTTTATTAGAGCATATAGGCGGCTTCCTTTTCGATAGGGTCTTGCCCGGTGTTAGAGTAGGCGGCGCCGGCGGCGAAGGAGTACGCGCGGGAGTCGCTATATTTATTTTTATTAGTTAAGAAAAGAAAGAAAAGAGGAAGAGAACCTAAGGGAGGGGCGAGCTTTTATAGCGGTAGGAGTAGTAGAAAAAGCGTTACCCCGCTCGGCGGTAAGGTAGAGCGTAACGTTATTTCTATTAAAGGGGGAGGGGACTAATATTATAGGCTACGCCGTAGTACGTACTACGGCTATACCGTAGTAGGCGCTTAGGTTAGCCGCTGCGTAAGCCCGGCATCGAGCCGGCTACTAGCACGTATAGCCTAGCAATGCCCTAGACGAGGGCACGGTCGGGCCGATATAAGGCCTATATAAGGGCAAGGCGTATATATAAAACCTACGGGAAGGGCGAGCTACGGCGGGCTCTTCTTCCTCTCCTCCTTAGCTTTAAATAGTTAATTGTCTAGCTACGTAGTATTAAGTTAAACCCTATGCCGGCCCCTTATACTTAGGACAGGTATAGGGCTAGCTTATATATGAGTAAAGAAGAGACGTAATAAGATATAAAACTATAGTCGAAAAAAGAAGAAAGAGTAAAAGATAGGGAAGTCGTTAGTTAGTAAAGGAAAACACTATAACGATCGCTAAAGCCCTCGCGGAAAGGCTTTTAGCTAATATTAATACCGCTATCTATAGTTATAAAGTAGATAACGTCGCCTCCTTATTAAAGATACGCTAAGTCTATTCCCTCTTATATAGCTATAAGGATAGCTTCCGTTTCCGCGTTATCTTCCTTAAGTTAGTATATTAGATCTTAGTCTTCGTCGGTATTATCTATAACCTTATCGTCGAAGTATATATATAGGCGGTTAGCGTAGTTGCGATAATTTCCTCGCGTGCCCTTACGTATACTCTTGCCTTAGTTACCTCTACCGCGATTACTACCGCGGCTATAGCTACTCCCTCTAAAGCGCTAGCGGGAACCGAATGCCTTAGCAGCTTTATATATCTTCCCTTTTATCGTAACGTCTTAAGGCGGGCTAGACGGTAAGGATAACGTAGTAGTAGGTGCTAGCGAAGATAATAGACGGTAGTCTTAAGCTTAATATCTAGCCTTACTATAGTTAAAGTAGGTATTCGCCTTAGATAATACCGTAAAAGTCGAAATAGCGATAGCTTTATTATCGGCGGCGTAGACAAGAGTATCGGTTGTACGCGGATCGGCTATAACGATGCCTAAAGGGCCTAAATAAAAGGAGGCGGATAATAAGCTAGGATTAGCTTTAACGACTTTTATTATCGCTGGTTTATTGCTAATAACCTTATTTATCTTCTATATCTAGTATAGTTAGCCCTTTTATATACGGATAAAAGTAGCTAGCTTACCATAGATATCTTCTATAGGCTAACGCGTTTAATCGCTAGCTAATAGCATAAGACGCTAAATAAGGGCTATGCTATATAGTATAGTAATATTAAAACCGATTTATAACTAAATACGTAAGAGGTTATTCCGAATATACTAAAGGGTAATAGTACGGACACTAGGGCTACGTTTCTTAATATTAGGAAGGTTTAAGAACGCGTCGTAAATACGCTAGGTAAAGTTAACGAAGGCCTCGTCCTTAACTAACGCTAATTAAGCGTAAATAGCTAACGGCGCGTCTAAAATACTATAGTCCCTTAGGATTATAAAAATGCCTTTAAGGAGCAATATTTAGTCTAAGTGCCTAACGTTAACCTAATACGCGATAGGGCTAAAGTCCTTAAATAACTTATTAGCTATCTATATAGGCTAAAGGTTATATAGTATCTATCCGATAAGAAACGCGGATTATATTTATTAGAGCTTTTAAAGGACGGTATAGTCCGCTTAGTATAACTTTTATTTAGGCTTTATAGTAATCTTATTTCGGTTATTAATTACTATATCGTTAACGTCTTTAGCAGCTTTTGCTTAAGGCTAAATGCTTTTTATAAGAGTCTTAGTAGCTCGATCGTAAGTAGTATTATATAGGATATATATAGGATAGTCGAAGTTTAAATATAGGTTAAGACCTTATTTTAGGAATACGTATTAGTCGACGGCTCTATCGTTGTAGTATAGGAAAGGCTTTACTAGCAGCTAGTACTATTATAGTAGAACCGGTTGCTAAGCGGGTTGCTTATACTACGGCTAAGCTACCTACCCTTACTATTGCTAATTTAAATAAGCAAATCGCTACTCGCTTATAAGGTTAGTAATAGGCGTTGCTATAGCACTTTAGTTAGGTAAGTCTATAGGAGGAGTAAGCGGCGATAAGTAGTCTAGTATAAGAAGTATAAAAGGAACGGGAATAAGTCTTAAAGCTAAAGAGCCGGTAGTAGATAGTAGTACTAGAAGAAGAAGTGCTTATACTCGAAAAAGACTAGCTAAGCGCTCCTTTATACGCTTTATCTAGGTAGTCTAACGCTCTTCGAAACGCTTTATTTACGTAATTTAGTTATTATTTAGCTATTTAAGCTAGTTAGCTTACTATTAAGACTACTAATATATTTTACCGTAAAGTTCTTTACGTAAGTCGTTAAGGTAAGTATTAAAGACTTTATTTTAGCGGGTTATCTTTTAGTCTATCTATCTTCCTAAGCTAGCGATTAAACTCGTCCTATTTGGCTTAAGGCCGATAGTAGAGCTTACTATAAAGCCCCGGCGAGAGCCTCGGTCGGCTCCTAGCTCGTCCTTAGACGGCGAATTCGGCGGCAACGCTGCCGATATATTATATAACGTTAGGCGAAAGAAAAATAGGGTAGAACGTATATTTTAGGGTAATACGATAGATCTACGTAGCGTAAACGCTAGGATACGTAATTCGTCCGATTTTTAAAGAGGCTAAGTTTTACTCTCTAAAAATACGTATTTTTAAGGCCTTTTAAAGGTCGGATTAAGTATATAATAGAGAGTCTTAGGGCTTCCTACTAGGAAGCTTCGTTAAGACTATATTCTATATATTGTTAATTAACTAGCTAAGGTTGTAGGCGCTTAGGGCTTTAGGGAAAACCCTGCAGCGGGGCGCTGACTAATGCGCCCACCCAATGGGATCCTTATCCGTACTCCGGAGTTATGTATGTATGTATGTATGTATGTACGGAGCATCCGTATTCGTATGTATCCGTACATACGAATACATGCATGTAGTAGGTAGTTTTCGTACTTCGTACGAAGTATAGTATACTACTTGGTAGTCGGCATGAGGTGGCACGCCAAGCAGGGGGCTTATAAGTTAAAGGAAGAGACCGGGGATGGCAGACGGAGGTGATGCAAGGCATGCTCAGGGTTTGCTTATTACATGTACGGAGTACTTCGTACAGTGTGTAGATACTCCGTACAGAAGGGGGGGGGAAATGACATTGATGAGGATAGACGACGGATGTGAAAAGCGGCGCCCGATTCTTATTTAAACGAGATGCCGCCTTCTCCCTTTCTACACACGTGGCACGCTCCATGTCTGCTCTGGCGGCCTGAAGGAGAAAGCCATGCCATGCACCACATGCATATACATATGCTGCGGGCACATGCGAGGCACGGGGCATCTGGCCGCGAGGTTGCTGCTCTCTTTACTTCGTACGGATGCCCCGATGATCGATGCCCGGTATGCGCAGCCGTGGTTCGACCACCATCACACCAGGAAGAAGGAGTAGAACTGCGAGCATGAGGCAGAGGAACGAAAAGGAAGCAAAGCCGCAGCGTGCGCCCCTACCACCTACCTAGTCGGCTGCATCACCGCGACCTTGCCGTCGAGCCGAGAGATGCCATGATGAAGGCGTCTTTGCATGGGCACTTTGATGATGAACGGGTGAACAAACTTGCTATCAATAATAGCGCCGAGCGGACGGGCGAGAAGAAACAATACCCCCCCTTGTCCAGCCCCGTCGCACGAACCGCCTCTTCCCGTTTGTTCCGTCATCGTCAAACCGAGGCGCCCCGGTCTTTGCACGGGAGCCATGCGTAGCACGAAACTCGTTTGGTGTGCTTCAACTTGCAAGGAGGATGATTGGGCCGCTCCCGTTGTTGGTTGCCTCGTTGCCGTCGCGTGGAGGCCCTACCTGGCTGTGCAGTATCAGTATGTGTAGTATACATACCTTGTGCGTGCATCCATGGCTGTGCGTGCCATCTGTAGGTCATCATCGTGAGCGTGAGAAGCTCTTTACTTGCATGCTGAGGTGATGGCGAGGGGTGAAACGTCTTTTCCTCCCTGGACATCCGGATGAAGCTTCTTATCCTCCTGACAAGCCAAGACAGAAGAGGGGTCAACGTCCAGGGCCCCCTTTTCCCAGCGCCAAGGGCCCGTGGGCTGGGCCTCCCCACCACTACTTGTTACCTCCTTCCATGGTACGGATACAGTAGGTACCTGTAGATACAGTATGAATGCACGAATATGTTACATGGTAATTCTTAATTCTGCACCGAGTCTGGGGGAGTTTCCGTCCGTTGCTCTGGTACGGTATATACATACTTATTACCTACTCACAGCTTGTCCGTCTCTCTCTCTCTCCCCTCCATCGTAGAATCCCTCTTCTTTTCGTCCGGTCTCGACCAGGTCCTCCCTCTCTCTTGTTTCCTTTCTCGTTTCTTTTTCGTCTGCTTGTGACGACCACGCAAACCAACAGGCCCTTAACCTTCGTACCCGGTACATACATGCGTCTGAAAACTTCTTGTTTCCTTCTTTATTTGTTTCTTTCCGCGAGACGGGGCTTGCCTTTTCAGAGACCAAGAACATGCACCAATGTCTGTCTGGGTACCTTCTCCATGCGGATAGTAGGCACAAACAGAAGCCCAGCAGCTAACTCGTAGAAGACGTAGAGCGAGTGTGTTGTGTATGTAACCACAGAGTAGCAGGGCAATATGGCACAGGCCCGGTCGTGCTTCTTCAAACTCGCCTCGTCACTTGGTCCAGGCGGGTGCTCAACTGCCGCTCCAGTACCCGCTGCTGGACGGCCGAGCGCTACCGAGAAGACGACGCCAATGAGCACCCGGCGGCCTCTTTTCCTCATTTTGCTCTGCGGGCGCTACCTCATCCAGTCTGCTTCGTACGTTCAGTCGCTTCGAGGCTCGACTGCATGCGCCATCCATCACCAACTCCCACCACGGACGAGGTCCCTGCAGCAGCACAAGGGAACCCCCCCCCCCCCCCGGGATCGCCCCCCATCCCATCAGGGGACTGATTTCCCTTCTCCACAAAGGTCTGAGAAAAGCTTCCAGAGGAGGGCGCTCCACACACATGTATTCTGCTTCACTCCCTATACGTACTAGGGGCAAAAGGGTAAAGGGTCCTCCCCGTCGGCGTCGGCGTCGGCGTCGGCGTCGGCCTGCCTCAAGTCTACGGGGGCTGCTGCTGCCTCTGATCCGGCCCCCCATCCATCCGAAGCACCAACACCACCTGTTAATAAGGTAATGGACGTAATGGACTAGACAAACGACGCACGAGGCACCCCAAGGCACGCTACCCGGTACCTGAGGTACGTGACCGTGTCGGAGACTTCCACGCCTGCCGCATTGCGGCAAGGCACGTACTTTCCTACCCCGGTCGGCACGCATACGCTATCACACTGGTGCCCCTCATCCGCCCAGCACTTGGTAGTCTGGGCAGCTGCAGGCAGTCGCCATATGTTAGCGCGCGACCCGACACTCGGCCCCTCCCCGGAGCCCAAGGTACGGCGCGACCAGGTACTCTTTCTGCTACTGGACTAGCTCCCAGCCCGGCCACCGACGAGCTAAAAAGCTCAGGGCAAGCTAACAAGGCAAGGTAAAAAGAGTGCAAGGTAACCACCACCACCTCCAATCTACTAGGTAGCCGCCCAGCGCCAGACCGGCGCCGCCCACTCTCTTCTCCATCCCCCCCCATACCTATACTACTCCTCTCCATCCATCCACGTCCCATCATCCTCCACTCTCCATTCTCCGTTTCTTGTCCGGCTTCGCATTCGACGCCTCACCGTCGCCATCGTCGTCCGCCTCTTACTCCATCTCCTCCCACATTCGACGTCGTCGCGCCGCCACACCCGCCCTCCTTTCCTCGCCTGCCACCGCCCTTTGGCCGTTTTGTTCGCCCCTGCGATCCGAGACACGCTTTGATTCCGCACTCGACCCGTCCTGCGCGAGCCAAATTTGGTTTTGACTTGTCGCTCCCCTCCCTCCCGCTCGTCCTGCCATCTCTCTCCCCCCCAGGCAGCCGTCGGCCATCACCCGGTGCCTAGATACCCGCAATGGCCTCATCTACAAAGGTATGGCGAAGAAGAGCATTCCGATTTGCCATCATGGCGCGCCCCTCTCTGTCTATCCCGTGTCTAGCTTTCTTCAATGTCCCCCAATGCCGTGACGCTAATCCTGGGTCTAGTTTCTGCGAGAGTATAAACTCGTCGTCGTCGGTGGAGGCGGCGTGGGTAAATCTTGCCTGACGATCCAATTGATCCAAAGCCACTTCGTCGATGAATATGATCCCACGATTGAAGGTTCGCCTCCTCCAGCCCGATGCCTCGTCATCTCCCCCCTCCCCGCTCGCCCGCCGCTGACGTGTCCGTCTTCCGCGTGTGATAGACTCGTACCGAAAGCAGTGCCTCATCGACGAAGAGGTCGCTCTGCTCGATGTCCTCGATACCGCCGGCCAAGAGGAATACAGCGCCATGCGCGAACAGTACATGCGGACCGGAGAGGGCTTTCTGCTCGTCTACTCCATCTCGTCGCGCCAAAGCTTCGATGAAATCACCACATTTCAGCAGCAGATTTTGCGGGTCAAGGACAAGGACTATTTCCCCATGGTGGTGGTGGGAAACAAGTGCGATTTGGATGAGCGCGAGCGCGAGGTCTCATGGCAAGGTAGGCCTGCCCACAATCCGTGGTGCCATTCGACTCTGGATCTTAACTCGTCATTGCAGAGGGCGATGCGCTGGCCAAATCGTTTGGATGCAAGTTTCTCGAGACGTCGGCCAAATCCCGCATCAACGTCGACAAGGCCTTTTACGATATCGTGCGCGAGATCCGAAGATACAACCGCGAGATGCAGGGCTACTCCACCGGGAGCGGCGGCAATTCGGGCATGAACGGCCCTCCCAAACCAATGGACATGGACGACGGCGAGAAGGAACACGGCTGCTGCGCCAAGTGCGTCATCATGTGAGGCGTCGTGTGAGGGCACGAGGTGCCGTCAAGTGTCGGGATGGGCGGGTGAAGAAGAGAAAAGAAGAACAACTGGTAAAGACCAGAGGGGCTGCCCGGCTGGATGGACCGCCCTACGAACCACGGTCGAATCACACGAGCCGCAAGAGGGATGGGGATAAAGCATGAGTGGCCCCTTTTGCAGTGGCAATCTGCGAGACAAAGGCGGCCAAGGTTGAGGGGACCGTAATATCACCAGCCCTTATTTCACTGCATCGGACGATGAGCCGAGCTTCTACTCGGCTACACGAACGCTTGGCCTTGGCACCGAGGAGCCGCCCACCACTTGGCGGAGGCGCGAGCGACCAGGACGGAGAACAAACAAACAGCACGGGTTACGAGCAAGCGCCCGGCGTGACTGGCCAGTCAGCCGTACATGGGCTTTCTTTTCTTTTTCTTGCCTTTTATTTTATTTTGCCCGACAGCATGGATCAGGGCTTGTCTGGCCCCACGCATGGAGAGGACCGAGGGGCCAGCGCACCGATGGGTGGCCATGTCCAGCCAGACGAGGCCTTTTCGCGCGCACGTGGACCGTCTGAGCGAACCCTCTCGGTGGAAAAGCGCTTGGTACAGGCGGGCGACGTGTGAAGGGAGGGCATCTTGACTGCAGATATCTTGTACGCAGATCTCGTTGGCTCTGCCAGAGCTTGCTCCTTCTCCCCAAGACAGACAGCTGGGTAGGTTCAACACTGTTTTCGGTCGACTTTTCCAGATGCTGCATCTCGGGCCGCCGCGCTGTTTCCCACCTATCTACCACCTACCCATCTTAGATGCCGTTATTTCATAACTGTAATTTCAGCCGACCCTCTCGGGTCACCAAGAGGTGACGCGAGGTTACGTGGTCAATTCTGCCGTCTTGATGGATGCGCGGATTCGGAACCGGCCCCCCGGACAGTCCGTTCACGTGACATGAGTCAACGACATGTCGCCAAGAGATTCACACAGGACTTCAGACGCGGCCATTTATTCTTCACAAGTACAAAAACAGAAACTTCTCAACGCTACCTTCACTTGGGTGACGGTCGACCACTCAGGGCGTCTCTCACATCTAATCGCTCGCTCCTCCTACACCACCATTATATCCGCCATGCCGGCGGGCGTGGTACACCTCTGTCTGCGCATCGACAGCCCTCTACTCCCCCTAAGGCAGTTGTCCAGGCAGGTGTCCCCGCGGCCTGTTGGTCGCGGCCGCCCAGCCCTCCGGGGCGCTCGAGAACCACGACTCCCATCCCGGGACCAGCCCGGAACCCTTCTGGTTGACGACGGCGTCGTTGCACTGCATGCAGATCCATGCTACGGGGTGGTGGCTGAAGGCGGTCCGGCCGTCGCCCACGTTGGCCTGACCCGGCGACATGGTGAGGAGGCACCCGGCGCATCGCTCGCCGCCCAGGTTCTCGTTGCGCCAGTTGCGCATCGCCTCGACGTTGGCAAAGGCCTGCTCGATGTAGAAGCAGCGGTGATTGCGGCAGAGGCGGTGCTTGAACATCTTGGTCGCGCAGGAGCAGCCCGTGAGCGGCAGCGCGTCCTTCTTGAAGTCCATGGGGTGGTTGTTGACCGTCAGCGTGCCCTGGACGTCGAGGCCGTCGAGGAAACCGCTTCCCCAGACGGTGCTTGCTCCGTGGAGCAACATGCGGCGCAGGCACCCGATGCCGCTGCTGTATGAGACGGCGCAGCTGTTGCAGAAGTAGGCCCGCATGTTCAGGAGCTCTTGGGGCTCGACGCCCTTCCACTCGCCTCGGAGGCCGACGACGACATCGGTGTTGTCCTGCGCGCAGGTGTCGCAGACGCCCCAGTCGTGCCCCGTCAGGTGGACGTGGTCCACCGACGTGCACACCTGGTGGTCGCCAATGGGGCAGTCGCATTTGCCGTTGCCCGTGAGGCTCGGCTCATCACACTCTCTGCTGCCATCGGGCTCACCGCCGGCCGAGCTGGCCGATGGAATCGTCAGGGGCGTCATCCCGAAGATGTTGCGAGCCGGAATTGGGGTCCTCCGCATGGCCGACTGATGGTTGTTCTCGAATAGCGCGACGCTGGGCCGGTTGCTGGGGCCGCCCACAGACCGTCTGTTGGCGCTGCTCCACGTGCCCAGACTTCTTGGGTCAATGTGTGGGTTCCACCTGTCGAACCGCACGAGTGCAGTCTGGGTCGAAGGCGCTGTGGTAGGGGGTCGGGGACCAGAAGACTGCCCTGCGAGAGACTGTGGATGAGAAGAAGAAGAAGGCAACCGCACGAGTGCAGTCTGGGTCGAAGGCGCTGTGGTAGGGGGTCGGGGACCAGAAGACTGCCCTGCGAGAGACTGTGGATGAGAAGAAGAAGAAGGCGACGGCCTGGGTCCAGCAGAAGACTGGGGATGGAGCAAAGGTCCAGCCTCATAAGCTCTCTGACGTTGCTGACGGTTTGCACGACCAGCCAGAGGTCTGAGGAACCGGCAAACGATGGGCAAAGCGGCGTTGGCAGAACCCTGGACTGGACCAGCCGGGACCTGGGCGCCATGCTGTAAACGCGACCCCGGAACGTTGCCGTCCCGCGGCTGCGGAGCGACGGGGGGGTGCGTGTTGAGGGCATCGCTACCGCTTTGCGCTTGGTTACCGCTTTGCGCCTGGCGGGTGCCAACTGGAGCTGCGTTCCCGGGGGCATCCGGGTCGTTGTAGGTGGCATCCGGGTTGATGTTTCCACCCATGTGGATTTGGAGTTCAGTCCCGTCCTCGACTACCCCTGGGGGCGGAGTCTGACGTCCCATGTCGTCCGCCAGCTGCTGCTGCGCCAAGAAATCGATATCCTCCTCGGTCAGCCCGGGAAACGCCGAGTCCGGGCGCTGGTTGGACGGGTGAGAAGAAGAGGCCCTGCTGCCGGGGCTGTCTCGCCCGACGGTGACGTGCCGCTGCACCGGGGCGAAGAGCCTGCCGGCGTTGCCTTGCCCGAAGTGGCCCACACCCGGCTCAGGGAAAACAGGGTCGTCTCGTCTCGCGCCGCCAGGAATCAGGTTTCTCGCCAGTCTCTCTGGGGTGGGATGTCCCTCCGAGGTGGCTCGTCGAACTTGTCCCGACTCGGGCGAGATGTGTAAAAATTGGGAGAGGTCGAGGTCATCCACCGGGTCTGGCGGCTGGGCTGCGATGCCGGGTGCGAAGCGTGCGGCGTGGTCGAGATGATACCGCTGCTGCTGCACCTGCTGCTGCATCACTTCTTGCGCCAAGACGTTCGCCATGTGTACCGACGCAGCGGCGTTTGGGCCGTTTAAGTAATCAAGGTCGAATGGATAGTATGGCTGGTTGACGGGGGCATTCCCCGCTTGGGCGTGGATGTTTGCCTCACCGACCGCCGCGGCCGCCTCGTCACTCGCGGCCGCCTCGTCACTCCTCGCAGGCCCTTGCTGGCCGTCGTTGGCGCTGCTGCCGGCGTCACCTCTGTCGTCGGGAGCAACTTGGCGCCCGTCTCCCCGGTTGTCGTTATTTGCGTCGTCGTCGTCGTCGTCGTCGTCATCGTCATCGTTGGCGTCGTCGCCGCCGCCGGCGTCGGGATCCGTTTCCGTCTCATCACTTTCGTTTCCTGCGTCTGCTTCTGGGCGCTCGCCTTCCGGCTGGCCTGCCTCTCCAGAGGCTTCTTGGTGGTTTGCCTGTTTGGAATTCACTTGATCTGGCTCGGCGTCGTTTGCTCCAGCAGCAGCGACGTCGGCTTCGGCAACGAGTTGGCCCTCGGCATCGGCATTGCCATCGAAAACGAGGTCGACATCGAAAACGAGCTCGCCTTCGGCATCGACGTCGGAACCGGCATCGAGTTGGCCCTCGGCATCGGCATTGCCATCGAAAACGAGGTCGACATCGAAAACGAGCTCGCCTTCGGCATCGACGTCGGAACCGGCATCGAGTTGGCCCTCGGCATCGGCATTGCCATTGAAAACGAGGTCGACATCGAAAACGAGCTCGCCTTCGGCATCGACGTCGGAACCGGCATCGACATGGGCGTCGGCACCGGCATCGACATGGGCGTCGGCACCGGCATCAACATGGGCGTCGGCACCGGCACCGGCATCGTCATCGTCTTCAATTTCAACGACAACAGCTTCAGGACCAGTGGTTTGAGTAGTGTCACGACGTTTTCCCCGATTACTATATGATTCGCCGCTAATCAAGCGGGCCCTCTGCTCCCGAGCCTTGTCCACTGCGTTCACATACGAGTTGTAATGTATGGGAACGTTTGCGTCGGGCCAGTTGTCTCTTATCCAGCGGACAAGGTCTTGAACCGTGATCTGACTCGGACGCATGTGCTCGAGGGCGCCGCCGCGGTGTCCATGTGGAGGGACGCCTTCTGGTCGCAGGGACCTGGCCATCTCCTCTGCGATGGCGACGGCGGCCATCCGGTTTGTGTCGGCTCCGCCACTGAGGGAATAGACGGGGTAACCAGGGCCGATCCAGTGCTCAAGCTGGGACCCGTCCCTGGGGTCGTCGACGCCCCCGGCGCCGTAGCCGAGAGCCAGGTAGTACAGCGGCCCGGGGGCGGGATCGAAGCGTCCGTTGTGGCAGCCGAAGTGTCTGCCCGAGTCGAGCGAGTCGCACAGTTCAGGCTCTCCGTGGAAGACGCACGAGTCGCAGGGTCGCTGACGGTCACAGTTGCGGCCCTCGGCGATGCAGCGAGCGCAGGCCCTAAAGGCCATGAAGTTGCCGAAGCCGACGCGGCTCAGGTCCGGGAGCGGATAGCTGTTGCCCTGGGCGTCGACACAGTCGGTGCCCATCTGGAAGCAGCGGTTGCAGGCCGTGGTGGCGGCGCTGGCCATGGCGCGGCAGTGGTTGTTGTTGATGGCGCAGTTTGTGCAGTTCTTGCGCCAGGGCGAGCCGCCCCTGAGCTCGGCCCAGCCGCCGTTGAGCGTGTGCGAGACGCTCCACGACGTCGGCAGGTTGGGCTCGGGCGGGTGAGCGACGACGTGGCCGCTGTTCCAGCACGTCAGCTTGCTGGTCTGGCAGCGCGTGCAAGGCTGCCCCCACGACTTGCGGTCGCGGAGCCAGCTGCAGCCCGCCTCGCCCTTCTTGGCCACCTTGTTGTCGCACGTGTCGCAGGCGTGCCGGAACCATCGCAAGTTTCCCTGGCGCAGGTTGGGCCGCTTCTCCATCAGCTCCTGGCCCACGCGGCACTCCGTCTTGAGGCACTTGCCGCACGAGTAGCCGAGCGTCGTGTCCACGTCGCAAGCGCCGCCCTTGCCGATGCTCACGCAGTGGTTGCAGGCCGACGGCTCATAGTCGTCGCGGTCCTCGGTGGCGTATCGTCGCCACACGTGCTTCCGCCGCGATATCTTGCACTCGTGCGCCGCCTCGGGATTCGCGTGCCGGTGGTCGGCGCAGTTGCTGCACTCGATTACGTGCTTGCCCACCATGTACCAGTCGCACGGCCTCGTTGCCGCCATGAGCTTCCCCTGAGGGTCAGATGTGCAAAAGTGGCACGCCTTGGACTTGACCTCGACGCCCCCCTCGTCCGCGGCCCCTTCCTGCTTGACCTTTTTCTGCCTGGGCTTCCGGGACTTCTTGGGCGGTGGCTGCTCCTCTTGCTCCTCCTCTTTTCCCTCCTCTTCGCCCTCGCCATCCTCGTCCTCGTCCTCGGGCTCGACATAGGTGTCGTCGTCCTTGTCGCCGCCCCCTTTCCTAGTCTTGTTTTGGGCCGGCCCGCGCTTCCGCTTCGCTGCCGCCGCCGTCGCCCTGGTCTTGCCGCCGGTTTGCGTCTCCGACGTGGTTTTCTTTCCACGCTTTGGCTTGGGCGCATCTCCCTCCTGGGAATCTGGAGATCCGTCGTCATTGGACCCGCGCTTGCGCTTAGACGGTGCCGGCGCCGCCTTGTTCTTCTTTGCATCTCCCGGCACGCTACTGTCTTCCCGAAGACGCTTTCGCTTGGGAGCCGCGGCGGCGGATGCAGTCGGCTCCGGCGTGGAGCTCTTGTCGGCCGTCTCCTGCTGGGTCTCGACATGAGACCTCAGTATACGGGTGGCGCCGGCCTGGGCTTGGGGGGATATCGAGTTGGAGCGAGTTCTCGGGCCGCTTCGAAGGCTCGAGCCGGATGCAGACCCTTGGGCATGCCGGGACCCGCTAGAGGTGCCGGTGTGAGACGCAGTTGCTCTCGAGGACATTGACCGGGTCGTCGCCCGGGCTTGCCCGCTCGGGACCGGCTCCGCCATGGTGTCTGGGATGGGGTCCGGGGAAAAGGGAGCTCAAGTCGGGGTCGTCGGGAGGACCCGCGAGCTCGCCTTTGAATGCCGATAGTTACGGCAGTCTTTGATTCTCGGTCAAGGCGGAGAGAGGGAGTTGTCGATGGTTGTTGATATCAGACTCTGCTTGTCCGGCAAGGCAGAGGGTTGTCGTGGGCTTTGGAGGGTTGGTGGGTTGTCTATGGGTTGTGGGATGAGGTTCTCATGGACGGACGTGAAAGACAGGCTCGCTCTCTCTGTCGAGCCTGAGTATTGGTTGCTAACTGCCAGGCTGTGAATGCCCTCACCCGGCCCAGGTCCCACCGGCTCTTATACACGGCGGGCGCATCGGTCGTCGAGTTATTCCTGTAGCCCAGGGAACGTGCCCTCTCCCGCCGCCATGGTCCCTCCTCCCTCTCCCAGCCGTGAGGGCTGAGCGGGAGGGAAGAGAGAATGGTCATGGAAACAAACAAACGTCTTTGTCCTGGGGGGGGAAACATGGCACGAGTCACGTACGTTTTGTGAGGGCGAAGAAAGTAGCGACCTTGGGGAGCGGAATAAGCGAGACCTCGGTCTTTCTACTTTTCTGCAAGTGCGGGTAGAAAAGAAACGCATCTTTGTGAGCGTCGTGTTTGGGAACAAAGGGGGGGGGGCTCCCGCGGCTCGGGCAGCGCGGGGGTCGGGGGCGTCACCGGGCATTTGGGATGGATTTACAAAGCGTCAATGGCGCGGCGCGAGGACGAAGTCGCGAACATGCCGTCTATACAAGGTAGAGGGAGAGAGAAGTCGCGCGAGGGAGAAGAAGAGGCCCGTCCGTCCGAAGCCGCTGGCGCTTTGTCCAGCCGCCCGCCCGTTTTCTTTTGTCGCCTCGCCGTCCCGTCTTTTTTGTCGCCCGCCAACGACAAGCCCCCGATGGCAGGTAAAGGCCATCTTCACCGACGGAAGCCCGTGGAAACCCCCCCCCCTCCTGCTGGCCCGGTACAGAAACCGGGTCCGCGTTGGGCCGCGCCCGCCGCCATGGCGGGACGGCGGGGCCGTCGCACTCCGAACAAGAAGAGGAGAAGAAGAGAAGAGTAAGGAAAGACTACAGACGGCACTAAAGAGCGTTGCGGCCACGAGTCGCCTCGAGCCCAACGTGCCCGACGGCGGAAAAGGGGGAAAGGGGGGAAAATGGGGAAAATGGGAAAAGGGGGGGCCGGTGCTCTCTACATGGCCTCGCCCGATAGGAATTCTCAAGGAATACCTTCTAAATTAAATTTATCCCTCCTCGCTCGTCCCCGTCGCCAAGCTGCTTCTTTCACCACATGGTCGGCATCGGCGTCTTTACAAATCTTTCTCGTCGGCTCATTCTTCATACACAGTCGATGCCGCCACTTGGCCCTTGCTTTTAAAACGTCACCATTTCCACCTTTAGAGACAGTCAACCAGCTACTCGTTTCTGCATCCGCATCAGCCTCTCCCTTTCACTTCCCGGCGGCCCGGCCCGTGGTTTGGTTTCCTTTGCCCCGTTCCCCTGAGCAAACAGTCTTGCCCTTTGTTCGCCTCAACACCCTGTAAATGTTTCCGCTGCCCTCCGCTTTTCATTCACATTACCCCCCTTTCAGCTCTTTCAACCCGAGAACTGGAACCGCGTCGCCTCCAGCTGTCCGAGTCCGTCGCGCGGCGCCACGTTGCGGCGGCGGTACGAGTTGGTGAAGTCCTGCAGTAGCCCTCGCACGTGCCGCATGCCTCCCGCGTCGCCCGACTGCAGCTTCTCCTTGATCTTGGAAATCAGCCGCTGCGCCTCGACCGGCGACACGGTTCCCTGCGGGAGGAGCTGAATCGTCTGCGCCACCCATTCCGTCGTTTCGCCGGGGAGCAGCTCAAACAGTGCCAGGAGAACTCCGCTGCCGTCGGCGAAGCAGTCCCGCGGGAACGTAATCATCATGCCCGCCATGACTTGTTTGACCAGGCTTACGCCGTGGCTCGTCAGCAGGGTCCTCATGATGCCCCGTATGTTGGCCGTTGCTTCCTCGGGCAGGCACTCGCTGCTGGCCGGATTGTTGCCGCCATACGACAACAGATCCCGCAAAAAGTGCAGTGTCGACGAGAGCGGATCGCGCTGCTCCAGCGTGAGCGCGTATATGGATGCCTCGAACACGGGCACCAGCAGGTGCGACGGCACAAGCTTTTGCGGGTAGTACAGCAGCGCATCAATCAGGAGCCGGAAGAAGTCGTCAATGACGTCGGGCAGCTCCTGCGGCTGCAGCTCCGTCATGACGCGCAGAAACGTCGTCGTCTGCGCCTCGAAAAACGTGTAAATGTTCTCCGTCGTTGCCTGGTCCACGTGCTCGCGAGCCTCCGAGAACTCGCGCAGGATCGCCGACGTGACCCAGAGGAAGCAGCCCTCCCTAGCCCTGTTGAAGCTGCTGGCGAGCTTGTTGGCCATTTCGGGGAGCAGCGGCGACATGGCCGTGCGATACGAAATCACCATGTGGCGCCAGCACCTGCAGACGCGCTCGCAAATGGGGCCAAAGTCTAGAAAGTTGTCAAGCACCGTCGACAGGATGGGAAACACCTCTTGCCAATACTTGACCGCAGGATTCTCCTCTCCAAGCCGCACGAGCGGCACCACGTTTTGCACAAAGATTGTCACGAGTTGAAGGTGGTCTGCCAGGCGCCCGTTAACAAGACATGGCAACAGACGGGCCGTTGTCCTTACCTGCTAGCGCCAGCTTGCCCTTTTCGTCGTCGGCGCTGTTGGCCTTGCTCATCAACCTTTGCACCAGAGGGTCGCAGTAGAGCTTGAGGAGCCGGTACGTCTCCGCCACGGGCTGGACGGCAACCACGTTGGAGACGCCCTCGGTAATCTCCTCCTTGCTCAGCTCCGGGAGCTTGTCGAGAATCTCGTCGTAAAACGTCTGCAGCTGCAAGACTTGTCCGCTCAGGAGGTGCTTGCAGTCGGTGCAGAAGAACTTGACCGACAACGCCGCGGCCCGCATGATCTCCCTGGAATCAGACTGGAACGAGTTGACAATGTAGTTGAACTGCGGCTCGAGGTATTCGGGGTGCGCCGCCGTCCATTCCGTGTACCTTCCCAGCACCATAATGGTCGCGAAGCGCAGCTTTTCGTGGCTGGGAATCTGCACCAGGAGCGGCATCAGCTGAGGCAGGACGATGCTCTCGTCCTTGTCAACCATGCGCCCAAGGGCACGCATGGCGAAAAGGGGCGCCTCAAGCTCCTGCCAATGTGGCACGTTGGTGCCCGATACCTGGCCGGCATACTTTTGCGTCCAGACCTGGATGGCGTTGAGCACCTTGGTCAGGCAGTCCGTCACCCCCATAATGTCGCACGAGTCCTTGAGGCTATCTCCCATTTGGTGGCGAAACTCGCGGAACTTTTCCTCTTGCTCGCGGTCCCCGTCAAACAGCTCGGCCTCGTTGCCCGAGTCTGGCTTGGGGTATTCCAGGTGCTTGAGGAGTATGTCGACGAGCTTCGAGTACACGTCCACCATCTCCAGCCGGCCCTGGATGTATCTCTCCAGCACGAGGTACTGCTTGAGTTCGTACCAGAAGCTAAAGGTGTGTTCGATGACATCGCGGTCCGCGTCTCGCGCCGCGCACTCGAGCACCGCATCCACCAGAGGCCTGAAGAGCGCGGGCTGCCGCGCAATGCCGACAACCCAGCTTTCAGCGGCCGTGGCGAAGACCTTGGTCAGCGACTTGAGCTTGTCGGCATCCTCCTCCCCAACCACCCTCTGGATGTGTGGCTGAATGCCAATGATGCGGGGAAACAGCGCCTGCACCTCGTCTTGGCACTCGTCGACGTCACTCGTTTCCCTCAGCATCACGCATAGACACTCGGACGCCTCTCGGCTGCAGTCGTCACTAGTGATGCCGCCAAAGATGACGTCCAGGAGCGGGGAGTTGACTACGTTGGCAACCGGAACCTCCCTCAGCCAGGACGTGATGCATTCCATCAGCTGAGGATTTCGAGACGCGGCGGCTAGAGTTCTGAAATCAGCATCCAGTTCAGTCATGCCACTCGGCGGCCGACGACTTACCCGAGGACTGTGCATAGTTGATGAGAAGGTGGACCACCTGTTTGGTGTTATTCCCCAGCAAGGCCTGTGTGCGGGTGGCGAGATCTTCTTCCTGTGTCCAATGATTAGACTCATGCCTCTGAGGATATCGGACGTCCAGGACGTTGGTGTAGTCAGGAATATTGCGCGCCAGTTCCATGGGCATGGTTGTTGGGTCCACGTACAGACAAGGTGATTTTGCGACCCTCGGTCACCTCCTCGGGGAGCACTCGAAGAAAGTCCAGGATGCACGCATGGCTCTCGGGGCTGTCGGCAAGCGACTGGACCACTGACGGAAGGACATCGTCCCAATCTTTCATCTGTATGGCCAGAATGGCCAAACACACGCAGAGCTGGGTTCTGATCGGTTTCGGGCCAGGCGCGAAGTGCTTCAAGAGCAGGAGAATTTGGGTTCGGAGCTCCGGGAGCTCGTTTGGAGAAATTTGCGTCGAGAGATCGTATGTCAACTGGCACTAGTAAGCATCAAAGCGGCGCCAAGGGGGTATCGAAAGCGACCAACCTTGCCGCGGAGCGTGATGGCGGCGAAGAGTGTCGCTTCGGGCTCGCTTTCGGACTTGAGTATGCCCAAGACGGTCGCCCACGAACCTTGCTGCGCGTATGGGAGAAGCCAGGATTAGCGGAGGCAGGCCAGCTGTTTGGGGGGCTTTTTGGGGGGGGGCATACGGATTTTTGAAACGTCTCGAGATAGTGATGAGCCTTGGTCTTGTCTTCTTGCTGGCCGCTCCTCATAGTCATGACGGCGACCAAGACATCCGACGGAGCAAAAGCCGTCTGCGTGCCGTTGGCAGCCATTGCGTGTGGTTTAACGGGGGCAGCCCAGAGCCGGTGGATCGATCTCGGACGCAAGCCTCGAACGCATGTGCCTCACGAGGCTCGGCAGCGGCCAGGAGAGGAACGACGTTTGGAGATGGCGGCCTGATGATGTAATCAACAGCGCGCGCGACCGAGCCGAATACCTAGTTGGAGAGAAGCAGGCGGGCAACGTCTGGGGGTGGGGGGGAAGAAACAGGTTCCGGGGCAACAAAGAGCAAAGGCAAAGCCTACGGAGGATGTTTTGCTGAATTACCGCCACATTCTTTGGCGGGGCAAAGAAGGAGAGCCTGCCGCGTGTTTTTCCGCTCCGGGTTGCACCTCACCTGCTCGATGTACATACTAGCGGACAAGACAAGATTGGAGCAGATTGGAGATGCCATTTGAGAGGGGTCCGTTGCCTCGCACGTATCTGTACTCCATACATGACTGGGAGAACACAGGCGCGCCATACATGCACATCAGTTTGGCGTGCTCTTCGAGCCAGGTCCCAATACAGCGGGACCTGAGTATAGGGTAAGCGGGCTACCCTATACGTGCCCAGAAACTGAGCACAGTCATTCCCGCCAGTCTATCCAATGACGGCACTGCATTATCAGACAAGGTATACAACTCCGGTGAATCAAATATCTCATGCACTGTTGCATTCCGGTCCAGTTCACGAGACGTTGCTCCGGGTCACATGTCTCTCGAGTCGGTCAGGGCGGCGGCTCACGTGCCGCTGCTCGACGACTCTCGAAGCTGGCCGCTGCCCAGGATCAAGCCGTGCAGGTTCCGGTCGTGCACATCGACAGGCACCTGCTCGCCCGACGAGGGAGACAGGAGCTGCTCCGTGAGCGCCAGTCCATAGAGCAGCGGCGGCGGGCGACCCCCGGCAACGGCCAAGTACCTGTTGAGGAAAAAGTCATAAAAGCCCTTGCCGTGGCCCAGTCTGCGGATACGGCCGGCATCGTCCGAGTCAAAGGCGACGCCGGGCATGAGCATCAGATCCAGGGCGGGCAGTTCCGAAGAGCCGCCGAGGACGCGGCGCCGGCCGTCGAGAGTGGCCGGGTCCACCGAGGGGATGCCCCAGCCATCGGGCCGCAGGGCCTCGTAGTCGTGAATGCTGGCGAGGCTGACCATGTCCATGAGACGCGCGGGGGCGTCGGGGACGTCGACTGACGGCTTGTGCAGGTAGGGGACAAAGACTTGCTTGCCGCAGCTCAGGGCGTGGCGGACGATGGCGTCGGTCTGCACCTCTCCGGTGGGCATGGAGAGGAATATGCTGATGCGCGTGGCCTCGCGGTAGGGCTTGAAGTCCTGGAGGGCGTCGTATATGCTGCGGCCTGCGGTGGTGAAGCTGGTGAGTGGCCATGGTCATGGGAGGTGGAGAGGAGATGAGGTACTTTGGGCGATGACGGCATCTTGGGACAGGCTCGACAGTCGCTGCTTCATGAGAGACCTCAGCTGCTGCTTGGCAGCGACCAATGGCACGGTCATGCCGGAGGTTGGCAGTTGTTGGAGGCTGGAGGGGTTTTCGAGGCTGGAGGCACAGTCAGCAGCAGCTTAGTAGTGGGCAAGTAACTCGTACTCCGTACTGCGTCTATTCATGAGGTGAAAGGCGCAATATGGCCGGAGATTGCGGCAAGGATCTAGATTTGGGACCAAAGATGTAGTAAAGCCGGTCAGTCTCGCGCAAAGCAATTGCAACATGAAGGCGCGTGTTGCCTGTAAAGCACGGAGTATGTATTCGTATGTACACATGATGTAGTTACTTTGTACGCGCAAACAAACGCGACCAATTGGAGTCTCTCCGGAGAATACGAAGTATAGAATAGAAACCTCGGTCGCGTCGCGTCGCGATTGCAATCTATAATGCATCCCCGAGGCCAATGCTTGGTAGTAGTACTAGCATTACCCTTCAAACACACTTGTCTACGAATATGTATGTGCACATGACATGTCTTGTCCAACTCCGACTCTTCAGTCCTGCACCAAGTATTCGTACTTCATAGGCGTTGGCCGCCGATGGCCGCGGCTGCAGAGCGGACCCGGCCCAAAACAGGGGCCTGAGAGGCCGGGGCCCCCGAGCCGCCCCCCGCCAACGGGACTTTGAAGAACGCTGTGGCCACCCCTGGAGTGTTCTTCTCCGCACCGCCTCATGCAGTAGCCAAGAATGGCCAAAGCCGATGCGCCGACCAAGCCCGCCGCATCATCATCTCGCTCCAGAACCCGTCTGCCATGCTGCTGCCGCTAGACACTCTAGCTCCCGCGTCGACCACTGTCTCGGATGCTGAACCACGTCGTCGCGTCTTATTCCCGAGTCAGCCTCCGCCTCTCTCCCGTGCCCACGCGTCTTCAGCTACACCCAGGGCGCCTTCCGGGGCCACCGCTGCCACTACTGCCGCTACCACCACCGCTACTAGTACCGCTGTCACTGCTCCTACAACCACCTCCTCTCCCATCGCCGCTCCTCATCCCTTTCCCCCCTCCTCACCGCACCATGTCCGCGACTCCCCCTCGGCCGCCACCGAGCCAATAGCGCAGCCCGCCCCCGATGCCGCCCCTCCCGACGACGGCACCACCGACGGCATCACCGACGGCATCACCATGACGGCCTCGGGGAAATCGCCCTACCTCCTGCCCGGCGACGGCGACGGCCTCCCGTCTCCCTACGGCTCCGTCGCCCCGGCCCGCCGCGCCGCCGTCCATGACGCCGATGACGACTCGGAGCTCGACTACGACACCCATCAGCGCCTCGGCGTCCACGACAGCGTCCGCAGCCGGCGGAGCCTGAGCTCCAAGCGCTCGTTCCTGTCCCGCCAGTCGTCGCGCCGCTCCGACCGTCTCGACGGCGCCGCCCTCGTCTCGGGCCTCGAGGGCCGCTTCGGCCTGGCAGAGGCGCCCTTGGCCGGCGACATGATGCTCGACCACGGCGCCGGCGACTCTGACCACGGCTCCCAGCACGGCCTGCAGCTCGACGACGACCAGTCTTGCGAGGACGACTTGCACGACAACTCGCCCCACGAAGCCGTCCGCGCCTCGGTTCCCCCCACGGACGACACGGCCCTCTCCATCAACACGCCTCGCATGTGGTGCCTCTCGGTCCTCTTCTCCATCCTCGGCTCGTCGACGAACCTCTTCTTCTCCCTCCGATACCCCAGCGTCGCCATCACCCCCGTCATCGCCCTGCTCCTCGTCCACCCGCTCGGCCACCTGTGGGACATGGCCCTCAAGCGGCCCTACGACGCCGACGACGAGTTTGTCGACGGCGTCAGGACGAGGGCGCGCGACGACGCCGCCGCCCACGGGCCCAAGAAGCTCGACTCGTGGCGCCTGTGGCTCGCCCAGGGCCGGTGGAACCAAAAGGAGCACACGTGCGTCTACGTTAGCAGCAACGTCGCCTTTGGCTTCGCCTTTGCCACGGACGTGATTGTCGAGCAGACGCGCTTCTACAACCAAGAGGCCCCCGTCCTCTACCAGCTCCTCCTCACCATCTCGACCCAGATCCTCGGCTACGGCTTCGCCGGCATGGCGCGCCGCCTCCTCGTCCGCCCCAGCGGCATGATCTGGCCCGGCACCCTCATGTCGGCCGCCATGTTCTCCACCCTGCACAACCAGGACAACAAGCCCGCCAACGGCTGGACCATCAGCCGCTGGAACTTCTTCTACGTCGTCTGGGCCGTCTCGTTTGCCTTTTACTTCCTCCCGGGCCTGCTGTTCCCCGCCCTCAGCTACTTCAACGTCGTGACGTGGTTTGCCCCCAAGAACGTCGTCGTCGCCAACCTCTTTGGCGTCGTCTCGGGGCTCGGCCTCTTCCCCCTGACCTTTGACTGGGCCCAGGTCACCTACGTCGGCTCGCCGCTGCTCGTGCCCTTTTGGGCCGCCATGAACGTCATCGGCGGCCTCGTCGTCGTCATGTGGATCGTGGCCCCCGTGCTCTACTACTGCAACGTGCTGTACTCGTCCTACATGCCCATCCTGTCGGCCGGCGTCTTCGACAACACGGGCAACATCTACAACGTCACCCAGATCCTGACGCCCGAGTTCCTGTTTGACCGCGAGGCCTACGCCGCCTACAGCCGCGTCTTCCTGCCCATCACCTACGTGCTCAGCTACGGCGTGCAGTTTGCCGGCCTCGCCGCCCTCTTGACCCACACCCTGTGCTGGCACGGACCGGACATCTGGCGCACCATGGGGAGGAGCCTGCACGAGGCCCGCCGGGACGCAAAGCCCGTCTACCAGCCCGTCGACGAGTCGCGCGCCGCCTCGAGCACCTCGCTCGGCAGCGGCCACGGCAGCTGCATCGACGGCTCCACCGTGTCCAACGGCGGCGGCGGCGGCGGCCTGCTGAGCCGCGAGGACGTCCACTGCCGCCTCATGAACCGCTACGAGGACGCGCCCCTGTCGTGGTACCTGCTGACCTTTGCCTCCATGGCCGCCATGGGCATGTTTGTCGTCGAATAGTGAGTCGACCCCCCCCCCCCGGGCATGCCTCGTCCCCGGGCGGCTGACCCCCCTCGAGCTACCCCGTCCACCTCCCCTGGTACGGCCTGCTGCTGGCCCTCGCCATCGGCGCCGTCTTCTTCATCCCCAACGGCATCGTCATGGCCATCACCAACCAGCACAGCAGCATCTACCTCATCTGCCAGCTCATCTGCGGCGTCGCCTTCCCCGGCCGCCCCATCGCCAACATGGTCTTTGTCAGCTACGGCTACATCTCGTCGGCCCAGGGCATCAAGTTTGCCTCGGACCTCAAGCTCGGCCACTACATGAAGATTCCGCCGCGCATCATGTTCCTCGTCCAGGTCGTCGCCACGCTCTTCTCGTCGCTCACCCAGATCGGCGTCCTCAACTGGATGTTTGCAAACGTCGCCGGCATCTGCACCCCCGACGCCGTCAACGGCTTCACCTGCCCCATTGCCCGCGTCCACTTCAACGGCTCCATCCTCTGGGGCGTCGTCGGCCCCGGCGAGTTCTTCGGCCCCACGGCAATCTACCGCCGCCTCGTCTGGTGCTTCCCCCTCGGCGCCTTCCTGCCCATCCCCCTGTGGCTCTACGCCCGCCGCCGCCGCCGCAGCCTCCTGCGCAAGGTCAACCTCCCCGTCGTCTTTGGCGCCATGTCGTGGATCCCCCCGGCCACCGGCCTCAACTTCTCCGTCTGGGCCCTCGTCTGCTACCTCTTCAACTTCCTCGTCAAGCGCCGCGCAAACGCCTGGTGGGGCAAGTACACCATGACCCTCAGCGCCGCCCTCGACTCGGGCCTCGCCTTTGGCATCGTCGTCGTCTTCTTTGGCTTCATCTACCCGGGCTGGGTCAGCGGCTTCAGCTGGTGGGGCACCGACGTCTACAAGCAGGGCTGCGACTGGCAGGCCTGCTCTTACAGGACTATCCCCGAGGGCCAGACCTTCGGGCCCCAAACGTGGTGATGCCAAGGGGGGTGTCGCCCATGGTTGAGCAAGAGCCAGCGGGTGACCAAACTTTGGTCCAAAACTAGATGCAGATAGAACTGGGCGTTGCTTGTCAACCTTCTTGGCGGTACACACTGGGATAGTAGAGCTCATCGAGCGTCCTCTTCCACTTCGTTGGCTATCAAACCCACGACACATGCCTTGCTTTGCGAATCGTATTACTATCTAGCCGCTGTTGGGCGCCCCGCGCCGTCCATCCATATCCTTGTGTAGTGTTACAGCACAACACTATCTACTAGCCGCTGTTAGGCGCCCCGGGCCGTCCCGTAATTCATGTCGCTGCCTTTTCCCGCCTGCGTCCATTTACTGCCCGGCCTTCCAATTCGGGTTCTGTTCGCCTCGTGTTAGCGCACGCGTCCGCCATTGCACAGTGAATCAAGGCTTGCCTTTCGCAGAATGACCCGGCCCTCCAGCGTGCTGCTCAAGCTTATGTACTCGTCGTCCTCGAGCTCCGCGCGCTCGCCATAGCCGAGGAGCACAGGCGTGCTCTGCGTCTGCCACCCCGTAATCGTCTTGGGCCGCCCGGCTTGACCGACGACATCCACTGCCTGGCCCACGCGAACATTGACCTTGAGCAGCTCAAGTTTCTCGTTCAGGGTGACCAGGAAGCGAGGGTGCATGGCAGGCACGAGAAAGTAGAGGAGGTAGTGCGAGGTCGAGGCGATAAACTCCTTGGGTTCGATCATGGCCACCATGGTGGCCAGCAGGCCCGCGGCCGCGACGTGAGAAAGGACCTGACGATCTGTGTGGAACGGGTTGATGGACAGCGTCCCCTTGCCCATGTGCAGGAGACTCTGGGCGATGCGGACCATGAATAGGGCGTCCTGATCGCGATGGTAGTAGCTGGCAAGTTGTCTCAGCAGCTGGGCCAGCCTGGCGTTGTTGGTGCCAGCACCGAGCATTCCCATGGCGAAGATGGCGTTGATGGCCACCTCGGGATCATTGTCGTGGCTGTATCTCGAGAGCGTGTCGTACACCTTCATCTGCGGGTTGCTCGGGCTTATCAGACCCATAGCCAGAGGCACGGCCTTGCGGATGTTGGCCCCGCCATAATGCATGAGATGCCCAAATTGCCGCAGTACCATTTCCTGACCGATGTCCTCACCCATGGCCACCAGGGCAATGCCAATGACGGCATACGCCTGCAGCAGCTCGTCTCCCTTCTTGTCACCCGTCCCCCCCTTGCGCTCGTTGCAGATGTGCAGGAGCTCTTGAATCTTCAAGACGGCGCCCGTGCCAGCCCAGGCGCAAATCTCCACCAGCACGGCGGTGGCCCTGGCCATTGGGTGATCTACAGCCTTAAGCGTCTCCAGAATGACGTCCACCGCCTCTTGCCGGCCAAAAAAGAGCAGGCCGAGGCCAAGGGCCAAGAACCGCGTCCACTTGTCCGTCAGCTGGCTCCTGCGGTCCTCATCCATCAGGGTGGTGACAATGGCCTCGGACACTTCGGCATGCGACGATCCAACAGAGATCAAGCCGCAGGCGAGTGCAGCCATTGCCGAAGTCTGCATATCCTGGGAGGGGTCGCTGATGAAGGGCATTAGGAGTTCCAGTAGCTCGTCCTTATTAGAGCCGGCGTATGATAAGCCCAGCCCCATGAAGCAAGCTGTCCGGATTAGAGGGTTCGAATGATTCAGATTCTCCGATTCGCCAAGCAGGGCCAGGGCCGGGTCCGAGTCCACATAAACGCCCGAGGTCATAATGCCAATAGCGAGCATGGCCCCAGCACAGATGTCCGGGTCCGATGAATAAGTGTACTTGTCGACCACGTCGAGGCCGTTCTCGACGTCCCACAGCATGAGAGTGCCAATGGATGCGACCGTGGACATCATGCCGTCCGCCTTGGTCTTCCACATCCACGATTCCTTCTCGCCATCAACCAGCATCATCTTATCCTTGCCGAAGCCAGCATTGACAAACCCGTTGACGAAGCCGGCTGCGAGGTTGTGTCTGGCGGAATCGAGGTTGGTCATGCCAGCGACCCGACTGCTCTCCAGGTGGCTCTTGTATATGTCCTCGGTGGTCTTGGGGTCCAGAATGTTCAACTCTTTGCCGAGAGCCTTGAAGTGGTCCGACAATTTGAGATTGAACATGCAATCCGACATCTCGGCGTCCAGGCTGTCTTCTGTGAAATACGAGACTATTTTTTGACGAGCAATCAGGAAGGATAGCTGCTTCTTCAACGCGGGGTCCTTTGCTTTGCCAAAGTCGGCTCTGATCATGTTGAGATCGTGAAGTCGGATGGCGAGCACCATTGCCTGAGTAAATTGCTCGTACTCGACGTAGATTTCATGCGCCGTCCGGAGAAATATTTCGTTGTCGGGGTAGGTGAGCAAGTTGGCCATGCTGACCATGTAGAGGCATACTCTGGCGTAGGTGTCGCCGTCCACAAACCTGGGAATCTCCTCGATGATCTCCAGCTCGCTCATGAGATCGACGGCATCCGCCTCGGCATTGCTGTTGAAGTACAGGGGCACCAGCACCAGAGCCAGGTCGACCAGGTCCTTTGTGGGCTCATCCACAATGATGCGCTTGGCATACACCTCTCCGATCTCCAGAGCCAGATGTCCGACGTACTCGTGACCCCAAGACCCAATATCGGTCGAGGGCGCCAACAGTCTATACTTGAGCGTGTCTTGTCTGTCTTCGTCCGAGTAGGTCATACCAATCACCGACAGGACATCGGCAAGAGACGTCTTGTTCTCGCCATCGGGCCAGCCGTCGAACAGCTTGGTCAGCGTCTCGTAGTGAGGCCGGAGAAATTTCAAAGGCTTCGGAACTGCCGTCATTGATGATGTCGAAGTCTTGATTGACGATTTCATGCCTTCCAGGGCGGGTTTGTACAGCTCCGTATTGGACTCCTGCGTGTCAAACGTCAGTCCCGTTGCACGACTCAGTGGTCTCGGGCGTCTGTGCTGCTTACCGTCAGGCGCTCCACCATCATATCCAACTCATTCTTGAGTTGCTGATCTTCCTCATTGAGTTCCTCCTCTGCCGCTGTTCCCTGGTCAGCGAATCGACTGCGGCGTTGGGAGGAGATTGAGGGAGCCTACCCTCTTTCTTGGCGACCCCCTTCTTTCCATTCAGCACGGGCTTCTTGTCCTTGGGCTCGTCAACGGCCTTTCCCTTGCCCTTGCCCTTGCCTGCGGTCGTGGGCGCGTCGCCGTCTTTTGCCATGGTGACGTCGGGATAACGAGCTCTGGCGGAGCTCCGGGAAGAGTGATTAAAAGTTGCAAGGCGGGCGGGCGGATTGGAAATGAGTCGACGGAGAAGTCAAAAGAAATAAATCTGGCTGTCGATATTGTTGCAAGGCAAGACGAGAGGCGAAGGCATGTGTGTGGATTGATGGGGAAAGAAGCTAGGTGTTGCCATTAAGTAGGCGTTGGGCTGCTGACAAAAGAGGGTTGCCCCAGGCAGATGCGCCTGCCACAGCTTCGGAACCCCAGCCTTAAGTCGTCACGTGCGACATGTCACGTTTGCCGGGGGCGGAAAGGTTAATCCGCGATGACAAAGGTTGCTTTGCTTTATCGATAGAAAACCCCAACTCCACTCTAAACCGACCTGGCCTCGACAAGGAAGAGGAAAAGGAAGAAACTTGCTGCTGCGATACCCGTTCGACGTTCCACACCTAACTCATCATGAAGTTGGACACGCGGGCCATGCGTCACCTGGCGTCAGAAGACTGGCGAGTCTTGACAGCGGTATGCCGCATGCGCCTCTGTCACATTGCAAGGCGCCAGAATCGCTTCTAACGACAATGCGCAGGTTGAGATGGGCAGCAGGAACCACGAAATCGTCCCGACGCCATTGATCGAGAAAATATCCCGGCTTCGCGGCGGTGCCAGTGGCGTGCACAAGAGCATTTCTGCCCTCGCAAAGGTTGGCCTCATCGCCCGAGTCAAAGAAGCCAAATACGACGGCTACCGCTTGACTTACGGCGGCCTCGATTACCTCGCCCTGCACACGCATGCCTCCCGCAAGCATGTATATAGCGTCGGCAGCCGCATCGGAGTCGGCAAGGAAAGCGACATCATGGTTGTCGCCGACGAGACGGGGACGCAGCAAGTCTTGAAGATTCACCGACTCGGCAGGATATCGTTCCGGTCCGTCAAGTCGAACAGGGACTACCTCAAGAACCGTGCTTCCGGTTCCTGGATGTACTTGTCGAGACTGGCTGCCATGAAAGAATTCGCGTTTATGCAAGCTTTGCATGAAGAGGGCTTCCCAGTTCCGCGGCCCCTCGCGCAGTCCCGTCACACCATCGTCATGGCCCTGATAGACGCCTTTCCCCTCCGGCAGATTTCCGCAATACCAGACCCGGCTTCGTTGTATGCGGACCTCATCGCTCTCATCCTGCGGCTCGCCAACCATGGCCTGATTCACGGCGACTTCAACGAGTTCAACATCCTGATCAAGGAGAATAAATCCACGTCTGAAGACGGCCAGGAGTTGATCAAGCTCGAGCCTGTCGTCATTGACTTTCCCCAAATGGTGTCCATGGAGCACCAGAATGCCGACATGTATTTCGACCGAGATATCAACTGCATCAAGCGGTTCTTTCAGCGCCGGTTCCACTTCACTGCCACCCAACCCGGGCCTTTCTTCGCAGACGCCAAAAAGTCCATGAAGAAGAGCAGTGTGAAGCGACTGGACGCCACTGTTGAAGCCTCCGGCTTCACGAAGAAAATGCTGAAGGACCTGGAGGCTGCCATTCGGCAGCAAGCTGCGAAAGAGGCAACGGAAGACGGCAGTCTCGACGAAGACGAAGACGAGGATGAGGATGAGGATGAGGATGAGGATGAGGATGAGAATGAGAATGAGGATGAGGATGAGGATGAGGAGCAGGAGCAGGAGCAGGGCGATGCAGATGGGAAACAAGCCTTCGTAGTGTTGTCACCAGATCTGGACGAAACGAGCCTCGACGCAGGAGGGCCCTCAGACAACGGCCAGGCCGGTGAGGCCAGCAACTCGTCCAATGTGACACAGCCAGACATGTCAAAGTTAGCAATCTGAATCAACAACAATGATACCCATTCACTCAGGAAGGAATTTGCCTCATCACCATAACAAGGCTCAAAAAGGATTTGAATGTCATTATGGTGCAGGCCGTATCGCCTCGTTAGTCTCTCATAGTTGTCGTTCCCTAGTAACTAGAGTACAAAGTGTGTAAAATGGAACTTCTCCCTTTTGCCCTCTCACAACCCACCAATAGTATCAGCTATCTCCGACCATAACATGCTCCGCAAAGGCATAAGTGTGACGCGACGCCCTGAGTGTGCGGCTCCAAGAACATTGACTAAAGAAGCAAAGAAGAACAAGGGGACAATGTGGGCGTTGTGAAATACACAAGAGGCAAGCAGCAGAGCTGGCCACTCCGATGAGGCCTTACTGGGCCTCTTTCTTCATCTCCTGCACTCGTGGCGACGTCTGGACACTCTCGTCAGCGGCGGCGACGGCGGTCAGATCAGCGTGAATCGTAGCGCCCTCGTCACACTCCGAGGAGTTGGGGGTAGAAACAGCCGCATCCGTACTCGCGTTCGTGGCCGCCCTGATCAAGAGGTCAGTACGTGCTGAAGATGCTTAGACGTGAGGCATACTCGGACAATCCATGACGGGTTCCCGAGTGTCTCGTCGTGCTGCCATCATCATTCGAGGAGGTCGAAACACTGCTGGAGATGGCACCATTTAGTACGGGTGGCTGCAGCGAGGATGCCCTACTTACCTGCGCGAGACAGGAAGGGTGCGTCGCCACTGAGACTGCTGGCCATACAAGGTCGGGCTCATGCCAACCAAGGGAGTACCGTATGCACCAATGTTGTACTCGTTGGTGCGGAACTGGCGGCGCTCAGCGGTGACGCGCTTGAGCTCCTTCTGGGCTGGCGTATCGGCATAGCGAATGTTGATGAGGAGGCCCTCCTCCCCAATGCTGACGCCGTTGAATTTGTGGATGACTTCGTCGCAGACATCGCGGGACTCGAAGCTGCATCGCTGTCAGTCCAGGCACTCTCGGCAGCGAGGCAATGAGTAGTGTTTACCGAGCAAAGCCGACGCCGCGGCTGTTTCCCATGCTGTCTCGGAGAATCTTGCTGGACAAGATGGTGTACCCGAGGAAGATTGTAGCCAGTTCCTGCAAAATGTCAACACTGCACAATGCAACGAAGGGAGATGTAGACTCACCACCTCGGTCAAGCTCTTAGGCAAGTTGGAGATGTAGAGGTTTGTGGAAGCCTCATCCCCCTCGGCCTTGAGTCTCGAGTTGAAGGACTCCTGCAGCTGGGGTTAGCCCTCGTCTCGAAAGAGTTGTATGGGCCGACTTACACGCGCAAAGCCAACCTCGTACCCCAGACGATGAAAGCCACGGATGCACAGCTCGGAATCGTGAGATTCACAGAACTTGGCAAAGCCAAAACTGCGTTGCGTCAGTCAAGTGCTTCACAGTCCATCATCTCAAGTAAGGCATACCCTTTGCATGCGCCGGTGTTGGTGTCAATGATGGCCTTGGAGGTCTCGACGGGCCCAAATCGAGAGGCGTACTCGTAGAGCAGTCTGTCATCAGTCGTCGGGTGCAGTCCGCGAATGTAGACGTTGCGATTGCCCGGGATGCGGTTCTCCAGGCTCTGCTCCAGGCTCTTCATTTGCCCCGGAGGGGTGAAGACAGCCGGGACAGCTCGGGGAACAGCTGGCCCCTTCTTCAGGATCTCATCAATGGTGCGGTCAGAGACAGTTGAAATGGCCGACTTGGCATGTTCGGCATGGAGGGTGGCGAGGCCCATCTGCTGGGGAGACGGAGTTGTGTAGGCAGAGCGATCGAGACTGGCAACGCGAGGGCCACCATCGCGCTGGGACATGGTGCCGTAGAAGGGGGTCGCCGGGGTAGACTCCGTGGTAGAATAAGAACCGCGGCGATTCTCGAGTCCTGGAACCTCGGAGCTGCCACGCTCAACGCGGGCCTGGTTGCCATTGGCGCGGCCTGGCGTAAAGGGCGTGAAGGGCATGGGCAGACCGACGTAGGGGGGGCCGTAGCCACCAGCGGGAAGGCCAAAGTTGTGGTAAGGATTCTCGTGCGAGTGACCCATGCCCATGGGCTGGGCTGCCGGCATGGGAGCAAGGACAAATTGTCCATCGGCTCCGACCATGAAATGGCCTGGTCCCAGAGGGATGGGGGCCGAGTTGGGCATTCCCATGCCTCCAAGCGTGAGGCCCGTGAAGTGGCCCATCATCGAGGCCGGGTCGGCGACGGCATGGGCATGGGCATGGGCAGGACCGTGGCCGTGAATATTGCGACCCGTCGGGTTGGTGAGGTAGTGCGTGGCGACACCGGTGCTCGCGTCCATTTTGAGTCGAGTCTGTTTGTTGATAGACTTGGGGTTCACCTGCAGACGCCATCGTTAGCTGCGATTAGGTCTTGCGGGAGCACACCAATGCCAAATGACAACTGTGAGGAGACTTACTGAGCAGCAAATTCACTGCGAAGGATGGTTCGAGATGGGAACAATCCGATGGAAGGACCGAGATCTGCGTCTGAGGTGAGCAAGATGGACCGAACACTGCAAGGCGGCGAGCTGGATGAATGAAATAGCCAATCGCGTTGAAAAGTAATGGAGCAACGGGCAGCTTCGCCAGCCACGTTTGACGGGGCTTGGGTGTTGTGGAAAGGTTTTTCTGGGCTAGGGTAGACGGAGCGGTACAGAGAACAGAGACAAGCCGAAGGCAAGAAAGGGGCAGACGAGAGGCAGACGGCGTGGTGCCACTCACCTCGTCCTGTCTTCCTACTACCTGAAGTGATGGTGCAAACGGGCTCGTGGCCAAGACAAATGTTGCTACCAAGAGGCTGAGATGAAGCGAGAGTAAGTGAGATAGAACGAGCTATCGAGCAAGATGGGGATTGGAAAAAGAGATTGACCAAGCGGCGGGACCAAAGGATCGCCAGAGCGATTGTTGAAGCTTGGTTGATGCTGTGTGAAGAGGGAAGAAGGGAGAGTTTGGCGTCTCGTCGGGGAGAGGGGGAAGAAGAAGAAGAGGCGGAGGCAGCGAAGCGAGCCGAGACTTACCTAATGCCTAAGAGCTACTGGTGCAAAGGTAACTGCGATGCTCAAGTCCAAAAGCAGAAGGAAAGAGGTTGCAAACGACAATGGAGGTAAGCTATTACTGCGGACGAGGGTCGATACCAGGAGGGACGATCCGGTGGACAAGAGACAAGAGCTGGCGGGGAAGAAAAGGAGAGACGAGCCGAGCTATGACGAAAGCCCGAGGGTGAGCAAACGGAAAGCCGGAGGGGAGGCTTGGCCGTTCCGTCCACCTGCAATCCCAGGTCCTGTCTGTTTGACGCTGCAGTCCACCGTACCTGCGCAGTGCAGGTGCACCACAGTGCTGGACAGACAACAACCTCGGGCAGGCAGGTACCTGACCCGATTCTGTCTCGAAAACTGCACCAAGGTAGGGCAACAAGACGGAAGCCGACGCGAGCAGTGCAATGGGCTGTCTACCTCGCGATATCCGGCGAGACGCCAGGTGTGTCCTCGAGAGCTCTGGCAGCGCAGAGGCGAGAACAGACGCCTGCTGTCTGTGGCAGGTAGAGAAGAGGCTCTCCGGAGAGGCGAGGAGCCAAGGCAAGGATGACGACCAGGCAGAACCCGACGGATGGAAGACGAGGTGAGAGGTGTTTGCAAACTCGCTTTCAAGCTTCACAGTCTCGACGTGCGCTTCTTTTTCTGCAGCTTCGGCTGCCGTCGTTTGCTTTGCTTCACCGAGTTCGTTGCCGCTGACGATGACGCAGGTCGCCTCGTTGAGCTCGACAGGCCTTGACGGGTTTCCACCGCACTATTGTGCCTGCAGTGAGCAAAACAACAGTGCCTCTCTTGTTGAAGACGACGACGACGACGACGACGAATCGCCTCTCTCGCTTCAGAAAGCAGCAGTCGCACACGGCCCAGAACGACGCCAGTCACTATCCAGGCTTCGAAAGGTCCGAGGCGAATGTGCGTGATCGGGGATGCTGAGGCCGAATCAGTTATCCACTCGGGCTGAGCTGTCGACCTATGTCCCAAACTTGTCCGATGTAGGCGTCTCGGACCGACCAGAATCGGCGTGGTGATTTGACTCGAAGATGGCCCGCTCGACCAGTCGTGCTCCCAGATGGCTTTACTGCCACCGAGCCTGATGGGCTAAAGATGCTTGGATTTTCTGTTTCCGTTTTGGACGCCGCGTCACGCCTTTTCCGGGCCGGTTTCTCACTTGCGTTCGATGTATCGATGCTTTCAGGCGGTGTCAAGTCGATGGACGAATTCGAACGCGACGGCGTACGCAGCAACCAGTCTAAAGAATACTGAGCAAAGGATGATTGAATGACAGGAGGATGACCGACTACACGGCAAGCGAGACTCGAAGCAGGAGAGTCGGGCCTTAAAAAGGGCGCACAGCCATTGAGACGAGTAGGTCCAAGTGAGGAGCAGAGCTTGTCCGACACGTCCGACACGTCCGACACGGCCTATCAGCTCCGGCACTCACCATGTTTCCTTTTTTTTGTCTCTCACACAGAACCACCGATGATTCACTTGAGAGAGGTGCTAGGGGCCACGAGTTTTAGTACTCGTAGCGGACCGGCGCCCGTGGCCTCGAAGGGTCGCTGTCCGGAACCAGTTGGAAGATTGGCCTCGAGGCGGCCTCGAGGTGGAGGCTCGGCGGGAATGGCGAAGAAGGGTTGCCGACATGCAGCCGGGGGACGGCTCACATGTTCACGATGGGCCACAGTTACACAAAGTGACAGGCTGAATGCCAGTGTGCGCCAATTGCCCTCGCAGACGAAGATACGATGGCCAGCGGGGTAAGGATGCCCGGACGATGAGGCGGTTTGGCCCGGGGCCGAGACGGGGGCAAGACGTAGGGATAGTTGGCGCTAGACATTCCTCTCGACGAGACATGGTCCCGGAGGAAGCGGTGGATTTGTCGGCGAGGACGCTCAGACAGCGAGCGGGCTGCCCTTGGGGAGCGTCTCAGAGGACAATTCACATTCCCAGATGCAGAAGGTCAAAGGCTGTCCACGGCCAGATTGGACGGGCAAAAAAGCCTCCCTGGGATTCCCCGCTTATACATACATTCGCTCACGCTCAGGACTCTGCGCGCAAGGGAGGGGGGCCTCTTAATGACAGGAAGAGACACAGTCGCCACCCGCGCCGAATTGCATTGAAACAAGGTTCGATGGACATCGGCAGAAGAGGCCGCCTTGCGCATCATCTTCTGCCGTGGCATTCACCACCAGCGGTTGTCTTCTTTTTCGATGCTCCCTTTGAAACCTCCCTCCTGCCGCCGCCGTGGAAGCAGGGAGCGGGGAGCCAAGTTGGTTGCCCCGCCCACAGCTGGCCATGGGATGAAGCCAAAAGGCAAAAAGGAAACAAGTGTGAAGAGGGATGAGTGTTGGAAATCACTCTCGAGTACGGCGGTCCCATGTCAGCGGTGGTGATATCATGATGGCGGTTGACCGTACACGGACCGCCACGCTCCAGTTTCTCGAGGAAATGACCAGGGCAATCATCGCGAGACGTCGTCGACCTGGCTTCTTGTACCCGTACTCTGACGATACTACTACTACATCCCTTTCCACACAGTATTTCGAGACCGTTTATACCACCACTTGCCTACTAGGTACTATTACTACCTAACCTACGAAGTACCCCGTAGTCGTGGTGGTAAACACCCCACGCCACGCACGGCTCAAGCGAAACGAGGCTCGCAACTCGCATCTCAACAGCACGTTGACGGACCAACTAAACCCGACGGCCCTTTTCGCAGCATCAAAGCCTTTATCGGCCTTTGTCGGGCGATAAATCAAGAGTGAGGGGCGAAGAGAATAGCAACCAGCCGTACCCATTCCATGTCCCAGAGACCACACTCAGCCGGCGCATACCTATATCCAAACGGCCGTTTCCGCATCGGACAGTATCTATATCTACCCACCTATCTCAGCGCATGCTTCGTTCCCAGTCGGAAACCAAACCAAGAGAGGGCCTGCTCCTTTAAAGCAGAAACGCCGGGCCCGGCAAAAAACAAGGCCATGCATACACAAACCCAGCTGACCATGCACCGACAATACTCTACGCCCGCCACGCTCCACCTGCTGTCTTCTCCTCAGGACCAAACGTCCTCCTGAGCGGCGTGTCAGCTGGCGGACTGGCGTCACGCACGCAGGGGGCCCAGACGTACCTGGTATTGGTTCGCTGATCTCATGTGCTTGACAATCTCCTCTCCCTTCTGCTCCGACAAGCCGCGACCCTCGGCGATGATTTGGGCCAGCACAGTGTTCACCTCGCGAGCCATGTTGGCCGCGTCGCCGCAGACGTAGAAAAAGGCCTTTTGCGTTAGAAGCTCGTTGACCTCCTTGGCCCGCTCCTTGAGCCGATGCTGGACGTAGACCTTCTTGCTGCCTTGACGCGAAAAGGCCGTCACCATCTCGAACTTGTCGCCGAGTGCCCTTTGGCAATCCTGCGCATCCGGTCAGCGATACGGCAGACCGACAATGGTTCAGCTGTTCCACCTACCTCCCATTCCGACTCGTACAAAAAGTCTTCGGTGCGCTTGCGGCAGCCAAAGAACAAGAGCGTGCGGCCCACGTCAAGACCGTCTCGAGCCTGCTTGGCTCGTTCCTGAACGAAGCCTCGAAAGGGCGCGACACCGGTTCCGGGGCCAATCATGATGACGGGCTTCGCGGGATCCGAGGGAAGTTTGAAGTTGGAGTGGCGGACATGAACAGGGACATGAATTCCATCGTACTTATTGCGGGGCCCGTCCAGCTCGTAGCTTCCACCGAATTTCTCGGGGTTCGGATCGACGTTCTGCTTCTGCTTCAGCGCCATCAGGTAGTTGGTGGCGACGCCGCGGAAAGGCTCGTCACGCCCGGGGATCATCTGCGACTCGACGACGGCCGTAATGGAAATCTTCTTTGGTTGGACCAGCGAGGACGAGGAGATGGAATAGTACCGGGCCTGCAGCTTTGTCAAGCCTTCGATAAAAGCAGAAAAGGGAATGTTGGTCCACTTCTCGCCCTTGCCAACAGTGGCCAGGAGCCGGGCAATGTTGTAAAAGTGAGGGCTCGTCTTCTGCTGAAAGTAATCTTTGTCGCTGCCCAGTCTGGTCATCTCGGCCTTGATGTCGTCGGTGGGCGCAAAGGCGGCGAGAGTCGAGACAAACTGACGCGATACCGGGGCGCATATTTCCAGGTGGTACCTAACAATGGCATCAAACGTCGTGGGCGTCGGGAAGGGGACCTTGGCCGTGGGCTCGAGAGCCTTGACGCTGACGACATTGTCCCTCTTGGCAGTCAGGCCAATGACGTCGAGGAACCGGTCGACCTCTTCACCGGGGTTCGTGGGCCAGATGGCGATGTGGTCGCCGGTCTGGTAGGTGAGATTGGAGCCGCTGACGTCAATGTCCATGTGGATGCAGTTGCGATCCTTGGCCGCGAAGAGCTCGCGCGACTCGACAATGGGCGCAACATAGGGGTTGTGAGCGTTGAAGGGGCCCTTGGCCGTGCCCTCGAGGTGCATCTTGTTGGGTTCGCCGAGGTAGACCTCGCGGGAGTCGCGAGTCAGGTTGTCGCGGTCGACAATATCAAAGGTGGGCTCGTAGAAGGCCTCGCGCTCCTCAAGACCCATTTTGGTGACAAGAGCAGCCCACATGGGGTCCTTCCAGGCCAAAAAGTCCTCTTCCATGGTGCCGGCGCCGTCATCACCCTCGCCGGCATCGCCGACGCGGTGGGCGCCGAGCTTCTGCAGGGCCTTGTCGACATTGCGGACCATGGAGTTGTAGTGCTCGTAGGTGTTGTTGCCGAGGCCAAAGGCAACGTAGTTGAGGCAGCCTAGGGCAGGATCGTTGCCCTCGGACAGGGCGACATCGTCGGCCGTGATGAACTCGTAGAACTCGACGGCGTTGTCCGTGGGCTCGCCCTCGCCATACGTGGCCAGGACGAACATGGCGACCTTGTCGCTGGGCAAGGCGTCGAGGTTGTCAAAGTCGTACTCTTCCAGGTCGGCCACCATGGTCTCGAGACCGAAGCGACTCTTACCCTCCTTTGCCAGACGAGAGGCGTAATCCTCGGCGGTACCGGTCTGGGAGCCGTAAAAGATGACGCAATTCTTGCCCGACTCGTCCATCTTCTCGACAATGTTTCTGGTGCGGCCGGCCTTTACGCCGTCTGCGTTGGCAAAGGCATTGGCGTAGGGATCCTTGACGACGCCCCAGTATGTGCCCTTTGTGAAGTAGGCGACGGTGCCGAGCAGAATGGCGGCGAGGACGACGAAGTCGAGCGTGTCGAGTTCGGCCATGATGGATCGATCTGATGGGTAACAGGCGCAGACGTTAGGCCAGAGTCGCAAGTGCGTGCTGGGCCCAGGGTTAGCACAGGCGGCAAGATAAAGGGGAAACTGTTCAGACCCAGCACACGGTGAGGGTCGGGTGGCGCGGATCGGATGGCGCGGACGGGAAGGGGCCCGAGAAACGGGGCCTCGAGGGATCTCCGTAAGCCCTCGCAAACAATGTGCGCGCACGTGTTCTTTTCCGTTCCGTCGGCGAGACCGTTGAGGTGGGCGGTGACTGAAGCAGTTCTTGGGGCTTCGGTTAGCGCCTGAAAGAGTGGAGGGCCTGTGGTTGGACGAGGGAAAAGGGGTTTGATTGGTCCGGCTAATAAGCATTACTAGTACATACCTGCCCGTATGCATGTATGTAAGTATGTATCTGCACAACATATGTACATACTACGAGTTACCTAAATCCTAAATCGCACATCCGTCAGACCTTGGCGTTTCAAGAGAAGAAGACATATGTACGAAGTACTTCGTAAGTCTTCAGCGAGGGACCAATTGACAGTCAACAGCGTCTAGTAGAGCGATATCACGGCCCGGACTCGCCGGAACTCATCCATCCGGCGGCCTCTGAATAGACACTCGTATTCGTATCCGTACATCGGACATGCATATGTAGGTAGGAGGTATTTACATATGTACACATGAAGAGATATGTACGTATCCGTACCCGTTCGTTTTCCCGATAGCCTCGTTCCGACAGGACATCGTCCGACAACGTGATTTCGGGACTTTCCGCCTCTATCTAGAGTTAGCTTTTTCGAATCTACCCATTCTCAATTGTGCAGGGCCATAGTTGTCTGATTGTCTAAACGCCGAGGCTCCATACACTATTGCAGATGTTATACGTTAGTGCAACAGAGAGGCTCCATACCTATGTATCCGTATTCGTATAGTATATGTACGAGTACTAGGTAGTTGGATTGCTCTTGTATCACGTGCCTTTCCGCCGTCCGTTGCGGCCGGGTGCCTCGCGCCGAGACAATAGCCGGTGTTGGGCCGGGCGGCCGGCACTAACAGGCGCCCAATCTCTACCAACTCTGTTGTGTTGAAATGGCCACCGCATTGGCGTCTCGCGTCGTGGCTGGCTTAACGCTTCGGACGGAGCCGTGTTTGAATACATACACACGCTGCCGAGCATCCTGCCGCTCTCCGTTTTGTTGACTGCAGTCGCTTGTATGCTGCAGCGTTTTGCCGCGCATGCACAGAATCGGGTCCGGTCCGGCTCGAGATGGGTGAGTGCCACTGAAACTTGGGCTGTCCCCAACTGTCCCCAACTGTCCCCAACCCACCACCCCCTTCCCTCCACCCATCCCCGGCTCCCTGCCTCGAGAAGCGTGACAGCCCTGGAGCCGCCAAACCCTTCTCGACTGGCGTTGACTGTGCCCTGACTGACCCTGCCTGCCCACAGCCCCGTCTCAACCGCCGCCGGACAACCCCCAGGATCCGCTCAAGTTTGCCGCTGCCAGGTCCGTGTCGAGGCTCGACGACGAAGCAGAGCCCGACGCCATCTGGGATCGGACGATTCGCCCTCACGCATACAGATCGCGATATCTTACCCACTCGCGAGAGTCCTCGGCCGACAAGTTCCCCTCGACCCTAACCTCTCCGCGCGCCCACATCCGCCAACCCCTTGCAGGAGGGGCCATCGAGCGACCAGTGGACCCCAACAAGGCTGCCATCTACGGCCATCATCGCCAGACTTCCATTGTGCATGGCATTCAGCACTCGCGAAATGGCAGTCTCGCAAGCTCCGCTGGCCCCCTCAGCCCCCAGATGATAGCCGCTGCCGGCGTCGGGCTGGACCGTCCAGACATGCAGTCGGTCGCTGCCCGATTGGAGGCTGACCCGGGCATACCCTCGCGCCCTACAACAGCCTTGGCCGGCCCCATGGCAAACCCAAACGGTTTCCCCATGGAGAGGTCCGTCTCGGCCGCCGACATGTCTCCCGCCGGGCCTGGCCAGCGCAAGTCCGACAGGGTCCAGAGCAAGCGTCGCGACCAGGCAAACCACCAGCCACACCCGTCGCGCCATCACAGAGATGACCAAAAGACCGTCGGCGAATATGCACTTCACGTGCTCTTCACCTCGGTACGTCCCTTCCACGTCCTAGATTCCGGCTGCTTGGCTGACCATCTCGCCTCAGTTCATTGCCCAGGCCGAGGAGAAGCTCACCGAGTGCATCACCATTCCCTTCGACCCCGAGCCCCAGGTCGAGCGCGTCTGCGGACCCGGAGTCGACACCGCCTTTGACCAGCTCATTGGCGCCCTCGGCCACATCGCCAGTCCCAAGCCAAAGGCCCTGATCGACTCGATGATGCTATGGAGAAAGAGCAAGAGCGACGCCGCGAACGAGGCCCGCAGTCAGCTCCAGCAGTCGCGTAGCAACCATCCTGGAGGCACGCTTCTGCGCAGAAACACGGAGCCGTTGCACGGCGGCTTTGGCGGGCCGGATAGCGGATCGTCCAGCAACGCCACCACGTCTTCCAAGCAAGAGTACGTTGCCCAGCAGGAGCGTCGGTCGACAGTCTCCATCTACATCCTTTGTCGAGTTCTTCTCGAAGTCATCAGCCAGAGCAACCTGGCCTCCATCACCTTTGAGATGGAGGACAAGCTCGAGAGCATCATCTTCGGCCAGCTCAAAATCGCAGACGCCGAGCAGCTCATGATTTCCCCTCTGAAACTTGCCAACTGGAACCTCTTTGCGCAGCTGCTGGGATACATGAGCGACATCAACTTTGCCGGCGTCACCAAGCGCTTCGTCGAAGACCTCGACAACACCCTCCACGAGCGGGGCAAGGGCCCGACGGCATTCACTGGGCGCGACCTGGAGGGCAAGATGGATCTTGTGCTAGGCGGAATGAAGCACTTGCGAATCAAAATATCTCCAGAAGGCGCCTGGGAGGAATCGTGCGAGTTCCTTGCCCGCCTGGGTCGCTTGTTCAGCAGATCGCACGGCCCTAAAGTCAAAATGGCCTTTTGCCAAGTCATCGACATGCTTATCCTACCCATCGCCGCCAAGGCCAGCAACAGCCATCTCATGCATTCAAAATGGGCCGATGTTGTCATCGCCGTTGGCCCGCGCCTGGCGCAGCTCTTCATGAAGGTGCGATATTGGACCGTCGCCCTTTCCCTGACGTCGACTATGCTTTGCGTCTCGTCGCCCGACGCCTTTGACTCGCAGTGGCTTCAGCTGGTCCTCTCACTGCAAACCAAGGCCAAGGACCGCTTCACTCGACCGTTATGCCTTCAAGTCATATCCCGGCTGATTTGGACGTACCTGTACCGCACAAACGACAACTTCCAGAGCGTCGTCCGGAAGCTGGATGATGCGATGAAGCTGGTCCTGCCATCTTCCAAGCGCAGCGTAGTATCCTTTGACCCGGCCGTCACGGAGCCGCTCATCCAGATCATCCGCATCATCGGGTTCAAGTACCCCGAGTATTGCTTTAGAACAATCATCTTCCCACTCATCAATGCGGAGCTGTTTGTGGCCAACAAGGAGTTGAAGGTTGAGCAACTGGACCCGGACAGGGTGGTTGTTGGCATCCGAGCCTTTCTCTGCATCGTGTCCGACCTGGAAAAGGGCGAGCAGGGGCAGCCCCCCTTCCCTCAATTCTACGACGCGACCGGGCCGGCCGACAGGCTGCCGACGTCGCCAATACTGGCCTCTCCGCGAAACGGGCCCCTGTCCAATCCCACAATTGTCCCCAGAGAGAAGAGCATATCACGCCCTGTCCTCACACACGTCTTGGGCGACGGGGTTCGCGAATATTACCTGAAATTTTGCAAGATTCTCGGCAAGATAACCATAGTCTGTGACAACACGTTTGGTGGTCAAGCGGCCTTGGACGAGAAGTTCAACAGCCCCGGTTCCAAGACGCCAATTACCGATACCTTTAATTTCTCTCGACGTGATGAGCATCAGAACGCCTCGGATCAGAAACAAGCATTCTATGAGCTGCTCCACGTGGCCGTGCAAGCACTACCCCGCTGCTTGTCCGTGGACATACCCTTCAACTCGCTCATCAACCTCCTGTGCACGGGTACCGCCCATGTTCAGTACAACATTGCCGAGTCTTCTGCGAATTCCCTCAAGGCCATTGCAAGGCATTCCCATGCGCAACAGGTGACAATGGGCTTTGCCCGCTTCATCTTCAACTTTGACGACCGCTACTCGACCATGTCTGACGGTGGCATGCTGGGTCCGGGTCACATCGAGAACACGCTCCGGCTCTACGTCGAGCTTGTTCAGATATGGATTGAGGAAATTCGGCAAAAGACGCGGGATGCGGCGGCCACACAAGCTGATTCTAGCGCATCGGACAAGAGAGCCTTGAACTTGGATCTGTCGAGCATGTGGGCAGAGGTGGACCAGGCCGAGGCTCACGGCCTCTTCTTCCTGTGCTCCCAGTCACGTCGAGTGCGCCACTTTGCCATTACGGTCTTGCGTCTCATCACCGAGTTTGACAAGGCTCTTGGAAAAGACGTAGCGGAAGATAAGGAGTCGCTGAGACTGATCAACATACTGGAGAACGACTCGAGCCAAGTCATGGACTTCAACGACGAGCACCTGTCGGTGGCTGAACGCAGTCGGCTGCAACGCGGGCTGCAGACCACGAACAGCAAGAGCGTCGTGGTTGAGCTCTGCACCAGCGACGTTACCTATGATACGACCCTGTGGTTCAAAATCTTTCCAAACCTGATTCGCATTGCCTTCGACAAATGCCCCTTTGCCGTTGCCATATGCCGAAACCTGATTTGCAACCGCATCCTTCAGTTATACAAGCCGATTGTCGTCCTGTCGGAACCGACTCGCGGCCTTTACTACGGGGGCGACCAAGCTAATAGCCGAATACCAGGGCGGTCGCCGGCCACGCAGCCCGAGGTCTTGATTGAGCAGTGGAAGCTCTATCTCATTTTCGCTTGCACAACCCTCGCGGACCCTGGCAGTCAGACCCCCAACCCGGCCAAGGAAGTGCAACACACTCGCAAGACGTCAAAGCCGGGGTCGACCGACAGAATCGTCACGGCGAGGACCCTGTTCAAGTATCTCATCCCTCTGCTCTCCTCACCATCCGCCTCGGTCCGAGACGCCGTCGTGGTCGCAATGGGATCTATCAACGTGCACATTTATCGAACACTGTTGGAGGAGCTTCAAGGTCAGGCATCCCGATGCAACGATGATGCACGCGCTCGCATCCATCAGCGAACCAACAGCGCCCCGAGAAGGAACCGGAAGATGGACTTGCTTCGAACCGAGATAACTCACGTCTTCAAGTTGACGTCCCACTTTCTCAGGGAATCGCAGGTATACCAGTCCGAGTTCTTTCTCAGCAACTTGACGTCTTATGCCAAAGACTTGAAGCTGTTCCTCATGGACGGAGAAGTACAGATGGACTGGGAGTTCCAAAAGCTTAGGCGGCACTACTGCGGGCTCATGGAGGCACTGTTCGAGGGAATCAACAAGACAAAGGACCCTTCCCGCTGGATGACGTTCGAATCCCGAAAGTCTGCGTTTTCTTTGATGGAGGATTGGTGTGGATTCTCTCCGAACCAGACTCAGATCCGAGCCAGGGAAGACACGATGCGACAGTCCCTCATCGACCAGCAAGGCCTGGGTGAACGCGGGACTGTCACGGCCGCCATGGAGATTGAGAAGCGAAACTTGCGAACGGCGGCTCTCAGTGCCATGGCCGCCCTGTGCGGCGGTCCCATCAGCGTGACCACCGAGAGTGGCGTCACCCTGCAGTTTGACATTCGCCGAATGCTTGCATGGATCGAGGCAATATTCAACTCTGGCAGCGACAAGATGAACGTGACGGGACGGAGAGCGCTGAAGAATCTCGTCGTTCACAACCAAGAGTACACATACCTCCTTGAGCATTGCATTGCCCGATGCTACTTGTCAGACCTGCCCAAGATGCTGGGAAGCTACTTTTCAGTCGCCATTGAGGTGTTGCAGGAGCACAGCAGCTACCCTTGTCCGTTTTGGAAACTCCTTGGCCTTTGCCTCTTTAATCTCGGAAACGACCAGAGCGAAATCAGATCAAAGTCGTCGTCGATGCTTCGGACCTTGGAGACGCGCCAACAGCGAAACTCCAAGATTCAAGATTTCGACATTAGCGTGTCCGACAAGACGCAAGCTGTCTACAAGCTCGCCCAGTTTGAGATATCGAAACGCCTCGCCAGTCAACACACGGAACTGGCATTCCACATCGTGTCTGAGTTTACCTACTATTTCAAAGATCTTCAACCGGTTACGCAGAGGAACGTCATCGCCGTCATCTTACCTTGGATACAGACTATAGAGCTCAAATTGGATCCCAATGGCGGCCCCACGGCTCAGTCATACGTTCTCCTGGCCAACCTACTGGAGCTCACCATCAAGTCCAGCGGGGCTCTACACAACGAGGTCCAAGCCTTGTGGCAGGCCCTTGCCACAGGACCGTATCCTGGAAACGTCCGTCTTGTGCTAGATTTCATCATGCAGCTGTGCCTCGAACGCCGGGAGCAAAACTTTGTCGAGTACGCAAAGCAAATCGTCGTCTTTCTTTCCACGACAAACAGTACTCCAGGCATCAAGGTTGTCGAGTTCTTGCTCATGCAGATAACCCCCAAGGCGATGGTCCCCAACGAGAAGAGAGAGGCAGTGCCACCGCCATCAGACATCAACAATCTCCCCTATTGTGCCGACTTGAGCGAGGTTCTCCCTGTCGGGACGAAGCAGGCTGGATTTTCGCTGGGCCAACTGTCGCTGATTCTGCTGGTTGACTTGATGGTATCTCCGGTGCACCTGACTTCTGAAAATGTACCGCTCCTCCTCCAAGTTGTCACTGTTCTTTGGGACCATTACACCCCACTGGTGCAGGAGCAGGCACGCGAGATGCTTGTCCATCTCATCCACGAGCTTGTTATTTCCCGCATGGATGACGAGTCGCAAGGCAAACTCAAGGAGCCGATCGAGGATCTAGTGGACTTGATCAGACGTCACGATCGCTCAGTAGTCTGGGGCTACGAGGACAGCAACGGTAAAGTCGAGAACCACGACAACAAGGTCCCCCCCGGCATGGAACACTTGACCGCCGAGGTTGTCAAGACTTTCGAGACGACGTTCCCGGGGATCAAGGAACAGTGGGGTCGCCTGTCTTTGACCTGGGCAACCTCCTGTCCAGTCCGGCACTTGGCCTGTCGGTCCTTCCAAATCTTCCGATGTGTTCTCACCTCGCTGGACCAGTACATGCTTGGCGACATGCTTGCCCGGTTATCCAACACCGTTGCCGACGAGGATCCGGAGATTCAGTCGTTTTCCATGGAGATCCTGACAACCTTGAAGACGTTGATTGTCAAGCTGGACCCCGACAAGCTTCTCACATTTCCTCAATTGTTCTGGACTACCTGCGCATGCCTGGAGTCGATTAACGAGCGGGAGTTCCTCGAAGCTGTGGAGATGCTCAACGAACTGCTTCGAAAAGTCGATCTGCGGCTACCCAACGTGAGGAGAATAATAGCAGAAGGGCAACCGGATCGATGGGAGGGCCAATTTGAGGGGATACAGCCACTGCTGTACAAGGGTTTGAGGTCTTCAGCTTGCTGGCAGCCGTCGCTCGATACTCTGGACAGGTTGGTGAGACTTCCCGGAGATGGCCTCATTGGCGATGAGCACCGAATCTTCTATGCCCTCTTGGCCAACTTTCCTCGCTTCCTCAACGACCTCGAGCGCGGAGCCTTGAGCGAGCAATCCATCAAGGCCGCAAGGATTCTTCTGGCGGAGACGGACAGGCACGGCTTGAATGCGGTCAGCGTCGCTCTCGACGACTTTGTTGCCGGGAAGCACCAAGACAGCAGAGAGCTCCTCAACCAACTGTTTGGCGGTCTGAAGGAGTGTTATCTGCCTCAACTGGAGTTTAACATGATCACCTTCCTCATGGGCCTACTCACCAACTCTTTGTCTTGGGTCAAGGTCCAAACCATGCGCATCCTTTGCGTCGTCATCCCGGCGATTGATATGCGCAACCCCGAACTGGCCGGGCATGGCTCGGACCTCATCTCGCCGCTGCTCCGGCTGCTGCAAACCGAATTTTGCATGGGCGCCCTGGAGGTTCTGGACAACATTATGACCATGTCTGGTAGCCACATGGATAAGCACCACCTACGGATGAGCATGACACGATCAACGTCCCGGGCTGTCCGTAAGGAGTATGAGCGCACCCAGAGCCTGTTTGGCATTCCGGAAGCGTCGGGCTGGTCGATTCCCGTTCCTGCAAAAAAGACGGAAGCCACCCGGGCCAACATCCACGCCGCCTTTTACATGTGCCAGAGCACCGAAGGTTCCATTACGGAGGTGACGCCGACGCCCGATGTCGAGTTCCACACAGACGACTTTCCCTACGACTACTACGATGTGCCGGATCGAACCGAGACCATGCTTTCAGACGAGGGCCGCGTGGAGGCTTCGGCGGGCGATCTGGTCACCAAGCTGGACAGCCTCGACGACTTTTTTGACGAGCCTTCTAGCCCACACACGGACGATGACGGTCGATCGTCACGGACAATTACAGAGTTTACGCCTGAGTCGTACGAATCTGGCACCGAGTTGTACGACGAGCACATCCTGCCCATACTGCACGAGGCGTCCAACAATACGTCGTTCCAAAACGGCTTTGCGGATCGGCCCATTATGACGCCGCGCGATGTCGCGTCCAATACCATGAACCCGGGTGCCTTTACCATGGCCATGCCTGCTCGACCGGGGTTGCATTCGCGATCCGTCACTTCGCCCTCCACGCCGGCCTCGTACCAACTGCACACGGTGGCAGATGTGGCATCTGACGAGGAGTACCTGTCGGCGGGGTTCTCGGATCTGGAGGATGAGCGAGCTGACGCTCGTCATGTGGACGGCGCCTTCTTCCTGGAAAGCAAGATCAAGGAGACGAGGCAGAGCCCGTATTCGGGTGCACGGCGCTTCATGAGCCGGTCCCGGGACGAGGTGCAGCGAGACAAGACTGGCAATCCGGGCACGCCCAGAATGCCGAACAAGGCGACTTCAACCAAGCTCTCGGGTCCCAAGGAGGGCGTCTGAGGATGGGCATACCCTTTAAAGGACATTCTTGACGTAGCGGTGGAACTCGTTCTCGCATAGTTGGACATGACGGGCGCAGGTCTCAACTGGGAAATTTGGATAGCATTTGCACGATAAATTTGGCGCACGGAATCGACATGATCGTCATGGGCGGCCGTCATACAGTCACCAGGCCCGGGGCAAGGGTTGGGGCGTATGGGCGGCGTACCTTGCTTGGGGCAAGCAGCGGAGCTAGCGAACACCAAATTCACGATCTTGTCGACGTGGGGAATTAGCACATCATTGATGTCGGCAACGGTGATTTGAATTGCGGAAACTGACGTTTGTCTGTACATACCATGCACCTGCTCCCCCCCCCAAGCCTGTGATTTCCCATCACGTGAGGCCCCTGCAGGTGGATATCGGACGTCAGAATTCGGCCCAAAACAATCGTGTGCGTCGAACCGGGCATGGGGATCGGAGCTCAACCTAGCCAAGTTGGCCAGGCGAATGATCTAGTATCGGTGCCGTGTGGAGTAGTCTGTTGGTAGAAGAGAGGAGTCAGTCAAGGCGTGGGCGGACGGTGTGTGGGAGGAGTTTACCTTTGGGGCTAACCACGAGACCACGTCCTTTCTTGGCGCCTCGATAGATCGTCTCGACAATATCGATGAGCTCTTGCTTATCCTCCAAAACCCAGTTGAGCTTGTTGTTGTTGCCAGTACCGAAGTCGCACATGATGTGCTTGTTGCGGTAAAAGTACATGATGGTGCACGGGTCGTAGAGCTCGTACATCTGGTTGAAGTCGGGGACCTGGTCGATGTCGCAAACGTAGATGACGGCAAAGCTCTTAACCCTGTCGGCAATCTTGTAGAGGACCTCGTCCTGGCGCATGCAGTCTGGATCCCAGTCGCGGCCGAAGCGGATGAGGACGAGGCGCTCTTCCTCGCTGAGGATGGCCTGGTCGACGTGCCAGCCGGAGGCGAGATGAGGTAGGACGACGGACCCCATGGCTGCTGTAAGGCCTGTAAGGGGCGCGACAGGCCTGGCTCGGGTTGTGTGCTTGGTGGTTGTGCAGTGAATAATCAGCCCCCGACGACGAGGGGATGATGAGATGAAAAAACATTGACCAGAGAGTCGTTTGGGGGTTGCTGTAATTTATAGGGGCGGTTGCCTGAAAGGTGGGGCTCCCTTCAGTGCATACCCAACTAACGAGGCGCATGGAGCTTTTCAGCCAAAACGCCAAGCAAAAATAGTACGCCGGACTCGACTCGCGTCACGCTCATCGTCAACAAGAGCGATGCCGATGAAAGTGCCTCTCTGGACAAAGACAAATGCTAAAGAGGAGCTCTTTCCGGTCATGGCGGCAAGCCAAGCTGCAAATCACTTTCGCCCGTTGCTTGGCCCTCAGCCCTGGGAGACAGCAGCATCATGCTCGTGAAAAGTCGACCAAGGAACGAGAACCTCTCGCAGGCAAACTCAAGTTCCCCGACCCGCGAACGACCCGGCACTCGGATCTTGACTCGTTTCTGGACTACACGTCGCGCACCGGCCTCGACGAGAACTCCACCGTCTACGTCGGCACGCACTACGAGTACACCGTCGCCGACGCCCTGGCAAGGCACGGATTCTTCCTCAAGCGCATCGGCGGACCGCCAGACTACGGCACCGATCTCATTGGCATCTGGAGGCTCCCCTCGCTCGACCAGCCCATGAGGGTCCTCATGCAGTGCAAGGCCGGCACGCAGCGCGTCGGCCCCCAGCACGTCCGAGAGCTCGAGGGCGCCTTCATCGGAGCCCCCGTCGGTTGGCGGGGCGACGGCGTGCTGGGCGTGCTCGTGAGTGAGAGTGCCGCGACAAAGGGCGTCCGGGACTCGCTCTTCAGGAGTCGGTGGCCGATGGCGTTTGCGTGCTGCTCCGGGAGCGGCGCCTTGAGCCAGATGCTTTGGAACAGGCGCGCCGAGGAGCAGGGTCTCGAGGGGTTTGCAGTTACTGTCAAGCACGCACAGGATGGAGTCTCGGAACTTTTTTTTACACGCAACGGAGAGGTTCTAGGATGAGGCGACTTGTCCATTGCCATGATGGATGCGCAGGTGGTGATCCGGGTCGAACGAGTGGACTTGGATCGAGGGAGTGCACGACACTACGCTCTCCTTGACTCCGGTCAGGAACCGACGCGAACATGGGTTTCCTGCATGGCCCGAACCGAAGAGTTGGGCACAAAGGATAGAACCCTACGAATACGAATATCGAGATGCTCGGCACGGACTCGGTCACTTTGCGACTTTGGACGAAACACGCAGGTGGAAGTTTCTTGGCAGGGGGGTTCCGGGACCAGGGACGCGAGAGCGACAGGAGTGTCCCCCGGGGACCGAGCTGGGTCAGCAGGACATCTCCATTTCTGCGAACGGCCAAGTATTCTATCCAGGCTGGTGGCAGGAACTGGTGAAGCGCCTTGGTTGGAGGGAAGACGGAGAGTCTTGATGGCCGGCACCCTGATAGGGCTTGGGGTTTTCGGCCAGGGCGGCTCCAAACAGGAGCGCCGTGGGAGCCGTCTCGAGGAAGGCGAAAGCTCGGGTGCTTTGCCGTCTTCACCCTCGGGCGATACCAGAAGGTGCCGGCTTGGAAGCGTGGAACATGAAGCTAGATGACGGGCTGTCTAGGTCAAAAGCGCACGCCGAGTCATGCCAGCGACAGGGCAGCACGCCATCTCTTAACTCTGCCCGTGCGGATCAGACTTGCGGATCAAACTTGACTCCAAGGCCCCACAGGATGCCGGCCGCTGACATGTGTGCTTGCACGGACATGGACAAACGCATTCCGTCTCTAGCTCGTCTGCCATACCCGTTGGGGGACTGAGTACGAATAGGTGACGAAGACACTTGGTCCCCCAACGGGTATATCTGTTGCGCGGTATACACAATTATACACAAGGAGCGGCGGCCACAACCAGGCGGCGTGTATAATTCGGAGACGCTGATTCGCCGTCGTCGAAGCCGCGCCGACGGCAAGGGCAAGAGGGCCGGAGGTGCCGCCCGGAGTCGTGCAGTAGCACTGCGACGCTGGGGAGAGAGAAGCATGTGAAGGAGGCAAGTCGGCGCGAGGGAGGGCGGCCTGCATTACGGCGGCATGACGACTACGAGGAAGGAGGGAGGGTTTTTGTTTCTGTTGGCCCGCGGGTTGCCCGATAAAAGAACGGCAGGGCCTGCGTCTCTGGATTTACTTTTGATTCGCCTCGTAGCCCCCTTTTCGCGCCCTTTTTTCCCGCGCTGAAATCTGTCCACTCGTCTCGGATCCTCACCCCAGCGGCAGACGTCTGTGTTCACGTCCGTGTCCACGTCTGTGTTTCCTGCATCATGGGATCTACAAAGGACGGCGCCAAGGCCGGCAAGCGCAAGGAGCACTCGGAGGTGCGGGACGCCGAGGGCGGCGTCAAGAGCGGCGGGCACAAGAAGAAGCACGTCGAGAACAAGGCCGACGGACACGCCGCGAAGCCCGCTCACGGGGGGGCGGTCAAGGCGGCCGGACAGGAGCAGCACGAGGCTGAGAATGTCGCGCAGTCCAAGGATGAGGGCGAGATCAAGGCCGACGGCGAGATCAAGGCCGACAACGGCGTCAAGACCGACGACAAAGGCATCAAGGCCGACGACGGCGTCAAGACCGACAACGGCGTCAAGACCGACAACGGCGTCAAGACCGACAACGGCGTCAAGACCAACGACAACGCCACCAAGGCCGACAAACCCGCGGAAACAACGCCCGAGAGCAGGGCCAACGAGAGGGTCAAGCGCTCCGCGCCCGGCGAGCGCTCCGAGGCAAAGGCCAGCAACGGCGACAGCCCCCCCATCGTGAGCTCGATAGCCGACGTGCCCGTCACGGTAGAGCGCAAGCCGTTTGTGCAGGCCGACGACACGGGGCGGCTCCCACAAGCCGGTACGTTCGTCCGAGTCCCGAGTTGGACGTGCGAGGCGCGGCTCATCCCGTGCCGTTTGCAGGAACCGCAAGGGCCAACCTGGCCGCCACGTCACAACGCCCCGAGGGAACCACCCAAGGTGGCTGGGCCGAGCGCCATCAGCAGCAAACTGTCAGTCGCTCCGGACCGCTGATGTGAGCATGTCGTGTGGCTGACGTCGTCTAGGTCCTCCAGCAGCACGTCGAATTCTTTGACCAGGCAAGTCGTCAAGTCGTCGACCGACAAGTCAAGACCCGGCCGAGGCTAACTCGTCCCAGGACCGTGACGGCGTCATCTGGCCCCTCGACACGTACAAGGGCTTCTACGCCCTCGGCTACGGCATCGTCTTCTCTCTCGTAGCCGCCGTCATCATCAACGGCGCCTTCTCGTACCCGACGCTCTCTGGCTACCTCCCGGACCCCTTCTTCCGCATCTACACCCGCAACATCCACAAGGACAAGCACGGCAGCGACAGCGGGACCTACGACACCGAGGGCCGCTTCGTGCCGCAGAAGTTTGAGGACATCTTTTCAAAGTACGCCGAGGGCAGGGACTACGTCACGGCGCGCGACGTCGTCGAGTTCCTCAAGGGACAGCGGCTGGTGGCGGATCCCTTTGGATGGTTCGGGGCCCTCTTTGAGTGTGAGTTGGACACAATGCGTCTCGGGCAGAGACGAGGCTTGATGGAGGCTGACGTGCTTGTCCGAATGCAGGGCTCGCCACTTACCTGCTGCTCTGGCCCGCCAACGGGCGCATGGCCAAGGAGGACATCCGCGGAGTGTACGACGGCAGCATCTTTTACACCATTGCCGCGAGGCGCCAGGAGTTGAAGAAGCGAGACTGATGGTAAATGGGACGCGGGCATGCGGAGGGAGAGAGACTTGGCTGCCCACTAATAAATACGAGGTTGATTCCATGAGCAGCTTATGTAGTTATGTACCTATTTTGTTGAGCCCCACCCCTAGGTAGTCATCTGCCGCGCGCTTCGTCTGACGTCGCCTTACAAATCAAGGCCCGGGCTACCCGGTTTGCTTGGAGCCCCTCCCTGATCCCCGACCCCCGACCCCCGACCCCCGATGCGAGGGAGAAAGTCAAGTTATTTGTTGCTTGATAATCACCCCTCGTGCCCGCTCATCACAGTCAAGCCGAGGGTGTAGTCGAGCCGACCCTCCTCATCATCAGCACTAGGATGAGGCACCCTCTTCGATGAACCCGGCCCCCCCCCCATCTCGTCGGAGAGGAGGGGAATCGGCCATGGTCTCTGGTTCTCGGGCATGCATTTGTGGAGATGGCTTGTTTCTAATGCAGAGCTCGAGAGTCTGGACACGGGGCAGAGTGTTTGGTCTCGGCTCTGTTTGTACTCGTATAATTAGGGTCAACGCCATCTCCATCTCCATCAACTCCAACATCTTCCACGTCTCCCACGTCTTCAACGTCTCTGTACTCGATTCCACCAGCCTTTCCCCCCTTTCCCATATCACCTGACAACAATGGCCGGTCTCAAGCCCATTACCGTTTGGGTCCACGGTATGCCTGCTCCCCCTCCCGCCAGCGAGTCCAAGTCTAACCCGTCGTATTCACAGCTGCTGGCCCCAACCCTTACAAGGTCCTCATCGCCCTGGAGGAGCTCGGCATTCCCTACGAAAAGGTGAGGCGGCAGTCTCAATACAAGCAACACTGTCACGCCACTAACAACCCGTGCTAGGTCATCATCGAGAAGCCCAAGGAGGCATCCTTCTTGGCCATCAACCCCAACGGCCGCCTGCCGGCCATCAAGGACCCCAACCAAGACGACCTCATTCTGTGGGAGTCGGGCGCCATTGTCGAGTACATCGTCGACACGTACGACAAGGAGGGAAAGTTGACCTTGACCTCGCACGCCGACAAATGGCACCTGAAGCAGTATCTGCACTTCCAAATGTCCGGACAGGTGAGTCCGAGCCCCGCCAAGAGCCCTGCCGAGACGCGGCGGAGCTGACGTTTATTCTTTTTTTTTCTCAAGGGCCCCTACTTCGGCCAGTTGGTCTGGTTCCACAGGTATCACTCTGAAGACGTGCCGAGCGCAAAGAAGCGCTACGAGGACCAGACGCTGCGCGTATTTGACGTCTTGAACACCATCCTCGAGGGCAAGAAGTATCTCGTCGGAGACAAGTTGTAAGTCTCAAGCTCTCTCTCATCCGTACACACGGGACACATCCACACTGATTACTCGACTGACACGTTGCTTCTCCAGCACCTACGCAGACCTTTCCTTTGTCCCCTGGGACTACGCCATCAAGAGCCTTATGCCCGAGCTCTGGGAAAAGCACCAGGTCAAGAGCAAGTATCCAAACTATGCCGCTTGGTACCAGCGCCTTGTTGAGCGTCCGGCCGTGAAGAAGGTGTACGGCTTATAGACGTACTTGGTTGGTAGCTGGGTCGGGGCAGAGCTTCCGCAGGCTTGCGCTGGACGCCGGGCGTGGCGTCCCTCTCCTACCGCTGCTCATGTGAGCTGGAGAGCATCAAGCCCTAGAGTAATAAACCACCTCAAAACGTGAGTCCGAATATGTGACGCGTCCTCGCACTCAAGTCTCCTTGGTAGATGTTCATCGTGGTTCGTTCCGCATCCGCGTACCTTGCGCGGCCCCGTCGTGACCGCACCAGCCTCTCAATCATGGATGAATTGTCGAGACAAATGTTGCGTCAATCATGGGTGAATCGTAGAGACAAACGCTGCGCCCATCAATCTTCCCAAACCGCCGCCCTCGCCTTGTCGGCCTCGTCGCGTCGTCTCTGCTCTTCAGCCTTTTCCTGCTCCCTGCGCCTCTTCTCCTGCTCCCGCACGGATCTCTGATAGGCCTTTTGCTCCTCCGTCAGCTTCGGCGCCTTGAGCCCCAGCCCGGCAGCAATCATGCGCCGAGCCACGGCATCCGTCTTTTCCGGCCTGCGGGTCCGTAGCTCATCCCCGGCCGGCGCGCTTGTCTTCGGCTCCGAGCCCGAGTTCCAGCCGTGAGGAGAGCCAAACTGCGGCGATTTGGGCGCGGGCCATGATGCCGAGGCTCTGGACGGGGGCGTCCTCACGTCGTGCTCGGATGACAGCTCGTCTTCGTCCTCCCATGAGTCTAGAACTTGCTTTTTCTGTTTTACCTTGGGCGGCTTTTTCGTCCCTTTGGAGCTTTCCTCTTTGAGCGTTGACAGTGAAAGCGCGGCCTCGTCCCTGTCTCGCGCCGATGAAGCCATGTATGGAGAACCGCGGCCTCGGCAGCCCGCGATCTAGAAAGACGGGCCCGGCTGGGGCGGACACCGTGGGACTACTCAGGGGCAGGATGGCTCGAGTGACTTTGTTCCTGGATATTCTGGGATAAGGGGGGGTGATAATAAATGTGGTATTAAATGCCGAGGCGCAAGTTGAAGCCACTTGAAGCTGCGTCGAGAGCGATGGAAGCCGAAACGTTCGCGCCAGAGCCTCACCCTGCGCAGGGGCCGCCACTGATCAGGATCAGTGAGGTCCAGCAAAGCTTTGCTGTGCCCGCGGCACCAAGCTATTTTTTTTCCTGTACTTCGTAGCCAGGGCACCTATGGCAGGCAGCCAATAGCCGTGAAGGATGTTATTAGTCAACACCGTTTAGACTCCATTGGACAGGTAGCCAATAGCCGCACTGGATTTTTTGGCCGGTTTAACCCCGGCCCCACTATAGCCAATGAGCGCACTGGATTTTGAGACTCTATCCAATCATAGCGTGTCATTTCGCGACAGCCAATCGCCGTACTTCGTTTTCTGGCAGGGGACCCTTGCAACAAAAAAGCTCACTACACATATTAAGTAAGCAAAGCGGCTTGCCACACATTCTGTGTTCTTCGTAGCGCAAAGCAAGCTTTGCTTAATTAAGTAAGCAAAGCGGCTTGCCGCAACTTGCACACATTCTGTGTTCTTCGTAGCGCAAAGCAAGCTTTGCTTAATGAAACACTCGGGGTCTCCCACAGCCGATGATTAACCGACGCAGATCCTAGGTAGGTAGGTAGCTCACCACCACCACCAACCTTGGCCGGTCTTTTTTCTTACCTGATGTCGTCGTGCTCCAATTAGCTTGGTAGACGCCCGGCTGCCCATTCCCTCCTCCGCAGCGGCAATGCTCTTCGTTTCCGCCTCGACGACGCGCAAATCCTCATTGCAGTAGAGCCGCACTCCCCGTCTCCCAGCTTCTCTGCCTGCAGATTATAGGCGCACCCCGTCGCCCTTTTCGGCCGAGCCTTGGCCTTTACTCTTGCCAGCTCCAGCTCAGCGCGCTGGCTCTCGTTTCATACCATGATCCCGCGATGCCGCGTCTCCGGACGCTTCGTGCTCGAGCGGCCCCGACTCCAAGCCACGAGGGCTCTCCCCAGGCCTCTGTCCCGAACCTGGCCCCTGACGCCGCCCTGCCTCCCGAGCCTCCACGCCTGTGCTCGGCCCTTGCCCGCCCTCCGCTCCAGATTAAACCTGGCGTCCTTCTCGACGACTGCGGCGGCCCGCAAAGAAAAAGACAAGAAGGGCAAGGGCGGCAACTTCTTCGATTCTGCCGTTGAGCCACCCACCGAACCGCTCTCGGAAGAGGAGGCAAAGGCCAATCTCGACAACAGCAGCAAGGAGCTCGAGGACAAGGCGGCCCTAGATACCCAAACCACCGGCGCCGACTCTGCCGTCTCGGCCAAGACCGAAGGGAGCACCCCCCCGGCCTCTGACGGCAAGACGGCAGGCAGCTCGGCCGGCGCGGGCTCCGGGCCGGCAGACGGCGGCTCCGGTGGCGACGGAGGGAAACGGGGTCGCAAGTCGACTGAGAAAGCCCTCCAGAAGCCAGTCGTCCCGGAAGTATACCCTCAGGTGCTCGCCATCCCCATCGCTCGGCGGCCGCTTTTCCCCGGCTTCTACAAGGCTATAACCATCAAGGATCCAGACGTCGCCACCGCCATCACAGAATCAATCAAGCGTGGCCAGCCCTACGTCGGTGCCTTTCTCTTCAAGGACGAAAACGAAGACGAGGACATCATCCGGGATGCCAATGACGTGTATGACGTCGGCGTCTTTGCGCAGATAACGAGCGCCTTTCCCATACACGGCCAAGAGGGCGCCTTGACCGCCATTCTATACCCCCACCGCCGAATCCGACTCTCCAGCCTTTTGCCGCCCGGGAGCGATGATGCCAAAAATGCCGATAGCAAGGCCGACAGCAAGGCCGACAGCAAAGCCGACGCAAAACCCGAACCAGAACCCGAGGTGCCGCAGCCCATCCCCTACTCCAAGCCCGCCGAGGAAGTGGTCAATCCCGACAAGAAGGGAGACGTGGTGGCAAGCTTCGAAGAGGCGGCTGTGGAAAAGAAGCCAGACCAAGCGGCGGAGCGATACGAACCCACCTCGTTCCTCAAGACATATCCCGTCAGCCTCGTCAACGTGGAGAACCTGGCAGACGAGCCATTCGATCCCAAGAGCCCCGTCATTCGGGCTGTCACCAACGAGATTGTCAACGTCTTCAAGGAGGTTGCCACCATGAACAACCTTTTCCGCGACCAAATCTCAACCTTTTCAATGAGCCAATCCACCGGCAATGTGACTTCTGAGCCAGGGAAGCTCGCCGACTTCGCCGCCGCCGTGTCCTCGGGGGAGCAAAACGAGCTGCAAGAAGTGCTCGCGTGCATGAACGTCGAGGAAAGGATGCAAAAGGCCCTGATTGTGCTGAAAAAGGAGCTCATGAATGCCCAGCTGCAGTCCAAGATAACAAAAGACGTGGAGAACAAGATTAGCAAGAGACAGCGCGAGTACTGGCTCATGGAGCAGATGAAAGGCATCCGTCGCGAGCTCGGCCTGGAATCGGATGGCAAAGACAAGATGGTGGAAAAGTTCGGGAAAAAGGCCGGCAAGCTGGCCATGCCGGAGGCGGTGCGCAAAATCTTTGACGAGGAGCTTAACAAGCTCGCTCATCTGGAAACTGCTGCTTCCGAGTTTAATGTGACGAGGAATTACCTGGACTGGCTCACCCAGATTCCTTGGGGACAACGGAGTGCCGAGAACTTCGGTATCCCCCACGCCGTCAAGATTCTGGACGAAGACCACTATGGTCTGCAAGACGTCAAGGACCGCATCCTGGAGTTTATCGCCGTTGGCAAGCTGCGCGGCACCGTCGAGGGAAAGATCCTCTGCTTCGTCGGCCCCCCCGGTGTCGGCAAGACCAGCATCGGCAAGTCCATCGCTAGGGCCTTGAACCGACAGTACTACAGGTTCAGTGTCGGAGGCCTGACCGATGTGGCGGAAATCAAGGGCCACCGCAGAACATATGTGGGCGCGCTGCCGGGCCGAATCGTCCAGGCGTTGAAGAAGTGCCAGACCGAGAACCCGCTCATATTGATTGACGAAATCGACAAGATCGGCCGGGGATACCAGGGAGATCCTTCATCGGCACTTCTCGAGCTTCTGGATCCGGAGCAAAACAACTCCTTCTTGGATCACTACATGGATGTGCCCGTTGACTTGTCCAAAGTCCTCTTCGTGTGCACCGCCAACATGACCGACACGATTCCGAGGCCGCTCCTGGATCGCATGGAACTAATCACGCTTTCGGGCTACGTCGCGAACGAGAAGAAGGCCATTGCCAACAGGTACCTCGCCCCTGCAGCAAAGGAAGCGGCCGGACTCAAGGAGGCACACGTCGAGCTCACCGGCGAGGCCATCGAGGAGCTCATCAAGTCGTACTGCCGGGAGTCGGGTGTTAGAAACTTGAAGAAGCAGATCGAGAAGGTGTACCGAAAGTCGGCCTTGAAGATTGTTCAAGAGCTTGGAGAGGAAGTCCTCCCCGAGGACGAAGCCCTGACAGAGGAAGGCAAATCAGCACTGCAAGCAGAGGAGCGAAAGGCGGGAGACGCGGACGAAGGCGGCGAGAAGGCTGCCACGACATCGGGTGAGGTGGAGACGACAGAGAAGCCGCGCATCCCCCTGCGGGTGCCAGACTCGGTCCGCGTCGAGATCGGAAAGGACAACCTCACCGACTACCTTGGACCGCCCGTCTTCACATCGGACCGCCTCTACGACGTGAGTCCGCCTGGCGTGTCCATGGGCCTGGCCTGGACCCAGATGGGCGGCGCGGCCATGTACATCGAGTCCATTCTGCAGGCGCCACTGAGGCCCAGCACCCGGCCGCAGCTGGAGATCACGGGCAACCTCAAGTCGGTGATGAAGGAGTCGACGACGATTGCCTACTCATTTGCAAAGTCCTTCATGGTCAAGCAGTTTGCGAACAATCACTTCTTCGACAAGGCCAAGCTGCACCTGCACGTGCCCGACGGGGCCGTCTCCAAGGATGGGCCGTCGGCGGGCATCACCATGGCAACCTCGCTCCTGTCCCTGGCCTTGGACGCGCCCGTGAACCCGACGGTGGCAATGACGGGCGAGCTCACCCTGACGGGCAAGGTGCTGAGGATTGGCGGGCTGCGGGAGAAGACGGTGGCGGCGAGAAGGGCCGGCTGCAAGACAGTCATCTTCCCCAGCGACAACACGTCGGACTGGCTGGAGCTGCCCGAGGTATGTAACCGTCCATGGCGACATGAAGCCGCCGTTGAATACGTGCATGACTTGCTGACGGTGAAATGACTGCAGAACATCAAAGAGGGCCTCGAGGGTCACGCGGTTGGGTGGTACGGCGAGGTGTTCGACCTCGTGTTTCCCGACCTCGATCGCAAGCAGGCGAACCAGTGTAAGATGTGCGCGGGAGTGGAAAAGCCAACAGAGAAGGAGGAGCACGAGCGACCCCAAGAGGACGAATAGACGACGGTATTTAGACCAGGCCATGTATGTACACGGCGTGCATGAGGGAGGGGGCTGCCGGGCCTGCGCTCTCCCCTCGTTTATTGACAGGGGCTGGCTGCGGGGAGCGGCATGATTTGGCGTTTTGACACTTGTTTGGGCACGACCAAGAGAAGGCGAGAGAGTCGAGATGTTTCTCGGCAGCGGATTGGAAGAGGGAGACGGGTAAGGGGGGGGGGTTACTGACTCAAACTTGTAAAACACACACTCCCATGATATTCTTTGGCGACGTCAGCAGCGGTGGTAACTAACGGTGGTGGCGGACATGGAGGTCCATTGCGCACGTCGGTGGGCATGGCCGTGTGCAAATGCTCTCGTGGCCCGGCGTGGTTCATGCTCTGTCTGACTCGGTGCTTGACGCGGTCAGCTGCTGACGTTGGCGCGAAACAAATTTTGTTTTTTGATAGTATTCGTATCCTGACACCACACCCGGTGCGGCTTTGCGGGAAGCGGCTGCAAGAGCTCAGTGCATTTCACCAAAATCTTGGCACGTTCGAGCTTGCTGCTGTCCAGGGCAGAAAGGGGGGCTCTGGGTAACACCAAGAGGGGGAGGCATGGCATACTTTGCCATTGGTAACCAATGTCCGGATCCAGACCATGTCCCATGTCAGGGGGTCTGGTGGCCAAGGGCCCGTGTCACTGTTCAGCTTTTGCCCGAGACCCGGACAAGGAGAAAAAGGAGAGACAGTCCACACGGTCATGGGCCCGGAAGTCCCCTCCGACGGGAACGGGAGTGGAGCCAACGCTCGGGACGGGCCTCGCTTCCCTAAAATCGGCGGCTGGTTTATTAGCCCGGGATTCTAGCGGCCCGGCTTCGGGGACGGAGAAGGTGGCCGCCGGCGTCAAACGGTCAAACGTGGTCAAGCTCAAGCCTTCTTGCCGTTAACGGCAACGAGTTCGATGGATGCCTGGAAGGGATGGGACGATATCCGTACCATGGAAGTGAGTACATATGCACGATGCAGAGTGATGCACCGGAGAGAGCACAAGAGTGCGCGTGGGCGATGACGGGGAACGCAGACGACTCCTTCCTTGCGAGCCCAACAGGTCCATGACGATGCCCAAGAAAATCGAGGAGCGGCGCAAAGTGCGTGGCCGAAAGGCAACCGTCGCGCGCGACAGCCTCACGGCTGACTGACTTTCTTCTTGGACGTCCTACCTATCCCACCACCATCTTCAGTCCATGTTTGTTAGCTGGGCTGCACTCATGCCTGATCAGACTACTGACTACTAGTGACGTGGAGAGCGGCATGCAGGGCTCGAGGCGGGGTGACGCCGGCCGCTTTGCCCTTTAATTTTTTTCAAGGGTGTGGTCGAGAGGGCTGGATTGGGCGGTGGGCCTAGGGGAGGAGCGAGGCGATGCGCTGGCGCGATTGGGCTCGCAGCGTCCCCCATCCCACGTTGCCCAATGCTTCGCATCATCCACCGACACTGCCAAAAAAAGGACTCGGGCGGAGAGCCACGACGGGCGACGACGACGACCAAGGCTCGCCAAGGGGACCCGGGAAGAGACGGGAAGGAGAGAGCAGGACGTCACTGGCAGTGTCAAGGGGTCGCAGAATCTGCTCGTGGGCGGTATTTTTCCAGGCAGTTACATGGCATGACATGGCATAGCATGGCATGACATGACAGGAGCCGGATCGTCGTTGGCAACGGCCCGGGGCGACGCCGCCTTCATCGTCATGGCCCCCGCTCGCTAGCCTAGCCTCGACGCGAGTACTTGCCTTTGCTCTATCGAGCTCAACTACTTCGTACGAGAGAGAGAGTCTTGACGCCCGACATGATGGCAAAGACGGGTCGTTGGACGGCGGCGGTGGAGCGAGACCGGTTGGACCGACGAGGACGGGGAGCAGCCGGGGTGCGGTGGGGAGGAGAAGGAGAAGGGATGGGAGCGGTTCCATTTCGTCTTTTCGAGACGCATGTCGTGGATTTTTAAAGATTGATGGAATAGAGCGTTGCCCAACGGTTCCCGCGCACGAGGGCAGAGACTGGCGAGAGCTTCCACCATGGAGTCATGATGGGTCAGTATTGTGCTGTTAGTAGCATCTCATGGGCGCAGACAGTACGAATACTGACCGCGGAGACGGCTCGAGGTGCCCGAGATGCCGAGCACAAAACGGCCATGATCACCAGGGCGGCTTTCGGTGCCTTGCCGACGGGAAGCCCCCAGTCGTTGCTCGTCTCAGGTCTGACTTCTTCGGAGCTGCGGTCGGGTTGGACGAGAGGTAGACCAGCTCCAGGTTTGGCACGAGAGCTACATATGTACGAAGTACTTACCCGCATAACCCGCTACGGTTCTTCCCGCATCAACCAGCCCCCCCGAAGCCCGAAAGGGGACCTGGGATTGGCGCTAACAGCACTGTGATAAATCACGGCCGAAAAAGTGGATATCGAACGCAGCAACATCAGAGGGTGACGAGTGACGAGAAGAGACGGACTGCATTGTTCTCATCACGACGATCCTCCCTCATCCTCCTCTTCCTCCTCTTCCTCTCTCGCACACCGCACACCCGCCTCTATTCCTCGTCCACATCCCATCGTCATCCGCCCCCCTTTTGTTCCTCGTCACCCATTGCCCTCCTCGCCTCTCCTCGCGCCCCGCCGCCGTCCTTTGTCCCGCGCGACCGCTCTCTGCCCTCCATCATCATCGACAGAGGCGTCGCCCACCAGATGCTGCCGCCCGTAGCGCTCCCGCGCCGGTCTCGCAGCTGTCGCACCACTCGGACCAGACTGCCAGCCGCCGCCGCCTAATCCCGAACACGAAGACAGCCTCACCTCACCTCACCCACGCTCACCCCACCATCACCCCTGTTCCTCCCTTTTCCGCGCTCTCTGCGATAGTTGTCTCTCCCTCTCTCTTCTTCTGTCCTTCACTCACTCTGTGCTCCCGGGTGCGTGCGACACTTGTGCAATCAGGAACAAGAGAGCGAAAGACGACTACATGTGTCCATCGTTGACCTAAAAGGGGACCTCGACACTTCTCATGGCCGCTGTGTGCCGGCTCAGCTTTGTTACCCATCCTTAAAATCCCCTTCGCCTTCCCCTTCTTCTCGCACCTTTGCCATTTTGTTTCGCGTACTCAGTCGGCTCGGCCTGTACGAGTGACCTCGTTATTGCTGCAGAGGCTGGCTGTATGCTCTCACGTACGTTTACCGCACATGACCCCCCCCCCGAGACAGGTCTCCAGACAGATCCCCAGACAGGTTCCTAGACAGGTCCCCAGACACGCTTCCTACATCGTACCAGACTCGAACCCCGAGTGCGCTTTGCCATCATTTGTCCGGCTTTGGCATCGTCATTGGCTGCTTCAGGTGTCTGCCTTGCCGGCCGAGTCCCACGCCCATGGCTCTGCCTGACGGTACCGAGTCTGCGCCATCGGCGAAGCCTGCGTTTTGGCGGCGGATCCTGAGCAAGCCAAGCATGGCGCCGTCAGCTGTTCCCACACAGCTGCCGCACAGCTTTTCTCTGGGCTCCGAGGAGCCGACGCGACCTCTCGCCCAGTCGCACGTGGCCAGAAAGGTCGTTACCGGCCTCCCCCGATGCCAGACGTTCAAGAGGCAACAGTCGGAACAGCGGATGCACTTGGCGCCTGTCACACCTTCGGCAGACGAGAGACGAGCTTGTTCGGTCGATAGGCGTGCAAGCAGTGTGCACAGGCGAGCAATCTCCACGTCAAACGCCGATCCTCGTGCCAGCGCCCCCGTCGTCCTCGGCTGCTCCCACGACCACGACGACTCTCAATCGCTGCGCTCCGTGACTTCCAGCCAGGTCTACGATGAGCAAGACGACCAGATGCTAGACCAAATTTCCCATCGCCTGTCGAGCACCGAGATGCAGGACCCAGTCCCGGATCTGGATGAAACTGCAGAGACGCAGTCCACGACGACGTCGCAGCACGAAGCCATGATCAACGACGAGCTCGAGAGGACGTGGATCCTCAACCTGAGCATGCACTTCCGAGATCGTTCAAACCGAGAAAAGTTCTTCGTCACATATCGCGAAAAGGATCAACTCTGGCGCCGAGTCACCATTTCTCTCGACTACCGCTTCGCCCCGCCCAACTCTCTCGAGATGGACCTGATGCACACGCGGTACCAGCGGGAAAAGAGTGCCAGGATCTACGAAGCCATTCGCGAAAGCCTCCACGACATCAAGTTCTACGACACCGTCACCAACCTGAAGCTCGAGACGACGGATGGTCGACTCCATGTTCACGTCGTCGAAGATGGCAATGTGAGTCGAGTACCAGTGTCCCGCCTTTCTTCTTCTTCAATGCTCGCAATTGAGAAGATGCTGACGGAGGCCTAGGAAATCATCAATTATCCACGCGTCAGCCAGGTTCGACACCTGGGTTGCAGGCGGATCCGGGAACGCGACATCGTCTTCGACTCGCACATGTCGGGCTTCGTGTACAAGGTCTGCGTCAACGGCCACGGTCTCATCAAGAAGGAGATTCCGAGCCAGGACACCATTGACGAGTTTCTGTACGAAGTCAATGCCCTCAACAACCTGCGGTACTCTCGCGATGTCGTCAACTTTTACGGCGTCGTGGTTGATGATGACGACGAGTACATCAAAGGCTTGCTAATAAGTTATGCGTCTCAGGGGGCCTTGATTGACATCATCTATGAGCGTTGCAAGGAAAACAACCAGAGCCTCCCGTGGACTAGCAAGGCGAGATGGGCGCGACAAATCGTCCAGGGATTGGCTGACATCCACGAGTCTGGGTTCGTTCAAGGCGACTTCACACTCTCCAACATTGTCATCGACGACGTCGGCAACGCAAAAATTATAGACATCAACAGACGCGGCTGCCCTGTGGGCTGGGAGCCCCCCGAGGCGACGGCCCTGCTCGAAGCGGGCTACCGCATCACCATGTACATTGGTGTCAAGTCCGATCTCTATCAACTGGGTATGGTTCTCTGGGGTCTTGCGATGGAAGATGACGAGCCGGAAACCAAAGGGCGGCCGCTCATGCTCGGCCCCGAAGTCAATGTGCCCGATTGGTACCGGCAAATGACGGAAGTCTGCCTCAGCTCAGACCCGAGACTGCGCCTGCAAGCATCGTCACTTCTTCAGTTCTTCCCCTCCGACGCTGCCAACGATGGGGGTGCGTGTACCAAGACGCACGCCATCTCAGTCGATGACGGGCACTCGCTCAACGAGTATTTCGTCGACGGCTATCGCACCGACGGTCGGCCACTCATTCGAACCGTCGAGCCTCTCAGTGACTGCCCCTACTCTGGAAGAACATATGTCGACACAAGCCCGGTCCATTACGAGCTATATTTTCCGAGCCGCGGGCGATCCCCCCCGAGCCCGCTGCCGAGCGATCTGGACCTGTGTGGGTCGTCACGGGGCCCGCTGAGCAAAACCTCTTGGGCTGCCAACAGGAGTGTTAGGCCGTCGTATACTGACATCGTGGAAGATGAGGCTGTGTCGGACAGCACATCGCAGCACGAGCGCGAGCACAATCACGAGTCGCTGACTCCGACAGTGGGTGACAGGCCCTCTGGCGGCGCTGATGCTCGAAACACGTCGGAGATAGTGGCTGCAGGTCGCGCAGATCAATCACTACCGACTGCCACGTTGTCGGATCAACGTGAGACGGGCAACGGGGGCAATAAGTGTCTGGAAGCGTCGGCGGTTCTGCAGGACGAGGAAAGCCGCCCAACCGCGACGTCCAGGGCGGCAGGAAAGCCAAGGCTGGCCAGGGAGCAAACAGCCTTTATTGCCGAACTGCCCAGGGCGACACTCGGCCCCGAAGCGACCGGTGTCATGCGCGCAGCGACCGAGGGCTCGCAAAGGGCTGTGGATAGTTGCACGGCAGATCATGTGCGAGGTGGGACTTCCCGAGAGGCAGGGGCAGAAAGCCGTTTGGTTGAGCCTGCTGGCGACGTGCCCGTCATGACGCAGAAGTGGTCATGCGACTATGAAGCCCCATGGATAGAGACGCCGACGTGCGCCGACGGGCCGCCATGGACGCCGCCGCAGTCGCAGTTGCTCGCTGTCGAGGACGGTGAGCAAGAAACAACAAGTCTGGGGTACGAGCCAGAGTACGTGGCTGCACAGGCGCCCAGGAGCACAGAAGCTGGCGTCGAGTCATATGATGATGGCGGAAAAGGATTGTCATGGTCGGTTGATCGTGCAGCCCCCCGGTCGGAAAACCTGCCGCATCCAGCCACGTGCTGCTCCGCCTACACCAGCAGTGGCTTCTCCTCGTCCGGGTTGAGGGAACAAGCGAGCGCAGCACAGAGGCCAAACTGCCCCGAGCAGATGGCGCTCCCCGTGTCGTTGACCGGGGTGGGCGCGGCGCATATGGGCGTCGACGATGAGCTGATGCGAGAGAAGGGCATCATTGACGACGACTTTATTGCGATGGCCCGGCCGACATTTCCAGCGCTTTGTATCACGACAGAATCATCGCCGTGAGGGGCAGATGGGATAACAGACGACAGATTTCCTGCTCGTGGCCAAGACCGTAATCTGGTGTGGCCCGTGTATTTGTAGAGACTTGACTCATGCTATGTTTTCCATAGCTGCTTCGGGTTTCGGGAGGGAGGGTCGAGACGACTTCTTTTGGCTTACGGCTTTTATGACTCTTGGATGATTTGCTCATGACGGAATATTACTTTTGACACATGGACAGGACGAACTGACGTGTAGTGAGTGAGACGGATGTGGCGTAACGAATGACGGACTGTAGGCTGGATGTCTTGGCGGGATGTTCTCTCCTGCCTCCCGCCATTCAGTACTATTGGGCGAACGATGAGCTCGTACATGGGGGCGGCACTGAGCATTCGGGAGCCCGTCATGTTCCTGTCCCGGCCAGAAGAAAGATGGAAAGAAAAGGGGGTTCTTCTAGAAGGGTGGTAGATGATGTGGGGCTCCTCCCGTGCGGCTGGCAGCCACGGGATGCCGGTGTGGCTTGTGGCTTGGCTTCCCTTGGGGTGTGGCAAATGCCAAGGTTTCCTGTTGGGGTGGAGTAGTACTAGGTACATACATACCTACTCGGAGAAGTCGGTGGCAGGTTTGCATACCTATATGATGCATGAAATGGCATGACGGTAGGGCCACTGTCGATGTCATGATTAGTGGGTGGGGTCTTGATGAGTGGCCTCGATGCGTCGAGGGTTTGATGAATCAGATGACGGGTGAGTGTGCGTCAATGCCTATGATGATGGATGATGTCAACGCTCTCGGACATGTCGCGTTACGGAGTTACGTTATGTATGTACTTGAACGGTACGGCATCGGTCGGCACACGGGGGGCGGCCGGCCGAGCTTAGGTGTAGGTACTAGTACATAGGTATGTACTTGAGCATAATGTACCTAAGTAACTCGCTTTTCCTCGCTTCACGCTTTCCTCGCTTCACTGTGCCTCCCCCCTGCTGTAACGGTTTGCGAGGCGTCGTGTCACGATTCCGCCACTGGGAGGCGCTGCGGATCAACGGCGCCCACGGGGAGGCTTGGAGGCGCCAGTTTTATTTACCGACTTTGTGAACCTTGACCTGTCCGGATTGTACGTGAGGACGAGTTACATGTACTAGATACATCTCTCTAAACACCAACTCGAGCTAAGAATCCAATCACGGGAAGCTGGTTGCGAGACCGCCTGCAGGAGGGAGGGAGCAGCATGGCGCCCTTTGTACCCTGTACTCTGTAGGGCTCGAGAAAAAAAAAGTTGTTGGGGAAGGGAAGGATGCTAAAAGGGAAGGGAAAAAAAAGGTTGAGGCCACGCCAACGTCCGAGATAGGCAGGTCTTTGCTTGTGTGTACTGTGTACTGTGTACATACAACATAAGCCCCCCGCTTGATCCAATGCACACTCGCGTATCCGCTGTTCTTGGAGCCTCGGCTTCAGAGACGACCCTTTCCGGGAGTGATTCATCGCGCCACACACTCTCTTGCTTTCGAGCGCGTCTTTGTTGAACCTGTGAATCATGTGAAGAATGGGCTGGTGCATCATCACATTGGCTGTCTTGTGTATTGTTCCCTACACACGCGTCACGACGGAGGATATCTGTTGAAAGACGGCTGCGTTTGTTTTCTATACTTGCAAGTCCCGGACAGAGGCGGAGAGGTTCTGCAAGGTACCTTGCCGCTCGAGCTCAAGCTTACACCGTCGACGGAGCTTGCAAACAGCGCGGCAAAGACACGGCAAGGCCGCATTGGATGGAAAACACGGTCAAAGGGGACGCGATGATTAGTAATTGATGATCATCAAGCCGATTGAGAGGAAAATAAAGGGAATGAAGAACGGGCCGGGGACCCTACCGCCGCAATCGTGGAAAAGGTACCTAACTACCTACCTCTTATCACTTCCTGGCTTTCCGCATCTGCAGGTACCTATGTACTAGTAGGTACTATAGTACTTGCAGGGCAGAGCAGGGTACGGACTCTGGCTGCTCCGGCCCGCCTCCGCCCCAACCAACACATTCCCCATATTTTTCTCTCTTATCCCCCTTCCACTTGCACGCCTCTCATTACTCTTTCTCCCTTCCTCTGTTCTCCTTTATTATATCTGCTCTTCCTCGGACGCGGTTCGCAGTCTCCCCTCCGTCCCCCTCGATCAATCCTCACCCCCTCGTCTTCCTCCAAGCCTTGCCTCCGCGATTCAAACCGCTGCGGCTTGTTCAACCTTGTCCCCCAGAGAGAGGCCGGCTTCCTCCCACCACCGCCTCAACATGTCATCCTCTGCCGTCAAGGCCCAGGCCAAAGTCCATCCGGACGGCACCACCGACTACAAGCCTCTTCGGTCGGGAAACAAAATTCATATCGCAGACACACCCATGACCTGGTCCAACTGGCACAAGCATGTCCACTGGCTTAACACGACGCTCATCGTCTTCGTTCCCATCATCGGCTTCATCTCGGCGTACTGGGTTCCCCTTCACCTCTATACCGCCATTTTCTCCGTCGTCTATTACTTCAACACTGGTCTCGGTATCACTGCCGGTGAGTGCTTTCCACTGGCTTCAAGTCGGCCAAATCCTCGCAGTGCTGTTCCCTGACACGCTGGGGTTTCGCCGTGTTGGGGCAATTCGTTCTCCGATCTTGACAACTGATTCTGTCTCCGCAGGCTACCATCGCCTATGGGCTCACACCTCCTTCAAAGCCACTCTCCCCCTCAAGATATACTTGGCCGCTGTCGGCGCTGGCGCCGTCGAGGGCTCCATCCGCTGGTGGTCCAGGGAGCACCGCGCCCACCACCGCTACACCGACACCGTCAAGGACCCCTATTCTGTCCGCAAGGGTCTGATGTACTCCCACATCGGCTGGATGGTCTTCAAGCAAAACCCCAAGCGCGCCGGCCGTACCGACATTACCGATCTAAACGAAGACCCCGTCGTTGTCTGGCAGCACCGCAACTTCATTAAGTGCATCATCTTCATGGCCCTGGCTTTCCCAACCCTCGTCTGCGGCCTGTGCTGGGGCGACTGGCTCGGCGGCTTCGTATACGCCGGCATTCTTCGCATCTGCTTTGTCCAGCAGGCCACGTTTTGTGTCAACTCGCTAGCCCACTGGCTCGGCGACCAGCCCTTCGACGACCGCAACTCGCCTCGCGACCACGTCATCACCGCCCTAGTCACACTTGGTGAAGGTTACCACAACTTTCACCACGAATTCCCCTCAGACTACCGAAACGCCATCGAGTGGTATCAGTATGATCCGACTAAGTGGTCCATTTGCGTGTGGAAGTGGCTCGGACTCGCCTTCGACCTAAAGCAATTCCGTGCCAACGAGATCGAGAAGGGTCGCGTGCAGCAGATGCAGAAGAAACTTGACCAGAAGCGCTCTACCCTCGACTGGGGAACCCCTCTTGAGCAGCTACCTGTCGTCAGCTGGGATGACTTCGTCGACGGCGCAAAGAATGGCAAGGCTCTCGTCGCCATTGCCGGTGTCATTCACGACGTGACGGACTTCATCAAGGATCATCCCGGTGGCAAGGCCCTCATTTCCTCGGCTGTCGGCAAGGATGCCACGGCCACCTTCAACGGCGGCGTCTACAACCACTCGAACGCCGCCCACAACCTCCTGTCCACGATGCGCGTCGGTGTCCTTCGCGGTGGCTGCGAGGTTGAGATCTGGAAGCGGGCTCAGTTCGAAAACAAAGACGTCACATACATGAACGACTCGGCCGGCCAGCGGATCCTCCGCGCTGGCTCCCAAGTCACGAGGATGTCGCAGCCCGTGGCCAGCGCAGACGCCGCTTGATTGCCCGCGACGCGCTGCGTTGATGATTTAGCAGACATTGCTTTTTTTTTGGTTTCGCGGGTTTGCGTGTAATATTGGAGGGGACCACGCCGCGGGGGTTCCGAACTTTATATCCCCGCCCCCTGGACTAGGGCGTCGACTGAACCGAGTCGTTTTGGACGCGTGGCTGGACGGGTTTACCTGTCGCGCAAATGACCTCATGGACGGCGTTGCAGGCGGAGTTTGGGTCTCCTCATCACATACGTCGAGTGAGCAATTGGGAATTCAGAAAAATAAGTCCTAGTGGGATCCGGGGACGGAAGGGAAGTAAATGACACGATACACATGGTACGCGCGGTGGCTTTGAGTCCCACGCACCACACGACACTTGCAGTCATGAACAATATGTTGACATGCGTTTCTACATGGCTCGCCAATAAAGTGATGGCTTCTTCTTACACATGGTCCACCGTGTCTCTTAGCCTAATGTTGCATTGTTCAGCCCCTGTGTTGCTCTAAGCCCTTGCAACATCCTTGAGCCTCAGGCAGACTGCGTGGAGTCTGGAGACATGGGGCTGCGTAACTCTTCAGCGTTTGCACATGACGCCAGGATGTCTTTGCTTGCGTATTTCTCATGGCGCGAAGCCGGCGCACGTCTTCGCGGCATTGAGTAAAAGGGTGGTGACGGGACCGTGGCCGAGACGTCATGTCAGTCAAGGAAGCCACTTGACCCGTCTTCTCCCAGCCGCCGTGCTGGAGAGTGCCCTTGGTATCGCTTTCTCTTGTTCTACTCTTTCGTCTCTCAACGATCCGCAGCCGGTCAGTAGGGAGAATGAGAGTGGGATGCTCGCTCAAGGCACGGCCATTCTGGCCTTCATCATGACCAACTCGGAGCTTTTGGCCCATGCGCCGTCGGGCATGGGGCGATAGCATAGCAGCCGGCCGTCGTCGCCGGTGCTGCCAAGGATCTGGCCGTCGTCGTCGAAACCGATGCGCCAGACGGGCGTGCGGTGGCTGTCGAGGCGCGAGACCTCACGGAAAACGTGCTTGACCTGCCCGGGCTGGCCGGACCAGTGTCGATCGCCCTGAACGCCCGACTTTGCCAGGCTGGCGCTCAGCGTGGACGGGTGCGAGGGGTGCTGCTGGGCGTCGGCGTCGTCCTTTGTGGGCGAGTCCTTGGAGCCGCGGCTCGCGGGCTTGAGGAGGTCGGCCGAGGACCACGACTTACCGTCGGCGTCGGAGTAGGGCGTCTCGAGGCGGAAGACGCGGGCGTAGCCGTCCTGGCAGGCCGTGGCGACCACGTCGTAGCCGCGGATGTTGCCGGGCGCCCAGGCGACGTCGCGGACCAGGCCGCGGTGGCCGGGGATCTCGGCGGCGAGGTAGAGTTCCTTTTGCGTCTGCGAGACGCCGTACGACGTGGTGATTACGTCGCGCGAACGATATATCTTGACGGCGTCCATGGCGGCGACGACGATGCCGAGCGCGTCCGAGGGCACGCCGGCGCGCAGTGCCGTGTAGCACGGTTCCGGGTTCGGATCGAAGCGCACCTTGAACGACACCTCTTCGCCGCGGCTGGGGCGGGGGCAGACGGCAAATTCGTCCATGGAGGTATACTCGGACAGGTTCTCGGGCTGGTCGTTTTCGAACACGGTCAGGCGGCCGTCGGTGGCGAGCAGGGCCAAGTAGGTGTGGCGCGTGTCCTCGTTGTGCTTCATGGAAAAAGAGCGGTAGGGTGCGCGGGTGGAGCGCGTGTCAAAGGCAGGCCGGCCGCTGACGGAGCGGCCGGCGCAGAAGCGGCGGCCGGGGGCGGCGGAGGGGTCCTCGGCCCAGAGGCGGAACCAGCCCTCCATGCCGAGCGAGGCGACGAGATTGGGGTATATGGTTGCGGGGAGCCATTGCAGCTAATGACGAGTGCGTCGCCACAGTTCCCATCAGCCGTTGTTCTTCCAGACCAGCACATACCCCTCGAGGTGTTGCGAGGGCGCAAGTGTCTACCTCGAGCACCTCGCCGCCGTGGGCGGTCCAGGTGTCGCACATTCGCCACGTGGCATCCTTGTGCCGGTTGAAGACGCGAATCTTGCCGTCGACGGTTCCCGTGGCGCAGCGGTCGCCGTAGGTGTTGAAGGCGACGGCCTGGACGAGGTCCTTGTGGCCGTGCTGGAGATTGAGGTCGAAGGACTGCTTTTCGGTGCTGGGCGAGTGCGCGGCGGGTACTGCGGGGGCGGCGGCTGTCATGACGGGCCCTATCGCGAGGGATGGCGCCCGTTGGGGATGATGAGGTTGGACTTGAATTTTGAGTGTGGAGCGGTGAGAGGAGCTCTGAGTTAATGACGTGAAGCTCGGTGTCGTTGAAAGTGGGGCCTCGCCCCGGCCAATCGGTCACAGATAGGGATTCAAGCCAATCAAGACGCCTCTTGATCAGGAGTATTCGTACACATTAATCACTATATTCGTAAGAGCTTCCGACATGATGAAAGAGCCAATTGCTTTATCAGGGTTTTTGTTTCTCTCGGAAGGTTATTTTGGTCTTCCGAAGCATCTGGCTGAGTTATAACCCCTGAAGCTGCTAGTTAGTCTTGTTATGCACGGTTCCTGTGGCTGTGGCCACCATCGGAGCGTACAGCATTTATTAAGTGACGGGAAAAAACCGATATATGGGCATAATGATGCGCTCAAGGTAATAGATGCATTGAATGGCTGTTTGGAAGCGAGATGACGTAACTCGTATACTTCCTCGAGTAGACGCCTAGTCAAGACAGACGAGTCACACCGCCATTCTAGGACACAAGATGACACAAATGAAAAGGCACGAGGACATGATGGGGAGTACAACATCTGCATTATCAATGTTACATTCTTCTCTTGAGCAGGTTATTTAGGACCCATTTTCACCGCCGACTAGTCGAATATCTCTCTCCAACACTGCGACGAACATCGAGTGCTTCGTCGTTCTTCCTGCCATCATGCCACGGCTTCGCAATAACGTGGCGTCTGGCACCAGCAGCTCGTCCCCCCCTCACATGACACTGACACACGGGTACAATCTTGAAGTCGACACCAACGCTTCCGAGAATGCTTGTAGCACACCAAGGTAGGTAATTCGCTTCCTGGAGGGCATGGGCTTGAGAAGCTGAATGGAAAGCGAAAATGCTTCGGGAGAGGACGGACATGACGGCTACCAGCAAGAATGTAGGCCATTCCTCACCTTCTCCTGTCATGTGCTCATCAAGAACAGCTTATTTTTTACCCCACGATATCGTAAGGTCCTCGGGCTCCTTTCGTTGTTACTTTTGACTCACATTGCAAAGAAAGAACAGAGTCGTCTTGATTCCCAGCACGCCGTGTCCCTCCTGCTTCTAGATGGGAGACTTGCAACGGCACCAGTCGAGTCACCGGAACATGTCCTCGATATCGGCACAGGTACTGGGATCTGGGCGATACAATATGGTGCGAGAAATCTGCCCAAACCTTGACCAAGTTGACCAATGCTGGCTGCAGCTGAGAAGAATCCTGCGTCCAAAGTGTTGGGAACTGATCTAGGCGAGATCCAACGGAATCACTCGGCGCGAAACTGCTCCTTCGTCATACACGACGCGCAAGAGGCGAGTTGGCCTTTTGTCCAAAAATTCGACTACGTGCATCTGCGCTACATGATTTCCTGCTTTGACAACCCGAGGGCTGTGTTGCAGACGGCTTTCGACCACATGAGGCCTGGTGGCTGGATCGAGCTCTACGACCCAAGCGCTGAGGTGAAGGATGTTGACGGGACGCTCGACGGCACCGCTTTGAAGAGGTGGTTTACGCTGATGATGGACGGGGCCCGCAGTGCAGGACGCGACCTGGGCAAGGCCAAGTATTACAAGCATTGGCTCGACGAGATTGGCTTCGTCGAGATATGCGAGCGCATCATCCCGTTACCAAGCAATTCATGGCCAAAGGAGCCCAAGATGAAGGCGATTGGGAGGCTGAACATGCACGTCAACTTGGGCTTGACTCGGGCCGTTGCAAAGTTGGTCGGCCTTGCGGGGCTATCGGACTCTGAGGTCGAGGAGCTCACGACGCAGGTGCAGGGGGAGATGCGAGACACCAGCATCCATTTCTATTGGCCGGTGTAAGTTTCCACATGCTTATATCTCCATGCGTGCTCGCTGACTTGTTTAGCTATGTTGTATATGCTCGTAAGCCAAGTTGATGGTTGATTGGTCGTAAATGATGCATCCTACTGGGTGCAGTAAGTCTACTTCGTACTTTGGGGGCAGGATAAGGGGGTGCTTCTACTGCATGAGGGCATCGCCACAAAATAATCCGTTACGTAAGCCGACTTTGACAAATGTCTCCAATCAGAGGGCTCCAGAGGAACTTGATCCTCACCTCAACACCGACGGTCAATCGCAGCATGTCGCACCTCGTCAATCCGCTGGCGACGACATCGCAGCTCTACCTCCGATCATCGCTTTCGTCGCTGCCCACAGACCTGCAGGAAACCATCTTCATCGCGACGCAATGCCTCACCCAAGCTGCAGGCCAGCTCCTGCGCCTCCCGCAGTCTGTCACGGCCCAGGCAAATGTCATTCTCGCGCGCTACTGGCTGGTCGATTCTCTGATGGCTCATGAGTTCAGTGTACGCTTCCCCTGTCGTGAGGCCGGATACGCCGACCAAACTAACGAGATGATGGGCAGGATGTGTCGGCCGCGGCAGTCTATCTCGTGGCCAAGCTGGGCCCGGTGCCTCGATCACCCCGCGATGTCTCGTGCGTCTACGCCCATCTTCTCTCTCGAGACTCGGCATTCTTGCGCACCGGAGCAGCGCCCCCGGACGATGCCGAAGCGTACTACCAGACCGAAGCCGACTTCTTTGCCTTTTCCAGTCGACTGCTGGCCCTCGAGGCGCGCATCCTCTACGCCCTGTCCTTTAACGCCCACGTCTCGCTCCCACACCCACTCGCAATCACCTACCTCCAGACGCTCGACTTTCTCTCCCAATCCAAGTCCGACGTGTCGCTCCGCACAATCCAATACCTCAACACGGCGCTCCTGTCGCCCCAGTTGCTGTATCTCACACATCAGCCACACGCACTGGCCACGGCGGCCATCTACAACACGGCGCGAGATCTGGGGGCCAAGCTTCCCGAGTGCGAGTGGTGGGAAGTCTTTGACGTGGACAGGGAGGAGCTGGGCTTCCTAGTCGTCGCCATGAGAAGCCTCGAGGGATGGTGGCGGAAGCGAAGAGAAGAGCTCGGTCCACTCGGTGAGAGCATGCTGACTCGCAAGACGGTGGAAGCGGAGATGCGCAAGAGAGGCCTGCAGGTTGGAAACGGGGCTGGGGGCGACGACGAGGAAGCCAGAATCATGAGCATCTTGGACAATCGGTGAAGCCGCACGCCCGATCTCCCCAGGATAATGCCACCCCAGATATTGACGGCTGCGACACTGCAGATATGCTTTGGGCGCTCAAGGTGGCTCCTGCGGGCTCGACGCCGTTCAACGGGCACCTGACTGTTGTGGGACTGTTGTGAGCCAATGACGTGCATCAATCAAGCGAACATGCGACCTTGGCTTGACACAAGAGGGGTACGTGCTTGGGGGATTGGCCGAATCACCCGTGTTGCGTTGCAGCCGCTGATCAAGGCAGCAGTGCCAGCGACAGAGGTGGCTTGGAGGGAGAGGCCAAGACGTGGGCGCAAAGGGTGAAAGGGCCGCCGGTTCACGACGCCCTCGGATTCGCATGAGCTGGCTCTGACAGGTCGCTGCGCGGCGGATGTGGTTGGGCAGCGCAAGCCCAGAGATGCAGATTACACGGCGTGAATGACGTGATTTCAGGTGAGCGGGTGAGACTGGCAAGGTGACGGCATTTGTTGTGACCGGCATTCCGATTGAAGAATGCTATGGGAATAGGTAATGGACCAATTGGGAGGTTTGGGATGGGATGCCGAGACACAACAGGCCCTTTTTTGGCAAATTGTTTACCTTTGTGCCAAGGCCGGTCAAGCTGCAGAGAGCTCTGTAGTACATAGGTACTGCTCTGCATCCGTACTTCGTACTTCGTACAGTGGGTGTGTGTGTCTGGTGATCAACTTGCAAGGCGGCTTTCGGCCGGCGCAGGCTATCGGGGGCCGGCAGCCGCCATTTACTTTACTGGCCAGTTCCACTGCCGGCCGAGTGCCGCCGACTCTACCGGCCCGAGCCCAGACATGAGCGACATTGCTGCGCCCGTGCACAGTGTCCATCCGGTGAGGAATCAGCGGTCGGCATGGGCCAGTCCTTGGACTCGTTCGTCTCCTTGTGCATCTTTCTGCCGTTATGCACAATGTCTGAAGAAACACACAGGCTGGAATCAGGCCATGCCGTGATTCGAGGTATGTACTACTACTTTGTACTACCGGGGCTTCTTTTAACCATCAAAGCATCTGCGCTCCCGACTTAGCCGCTCTTTCCCCAGACTCCCGGGGCTTGCACAACCTGACCCATCGGAATCCGGGGCGCCCATTTTTTTCTCTCTCCCCTTTAGGCTGTCCATATTCAACATCTTGTGACGCCGATAACCTCGAACCTCGGCGCTTCTTCCTTGTTCCCTCCTTTGGAGAGCTTCACCTCTCATCCTTTCGCTTGTTTCACGCCCGCGCGACATTGCCCAGCAGCCTCCGCCGCGAGCTCTTCCTAAGCACCGCCCGGCGCTCGGCGACTTCAAGACCAAGCCTTGGCTCTCTCATCTCCTTTCCCACGGCGGCTGAGAGGCTCATGGTGCGCGGTTGCAACCTCCAACAGACATGTCAGTTGGCATGGCCGGGCGCCGCATCGTCGACTTGGTCACGACAAAGGTCCTCGGGATCGACGTCAACCAACGCTGTTCAAACTTGCCAGCGAATCTCGGCGGCCAGGCTCGGGACGCACTCGGCCCTGCACACGCATTCATCGAAGAGGAGCCCTCCGTCACCGAGTGGTTCGACGGCCTGGCGCCCGATTGGGCCGGAGTCGTTGAATATGCCCAGGACCTGTTTCCTTCGGCGTCGTGGATCAGGCGGTACAATTTGCACTGGCTAGCGGGGGACATGGGTGCTGGTCAGTTTGTGCTGTCGCTGCTCGCATGCTTGACCATAGACTGACAAGTCTCTCCTCGCAGGCATTACTATTGGTCTCGTCGTTGTCCCTCAGGCGTTGGCGTACGCCTCCCTCGCTCACCTGCCACCAGCCTATGGCTTGTACACATCTTTTACCGGTGCTGCTCTGTACTGGATGTTTGGAACGTCAAAGGACATCGTCATCGGGGTCCGTCCTTTTCCTCTTCACCTGAAAACCTGAGGCGAGATAGCTGACACTCAACATGTAGACGACGGCTGTGGGCTCGCTGCTGGTCGGCCAAGTCGTCACACAAGTCGCCGACGCCGCGCCGGGGCGATACACTCCCGAGGAGACGGCTCGTGCCCTGAGCCTGCTAGCGGGCGCTGTTTTGCTCTTTCTTGGACTCTTCAGGCTTGGGTGGATTATCGAATTCATCCCGTACGTTCCCATATCTGCCTTCATCACCTCTGCTAGCATCACCATCATGTCCACGCAGGTCCCTACCGCCCTGGGCATCCCAGGCATCAATACGCGGGAAGCGCCGTACCGCGTCATCATCAACACCCTGCGGGGCCTGCCCAACGCGCATCTCGATGCCGCCATTGGCATATCTGCCATTGTTCTACTCTTCGCCATCAAAAATTTCTGCTCCATGATGGAAGCCCGCCAACCAGGCCGGAAGCGACTCTGGAGCTCCATATCCTCCCTCCGCTTGACGTTTACAATGCTGCTGTTCACCCTCATCAGCTATCTTGTCCACCGCACGACCCCCCTCACGGAAACAAAGTTTCGAATTGTCGGCAACATTGAAAAAGGTGCGTAGGCTACAGCACTTGACCCGCCTCCACGACTGACGAGCGACATGCAGGTTTCAGAAAAGCAAGCGTACCGCAACCCGATATCGATCTAGTCAAACTCATCCTGCCAGAGTTGCCTGCCGTTGTCATCATCCTGGTAATTGAGCACATTGCCATTTCGAAGGCTATGGGCAGGCTGTACAGCTACACCGTCAACCCGTCGCAGGAGGTGGTGGCACTGGGTGCGGCCAACTTGTTGAGTCCCTTTGTGGGAGGCTACGTCTGCACAGGCTCCTTTGGCGCCTCGGCTGTCCTCTCAAAGGCAGGTGTCAGAAGCCCTCTGGCCGGGCTCTTCAGCGCCGGGGTCCTCGTACTTGCTCTCTATGCCCTGACGGCGGTGTTCTACTACATCCCAAATGCCGCCCTAGCCGGCCTAATCATCCACGCCGTCTGCAACCTCCTGACTCCGCCGAGCAAGCTTTACAAGTACTGGCAGCTTTCACCACTCGAGCTCCTAGTTTGGATAGTCGGTGTCATTTTTGCCATTTTTGTCTCTCTGGAGGCGTCCATCTACTCAGGTGTCATTCTGTCCTTTTTTTTGCTCCTAGATCGCATCGCCAGGACGCGTGGTACCTTTCTCGGACGCGTGCAAGTGCGGCGCGTCGCGGGCGATAAGAGCCTTGGACCCGGTGAGGACGGCTTATGCGCATCTCGTGAGATATTTTTACCGCTGGACGGTACAGACGCAACAAACCCTGACGTCGAAGTCGAGTCCCCTTATCCGGGCGTGTTCGTGTACCGGCTGAACGAGGGCTACAACTACACCAACCAGGCCTACCATATGGATACGCTAAACAAGCACGTCTTGGAACACACGAAGCGGATGTCGGCAGAGCATTTCGAGAAGGAATCGGATCGGCTATGGAACGATCCGGGGCCGAGGGTGTACAAGGAAGACACGGAGGCGCTACCCTATCTCCGTGCCATGGTCCTGGACTTTGCCGCCGTCAACAACGTGGATGTCACCTCGGTGCAGGGCCTGATCGACTTGAGGAACATGTTGGACCGCTATTCGTCGCCTGACGTGGTTGAGTGGCACTTTGCCAATGTCCACAACCGCTGGACGCGCCGAGCGCTCGCAGCCGCCGGGTTTGGGTATCCGACTTGTCAAAGTCCAATGGCGATGAGCAACTGGAAGCCTATATACAGCATCGCCGCGACACTGGTAGGGAGGGAAACCTCAAGCGCGGCCGATTGCAAAGGTGGTGCCGACACAGACGTGGATGAAGAAAAGAGTATGGGGCCACGAACGCCAGGGTCGAGGACGGTGTCGACAGCCTCGACGTATTCGGCCGAAAGAACGGCTTCGGGTAGCAGTTCAAGCAGCACCCAAAACGGGAAATGGGCAAGTGTCTCGGGTGTCAATCGGCCATTTTTCCACGTCGACTTATATGATGCTGTGGACTCGGCAGTGCGGGATGCACGAAGCAAAGACGAGAAGCCATCATGAGACGGGCCGGTGCGACAGCTCGGGTCCCTGGCCTGGAAGAGAAGAAGCTGCCATGGTGGACGTCTGACTGCTAGAGACGGAGAGAGAGCCAAAAGCAACCGTCCCAGTTGGAGCCGCCGGTCCGGGACCTGGAACCGTTTTGGGCTAGATGGGCGCACATGATTGGCTAGGGGGTTGAGGGCCGACCCCGAACACCGGCTCCGGTTCCGGTGAAGTATGTACCTATTGCTGAGACTTGAAGAGACTCGCCGGGGGCACGATGCTGCGGTCAATTTACGTGGTATTAGAAGAATACCTATCCGTATGACGGGGAGAGGTTCCGGACGCGGCGCCAAACGGTTTCTCCACCATCGACTCCCCTTTCGACTCCCCTTTCGACTATTCATCATCAGCATCCGTCAAAAGGTACCGTTATAGATGGCCTGGGCCGCTGGCCCATTTATCATGACGTCGCCCATGGACGAGCTGCCCAACGAGGTACGTGAACAGGAGACACGACGGCAATGTTGGTTCAGGGTGGCTGTTTCTGACCGTCAAGCGCCTCGACTACGGTTGTTAGATGCTAGCCGCGACACTGGCCTTGCTCTCGTCGAGGGAGCTCGCCGTCGTTGCTCTCGTCAGCCGCCGCCTCTACTCGGTTGGCGTGCGCGTCCTGTACCGCCGCCTCGTCGACGCGGTCCGCCTGCCGGACCACGAGCTGATTCTCGAATGCTACCACCCGAGCGCCAAGATCTCGACGCCTTACCTGGCCTGCCGCTACCTCGGCACTCGCGCCGATGGGGGCGCAATCGACGACGGGGAACCCCTTCTGGCCGACCTTTTCAGGTTGTACTCTTCCTTTAGACCTGTCGTGGCAGCCGAGGAGGATGGCTGGCCTCTAGACACGGCGACGCGGCAAAGGCGGAGGAGGCGGAGAAGGCGCCTGCAGCAGTCACAGCTAGATGCCGAGGGGGCATTGGCATTGCCACAGCAGCTGCAGGCAGGGCACCAAATCGAGCAAGAAGGGGGACAAGAAGGTGACGACGACGATGACCAAGACAAGGACGAAATGGCTACGCAGGACATTGACCTCGACCAAGGCGAGCTCTTCTCGCAGCTCTGCACCGTCACAAACGTCGTCAAGCGGAGTGCTCGGCGGGGGCTCCTCTCGAGCCACGCCAATACGTGTCATGGTGTCGTGCGCGTGTGGAGGAAATGGCTCGCCGACATGGCTGCCGCCTCGCCTACGTGCCATGGCTACGACGACGCCGGCAGCACCAAGGATGGAAATACGACGATTGGCCGCGATGGGTTCCTGTGGGTGGACGCGGCCAAGAGCGTTGGGCTGAAGTTTCGTGTGGTTCCCGCTGCGGCATTGGCAGGCAGTTCGCTGCTGCTCTCCGGGCCGTTTGATGATTGTGAGGACGACGAGCCGGCTGTGTCGTACACGCTCGTCTACCAAGGTACGCAACAATCCAGAGGCTGGACGTGGATACGTGCTGGAGTAGAGGCCATCCGACCACTGACTGACTTTGCTGCCAGAACTGGTGGTCCGGAGTAGCATGCTGCTGTCCGCCGTCGAGGCGTCGGCGTCGCCCTCGACAAAGGCCGTCATCATTGCGCAGTTTGAGGGCCACTTGCTGTGAGCCGCCCACGGGTTGTTGATGTTTGTAGCATGATATACAGACAGCCAGCATAATCGCGGAACCTCCACCCGGGCGTGGCGACGTGTATGGGGAGCTTTGCAATCCTTTCTTTTTTCCTCTCTCGATCCGATCCTCTCCATCTCGTGCTTACCCGTCGGAAGCAAACAGCCTTGGATCTGGGTGTTGGCAAGGAAAACATGGCGCGAGACACGGTGCTTGGCATCTGGATCAGAGCTTGGTGAGTTGTGAGTTGATGACACCCGAGCAACCGGATGCTGACGCGGGTCCTCGCCGGGAAAAGAAAAGTCGAATACTACTACTATACTACCACCATCAGGCCCCGTGTTTGCTGCGGCCATGTGCGGCTCCCGCTCTCGCGAGACCTGGTAGTACTCGGGAGGCATCATCGTGCTGACAACGTGGCAAGAGGACAAGGGCCGCTTTTTACTTGGGATTCAAGTAATGGATCCCCATGTGTCTTCCTCTTCCTCCGCCGAGATATTGCTATTCCATACCGTGTGTTTATAAATATATACATGTAGTATTGCACACAGATGCAAGTGCCGAGCATGACGCACGCCGGCCGGCATACGCGACCTGCAGTAGTTCCACTGAGGGAAGGGAAGGGGAGCAGGCGCAAGGGAGACGGGCAGCTCGATATCGTGTGGGCGGCTGGGGTGGATGAAGATGAAGAAGGGGGGGTTGAAGGGGGTGAAAAGCAAAAAGCAAATCCAGTGCCGATCCCCGGTGGAGGAATCTAGACTACTTCGTATTGAAAAGCAAAAAGGAGCTCGGGAAAAGAAGTTGTCAACTAACGGCGGGCTTGGTTTGTATGAGAGGAGAGTCGCATTGCCGCTCTTTGCATGGTACGAAGTACATACATCGACGGCGAGATGAAAGAAGATTGTCTCTGGTTGTCAGTTTCATTCTAGTATATTCGTACTTCGTACAAAAACTAGCTCAATGAGCCCATGCAATATATCGAGAGCTGGTAAAAGCCCCGTCTCATCCCTTGCGTCGGCAACGGGGTCCAAAGACTCGATAGGGGGGGTGGTCGGACCCGCAGAAAACCCGCTTACCCTATAGCCAAGGGCTTGTGTTCCCGACGTGCCTCGTGTCCGTCCCCTCTTTCTCTCGCGCACCACACAGACGCGGGTGCGCGCAGTGAGACGAGACGAGACGGGACGAGACATGGAGCTCGGAACCTTGTCTTCGTCCAAGGGTCTTCTTCACTTGTCACTCACTGTCTTTGAGCCGCCGCTAACCATGACCCATCTGTCTAGTAGGGCCGAAAACGCTCGCACTCGCTCTCGCAGCAAATCTCGCCGGCTCGCTGTCGGTTCGCACCGCCTCGAGGTCAAGACCGGCGTCAAGCTCGCTCGATCCTCGGCCCTTTGCCCCTGATTATGAACACGAGAGGCGCCAAACGCAGCGCAACGCCCCTGCGATGCAGAGGCACGCACCGGCCTGGCTTCGCCCTGGTTGGATGACGGGGCGAGGGAGAGACAGAGAGAGAGAGAGAGGCGGCAACGACGTGCGGGACGCGCCGCCAACGTGACGCGAGCAACGACGCCGTTGTCATACGCGACACCTCGAGGGCGAAGAAAGCAACCCGGCACGCGCTGCTGCTTTATCAATGCTTGCTTGCTTGCTTGCTGCTTGCCCGCAAAAGCTGCTCCGCCGTGGGCTCGGCAGGGGTCCACGCCTCATGCATGCGCAGCAGCGAATCTCGTGCCCCCATCGTTTCTTTTTCTCTCCCACACGCCCCCCGTTTTTTTGCTTCCTTTTCTCCTGTTTCCTTTGCATGTTTGTCTCTCTGCTGCGGCCAAGCTGCCTTGCACAGCAGCAAGCATCCAAGCTCATGGTTCCGCTTCCCCTCTCGCGCGCGCGCGCGGCGGGTTGAGGCACAGCCCGAGCCACTGATCCATGACTCTTAAGTCTTCCGGCGAGTCTTCCGACGAGTCGTGTTGGTAGAATCTCACCTTCTCTCTCACGCTCTCTGTCTCTCTCGCCGTGTCTGTTCTGTGTTTCTCGACCAAGCGTTCCGTCTTTCCAACAACCAAAGCTTGCTCCTCCTCCACTCCTCTGCTTTGACTCTGCTTTAACTTCTTCCCTTCTTTCTTGGAACCCCCCTTGCTCACCCCCCTCGAGGCCCGCCTCGTCCCCTCGCGACGCCATCCTCTTCTAATTCTCATCGTCAATTCTTTCCCCCCCATTCCTCCCTCAATAGTTGGCCTCGCTACAGACGTTTCTCATCATCAGAGTGCCATGAGTAAAGTCTAATCTGACCATTCGCGCACAAGCTGCTTCAGTCTCCCTCGTCTCATCATCCATCCTACCCCCGTGCCTCCCCGTCCTCTCTTCGAAATCTCCTGGCCGCCCGCCAACCAGTCGTCCATGGACTGGGACTTCAACAGCAGACCCATGGCCATCACGGAGCCTCCGTTGGCTCGCTCGCCCGAGCCGTCGTCGCTCGCAAACATTCATGACTTTGGTCATGGACCGCCCCCACAGCCCAAGCCCGTGTGGCCCATGCCCACGACGGCTTCCTCCAGAAGCCTGTCCGTGGGCTCTCTGTCTACCCATCACAAGATTGTCAAGTGTGGCCGAGGGAAGCACTCGGACGTGGAGCTCATCCCGCAGCCGAGCGATGACCCGGATGATCCATTGGTGGGTGACGGCCCGCCACCCTCGATTTTCCGTCTCTTATACTCTTGAGAAAGAATCACAAACAGCACCAAGGGCAGCTCGGGAGGCTTACACGCAATGACAGAACTGGCCCCGCTGGCGAAAAGACTTGAACCTCATCTCCCTCCTCGCCACCGTCGGTCTCGTTGGCGCCATGAAGACGGCTTTCGTCACCACCAGCGGAGCCATGGCCATCCAGTACAACGCCTCGTACACCGCCGTTGCCGCCCTGACGTCGGTCCCAATCATCTTGTCTGCGGTCACCGGCCTCGCCAGCTCCATGGCCGCCAAGCTCTGGGGCAAGCGGCCCATGTATCTCGCCTCGGCCCTGCTCCTCCTCGCCGGCTCCATCTGGACCTCTGTGGCGACCGACGGCTTCGCCTCATGCATGGGCTCTCGCGTGCTCCAAGGCCTCGGCTGGGGCGCCTTCGACACATTGGTGCTGGGCTCTATCCAAGACACGTACTTTGTGAGTCCAATCCCGTATTCTTTTTCCTGGGCTTTGCCTCCTCCCCCCCCCCCGTCCGAGTCACGGCTGATCAAACCCTGCCGGTCTCCGTGTCACAGGAGCACGAGCGCAATCTGCCCATCTCCTTGTACAACATTTTCTCCATTGCGACCACGTGGGGATCCCCCCTCATCGGCGGCCTGGTATCAAACACCTCGGCCTCCTTCGCCACGCAGTTCCGCGTCATCAGCGGACTCCACGCCCTCTCGCTTCCATTGCTGGCCTTTGGGGCCCCCGAGACGGCCTTTGACAGGTCTCTGTCGCCCGTCATGGCCTCGTCGCCCGGGCCCGGCACCGGCCTCGGTCGCGGCGGCGTCGATGACGGTGACTCGTGGTCGTACTGTCTCCGTCAGCACGTCAGCGTGGACCAGGCGACGGGCTACGTCAAGGGCATGCTCAAGCAGTCGTCCTTTCGGGGGGGCAAACCGCTGCCCACGGCGCTCCAGTCACCGCGGGCCCTCGTCGCACCGACGACGCTCCTCCTCTTTACCCTGTCCTCGATCCCGTATGGAGCCCTCTGGGGCTTGGTCACCTCGGTCGCCCTCTTCACCGCGCCGCCGCCTCTGGCCCTGAACCCGGCCAGCATCGGCGCCCTCATGGTTGGTCCCTGGATCATGGCCACGGCCGTCGTCGGCGGCTTTTGCTTCTACCGGGGCTTCCATCAAAAGTTTACCCGGCGCGTCAGCTACGCCATCGTGGCCCTCGGCACCTTCCTCGTCCTCGTTGGCCTGCTCTCCTTTGGTCTCGGCCTCCACAACTTCATGATACGCGATCGCCACCGGCCCCGCGGCCCTGCAGGGCCCTTCTCCATCGCCCTCGTCTTCTTCACCCCGCAGGCCGCTCGTCAGCTCAGCCTGCCCCTGCTGTCCTTTCAGCTCGGCATCCTCGCCGCGGGGCTGCACGTCCTCGACACCACAACTCGCCCGCTCCTGGTCCGCTCCGCCTCCTTCACCTCGTCGAGCATCGCCGTCGCCCACCGCAGCATCGGCGACATGCACGCCGGCGTCGTCGTCCTGCGCAACCTCGCCGCCGCCGTCTTCGTCGCCGCCACGCCCGCCGCCGTCACCTACGTCGGCGGCCTCAGGGCGGCAGTCATGGGCCTCGCTGTCGCCCACGCGCTCCTCGCCGCCGCCATCGTTGCCCTTTGCTGGCTCTTTGACGAGGCCGTCTGGAGGGCCGACGGCCGGGTCATGGGCCTGGTTGACTTGCGCATGCTCAAGCAGTCGGCCAGCTTCTTTGAACACGACTGATATGTGTGCTCCAAGAGCCAAGATTTTTTTTTTTATAAATCTCAAAAGTCAAACAATCATGTCCATATTAACGCTGGGCAAGTAGAAAACGGAGGTGAGGCAGGCGAGAAAACGTGATAATAAGACTTGCGAAAGGGGGGAGAGCAAGAAGCCAACAAGCACCCATAACCGCCGAGGCCCAGGCCGCGGTGCCACTGCCAGTCGCCGCCTGGCCTTTCCCGACTGAACACGCATACCTGGACTGGCTTCCTTTTTCCGTCATCTCCCAACCCCCAACTTCGATCCTGCTCTTTTCCAGCGATACCACAATTTCTCAGGCTTCGCCTTTTTTCCTTTGCCTCACACATCGACGTCCCTCGTTCACGCGTCAACGAGTCCCTGCTGTACCCACGAACTTCGACGAAAATAATGATTCAGAGCAGCATTCTTTCTGTAAAGAACCGAATAAAACTCAAAGGATAAGAACACATCTAGTCTCGCTGTTCAGAATCTCATTATTCGTAGTCGTGCCTATCGTGACAGTACCAGCCGCACTGAGCAGCTCCCTTCGGGGCTCCATGCCAGGGCCCCATTCGCTCAGATATGTAAATGGGTATCAGGTATAGTATAAGAGTGCAAGTGAAAGAACCTGCCCCTTCTCCAACGCCCCGCTCCACCATTCCGCGGTCCAACGTATCCTGTCCAGTGTGTCATGGACGTGAGGGTGGCGGCTGATAGTCGACATGCTCACTGCCTCGAGAAGAGGTATTGAGACGAAGAGACGTCATACGCAGCACACCTGCAATCCATGCCATGAACAAGAACCCAATTGCTCGCCACGGTCCCCAATCATTGACTGGCCGCCTTATCGGTCTGCTGCTCGGAAACGCAGCGCAGCTCAACGTCGCTGCCCATGTTCCCCGACTCGACGTCCTCAAAGTCCGTCTCGGATCGCAAGTCGTCTCCACGACCAGGTCGATCTCGGCCCGCGGGCCGGTCCCCCGTGTTGTTGGCGTCATCTGTCGGCGCTTGCGACGCCTCCACCGGCTTACGCAGGATGAAGCGTTTCACCACTCGCCAGCTCGTTATGAAGAAGATGAGAAAGTTCCACAGGCCCTGCAGAGGCAACACGGCGGCGGTAGCGACGTGGTACTCGTACGGCGAAGAACCGTCGAGCCAGCCGTGGATCCGATTAAGACTGCTGGGGATCCAGGTGACGAGGACGCTCAGGGCAAAGAGCAAGCTCGTGCGCAAGTAGGCTCGCTTGACCGGGTCGTCGATGACAAACTTGGACGCAACACGCCTGATCGATCTGACGACGCGGACGAGGGGCGACGTGAACCTAGCACGGCGAGGCGCGGCAGACGTGACAGTCGAGTAGTATTGCGCAGCAGGAGCGTTCTGCGTCTCGGGGGAAGTGGCTCCATCGAAGGAAACCTGGCCCGTGGTGGGAAGATGGGCCTTCTTAGGCTCGAGAAGAGGCTTGACGGCCGCCGAGGCCGACGTGTGCACAACTCGGACCTCGGTGGTGACTGTCCCATAGGAACCTTCTCGTCTGTTCCCGTCGCCAGGGTTACTCTGCCCGAAAAAGGCGCTCACGGTCAGCTGCCAGCCTGAATGAGGAGAGATGATGGTGGCTAGGGAGAGGCTGTATGGTACCCGCTCATAATGGCCCGCCTCCCGACTCTTACTACCAGGAAAGCTGCGGAGCCGATTTCGCGACCGAAAGACGTGATACCCAACCAAGAGGTAGCAGACAAAGGATCCAGCGATGCAGATCCAGATTAGCATGTAGTACGTGTAGATGCGGACGCCGTCCCATTTGTCGTCGACCCAACACCAAATCTATGCCGATTCTCCAAGTCAGCTTTCCAGGGGCCCTTCTCTCCCAGGCAAGACGGCAGACGCACCGTTGCTTGGCCATAAACGGGACCGCGCGGACTCTTGATGAGAAGAAGGGTCATGGAAATGACAAAGGGTCCACCGTAGCAGATGAGGCAGTACAGCCATAACCAGCGGCGAAAGGAGTCGGGGCTGGTGCGGAAGTAGAAGACCAGGAAGACGTTGATGGCCATGGCCAGAGACCACCAAGGGTCGGATTGCATGAACCTAGCAAGAGGGTCAGCGCCATTCGGGACCGTTGTTAGGTGCCAGTTTCAGTCAGGTGTAACAATGGCAAATTGCCGAAATCGAAATGGAAATCCAGGGCCATCGTGGTGCGTCGGGCGAGACAATCGCTGCCTCTCCTCAAGCGAGAAGGCTTTTTCCCGGCACTCTCCCTCGGTCCTCCTCTCTTCCCTCTTTCCCTAAGCCACACAAGAAGCGAAAGTGGGCGGGCAAAAGGAAGAGGCTGGCAACTCACATTTCAAACAGGAAGGCCTGCGTCTGGCAAAGGGCCGATCCCTTGCCCGCGTGCAGGCCATCGAGGGCGATGATGCTGGCAATGCTGGCCCCCACGTTGGAGACGCTGGCGAAGACGATGAAGGTGTTTTGCACGTTGCGGACCTGGCGGATCAAGGCGTAGGCGAGAAAGATGAACATGAGGGCGATGAGACTGATGGAGCCACCGAGGCGCTCGAGTGCCACGAGAACATCGATCTGGCTCTGCGTGAGGTGATCCTTGATGGGCAGCGAGCTGGCCGCCGGTCGAAATACCATTTTGACCCGGGGTGGACGAGGAAGCTCCTCGCCCAGAAATCTCTAGTCACAAAAGGCGGAAACAAGGCGAGTTTATGTGACGAGAAGAGCTTGGGTCAAAGGCCGAGACGCGAGACGGAGAAAAAAAGAATGCGTCTGGTAAAGACGAAGGTTGACCAATTGCCCGGGGGGGTGTGCGGTTGTGTGACTGGGGCAACGGGAGAGAGGCGAGAAGAGGGAAATTTTGGGGCGAGATACGGGCAACGATTGGCCCAGCAAGCTATCGGGGATCGGAGAGTGGCAGATGGCAGAGCATGAGCTCAGCTGGGTGATGCGTTGCGCCGTGTCGGTGAGTGCAACCATGTGAGCCTCTCTCTGTGCGCACGTGTACGAGCTTGCGCGGGCGGCCGTCCCCACGAAGCAACCAGTGGTTATATAAACCTCGCCCTGACGGTCGAGGGCTCCCCTTGACGCTGCCGTACCACGGCGGCCGCTGCACCCGAACGCCCGGGCAGAGAGAGTCGAGGACGAGGTGCTGGACTGGGTGTTGCGCTTCGCTGCTAAACTCGCACTCTATCTATGCAGCGGGCACCTCGGCAGTCCTTGGCGGATGGAGCGCAGGCACAGTGCCCGAGCTGGCTTTGGCTCTCGCCTCCCTGCTGCATTGACGAGATGGTCGAGCCTCTGTCGGATCCGAGGCGAAGCGAGGGCCGGGCAACAACAAAGAGGACCTGGGGCAGCTGTTTTGGTTCAACCATTCGCGTCCGCCATCCTGCAGTTTCCGGGTTTGGCAGCAACCTGTAACAAGCAGAGATTAGCCGGCTAGGGCTGAGGTTGTATTCGGTGGTGCAGGTGAATGAGGCAGCCAGAGGTGGTGCGTCCGGGTATTGTTACCTTGGGTTGTCACCGCGGTTGGTTGCGTCCACGGCTCGCCAGGTCTTCTTGTCGTCGGCCGCGGGAGAGAGGTTGCCTGCCCCCATCAAGCGTAAGCATGTATTTACGCATAGACACATGTGCCAGTTGTATGTGTAGCCGGACGGACTTTGCCGCAGCTGGAGAGAGTGGCATCAGCGGCGCATGCAGCAGAGCCAGCAGAGCTAACGGGCAAGCAGAGAGGCGACAGAAGCAGAAAGGCGACAGCCAAGATTGTCTCTCGCACTGGGCAACAAACAGCAGCCGCAGCCGTCGCCACGAAGGGGCCATGTTGAAATCTTTCCAACCGTGTCCGACGTGGGGCGTCGCGTGGCTGCCCCAGACTCTGGCCAGATTCTGCGCTCTGGGCAATTGTCAGCATCGGTGCACATGCCGGCCCAGGTTACGCACGTTTTTTCCTGCCTACCTTTCTAGGTAGTTGGCGACGGGAGCATCATGTCACGGCTGGGGTCAAGCAGAAGGAGGGCCAACCCGCATCATCAGCCGCCCGCTGCTGCTGCTCCGCGCGCCGTCGCAAATCGAGTCGACACGGCCGTCGGGTCGCGTGCAACTGGGTCGACGCATTGCAGGACAGACAGGAGGGTGTCGACTGCTGTTGGTTGCCTTGCCGTACTGACCTCGTCTGGGCTGTGACTGATGGCTGCTGCCGGGGGCGGCGGTTCATCCAAACCTCTGGAAGTTGGATGGTTGTCTGTCTGCCTTGGGAAGCGGCGCCCGCGTCCAGGCCCGCTCATCCCTGCTCTGGATGCTCGACGCCCAAGAGGAACGAGATGATCCGAGACTTGGACTTTGGGTGGAGGAGGGAGGGGGAGTATGTTGGTCGAGACAAGGAAGGAAGGATTCTGTCAAGGTTTGCGCCCCTGCCTGTCAATGTCGCGGTACCTTGCAACAGGTACTTTTGACCAACCTCGGTCTCTTGGAAGATGAGCATGAGATGTCAAACCTGAGATGTCCCGCTGCCTCGTCCGATAAATTCGACCTGTACTGTGCTGTGCTAGTGCGCGGGTGCATCAGCCAATGCCTGCCTCGGCCGTCCGATGATGCCTGAAGTCGGTGCGCCATTGCATCAAGACGGAGCCAACCGCATTGTTTCTCCAAACCGTTTTCAAGCTGTGAAAATATTTCTACGAATATCTTTGCCGGTACCAATGTAAATTCACCGCCGAGTACTTCGTATGCATGTCGTAAGAGGTGGGTGATTCGAGATGCCCCCATCCCCCGCTGCATATATGAGATATGAGTTGTCCATACTTCGTACGGTTGTCGATTAATCTCCAGCTGCGGACACAATGACGGGTCACCATGTTGTATGTAAATACTACATGCATGCATGCCGTTGCTAGAAGTCTGGGGTTCCGGGGCCAGAAAGAGACCCCTGCCTATGTGTCCATGCGTATAACTCGTACGTGTACGAATAACTCGTACGTGAACGGAACGGACCGGTGTCGACGGACCGATCATCTCTGCTGCTGGCGAGGTATAGATCCGTTGTCAACCGTGTAAACACACGGCACGTGCCTCCTCGGTTGGTCGTCTCAGTCAATGGGTCAACCCTCCGGAACAGACTCCAAGCTCACCTCGGCCCCATGACGTGGGCCAAGGAGCTGCGTCTGTCACGAGCATGTCTATTATCGTCCGTCTCTCGACCCTGCGTCGTCAGGCTATACTCGGATTCACGTCCCTCGACCACGGACGTGTCTGTTGGTCAGCTCTGCTCCGCCAGCTTATAGAGAAGCAACCGGTATTTTGACATGCCCTAGACCCACGGAAACAAGCACATTTACACCAAAGAATACACCCCAAGACAGACGCCCTACCGCCAGCCCAGACGCTTTGTATCCCGCTGCCCGTCCACCTCTTGTCGTCTCGCAATGAGACTTGTTCCCTGGCTCAAACTGGAACCCGCAAAGATGAAAACAACATGAAGCCATGGTCAGAAGAAAACACACCGCCTACAGAGTGTAGATAAAGTCGGGCCTCTTGTCGCCGAGGGCGTTGATCTCGGCGGCCGTCTTGCCCTCGATCCAGTGGTCCCGCGCCCCGTCTCGTCGCTTCTTGTTCTCGAGGCTGAGCATCCAGCACATGAGCAGGCTGCCGCCAAACATGCAGACAAACAGGTAGGCGAGGACGGTGCCGTGGCCGACAAAGTAGCGCGGCGGGTCGCGGTAGATGTTGCTGCTGACGATGCCGTTGAGGTTGCCCCAGCCGATGACGAAGCCGAGGACGATGCCGCGCTTGTAGACGCCCTCGACGTTGTTTGCGATCCAGGCGATGGTGAGCGAGATGCTCGGGTAGATGCCGCAGGCCCCGAGAAAGGTGCCAAAGTACTGCACGCCCGGCTTCGTCGACGCCATGAGCATGACGAAGCCCGTCATGGCCACGGCGGCGCAGGCGACGTTGAAGACGCCGCGCCGCTGCGCGCGGTCCGACCAGAAGCCGACGACGACGGTGACGACGGCGGCGACGGCGTAGGGCGGCACGCTGAGCAGCTGGTTGCGGATCACCTGCGTGCTGTCGGTGAAGCTCATGGCCTGGATGATGCTGGGCAGGAAGATGCTAAAGGCGTAGAGCGGCATCAGGGGGCCCATGTAGATGAGCATGCCGGCGTACGTCTTCCAGTCCTTGACGGCGGCCCAGAGGTACTCCGTCTTGAAGTCCTCGTGCTCGGCCGAGTGCTGGCCGTCGCGCCTGAGGCGCAGCAGGACGCGCGCGCGGTCGTCCTTTGTCAGGAACTTGGCCTCGTCGGGGAAGTCGTGCACCATGAAGAAGGAGACGAGGCCGATGCCGATGGTCAGGGCGCCCTCGAGGATGAAGATCCAGGCCCAGCCGGGCAGGCCGCCGAGGCCGTCCATCTTCTGGATGGCGGCGGCGAGCAGGCCGCCAAAGGAGCCGGCAACGGCCGCGGCCGAGAAGAAGATGGCGGCGCGGACGCCAAACTCGTTGCGCTTGTACCAGCAGCTGAGATAGTAGCTGATGCCCGGGAACAGGCCGGCTTCACACACGCCCAGGAACCATCGGGCAGCCATGAGGCCCGAGAAGTTCTTGACGAAGCCCATGCCCAGCATGCAGGCGCCCCAGAGGATCCTGCATCAGGCGTCAGCAGCTCCGGCGCACAGAAAGGGACCGCCGGCTTACATGATGCAGGGGATGAAGACCGAGGGGCGCAGCCTCTTGAGGAGAAAGTTGCACAGGGCCTCGAAGATTGCGTACGAGAGGAAGAATATCGTCAGCGTGGCCGCGTACTGCTCCGACTTGGGGCTGATGCCCAGGTCGCGCTCGAGGTGGGCGATCTTGGCATTGCCGATGTTTGTGCGGTCGAGGAAGCAGACCAGGTAGAGGAGAGAGAGCTGGAGCTTCACGTCAGGGCAAGCTTCTTTTCTCCTTGTTTCAGGGAGGCTCGTGGAAACGAACCCATGGGATGAGCTTGAGATCGAGCTTCCAGAGCAGCTTGCGCTCCTGCGGTCCGCGTCAGCCTTTGCATCGCCGGCATCAAGCAAGGCAGGCGCATCGCCGGCATCAAGCAGGGCAGGCGCAACTCACGGCCGCCTTCCTCTCGTCCTCGGACAGGCCGGCGTCGGGGTCGACGATGTTGTCGACGTCGGAACTTGACGAGCTGTCGATGTTGACCTTTTCGATTGGGCTCATCTTTTCGGCGTCGACGCTCATGGTGACGGTAGGAGCGAGACGAGCCCAAGGCGGGAAAGGGGAAAGGGGGGGCTCCCGTCAGGCAAGGGCGAAGAGGATAGATGAGAGGTAGAGTCCTGGGTAGAGGTAGAGAGTCCTAGGTAGAGGTAGAGAGTCCTAGGTAGAGGTCCAAGTGTTGTCAGGTATGTCGATTACAAAAGGGTTAGGCAGCCATGTGTCGGTGGAAAAGACGGAAAGACGGTCGTCGTCTCTAGTTGCGTGTGAGATGGGTTAGTTTTTTTTTCCTCACCTCTCGCTTGTTGATGAGGGGCGCGAGGAAGCCCGACTGTGAAATGGAAGAGGGGGGAGTGAAGAATGAATAAGCCCAGGATGAACAGGGGCGAGAGAATCGGGATAAAATGCCCGTTCTTGCTGCTGCCGCTGCCGCTGCCGCTGCCTCTCCCCCCTCTCCCCCCTAAATGCCCAAAATGTACGAGTTACCCACGAATTCCATCAGGGCACCTTGTACCGAGTACGAAGCACGAATACACTTGCCTCTGCTGGCCGCGGCTCAAGGTTCGTCCACTTAAGCCCAGCCCGGAGCAAGCAAGGATGCTCGTCGACTGGGGGACGCGGCGCATCTGCTGCCATGCTCGATGCATTTGCGGGGAAAGTTTTCCATCTGTACGACGAGGCGGGGGAGGAGGTTCTCATTACTACCTGCCTAGAAGGTTGAGTTGCGTCCTTGGCTACATTGATGCTACATGTATACATGCCCTGTCAGGCTCCATACCGAGCAGGGCCGTCTGCTCCGTGTCTACCCGTACTCCGTACCGAGTATTCGTGGAGCTGTCTACTCCGTGTCCACGGATACGAATACTCCGTACCGAGTATTCGTAGAGCTGCGTGATACACGTCCCGGGCCTCCCTCCCTCCATGTCCGGGCGCACGCAATAAGCGAGCCTGCCTGCTGTGACAATGTTGAAACCAAAACGCCGGCAACAAGGCAACATAGCGGCAAGAGCCTCGCATGTATCCAACATGTCACGTCGCGTGTATCCAAATGTCACGGATTTCTCCCCCGACTCACAGCACATGTAGGTACGGTAAGCAACGGCCCCCGACCAACAAATGCAACCAGAGACAGGGTTTCTCCTCCGCTCCGATTTCCTTGCGCCAGCCCGGGCCCCATTCGCCGCCTGCGGGCCGAGACAGTCAAGACCCCGACAGCGTCGCACACGCACATGTTCGTCTATACTTTCAGAGGGTGGCCATGGTTGTGCATCGTCGATGCTGTTGCAACGCCGTTTTTTCTCTCACTCTGTTGTCACAACAAGACGCCTGATTGCTTCGACCCGCCCTTGTCCCAGCTTGAAGCCTGCTGCCACGCGACCCGGCCGCAGTGCCACCCCACGCCGTGACAGACGACGTGACACTCCCGTCGGCATCACCATGGCCGTCTTTTTTTTTTCTTCTCTCTGCCTTTAATCTCCTCGGAAGGCACATTTGACACCGTGGTATCCGTAACTTGGGCGCACCATGGACAAGCATGTACTATGTGGGAGGGTACTACCACGTCAGAGTCGCAAAATTCCCCTGCCAATGGGGAAAACCACTATGCGTGCGACCCTAGATTTACCTGCTGCCTCTGCTGCCTCCTAAGATGCCGGTGAGTACTTCGTACCTCATGCCGTGTTCCATTCGCTAGTAGACGCCCGGGGGACGGGATGGAGTGGGGCCGCCGTCGTGGTGGTCGGGGTGGATTCCGTCCGCGTCCGAGCCGTCCAACAAAGGGGGGAGACGAGCCGTGCCCCCTCTCCAGCAAGCAAAAAGGGGTACCAAGTATTCGTAGGCAGCAACCAAAGACAAAGGCAACCAACCATCGCCTCTCCCTCTCCCATCTTGACGTCGACGTCATTCTGCCTGCAAAGGCGAATGGTGTCACTGCGGTGCATGTCTTGTGTGACGCCATGCTCTAAAGACACTCTTCACATTCGTCTGCACCTTGGCGGCAGCAGACTTGCCTACACTTGGTTTGGCAAACTCACAGTCTTCGTTGGACCTCTTCCGAGGCCGATAGTGCAAACAACATGGCCGTTTTACATTATACTCTGTACCCCAAGGACACATCAAGACCAGCTTCAGATTCCGTCCCGGACAACGAGGCATCCCCCCGAATCCCTCCCAATCCCTCCCAATTCGTCCCAACAGCCTCACACACATCCGAGCCCGAGCCTCAAACACGCCGTGTAACCCGCTGGACGATCCGGCCGCCGTGGCTTAAAGAGTGCAAAGCACCCTTTTCCGAGCCTCGATTCCGCCTTCGCCCGGGTGGCTGTAGAGCCGCATGCCAGCCCCGTGGTCTCGCGCACCAACACCACCGACAGAGTCAAGTGACCCCCTCGCTGTTCCGGCTCGGCACATCAATGTCGGTGGGCCGGCTGCCGGTTGCTTATTCAACCTTGTCCTCGTGGGCGGCGCGCCTTCATCCGCCGGCCACGTACTTCGTACAGCAGACTCGACACCTTTGACACGGCGGCTGCCTGCCGTGCATGACCAGCCATGTGGGAGACCTCGGGGCTTCGTTATTCATCTCCTCGTGTCTCGCCCGGTCTTGCCCGCACTGTTAGACAGACCAGACCCTTCGTGGCGTTCTCCATCCTCCATATTGGGAACACAAGCCACTGGTTTGGCGCCGCCAGATTCCCCACCTCCGTCTCCTTGGCTCAAGGACAGACTTGGAAACTGTGAGACTTGAGTGAGCCGACATCGGCGCTTCAACCCTTTTTTATTCAAACCTTTTCGGCATACAGAGAGTCTTCTTCTCTGCTTCACCAAGACCCTTGACGACCACCCGTCATCCAGCCTGCTCGGAAAGGCCCAGTTCCTTGTAAAAGGCCGCCGAGCTGGGCTCCCTGCCCAGAAACTCCTTCAAAAACTCCATCTCATCCATGCTGCCGCCGCGCTCGAGCACCGTCCGGCGGTACCTCCGGCCCTCCTTGCCGTCCATGGGATCCTTCTTGAAAAAAGAGTGGAACATGTCGGCAGAAAACACCTCGGACCAGAGGTAGCCGTAGTAGCCGGCATCATAGCCGCCAATGTAGTGGCCAATCGTGGCATAGCGATTGCCCCATTCACTGCAGGCACGACGGCAGAAATGCGAGGGAATAGTCAGCAGCCTGTCACACGGCGCAGAGTAGTGGACATGGGGACAGGAGAGCCCCGTGGGAAGGAAAAAGACGTACAGTCCCTGGCCCTGGTCCTCCGGGCCCTTGATGCCCGAAATGTCATGTCGCAGCTGGTTCCACAGCCGGCCGACGTGCATCTTCTTGATGTCCTCGTGCTTCTCGGGGCTGTGAACCGCCATGTCAAACATGCCAAACAGAAGCTGCGTCAGGGTGGCCGTCGCCGAGTTGAAGCGCTTGGTCCGGACGAGCTTCTCCACCATGGCGTCGGGGATGGGCTCGTCCGTGTCCCATCGCCGCGAGAGCGACTTGAGCACGCTCGGCGTCCAGCACCAGTTCTCGAGCATCTGCGACGGCGCCTCGACAAAGTCTTCGACGACGGCGGTGCCATGGAAGTAGCCGTAACGAGTCCGCGCGGCCAGGTCGTGGATTCCGTGGCCCAGCTCGTGGAACAGGGTCAGGACCTCCTGATGCTTGAGGAGCGCCGGCTTTGATGCCGACGGCTTGCTAAAGTTGCACACGAGAGCCGTGGCAGGGTAGTTTCTGCTGCCGTCCTCGCGGATGTAGCCGGGCTCCAGGTTGAAGTTGGCGTTGTGGCTGTACTTGTTGTCACGAGGGTGGAGGTCCAGGTAGAGGTAGCCGCAGAAGCCGCTGCCAGCAGCCTCGTCGTCCCATACCGTGTAGATGATGACGTCCTCGTGCCACGCAATGTCCTTGGCCTTGCCCGTCGGGCTCAGCCTGGCGCGGTCTTCGGGCTTGAGCTCAACAAAGACGAAGCCAAAAATTTGCTCGAATATCTTGAGCATGCCGGCAAAGGTGGATTCGACGGGGAAGTACTGGGATATTTCGATTTCGTCTACGCTGTACTCCTTTTGCTTGACCATGTTGGAGTAAAAGGAGACGTCCCACATGTTGAGGTTACCGTCAAAGGGCGCGCCGCGTTCCTCGCAGTCACGCTTCTTGTAATCGAGGAGGCGCTCGGCCTCCTTGACTCCACCGGGGGCCAGCCGCTTGCGCAGGTCGCCGAGGAAGTTGTTGACGTTGGAGGGGGTCTTGGCCATCTTTTCCTCGATGCGCATGGTTGCGTGGTCGGCATATCCTAGCAACCTGGCTGCCTCGTCTCGCAGCTCAATGATTTGCTGGAAGAGAGGCACATTGACGTTGGACTGCCATGGACCGTGTCATATAAGCTCGGGCGTTGCGTTTCCGCGTCTGACCTGGCTTGGGAAGGGGCTCACCTTGTTTGCCTCGGCAATGACGTATTTGCGTCTAGTCTCCTCGTGGACGGCATACTTCATCAGTGGAAAAAAGTGGTTGTACTTGAAGGAAAGTTTGACCTTTCCCTCGTTCTCCCCCGTGTCCTTCTCCAGATGTTCGACGTCGATGTCATCCTTGGGGACGCCTTGAAGCTCCTTGGGGAGGTACCAGATGGCGCCGTTTTCCTCGTTGAGGTTCTTCTGGCTCTGAATGGAAAGCTGGCTGAGACGCTTCTGGATCTCCTTGAAGCGGTCGCGCTGGGCCCCGGCAGGTATGAGAAGGCCGTTGCGGATATATTTCTGGCGCTCCTTGGTGAGTAGGTGGAGGGGCTCCGGCTCCATGTCAAGCGACTCGCGGGTAGCGTAGACGGCATCGACGAGCTTGAAGATGTCCTCGCGCATCTTGGTCTCGATTCTGAAGTCGTCCATCATCTCCTCGGCCTTGTTGGAAGCTTCACGGAGCGAGGCATCGGGCGAGACGTGATGGTAAAAGGTCAGGATCCTCTGGGGGGCCAAAGACTTGTTGTCGTCGGCCATGATTGGGTCGAGGACGTTGGCGAAGGTGCCATTTTCCGGCTGCACGTCGGCCACCACCTTGTCGTAGATGCGCTTGGTCGTCTCCGACATCTTCTTGGTGTCGGCCAGGATGGAGTCGGCCGTGGCCGTGAAAACGGGGGGCGGTTGGGGCGGCGTCTGGTACTTGGAGCCGGCCATGGTGCTTGTTGTCAAGGGGCGAACGGGAACGGGTTGAGGCTGTGTAGCTCGAAGGGACTTTAAGTGGCCGACGAGAGCGCTGAGGCGGGTATAGGCTCGAGGGGAAGCCAGCGTTGCGGCGGAGACGAGGACGAGGACGGAGAGGAGGAGGAGGAGGAGGAGGGGCGGGGTGAGGGGGAAGAGGGGCTTCGAGACGCGACGCCGAGCCAGCGTGAATGTCGTTCGACTTGAGTCCTCGTACCTGGGCGTATGTACGTCTGGCGGCTAGAGAAGGTAGATGGATATTGGCAACGAGAGAGTTTGTTGGTCGTCTGGAGGCAGCTGTCCAATCGGGCTGTATGTACCCCAGACATGGGCAGGTGGTGAGAGAGGGCCAACGGACGAGCGGGTGGGGCAGACGGTTTATCCGCCATCATCCTAAAGTCCTGCAATCAGTCATCCACCTACCTACCCTGTAGTTGGGCAAAAAAGGACCACGGAGACGACACAAAATCCATAACTTTGTACCTCGTAGAACCGGCTATTCAATGCACGCCAGCCAGCACGAGAAAAGGCGCACTTTCCCTCGAGCCTCTTGCCCAAGTAGTCGTTGTGGCCGTCGTCGTCGTCTTTAACCCAAGCCGTGTCCCATGCCGTGCGCGTCAAAAGTCAATCCATCAAAGGCACAATCAAAACAACGCCGTCCTATCCGCAGAATGCAAACGTAGCTCCCGCAAGTTCTAACGGAGAAAACAAAGCAAACAAACACCCGTGTTTGCCGCTCAGTTGGCGAGGATGGTTCGGACGAGATCTAGCGGGCCCCGAGTCCGTCAGCAAACGCGTGCCGAGGGGGACGAGGGGGACGTGGCAAGGGCGGCGAAGCTTACCCGTGTAGTTGACCTGGCCAGAGCTCGTGTCGACGGCCTTGAGCAGCTCGTCCACCTCCTCGTCCGACATCTTCTCGCCCAGGTTGGTCAAGATGTACTTGAGCTGGCCGACGCCGATGAAGCCCGTCATGTCCTTGTCGAAGACCTGGAAGCCACGGCAGTATTCCTCGGGATCGCCGGGCTCACGGAAGCCGCCGGGGCGGTTGAGGACGCGCTGGAACGTCTCAAAGTCGACTGCGGAGCGGAGCGTCAGCCCTGTTTATGCCCACCCAGTCGTCCACGCCGGACTCACAGTCGGCGCCGGCAGTCTTTTCGAGCTCCTGAATCTCGGACAGCGTCGGGTTCTGGCCGCAAGCCCGCAGCAGGTCGCCCAGGCTGTCGGCGGTGACACGGCCGTTGCCGCGCTTGTCGAACAGGGCAAACGCCTCCTTGTAGTTGGTCGAGGCCTGGGCATCGTACGGGTTAGAAGGCATCGCTCTCGCTTGTCTCGGTCGCTGTCCGAGCGTGTTGGGGCTGGTTGGTGCGGGATGCAGAATGCAGGGCAGAGTAGAGATGCAGCACGTCTTTGGTGGCAATGGGGAGAGTGACAGATCGAGAGGCTTTGCTGGCGAATCATGTGGTCGCGGGGCTCTTTGTTTACTGGACGCAGCCGGTGCTGGGTGCTGGGGCAACTCACCATTGTCGCGCAGGGCCGGGAAAGCCCAAAACAAAAAGGACTGGCCTGGTTCTGCTGTGTGTCTGTCGCGCGCTCACGGCACACGCGGTGGCTTCTTGGTGTCGCGGTAGACTCGCACAGCAATATCTTCGTTTCACGTCGGTCGGGAGGCAATTTTGTATGGCGGGAAGTGTGTGTTGCCGGCAAGTCAACAAGTCGTCGGGCGGCTCCATGCGAGCGAGAAAGTGCCCTGAGACGTGAGACGCTGAGACCGACCTGCCCCTGTAACAGGCCCCCGGGTTACGGGGCAACGGGCTGGCGGGCCACAGAGGCTCCGCTCGGCTGTTGTATGGGGCCCACGAGTCAGGATTGGACCAGTCGCTACCTTGTAACTCGTACTCGCCGTCACCTTCGCTTCGCCATGAGAATATACGTCCCCCAGACCGTCTCGACCTCGGCGTCGCGCCAGCCCTCGCCCATGGCCCGCCACTCCGGCTCCGATGCGACGATGCGGTCCATCATCATGTCTGCCAGATCGCCCTCGCCCTCTCCTCCCTCGGCCCTGCTCCTCGCCTGCGGATGGGCGTCTCGCCAGCCCTGAAAGGCGCTAAAGGTGCGCAGATAAGCCTCGAGCTCGCCTAGGCTGATGCGCTTCCTCATCCACGCGTCGGGGGCGTGGGCGACGTCGCCCTGCACGTCGCATACAATGCGCTTCACGTGGTGCCACTCGCTCGTCGGCGGGTCCACGTCTCGCAGCAGGTTGCGGACCCTTTCGCGCCCCGGCTGCTCCCAGTAGCGCTTCATGCCCTGCACCCCCGGGGCCACGTCGTCGTCGGCGTAGCAGAACTGGTACATGACCGTGTTGGCCCGCGGGTGCCCGACGAGGATGTTGTCCTTGTATCCCCAGAAGGCGAGCGAGCCCCCGGGCTTGACGACGCGGGCCAGCTCGGGCCAGGCTCGAGCATAGTCGAACCAGTGGGCCGATTGGCCGGCGACGACCATGTCGACGGAGCCGTCGGACACAAAGGAGAGATGCTCGGCGCCGCCCTGCCGAAAGGTGACGTTGGCATTGTCCGTCATGCTCGACGCCTGCTTGATCATGCCGGCGCTCATGTCGACGCCCATTCCACGGCCGAAGCGGGGGCTCATCTCTCTCGCGACGAGGCCATGGCCGCATCCCAAGTCGAGGAGGAAGCCTTTGGGCGAGTCATTGTGGTAGGCCAGGACTGTCTTGAAGAGGGAGGCAGGATATGATGGCCTCGCCGCGGCGTATCCGGCGGCCGAAAAGGTTGCTCTTCTGCGTAAAGGTTAATGAGCGAGCGGTGTGTGAGTCGAGTGTCAAGGATGGAGAACTCGACTCACCCAAATACGGACATTAATCTCGACTCTAAGAATGATTCTCTCGTCCGTCTTGTTTATTTGTATGAATTGACTTGTTATATATACTTCGTACCACCATCTAGAAATTCCGAAACCGGCCCTCGCCTCGAAACCGGGCCTGTTCCGTGCTAGCCGTCTTCTTAGTGTACGAGTACCTACGAATACAGCCCAAGGCTTCGTCATCGGCCGTTCGCGACATGGTCCGGACATGATCCGGCAACGAAATCACGTCACCCACTATGGGCGAACCCACCACTGCTTCCACACCAATAAACGGCAGTCAGATCCGCGGACGAGACACCATGGCTACCGCGGCTGTGGCTCGCAACTTCTTCTCTTTACCCTCCTTTGCCGTTGTCGGAGCGAGTTCCAACCCTGCCAAGTTTGGCCACAAAGGTGAGCCCGAGTTGAGTCGTGGTCGAGCTTCATCTCGTTGACGGCCCTACGGTCCACGCTTGGTATCTCGCCCACGGCCTCGACGTCTCGCCCGTCAACCCGGGCTCGCCGCATGTGACTGTCAAGGGCAAGGACCACGCGACGATCCCCAATCTCTCGGCCCTGCCCAACCCCAAGGAGACGTCCGTGTCCATCATCACGCCGCCCGGCGCCACCCTCGGGGTGCTGCAGGAGGCCAAGAAGCTTGGGATCCCGGCTGTCTGGATGCAGCCCGGCACGTTCGACGAGGCCGTCCTCGAATTTGCCCTCGCCGCCGGTGCCTTTGACGCGGTCGTGTACGGGCTTGGCGGCGCCGGCAGCGAGGGCTGGTGCGTGCTCGTCGACGGCGACAAGGCCCTCAAGGATGCAGGGAAGCTGTAGTAGTCGATTCTGCGGCGCATTGACGAAATAAAATAAAATATTTCTCCGTCAAAATTCTCCGTCAATATCAGTCATTGTAATGAGAAAGAGAGTCATTAATGTGAAAGAGACATTTAGGGCGCCCTGCCTGCCCGGCCCCACATAAAACCGAAAGTAAACAAACGCGACCTCGGCGACTACAGAGGCTCAACAACCCTCCACCGCCCGTCGCCTCGCACCAATCCGGCTTCCCCACGGATCTTCTGCCTTTTTTCGATTCTCTCGCCGTCGCACGCATCCACCTACCTCGATTTCGCCATCGCACGCATCCACCTACCTCGACATGCTTTACATGCGACTCTAAATCGTCTCCGATCGTCGCGTCGCGTTTGTCGCCTCAACAAATCCCACCGCCTCCATCAGCGCGATCCGAAGCGACCCCGACGAGCTTCAGCCGCCATGGCCGCCGATGAAACCGATCAGTACATCACTTACGAGGCCCGTCTCGCCTCGTTCCAAAAGACCACAAAGAAGAGAGGCTCGGCCGCCAGCGGCCGCGGCAAGGCGCTCAGCTGGACGCACAAGCAGATCGCGCCGGCAAGCGTACGCATCTCCCCTCTCTGCTCTTGTCGCTCTCTCCGCTGACGGTGCTTTGAGCAGCTCGCCGGAGCAGGCTTCTACTTCTCTCCAACCCCCGCCTCCCCTGATAATGTCACCTGTTTTCTTTGCGGCCACGGCCTCGACGGCTGGGAGGCGGGCGACGACCCGCTCCTGGAACATCTCAAGCACGCATCCCACTGTGGCTGGGCCGTCGTGGCTGCCATCCAAGCCGGAGTGGGCGAATACGCGCAACAGGACCCGAACGCCCCTGACATGATGGAGGCGCGCAAGGCCACGTTCGCGGGCATGTGGCCCCACGAGGGCAAGAAGGGATGGAAGTGCAAGACCAAGCAGGTGAGGCTCGGCTCGGGCCCAATTGGTAGCTTCCCTGTGCTGACTCTAGCAGCTCGTGGACTCTGGATGGAAATACACACCTACTGCCGAATCAGACGACATGGCAACGTGCGCTTACTGCGAGTTGGCACTCGATGGATGGGAGCCCGGTGACAAGCCATAGTGAGTCCTCGCCACGGAAATACTGACTGCTTATAATACTGTCCTTGCTGACCATGTGGAAAGCGACGAACATTACAACCGATCGCCAGAGTGCACATTCTTTGCCCTCGTCAAGCAATTCGAGGGCCCCAGAAGGAAGACGAGTCGAGCCAAGGCCAGTCGCGGATCAAAGGCCTCTCGACTGTCGGTTCAGTCAGTCGCCTCGGAGGCACATTCAGCTGGCGACACGACCGCAGTAGGCGACGACAGCATCGTCACCACGAGCTCCATCATGACTCAGGGGGGGAAGAAAGCAAGAGCCAAGAAGGGCGCTGCCCCCAAGAGCAGCCGCAGCAAAGCCAAAAAGAATGAGCCTGCAGAAATCGAGCATGCCGACGATGATGAAGAAGTCGCACCGCCTCCGAAGCCAGCAAAGTCTACGCGTGGCAGGAAGCGCGGCAGCGAAGCAGTCGACGACGCCAGCACGTCGCTTTCGGAGGCGCCAGCGACTAAGAAGCGAGCGACACGCACTCGAAGCAGCGCCGTCACCGATGCCTCGACCATCATTGCCGACGACAGCGAGTTGGTCGACGTGCCCGGACCGTCTCGCAAGGCTTCAGGTTATAGAAAGAACCCGGGATCGAGCGCAAAGACCAGCCGACAGGTCTCGGCCTTGTCGACCGTCTCCACCGCGTCCATGGCGTCCCTGAGAAGGCCAGCTGACGAGTTTCCCGACGACGAAGAGATCGAGCGCCAACTAGAGGCAGACCTCGCCCGAGAGTCGGATGAAGGGGAGGAAATGGAGGCGCACCATGCCGAGCTGAACGTGGAACGGCACCAAGAAGTTGCTGCAGCGCATTTCTCTGGCGACTACGCCATGTTTGATCCTGCCGAGGCCGACGCAGACGACGCCGCCGTGGAAGAAGAACTACTTGCACTGCAAGAAGAGATGCAAGTCGATGAGCCGGAGCAGCCGCAGGTTCCCCAAAAGGGCCGCAAAGCTACGACGCGCAAGGCGTCTGAGCAAACCAAGCCGAAGTCGGCAAAGGCTGCGTCACCGCTTCCTGAAGAAGAGGCTCCAGTGGCAGAGCCGCCGAGTGAGGAAGTCGTCGAGGATCTACACGATGCCACAGCCGGGAGCACCGACACGGTGATGAGGAAGGCAGCCCCAGAACGACCCGAGGCAACTAAAAGAGGCCGCGGCAGGCCGTCCAAGGCTTCACTGGAATCACAGCAGTCGGTCGAGACGGAGGAGCCGCCTCCCGCCGCAAAACGGGGCCGTGGCCGTCCGTCTAAAGCGTCGCTGGCGTCTCGGGACTCTACCATTTCTGTGGAGCTTGTTGAGCCTGATGCGCCAGCCGAGCCCGCTGAACTGCCGGCCAAGAGAGGACGTGGTCGCCCGTCCAAGGCTTCTCTGACGTCGCAAATCCCCACCAACTCTGCAGAGCTTGTCGAGCAAGCTGAGCAGCCGGTCGAGGGCAAGTGCGGTCGGCCTACCAAGGCGTCACTGGAATCTCGAGTCTCTACCGACTCTGTCGAGCCCGCTAATCAGCCAGTAAAGGGAAAACGCGGCCGGCCTTGCAAGGCGTCACTGGCATCTCGAGTCTCCACCGACTCCGTCGAGCCCGCTGATCAGCCAGTAAAGGCAAAACCTGGCCGGCCTTGCAAGTCGTCTCTGGAATCGCAAGCCTCGGTCGCCGACAGCGAGTCCAAGGCTGCCGAGGCGCCCGCGAAACCGAAACGCGGTCGAGGAAGACCGCCCCTGAAACCAAAAGAAGTGGTGGAGGCACTGCCGCCCCAACCAGATATGGCAGTCGATGAAGCCCAAGCAGAAGCGGATGATGTGGCCGATGCCACTGGGGGTGTAGAAGCAATGCACCTCGGGGAGGGGCCGGGTAGTCCATCTGTCGTCAAGGAGCAAGATGCGCCGCCGCCCACCGAAGCTGCCACGCAGCACTTGACGGGGCCTCATTCCACACCAGCTCACGTCATCTCTCCAGCACCTTGGGCGAGCGAAGCTGCCACGCAGCACTTGACGGGGCTTCATTCCACACCAGCTCGTGTCATCTCTCCAGCGCCTTGGGCGAGACAAGCAGCTGCCCTGTCGCCGTCCCCGTCGCCGCAATCTTCCGATGCGGAGAACCGCCCCCCTTCGTCTAAACCGCCGGCTAGCACCACCTCGAAGAGAGTCGTCCTCGCGCCCGTCACGGCGACGCCCACGCGCGGCTCTCCGGCGAAGCGCAACGTGCTCGCGGGACTGGAGAGCTCGACGCCCTGGACGGCGGTGAACCTCGAGGCCGTGCTGGGATCTCCAGGGCCCGGTGCGGACAAGGAGAACACGGTGGGGCGCATGCTGAGCAAGGGGAAGGAGTTGACGAGTCCGGAGAAGGGCATGACGGTGGAGGAGTGGATCTATTTCAACGCGGGCGAGGCGGAGAAGAAGCTCAAGCGCGAGTGCGAGACCATGGTGAGCAAGTTTGAGCGTGAGGGCACGAGGGCCATCAACGTCCTCGAAGGGCTCTCTGTCTAGTAGCTGGACGATAAGGCAGTGGCTTGGATTCATGGGACGGGTGTATATAGCGTGGCATTGCCCGCGTTGGAGTTGGGTGCGGCTGCGTGGCAGGGCAGGGCGCTACGGTTGTGCCCCCCCCCTTTTGCCCCGGCGGCTGGATGGGGGTGGAGTTGTGTATGTCATGGACGGCTTCTTGTTGCCACCATCTACTTTGCAGCGCCAGAATGAGCGTGCTTTCTGCCGTCGTGTCTACGCCGAGGCGTCGGCAAGCCCGTCTAGTGATGCCAGGGTAAGCCTGTGTGAAATGATTGCATCCTGAGAGTTTCAATGTATTGTTGAGATATGGCGAGGAACAAGCACAAATGCCAAGTCTTGTTCGTCTTTCCCCCTTCGACAACCTGGCGAGCAGGTGCCTTCTCCGCAACCTTTTGGAAAAGTACTTGGCTCCTTGACAACGATCCATCATCTCCGAAAGACATTTGTCTTTGGGCCTGCGTACGTACGGCAGGCTTGCGAGGGTCGTGTCCGGCTTGGTTCCCGTGCGGTTCTCCGTCTTGGCGAGCTGATGCAAATGGAAAATGGGGTCAAGGCGCCACCTCAGCGGCGGCCGCTCTTAGAGTCCTTAGAAGGAGCGGCGCTATAGACACTTTCCGGCGGAGCATATTCCTAAGCGGACGGCGAAGCGGGCCCCGACCGGAGAGCGGCGTTGACGAATTCGTCCGCGACATCTTCAAAGACTAGCGATATGTCGGGCGGTGACTGCGGAGACGACTTCTCACGTTAGCACGAGCTACAGCGAATCACGCCAACAGGAGCGGCACATACCATGATGAGCTGCGGCAATTCTTGGTGCGGCGGCGAGCTTGCGAGGGAAGGAAGGAAAGGGGACGGCGTATGCAAGGTCAAGAAGGCTGGGTGAAGATGTGATCATCGAGCTGAGCGCAAATCTTGTCGAGTTCGGCCAATGTGTCGATCAACAGGACGCTGTCTGCGTATACTCGGCGCGGCGCTGGTCGCTAGACGCGCGCCCGTATCCATGTCCCTTTACACCTGCAACGGGGTTGTGCCCATAGCCGGAGCTACAACGAGAGAGATTGGCTGTTCTCGGGAACCTTTGGGACTGGTAGCTTGTCTGCGGATACATACGCCATTCTTGACGAGAAAAGTCAATGTTGGTCAGGAACTGGAAGTAAGTGACGTGTTCCCAAGCAACTAAACGGGTAGTGTAGCGCTGGTAAAGAGATACGCTCCCTCGTCCGATGTTTGCCGTAATCCAGCTTGTTTTTGCTGCTCTTGAGGGAGGAGGGACGCTCCCAAAAGTGGCCTGGCATATGTCTGACGTCACGAGGGCCTTGTTGAGAAAGGAGCCGTAGTGCCACGTCGCGCCACATACCTTTGGGTCCTTTGGGTCCTTTGGGTCGAGTTTGAGCAGGGTCGAGGCCAGCTTCCTTGACGGGATGATGTCGACGTTATCGGTGCCGATGTAGTCACCAACGCCGCCGTAAAACGCCAAGACCCTGAGGGACGGGAACTGCTCCGACTCCTTCGCCGTCTGGGAGATGGTCTGGACCGGGTTCACGACCAGCGTCGGGAGGAACTCAATCGCCCCCCCCGCCGCCGCCTCTGCCTCGAGGAGTCGTGCGTGCAGCTCTACTAGGGCGAAGAACTCCTTGGTCTTCCCCGAGCCCCATCTCATTGGCCAAGATGATGCCTAGACCCTTCTGCACCTAGGCCATCATGATTTCGAGATCTATTGCCATGTTAGTGCCTGGGCGTTTAGGCGCATTTCGTCATGGTCTTAATGAAGACTAGGTCTTGAAGACCAGAGTGTCGGCTTACCGGCCACCTGGTGCGGCTTCAACGCCTGCACCTCCCTGCCCGGGTACATGCTCTACTGGTCGTCGATGCCGAACTGGAGACAGAACGGCCTCCACTCCACCTCAACCGGTGGTTTGTGGGCGTTCCCTAGCGACTCGAGCTTGAAGTTTCTCTCGAATCGACGGATCAGGCCGTCCATGTCTCCGGGGTTCGCCGCCGCGAACTCCCTGGTCTCGTCGGTGTTCTGGACTTGGGAGACGAAATCGTCAAACGTCCCCTGGTCCAGTCATGTCTCCGGAGGTGCCATATTTTTCATGGCTGGTCTTGTTAGGCCTGCCCTGTCGGCTTCCCTTGGATCGAAAACTGCTGGAAGGCTCGCTTCCCCTCCATCGTTGCCACCTGAAGAAATATTTCACCGTCGTATACCTGCAAACCGCCATCGTCTATTGCGCCCGGGGCAGTCGGCTTCCCTCGGATGGAAAACTGCTGGAAGGCTCGTTTCCCTTCCATCGTTGCCACAGAAATATTTCACCGTCGTATACCTGCAAACCGCCGTCGTCTGTTGCTTGAACCATTCGCCAATTCTGGAAGCGATGTATTCCAGGGCGTTTTGGAGATAATCCAGGGTCGAAGTGGCGTTGTACGTAACATCGGCCCAAGCATTCAACCGTGGTCGGCCGCGAATTCGCACACCTCGAGCCTGATAAACAAGTTGTTCGAGTACTCTAGGGCTTGCGTGCCCCGATCTCAAGTGCCAGAGTTCTGCTGTGTCAACCCTAGGGCGAAGTGGGATCCTACAGTGGTGTAGATGCTGCGATGCGTCGCCTGGGGTACTGAGGAAACTCTTCTTGTATCGCTGCCTGTCGAAAAGGGCAGCGCAAAGCAAGAGCCAACAGGCTTCAATTCAGCTACCGTGAGGGGTTCTTAAAGTTATGTCCCGCGCGTAGGAAGTGGTGGCGAATATGAGCACCTGTAGCGCGTGCGTCGAGACGCGATTGTCCTTGACTCTTGGGAAGAGCTGCTGCATCGTGACTGGTATGAAGGTGGGCGCCTTGTAGCCGGTGGCGACGAGGTTGGGAATCTCCTTGGCAATCGATGCCGGTCGGTACGAGCTTAGCGCGACGTCCCCCCCAACCTGCCGGGTTAACCCCCGGCAGCCCTCTATAAAGGCCGAGAAGGCCTCCGCGTGACGGCTAGGGTTCTACCCTCGCCGGTTACGGGAGAACTCATCCGATACCCGAATCTAGGCTTGAGGTTCATGACCACATTGTTGTGCGTAACTGATCCACATCTCCATGTAGTCGGCGCCGCAAATCCAGAAGCCTCCCTTTATGAGTTCGCCACTGATGATGTTCGTGTGGAAGCCCGGAACGAATGCGGCGTCCTTGAGCACAAGATCCCTCGTGTTGGGACCGTCTGGGCCATGGAGAATGTTCTTCATAGTGCGCGTTCCACGGTACACAACTGCAAGGGCAGTTTCGCCTACCAGCATAACGTCATTCTCCACGGCGGGGACAATGTCACCCCCGAGAAGGCTGAGCTTGTTGACGATGTGTGTATTGGCGCAGTTGTCGAAGAGGGTCGATTTGTCGTCGAGATACTCGACCAAAATGGTATCCCCATTATCGAGCAGGATTTCCCCCGCGAACAGCCGCTTTTAGCAGCACCTATATCGGCTGCTGTAAATCATATAGCCGCTTCGCTGGGGCATCTGCAGCTCGAGTTGATGTTCCCGAGATAGAGGCGTGCGCCCAACCCATAGGGCGTTGGAGAGCAGCTAAAGGAGGCGCTTGTCGGTTGGTTGAGCGTAGTTGATGACGCACCGGATAAAGCAGCTCGCCAGACGCACAGTCAACCATTTGAAGCGGCGTCTTGAGCGTCCGGCGCGTGGAGTCTCTAAAGGCCATGTACTTGACAAGCCTGGCCACTCCGGTGATGGCAATATCCCAGTCCTCCATCACGAACAAGCCGTCGGGCCAGTTCCTCTGTGTCCAGTGTCCAATCTCCGCTGTGCTGACACGACCTCGTGGTCCTTTTCGCTTCGGGCCTTGCGCCTGGTAGTTGAGGCCGATCCCGCTTTCGACGAAGTTCCCCACGTCGAAAGCCTGGCCCAAATGGCCCCTGCAGTCTCGTAGGGGGTGGCATGCTTCGGGCCGACTCCGCCTGCCGGATCCTTGCTCGCGGCTGCAATGGCCGCCTTGTTGAGACCGGCCAGAACTATGCACCATTTGTCCTGAGATTTCTTCCCGTAACGCCCACCATAAGGTCACGGTCCTCTGTCCGCCTGTCGGTGTACTCCGGGTCGTACATGGCTGCGCATGACCATGCGGGGAGCGCACCCACGACAGCGGCAACAGTGGGAGTCGGCGACATGGCTGCGACGAGGGCGGGAGCGTCGGCAACCTGGAACGCCGACAGGGACGGCGCAGCGGCGCAGATGAGAGGGGGGACCGCGCCGCGTCTACCGCGACCGCTACCTCAGAAAGGTTAAGAGAAGGTGTGAGAAACGCCGAAGGAAGATCCGTCCGCGGTGACGCGCTATAGGCGACGCCGAAAGGGTAAAGACTTAATAGTCGACAAGGGAAGGTTCTTGGGTCGATGCTTTGATTGGCTGACTTGTACCAGTTGGAAAGCTGTAGGTGAGGCGAGCGTCGCGGAAAACACTGGCATGCTTCTTGTCGATATCTTAGCCTATGTGGCCACGCAGCGAAGAAAACATCCCGCGAAACGAACTGTGATATCCTCGCTTCTTGTCGATATCTTGGCCGTATGTGCCACGCAGCGAAGAAAACATCCCGCGAAACAAACTGTGATGTCCTCAAGGGGAGCCTCCGATGTTTGAGCCACATAATTTTCTCGACTTTGGCTTCTCTGGGACGAACGACCCTGCGCGAAGCACTGCGTCATACCATGGTCGTTGTTGATGCGGCTGCGGCGGCGGGGTTTTTTCTGCGGCGGCGAGCTTGAGGGAAGGAAGAAAGGAGAGGGCGGCTGGGGGCCGCGCCCGCTGCTGTTGCGAACCGCTGCCGCCGGCCAACACCTGGTCGCCGCTGCTCCTGCAGCAGCTGCTGTGGCGGCGCCAGGAGGGCCGCGTGCTGCTGGCGAGCAGCGGTGGCGTGCCACCCACCGCCGTAGAGGCGGTCATGTTGGAAGCGGTGTTGGAGGCGGTGTTGAAGGCGGCAACGGGCGTCGTGATACTATCGGCTCCGCGTACCGAGAAGGCATATTCGGCCCCTTTGACGTAAGGAAGGATTTGGCGGAGGTTAAGAGATGTATTTCGGGGACGCCCTGGTGTTGTAAAAATGCCACTGCATGCCCCCGGTGTCGACCAAGTCCATAATCTGGTCGACCTAGCCGCGGGAAGAGGAGGGTGATACGACTTTATGAAAGTCCTTGCAGCCGAGATTGGGCGGTTCGGGGTCTCCCCGGCAGAAGAACCAGTGTGGGTGGTGCCTCTCCATCTGCGTAAACATGCCCGAGAATCAAGCAGGGCGTAGAGAGCTTGCTTGATCGATCAATGTGTGCCTTGAGTCCTGCGTGACCGTGGAGTTGACGTACTTCAAGTGCTGCACCCTAAGTGCAGGGGCACAAATGTGAACGACTGCGTCAATGTTAGCCGACCCTTGAGAAGATGAGGGGAATTCGTTGTGGTCTTGACGAAAGCTTCTTCATCAAGACCACAACGAACTGGGTGGGCATACCTCGCTGTGATTCGCCAGCACCCTAGATCGCGGCCAGGCCAACAACAGACTTCCTTGATCGTCTGTTCCGACGTTGTTGACAAGTGTGGTTGTAGCTGTAATGTAGACGAGCATGTTGGTCGAGGATTCATCCTTGTCCAACAGGGCATATATGGCACTGTTATTGTGTGTGGGCAAGCTGGCCTCGGTTTTCTTTTCACGGACGAGTGTCGTGCCCCTTTCGAGACTGTTGTGTCTCTGAGAGTCCTGGACCAGAGGAAGAAGGTAAGAAAAGTCAAGAGGCAAACCAACGTCGCCGACGGTAAGGAAAGCCCACCACATCTAGTTGGTCCTGGCCCGTCTGCCGAGTATCGTATTGCCTGGTCAATCCGGACCTGCAAGACATTGTGGGCGGGCGACAAGCGCGTGGGTTGCCCGACTGGTGGGGAGCCAAAAAGATGGGAGGGAAGAGGAAAAGGGCGCCCCTTGGAGTCGCGCACGTGCTTTCGACAAGACCACGGCATCCGGCGGATACTCGCTCACTATGGCTTCGAGTATTGTGGCTTTGGTTGTTGTTCAAGTTGATGAGGCATTTTGGCTTTGGTTGTTGTCAAAGTTAATGGAGGTCACAAGTCTGGGAGAGCGGCGAGAAGAGCAACGAGCTGGATTCTTATACCCCTCTCTTGGCAGCTGCATGCCAGTGCCACAAACGCCGCCCGGAAAACTCAAATGGGCAAGCGGTTACGTTATGTATGGGCCGTGGGTTACCGTGAATCATGGGCAGTAAATCACGCGCGCAAACAGGGAGAGTTCCGACGACAGGGTCCTCCGGCGTGGAGCAAACGGCATCATCACCCCATGTCTGTCAACCGTCAAGTGACAAGTAATACTTCGATAATGGTGCTAGTATTAAACGGGCAACTCGACCCGTATCGAGACAAAATACCGTCCAAACAAAACGCTTACGTATCCGGCTCTGTGTTCCCCCTTTCCTTGCATCGGAATAATTATTGAGCCAGTCCGTTGCAGAATTGTACCTCCATCCTTCGCCATCTTCTTTTACAGTCCGTCAATCGTGTGCTTCTCGTAGCCCAAGTGAGAAAAAAAAAAACAAGCCGACTCCCGTCTTTCGACAAGGGCCGTGATTACGGCAAAGGCGCAGACAGGCATTCTAGCAGCCAACGTTAAAAGACAAAGGCCGTCAAGACGGACAAAATGGCTGCCATGACGGCACCCTTGGCGTCAAAACGAGGGGCCGCCCCGGTCACTGCCGCAGGTTGGTTCGACGTCGGCAAAGAATCGTTCCCGCTAGCTGACGAGCCCAAGGTCGTCGAGGCCTCGGACGACTCCCCGGACTTTCCACTGACGCTGCTCTGCGTGGGCCTTGTCCCTTCACTGGTGCCTGTTGCGGCGCCCTCGTCGTCGTCGCTACTGACGTTTCTGCCGCTGCCACTCGCAGTCGACCATGTAGGCGTCGGAACAGACCCAGATGATCCGGAAGTGTCCAAAGGGTCGAAACTCGATGCCAATGACGACGGCCTGGATGCCGCTCCGGTTGCAGAGGGCCAAGAGCTCGCCGGCGAACCGGTCTGTTGCCCGTCCGAAAAGGTGTCAACAGCGGTTACCGTAGCAGAGTTCGTCGATAAGCCGGTCTGCAGATCAGGTTGATCTGCCGTCACTGAAGCTGAAGCCGGGGAACTTATCGAGCCCCTCTGCCGTTGGTCCTGGTCCGAGATGGACTGAATCGTAGAAAACCCTCCAGCGGGAATGACGACTGTTGACCGATCACTCTGTTGACTCGAATATTGAACAGCGGCAGATGCGGCGTCTGACGATAGCGGCAAAGATGAAGTTTCATTGGTTTCAGACTTGGTCGCGACCGTCGCGACCGTCGCGGAAGTCTTCACCTCTGCGGCACTTGATGCCTCCGACGTGGCAACAAGACTTGTCCTCGTCGTCCCAGCTGCCGTCGACGTCGCCGACTGGCTGCTAGCATCCGCTGGCTGCGAGCTCCCCGACACAATCGGGACAAAGCTGGCCTGCCTCGTCTCCGCCTGGCTACCGATCCTCAACGACGGCTGAGCGCTAACGACGCTCTCTGCCGCCGCCGCCGTCGTCGACTTAATGGATTTCGCCTCATGGCCGGAGCACCAATCGATGAACTGTTTAAACTCAGGCTCCACGTATTCGCGGATCACGTCCTTGGTAGCGTGGCTGTTGCTCGTGATGCACTTGGAGCACCTATTGTAGCTGTTTCGGAACGAGGACCCTTCATTGCAGAGCTCGTCCCTCTTTCCGACGCGTGCGCCAATCGTCCAGCCGTTGTTGCACTCGTCGAAACACACACTGGGAGTGGTGGCTCGCTTGCTGAGTCTGTCAAGGGCCCGCCGGCTGCGCCGGGAGCTGGGCGGCGGCAGCGAATATACATTGGCTCGTGCGGATGTTGCAGTTGTCCGAGGCCAGTCCGAGAGGCTTGCCTGAGACTCCCAGTTGCCAGTCGTGATTGTCCTGGTGTGACCGTACTCGACCTCTTCGTAGGCCTTGAAGGTGAAGATATCGTAGGACAGGCCAAAGGCCTCTGGGTTCAGTTGAAAGTAGCCCTCGGACAGAGGGTAGTAGCTAGTTTCACCTTCTTCCCACGTCACATTCTGGAAAGGGGGCGACGGAATACAGTCTTGGGGGCGACACAGAAAGTCATCTGATGGAGGACCCGGCCAGACATTGCACCCGTTCGGCTTGGGTGGGTTGCAGACGTACCCCGGCTTGCAGCCAAAGGTCAAGTTCGAGTCAGGCGAGAGCGGAGCAGAGCTGCCGGTAGGCGAAGGACAGACTGAGATCTCTTGCACCGTCTTGGTCACCGTCGTTCCCGATGGAGACGGGACACCGCTGGGAGCCAAGACAATAGTGGTCGAGATGACGGCGGTTGTGCCGGGAAGTGTAGTCCTGATAGTTGTGGCATCCTGGGTCACCGTCACCGTCTTTCCCCGAAGCGTCGTCATCAGCGTCTTGCCGCTCTCAGTCAACGTGACTGTTTGGCCTGGGAGCGAGGTGGTGAAGGTGGCCCCCCCTTGAGTCGGTGTGACTGTCTTGCTTGGAAGCTCTTCGGTGACGGTCGACACAACCGTCTCTCCAAGGAGCGTTCTTATGAGCGTGCTGCCGCCCTGAGTCACCGTTATAGTCTGGCCCGGAAGCACCTGCGTGATGGTTGCCACCACGGTCGAGGCCGGCAAGGTCCTTGTCTCTCCTGGACGAGTGGCTGTGAAAGTCCTACCGTCCTGAGTGACCGTGACCGTCTCGCCTGGGCGTGGATTTGTGATGGTATTCACCACGGTTTGACCAGGCAGCGAGGTGGTGAATATCCTGCCGCTCTGAGTTACCGTGACCGTCTCGCCCGGGAGCACTTGCGTCAGAGTTGAGACAACTGTTGCCCCAGGGAGAGTTCTCGTTTCACCGGCGAGAGAAACTGTAATAGTATTCACCACGGTTTGTCCAGGCAGCGAAGTGGTGAATATCCTGCCGCTCTGAGTTACCGTGACCGTCTCGCCCGGGAGCATTTGCGTCAGAGTTGAGACAACTGTTGCCCCAGGGAGCGTTCTCGTTCCACCGGGGAGAGAAACTATGAAGGTTGTGCCACCCTCGACCACGGTAACTGTCGTGCCTGGGAGCTCTTTCGTTAGAGTCGAAACGCTTAAAGAGCCAGGCAGGATCACCGTCTCTGCTGGGAGGATCTTCGTCTTTGCCGGAATGGTGATGGTTTCCCCTGGCAGAGTAATCGTACCCCCTGAAAGTGTAGAAATAAAGGTCTGCCCCTTTTCGGTGACGGTGATTGTCGTGGCCGGAAGCTCCCTGGTCAGAGTCGTTATCGCCGTTGACCCGGGCAGAGTTACCGTCTGCTCAGGCAGGGTCCGGGTCACTGCCGGAAGCGTCAGGGTCGTTACCTGCCCTGGCGCAGTGACGGTGGCTGTCGTCGCCTCACCCGGTGCCGTGACGGTGGCGGTCGTCGCCTCACCAGGTGCCGTGACGGTAGCTGTCGTCGCCTCACCTGGTTCCGTGACGGTGGCTGTCGTCGCCTCTCCCGGTGCCGTGACGGTAGCTGTCGTCGCCTCACCTGGTTCCGTGACGGTGGCTGTCGTCGCCTCTCCCGGTGCCGTGACGGTGGCTGTCTTCGCCTCTCCCGGTTCCGTGACGGTGGCTGTCGTCGCCTCTCCCGGTGCCGTGACGGTGGCTGTTTGTGTAACCAGCTTGGTCACCTCGGTCACCACTGGATAGCTGGACGTTAATGTCGAGACTGTTGTGATGCGTTCAGTGCTGGTGGTGGTCGCTATGACCGTCTGGCCGGAAGTGACAGTCACGATATGCTCCCTGGAGTAGGTTGTCAATTCCGTGTAGGTGGTAGACAGCCAAATCGTCTTGAGTGACGTCTGCACCTGCGTGACCGTCCGAGTGTCCTCGACAGTAGTTGGCACCACCGAAATAGTTGGCACGAGCACCGTCTTTGTGGTGACTGATGGCTGAACGACCGTGAAGGCATCAGTGGCCGTAGTTGTCTTCCACTCTGTGGTTGTTATCGTGTCGCAATACTGGCTGTCTCCGACGCTCGGAGACTCGTTACCATAGCCGCCATTTTTCACTGGCGTCGGCCGAGCACCATTGACAGATTCCGGGACACAGCTACAGAGAGTCAGCCGCTGGCCAGGATGAGAGTCGATGGGGGTCGGCCGGTTGCAGAAGGGGATCTGAGCTCGGAAAGGCGAACCCGATGGGGGCCTGTCCAGACATGACCACTCAGCAGACTTACTTCTTGGTGGTAGTCACAGTCACCGGAAAGGACTACGTAGACGTTAGCCATCGCATCCCCTGCCATTATATAGGCTTCAACTTGCCGTCTTGAAGGTTGAAATGGTGGTTCTCGTGACGAAGTCGGTCGTATACTCGAGCTTGGTAGAAACGTCATGCTGGGTGACTGTGATGCGGATCTGCTCCGACAACAATCAGAGAGGTCTAGGGATTTCAATGGCCACGATATACCGTTTCTGTCTCATAGAAGGTCGTGCTGAGGCGCGGGATTAGCCGTTTGATCGCGACATGGGGCAATAGAGGTCGACTTACTGATAAGTGGTGGCGAGCAGCGTCGACGTGCAGCAATCTCGGCACCCGGGGGTTGGGTAGTGATACTGTTTACTGGTGGCGGCCTCGACTGCGTAGGGCTTCCCTCGAGAAGACCCGTTCATGTACTGAGGGGGGTTGGCAGAAGCAAGTGGAAGCAATCCGAGGACCCAGAGGACTTTGCCGTAGCGCATCTTGAGCCGAGCTGCCGCGCCAAACGAGGGGAGCGAGCGGCAAAAGCGAACGTCCAAGAGACCAACAAAGGGTCTCGCGAGCTACAGGCCAGGCACAGAAAACGAAAGTTTGATGACAGCTACGGCTATGGCGAAGTGATCAGACGGTGTGGGGACGGACGGCTGGGCATATGTATGCAGCAGATATGCGAAGCCTCCCGGCTGTGCTTGAGCCAGCCTAGAAGGCAGCGTGACAGGCACGACAACTGCATGGATGGTCCAGGCTCCGTGTTGAGGTCACCCAAGGTGATTCAATCGCCCCAGAAACAGAGGCTCTAGAAACGGGCAGGACCAACAGGCACCAATGAGTTGTCCGTCGAGGGGCCAGGATCCGGAGGGAAGAAGGGGTAGAAACAGTCAGGCTTGCGTGCGTAGGGCCAAGCCTAGTCCATGTCAAAGGCACGGACGGGCTCTGCCAATCCGACTTCCAGGGTCCCGCCGAGGCCGACGATCTCTCATAACGGTCCGCCGGGGTGAGGTGGCCGCCAGAGCATCTCTAGCAGAGACCTGTCGTACAACGACATGCAGAGCTGCATATGGCGCAGCGGATCGCAAGCCCGCCATGGTTCGCCTGCCGGGTTAGGTGGAGGAGCAGCCTCTATAGAATCGGGTGGCGGGCCAAGCCTCATGGCAGGCTGGCATATTGCCTAGCTAGTTCGAGTTACGAGAAGGTGGGCTCTTTGCTGTCTCGGCCGGCCAGTGACAATGCAGACAACAGACCGCATGTTGGCAGGGGCTCAGCCTCGGTGTTGGGAGCTTGTGCTAGCTTCGCGATCCCACCGAAACCGCGTCTGATGATGACTGAGCGGGACTGCGCACCAAGTTCTCGTGCGACAAGTGCCCTGAGCGTGGGACGTCCTATACGAAGAAGGCAGCATGAGGCTTGGTTACTCGACCATGTCGATTCAGAAGTCGAGAGCCCAGGGAGGGAACAAACAGGGAAATGTCCTCGACAGTTCGGGTATGTCCTAGCCTTGACAAGGGTTCTGATGGGTTGGTTGGCTGGTTGGTTCCTGTGGCAAACCATGGCTCTTGCTCGCACGGTTCCCAAGGGTCAAGCGTCAGAGGCGACTGTGGTGCTGTCAAGGAAGACGAGCAGATGGCCGCGCAGCAACTGGGCAGAGCCTCTTTTGGTCCATCGAGATGAGTCGGCTTGCTCTTCTCCGCAAAGGAAAAGCCGGCCTGGTGGCCGCGGAATCATGGGCACCGTCAAGCCTGGGGTGGGACAGCGTCAGGCCCGATGGACGGCATACCCTGCCACAGGGAGCCGGCAGAAGCAAGAATTCTTTGGAAACTGGCGGTATTGGAGGAGGGGATCCGTATTCGTACTTGGTAGGTAGTGCACGTATGCCGGTGATTTGATCGCTGGGTGTATAGTCGTAGAGGCAGACATGCACGATGTCTGTATGCACAGTGAGGCCTCAGCGTCCCGAAGAGGATGATGAGTGCATGCACAGTAGTGCGTACGCAGTATGGAAGTCGGCATTCGGCGTTGGCGACGTTTGCATATGGGCAGTAGCTTTGAGCGACGCAGATGGAGCTGAAGCTGAAGCTGCAGCCGCCGCAGCCAAACGAGCGGCAGACGCGACACGGATAGAAATAGGATAGAAATAGCGGGGCGTGAAGAATAGGAGGGAGGTCGTTGGTGATGACGGAACGGGGCGAGTGAGCAAGACGAGTGAGGTTTTGGACGATGGTGGATGGGAGACGTGACGAGTTTTTTTGTTTTTGCACGCACGGAGTACTAACTCCGTAGAGAGTACAGAGTACGCGTCTGTCCTTTTGTCTCCTATTCAAAGCACGCGTATAGACGACTTTGGCATCCTTGGAAAGCTGCACCCCCCCCCCCCGCATCTGGCTCCCATATGTCATATGTACATACGAGTACGTACTTTATTGATATCAGTTCTTTATCGTCAGCCAACGTCAGTTGCTCGCTGTTGGCTCCGCCTCCTCAATCCCACAGCACCTCCTCTCACAGGCGCGCCTTTCCACCTCACGGGCACGCCGCACGCACCAAGCCCGTCATGGTGGATCCAACCATCGTCCACTTGCGAGAGCGAGGCAGACGGAGAGGCAGACGGAGAGGCAGACGCAGAGGCAGACGCAGAGAACTGGCGATGCTCTCATGTTCGGGCGCTCAAGCTCATTGATTCGTACATGGCCACGAGTACGAAGTACGAATACCCGCCTCGTTGGCAACGCACGGCACAGCCTCGAGGTCGTACGCTGGTTGCACGATTGCACGCAGGCAAGCAATCAGAAGCGGCATTCGACACATGCAGTCAGATCTAAGTCAGGCCAATGCCGTGCTGAATTCCGACGCCGCTTCCCACGCTGTGCAACCTGCACAAAATCGGCCCATATTTGAGGCCATGACCTCGACCTGGCAGCGGGATGCGCATCTGCCCAACCGGGTTGCAGCAATCGACTGGCTGCATTGTACAGGCATCAAGTCGTGGTTCGGAACAGTCTGCGGCTTCCGACCCGAGACACCGCGCACGCGATGCCATGCTTCGCCACTCCGAGGCCCAACGCTTCAGCCAGGCTCCTACTGCCGGACATTTCAAAACAATCCCTCGCTGGCCGCATCTCGAGAGGTGGACACCAAAAGTCTGGTGTCCCCGTCGTTCCCTCGGCTTGACCGTCGTTCCTTGCAGAACTCTGACTTCTACGAGTTACGGAGTTACTGTCACCTTCGTTGGGTGGCACGCTTTGTTGACTAGCACCCGCCCGGCCATGGCACGGCCCGTGCTGCAGCAGCCTCAGCCAGCACGAGGCACCCTAACGCAGGATGCAAACACAATCACCTCGTTTGCCGGTATCGGTGTCGAGACTTCGGGGGCGCCCCTACACCCTCCCTCTCCGAGCCGTGTCTCGATACGTACTTGCCACAGTTCACCCTCCACGGTCTCCCTCCACGGTCTTCCTCCCTCCACGGCTTGGTCAAAGGTGGACGGACTGCGTCTCTCTTCCGTCCCAAACAAACTCTGCTCGAGCACGGCCATGTTACCTATTTGTGGAGGCTGCCGATGAGACCGCCTCCTCACTGCCTGCTGCATGCTGTGCAATGTGCCCCCGTCTGCATAGCCTTTGTATTGTGTCCTGCTGTTCACGCTTGCTGATCACCTGGCCCGTGTCTGGTAGTAGTATCCATTGCGAGCCGGTTCGGACCGTTGTAAATCATCGTTACCACTTGCATAGAGCACCGTCCAGACTCGGAACAGCGTACAGCATCCATCCGTTGTGCCAGGACCTACCAGCGTATAGCATCGACCCGTTGTGCCAGGACCTTTACCCCACGATAGTTTCAACGACGGGTCTCAAACGGGATTCGCCACGACAGCATCGCCTACGGGACATCCCGGAGGCAATGTTGGCCTCGCGTGTGCCTGAACTGCACCTCCTACGCCGCCTCATGCTGTCGGCTCTCCGTCCGTCAGCGCAGCAATGAGAGCTCCCACAGGTATTTTCTTGGGCTGCGCTGCAGCTTTGACGGTCCAGGTTTCCGCTCAGTTCAGCAACTGGCAGGCCCATCAGATCAACACAAGCATTTGCTTCTGGAAACAGCCTCGAGGTGAGAATCTTTCAAAGAGATGGAGGCATCCCTTGATTGCTAACTCGTGCGCTCCAGCCGCCTTAGTAAGAAACACGGTATACCTGGATGGAGGCAGTATCTGGTGGATGCCTGGCCTCGCCTCGGGAGAGCTGGGGCGGCTTGTCAACGGCGGTCTGTCAATCTCCCGGCTGCAAGATCCTTGGGCGGCTCCAGCTAACCCATCAAAGGCAACCCCCAAGGTGCCATCCTCACTTACAACCTCAGCGATCCGATAACGCCTGACACAAACACCACGGGGCTATTGCTCAAGAACGGGCTGTTGAAGGCCAGAGGCGGCAAAAACAACGGCATCAGCCCAGAGCCCGGCTCGTACGATGGGGGAATGCTTGCCAACGATGCCGAGTTCTTCCTCTATGGCGGTGCCCTGATCAGCAACGATTACCTTTACGATCAACCTGCTGCGGGTACGGTCCTGGCATACCAAGAGTATCAGTACGGGGAGGACAAGCCGCTGTGGCAAAACGGATTCTATCCAGCTCACCTCGATGACGGAGTCACTCGATATGTTGCCTCGGGCGCAGCGGTCAGCGCGCCTTCGGAGAACAAGGCGTGGTACTTTTCCGGTCTGACATCTCCGACTCGCGGACCGATCACGTTCAATGGCAACCGAACTACCATGGCAATGAACATCTCAAATACTCTCATCAGCCTGGATATGACTACCCAGTTCGGGGAGAAATGGAGCAATTCTACTCTTCCGGATGATATCAAGGGCCGCTCCAACGCAGAGCTTGTGTGGGTGCCGGTTGGAAAGCAAGGGATTCTCGTAGTCCTCGGTGGCGTGACATATCCCGAATGGGCCACTGAAGTCCACAAGTCCGAAGACGCAGCCGCGAGCGTGAGTGTTTTGCCATGAAATCAATATCGAGGCTGGACACTAACGACCTGCTCAGGAGAAGGAGAGTCCCGAGTTCATGAGAGTCATCGACATTTACGACGTCGCCGGTGACAAGTGGTATAAGCAGCCGACCAAAAACGGCCCTGGAACGCGCAGCAGAGGTTGCGCAGTCGTGGCTCCTGCTGCTGATCAGTCGAGTTTCAACATCCACTACTACGGTGGATTCGACGGTATCCATCCACGGGATGTCTTTTACGACGATGTCTGGGTTCTCTCACTCCCTTCATTTACCTGGACCCAAATCAACAACGGCACCGAGATTCATGCCCGGTCCGGTCACAGGTGTTTTCTCCCGTATCCGGACCAGATGATGGTATTTGGTGGCTACGCCGCAGAAGCCGGCAATGTTCCCTCGTGCTTGGACAAGGGGCCCGTCGTGGTCTTCAACATCACCAGCGGTGAGTGGCAAGACTCGTACGATCCGAAAAAGTACGGCAATTACGGCGTGCACGACAAGGTGCGAGCTACCATTGGGGGCGATGCTTCGGGTGGTGCAACGGCCACGGCGCCGGTGCCTTCTGGCTGGGCTACGAGCGATCTCGCCGACGTCTTCGCCCAAAAGTACGACAGCGGCAAAATCAAGACCTACTGGCCCTACGACGATGGCTCAGCCGAGGTACGACGGCCCGAGCTTCCCGTTGACACCAGAGGTGGTGGCGATAAAAAGGGCATCATCATTCCCGCCGTCGTCGTGCCCGTCGTCGTTCTCGCCTGGCTCGGTATTATTTTGTGGTGGCTCCGTCTCAGGCGCAGGCGATCCATTGGCAGCGGCTCGGGAGACTCGGACGAGGCCGCATCCCGGATCCGGTCGTGGATCAGAGGCCAGGGGGCAGAGAAGGCGTTGACCACGTCGAGTTCGGGGGCACCCAGTCCAGACCCGGAGAGCGCAAGAATTGCAAGCCCCCCCGTCTTGCCGCCGGAGCGCGCACCTTCTTCCCGCCAGGAGACACCGTCTTCCCGCCAGGAGACACCGTCCTCCCACCATGAGATGGCTGACACTCAGCTGGCAGAACTGGGAGGTAAGTCGAGTGGCACCCCCGCTGCTATAATATTGCCGCGACCGCTGACAGACGCAGACACCTCGCCGCCGGTCGAGCTTCACGGCATAGGGCTGACGCCCATCGAGGTGATTCAGAAGCACTCGCACTTTGCCCACCATAGGCTCCACTCCACGTCGGCGCTCTCTCAGGGGTCCGTATCTGGCCTCGGAGACGACGCCAGCTTCGTGTCCCGGACCTCGCATGCAGCACACCCCCCCCTGGCGGATTCTCCGTTGCTTGGAAACGCGGCTCAGCCGGTCAGCAACGCCAAGCCTGCTGCCTGGGAAGCCAGCGGCTCTGGACGAACAGAAGTGTTGCCTCCCATGTCCGAAGAGCAGGAGCCGGCTCAAGAGTCGCCGATTTTTGTCACTCCGCCAAGCGGGGGAGATATGAGGGGGTTCGACTACTGGTCGGCTGGCGAGGGGCGCCGTTGATGAGAACGCAGAGAACACGAGCAAGACGACGTAACGGGCACTGATCCGAAGACCTTTGGTCCTAGCGATGAAGACAATCACGATTCTTGTTATCCCGCAACCTAATGATGATACCAATTTTATACAGATGATAGTCATTCAAAAGCACTCTTCCATGTTCAGAATATATGGTAAAGCAGGCTTCACCGGCTCGTGTGCGTCGACGCTCATACTTGGACGATTTCGTCGTCGTCGTCCCCCTGAATCTCTTGGACCCGCTCACCCGACTCTGGTTCCTCGTCTCGCATCAGAACCTGGACCAACCTATCACACGCCTCCTTGACATGGTCATCGTGGACGTGGAGATGGGTCTCGCGGATGATGGGGTACACCTTGACCCGGCGCATCAGATCACGCCCCTCCCTCGTCGTCGTCAGAAGCGTCAGCGTCTCGACGTGTGTCTGGACGACGGAGCTGTCCGGGTCGCGCTTCTTGTCGGGCGGTAGCAGCTGCAGGTCGGGCAGCATGTCCATGGTGTCTTCGACGTCGTACTCTTCGCTGCCCGTGATGGGGAGCAGCACGTAAGGGAGCATGTTGATGCCGGTGTCGGAGAGGAAGGAAGGGTGGGACTGGACGTCAAAGGCAACGTTTTTGATGGTGCTGGCGACGCCCTTGCGTCGCACCTCGGACTTGTGCTCGGTAAAGACCTTGAGCTTGGTCAAGGGGATGACGCCGTCGTAGCTCTGCGGGTCGACAAAGTACTGCCGAACCTCGGCGTGCTTTGCCAGGTCGGCGAAGACGTATGCCAGGTAGTCAAAGTCTGCGTTTTTGTTGTACGAGCCATCCTGGCCCTTGACGAAGAGGTCCAGAAGCTGATTCAGGACCCTGTCGTCTGAGCCCAGTTCCGAAGGGGCCTGCTGTCTTCTCTGCAGCACGCTCTCGAAGCCGTTCCATTTGGCGAGGTTGGCGAGCAGCATGGCGAGAGAGTTTGCGTTTGGCTCTTCGGGGTTCTGTCGGGGGAAGGTGAGTGGACGGGAAGGCAGAGTGAGAAGCCTTGAGTGGGGGGCGTACGACTATGTAGGAAAAGACGAGCTCGAGGAACTTTTCATCCTTGGTCAGCTCTTCCAGTACTTCGGGATCGGCAGAAAGGTTGACGAGTAGCGTCAGGACATGTTCTGCTATTCTCTGAGGAGCCAAAGGGTCAGTAGGCGCAGCCGTCATGGTCCGGTCAGGCTGCGACTCACAGGGTGGTCTTTGATGAGCAGCTTGAGATTTTTGACGGGCTGGAGACCGTCGGCCTTGAATATCGCCGGCTCAGCCGTAGAGTACGGGACCAGGTTCTCCGTGGCGGCGAGGCGGATCTGAGGGCTGGCATGGGTGATGAAGCCGACGAGCTATCGTCATTGCCATGTTAGATGAGCAGAGACTTTGTGTGTTTTTTGTTCATTGACTTCTCCTGTCTTCTGAACTCGGAACAACATACCTCTTCTAGTTCTGTCGGCATGCTGGCACGGTTGTGCCCTCAAGTCGGAGCTGTCCGGGGAGAATGGCCTTGAGGCAGGCAAGCCTTTCTATTGATCATGGAGGGGCACTTTTTTTATCGCGATAGTGGGGGTTGTAGGATGCTGTTGACCGAGGACAGAATAGGGGTCTGGACTATTTGTCATCGGAGTGGAGACGTGCTCTGGCTGGGCAACCCCAAGTTACAATGTCGATTATTGTGATATATTCCTAGCTTATTGCTGAAGCCGAGCTCGAAGACTCCGGATCCAAACATTTCCATGTAAACGTTACTCGTCTTAAGCCAGTATTGTTGCGACTTGATGCAGCATACATGTACTACCCTGTACCTGGCCCTCTGGGCGGTGAGGCTCAAGCTCGCTGAGCCAATGCGCTAAGCCCTGGCGGGAATTGAGGGGTGGCAGATCGATAAGGCCAGTAAATTTTTGCCAGCATCGTAGCCCAGCGTTGCGACCCAGCATTGCACTCTAGCGTCGCACCCCAGCATCGCAAGAACGGTTTTTGCCTCGACCATCGCGCGCTCAACACCTGCAACATGCCCAAAACCACGGCTCCCGTGGTTAGCCGCCAGGCCAGGCGTCACAACCCCCTCGAGGACGACATCACCGCCACCGGCCTGCTGCGAAACAAGCCGAGCAAGAAAAGGTCGAGAAGCACGCAGGATGCCGACGACAGCTTCGTCGACTCCAAAGCCTCCCAGAATATCCTGCGTATTGGCCGCGAACTGGCCGACGAGGAGAAGGCTGAGAGGCGAGGAGCCGCCGTACCGGAGCCTACCGTCGACAATTTTGGGTACGACTCGCGATTCGACGACGCCGTTGACGAGCAAGGCAAGACGTACGACGACGACGAGGCCTGGGGTGACGATGACGAAGTGGTGGAAGAGATGGAGGTGGAACCCGAAGACCTCGAGACTTACAAAAAGTTTATGCCCGACGACGAAGACGATCTGCTCAAGCACGGCTGGGACCGCAAGCCCTCTGGCCCAGACGAGGGGGAGAGCGTCAACTTGGCCGATCTCATTCTGCAAAAGATTGCCGCGCACGAGGCTGCCGAGGCAAGGAAAGAGGCGGGCTTGCCCGTCGACGATTACGAGCTGCCTCCCAAAGTCGTCGAGGCTTACACCAAGTGGGCGCCGCCCGCCCTCACGAGCTAGTCCCGCGTGTTTGCTAACAATGACTAGAATCGGACAGATTCTCTCTCGCTACAAGTCCGGGCCGCTACCCAAGCCCTTCAAGATTCTCCCCACGGTGCCGCATTGGGAGGAGATTCTCGACATCACGAAGCCCGAGAGCTGGACGCCCAATGCCTGCTACCAAGCGACCAGGATCTTTGTCTCCCACAAGCCCGTCGTCGTCCAGCGGTTCCTGGAAATGGTGATTTTGGAAAAGGTTCGCGAGGACATTTACGACAACAAGAAGCTCAACGTCCACCTCTTCGACTCGCTCAAAAAGGCCCTCTACAAGCCTGCAGCATTCTTCAAGGGCTTCCTCTTCCCCCTGGTTGGCAGCGGAACGTGCACCTTGCGAGAGGCGCACATCATCTCGGCTGTCCTGGCCAGGATATCCATTCCCGTCCTGCACTCGGCTGCCGCCCTCAAGGGCCTGTGTGACATTGCCGCTCAAGAAGCGTCGCAGGGCAGCGAAGGCGGCGGCGCGACCAACATCTTCATCAAGACGCTGCTGGAAAAGAAGTACGCCCTGCCGTACCAAGTCATTGATGCCCTCGTGTTCCACTTCCTGCGATTCCGCAGCGTCGACCCGGCCAGTGTCCAGCCCGGAGATTCCATGGCAGGGCTGTCGGTCGAGGGCGACGCCAAGTCCAAGCTGCCCGTCATCTGGCACCAAAGCCTGCTGGCGTTTGCACAGCGATACAAGGGAGACATCACCGAGGACCAGCGCGAGGAGCTGTTGGATCTTCTGCTGAGCCACGGCCACTCGGCCATTGGGCCCGAGGTTCGGCGAGAACTGCTGGCTGGGCGGGGCCGAGGCGTACCGCTGGAGCCGCAGGGTGTTGCGCTTGACGGAGACGATACCATGGCCATCGACTCATGACGATGGGCTTGGCACATACCGGTACGAATCTGACGTTTTGAGATAGTTTCATGTACGGCGTTTGGCGCGACGGGCCCTGGCGATGTTGGGCGTGAAAAGTATTTTGTGCCTTGCTGGAGATGACACGATGAGGAAGGAGACGGGAAAATAGGGGACATGGCTGAAGACATGGCGCGGCATCCGCAAGCACAAAGAGTTGACACTTCGATACCGAATGAATAGAGTCGCTCTTGATTACTGACAGCATACCAAGTCCGAGTCGGTTCTGCCTGCCCGATTTACACTCGCCCGATTCGCGCTTCCCAGGCCGAGAAATGCCAAGCGTCAGGCGTTCCGGGGGGGGGAGGCAGGTGAAGTCCTGGTCAGCCTTCCCGAGATGGCCAGTCTCGATGGCACCGACGAAGCTGGGCAGAGTCCAACTGCGTCTCCCGCCCTCCACGGCCATGCGGCCAACGGACCAGACACATCTATCCCAGACTTGCGACCTATCCAACCTACCTATGTGAGGCATCATCTTCGCCCCAGAGACTGTCAGCATCGATATCTCGGCCTCTTCCCCCTAAGCCCCCCCCCCCCCCCCCCCCCCGTCTGCCCAGGCAGCCTTTACCGATCCCAAAGCACAACTCTCGCGGTGGCCCCATTTCTCCGGCCAGGGACCGAGGCTGGGCTGGCCTTGGCGCGACGGCGGCCCTTTCGAGGCGCCGGTTCGGACTCGCTCGTCGACGGAGCAATGGTGTCCAAGGCCGCCGCGAGCCCTGGTGAGATCAAGTGCGTGTCACGACGCGACTCTGCTGTGGCTGTTTACTGACGCCATGTCGCCATAGCTACGGCTACTTGAACTTCTCACTCGGGAGCCTGTCGACACCGCCAGTCTTTCGCCTCGCTTTTCCGACACTGTCCTCCCCAGCCATGGCCTACGGTGTTGGCGACGACGACCATGACGACGACCATGACGACCAAGAGGTTGGCAACTTCGCCATCAGCCCTTTCCGGCGCAGCTTGATGCCCGACGACGGAGCCGTGACAGACGTCTCCTCAGCCTCGGCAAGACTCCTCCACCACGGCGCAAGGACAGTGGCAACGCCAGGCCCAACCCTGGTCGGACCGCGCGTTGGCGGCGTCGACCCGCCTCGCCCGCCTCGCGAAGGGTTCGAGTAGGTCTGGTTCCCCGAGGGCTACTGGGCAGAGCGCCGCCTCGCAGGCCCGGCGCGCAACAAGAGCAACGCCAGCTCGCGCTTCTGGAAGTGGCGCCCGCCGCAATCGACAAAGTCGAGCGAGATGGACGTGGCCGACTTTTCTTCTCCTTCTCCACCGCTGTCGGCAACTGCCCCGGGCTGGCACGCGCTTCATCATGACGCTGCCGCCGCGCCGCTGCCGAGCCCCTTTTTGTCCGAGTCGGCCCACGTGCTTTCGCTGCAGAAGCCGCCGGGCGACGCGGCGGTGCCTTTCCAGCCACCCGACGACGTCGCCGTTCCGCCGCCGTCGGTTTCCGAGCGGCTTCCCGGTGGTGGACTCGTGGCCGAGGCTCCCTCTCAGCAGACAGTCGCAAGAGTGCCCTCTGTCGCTGCCGCCTCCACTGCCGCCGTGTCCTCGTCCACCGCCTCCTCCTGGCATATGCCCGGCAGGCGTTGGCTCTCCAAGGCTAGGAGAGATGTTGACTCGAAGCTGCGGCCACGGAGTCACAAAGAGGTAAGGCGGACACGGCCCGCGCCCCGTGGCTGAGGACGAGCAGCCGTCCATGTCGGAAACATAGGCTCACCCATGGCGCGACAGAAGTGCCTTTCCGTTTTCCACACCACTGACCACGACGATGACGATGACGACGACAAGACGGTTCTCCCGGCGGCCACAAACGGGTTCCGCAGCTGGCTCCGGCCGAACCACAGCCACCACGGCCATCACCACCACCACCACGGCCATCACCACCACCACGGCCACCACCACCACCACCACGGCCATCACCACCACCCCGGCAACGGCAGATTGGCTACCGGGCCCGGGGACGAGTCTGGCACGGCGAGGGTCTCCCGCAGGTTGTTTGGCCGAGCGCCCTGGCACCGCAAGGGATCGGCAGGCTCGTTTGGGGACTCGGCCACGCCCATGCCGGCGTGCACCAAGGGGTGTGAGTTTGCCTTGGGGAGGCTTCAGGGCCCTCGGGTCACTTGGGCGAGATGGCTGACAGTCTGTGAAGCAACTGGGTTGGCGGCCAGCTCCAAGTCGGCAACCAGCCAGTTTCCCGGCGGAGTAAGACTTGACCATTCCCATTATTCATATTCGTATCCATGACCATGGCCCATATACTACTTGGATTCCCCGTGCCGCTCTCTCTTCGGAAGCCTCTATTCTGACCCTTGATGTCTCAACCCCCACAGGAAGCCGTCCGCGTCAGCACGCCCCCCCTGGACGAAGACACGGCCGACGGCAAGCCACGCGGCTTCTTCACCTGCACCACGCCCCCCTCCGACACTCAGGTGCCCCCCGCGCCTCCGCTTCCGTCGTCGGACTCGCCCATGGTCGCGCCCAAACCGCGCCCCGGCTTCCGCGGCAGCAGCCTCTCGGCCCCGACACGCGAGTGGTGGGAAGTGTCGCCGCAGCGCGCCCTCCGACGAGGACCGCCGCTCCTCGCTGCCGGCCTCGTGACCCGCGACGGCGGTGGCGGCGGTGGCGACGGCTTCCAGTTCGACGTGCCCGAGCACTTGCCCAGCAGCCCGCTGTGTCCTGCAAACGCCCGCCACCCCAGCGGCGGGACGGGCGTGTGCGTCTACCACGGCAGGGGCAAGTTCAGACGGGCGTCGTCGGCGGTGAATGTTCGGCTTCTGCAAGGATACGAGAGCGCCTTGCCGTGATGGGGGCTCGGGGAGAATCTTCATCCCCCCGTCGCCGGTGGAGCGAGAAGAGTTGGACGGGCCAGGGTTCGACAAGGCCAGAGCTCCTGAGCTAGCTACCTAGGCAACAAAGGACACTTTTATGATGAAATTTCGTCAATAGGGAATGTCTCGTGCCGTCATGTCGCTTCGTGGCTCGGCCGTCCTCCTCGCAATCATGTTCCCACGCGTGATACCACTGCGGGTATGCGTTATTGAGACCGTGGATGGCAGCGGATGGCAGCCTGAACATATATCTGCTCATTGGTCTCGGGCCATATAGTCTTGAGTCGACGCCAGCACCATTCCATTCAAGGCACTTTGCGTACGTGTCGATGGAGGCGGAATTCCGGGCCCCGAGGCGAAAGATTCATTCATAGTGTCGCCTATGGTTGATTCAGGCAGCTAAAGAAGTCGTCATCCTCCATCCCCTGCATGGCCAAGATGGTACCCATGAGCCTCATTCCTTCTGCGCATCGCCACCTGATGCCTTCGGCCTGCCGAACATGTATGCTTGCCGGCCTGGGCGCTGCCACGATAAAGTCGTCCACATCACTGATCAGTGTTGGTAGGGCTCTATTCACGGTGAGTATGTTACACGTCTGTTGGTGTGTATGTAAATCTCTTACCTAGCTAACGAAGGGGGGGAAAGGGGGCCCCTTTATGCGTGCTGCAACGAGCCACCGTGGCCTCGTTGCGGGCTGAGTTAGGTCAATGGAAAACAAAGGGGTCTCTGAACTGGTTGTATTGTGTCTGAGGGTTTGTCACACGGGGGTTGTCAGGGGGTTCGTGAGGGTGGTCACGAAGTTGTCGGAATGGGTTGTTGAGCCGGGGGAGTGTGCGGAGGAGTGGGTAGAGGCTCAAATCGAGCTTCCGTGTATTGCTTCGCGTTTTCCCGGTCGTTTTCAGGCTCTATTGCGTGATCTGCATCGTCTTCTCGGTTCGCCTCGCGTGCGGGGTTTGCATCATCCAGGCTCGTGGGTCGAGCTTTCCGAGGCGTTGCTTCTTCTCCTGAGCTGTGGTGGTCATTGCAAATGCTTTGCACCCGTAGGCACGAAGATGTTGTTGTGCGGGCTTCCTGCCAGTCAGCTTTTCGTATGGGCTTTCCCACTTGTGACTGTATTCCGGCGTGCGGTTGTAGAGATAAACAGCGGACTTGTAGATCTCTCGCCAAAGCTGTGTTGGAAGCTTTCCTCGCATTGCTCGCGACTTGTCTTTTATCACACGGTCTCGAGCATCACGAAATGAGGTGCGATGGGTCCGTTCTTTTGGCCTGTGACATACTCGTAGACTTCTAGCATCTTCAACGTGAGGTTAACGTCGATGAGCCAGGCAGCGTAATTTTCAGGTCCCTTGAGTTTTTTGATTGTGCCCGTCAGGGCACCATCATCATTTGCCATCTTGAAATGTCCCTCCAGGCAGCTGTCCTGAGGGCAAAGAGGCGTTGTCCCGTTGGACTGTATCCCAAGTAGCCTCGGTCTAGCCTTCGAAGTGGTCCCAGAAGTAGTTAAGCAGCTCGTACCCCTGGATGTGTATATCGAATTCGGTATGCACCATAAAGCGTGTGATGTATGTAGTCGCAGTAGCTTGACTTGGGGAAGCTTCCCCTGCCGTGACATTCCAAGGAAACCATCATTCTGCTGGGCAATTGTCTCACCTATGACATTCGAGAGTTCGTTATGTCGAGCACGGGCGGCTGCGTGCTAGCCTCGCCCATCGTGGAAGGGCGGTCCGCATGGGTCGATGGCGTGTCCCCCATGGTGGGGAGTTCCTGCTGAGCAAAAAATGTGTTGGAGGAGTCAGACATGTTGGTCTTGCAGTCGGTGTCGTTGTTTTTGTTCTGTATTGTGTTTTGTGTACGAAGTATGTTTTTCTGATTTGTTTTGCAAAGTAATGCTCTTTGAACAAATCATTTTCGACTCGGCTATCCGAAATAGCACGTCGCTCGCTTCTCTCGGATGAAAACAGACTCCATTCGGAGTGACCAGGAGGAGTAGTTGGCACTTCCCTTAAGCTACGACTGCCTGGGGGCCATGATGTCAATCATCAGTCGTTTTTCCTTGGTAGCAAGAAGTGTTGAAATCGGCGGAGGAATGAGAGAGAAAAGAGGTGATTGAATTGCTTGGTTCACCGGGTTATAAAGCGTTTTGAGGGCATCCCATGCCGCCTTTACAGAGGTATGATGCTTGATTTGCGAGAGGGGCCCGTCATCGACCATAAGGCGTATGAGGGCTAGGCAGTCCTGAGACTTGGTATGGGTTGCATCGAGTATAGCAGGGCTGAGTTTTTCTCGGATGAATACCGATTCCATGCGTAGGGACCATGCCGAGAAGTTGACACTTCCCTTGAGTTTGGTGAAAGAATAGTCCTTCAAACTACTCATGGTGCTTGATTTCGCGTTGGTGCCTAGCTTGACGAGACACTCATACAGGCTGTACGAGTCCGTACAGATCATGAGGGGGATTGGCGGCAGCCCCATATGGTCCGTGACCATCTTGGTTGTCGTGGCCAAAGCGATCTGATGGGCCCATGCGGCGTAGTGACGCCGCTGTCCGTCAAATCTGCTTGGCGAGGGCAGTTGTGATTGCTTCCTGCTGGGGCGGCTGCTTGCGCCTCCCGCATCCGCTCCAACTCGTCTGACCGAGTTCTCTTCCAGATGAGTGTAACATGTAGATCACAGACTTTACGTCTGCTACAGCGATTCGCGCCTTCTGAAAGAAGTCGACGAATGATGTGGTGTTGTATACGGCCTCGGAGAATTTGGTGAGGATTGCTGGCTTATTCTGTTCGATTAAATGGCAGAGCTGCCAGTCAATCGCCAAATGGTCTTTGTTGGTCGAAGCCATACGTATTAAGGCGTTGACCATTTCAGCATGGGAGCTGAACCTTCTTGCCGGATCGACGATGTACACGGGCGAAATGCGCCCAAGAATGGCAGGTCCATTCTTATACCTCTTGACATCGAGACCTCCCATCTGTACGTGTCTGTACCCAGCCGAAAAGAGGGCAATAGACACTGTAATTGGGGCACTCGGCTTTGTTTGGCGGACGCCAGTGGTGTCTGTGACCGGTGCTGTCTGAGCACATGTCGTTTTGCTAGCTTTTGACGCGATATGCCAAAAGCTGCGCGCGGCCCCATCTACTGGCGGCGCTTTTCCAGCCCGAGCCAAGGAGCGTCGCGAGAGTCGCCTGGCCGCGAGACGCTTCTATAAGCTTAGATTCGTCTCTGATGGTGATGACCAATCTGGTCCCGCTTAGCGCCCGTAGGCCTGCCCGGTCGACTCGCCCCGGACGTAGCTTTAATACTCCTCGTAGGAGTCAAGCGTCACTCCGAACACGACGGGTGAGGGATCCTTGTGAGGGGATCGAAACCGGTGGCGATAGGCTATATACCAACGAGGACGGTGATGCGAGGAGATTGATAACTGGGCCGGACGGGGGCGGGGGCGGGGGCTCGGGCTTGAGCTTCGTCACGGGCGAGGCCTTTATCGTGTTGTAGAACGACTGGAAGACGGAAGACTATCTAAATTGTTGATAGATAGATGCGTGTAGTGGGCGCGGGCGCCGGGCGCGTGTTTTTGGGATGTAGAGAGATGTAAAGAATCTTTTTTGAGATGTAAAGATGTAAAGAGTCTTTTTGAGGATGTGGGATGTAAAGATGAAAAATTGCTTAACCCCCCCCCCTCTTATAAGTTAAGAAAGAAAGTCAAAAAGGCTAAAGGCCAGACCGATGACTTATCATTAGGTCAGCCACCCAGGTACTTATGACTGTACATCGAAGGTAGGTAGTGCACTCGCGTTAAATCGCGTCTCGCAAGCGCTGGCCCAGACTGCATCCCGTCTTCTCTCCTTCCCGACTACACTGGCGAGCCCCTCAAGGTCCAGAATGCAGCGACGCCGCCGCAGTCCATCTGGTGCTGGTTCTCTCTTTCGCATTTGTGTTCGCCTCGTAGCCGCCTAGCCTGCCGCTTCCGCCCCCGGCCCCTGCCCGATGGCCATGGATCATGACGCGACGACGCCCACCAGCCGAAAGCGACAGCTCTCCCGGGCACATGACGAGCCGGCCTCGACACCGGCATCCAACAAGCGCCTCAAGCTAGACGATATAAACTCCCAGTCGCCGTCGACGCCCACAGCCCTGAACGCCATCGCCTCGGCCATCTCAGGTGTCTTTGGATATGGCCGTCAACAGCAAAAACCTGCCGATGCCGATGCCGGCGCTGATGGCACTTCTCAGCCTCAGGGCGCAAATGGCAACAGCCCTGCAGCCAACCTCTCATCGCGAGCCCCAGCCGCCCCTCATGTTCGACCGGCAATCAAATTGGCAGCGCTCAGGGGGACGAAATGGGACAAAGGGGACATTGTCGGGCCCAAGCTCGCAAGAAAATCGGCCGCCACTTCGACGAGGGCTGCACCAAGCAAAGCCCGAGATCATGGCGAGCCAGCGTCCGCTTCCAAACCTCGCCCCAACAGCGCCCACCCGAACGGACTAGCCACCGACGATGGCTCAGAGTCGGCGGATGAGCTTGGTCCCACGAACCTGACCGTCGACACGCCGACAAAGACTCGTTCTGTACCGCCAAAATCCCGTCCTCGAGCCACCCCCAAGGGGATCTTGACTCCTACCAAGAAAAGAGGCCGCCCACCGAAAAGCGTCACCTTTAACAAAGGGCTCGGTGGTGAGGTGTTTTTCGAAGACTTGCCCAAGACTCCCAGCGCCAAGAAGGCCCGGGCGTCCATGAAGAAGGCCGAGGCAAAAGAAGATGATGACGAAATCCGCTGCGCACTATGTTCGAGACCAGATTCCAAGGCGCCCAACGAAATCATTCTCTGCGACAATTGCAACTTTGCCGCTCATCAGCTGTGCTATCAAGTGTTGGAGATTCCAGAGGGCGACTGGCTTTGCAACAGTTGCACCCAGGAAGACGTTTTGCAAACCCCGAGCAGACCCGCAGATGCTGGCATTATAAATGCTGCCGCCGCTGCCGAAGTGCCCGATATACCCAACCTGGATCAGCACCTACGGTCGTTCCAACGAGTTCTCCTGGACAGGCTGTGTGGACGGCGGCGCATACACATGTTCGGACAGGACGAGTCCTACGACAAGGCGCGGCAGCTCGTTGAGCAGACAATCGTCGCCGGGGAGGGGAACTCCATGTTGCTCATAGGGCCCAGAGGCTGCGGCAAGACGACGGTAAGGCTGCTCCAAAGTCTCGGTGGCCAGGCGGAGCTGACACGTCGCAGATGGTCGAGAACATCATACTGGACTTGTCACGGGAGCACCGGCATCTGTTTCACGTCGTCAGGCTCAGCGGATTTATACATACAGATGACAAGCTCGCACTCAAGGAGATGTGGCGTCAGCTCGGTAAGGAGATGGAGGTGGAGGACGAGCTCGTGACCAGGGTGAGCTGTTCTTGGGTGTTGCTCGACATGGGAAGCTTGGTGGCTGACAAGATGACCAGACAAACTACGCGGACACCATGGCGTCACTGTTGGCATTGCTATCGCACCCGTCGGAAATCATGGGAGCGGACGAGGGCGTGACTTCGCAGTCGGTCGTCTTCGTCATTGACGAGTTCGACATGTTTGCGTCTCATCCACGGCAGACATTGCTGTACAACCTGTTTGACATTGCGCAGTCTCGCAAGGCGCCAATTGCAGTGCTGGGCTGCACGACCCGGCTCGACGTGGTGGAGATGCTCGAGAAGAGAGTCAAGAGTCGCTTCAGCCATCGATACGTTTACCTGTCGCCGCCCAAGTCGCTTCCTGCCTTTTGGCAAGTTTGCCGGCAAGGCTTGATGATTGACAGGACGGACGTGGCGAAGGAGGGGGTCGACGCGAGCCTAGAGGGCTACGACGAGTTTCACAAGTATTGGACTGGCAAGATTGAGGTAAGTCGCACACGATCCAGAGACACGCAGGGCCAAGGGACGGATGTGTGATGGCGGGTGGCTGACACAGCGTGAATGCAGCATCTTTACAAGCAGCGGTCATTCCAAAACCTGCTGCAGTATCATTTCTTCACGACCAAGTCGGCGTCGGCATTCTTCACGGAATGGATCCTGCCGCTGTCGTCGGTCTCGGCGCAAGACGCGACGCTGAACTGCCCGTCGGTGGGTGCAGAGCTTACGTCGCTGGCGCCGCCCGACTCACGGCTGCAGCTCCTGTCGACGCTGTCGGAGCTCGATCTAGGCATGCTCATCGCGGCGGCGAGGCTGGACATTGTGGCTCACACAGACACGGTCAACTTTGCCATGGCCTACGACGAGTACAGCGGGCTGGTGGGAAGGCAGCGGGTGCAGTCGGCAACGTCGGGGATGCTGGCGGTGGGGGGCAGCGCGCGGGTCTGGAGCCGTGGGGTGGCGGGCATCGCGTGGGAGCGGCTCATCTCGCTGGGGATGCTTGTGTCGGCGGGCATCGGAGGCAGCAAGACGCCGGGCCATGGGGGGCTCGACGGCAAGATGTGGAAGGTGGACGTGGCGCTCGAGGAGATTCCGGCGGCGGTGAAGCTGGGCGCCGTACAGGCCAAGTGGTGCCGAGAGATTTAGCACTGCTGGAGCCGAAGGCTTGCTTGTACACATGTTGGGGCGCCATGCGGTCGAGCCCGTAGGTAGGGGAACGGGCTTGTCCTGGTGATGACGAGCATAAATCGAGCCGCAAGACGTGGTCCGTTGTGACGGCAGCAAGTGTGAGCCGCGAGGGCTGTTGCACACGGTGATGAATTTGGCACGTCTTTTCACCGTTGGATGGCTGTCTTTTCCTGGAAGGCCGGCGTCGACGCTCTCGCTGACGTTGGGGACGGGGCACGTGACGCTGAGAAATGGTAGGCCTGTCAGAGAGGTAAGTAGGACACAGGTACGAAGTACCTATAGGTCACACGCGACCACGAGATGACGATCGATCAGGTTTCCCCTTGCATCTCGAAAACAACCCGATTGGCTCTGTCGTCTGCGTCTCGTCTCCAGCTGAGCTTGCAAGCGGCGAGGTCATACGGCCCCCCCCTCGGCCCCAAAGTCGGGCTTCATCCAAGGGGAGGAGATAAAAGTCGTGGCCCAAAGTCATCGTCATCGTCAGCATCACCATCGGTATCAGCAGCAGCATCACAATCATCACCACCAGCCCTCACAATGTCGACGCGAAACGTCTTCACCGTGCTGACCCCCCTGCCGCCCAGCATCACGCGCGAGACTGCCATCGGCTTGCTCCACAACCACGTCGAGATGATCGACCTCAACCCGCTCGTCACGGACCGGCATCCCATCGATCCCCCGCCGCAGGCGCCCCCCGAGGAGCAAGGCTGCGCCTGGTTCTCCGTCACGGACCGCCTCGCCCACTGGCCCGGCAGTCTGGTCACGTATACCTGCGCCTTTCACGACCTCGAGCGCGGCCTGCAGACGCACTGCTACGCGCCCCTTGGCGTCGACATTCGCGAGACGTGGTCCGTCTCTGGGTCGCTGCCTGGCGAGCCGCGGGAGCCCGTCGAGCTTGGCCTCGGCGCACCGGCCTCGGGGCTGTATCTGCGTGAGGACGTCGACTTGCGCTGCAACTTTGTCATGGCTGCCTTTGTCAAGAGGACGCTCAAAAAGGCCCACGCCACTCTGGTCGAGCATCTGGCCGCCAAGGCCCAGCAGCAGCAGCAACTGTCTTCTCCCGCAGACGCGCGACAACAAGGAGCAGTGGAGCTCGAGTAATCAACTGGTTTCCAGACACCGAGGCCAAACTGTTACCCGGCGCAGACACCACAATGTCACTCACGGCTCCACACGACGAATCAAGAGGACCATGAAGATGAATATGAATATGAGCGCATTTTCATTGATCCCGAGAATAAGATATATGATACCGGGAGGACAGCCCCTTGCCCTCAGAATAAGAGTTTATGTATACCATGCCCCGGATCAGAAGCAAACACCAAGCTGCCAGATTCCTAACCCCATGCATTGCGAGCCTGCCCCAAAGTGAATCCGAGAAGCGGACACGGGACTTGAGAGACGACACACCTGCCCTTTTTTTACAGAGCCAGGTAGCCGACGACACCGGCGGCAACCATGGCGAGAGTGCAGGCGATCTGGCGGCCCTCGGCACCGGCAACCTCGACAGTCTTGCCCGGGGCCTCGCCGGCCTTGCCAAGGTAGCCAGGCTGAATGGGAGCCTCGGCGGCTTTGCCGGGGTGGCCAGGCTGAGCGGGAGCCTCAACGGCCTTGCCGGGGTAGCCAGGTTGAGCAGGAGCCTCGGCGCCCTTGCTGGGGTGGCCGGACTGAGCAGGAGCCTCGGCTTCCTTGCTGGGGTGGCCAGGCTGATAAGGAGCCTCAGGCCTCTTGCCGGGGTGGCCAGGCTGTTCCGGAGCCTCGGGACCCTTGCCGGGGTGGGCAGTGTAGTCCGGAGCCTCGGCGCCCTTGCCGGGGTGAGCAGGGTAGTCCGGAGCCTCGGCGCCCTTGCCGGGGTGGGCAGGGTACCCGGGGTGGCCAGGATGGGCCGGGACGCCGGGGTGACCGGGGTACTCCGGGTGACCGGGGTGACCGGGGTACTCGGGGTGCTCGGGGTGCCCGGGGTGCTCGGGGTGCTCGGGGTGACCGGGGTGCTCGGGGTGCTCGGGGTGACCGGGGTACTCAGGGTGCCCGGGGTGCCCGGGGTACTCGGGGTGCCCGGGGTGCCCGGGGTGAGAGGGGTAGCCGGGCTTAGTGGGCGGGTTGGGCAGACCGGTGGGCGGCGGGTGAGCGCAGGTGTGGCAAGGCTACATGAGGCCGTCAGTCTTGATGATCGCACGACGGGAGATTGGCAAGGAGAGACATACCTCGACGATGGTGCAAGGGCAGTCGGTAATGGTCAAGGTGGTGGCCTTGGTGACGGTGTACTTCTTGCCGGCATAGGACAGCGTGGTCGGGCCCGGGCAGTAGGTGGTGTACTGGCTCACAACCTTTGTGGTGGTGACGACGGTGTGGTTGCCGTGGGGCGGCGGCGCGTCGGGGCCGGGCGTGGGCTGGGCCTGGTTGGCGGCGGCGACACCGGCGAGGGCGGCAACGAGGATGGACTTGGTGTACATGTTGATGGTGGTTTTGAAGATGTAGATGTCGAAGATGTAGATGTTGAAGATGTAGATGTTGGTGGGAGTGAAGCGACGGACAGGAGGCAGCGAGAGTGCGGATAGAGCTAGACGGATCAACGAATGTCGGGGGGGGGGGGGAAGCTTTGAAAGCGAATGTGGGCGAGGGCAAGGAAGAAGGACTGTCAAGCTGCTGGATGGATGCTGTGTGATGAGGAGGAGAAGAGTTTCTTGGACGGGAGCAAAGGCCAGCTTTTATGCCTCGTCGTCGAACCCCGTTCGAGCAGCAACACAAACAGCCGACCGCAAACGAGCCGCGAGTAAACAAACAACAGCAGCAACTGTGATTCCCGCCCCAAAGCGGCCGCGAGGAAACGCCCCTCGTGCTCCCAAGGCCCAAATGCCACCGCCCTGGCTTGTGGCTGCGTGCCAATCCGGCCTGTCCAAGACAACACACCAACAGCACCATTCGCATTCCAAACTTGGCAAATCACCTTGGTCACAGCTTTGCTTGCCAGCCAAACAATCATTCTCAACGCTGAGCAGCACCTTTCTTCGCCCCTTGGAGGCTTCGAGGCAGTCTCAGCCCATTCATTGGAGGCTTCGAGGCAGTCTCAGATTCATATTAGAGCTAAAGCTGTGCTTCCATGTCCGTTGCCCTTTTACTCCTACAGGAATCTGCACCACCCTTCGCCTCCGTCATCTGCACGTGCCGAGCTTTGGTCCAACGTGCTGCAACAAAACAGCACAGCATCGTTTCCCGCTTGTTGGCCACGTCGAGTTGCCCGCTCCGAGGCCTGAGACACTTGATGTTTTGCTCTCCTCGCCTTGCCCTCGCGACTGCCTTGCGACTGCCTCGCGACTGCCTTGCGACTGCCTTTCGACTGCCTCGCGACTTGAACTCGTCCGGTCGGCTGCTCGACGTCTGAACCTCCTGTGCGCTCCCCATCCCTCGCAGCGCTCATGCAGTCGGCCATGGTCCGTCCGAACCTCGACCTCACGGCGGCGCTCAATTGCACGTGGCCGCTCTCTCGTCCCGCGCCGCCTGTCTTGTATGCTGTGTTACCGTCGACTGGTCACCTCGACAGACTCTATGATCCAGTTTGCCCCAACGCCTCGTCTCCGTTTCCAACCATTACGGGACAAAAGGTGCCATCGGCGTAATATGGCCCCGCACTCAAAGAAAATAAAAAAGTAGAAAAAGAGCCTCGCCAGTGGCCATCTGACGGGCTCGATCCAGTCGGGATCAAGAAATGTGTCAAGACAGTGAGGGGCAAGCCTCGGTAAAAAGACACAGCAACACCGAATAATGCAAAGGTATAATGGAGTGAAATCTAGAGCGTCTCGTGTAGACCGTGGAAAGGCGAAATGCTGCCATGTCATCATGTGGTGAGGTCGCGCGCGCATCGCGAGGACGTTATGCCGCCCACATTGCGTAGCTCGAGTGGGCTGTGGCGACACTGCCCGAATTACTGGTGGTTCGAACGGCTTTGGCTTCTCTCAGGAATCCGTCCGTTGATGTCCAGGTCATGGTTCCGGAGCTGTTGCTCATACTTGGCGTTGCGGAGGAATTTGGGCACCGAGTCCTGTTTGTTTCCTCGTCAGCATCTTGCTCGCCTCTCAACGACAGACAGTGCCGCGCGACAAGGCTACTTACGCTGGCCATCAACTTGAATACCGCGTTCTGGGCATCCTCAAACAGAGTCGCAACCTCCTGCAACGTCTCAATCATCGAGTTGTCTTGGCCCACCGCCTTGGTCATCCGAGTCGCCAGGTTGTTGCGCAACTGATGGTCAATGTTGAGCTCGCACGGAGAGCCAGGGGCCAAAAAGGCATTGTAGATTCCGTAGGCTTGGGCCATGATTTCCTTGATCGTGTCCATGGACGTGGCCGTCGGCGACTTCTGGGCCTGTCCAATGGCCGTCTTGCAGCCGCGAACAAACTCGGTCACGTCTTGGTAAAACGACAGGTTCTCCTCGCAGTGCGTCTCCCGGAGGTTCTCTCGGAAGAGGAGGCGAAGGGCGGCGTCGGTGAGAATCTTTTCCAGTCGCTGTGTGTTGGAGTCGCGAGAGATGCCATTTCGTTGAGATCCCGTGCCGCCCTCGCTCTCCGACGCCCGGCCCCTCGAGCCATTGCCGTTGATGAGGTCCTTACCTCGCTGGCTGAGCTGATAAATGGCGTGCTTCGTCGGCTGGAAAATATTGTAGCCCGTGTTCTGGGCCATAAAGGCCCTGTCTGGCGTCACAGCCTCGACGAGGCCATACTCGACAAACAGGGTGGCAATCTCGACCGTCTCGCGTCTGTCAACGATAGTGGAGCAGTCCATGAGCCAATCCGTCGCCGCCCTGCCCGTCAAGGTGTCGCGGTATATCCTGCCATTGATCTTGCGCTCCGCAGCCATCTTGACTCCAGTAAGACCGTCCCGGTAATCATGCAGCGAATCCGAGTCGGCCGCCGTGGCCGTTGGCTTGACGTTGCGAGTTTCGGTGCCGACGAACCTGCGGAAGATGACCTCGATGGTGCCAGCATCGTTGAGGAGCTTGTCCGACAGCTGGTCCCGCTCCAGTATGACGAGCTGGGCCGCATTCATGCTCGACAACTCGCCAACTTGCTTCTGTTGGATGCCATTCCGTGCACAGAATCTATCAAGCACGGTGACTCCTTTGGGAGTAAGCTGCCAGACGGAGCCCTTCATATTGTACACTTGCTGGTACTTTCCGTCGGCCGATTCAATGAAGCGGGCCTCGACGAAACGCTGGCAGATGGATCTGGCCATGTCCTTGGCCATTGAGAAGGTGGTAGTTGTCGTGGTTGTCACAATCCGCGAGGGGTCCTTTGGATCCGGCATGCGGTTTGACTGGGAGAACTTGAGGGACCCAAGATTGTTGATGGCATCCTCGGAAAGAAATGTGTACTCGACTTTGGAAAGCCGGACTCTGTGTGCCGAAAGCGGCAGAAGGCTGACAATCAAGGTAGCAAAGAGGTCCTTGAAGTCCTGTTGGCCGGAATTGTCAGCACAAGAAGGGAAAAAGAAACAAGTCGGCCGTGTGCTAAAATCAAGGGCTAGCCAGGGCAGGCTGGCAGTGGCCGCCTTAACCGTCGGGCGAGACGCTACACGGGTCCCCTGGAAACGTACCCTGGTGAAAGGCCGATCATCGTCCGTCATGCGCAGTAGGCGCGACGATGTCTGATGCATTTTGCTGTCCGAGACGGGAAGCCTGTAATGGCGAGCTTGGGGCTCTGCGGGAGGGCGAGCGGGCGAGTCCTTGGCCGCAGTGTCGACGTGCTGCCTGGCGTCGGCCCTCGAGCCGGGCTCGTTGGAAGGCGTCGACGAGATCTTGAAAATCGTCGTCTTCTCCGGGCTGGGGGGCTCCGAGCTTGGCGGAGTTGCGGGAGCAAGGGATAGGCGGGCCAGGGCAGAGGTGGACTGGCGGGGCCGGATCACGGGATCGGAGAGGCTGGCGATGGCACTCTGCGTCCTGTCCAAGGCGGCGGCGGCGCGATTCAAGAGGCTGCTTGAGGAGCGCTGCGACTTGGTCGAGGCAGAGCCGGTGGACGAGGTGCTCGCGTGACGCTGCTGGTCGGCCGAGGGGTCAGAGATGGAGGAACGGGGCGTCGGCAGGCTATGCTTGCGGCCGGGCAGCGGCTCCGTCTTGTCTTGCGGAGGCGGATTCTCGGCGACTGTCGTGAGGGGGTGCGAGAGGGCGGCCATCTGAGGGGACGGAAGGGGGGGAAGGAAACCCTAGGCTTGGTGGTGAGAGGAGACGGCAAGGTTGAAATAAAAGGCGAGAATGGCCGAATGCTAGCGAGCAGACGTGGGACGAGAAGGGGAGGGAGGGCCTGGTTCAGTACAAGTACGGATACTACAATGCGCACCACAACCTGGCAAGCAAGCCGGCCAGGGGGGCGCTGGGGCGTGCTTCCAGGAGATTCCGGAGGGTGGGCAGCCCAGAAGACGAAGACAGGGACCAGGTCGGATTGAGTTGCACGGGAATACAGTGCTGCAGAACTACAGAGTACAGAGTACTTCGTACATGTCCCTCAAAAACCGGTGGGCTGGTGGGGGGCCACGAGCGAGTTTCCCTACCGAGTACCAAGGGTGTCGGCGTAGAGAAGGGCTCGGGGTGGCTGCAGCACATCTGACCATATCCTTTTTAGGTACAGTACGGAGTCCTGATACGGAGTACGAATACGGATACAGAGTACGGAGTACGGAGTACTGCGGCGCTTTGGCCGGGCAGCCCATGCATGTACCCAAGTATCTATTGTACAGTGTGGATAGTGCGTATCGACTCGAGACACAGTGCATGTGCAATTTTTCCAGGCGTCGTTGCGACAGAAGGTGCCAGTTGGAGGCATGTATCCGTATACCGTACGAATACTCTGTATTCGTACAGCTAACCGAGAATGCCTCAGCAGCGCAGGACCGGGCGACAGGGGCATCGCGCAGCACATCCGCCAACATGCACTGGATACTGCAGTTGCCGCTTTGGGGAGGTGGGGTGAGGCAAGACGAAGGCTTGCTTGCACCAAGAGGTACATATGTACATACGTACACAGGTACCTAGATTCACCTGCATCGAGGCATGTTCTACGGCGGCAACACGTGCTGCTGTGTGTCCTTCCTGCGGGATCCTGGGGGATTCGATTTGTTGACGGCCACGACGGCCACAGTTCTGCGCGGCCAAGAGGGAGAGGGTCCGGGAATAAGGTCTGGGGGTGAGAGATGGACGAGTCTAGTGGTTATTGACTGCTAACTCGGTTCCGGAGTACGGGGGTCCTTGATGACCTGTATGACCTGTCATGCTCTCGGCACTGACGTCGCGTGGAGTCGACAGCCACGACCTGTGTTTCCGTGTTTCCGTGTGAAGAAGAGGAGACGAAACCACTTTTTACGCATTGAAGAAAGGGTGTTGTTGTCGACGTCAGAGTGGGGGTTGCAGTCCGGCACATTAAACACCGATGGGGCTTTGGAAACGAGCACCTACCGATCGAGCCTTCTCTCCGGCAAACCAGCAGCATCATGTGGTTTGTAGACTGACTCGCGCGTCCTTTTGCGTTTCTTACCCTGGACAGGCAAACAGGCCCTGGCACGGAGTGTACTTCGTACTATGTACCCAGCCAGGGCGGAAAGACGGTGACGAGGGATGGGTAGCCGCAGCAAGGCTTCTAGGGTGCCATGAGGCGCTCAACCCCGTGTGGCCAGATGCCCTTGCCCACGGGGGTTCGGCGTCGATTGGTTTCGGGTGTGCTTTGTGTGTGTGGTGTGCGGGGTACTAGGTACTCTGTACGTCCTGTACGTCCTGTACGTCCTGTACGTCCCGCTCGGCCAACCGTGGCGATGGGATGCTGTCGACGACGCTGGATGCAGCAGGCTGCATATGGGATGATGGATGATTGGATGATTGGCGCTCTGTAGAAACACGGTCATACATACATTACATACACGACACATGGCCTCGGAAGGGCCGCCGTTGGAGCAGTGTGCAGCATGTAGGTTGGCGGCACATGCCAAGGCACGCAACGTGTAGACACGCAACGCGGTGAGGCGGTATTGATGCATGCATATTCGTATGCGGTACCATAAGCCCCAAGGTGAGCCAAGGTCAGAAAAAGAGGCGATTGCAATCTGCCTCATCCCCGGTACGTACGCAAAGACGCGGAGCTTGGCCGAGGCCCGGGCAGGGCTGGTGGTCCACTGACTTGTTAATACTACCTTCGCGCGCCGGGCACACTTAAGAACAGTGGGTGGGTGACCATGTTTGGTACGTATAACGGTTATATGTGGGTCTAACATCGTGTTGTGATTGGTGTAACGGTGTTGCATTACGTATCACAGCGATAAACGCATATAGCTATTATAGTCATATTATAGTGACTAGAGCGTAATAGTCACACCGCGTATAATAGTCACCGTACGCGATAAAATAAGCAGTATTATATAATAGTCATTTAGTCAATAGCCGTGCTAGGGGAATAACTATGTTAGGTAAGCATAATACGTATATATATATAACCGTTATATAGCTTAAAGCCCTATTGGCCGCTGGTGACTGTGTTGGCCGCTGGTGACTGTGTTGGCCGCTGGTGACTGTGTTGGCCGCTGGTGACCGTGTTGGCCGCGTGTTGGCCGCGGGGCGCGGGTACGTATCCCCTTTGCCGCTAAGGTGGCTGGGTTACCTTTATATAGTAAAATAAAGTTCGAAGTTTTCAACAATTAGTAATCCCGTTTGGCTAAGCGGCGTAGATCGTAATGTAAATCGTAACCTCGTAGATCCGGGTTCGATTCCCGGTATATAAAAAATTTTGTTCTTTGCCTCGTGCCTCGTGACCCGTGCCTGTGCCTCGTAGTGCCTCGTAGCCTGTAATCCGTACCTATGCCTCGTAGCCTATAACCCGTACCTGCCGGACCCGGGCCCGGACCCGGCCCCGTAGCCGGCGTCCTACACCTAGGTACCTAAGTATCGCTAAGTATTCTTTCTTTAGTACTTAAAATTATTTTTATTTTATAACCGTTATATTATATATAACGGTTATATATTTAAACCCGTTTTTTAGGCTATTCTTATTATGCTTATAACACTATTTTTTACTATTATAACTATTTTAGGTATATAACGGTTAATAGGCGTATAACGGTTACGATCCTAACACTGTTATAGGTCCAACAGAGTTGCAAGACACGTGGCGGGACCAACACGGTTATAGTATGACGGTCACCCAGCCACTGACAGGAACCCCGCCCGGCGCGCGAAGGTACCCCGTCCGCTGCAACCGAAACATGTACCGAGTACATACGAGGCAGAGACGGGCAGACGACTTGCAGGGCCGTCTCCGGTTGGGCACCCAATTCGCCGGCCAGGCCAGGCGCCGCATCCGAGGCTATCTCGCTTCGCTTTATATATAAATGGCGAGTCCGCACATGTGCGCAAGGAATCCGTTGCATGGCGCGGAGCATGCTGGTGTGTAAAGTTTGTGAAGATGGCTTAATAAAAACAAGAGGAGGTTGCATCCGCACGAACCCCCCCGCAGCGCCCGGCGGGAGGCAGAAAGCATCCTTCAGCATCCGCTACAGCATCGACTTCACACTTTCCTACGAAGTACATACATACATACATACGTGCGTACTTCGTACCGGCCCGCGAATGGAGACCAACCAATGAATGTCGAACAGGGATCCAGCGACAACGTGGCTGGCTGAATTCCACGGTAACGAAGTGGCGGTAAACGGGAGGGCGCCACGCCACGCCACGCCACGCCACGGGCTCCTCCCGCAGAGGGGAGGAATCTGTTGGGCCCTGATGCCAGAGCCCTTGCAATTCCATGCACGCGCTCGCCTTGGTCTTGGTGCCTCGTTGTTATATTTCAAGGTGCGTCAAGGTAGCTATTCGTATTGAGAGGGCTTACCAACCAACCTTGAGAGAGTTGAGTACTTTCCGTGCATACCAAGAGCAAGAGGCCACGAGAGAGAGGAAACTGCAGACCCTTGACGTAGAGCTTGTCGTCGGGAACAAAATCTACTTCCGTAAGTACTCCGCACGGAGTACTTCGTGCGTATACAGAAAATGGCTCTCCAATGTTGTACTACGTACAGTGCAGACACCCGGACTTTGGTGGGCGACGGCACGAGGTTTTTATCCAGATCGGCGCGTGGCTCCAGGGATCATCCACCGGTCCATGCCCCTTCGGGCTGTCCGCCATGGACTGGACGCTCCTCCTCACGACGGATGCCTGCCTGCATATGCGTGCAGCAGAGCGTGCGTGGCACAAGTTCCGCCCCAGAGGTCGTGTTTCCCCAAACCAATTGTTGGCAAAGATTCTCTCACTCAACCTCCATGTCAATCCAAGCACGGGAGACGTGCCGCGGCTCGCTCGACCGTCGATATCGACGGGGCATCGCGGCCTCGGACACGATTCTGCGCGTGTCCACGGGCTAGTCAATCGGCGGTGGCTTGCTCGCAATCGCCTCCAGTTTTCCAAAGACGGCGCCCATGGATAAAGTAGCCGCGCCCTCGCTCGTCTCTGTGCCGAGAGCGAGGTGCTGCCGAGAGCGAGGTGCTGCCGAGAGCGAGGTGCTGCCGAGAGCGAGGTGCTCGCTGGCCCATCCTTTTCCGCAAGCAAGCATGGCAACTACCTATGCCATGGCCGTTCGGACATCAACGCTCTCTTTCCTTCCAGAAGCCTTGGCGCGTACCTTGTCCACACCCCAGGGAACAGGGGCGGATTTCAGCTCCAGCACAGGCCATCGAAGCCTGTTGCGAGAGGGGGTTCTGGCGGCATCTCTGCCGCTCTCACACCTTGACGAGGCATGGTGCATGCGTGTTTTCTTTCTTCGCTGTCTCTTCTCTGTCGCTGGGTAGGTCTCGCAACGATTCCTCGTCAGACAAGCGGCGATGCCGGGCGGCGACATGGAACCCCTTGTTTGATCAGTGGACCCACGTCCAAGGGTGGCAGAGAGGTTGTTTGTCCGTCCTTGTCCAAGGGTGGCGGAGAGAATGAGCAAAGGGTCGCGATACCGAAGTGCGCCTCGTATCGCCACCTCTTTTTTTTCGCAAAGGGCCACACTGATTCAATGACGCCCGTGGACATTCCATCTGCGCGGAGAGCCTGTTTCGTGATGCCGTCCTGTGATACGTATGTACTTTAGAACCCTGAGGGCAGGCCGGAGTCGCCCGCATCGGAGGAGTACTCATCAGATAACCCATCATTTGCATGCTTAATATCCTTTGCATGCTCGAGAGGTGGAGGCATGGCAGAGAACAGAGAACCGGGCCGGCTCATGCAAACCAGAGGGGTTGGCGGCAGTTGGGGAAACTCAGACCGCTACAGGGTCTACAGGGTAGCAGCAGCAGCAGCACTCTGCTACCCGTCGACGAGGCATGTGAAGAAGCAAAAAGGGCCGGCGGGTCATATTGTTACCCGGGGGTTGAGACGGTCTGTGCTATTCGTACTCCGTAATCTATGTTTGATATAGTACCACTTCGTACCCCTCTACCTCTATGCACATGCGCATCGTATGTAGGCTTGTGCATAGTTAGCATGGACCTTAATGTGAGTAATGTTGGACAGTTTTAGATTAGGCACTTCGCATCTGTAGGTACATATCCCGGAGAGAAAAAAGTAGAGACGTACATACTTCGTACGGGACATGGCCGATGGTGGTGGGCTACATGCTTTGGCCCACCACGCGATGTGACGACGACCACGGCGGTGACGGGCGGGTGAGGAAATGGTGGGACCAAGGAGGGTACGAGTTACAGTACGGAGTATTCGTAAACGGGAGAACATGGGGCGCCGGCACTTGAGCAGGGCTGGCTATTCGTACGTCAGAAGGGTTGGTTGGTTGGCCCTGTTTCTGCTGCTACCTACCTGCTACGAAGTACCGAGAGGGAGAGAGAGAGAGCGTGAAGCTGTCACCGACAAGCCAATGGGACAAGAGTCAATTCAAGTACGGAGTAGTATGTACTACCACACATCTCGAGGGCATGTTCACGGATTCTACATACGGATACTCCCAGTGGCATGGCCGGCTTGACGCGGGGAAAGAGGGGAAAATGGTTCGCTTGCGAGGTAAATAAAGACGTCCCCCCCTGTTTGCTTTGCGGTGGGGTGAGGGGAGAGACAAGAGAGGCAAGAGGTAAAGAACGAGCTGGCAGGAAAAAGCCTTTGACTTTGACCATTGCCCCAGTTATCCGTGATGCTTCAACGAAAACGTCCAGGATATGACCGCGGACGGTGCGTGGGGGCCACGGATGGCCTGGGACGTCTACTCCCTGCACAAGCAAGCACTCGCCCTCGGATGTTCTGGAAGCAATCGGCCGAGTGACGGGCGAAAAAACGAAAAAAACGGCCGACGGTTGCAGTAACTAGCCCAGCCCAGCCAGCTAGCCACAGTAACTAGTGAGGTGCGTCAGCAGACGGCACAGGCTTCCCTGGCATCTGGCATCCATCTGCCTGGTCCAAGGCGCTTGTTTGCTTTTTATGCGCGTAAGAACAGGCAGCATTGCCTGACAGTTTGCCGCGGAAAACGTGGCTGGACGCGAGCTTGCCAACATGAAACAAGAAAAAGGAGGCCCAATGGGGTTCCCAACGGGGAATAAGCATCATCCCGATCATCCCGTCCAAGGGACCCCCCCCCCGACTTGCTTATCAGTCATCAGGGACTTGGCCTACTTTCTCGCCCCTTTACCTCGCTTTGCCCCCTTTTGCTTGCACTCCAACTTCAGCAGCGGAATGCTGTCCTGACTCGCCTCAAACATGTCATCCGGTTCGGCCGTTTGCGAAGTCGTGGTCTAGGTATGTACTACATTGGTAGGCAATAAGTAGCTTCTGTAATATTGTTCGCGCCATTGACGAACAAGCGATGCGTCCGTGTTCTCAAGTCTGATGCGCGACATGGCGACAGCACGTGGCTAAGCAGTGCGGCGGGAGAAGTTGCCATGGAATAATAAATTTCGACCAAGTGCCGCGCGAGAGGACCTTCCATGACTCCTTGATCGTCCGGTATCGTCGGTTCCGGCTGCTCTACCTTCCTGCCCCGTACAGGCAGGCGCCTTCTCGCAAACCCACCACGCCAGTCTTCGGGGGCCTCCGGCGATGGGACCGGTCTTTACGATCGGTGCTAACAGGCAAAGAGCTTCCAACCCGCCCCCTCGCCGATGCTACTACGAATACGCATCTACCAACTCACTAATCTCAGCTAGGTAGCCTGCTGTAAGCTCGTATGTATGTACATAACCCTTTTCCCCCCTCTCCCACAGGCGGTCCCAATCAGGCGACTCTGCCGGCGCCTCGCTAGGTCAAAGGCAGAGGATGGAATGCTCGTACTCGATAGCTAGCGAGGCGGATCCACGACGGCGAGATGTGCGTTATCGAGGCGCGTACTTGGCCCAGCCTGTACGAGTTACTGCTGAGGCGGCCTCCCGCACCGTGCCGGGATATCCGGTGCCGACGACAGAAAGGCGGCCATATTCTAGAAGGCCACGGCGCAAGTCTATCGTAAAGATCCATGTCGTCTTCAGTTGAGCGACGAACTACGAAGTACGAGGCATGGAAAGGGCGGCCATGCAAAATACAGCTATAGGTAGTAACTCGTAGGTATATTGGGAACGCTAGCCTAGCCGAGCGTGCGGCGATGGCACTGCCCGGCGGAAAACACTCAGCGCCAGCGACCCCACAGTGCGGGCTCTTATGGATTATAGAGGGGGTGGAAGGTGAGAGGTAAGACTGCAAGGGGGGTGTTTAGTACTACCATGGCGCCTGTCATCAAGACCAGCGGGGAGGCGGCGAACGTTATAGTACTTTTGGGTAACTAGACGAGTATATGTACTACCGAAAGTGAGATGAATTGGTAGCCCAGTTCTCCTCGGGACGGCCCTCAGCAAAATAAACACTGTAGCATGTGTCCGTTCCCACCAAGGGGTCCATGCCTTCCTTACCTACCTAGGTAGTACAGTAAACCTGGTCTATAACGATCACGTGGAGTTGCGATATTCGGGCTATACCGATAAGATTGCGTGCACCGGCCGATAATTAGTGGGAAATTTCGTTATCCTCGATAACAACAATATCGTTCTATATCCGCTGACAAACCTTATTTTCCCACTAAAATATCGGTATAGGTACGTACCGAGTACGTATCTCGTCGGAATTTTCTACCGCTACCCTATACGCCTTTCCTATCTTTCTCTTCCTTATATTATAACATCTATTCGTATAATAATTGTTTGAACGCGCGATAAGGGAAAACAATATAAAGATATACTCTCTTATAGCTATAGATATATTTATATACCACTCTCTATAGATGCGCCGTCGTAAGAAGCGTATCGGCAGTCTTAGTAAAGATAGCGAATGTCTTACGACGCGATATACGTAGGACGCGTTGTTGTTTTTTACGTAGGGAATAATGCGATATACCTACTTATACTAAATTGTGTATAAAGGTACATCCCGCGACGTTACGATAAACTAACTATACCGATTAAAAAGGTATGACGGCGAGTATCGTTATAGACCAGGTTTACTATACCAGGTACTTCGTGAACAGACGGTACTAGTAGGTACTTAGGCACCCTGTCAGGCCCCACCACGACGGAAGTAATGCCACGTGGGTTGAAGACTAAGCCACGCGCATTCATACGTTTACCCAAGGGGCCTGACAACAGCTAGGTACTACGTGCTAGCGTGGCGTGTAGTGCCCGTCCAATGGCTGCGTGGTCTGGTCGTCATCAATCGCCAGCGGCACAGGATTGAAAGAGCACCCGCTTGAGTGTTTGAATAAGGAATGAATGGGAAAATGTGGACAAGGGAACAAGAGGCAAGGAACGGAGAGAGCATCCAATGGTGGCGGCACGTATGTATCCTTCCTTGCAAGCAAGAAGAGGTAACTCGTATTCGTACTACCTCTCCGTATCCGTACTGTGTCCGTACTTTGTACATAAATGTGAGCGCTTGGCATGGACATGGGTCCAACTGGCCTGGCCCTATTGGTCAGCCAGCACCGACGAAATTCTCTACTACCTGGCTCCTCTGGCTCCTCACCTCCCTCAGGCTCCTCAACCCACGACCAAGGCAATCAATAGCCGCCGCAAACCCTTGTTTCTCGACGGGAAGCCCGACTCATGGCCATCCATGCCTGTCGATGACGAGTCCGTCGTTCAGCTCGAGCGTCACAGCCTCGCTCCTCGACAGCAAAAACCACACAGCCCGAAAACAAAGACGGGAGAGACGCAAGGTCACGGACACGGGCCTCGTTGGCTCATCGTTGTCGTCGTCACATCTCTCTCGCGTCAGCCTCAGCCCGCAGCTACGCCGCCGCGTGCGTGGCGGCTAGTGATATGAAACATGAGGCAACAAGAGGCATCCCCGTCAACCAGGTTTGTCGACTCCGTCAACGTGTCACCGGCGCCGCTCCACCGGGATTTTAGACGGGATGCCGCCCGGGGTGGGGGGTGCTAGCTAATCTAGGGGACGGCTGACGTTCCGAATCTCATGTATCAAGTGGCAAACCGAGTAGGAGCGGATGGACCTTGCTTATCTGCTTCATTCGTGGCGCTCTTGCTGCAATCCCGGCTCCTCATGGAAGCTGAGATGCCGTGGCATGGACGCCGCGAGACGCCACGAGACACTTGGTCTCCATATGACTGAACAGAAAAGAAGACATGAGATGGAATTGGGGCCTGCTCACCCCCCTTTCACTTACAAGACGGTCAAGGCGTGACTCGGCTTCTGACATTATAATCTGGCTCAGACCACATGATGAGCTGCTGACATCCAAACCTGCCAAGTCAGGTCCTCCATGCCATGCCCGTACACCTGATGGATGCCTCGTCGGTGCGGGCCCGACTCGCCTGCTGTTATCTGTACATCCATGTCATTAATCTGCGGCAATCTCGTTGTACAAACAGACGGCGCGGCAAATACCTGTGAGCGCGGCAAATAGTGAGTGTACGGGGTACTGTGCCTGCCTTGCAAAGCAATATTTGTCCTGGGACCTGCCTGGAGCGGGGAAAAGGCAAATCAAAGGCAAATCAGAGATTATAGAGGGGACTAGGTGATGGTTACTAACTCACAACGGCATGAAACGATGGCGACATGAAACGATGGCGACCCGCCCAAAGACACATGTCAACACGGTGCCACGTACGAAGTACCCGACTCTCGGTGCTACCCCAGGTATCGAATACTTGGCCATGTGCCAGCCAGCGGCTTCTCACGCCACGCGAGCAAACCTTGTTCGTAAACGACGCCACACCGCGAGACTGCGGGTCGGGCAGACGCCGCATCAATTTGCTGCCCCGTCCAAGAGCCGAGGGCGCTGGTGGGCGGCGAGCTCGCAGGTCTCGGTCGGCGACGCCTCATGACGGCAGAGGACGCGGCGGGAGCGCCGGTGACGACGCCATGGATGCTGGACTGATGAACGGCTGGTTTTATTTCACGATGCCCGCTCCCGGGCATGACGCCCCCCCCGGTAGCCTTCTCATTTGAACCTTGCGGCACCTGTGCGGTTAGGTGAAACACAATTCTCCCATTCAACCCCTTGCCTCATTTCCCACGAGCAAATGGGTGGCTTGCGGCCAGGAAGCGGACAAACGGGGGGGGGGCACGAAGCCCTGTCCGCTTTCGTCCTACGGACCAGCCGAGTTTTTGCTGGCATTTGCTTGACCATGTTCAGTCAGGCCACAACAGATGTGACCTTGACTCCGGATCTGTCGTGGCCGGATCGACAGCAGCCTTGCCCTAAGAAGCCTGATGCGCCCTGCAATCGCCTCCACGCGAACTCAATGGAGGGCTTAAACGAGACCGGCGAGAGTGCCAAAGTCACCCGTTGCCCAAGCCCTGTTGGGGAAACGTGCCCCGCTGATGGCACCGTCGGTGTCTTTGAAACATCCGGGGAATAGGTATACCTATTCCGCTGAACCTCATTCTCGAGCTGGGACCAAGCTGTGTAACCTTGGCTGCTTTTCCGCCCATCCGGGAGACGCGGGTCCGCCGCTGCCGGCATTGGTAATGAATGACACTTCCGCACCGGGGCCGTGTCCCGCAATTCAACGCTTCATCATCCGGACATGTGCCCCGACGTGGAGCAACGGACCGGTTCCGGCCAGGGGCGCTTTTCGCGGCCGGGCCCTCCGGAGAACGTGCTTCCCAGTTGGCAACCCTTGCTTCGTATGTACCCTTGCTTCGTATGTACCCTTGCTTCGTCGGGTACTGGTGAGGAAAGGGCCGGCGCCGGTAACGCGCAACGGGCAGCAGCAGCATGTGTGCGCGCCGACGTCTCCATGTGGGCTCTCTGGGAGCTGCCTCTCGCGTCTCCAGCAACGCCCTGCTACGTCGAGTGACATCGTGGTGGGTAACACCTGAGCCATCAGCAGAACATGAGGCTCTCTGGGAGCTGCCTCCTCCCGAGGCCAAGCCGCGTCTCCAGCAAAGCCCTGCTACGAGTGACATCGTGGTGGGTACATACCACCTGAGCCATCAGCAGATTATGAGGGACCCTTTTCTCTCACCGCGGAATCAAGACGACAAGCAAAGTCAGAAGACGACGAAGATGTATCCGTACATACGTATTAAATCGACGCTTGGCCCAGTGGGCCGAAGACGAGAGCAAAGAAATAAGAGTGGTCACGACATCCCTTCCGATAGATTTCGGCCCTCCCGAGGTGTCCATGGGACGATGACGGCGGAGAGACCCGTCTTGGCGCCCGTCTCTCTCTTCCCCCATACCGATACCCGTGCCTTTCCCCACAAGTAGGTACAGTGTCAACCGTCACCGGAGAGACGCGTGCGCGTCGTCGGACCCCCGCTGGAGAGCTCCGGACATGGCCGTCTCGCTGGGCGCTGGGCGGGACCCCTGTATTCGGTCCAGTCCGAGGAGGGGCGCGCAAGGGAGGGCAGGCCCCCCGGACCTCTGCGTCTCTTCTGCCACATCGGGACAAGACCAAGCGGTGTTGGCAGGGGGGTCGACGGCGGTCGGGTCGGCGGGAGCGAGGCGGGGCCGGAGACGCCGTTGAAGTCTTGCTCGACCGACCCGGCAGAGGGGCGGTGCATCTCCTGATGGATGAGATTGTGTACGTCGCAGGCAGACATGGGCGCGGCTACAGCAGCGAGGGGCCGACGAGTGCCGCCGTCGCGCAGCTCGACGACATGGGCTTCTCGGACTGGGGTATTCTTGGCGAAGCCCTTGTGTCTTCGGCTTGGCTCCTCGTAACGCCCTGCCCGTGCTTGTCCAGCGTCAAGTCATGACCGCTTGGCCTTTTGGCACGCCCCCTGCTGGTGCCTTGGCCTGGTTTTCTGCTCCTGCTTGTCTCGATTGCCAACTTCCCCCTTCTCAAAGCACATGACAAGAAAAAGCCAAGCGCTGTCGCTAGTATTTGCGGTATAGGAAATCCCAAGGCCATGCGCGCCAAGGCCATGCGCGCCGGCAGCAACAGCCGCACCTGCCGAGCATGGCATATCAAGAGAAGCAAGCCGTTGATGGTAAGTATATGGTGTCGCGGGCGACGCTGGCTTATATCGACGCAGGTGCGGTATCAGCCCGCCAACCCTTGCTGCGCATGTTCGTCTCAATCGTCTTCCAAATTTGCTCAATAACCTCCTTGTCGCGGAAGCGAGACGAGTCCTGCTCCGCGCCGCCGCCCCTCCAGCGGTCGACGCCCGTGGACAGCACGCGATGGCCCCAGTTGCGCACGTTGTCGGGGGCCTGCTCGCCGCGCCAGCCGACGTAGACGCCGAGGGTGTGCTTGAAGAGCTCATTGGGGTTGCTCCACTTGTAGTTTTTGAACTGCCAGTTCTGGCCCGTGGTGAAGACGGCGACAATGCGGTTCCAGTACTCGGGCTTGAACTGCTCCGAGCCCTCGACGAGAATGAAGCGCATGGGGCGGTTGGGGTCGATGGTGCGCATGGTGCGCTGGACGTGGAGCATGCTGGCGGTGGAGGCGGAGGCGTCGGGAGGCACAAACTTGCCGTCTTCTAGGAACGAGCGGGCATTGGACATGCGGAGGAGGGATGAGGCCGAGGGCGAAAGCAGGATGATGGGGTCCGGCCGTCGGGATGATGCCTTTGGAATGCCCATCATTGTCGGGTTGGCGCTGACGGCGGCCGAGGCCGAATGCGACTTTTTCTGGATAAAGGGCACGGCTAGTTTGCGCACGTGAGAGAAGTCCTGTCAAGCGTGTGAGCCATGGATTGTCAAGTGACTCTCTGCTCAAGAGAGGGAGGAGAGCCAGGCAAAGTAAGGCGAAGCTAGAGAGCAAGAGGGCTGGCAAGGGCAGGGGAGCTGTACTGTCGGCTTGATGCCTCTGAGGACCGTGTTGCGATCACCCATGCGGCGCTCGGCGTCGTAGACACTGGCGAGGCGCGGATCCATGGTGCCCTTGCCGGACCTTGGCTTGGCCGTGGCCGAGACGGTGCCAGGCTTTGCCTCGAGTGCAGCACCGGCGGCAAGGGCGTCGGCATCGCCGGCCAGGGGCTTGATGTATTCGCTCTCCTCGCTGGCGCCCTCGAGCCAGGTGATGAGATCGAGGCGCTCGATGAAGCCCAGGTTCTGGACCTTGCCGCTGGAGCCCGCGACGGCGAGCCTGTCGTTGAGCGTCGTGGCCGAGGCATTGTACTCTGGGATGGCGAGCTCGCGGTTCAGCCAGGCAAAGTAGATGCTACGCAGGTCGACGGGCTTGTCGTTTGAGATGAAGCGCGTGGGGGCGTCGAGGGGCAGCGCGGCGGCCTGGCGGGCGAAGCGCAGGTGCGAGGCCTGGGCGAGGGGCGTCTCGGCGGCCGAGGCGTCATCGGGTCTGCCGGCGCCGCCGCTGTCGGGGGCGGCCGACGTGCTCGGCACAAAGGGGCTGCTGGAGGAGATGGCCTGGCGGAGGAGGAGAAGCGGGTCATGGTCGGCGGCGGCCATGGCGGGGGGCAGAGTTCGGGCGGTCTAAGGCGAGGCTGTCGTCGTCGGGCAAACGAGGGAGCAAGTCGACAAGCTTTACCCAAAGCTGGGACGGCGATTGGAGCGCGGCGAAGAGGGCAGCAGAGAGGAGGCGGATGTTGAATCGCAAAGTGTAGGGTTCCTCTTGTCGCAGGAGAACCAATAGGGGCGAGGTGTAGCAAGCGGGAAGAGAGGTTGTCGCAGCTGCCGAGGTGAGCGCACGAGGTTGTGGTGAAGAGACGAGAGACGTTGGTTGGCTGCTGACCCAAGCGTTTGGGTGCGGTACTTTGACCTGAGCCTCAGCCAGGTACCTCTTCTGCGGGGTCTTGCTGCCAAGGTACTTGACTACCTAGCCACAGACGTAAGGTTCCCGTCTCTATTCACGAGTGCCTGAACAGGTGCCTGAAACTGAACAGCAAATCTTGCCTACGGACATTGTTGGCAGTCTTGCCTATTGTTGGCTTCGCCAATGTCGCAGTACCCGTTGGGAAACTAAGTGTCTTCTTAGTTCCCAACGGGTAACCAGGCTCCTAGCCCCCACAGGACATACAGATAGATCAACAGAGTTTTCACGACCAACGCAAGAAGCAGGCCAAACCCCCATTTCCTCGGCATCACCAAGATCAGCCCGAGACGCAATACACATACCCATACGCTATGCGGCACTACTCTCCCGGGCTTCGTTGGCATAACGGCCGCGTCAGCCTCCTTTGTTCTGGTAGCGTCCGCTTTGCCTACGCTTCGCTCTGCGCCGTGCGGAGCCATCGCTACATTCCCCGGGCTAGGTTGCCACGACGGTTTCGTCGCTGGTTCGAGAAAGGGCCACCTAGGCGAAGGATTACTAGGTATTTTCGTATGTATTAATTGCTCTGCTCTCTTAATCCAAGGGTCTTTGTAGGTAGTACTAGGGCTAATTATTATTCAGGGTCTAATTAAGCAAAGCTTGCTTTGCGCTACGAAGAACACAGAATGTGTGCAAGTTGCGGCAAGCCGCTTTGCTTACTTAATATATGTAGTGAGCTTTTTTGTTGCAAGGGTCCCCTGCTATAAAAACGAAGTACGGCCATTGGCTGCCGCGAAATAACACGCTATAATTGGATAGAGTCTAAAAATTCAGTGCGCTAATTGGCTAATAGTAGGGCCGGGGTTAAACCGGCCAAAAATACTAGGCGCCTATTGGCTACCTGTCCAACGGGGCTCCTGCTAAAATCCTATACTGCTATTGGATGGGTCTCCTCCCGGGGATTAACCGTAAGGTCCCCTGGCTATAGCAAAGCTTTGCTTACAGTTGTGCCCCGCGGCATAAGCTATATTTAAGCAAAGCTTGCTTTGCGCTACGAAGAACACAGAATGTGTGCAAGTTGCGGCAAGCCGCTTTGCTTACTTAATATGTGTAGTGAGCTTTTTTGTTATAGGGGTCCCCTGCAAAAACGAAGTGCGGCCATTGGCTGGCCCTAAATAACGCGCTATGATTGGCCAGAGTCTAAAAATCCAGTGCGCCAATTGGCTACATTTCCCCCGGGGTTCAACCGGCCAAAAAATACTCGATTTCTATTGGTAACCCGTCCGGTGGGGTTCATCCCGAAATGTTGACTAATGAAATCCTATACGGCTATTGGCTACCCCTAGCCACAGCAAAGCTTCGAAAAAAAATAGCTTGGTGCCGCGGGCACAGCAAAGCTTTGCTTATAGTTGTGCCCGCGGCACCAAGCTATTTTTATAAGTCAGCCTTGAGTAAAGATGTAGGGCATTCCCCTCTCTTCCTAATTAAGTTATATTGTGGGAATAAGGGATAAGAGATACACAAGGTGTAGTTACGGGCATATAACCCATATAATTACATGCACGCAACGAGACCACATCTCCGCGATGCCTTCCCCTCTCTTAGCTAGGAAGATATACATAATACACACATACATACCGGTTAACCCCAAACAGCACGCACCGTCATTCTGACACCACTCGGCATTATTTCTTGTTTACGGATACTTCGTATTCGTACGAGTTACCGTCCATGCCTAGGTATTCCCAAGGCCAACCAGCCAGGTTTCCACAGAGAAAAGGAAGAGACTAGAATGCATGGCTTTGTAACAATAATCCGCCAACGCCGTAACGAGCAACCCCCCCCTTATATGCCAAAGGCGAGCTTCATGCGCTCGTACGTGTAAAAGCTGACGGCGGCCATGGGAATCACCTTGACGTATCCAATCGTAAGTCCGACAAAGAAGCCCCGGATGCCCCGTTCCCGCATAATGACGCCCGCCGTCTCGCCCAGCCGGAGCCGGCGCCCGTCGCCCACGGCACCGCCCACCTGCATCCGGCGCCGTATCACCTCGAGCGGGTACGACGCCGTCTGCGAGATGAGCCCGGCGACGCCCCCGGCGCACAGCTCCGCCCACGACCGCAGCGGTGCCGGCTTGCCGCCCGGCTGGTTCCTTGTCCGCGGGAGCGTGGTGTGCTGCGCGACCGACGGGTGGCGCATCATGTCGCTGACCGTGTCGTGCGTCAGGAACGACATGCCCGCGTATGGCAGCATGCCCAGCAGCGTGGGGAGGAAGCCGCGGTAAAAGTTGACGAGGCCGACCCGGGGCGTCACCGACCCGACGGCCGATGCGGTGGCCTGCACGGGCGCCGGCGCATTGGGCAGCCTTGCCGCGGCCGACTTTTCGACCGGGTGCTCATTGTAGATTTGCCGGCATATCGACGTCAGCGACGAGCGGCCGTCGCGCTTCGTCTCAAAGGCAAGGCGGACGCGCACCACCTCGAGCGGGTACGTGAAGAATACCGAGGTGACGCCGGCAAGACTGCCGCTCAGCAACCGCCGGAGCGGCGTCTCGTACTCTTTGCCGGGGATCAGCACCGCGCGTATCTGCTCGTAGGCGAGGAACTTGATGCCGGCGTAGGGAAAGATGCGGAGCAGCGTTGCCGAGTGGCCACGGAAGAGCCCAAGGCCGCCCTCGTTGTGATAAATGTCCTTCATGGCCGTGGCCACGCCGAACGAAGACCCCGTGTATTTTGCGAACTGCGGGTTACTGGCTTGGAAGAGGATCTTGACCCGGTCAAGAGGCGCAACCATGGTTTTGGCCTGTCCACGACACGCGCGCAGCCCGTCAGCATGTCGGTCTCGTGACCTGCGTGGACGGAATCAAGGAGAGGGAAAAGATGCTTACGGCGCATCCCGCCAACCCGCCCGCGACGCCCGATCTCCAGGCATAGCTCAGCGACCTCGTATCTTTGCGAGGCGTCAGCGCCTCGTCGCCGGTCGGGCAGACAGCCGGATCCCTCTTCTCGGCTCCGGCTCCCGTGGACGGGGCGGAAGATGGGCCGACGTGCTGCCGTACGTGTTGCATCTGGTCGCGCGCAATATCGGACATGGCGGGCACGTGGTCGGCCGCCAAGGACGACGGCACTTTCGGGGGTGGCAGCCCTGCGCACGGCTGGCTCCGGACGGTGCTGAGGCTGGCGTCTCAAAGGACCGGCATGCCGGCGCAGTGGCAAACCATGCGGCGTGTGCGGGTGTCGATGCGGCGGGCGAGAGGTGAGACCTGGTTCAAGCGTCGACGGCGAAGCGGCGGATCGAAGGGTGAATTTTATTAAGAGAAGCAGGAGCTACGAGAAGCAGCGTGGGGGGAGGAGAGGAAACGACGGAATGCCCGACAGGCCGCAGAGGGAAATGCACGGTTGCGCGTGCGGCGGCCCATGTGTTGGTCCGTTTGTGCCGAGGGAGAGAAGCGACGACGATGACAGCGGAGGGATTTCTGGCCACGGCGCTCTATATCCGATGTTTCAGTGGATGTTACAGGGGTTGGCCAGCCTCGCATCGCTAAACCGAACTAAACTACGAAGTACTTCGTACGCTTGTGCCGATGATTGCCGAGCGATCCACCTGGGAGCGAGTCTAGCGGCCTCTCTCCCACTCACCAACGGAGGTGGGAATGAATCAGGCAACAAGTAGTAAACTGCTTGAAGGCTCGAGTTGATACTACACTCGCCGATTATATATACCAGTACTGATGGTTGTAGGTATGTATTCGTACCTTAAAACATTCCATACGGTACTACGAATACAGCACGGAGCACTTCTGCTCTACCAAGATTACATAACCATGCTAGCCTCCTTCAACGACACCCTTCACCATCGCAAGTCCTCCGCTGGCGCCGGCCAAGCTATGTCAAGAGGCCAAGCATGAAGCCGACTTCAGAGCGCCATCTTCGCGCTCTCGCCACCCCCAGCATCCTCTTCGAAACCCCGGACAAGTCCGTCGTCTTGCTCGATGTTCCGCGGTCGCTCGAGGAGAGCCAGGTTCTGCCGGGGCAGCAGCCCGTGAGCCGCATCTATTCGGACTCGCCGCCGGCCGTGCCCTTCACGACGCCCAAGCCCAAGAGTGGTCTGATTTCCGGCGCATCTTGCGCACACGGCTGGATGGCGCAGTCGCAGGGTGCTGCCGTCGCCGACCTGATGACGGCGGCGACCGTGCGGAGCGCATTGCGGCAGCTGGTGGACCAGTATTCCGGTCCCTTCCATCTCCCTCGCGAGGTTCGCGGCCCGGAGAGTCACGTACCCGCTGCCGGCGCCAATGACCCCTCTTGCCCAATCTTCGTGCCCTCGGGATCCATGTATCTGCACGGATCCATAGGGGACATGAGGCAAGCGTTTCTCGACACGACGCCCACGTTTGATCTCATCGTCCTCGATCCTCCGTGGCCGAATCGCTCGGCCCGGCGGCGGCGGCGGCGGCGGCGGACAGACTGCTACGCTACGGCCGATAGTCTCCGCGAGATTAGCGAGCTGCTCGCAGGCATCCCCGTTGCGACTCGTCTGTCACCCGACGGCCTCGTCGCCGTATGGATCACGAACAAGGCTAGCGTCCGCCAGCTCCTCACCTCTGCCGCCGGCGTCTTCGCCGTCTGGGGCCTCGAGCTGGTGACCGAGTGGACCTGGCTCAAGATTGCCGCGTCAGGCGAGCCGCTCTACGACGTCGACTCGCCGTGGAGGAAGCCGTGGGAGACGCTGCTCATTGCCAGGCCGCGCGGCTCTCGCCCTCCACGCGCCCTCGGGGCCAAGGTCGTAGTCGCCGTACCCGACGTGCATTCACGCAAGCCCAATCTGCGCTCACTATTCTGCCAAGTGCTGGGCGGTGGCCATGTCGGCCTCGAGGTCTTTGCCCGCAACCTGACGGCAGGATGGTGGAGTTGGGGGGACCAGGTGCTCAAGTTCCAAGAAGCGCAGTATTGGCACCAGTCCGTGACAAATCAGCCGGTGGAACCGTAAACAGCATTCAGCCCTGGGCTCCGTGGCTCTTCTTGTGGCTCCTTTCTTTGGGCATTAGCCCGCCACGACGATACGGTGGCGGCTAATGGATGTAATATATAGATAACGCCCCCTCGACAGCCCCGGTAAGGGTGCTTCTTTTCGACACCCGCCGAGGCGTCAGGTGGGAAGGAATGTTCTGAATCCCCCCCCGGCCGAATCCTTTGCCACGTCCTATTCCTCCCAGCGGAAAACGACGGTAGCTCTTCTACCTACTTGCGAAATGGCCCGTGTCGTCGTTGGCCGCGCGCTTGTCGTCCTTGGGCAGTAGCATGTCCCACTTGGGGTCAAGGACCAGGTCGTTTTTCCACTTGATCTCGCCGGACAGCATCTGCTTGGCCAAGCTAGCCAGCTGCTGCCGCTCCTCGGACAGTGGTTTCTGACTGATGAGGGCCATCTTGAATCTGTTCTTGTTATAGCTTTCCTCCTTGTTCTCATCCTTGCGTTCCTCGCGCATCTTCCACAAGTCGTGGCTCCACGGCTCCCGGTTCGTGGGAACTTCAGGCCACTGAAAGGGCTTTGCGAGCTCGACGTTCATGATCTTGATGGACTGCGGGCGGTAATAGGACTGCAGCATGAAGGGGCGGCGCGAAATGGGCTGCTGCTTGACGTAGGCGCGGACTTTTCTGACCTCGACGTTGTACAGGTTCCAGAGGTAGTCGCGGAGATCGAACTTTGTGAAGCGCAGCGGCACCTGGAAGCAGGCCTCGTTGGGCGGGAGGTGTTCTTTTCGCAAGAGGGTGATGACATGGTCGGGTCTTGGAAGTCGAGACAGACCAACGGTGAGCCAGGTTCTCCATGCCGCCAACGGGGAGAGGGGATGGAGAAGCTCACAGAAACACCTGCTTCCTGCCGAGCTTAAAGGCCGGCAATTGGCGCGCGACCGCTTTTGCTGCTTCGGCCATGGCTGGCGGTTACGAAATCTTTTGATGGCGGAGAATCCACGGCCAGTTTCGTCGGGCGGTCGCGGATGCGCACGCGGCGCAATTACATAAGCACACAGTGCCGAGGCCCCACTGACGCCTGGCTCAAGCACTGTACGCTCGGTGATGAAGCAGCAAGCTTGGAGGCTGTTGGATCACTAATAACCCTTTTCTTCACTCACCTCAGTGTGCACGCACGATAGCTAAAGATAGCGCAGGTCGGGTCTAGGGTAATAAGGAAAATTGTCGCAAGCCGTTGGTCGGCTTCCACCACCCACCCCATGCTGCTACTCAACTAACAAACGGCGGTCGGCCACAACTCGCCACGGGACCGGCCCGTTCTTGACCTCCTTTGTAGTGCGCGCGTGCGTGCCGAAGAAAAGCAGTGACCGCACTCGAAGAAAGGCAGCGACCAGCTGGAAAGACGTGGCTTCGAGCCGAGCCGAGAGCACCGCCGCGGGCCAAAAGTGAACAGCTCTCATTCTCACCTGGTTCACGACGTTTGCCCTCCCGATGCTCTGTCGTGATTCCGTCGTCGTCGACAAACCGCAGAAGAACAAGACGGCACAGGCCCGAACCGTTCCCATCCCACCGCAACAACGGCCTCGACATGGATTCTGACGGCAGCGCCGTCGTCCAAGAGCAGCGGCAGGAACACCAACAGCACGACCATGGTGACCAGCAGCAGGAGCATGAAGACCCCATGCTGGAGGCCAGACTGCGCGGCATGCTCGACGCCGAAAAGGAACATTACCCTGGCGCCAGCACCTGGGCCCGGGACGAGGAGCGTCTCTTTGAGATACTCTTCCTCAGGCAGGACCTTCCGCTGCTGCCCTCGTACTGGGCCATGGACTTTCGCGCCCTGCCCATGGTCGATAGCATCTTCCAAGCCTCGCCCAAGTACCCGCCCATTGTCTACGCCCATTCCAACGACTATCATGGTGAGTCACTCAACCAGTGAGCCAGGGCTTCGGCCTCCGTTCTGCCCAGGGCGAGAAGGCTGACATTGCATAGCGACAACGGCTCTCACCAGGCTCATCGACGTGACTTCCAACGCCAGGACCAAGTGCCAATCGGGCCTGCGCCGCGACGCACCCGTGCTCATCAAAGAGACGATTGAGCGCTACCTCTCCTGGGCCGCCGAGGACGGTGGCTACCAGAACACCCGCTACGTCCCCAACATGATGGTTGCGACCGTCGACGACGATATGAAGGAAGATGGAATAACCAGCTTCATGCAGCGGCACATGCATGCCCTCGCGCGCCTCCAGCGCGAGTTTCTCAAGGAGCCCCGAGATGCCGACTTCTGGAACGTGGGCGGCAAACAAGCGCGACGCCAACGCCGTGCCAGACACCTGCGCTCCTCCAGGAACAAGGTCTTTTCTGGACACGCGCGCCTGATTAGGAAATACATGCTCGACGACGACGACGACGACGACGACAACGGCGCTGCGAGTGGTAGTCAGTCGACAGGCGAGGACCGCTCCGCTCCTGATGAATCGGTGACGGACGCGGCAGGGGACGACATGGCACTGGACGACGTAGCGGAAGACAAGAATCGGCCAATCTCCCGAAGCCCTTGCACCCGCGTTGGCGAAGAGCTGGCCGACATGGACTTGAGCGATCAATACTCACCGGCACAGGACCACGAGGCTGCCCTTGCCGGCCCCCACGCCCGTCAAGACAGCCCGAGCAAGACGTTTGAACCGCTCCGTCTCGACGAACCGGCCAACCCTGAGCCGGTCACGCGGTACCGCCGACAGCCCCCCGTCGTCTACGGCCTCTTTATACTACACACCACCATTTTCCTCGTCACCCTCGATTCGGCCAAGGGCGAGGCGGCCGACGCCAACTACCACGTCGACATGCTCCTGACCAGAGTGGACCAGAGCGTCTGGAACGCCCTGACCATTGCCATCGCCGTGTGCCTCGCGCGCGACGAGCTCATGGCGCGCATCGACGACTTTGAGCCCCTCGATCTAGCCGAGGAGAGCGATCCCGATGCGTGATTGAGCGACAAAGGAAAAGGTCGACCTTTGTCTTGTCGTCTTCCCTTTGAGATGAACTTACCACTGTGGCTAGCTCGTTATTATCCTCTACGCGAACATGGCTGTCTTTGTCTGCCACACTGGATTCTGAAATTTATGTATTCGTATTCGTAGACACTCCCTCTTTCGTCGGAGTCATAACATGACTCTTGTGGACAATAGAGATGCATGCTCCGGCGAGTGAAGCTTTTTAAAAAGACACCATCCCTGAGCGCGAAGATGTCTTTCAAGGTCCCATCATCACCAACCTAGTATTGGCAAATGGGCTGACATTCAGCATCCAGACATGTCATCTCATGCTCTTCTATGACCTCGAAACACGCGGGGCATCTGTATCGTCTATAACAACCAAACGCCAACAACAGACCCTGTATCGCCGACAACATATATCTCCCCATGCCTCGTACAAAGCCGTCGATTTGTCTCTCTTTTGTTACATGTATATGGCACGAAATCTCCGCTTAGATCCACCACACAAAAAGGGCCTTTTCCCTCGCACGGCAGTCAAACACCCTGGGGAAGGAGTATAATCGGAGGGGGGCGGTGGAAAGAAGCGCAACATTGAAAAAGGGAGAACAGGAGTCAAGGACAGGGGCGAAGAGACGTATATCCTACAGGGCCCTTTGTTCAACTGGCATCCACACGTTGAGCTGGCGCAGCAGCCGTTGGTACAGGAACAGCATGCAGCCGCTCTGGATAAAGGTCCAGACGCCGCGAGGCCCGACACCACGGAACCAGCCGGCGATTCCCTCGGTGCGATAGATGACCTTGAGGCCCGTCATGACAGACGAGGTCTCGAGGGCGACGGCGCCGGGCTTGGGGCGGTGGGTGCTCGGCGACGAGGTTGATATGTGACGCTTCTGCGGGCCCGAGTCCTTGGGCGGCCCGGGCTGGTTCGAGGGTGGGTTGACCTGTGTCTGGAGGCGCGTCTTGACGACGTCGAGGGGACAGGTGATGATGCCGGCGAGACAGCCGGCGCCGGCGCCAGTGAGGAGCTCGAGGGGCACGCCAATGTCGCGGCTCTGCTTGTACCTACGGGCCCACGTTTGGAACTGCTCCCAGAACATGAGCTGCAGGGCGGAAAAGGGCAGGTCGCGGTAGAGGGTGGCCTTGTAGCCGTAGAAGAGGGCCGAGGCGCCCTCGGTGCGGACAATGGTGCGGGCGGCGTCGAAGGTGCCGCGGTAGTTGTAGCCCGACTGGAAGTGCGGGTTGTTGTAGCGGCCCTGGAGCTGCAGGCGCGTCTTGAGGACTTCGGAGGGGACGTAGACGATGGAGGCGGCCATGTCGCCGGCGAGCCCTGCGGCACGTTAGCGGGTCAATAAGCAAGACGGGGGCAACGGACGAACCGGCAGTCAGGTAGGCAAGATGGTGCTGCAGACCACGGTCAATGAGGAAGCGCTTGCTCCACTCGTAGGTGCCGAAGAAGAGGACGGTGGCGGGAAAGGAGCCGCCGAGGGCAGGGAGCAAGCCTCCGTACAGGCCTCTGCGGATGCCCTCTTGCCGCCAGATGGTGTAGTAGGACTGGCTGAGCGACGAGTATTTGGAGGGGACGTTGGGGTCGCCCTGCTGGCGCGTCTTGACGGTGTCGAGCGAGTGCATGAGCAAGTCGCCGGTGGAGCCGCCGATGCCACCAGCAATCATGGCCTAGTAGGTGGAGGGGTCAGCGCCTTTGTCGCGTGTTCCGGTTCACGTATGTAGGGCAGCCAGAGAAGAAGACGCACATGGAGAAAGGGCGGGCGGCCCTCGGTCTCGACATCGTCGGACCTCATGATGTGGTCCGGCGCGGCCCCTCTGGCGCTGACTCCCGGCAGGTCGAGCGAGTGGCGAGGGGCATGGCGAGGTGAGGGCGACGGGAGCGGAGCGAGGGCAGCGTCGGCGCTGTTGGCGGTGGCGGTGGTGGTGCTGCCCGTCGCGGTCGGAGAGGAGGAGGAGGATACGGCCGGGGAAAAGAGTAGACTAGAGAGCCGGTCGGCCAGGGGCATGGCCCGGCTTCGCGATGTTGGTCGCTTGACGGTCGGAAGAGGGTCGACTGGGAGCGACGAGGGACGGAAGCGACGAGGGACTGGGAGCGACGAGGAGCGGGCGAGCGGACCCAAGGGAATGTAGAGGCTGCTCTCTCTCTCTTTCGTCGCTTGTCGCCGTCGTCGCCGTCTCTTTGCTGGCTGGGGAGTGGCAGCTGGGGAGGGTTGAGATGGTTGAGATATTGGAAGCGAGTGCGTCGCCAAACTTTTTCTTTGCGCGTGCTGCCTCCCGGTACCTAAGTACGAAGTACGGAGCTGAATCCAATACGAATACGAAGTACGAGTTACGTACGAAGTACCCACCTTAGGGTATTCGTAGCGGCCCCCTAACCGCCAGTCGGCCCCCACCATAAACCTCATCTTGAACATCGAGCACAGATGTTGCCACGACCCGTCGCAACCTTGACGACTGTGGTTGCATGTGAGAAAAGTGCCCAATTCACCGCGCAAAGCGTCTTGGGATTCGAACACTGCGCGAAAGCCGCTGTCCACGGCGCGCCTATCGACCGCCAGCTCCCGGGGAGCTCTGCAGTGCCTTGAAAGAGGCATATGTTTGCAAGGCGCCCTCTATGCTCTGCACCAGCCCGAAGAAGACGGTCAAGACCAAGACAAACACGGCGACCCAGAACGTGTACCTATGCAATGCACAGAAAGGTCAGCAGCACCCCACGCCCACTGGCAAAGGCGGACAAAGGTACGGGCGCTTACCACTGCACCCCGTTCCTCCTATCGTGCCACCAGTTCACCAAGGATTGCGGCTGCGCCTCGTCAAAGACCTGCTTGAGCAGGGTCAGGCGCTCGCGCCAGAATGGGAACCCGTCAATCTGGCGGTCGTCGGTCTTGAGCCGGCGGCACTGGGCGACGCGCGCGTCGAGGCCGTCGTACGACGGGAGCCTTAGGAGCCACCCGCGCGTCTGCGGGTCTGCCGTCGGGAAGAGCAGCGCCAAAGTCCGCAGCGTCTCCTCGCCGACGCCCGGCGGGAGCAGCGTGTCTGCGCTGTCGCCGAGCGTAAACGTGGGCTCGCGCGCTTCCACGAGCAAAGAAGGGGGCCAAAGGAGGGCGCACCTTTGCCTCTGCAGCTCGAGAAACGAGACGTGGTGGAATATATGCACCCGTCGGTCGTCGTCGGTCAGACGGAGGTGGTCCAGCAGGTTGTCGGTCCATATGATGTCTAGGTTAGCGACCAGGACCAGGCCGGGCGCGTTGAGGACGCGCTCCAGCTTGACGCCTTCTGTTGCAACGCGGCCGCGGAACGAAAGACGTGCGCAGCCGTCATGTAAAAGAAGGTGTCACGGAGCTGAATGACGCCGCCCACCGTCGCCCGCCTGCACGCCGTCTGGTCGCCGAAGAGGGGCTCGACGGAAAGCTGCATGCCGCAGGCGGAGCCGCCGTGGCGGGGAGAGGCCGTGATGCGCCACGGCCCCGCCTCGGAGCGCGACGACGACTTAGACAGCATCAGTATCGACGGCGACGACGGACCCGACGACAGCCACGGTGATTCCAGCGACACCGATTCGTATGCCGCGTCACTCGAGCCGGGCTGCCACTTCTCGACGCCAATGTACTGGAAGAACTCGACCAGAAGCTCGTGCCCAACACGTTCCCTGCGGCCGAGTCACAGCCACGAGCCCGACCACGGCGAGGCGCCGGCCAGCAGGGAGCCCGAGGAAATACTCGCACGCCAACGGGAGGAGCCGTTTCGAGAACCGTCCCCGACGTGCCCGGACTGTTCTTGTCGTCAAAGTTGTGGTGTTATTGCAATCATCGGCTCGAGTCAACAATCGACACCTATCCTACTGGATGGGGAAGTAAAAGCCAAAGCGGTTGCTCGGATCATACACCTCCTTTAGACGCCCCAGTCGAGCCAGCCGAGCCTCGTCCCGCCCGTACACCTCCTCCAGGCTCTCGCCCCCCCCTGGCGTAGTTGAGATACGAGTGCGGCGGCGAGCACCGGCTCCTCGTCGCCGCCTGCATCTTCTGCCCGTACCAGATGGCCTTGTCGACCTTGGCGGCGTCGTCGCCCGTCCAGAACAGCTCGGGAGACATGAGAATGTCGTAGCGCCGCTCTTCGGGCGCCACGGCGTTTTCCCACTCGGGCACGGCGCGCACGCCCTTGTTGCCGTACGTCTCGAGCAGGAAGAGCGACCCGGCAAAGGTCGGGTCGGCCGTCAACTCCGAGAACAGATGGAATCCCTCTCGCATCGCCGCCACGTCCCACCGCGCAAACGAGTTTGGGAACCCAATCAAGTTCTGATTCTTCCGGCACACGAACCCATCTAGGCCGTAGCCGCCCGCCTTGTAGATACTTGCCCACGGAATCTTGTCAATCGTCGAGTCGGCGACTGGCTTGAGCTTGCGAAAGGCTGCCGTGTAGTCACATATTGCAGTCTTGTCTCCCTCGTGGAATAGTTGCAGAGTTATGACGGGCTGCAATGTCGCGTGCCAGGTGTTAGTCCTCGCCGCTGACAAGGGGGTTCGCCAATACTCACGTGTCTAGAGTCAAGACTCGGGTTCCGGACCATGGCACCCAACAGAGCAAGCATCCCAGGGTCCTCGTGCTTTTCCATCAGCTCGTTCCAAGTGTTGAAAAGGGCCTCGAGCCTGTCCCGTGTGAAGCTGAGCGTCGTCAAAGTCCAGCGTGCGCCGACATCGTACGTCTTGATGTCGAGGCTCGTCAAGATGCCAAAGTTGTGTCCCGTACCGCGTACGGCCCAGAAAAGGTCGGGGTGCTCCTTCGCCGACACGTCGACGGCGCTTCCGTCGGCCAGCACGACGCGCGCAGAGACGAGGTTATCGGCGGCCAAGCCGTGACGCGCCTGGAGTATGCCGTGTCCGCCGCCCAGCAGCGGCCCGGCCACCGAGACGCACTCGCAAGCGACCGTCACTATCATTGAGTTGGCATACAGTCCTTTCGGGACAAGGTAGTCCCTTACTCACCCGTCTGCTTGCCATGGTCAAAGAGCGCCGCCGTGAGCTCAGACTGCAATGTGCCTCCGCCCACGTTTGCCGTCTTGCCGTTGGCATGTAACCTGGTGTGGTTCAACCTGCGCATGTTGATCTGGATGCCGTCCTTGACCATGTTCAACATCGAGGGATTCCCGTGGCCCCCAGAGACGGCGAGAAAGGGCATTCCATGCTGGTTCGCGTATTTGATCTGTTCAAGTAAACACTTTGCCTCTTAGCCACCGGCATGGGGCACATCTACTGTCTGTTGCACATCGCTTTCCGTCGCAACCTCAACAATGGCCACGTAGCCAGGAGAGATGCGTGGGGAGGCCACCCGTTCCAGTAAAGGCCCGGCCATGGGTGATGAGGGCAGTACTATGGTGGCCTCGGTGGACAAGAGGGGAGCGAGATGCTTGAAAATGGCATTTTCAACCTCGAGTCGCGGCTGCGACGCAAGATGTTCCGCTGCCGTCAATGCGACGGCGCTGCTGGCCAGGAGCCGGGTTACGAAATGGAGGATTATCATTGTTGAGCAAAGGCTTCAACGCGAATGTTGCAGTCTCGGAGAAGGGAGACGGGCCTGAAAGTCATGGCTTTTTTTGACCTCTGGGTCGACGGCGTGAATCGACGGCGTGAATCTCCTCCGAGCAGCAGCAACAGCAGAAGCAGCAGCAGCCCAATGCCGTGCAACCGAGCGGGCCAGGCGACAAACCGAGACGAGCCGCCCCATGCTGCATGGTGTTGCATAAACGAGACCCTCTCTCTTGTCCCTCAGACTGTTGTCTCTCCAGCGGACGCCTTGTGGATAGGGCGAGGCGAGACCTGACATTGGCATCGATTGTCAAGCCGACCATCGCCCCACCTTTACGCAGTAGGGGGGGAGGCGGCTGAGCTGCACACTCCTCGACTCGGCGAGAGTGTGCACTTGGGACATCTGGGGCTGAAGTCGATGCCGTCGGCTCTCGATGCCGTCGAGCCGACGTCGGCATCCGTCTCCAACAAGGGGTTCCAACGTGTCCAGGGCCGAGTGAGCATGAGCCTTGGCCCACGACCGAGCTTGGACTGTCGCAGCGCCGAGGAGGGAAAGAATCTGACCCTCTATAGCGTCTTTTGCCTGAGCCCGACGTCGTGACCGTAACACATCGGGGTCGCGAGCAGAGCCTCTGCCCCCCTCTCAACGACGCCGCAAACCATGGGCTGTTCGGTGTACAGAATACGGAGTCGTCGCCAATCAAGTCACCAGCGGCGGCCGTCGCTCGTGCTCCCACCATCTAACGGGCCCAAACTTCCTCCAGGGATAGACGACGTGTGTGACCCTGCCCGTGAGAAGCCTCTTGGACACGGGCCCGTACGTGTTGCTGTCGTGGCTCGATCCCGGCGGGCCATCTCCCTCCACCCACACGTGGCCCTGCGGAATCTTGACCGTCGAGATGGGATACGGCGCCTTGGTCACGACAACATCCCCCTCCAGCGCCACCACCCGCTTCACCGCCACCACCTCTGGGTGAGTCGGGCTCCTGGGGAGCCATCCGTCAGCATCTCGTCGTCTCGCTGCCACCAGTCCGCTCGTTAAAAGGACAAGCCTGTCCAGATCTCACCTCAACGTCACAATCATGCCCCGGTCGAGCCCATCCTGCGGCGCCCACTTGTAGTTTAAAACGAGATCCCTTGTCAAGGTCGAGTCTCGATCCTGGTTCATAAAGGGATACATGGAGTGTCCGTTCACGAGCGTCAGCTCCGCCACGTGCAAGTTGAACCACGCAATCACGGGGATCCACGTTGCGAAACCCATGAGCTGCAGCGCCGTCGTCATGGCAAAGCTCCGTTGCCGAGTGGTGCCCAGCCGCGCCCACAGAGAATTGAGTGCCATGGGCACGCTGATTCGACCGACCCCGGGCTGAGGCAGCGAGCGAGCGAGCGGAAAAGGTCGATGGGCTGGAGTCAACGGACCTTGGCCAGAAGTGACGGAGCGTGAAGTTGAGACGATGTTGGATTTTAGCTTGGGAGGGAGTGCTTTACAGTGGGCCAGGCGGACCCGCAGCGGCCAACCGGCGCCACAAGTCCGAATCCATCAGCCCCAACGCAGCGACTCAAGCAGCCAAGCAGCACAAGAGTCAATCGAATTGAGGCGTCTACTCGATACAATTTTCGCAGGGGTTTCTCATCATATCTCTGCTGACCCATCTAGGCGTTGCATGCTAGTAGAGCAGTAGTCATATTGACACCAGGGGTCTGGGGGTACGCCCCCCTCAACCCAACGCCTTCTCACTATAAAGTGCCATATTCACCGGAAACGACCGTGGTTCACGTCTCCCAGACCAGAGCAGTCTGCTCCGGTGGCCGCCCGAAATTTGAAGCGCAAGCCACCGGGCAGAGCGCATATCCCAGCTGGCCTGTTAGATCGTCTCCGGAATGTTGTCGTCGCTTTCGCTGACGCTCTCGTCGCCGCTGACCTCGGCGTTCTCGCGCTCCCTCTTCTCCATCAGTGCCTGCAGCTCGGCATCGTCGCTCTCCGTCACCGCCTTGGGCTCCATCTTGACCGTCAGGTTGCCATCCGCGCCCTGGATGCTCTTTCGGATGTCGGCAATGGCCTCATGGAGCCGGGCGATGCCAAGGCTCTTCTCGAGACACGTGCTCGTGAGCACGTACAGGGGCGGAGAAACGAGCTTCACCTTGACTTCGGTGCCCGTCTTCTCGCCTTCGGTGGCGTTGCCTGCCTCGGCGGTTCGCAGCGCCGTCTTGACGGCGTCGATGCCCTCGTAGCCAAAGCATGTCACCTCAATGTCGGATCGGACCTTGATCTTCTGAGGAGTGAGGCGCTTGCTTATGTACAGCTTGAGCTCGTCCGCCACGGGCTGGCTGGGGAAGGTGATGTCGTTCCACACCTCGGGGTTGCTGTCTCAGTTTTAGCGGCGTCACAGATCAGACCAAGTATGCCATCGCAATCAACTTACGTGATGGAAAGCTTAAAGGCGTCGATGGCATGACCGAATCTCCGGTTCAGCGGCCAGGCGAGCGTCTCGTACAGTGTCTCGATCGGGGTTTGTGTCTTTTCGGCAACGTGTCGCATGATCAGGTGGACCGTCTTACTCTTGTTGTATCGCTCCTCGCACTTGACCATGTCCTCGGGCGAGACTCTTCGCTTGGACAAATCAATGTATCCTGTCGAATTTCCATGTTAGCTTTCCAGACGCCCGTCGTGTCCATCGTCTGCGCGGCAGAAACGCACCCTTCTCCTTGTCCACCCGAAGCACAACGACGACCTCGTTGCGCCCGACCCGGATAAGTTTCTGGATAGATCGGATACGTCTTCGCGACAGCTCAGAAAGCAGGATCATGCCGTCGATGTTGTCGAACTCGAGGAGCTTGACGTAGGCGCCCATCTCGGCAATCTGTACGCCAGGTCAGACAAGCGGGCCGTGGCGGAAGGTCAGCTGCGACGCACCTGCTTCACGTTGACCATGACGAAGCTGTCAATCTCCGGAAACTTCTCCTCGTAGAAGCGACAGTTTGTTAACGACATCTTGGCGGTTGTGTCGCGAATTGGGAGCTTCGGTCGGCAATGAGAGGTTTCGAGGTTTGAAGGTGGGGTTCGGGTTTCCCAGGTCGGCTCTCCGCTCGCGGGCTTCGGTCGGTTCTCAATCTACACGGCTGCCTCCAGCTTTCTGTCGTGAACGAACGAGGTGATGTGATTTTCGTGGAAGCGCCGGACGTGGGATCGCAATCAAGACTCGTCCGTGGTTGAAGAGAGGGGGAGTAAGAGTCATAATTTTGAATTATTTTGCACGGCGGCACGACGATGGTGGGGTGTGGCGGCTGGGTGTGGCTAAGCTCTGGGGCGAGTGGCGGCGGGTTGGAGAAAAGGAGCTATCGCCACGTGACCTGACGCTGCGAACTTGCTGCGAGGCATCCAAAGAGTAATCAATCGTCAGAGCTCCGTTAAACACGATCCTTTGCGTCAGCTAAATCGGTCATGGCTCCAGGTAAGGAATGCTCGAGTGACGAACTCCATGTCCGCGACGGCTTGCTAAACGTCCCCGAACAATGGCAGCCACGCAGTACGAGCTTTCGCCGCCGCCGGGCGATGCAGTATCTGCCCTCGACTTTGCGCCCAGCTCTGGCACCAAGCTTCTCGTTTCATCATGGGACAGGAAGCTGTACTGCTACGACATCGCTGGCGGAACGAACGCGACGCACCTTTTAAACACGTATCAACACCGAGCCCCCGTGCTGGACGTCTGTTTCGGCGCCGACGATGACGAGGCCTTCACTGCGGGCATGGATTGGGGAGTCAACAAGTGCGAGCCCATTGCCTGGATTCTGTGTCCCGAGTCGTCGCCGAGCTGACTGCCGAGAAAAGAATTAATCTCCAGACCGGAGAAATGACGCTCCTGAGCAAGCACGATGCGCCAGTACGCTGCGTTGTCTACAGCCGCGACCATGGTTAGAGCCCTAAACGCTTTCTTAAGCTAGCACGCGACAGCAACCCTGACATTGGACATGTAGGAATTCTCATCTCAGCCTCGTGGGACTGCAGCTTGCACATCCACAACCTCAAAGACCCGTCGAGCCAGCCCATCAAGATCACTCTGTCTGAGAAGCCCCACGCTCTGGCCGCCAGCCCGTCCAAGGTCGTCGTCGCAATGACTGGCCGCGCCATCAGCATCTACGATCTCAACACCGTGGCGGACATGTTCAAATCAGGCAGCAAGGAACTCGAACCGTGGCAACGGCGGGAATCGTCGCTCCGATTCCTGACCCGCGCGGTTGCCTGCATGCCCAACGACGCGGGCTACGCCACTAGCAGCATCGAGGGTCGGGTCGCCGTCGAGTGGTTCGAAGACACGGCCGAGTCGCAAGCGAGGAAATTTGCCTTCAAGTGCCACAGGCAGCCCGCGCCCGACGGTGACGGCGACATTGTTTACCCAGTCAACGCGCTGGCGTTCCATGCCGTTCACGGAACGTTTGCCTCGGGAGGCGGGGACGGCACTGTCGCTCTGTGGGACGCCGTGGCCAAGAGACGGCTGAAACAGTACCAGAAGTATTCCAACAGCGTGGCGGCGCTTTGCTTCTCAAAAGATGGAAAGTATCTCGCCGTCGCCGTCTGCCCCGGCTTCGAGAACGGGCAGGACGACTATAGCGGAGCGGGCCAGACCTCGGTGCTGGTGCGGGAGCTGGGCGACAACGAGGCAAAGGGCAAGGGCGCCAAGTAAAGAGTCGCCCGAGGCACTTGAATCTTGTCGATTCAAATGGGCGTTTCGGTGTCAGGGGGGCATTGTGCTTGGGAAAGGTTATGTGGCAGTTCGAGGGTTGAAGTTGGTTTACAGATACCCCGACTTGAAACTGGATCCTGACTATCACGCCGAGAAGACTAATCGGCGAACTGCTCAGACGCGTCATGGCCAACGTATTCTTTGTTGCCCTTGCATCGACTGTTCTTCCCCATGAACATGCCTTCCTGCCATCCCTTCATGTCACTTGGTCGGCAGCCGAGGCCACTCGGACGATGTCTCGCTGCCGTCGAAGCCGTCGCGGCACTGGTACGAACGGCTGTCGGGCCACGGCATGTCTGCGCTCGGCCTGGGTATTCTATATTCGCCGATGCGTACGCCTTGTCGAAACGTGTATCTGCCGATTTTCTCAATGTTCCGGGGGGCATTGCGCGGTACACTCTTGAGCTTCTTTGTAGGTGCCGCAAGGGATTGTGGAGAGCTGCAATCAGGCCGCGTACGGCCATCCGGCTCGGCCTCGCTCAAGTCTGCTTGATCTTTGCAGACAGGCCACTTGGTTGGACTATGCTCGCCACGTCCACGTTCCAGCCCCAGTGGCTCAGGCCGGACACAAAAAGACTGGATAGAGTCGCTGCGTTGCCGTTTGGGCCGGCGACGTAAACCATTACTCGCCAGCCGGGTGCTGCTCCGACTTTCCGCAACGCCGGCGTCGCGAGAGCATTCGGGCCTGTGACCACGTCGGAATGCGCGTGAACCCCCGCTGACCGGCGTGGGCAATTGGGTGGCGAGTACCCTAAAGGATCAACTCAGCTTCGCCGAGAACAAGAACGGCCATGGTCGCAGCCATACGCATCAAGATACTTAAACCCATCCGGTGTCTGGGGCACGGAGCCCATGCCTAGGTCGTCCGGCTCATCGTTTCCAGAGGATGTTCTCGCGAGGGGGGTTCCGTCCACGTCATTTTCTATTGCTATGGCCCTGGTGCGGCAGGGCAGGCTTCTCGCGCGGGTCGCTGATTGAATGACGCGTGACGGCCTGGCTCTGCCCTCGGGCGAAGTAAACGATCGATAGGGAGTCATGTTGAGCCACCCGAGAGCGAGCGGAGTAGTGAGGAGTCTCTCGCCATCCGACAGGGAGCGACAGCGACATGGTTAATTGTCCAACGAAGTTGCGACTGTCGAGCCAAGTGAGGAGTCTGCCCGTACCTTCCCTGGAATAATGTGGGTTGAGGTGCGCCTGCATCCGTGAGAAAGGGGGGGGGAGACGCTACCAGCCTTCAAGGCTAAGCCAGTGAACTCTTGAGGGGTTGCCAGCGTTGAAGCTTTTTAAACCACCGCGATAACCTCCTTCTTGCCAGGCAGGCTACGATCATGAGACGTGCAGCTCGACAAGGCCACAAGGGGGCGGAAGAGTACGAATACGTGGGCGTGGATTAACGTGGGCAGAACAAAACACTACACTACCAAAGCAAAACGGCGATGCACACGTCCTGCCCTCGTGGATGCCCAGTTCTCCTGCTCCCAAAACCGGGCACCAGCGCCACCGACACGTCTTGAGTGGCCTCCCTACTGCCCTCCCTTCTGGGGTGTGATGGGCTACACGCCACTGGCTTAGCATCTCACGACTTGCTTCCAGCATAGCAGACGGGTTTCTTACCGGGGTGTCTTTGATGTAGTCGTAAGTGGCGGCCGTGTTGAGCAGCCAAATCTCTCCAGACGACTCGGGAACGCCTTTGGGCCACAAGAAGGAGTGGGGGAAGCCGAGCTCAAAGGGCACTGCCTTGTCAATCTCCTCGATGTCTTGCTGGCTCAATCGAATGGTGAGAGCCTCGATGTTGCCCTTGAGGTGATCGATCTTGCGGCCGCCAACAATGGGAAAGACGTGTGGCGCCTTGTGCATCACGTAGGCCAGGGCAATGCTGGTAATGGCCGTCTTCTTGCGCTTGGCCAACGCCTCAAGCACCTGGCTGGTCTTGATGTCGACCTCTGAGTAGTCCTCCTGTCTGCCTTCCGAGGACTTGCGCTGCTCCTCGCTCTTGAACTTGCCTCCGCCGAGAGCACCCCAAGGAGCGATACCCATGCCCTCCGCCTTGCACATGGGGATGATTTCGCGCTCAAAGTCTCGGGAGGCCGCGGACCAGCAGCCCTGGTATACGCAGAACGGGCGCAGACCGTGGTTGCGGGCATACTCATTGGCTTTGCTACAGGGCAGTCAGCTTCTCCGCGTCACATGCCCAAGTGAGTTCGGCCATTCCTACCTGACGACCCATGCGGGAGTGTCGCTGATGCCCAGGTACAAGACTTTGCCGCTGACGACGAGATGGTTCAACGACTGCATGAGCTCCGGGATCGAGGTGCTATAGTCCCACCAGTGGACGTAGAGCAGATCAATGTAGTCGGTCTGCAGCTTCTTCAGGCTGGCATTGACTGAAGTGTGCAAGCTCTTGGTCCCGTTGCCGGTGAAGTTGGCCATGATGTCGGGATGCTTTGGGCCTGCCGTAAAGTTTGTGGTGAACTTGGTGGCGAGCACTGGCGATACAGTCAGTCTCGCCTGCGCACGCCCGAGTGTGAGAGCCACGCACCCATCTGGTCACGGTTACCGCGCTTCTTCATCCACTCGCCAATCCATTTCTCAGACTCTCCGAACTGGTAGTTGTTGGCCGTGTCGATGAAGTTTCCTGTCGCGGCACGTCAGCTACGGGGCCCTGGGACGTCGACGTAGGTTTAGACGCACCTCCTTGCTCGAAGAAGAAGTCAAGGATGCCTTCGGTGGTGGCTTGATCGCAGGAGCCCATCCAGTTCTTCCTAGCACGGCGTGAGCCTCGCTCACCGTCGCGGACGGTCGAGCCGAGATGGCTTACCAGGCGTTGCCAAAGTTCATAGTGCCGAGGCATAGTGGGCTAACTCGAAGAGAGGCAGTCGGTGATAGCATGCGATATCGGGCCAAGGGTGACTTGGCGGGAGGCGCCATGGGTAGTGCGGTGTCCATGGTGGGCAATGGCTAAGGCGGAGATGCTGTGCGGTTGTCTGAGAGGGCCGAGGAGTGCGAGGCAGTTGGAGATGAACATGGAACGGCGGCGAGGGCTAGATTTATAGTTAGTGGTAGTAGTATACGGACGCTCCCGCTCTGCGCGGCATCGCCTCACTAGGCCTTAAATCCGGCCGATCCGGCCGGTCCGGCCGATCCCCGTGTGTGACTGCTCCACCCGGATTTAAGGCCACTGTTGCGGAGTTCGGCACAAGCTGAGAGGCGAAGAGTCCCTCGTCCGCACACTCACTCGAGCCATGGATAGACTATCTACTAGGCGTAGTTTCGCCGCTTCAACTAACAGGAAGAACGTATGTACGAGATATACATTCGTAGCTAGGTTACGAGGCCGTTTACACGACCCATGTTAATTCCTTTTATATAAATCATCGCTAAAGAAGTAGTATTAGTTCCTTTCGGAGAACGTATGTACGAAGTAAAGGGAACATATAAGGAGCTAAAGCGGACTCTTTAGGAATAGTATAAAAATGCTATTGCCCCTCTTACTATTCGTATTACTTCGTAAATCCCGCAAGTTGAGACGGGGATTCGAGACAGTACGAGAGCCGTTCCAGCAAGCGAGGCCGGGCTACCTCGGGTATCATCTCCCTTGGCAGCCCACGTTTGACAAGTTGCCTACAATCTTAGGCAAGGTATTGTGTCATGGAACATCTCGAGAGGAGAGGAGGCAATTCGTACGGGCCTCGGTCCGGCAGTTGAGCCAATCGATCGACGGCGGGCGGACCGTACACTCTAGCGCCCCCGAAGCCCCAATAGTGGCGCCGCGCGTCTAGCCGTGCGTTTGCGAGGAGGCGAAGAAGACGTCGACGACGAGACCAGCTGGCCTGCTGCTGTCTTGTTGGTTGGCAACCCATTTCGTAATCTCGTTGCAAGACGTCACCGCCACAAAGGGCAGCCGGAGACAAGAAGCAAAGTCCGGAGACACGACGCCGCTTTAGAACGCCACCGCCACGGGGCCACAGGCCCACGGATGGTAGTAATCGACGATTCCGATATCCGTCGAGTCGGAGGAGGAAACGCGAGGCAACTCGTCCAAGACTTCCCTTTGACGGATGATTATGTGTTGTGCGAATCTGCGAACGGAAAGAAGTGGTAGTCGCCAGGCCGCCCGAGTACGTACCATTGATACCATTGATGACAGAGGGCAGCTCTTCCGAACTATTACCGATCAAAACGTACACGGCCACCAGAATGTTATAACCAGCAATTACTGCCCTCTCGGCCGGTCAAGCCAACACAGCCCGAACATCTCCCCGCGCACATCAACTCGGCACCGGCCCAGCCGTCATGGCCTCTCAGCATGGCCTCGCCAAACCCGGTTCCCTCAAGAGCAACTCTGCGCGCCCTTAGAGGCGTCCTCCTAACCACGTCCTGCTCCGTCATCCTCCTTGCCGAAGAACGCCGACGCCGACTCAAAGTCGCGCGAGCAGCCATTGAGAATGCGCGAACGCTGCACTTGGCCAGCAGTGGTCGCGCCCCTCTGGCGCCGCTCGACGCCCGACAAGAAACGCTGCCCTCGCCTTCGTTCCCGCGGCCAATAACGCCGACTCGCCGCCGCCGCCGCCATCTGCAACCGAGCCAAGCTCCGTCAGACTTGCCAGCCGACAGTGGCAGGTCTATTACCACGCGATTGACACGTCCGGCCGAGTCGAGCGCCCCGGTTGCTCCTTTAGCCAACATCCTGCTGGACCGTCAATCCCGCGCGTCCAAGCTGCTCCATTCGAACCCCCTCTGGCGTTCACGGCCAAGGGCATTTCAGTTATATCGAAACAGCCAGCTCAAGCGTTCAATGCTGTATTCTACACTCGGGTTGACAAGTCCCCTCGACCCCACAACATCGAGCACCCCGTCGAACAATGCAAATACGGCTCCGACTACGCCAAGGCATTCGGTAGCGCAGCTCCACGACGAATCGGGTTCTTCTTCAGTTGATAAGCTCTCCATCAGCGATGGCTCAGACGCAACTGAATTCGCTCAAGAGTACCTTGCCCCGTCGGCACCCGAATACCCCGCAGCTTTGTATGATGGAGCACTGGTGTTGCTGCGCCGGTTGCTACAAGACTCCGCATTACACCGCTCCGAAGCTGAAGCTCTGGACAAGCTTCAAACTGCAATCATCCAGCGGCTTGCAACATTGGGCCCACCCCCGGCCGCGGCCGTCGAGCCTCTCGCATGCGACGGCGCCGATATTCTACGGATAGCTCTAAACCACGACTACGATGGAGCGACCATCATCACCCAAACTTTGATGCGTCTATGCAAAGACCCGCTCGGAATTCTCATCGCCCTCGCCGAGTTCATGCAGAGAGGCGGATCCAGCCAACACATGGAGCAGGCTCTACAGTTTCTCGCGGACCCCGGAAGCCAGCGGTACTGGATGGGCGGGATGCTCATTCATGGTGTCCTCGCATGCCAGATCACGTCTCAGGAAACCTTCCAAGATACAAAGCAACTTTACCAGGCGTTGCAAGATGCCGGGCTTTTCCACAAGTTCCACGTCTCCCAGGCCACAGAACTCAAGATCCGGGCTTTAATGGCATTCGCGGCGGTTGACAAAGGTGACGGCGCCTTCTTCACCGCGGAGATGGCGGCTTGTCAGACAATGAAGGACGATACCATGTCCCAAGACGTGGAAATGCAGCGACTCTTCCTTCTCAACGAGGCCACTCAGGGGCACTGGGATTCCGTCCATGGCCGCCTGGAGATGCTCTGGCGTTGCGTCGGCATCCGCTGTGGCTGGGTCGAGTTTCAGTGGTCTTTGACCCAAGTCACGAATATATTCGCTAGCAGTGGGCCTCCGGAGGAACTAGAAATGTTTGTCCGCAACATGGTGACGGAGTATGGAATGAAGCTCAAACACCCATGGGTACACCTTGTCTTCAACGGGCATGCCAGCCGGCGCCAGACGGAGTCGGCACTCTCATGGCTGCAGTTCTGTTGCGATAACGGCTTGCACACGGACGAGAACTTTTTTCAGAGCCTTTACTCGAGCTTTCGCAAGTACTGGTGCTTCTCAGACAAGTGCATTGAGAAGCTACGGAGAGGGCTGAAAAATGTATCGGCATTGGACCATGGACAGGCCTATCATTTGATCGTCCCCGATAGTGCCTTACTGTGGCCGAAAGCGAATCAAGTGCAGAGCCCGGCAGCTCGTGTAGTGACATCTCACAACGAGTCACTATCTGGCGACAGACTGCGCTTGGCAGTCGTGAAGCTTCTCGGTTCCGAGGCCTCGGGAGTCGAGAAGGCTGTTTCCCTCGTTGAAACGGCGCACGCACAAGGAGTCGATGTCAGTGACGCCATGACACCGATATTACTGGCACGGCTGGAGGGGGGAGCGGATCCCAATAGCGTGATATCCAAGGCCCAGCGCATGGGAGTCCGCATCCACAGCCTTGTATTCAACAAGGCTTCACATGCGTTGGCCGCAAGCGGAGACCTCGAAGCATCAGCGGCCATGTGCCGAATCGCGGCACAAGAAACCGGCAAGGGCGATCTTGCATACGACGAGTACAACTTCTCCAACCTCGTCTTTGCCTACACGGGCTCGGGAAAGTACGGTCCGTTGCGGTCGCTGCTGTCCGAGTTCACGTCCGAGGTGCTGTGGTGGCGGGGTGGTCGCGTGAGCAAGGAGAGCATCAAGCTTGCCATGAAGACGGTTGCCATGCGGGCCGTCGTCTTTATCCAGGAATACGCGAGGCACAAGAACGCCTTGGATAAGCTTGAGGAAGCGCTCTTACACGTCAAACGGTGCCGCGTCACCAAAGCAGACCGGCAAATGGTGGAGGCCACGATGGTGCGCATGTTTGCGGCGTCATCGAGACGCGGCCGGGCGGATGAGAGGGCCAAGATGATGGCTCGGGCCGATGGTGGCTGTGGCATGGACGAGGGTGAATGGGAGACGGCCATTGGGGGCCGTTGATGATGTCTCGTCTCGTACTTGCACTGTGTGGAGCATGAGGTTGACCCAACGCATGGCGGCGGAAAAAAATGGATTTGCATGTGACTGCCATGGTGAGATCAGCGGCGCCGCCATTGGCTTGCTGCCCGTTGGGTCCACAGTGGCGCGCCTTGCGGCGCAGAGCCTCCTTTGTACTGATCTGGGTGATCTGGGTGGGAGTCCTGGCCCCTTCCCATCGGCAATTCTCTCAATTCCCGCAGCGCCGTTCGTTCCAGAGCCAACGCATCATGGCGTGAGCCTCTTGCGACGACGGTCCATTTATCATCAGCATTGACCCTCGAATACACGCACCTAATACTGGCCCTACTCCACTCCCTTGCTCCCAACGCGTGCCTGCGGCTCCGAACCTCGTCCTCGCCACTTCTCTTGAACTCAAGCGTCGACCTCTTGGAAGCGCCTGCTCTCCCGCCTCTTTTTCGCCGGGCCGAAACTTGTCGCGAACCTCGGGCCTCGTCGACATGACTCAAGCGCAATTGGCTTCGGCTGCGGCCGATGCGCGTGTCCGCCGAGAGACGCATCACGAGGCCGACGTCGTTGTCGTCGGCGCCGGCGTCTTTGGCTGCGCCATGGCATTTGCCCTCGCCAACCAGGGCCGCTCCGTGCTCCTGCTCGAACGCTGGATGAAGGAGCCCGACCGCATCGTCGGTGAGCTGCTCCAGCCCGGCGGCCTTGCCGCGCTCAGGAAGCTGGGGCTGGGACATTGTGTCGAAGGCATCGACTCGATCCCCTGTCAGGGCTACAACGTCATCTACCACGGCCAGCCGTCGTTGATTCCCTACCCACCCGTGGACCAAGACGGCGACGTGCCATGCAAATGGTCTGGGGCCGGGCAGGAGGGCAAGAGGCCCATAGGGAGGAGTTTCCATCACGGGCGCTTCATCATGCAGCTGCGCAAGGCTTGCATGGCGCACCAAAACGTGACCCTCGTCGAGACCGAGGTGACCAAGACGGTGCGTGGTGAGCACACGGACCAGATCCTCGGCGTCGAAGCCCGCACGACGGACCGCGAGACGGGCCAGAAGAAGAACGACTACTTCTTTGGCCACCTCACCGTCATTGCCGACGGCTACGACTCCAAGTTTCGCAAGCAAGTCTTTGACACCAAGCCCGTCGTCAAGAGCAAGTTTTACGCCCTCGAGCTCATCGACTGCCCTCTGCCGCGCGAGTTCTTTGGCCAGGTCATCATCGGCAACGCCTTCCCCATCCTCCTCTATCAGATTGGCTCCCATGAGACGCGCGCCCTCATTGACGTGCCCCAGGGCATCCCCGAGGCATCGCCGGCAGCCGGCGGCGTGCGCGGGTACATCAGAAACGTGGCCATTCCCACCCTCCCCGAATGTGTCCGCCCGTCGGCCTTGCGCGCCGTCGAGGACGGCAAGATACCGCGCAGCATGCCCAACAGCTGGCTACCGGCCTCGAAGCAAACGGCCAACGGCCTCGTCCTCGTCGGCGACGCCTTCAATATGCGCCACCCCCTTACCGGCGGCGGCATGACGGTCGCCTTCAACGACGCCCTCCTCCTCTCGGAACTCCTCCACCCGTCGCGCGTGCGCCAGCTCGAGGACGCGCGGGCGGTGCGCGCCGCCGTCGACACCTTTTACTGGCGCCGCAAGAACTGCACCTCCATCATCAACGTGCTCGCCCAGGCCCTCTACACGCTCTTTGCCGCAAACGACCGCCAGCTGCGCGCCCTCCAGCTCGGCTGCTTCGAGTACTTTCGGCGCGGCATGACGGACGGGCCCTGCGCTCTGCTCGGCGGCATCCTGCAGCAGCCCTCCATCCTGGCCTATCACTTCTTCTCCGTCGCATTTCTCGCCATCTGGGTCAACGGGTGCGCCGTCGTCGGGAGCGGGCCCCTCGCCGTGCTGAGGCTTCCGCTTGCCGTCATCGATGCCGTCCTCATCCTTGCCAAGGCGAGCCTGGTGTTCCTGCCCCTTGTCTGGCGCGAGGGTTTCCAGTGAGGCCGTCATTGTGTATACTAGATGATGAGATGAGAAAATGGGAACCGCTAGAGACATGAGGGGTGATGATGCTTGGGCTTCTCGTTTTCCGTGCCGGGGTCCGGCGTTGGGTGTCATCTTTCTTTCGTGCCTCGTACGCGAGCAGCACACGATCAAGCTCCCTCTACTCTACATGATGCATATACACTCGAGACGCCACGGCCGCGCCAGGGGGTTTGACGCCGAGCTGGGGTGGTCAGCGGCCATGGATAGGTGGTGGATGATGGATGCGCGACCTGGTTCCACCATTGAGGGAGCCAGTCGACGCTGCGTAATATAGACTGTTGATTCATGGTGCCGGCATGCTCGTCATTCGGCGAGTGAAGCCCTGTTTCTAGACGGCGCGGCGACATTTAGGAGGCTATCTCAGTCTATTTACATGAGGCACCGGGACGGCCAAAGTCTCGGCTGTGGCTTAGGTCAAGGCCAGCGAAGGCGGCTTTTCCAGGGGTCCCATTCTCTCCTCGCGAGCCCTCGCCATTCTCGACGCTCGCCGTCGCGCCCCTCGCCGCCCAGGCTACGTCAGCCGCCGGCGATAGACGCCCATCATCCAGCTGGCCCTCAGGATGGCGAGCCCGAGGGCCATCTTGATGCTGTCCTGAACAACGTTGAGCTTGCTGCCGCCGACCTCGTGCCACTCGATGGGCACCTCTGCCACCTTGATGCCGGGGCTCGCGCCAATAGCGCGGCCGTCGCTGCCGAGCACCGGGGTGGCGGGGGCCGACTCGGCGAGCATGAGCATCTCAATGTCAAAGATCCAGCCCTCGGCGTGCATGTAGGGGACGATGTGCGGCAGCGCCGCGCGCGAGAAGAGCTTGAAGCCGCACTGCGTGTCGCGGATGCGCGACGTGGCCGGCGGCGTGAGGATGGTGAGCACCAGGTGGAACGAGCGCATGAGAAAGTTGCGCAGGGCCGAGCGCTGGGGCCGGTGAGTATTGCGCGTGAGCTGGGCCCGACGAGCTGGCAGCGCATTTCCAAGGGGGGGGGGGGGGGGGGGGGGGGCGGGGGGGGGGGCGGAGCGTACCTTGACTACGGACTCGCTGCCAACCAGGTGCGCGCGGCTGCCAATAGCGACGCCTCGGCGCGACCCGTCCACGACCTCCTCGACGCCCTCCATCAGCTTGCCCACGTCGCTGAACCTCGAGGCCCCGTCGGCGTCGGCAAAGAGCGCATATTCGCCCCTCACGTGCCGCAGGCCGTGCGTGACGCCGCCGCCCTTGCCCCTGTTTCTAACCAGGGACACGACGCGGACGATGTCGTCGAGTCGGTTGTTGCGGGCAAAGTCGAGCACCACGTCGACCGTCTTGTCGCGGCTGCCGTCGTTGACGACGAGGATCTCGTACCCGCCGGGCCCCTCGGCCGTCACGGAGCCCGACGAGTGGCACCGCGAATGGCGCCGCCTGTCGGGGCTGACGGCGGCGGCCCTGGTTTTCGTGGAGCGACCGACGTGCTTGTCGAGCCAGGCGACGGCCTCTTCGAGGGTGGGCAAGATGCGTTCCTCCTCGTTGTAGGCCGGGAAGACGACGCTCAGGTGCACCTCTGCGGGCTCAATGGAGCCGGCGTCGGGCAGGAGGAAAGGCTGGTCGCTGGCCGAGGCACGCTCCTCGTCGATGCGGCGCTCGGCGAGCCAGCGGTCGTGCCAGCATGGCAGCTGTCGAGGCGCCGTGGGCGTGCCAGAGGGGCTCGACGTGATGTATGTCTTCTCCGACGGGAGGGCCGGGCGGGGCTTGGGGGCGACGAGGTGAAGGAGGACGAAGAGCTGGGCACAACGTTAACCCAACGAGATTGCGGGTGGGGAGGCTGTTGATGGAGCAGGATAGGCAGCACGTACGCCCAAGAAAGCAGAGGCAACGAGGGCCAGGAAGCAGACGAGCAGAACGGGCACCGAGGTGGCCAGGATCCACGCCGACAGAAGCCGCACGGAATGCACCGGGAGCTCCGCAAGCCGCTCCATGGCGAGGAGATGGCGTGAACGAGTGCCGTGATGCGCTTCTAAGCCCCGGCGGAGCAGAGGCAGAGCATCGATGGCGGTGTCCGCATTGAGGGGGATGGTGAGCGTCGGGAACACGAAGAGTTGGCTCGGCAAGGAGAAGATAGAGGAGAAGAAGAAGAAGAAGAAGAATCCGGGCTGGCCGTGATTGCTTTCGAGGCGGGACAAAGGTTAAAAGAAAAAAAAGAAAGAGGGTGTGAGAGATCACAAGAGGGCAATCGGGCTTGGCGGTTTGACAAAAGGTGGGTTGCCGGCCGGGGGGGCTGCCTGCCAACAATCTGCCTGCCAGCTGACGGAGAGAGCAGCTTCCCGCGAGGCTGCCAACCAAGAGGGTTTGGCGGCAGAAGGCTGGCCAATCAAGCGACGCGACCCCTGACTCGAACATCGCCAGCGGGCGGGGTCCACCGGTACCAGTGCCGATGTACTCCGTGTGTCATGCATGTGTGCGCACTGACACCATGCATCTACCGTACCGCCAGGTCGGTAGCCCCCCGGGCTGGGTATCTCCGTGATTGGACCCAGGGGCTAGCCGGTATGGACATTGTACGAGTTACAGAGTACTTCGCGTCAAAATCTATCCAACTCTCAAACTTTCATTCTATATCGCTCATGTCCAGTTCGCCCCAGCACCAATATTTCTTTCCCATGCCAAGTGCTATTATTCGGGCCCCAAATCGAGCCATGCAGTTTCGCTTTCCCTCCCCCGGGCGCTCGCTTCAGATCAGCGAGAAACCAAGCACCTTTGTCCCATTGACATGTAGCCGTCGTCTCGTCGAAACCAACAAAAAAAGAACCTTTCTACGCTGGGTTGCAAAGCTCCGATAGCTCGTGCCATCAACTAGACGACGACGGCAGACGCCTTCGACCCCGACCACCGGCTCTTCTTGAGTAACTTACCCCCGCCTCTGGACCCTTTCTTCTTTCCGCTCGACGTGGCCGCCTCTGGAAGCGATGCCTGCTCCGGAAACACGTTTACGACATCTTCGTGGGCCAAGGGAGGCGGCTTTCGACCAGGGTCCGCGCGAGAGGGATGCTCGTACGACGGGCCGGCGCCCGTGACGCTTACCGGCTCGAATTCGGAAGTGTCCACTGCCCGGGCGATTCTCTTGTCCCGGGGCCTCTGCGGAGCTGCGCCATACGCCTCCCTCGAGCCATCAAGTGACCACGGCTTATCCAAATCGGCATGCGAAACCGCTGCCCAGTCCAACGGATACTCCGATGCTGGGGCCCCGGGAGCAGACACAGCCGGGCGCGAAGAGGTCGTGGTCAGGCCGGGCAACGAGCAAGTCGAGTTCTGGCGCGGCGTCAGGTTGCCGGTGGCCGCCGACGACGACCGGCCACGACCGACGGGTGCAGTCTGTGGTGATTGCGGAGGGTGTGGAGGGGTCAGGAAGCCCAGGCTTACCGGCGGAGGGGCGGCAACTTGGGCGATGGAGGCGAATCCCCTCAGCGAAGGCGGAGGGCGGGAATCTCGAACATAGCTCGAAGACCCCATGGCTTTGACCGATTTGCCGGCGGCGAGGCGCTCGATGGAGGCGTCGGATGTCCTCCGGGGGCGGCTCGGATGCAGTCGATGGGGTGCGTCGGCGGGCCGCGCACATGGACGAGTCGGCTTCATCTCTAGATCGTCCTGGGAGCCAGAGCCGGTGGAGCCACTGGAGCTCTCGACCGGCGACGGCGCGCCTGCTGCTGGTCAGGTCTCCAAGACGAAGAGTTGTGGCGCAAGCGCGGTCCAGTCTACGAACCTTTGCTCGGCGTGGGGCTCGCCCGTTGCGAATCGCAAGCTGGCCACCTGCCGACGACTTCTTTGCCTTTGTAGGAGGTTGGTCGAGAGTAGGAAATGTGCGGGATGGGGTAGACAGCCTCTCGACCGCGGTCGGCGCAAGATGGGATGCCTGTGTAACTATTGGGCCTGGGCAGGCGAGCCATGGGAGTGGCGTCCTCTCCCGGGTACGTGACGTGAGACAGGCCGCTGCCAACGCGTGGAGCACCGGGCATGTTCATGTGATGGCCGGTCGCAGCCATGGCGCTTCTCCTTCGATTCTCTTCCAGGATCCGGGGCCGGTCGAGCTCTCTCCAGCTGGGCGGGGCGCTGGCAAAGGCATCCGTGGCGGCGTGAGTGGGCACGTGCTTGTACGGGACCGTTTTCCGCTCCTCCTTTTCCTGCTCGGCCAACTTTGCATTGTGCTCCTTGGCCTGCTGGCGGCTCTTTCTAATATGGGAGAAGATGGACATGGCTGCGTGATTGAGGATGCGCCGGTCGGTCGTGATGTCGGGAGGCACGGGGCGAGGCCCAGCAAGGGCCACCGAGACAAGCTGGATACCAGATGCGAGGGAGCGGAAACGGGGAGCAAAGGCAAAGTGCCAAGTTGACGGATCGGCGGTGGTCACTGACGAGTGCGGGCTATGGTATGGTCGTCGGCGTGAGCAGGGAGAACAGAACGGCGTGGCGCGGACGAGGGACGTCGCGAGCGTCACGCGCGGCCCGGGAAGTCGTGTGCTTCTGCACGCGAGGGAAAGGAAGACGTTTGTGTTTCTGAGAAAAGGGGACGAGAAGAAGCAAATGCTGTGGTTGGAACACGGATTTGAGTCCTAGGCCGGCGTTTGGATCCCGTTCGAGGTGGGCCCAACCCTTGGGCCAGGTGGAGCTCGACAAGGAACGGCGCGGGGCGAGTCTAGGGTCTAGGGTCTAGGGTCTAGGGTCTAGGGGTCATCAGGCGTGGTGAACCCTGAGCGGTGGGTTGCAACGGGGGTCTGGGTGTGCTGGGCTGGGACAGCTGGATGGATGGACGGCGACGGAGAGGCGCAGCTGTGGCCCAACCAAGCGCCCGAGTGTGGACGGACGGGCCTTCAGCCTCAGCCCGATGTCAGCCTGGGGGACCGGGCAATATAATTGTGAGTAATTGATGCTGCGGTGCGCGGGTCGCAGTCGGCGACGGTTGTCGTACGAGGAAGAAGGAGAAGTGGAACAGGGAGGGGGTGGAGGAGGAGGAGAAGGAGGGGGTGGAGGAGGCTAAAAAGACAGCAGCAACAAGAGAGCGGAAGCGGAAAGGAAGGAGCGGGTCAGGTCCCGAGGCCCGGCCCGGCCGATTGTTTTTTCCCCGTTTGGAGTTCCTCTGTGACGACAGGTAGAGGTACTTGGCAATCGTGCGAGCGTCAGGGGAGCGTCCAGGTACCTCCCCGTCCCGACTGACGTGCTCTCGTATCCGGAGCGCTGTATTTTATCCCGGTCTGGTGATGCAGCCACATAAATCTCGTCCCTCTTGGCACCCGACAATGGCAAAGAGAGAGCACCGGATGGCGCCAGCTCCGCGCTCGGGGGGAATGGTGCAATAGATGACTTGCGTCTACTTCGTACAAGCTGGGCGATAAAACGGCTCGCCTTCGGGTCAGATTTGTCGATCTCGTTTTGGTGTCACCGCCCCAGCTCCGACTCAAACGGCGTGGCGTCGAGGGCCAAGGGCGACGGGGGCCGAGGAAAGAGAATCGAGATTTTCGAAGCGTTAAAGGCAAAGGAGAACAAGAGGCGTCCAAGCAGAAAAACCCGTGCCTAAAATACGGGCCGAAAGAGATGTGCGGAAGAGGGCCAAGATAAAGGGTGAGGCCAAGGGATGGTGGGCGCTTCGAACTTGTTTATATAGGTACGAATAGTCGCCGGCTACATACGAATAAAAGACTCTAATACGGGACATTACCAAGGAAAGTTGGACAAGGGCGACATGACAGCAGGGGAAGGGGGGATATCCATAGCATTAGATCTCTATGCATGGTCTTCTCTCAGTCCAGTGCGACCGACCACAGGTAGTTGTGGTGCTTCGTATTCGTACGAATACCTACTCCGTATCCGTACAGCCCCCCTTACATATGTAGTACCTAGCAAAAGCAGGTTATCATCATCACCACCTCCCTTGATAAGGGGGGCGTGGTACGAGCAAAAGATGTCATGCTAAGCAACCTCTTTGGCATATCAAGACGCCGGATCGTGCATTAGGACGAGAAACAGCATGATAATGCTAGCACTAGCATGGTTATACAATGTTTATCAAAGACATGACGCTGCCACGCCTCATCACCCCAGTGGACTCCCCCAGCCTGACAGGGGCTCAGGACACCCCCATGTCTCCAGCTCGCTCGGCTCAGCGCAGCACGGGCGTCGGGGGCCAGCCGGACCCGAGAAACTGTACTATCCGTACTTCGTAGGTACTCCCCATCGGTACGAGTTATTCCATATAAATCTTCACATTAGTGGCCGCATGGGTCCCTCCGATATTCTCTTGGACCGGCTAGGAGGACATGTGTAGGCCGTATCCAACCAAAATAGAAATCCAAGCGAGCAAGACCTCGGGCAAAGTGCTACTACAGGGGTCAAAAGTCGAGTTGGATCTGTCTATCGCAGAACATGCCTGCTACTTTAGGCCCTGATCCAGGTTGCGGCCCGCGACCGTTGGCTCCATCATAGCGCCTCTGCGTGGTTTAGGCGGGGGGCACTAGCAGCCCTGTAGATAGTAACTAACTCGTAGTACCTAGATAGAGAGTCCTTGCAGTGGCAAGAGTGGCTCTCTCGACATCGTCAACAACTGGAACCATGCGCGACTTTCGCGTCTTGACCCTACTACTACCTCGGATAGGCAGGCAGCACGAGAAGCGGAACAAGCTACTTGTACGAATTAGTACTACCAGGTATTCGTGCGAGTCAAGCCCCCCCTCATGCAAGGCACCACCAGACCGGCTTGCCGTGGTCTCGCGCCACCACATGCCATGCTGTGCCCCCTGTGCCCCCGGGCGCTCCTCGCAGCCTCGGATGCACCCCCTCTTGCTTCTGATGGCCATCTCCATCTCTCCCTCTTCCGCATGAATGCTAGTCGCCGACTCCCCATCACTTGTTATGTGCTTGTTGCGTGCATCCATGCAAGACATGCGAACGGGTGGGTGGGAGAAGACCATCTTCCCTCGAGGCCGATCGCGATACGATATCGGATGGGCCATCCCGAGTCTCGTCCCTATCGACACTGTGGGACTGGACCAACGCTTGGGCACAGATTAACGGCACAAGCCGCGAGTTGGTTGCTCTGGACCAGATCATTCTTCGGATGCTCCTTGTCTGCTACTATCAGCAGAATGGCCATGCGTGTTTCAGCCCCCCTGTCCGTGACAACGAGTCCGGATAGACAAGCTTTATCTATCCCTTGCTGTCAGACGCAGTCTCGTTCGCCTCTTTCCTCCCCCGGGCGTCAGTCGCGCACAACGCGCGTCTGCGTATCAAACCGTGACGTCTCGCCGTCCTTATCAACCCTTCTGTTTAGTGCGAAGCTAACTAATACCACGCCCCAAGGCCATTTCTGGAGCCTTCAAACATTCACCCCCCTGTCCGAATCATTAAGCAAAGCTGTGAGCTCAACACGGAAAGTGTGTAAGGAGATGCAGCTTCTGCTTTGCTTCTATCACGGGAGGAATCCGCACGCTAAGGAAAAGTAGCGTAAATGCTGTCCGGCAACTGGTCAAAAGCGCGATGCGTATCAACTTCCTCTCAAAAGAGTATAGCAATACTCCTCATAAAAGCTTTGCTTCCACTCGGGACCCCACGGCATCCTGGGCATTTTCCACCCACCTGCTAGCCAGCCAATCTTTTAGACCCCCCTAGTAGCCATCAACACGCCAGCATCTCTCTCGGACAGCGTCACGGCTCTGCCAACGCCATAGCGGGACATGCGCCGACGTTCTTGTCCGGCAGCAGGCAGAGGGCGGCGTGGCGGCGCGGCAGGGCGGGCTTCGGTTTGACCCTATCGACAACGCAGGGGCGGCCGTGGTCCAGGCCGTTGGTCAGTGCCAGCAGCGACTTCTTGCCGATAATGAGGCTGGCCTTTTCCAGGCTCGGGTTTGCCAGTGGCCGGACTTTTGCATCGATGCTCCAGAGGCTTGGCCATGGCTGCTCATCTGGAGCAGGCTTTGTCGTTGTAGGTCTTTGTCGTTGTAGGTCTTTGTCGTTGTAGGTCTTTGTCGTTGTAGGTCTTTGTCGTTGTAGGTCTTTGTCATTGTAGGTCTTTGTCGTTGTAGGTGCGCTTCCCCTGCGTAAATTGCTGAAAAAGTTACGCTTCTACTGCGTAAATTGCGGGAAATTTTCGTCTTGTCCATCACCTGGTGGCTTGGCCTTTGTCGCAACCCATTCGTCGATAGGCCTCTCGCTCCGCGATGGATAAATGCTGTGGTATGTGCACGATGTCTCTCGCTAGGTGGGCGAGCTGCGTATCTGGCACTATGTAGTTACGAAGTAGCCGTGGGACCACTCTCTATGAGGATCTTCAGGTTCTTTGCATAGGCCTAGCTTGCTTATATGTGGATCGCGGGCTCCATCGGCAGAGGGATTCGAGCTATGGACGGCCAGGTACTCGCCGAGAGCGCGTGCGGCAGGCTTCCCAGCAACGGCGACCTAGAAATGGTTAGCACCACCGACGCGTCTGGTGATGATAAGGATAACTCACGGTGCGGCACTGCGTCCCTGTTCTCGCACATGCGTAGCAGGCCCGCGCGAGAGGGGAGGCTTGCTCCTAGCAAGCCTCCGCCTCCCCGCGGGCCATCCTCCCTACGCACGGCGCGCATAGTGTCGTTCTCTTTTCATCGCTGCAGACGGGTGGCTTTCTGGAAGGATTTTTGGAGGCGCGCGCGTCGGCGACGGCGGAGTGGGTGCCTCTGCACGGCTCGCCTCTGTCGGTTAAAGGCGTCGTCCGCTAGGGTCTCTCCAGAATCTTGCTCCTTGTAGTTATTGAATTAACGGGAGGAATCGCGCCGAATGGCGGGCTGGTATGCGTTCATTTTAAGAAGCGCCAAAAGGCAGCTTCTTTTTCGTTTCGAGGCCGAAGGGAAAGATGTTGTGCGGGGGGGAGTTAGGCTTTTTCCCCAGCTGCGCCTAAATAGGCATGTGTGGGCTGTTGACTAAAGGAGGGCTGAAAGCGCACCACTCTCTTCAGGCGCACATTCATTCAGAGCGCATGTACCCAGTACCTCGTATTCGTACCCTGTATGTACATGGTTCGTCCCCTCCCGACTTTTCCCAGGCGCCAGCCAGCCCGAAACCTTCCTCCCCCTCCGAACAAAGCGCCGCAGGTCACGCGCTTTTCCTACTCAACACCACCTGTCATCCAAGCCCTCCTCGCTCTCTTTCAATAGCCCCAGAATATCATCACTTTTTCGCCCCCCTCTCCCCCCCGGGGTGCATCCACCTACCCCCCCCCCTCCCCGGTGATCCTCCTCCGTCTCCCGTGCGCGCCGTCGTCACTCGCGCCGCCATCGCTGTCACCGTCGCCGTGCTTTCGTTTGCCTGCGCCCTGGCCCGTCGTTGATCCGATCCCGCTCCGATCTCCGCCCGAGAGCCTCTTGCATGGCGCGCTGACGTGCTCGCGCTGGCTGGTCGTCGCTACGTCGCATCCCTTGTCGTCGGGCCTCGTTTCTGCCGTCGCCGCGCAGCGCCCCATCTCCCGCCTTCAGCCCTGTGCCATCTCTCTCTTGATTCCCCCGCCCGCCTTCGCGTTCGACCAAGCCGCAATTTCGCTCCTCGCACAACAGCGCGCGCGCGCCCCTGACCCGGGCGCAACGCCGAGGAACCGTGGCGGCGCTTACCATCCTCAGCCACAACCACACGTTGGCGCCCGAGCTCTCCCTCCAGCGACATCTCGAAATTGCCCCAGACCTGGTCGCCTACGGCCAGCTCGCCACCGAGGGCGACTCCGAGCCGGCGATGATGGCACAGCCGGTGCCTCATCAGGCAGCGGACAAGAGGCGCGTCAAGGTCTACGAGCTTCGTAACAATGACTGGTTCGATCGCGGTACCGGCTTCTGTACCGCGACCTTTGCGGCTGTATGTCTCCTCCTCCCCCGTTCCATTGACCTCTCACCTCTGCCTGGACACTGACGGATGTGCGTGCCGCATACAGACCGAGCAAGGCCGCAAGGACCCGCGCGTCATTGTAGAGTCCGAGGATCAACCCGAGCGCTTGCTACTAGAGACAAAGATTCATAAGGAGGATGGTTTTCAGAAGCAGCAAGGCAAGCCGCATCACCCCAACACAGCGCTCCGCTTCCGCACCTTTGCTGACCCGGAGCCGACAGAGACTCTCATCGTATGGCAAGAGCCCGGCAGTGGCGTCGACATGGCCCTCAGCTTCCAAGAGGCCGAGGGCTGTGCCTTGATATGGTTCGTCTCGACACAAGCTCGCCGACGGCAGATGCCCTTTTGGTTGGTTGGACAGCAGCTGACATGTCTCCAGGCGATTCGTCAGTAATGTTCAACAGGCGCTCCAGAACAACACGGCCATTGTTGGTACGCATTGCTGTCCCACCTGCCCCGCGTTGACGTGACTGACGAGCCCTTTGCAGAAGACGGCCTCTCCGACGACCTCGCCATGGAGGTTCCGGCCCCCGTCAGCCTGCCCGCCGCCGACCTCGGAAACCTGGCCGAGATGGAGTCAAGCATGCGGATAATGACGTCGACTGCCAACGGCCGCGACGCTCTCGCCAAGGCCATCATGGCCGAGGATTACATTGGCAAGCTCATCCCCCTCGTCGAAATGGCCGAGGATCTCGAGAGCCTTCCCGATCTGCATCGACTGTGCAACATCATGAAGACGATTCTTCTCCTCAACGACACCACCATCATCGAGCATGCTGTGTCTGACGAGTGCGTCTTGGGTGTTGTCGGCGCCTTGGAGTACGACCCGGACTTCCCAAGCCACAAGGCCAACCACCGCCACTGGCTCGACAATCAAGGCCGCTACAAGGAGGTGGTGCCCATCGAGGACGAGCCGACGCGCCAAAAGATTCACCAGACCTACCGTCTGCAATACCTGAAAGACGTTGTCCTTGCCCGAATCCTCGACGACCCTACGTTTTCGGTGCTCAACTCGTTGATATTCTTCAACCAAGTCGACATCGTGCAGCACTTGCAGTCCAACTCGGCTTTTTTGGGCGAGCTCTTTGGCATCTTCAACGCCCGCCGTCGAGACCAGAAGAAGAGGAAAGAGGCGGTGCTATTCATACAGCAATGCTGCGCGATTGCCAAGAACATACAGCCACCGGCCCGCCAGACGCTGTACAACAACTTTATCGCTCATGGGCTGCTTCAGGTCATCCACTTTGGTCTGAGACACGGCGACGTCGCGGTGCGAGTTGGAGCTACCGACATCATGATTTCCATCATCGATCACGACCCCCACATGATTCGGCAGACCATTTATCGGCAGATGCATGAGAACCAGTCAGGGCTCACGGATTCGTTGATTGAGCTTCTTCTCATCGAGGTCGACTTGGGCGTAAAGTCTCAAATCTCCGAGGCGCTCAAGGTGCTGCTGGACCAGGGCATGGTGGTTCAAGGGCCCGAGCACTTCGCAAAGGTCAATGGCGAAGTCAATGTACGGCCGAGGCCGCAGCCGTCGCTGGATCCCCAGCAGGAGCTCTTCCTGACGCGATTCTACGAGCGATCCGCTCTGAAACTCTTCCAGCCCCTCGTCGACCTCGAGGACCGGACAGACATGAACTTGACCGTGCAACAAGCCTCGATGTTTACCTATCTCGTCGACATTCTGTGCTTCTTCATTCGCCAGCATCACCGATTCAGCAGGTATTTTGTTTTGAACAACAACATTGCCTCACGAGTCTGTCAGCTTCTCGGAAGCCCCGAGAAATATCTACGTTTGGGTGAGTGGTTTGGCCCTGACATGGCCGTTCAAGAGTGCTAACACGGCGTCCCAATACCAGTCGCCATCCGATTCATTCGGCATCTAGTTGGTCTCCAGGAAGAGTTTTACATGAAGCATTTGACGGAAAAGCAGGTCTTCGGCCCCATCCTCGACGTCGTCATCGAAACGCTGCCACGCGACAACCTCCTCAGCTCTGCTTCGCTTGAGCTATTCGAGCATATCAAGAAGGAGAACATCAAGGAAGTGGTCAAGCACCTTGTGGCCAACTACCGGGAGCGCCTGGTCAGGTTGAGCTATCTGCCCACGTTTCGCGACATTGTCCTGCGATATGACCAGACTCAGGGCTACACGGCCAATGTCGACTATCTTGTCGAGGGGGAGGGGCAAATTGCCAAGAAGCCGCCGCCGCCGAGCACAAGGCTCATGGAGCACATCTCCCTGGATCCCGCCGAAGAAGAGTACTGGAACACGTCTGATCCCGAGGACGAAGATGACGAACACCATGGAGAAAAGGCGTCTTCGACCAATGGGTCTGCCACGTCGTCGAGACCGCTGGTCGACTATCCCTCGGACGAGGACAGCGACGAAAATACCAACCCGGAAGCCGAGACGAAAGTCAAAGACGACGAGGCCGGGTTCGGGTCCGGATCCGGGTCAGATATATCGGCAGATCAGGAAGCCAGGTCCCCACCTGTCGTGCTGCCGCCTCTGGAGCGGGTATCCGAGAAGCGTCGACGGGAGGAGGACGAAGAAGACGAGCTGGCGAAGTTGATGCACAGCAAACGCCGAAACAGCAGCTCGTCGGAATCCAACGCCAGCGTCACGGCACGCTCGACAGCGCGACGCAGGAGTGTGACGCCCAACTCGGGCAACGGCCCGCCCAGGAAGATTTCCATCAGCCTCTCTCCCACGGTCAAGACTGGGGTCGGAGATGGGCATGGCGAGGAATCTTAACGATGAGTTTTATACCCCCTTTCCCGGCGGCGGCGTACGGTATTGTTGAGAATCTGTCTTTTTCCACATTTTCCCCGCGCAAAATCGGGGACAGTGAGTGGCCTTTGACGACCGTGACCTTTGACGGGACGGCCCGCGCTGGTCGAGAGGTGGGACGGGTTGGTGGCGTTTCACAGTCGATTGTTTGATGCGTCGCCTCTCCGGTCTTAACTCCCCTTCCCCCTGTCGATGAGGAGCCTATTTGTTTCAGTGAGAATTAGTCGATCAAGCCGTCGAAGGATAGAACGACAAGCAGCATCGCATGGAGATGGGGGGAATGGAGTCGTCGAGGCCAGGGACGTGTCGCCGGGCCGTCTGCGGGCTTTCGATTGCCGGCGCCACCCTGGAGCAGGACGTCGGGCGAGACGGTGACTGACGGCACGGCTTCGCTAAGCCGTGTGCTGCTCGCCGTGTCACGTGTCACGCATGATGAGACGCAGCGCACCGCAGCGAAGGAGACGCGAGGAGCCCTCGCGCACTCGGCGCCTGGTGGCCGCGGTACGGCTCAGGCTGGATCGCAGCCGGCGGCGGCGAGGGCGACAAGCAAGCGGGAATCAAGGTCGGCCTTGCACGGCAAGTTGTTGATGCAAAGCTGATGCGCATGGCCGTCCTTGTTGCCTCGCTTGGCCGCGGGCGACGATGTCGAGTAGCATGTGTGCGCTTGCGCGCCAGCGAGGACGAAGAAACTCGTCCAATCGTAACACGTTTATACTCTTCCCTGGTTCTTTCCATTCATCATGTCCCAGTTCGTGATTCACTCGCCACGGCTTTGCCTTGTCTTGCATGTTTCTACGAAGTAGGGTACTCTTTTATTTTGCGACGACCCCAGTCTTGCCACCATAAAAGACGTGATAGTATAAGTCATACCATAAAAAAAGAAGAAAAAGAGGATGGATTATACCCGTTGGGAACTAAGGAACACGAAGGCCCTTAGGTCCCAACGGGTAAGCTAGGTTCGGCATCACTCGGCCATCGCGTCGCCGTCCTATCCCAAGCGCCTTTATCACCTTTCATCTCCGCGTCTGTTCCTCAGGCGCTGTCGATCAGGGCCTTAAACTAAACTCCGCCACGCCTCTGGCTCCGCCACGCCTCGTAGCTGTCGAGCCACCTTCCATCACCGCGTCTCTTTCTCAGGCGTACTAGGAGGGACTAAAATTCGCCCCTCAATCCCCTCCTTCCAGGACGGGGGGGTACAGCGACAAGGAGGGGATTGAGGGACTTTTAGTCCCCCCTAGTAGGCCTTAAACTGCCTCCGCCACGCCTCGTACCTGTCGAGCATGTCCTGGGTGACGGTTCTGGGCGTCTTGTCCAGCGCCGCCACCAGGTCCGCCATGGCGAGTTCCACCCTCTCCGTCGCGCCAGCCTCGTCGCGCTCGTCGAGGCGTTCCATGACGGCGCCGCCGGCCTCGTTGCAGATGGCCTTGATCTCTGCGCCCGAGTAGCCGCAGGCGAGGCGGGCGAGGGCGGGCACGTCGACGTCGCGGGCGAGGGGGACCCCGCGCAGGTGGACGGCGAAGACGGCCTCGCGGCCGGACTGGTCGGGGGGGCCGACGTAGAGGTGTTCGAAGCGGCCAGGCCGCATGAGGGCCGGGTCAATAGCCTCGGGCCGGTTGGTGGCGGCGAGGACGAGGACGCCGGTGAGGGCCTCGAAGCCGTCCATTTCGGTTAGGAGCGCGGTGAGCATGTTGACGGCGGCCGAGCTGGCGCCAGCGCCTTGGCCGCTGCGCTGTCCGCCGATGGAGTCGATCTCGTCAAAGAAGATGATGGAGGGTGAGGCGGCGCGGGCGCGGTCAAACAAGGTGCGCACGGCGCGCTCCGACTCGCCGACGTACATGTTGAGCAGCTCGGGGCCCTTTACGGCGAAGAAGTTGAAGCCCGACTCGGTGGCCATGGCCTGGGCCGAGAGCGTCTTGGAGCAGCCGGGGGGGCCGTAGAGCAGTATGCCCTTTGGAGGGTGGGGCATCATAAGGCGCCAGGTCGGGTTGGTGTTCTTTGCGATCTTGACCATGCGCGCCAGCGCCGTCTTGAGGCTCTCCTGGCCGCCCACGTCCTGCCAGTGGATGATGGGCGGCTTCAGGTTGATGTCGTGCATGGCCGTGGGGCGGGTGACGAGCAGGGCCTGGTCCATGTCGTCGGGGTGGAGGAAGTGCTGCTGCTGCTGCAGAGGAGGAGAAGAGCGAGGCGCGGAGGGGGAAGAGGCCCGTGGCCCTGGAGGGCCGCGTAGCCGGCGGCCGAGGATGCACTTGGCCTTGGCGACGAGGGCGGCCAGATCGTCGCCGTTGAAGGCGTGCGTCTTGCCGGCGATGCTGGCCAGGCACCGCTCCTTATCCTCGGGACGGAGAGGCGGGTCGAGGTAGGTGAGGATCTCGAGGCGCTCGGGGGCGCAGGGGATGGGCAGGGCAACGTTCTCGCGGAAGCGGGAGCGCCTCCGCAGCTTGGCGGGCACGTCGGTCATGTAGTCGAGACAGGTGGCCACGACGACGACACGCGGCAGGGCGTCGTTGTGGGCGGCCGCGTCGGCGAGGCCATCGAGCTCCTCGGCCAGAGCCTCGATGATGGCCTCGCGGTTGGGCTTGGCCAGCAGCTCCTCGAGCCCGTCGACGAGGACCAAGCTGGGCTGCAGCGCGCGCGCCTGGCGAAACGTCTCACGCAGCGTCGACAGCTTGTCCGACGGCCGGATCCAGTAGGCTGTTCCCCAGCGCGTGGCCTCGATGCGGCGCAAAATCAGCGTCTTGCCGGTGCCGTGCCCGCCGTGGATGACCAAGGCGCATGACTCGCGCTCGCCTTTGATAAAAAGGGGGTCGGCGAAGGGCTGGAGGAAGCAGTTGAGGGCGTCGACCTGGGCCGCGAGCCCGGGCACCCCGCCGACGACCAGCTCACCGACGGTCCCGGAAAGGGCGCCGGCCGATGGCGAGTCCTGCTCGGCGGGCTCGAGGATGCGCACCTTGGTGGCGGTGAGCGCCTTGGTGGCGGTGAGCTGGAACTTGGCGAGGTTGGTCGTCTTTGTGTTTACGGAGAGGACCTTAAATGAGCGGTGGATCTTGTTGTTGACGTTGACTCCTTCAAAGACCATGCCGGGAAAGACTTGCTCGGCGCGGTCTTGGTTGCCTTGTCGTCAGCTCATGTTTCCCCAGCGAGAGATGAGGAAGAAGAAATATCCGTGTATAAGCAATAGGGAGTATGAAGAAGCCAGGCACAACGGCAGCTGGCAGGCTCAAGACGCAGCACTCACCCATGGTGTGGCTGAGGACAAACTCCCAGCCCGGGGGGTATATTGATTCCCTCTGCGGATGCTGCTGCTGCTGCTGCTGCTCATGGCCGCCGCCGCCCGTCACATGGGCAACCACCACCTCGTAGGCATCAGGCAGCGGATCCTCGGCCAGGGTAATGCGAACTTGGTCGCCGATTCGAAAGCCTGTGGCCTCCTGGTACGCGCGCGTCATCATGACGACGTTTGGGCTGAGGTTCTTGTTGTCCGGCAGCAGCCAGAGGACGGCGTGGCGGCGTAGGGCAGGCTCCGGGTCGAGCCTGTCAACGACGCAGAGGCGGCCGTGGTTCACGCCGTTGGTCAGGGCCAGCATCGACTGCGTGCTGATGTAGATGCGCGCGGCGCCGGCGAGGCTGGCCCTTTCCAGGCTCGCGTTGGCCAGCGGCCGCACCTTGGCCTCGATGCTTTGCTTGACCATGGCTGCTGCGGGTGTTTGGGCTTGGGGCTCGAGGGAGCGGTTCATTCGCACCCGAGCAGTCGAGTCCTTGCCTCTTACCGCCTGTTAGTGTCGTGAGCTGGGCCGTCTGCTCTCCGGGAAGAGAACAAGGCGAAGAAACGAGTGTTGGCGACGGTTGTACGAACCCCTAGTACTCAGGGACGAAAAAAAATCGAGAAAATTTGGGCTGCTAGCCATTTTATAGCGAGGGTGTACGTACGAAGTAGTCGGTGAGTCACACGTCGATGAGAGTCACACGTTCATGGTCGACTAATCGACTTGACTTTTCTCATGGTCGGCTTGACTTTTTTCATGGTCGACTTGGCTTTTCTTCACTTTTGCAATGACGCCTGCGGGCTCACCCTAGCCGGACTGTGTTGTGTCTTGTGTTCGTTCGATTGGCTGCGCGGCGCAATGGTGAGACCAATGTAGGTACCTATGTGTACATAGTAACTAGGTACGAAGTACGAGTTACCCCAATCGGCATTCCAGGGTCAGCGCACGGACCACGCGTCTGCAAAGCTTCATCTAAACTTCAACCTCCTCGTCAGCAAGAGTCACATTTCACCTCATCTCCTCAATGCGCTCCCCGTCCTCGCCTCCGCCGTCGCACGGATGATGCCGCCCCGCGCACCGGCGACGCTGCGCTCCAAAGCCTCTTCTCTCCTCACCAGCTGGATCCCGCGGCGTCCGCTGTCATCGATGCCATGGCGGCGACAGCAGGGAGATGTGGCACCAGATGACGACGAGGGCTGGGCTGCGAGTGCCGAGTGGCCGCTGCTCAAGACGAGGACGCGTGCCAGGCGGTGCCACGTGTCTGAGCCTGGCTTCTCGACGGCGGCCGACGCGGATGCTGACGTGTCTTTGGCGCAGCCGTCGCCCCTGGGCCAGGCACTGGCAGACCTCGGCCACGAGGCCGACGACGGCGTCAAGGCCAAGACGGACCCGCGCCTCATGCTCGTCTTGCACGGCCTGAGCCCCAATCTCAACCCGAGCGACTTCTACCGCCTCGGCTCCGACCAGGACTGGAGCTGGCAGCGCGTCATCAAAAAAGGTCTCGCCCCCACGCCCGTCGAGCCGTGGCAACACTGAAACGCTGACGTGGGAATGGAATCAATGTCGGCCGCCCGACCACAGTCCAGCAGCAGCGCCACCGCGACACCCTCGAGCCCCTGGGCTGCTACCAAGTCTCCTTCGACTCCGCCGCCGCCGCCGCCGCCTACCGCGACACCCTCGACCGCCTGCACCGCCTGAGCCGCCACAAGCTGCTGTCCCCCACGGGCCTGTGGGAGAGCTGCGTCCCGCTCTTTCTCCGCTCCCCTACCGCCGTCAGCCCTGCTGCCGAGCTCGCCGGCTTCACCCTCGTCGCCGCCTCCCAGCCCGCCGTCAACTTCGAGCGCAAGCGCGTCAAGGGAAAACAGCCGTGGTCCACCCGCCTCCTCGCCCGGGTCGCTCCATTTGCCGGCCCCGGCGAAAGGCCCCCCGTCGTCCTGCTGCACGTCTATCCGCCTACCCTCGACGCCCCCGTCCTCTCCCGCTTCATAGAGGCCGACGGCGCTGCCAGGGGGTGCCCGTGGCGAGTCTCCAACATCAAACACCTCGAGGCCGGGCTCGAGACGCCCTCGCACCTGCCGCGCACCACATCGACCGTCGCCAAGCATTTTCGCACGCTCGAAAAGCAAAAGAGCCGCTTCGTCGTCGTCTGCGCCACCGATGCCGAAGCACGCCGCTTCCACCGGCGCTGGAACCAACTAACATTGACAACGGGTCAGGGGAGTACGGTATCACGGAACCTAGTCCATGCGTCAATAATTAAATGGTAGTCACCCGCACTGTCAATAAATCTTGCCCGTCCACCAAAAATAAAGGAGAAAAAAGAGACCCGAAGAGCAACATGTCTGTCCTGCAAGGCATCATCGCCCTCCCTCGTCGCCTCGCACGGTAGGCACCCATGCGCGCGCGACTCTGGCGCGCCTTGTACTGAAGCAGTCCTCCACTTCCCCGTCACGAAACCCCACACATGCCTCGTGCCCTCTCGTCTCGTCCCGTTCCACGCCATCAAAACTTTCCGAGCCCGCCAAGCTCGGGCATGGCGCACAACGACGGGAGCTTGCATTAGAACCCAGATGAACAACCATAAAACTCCAGACCATATCTGCTCTCTAAAGGTTGCGAGGAAAGGTGAGGCCAGACCCAGTGGGCGAGGGAGAAGAAACCGAGCGGCCGTAGTCGTGCAGCCCAAGTGCCGTCTCTCGAGCCTCGGGCAAAGGCAACCAGTCATCGATGCTTCGTCAACGCCGTCTTGCGACGGCTCGCTCTCTTGCGCCGGGCCCCCCTTGGCGCGCGCGCAAAAACACCATTTGTCCTCCAAGGGCGGGTTTGAGAAAGCACACACAGGCAGCCTCGCCGTGGACCGTCGTAATCTAACAGCACTTGCTGCCAAAGCCCCCTTCGCCCTTGTCGCTGACGTTGACGCCCGAGCTTGTCGACTGTTCGTTCTTGGAGTTGTCGATGAGGCGCTTCTTGATGTCGGCTGCGAGGCTGTAAAAGGCCTTGTCGATGTTGATGTTGCTCTTTGCCGAGACTTCGAGGAAGGGGATGCCGAGCTCGTCGGCAAGAGCCTGGCCCTTTTCTTGGGAGACTACGCGCTTCTCCTCCCAGTCGCACTTGTTGCCGATGAGGATCTTGTTGACGCCCTCGGTGGCATGTTGCTCGACATTCTGGAACCAGGTGCGAATGTCTGCGAGCGAGTCAGATGGCGTCAGCCCTGGGGTCTCCGACGCGGCTTCGCATCCACGTGCTTCGAGGACAGCATTGGCAGACGAGTGGGTTTCGACGGTGGCCGGGGAAGAGAGGAGCGAGGGACGTACTATTAAAGGAGCGCTCGTCAGTGACGTCGTAGACGAGAAGGATGCCCATGGCGCCGCGGTAGTATGCGGTGGTGATGGTGCGGAAGCGCTCCTGGCCGGCCGTGTCCCAGATCTGCAGCTTGACGCGCTTGCCATCGAGGTCAATGGTGCGAATCTTGAAATCTATACCAATGGTGGTGATGAAGGAGGGCGTGAATGAGTCCTCGCTGAAGCGCAGCAGGCAGCACGATTTGCCGACGCCCGAGTCGCCTATTAGCAGCAATTTGATCTAACGGCAGCGGGGAGAAGAGAGACGTCAGCCATGCTTGTCATTATCCTCGTCGTCACCGTCACCGCCGTCGGACGTGTTGGGCGTCGAGCATGGCAGCGCAAGGGGGCCAGAGGAGCGGGGCTCTCGGGCCGGGAGGGGCAGGGGACGAGCATGGGAGAGAAGCGTACGAGGAAGTCATAGTTGCGAGTGCTCGGCATGATGGGCGACAGGACGGCGACGGCGACGTCGAGGCGCGTGACGGGCAGCTGGGCTTTGTCTGGTCGCGGAGCCGAGCTCGGAGACGAGCGTGTATTGCGTGAGAGAGGCGCGGGGGCGGATGGATGGTGGGAGATGGACGGAGAGGGGGAAATAGAGGTCGGAAGACAATGGTCGGGGCGTGACGAGACGTGCGGGCAGAGGATTGCTGGGGCGGCGGCGATGACGATGAAGGCCAGGCCGGTTTGTTGGTTGTGGAGGATGGAAGAGGCGACGTTCTTTTTGGGGTTGCGGGCGGGCGGCTTTTCCGCGTGTGATGACAATGGAGCGTCAACGAGGATGCACTCGAGTCGAGTTGCACGAGAGCGGTGCAGACAAGTAGATTGGAGTGGAACGGCACTTGGGCGGCTACCTGGTGTCTCGCGGGTTCCCAGCCGAGGATTCTGGTACTCGGGCAGAGCTCCAAAGGTCGCGCAAGCAATGCTGGTACGACGAAGAAGCCGGGGTGCAAGCTGTCAGGGGTAAATCAGAGGCACCTGCAGCGCAGCACTCTCTGCCCCCGCACAGGCTGGTGTACTGTGCGCAACGGTGAAGCCAAGGTCACCTGCCCTCCAATCGAAAGGTGCGCCACGGTGCAGACTGTCGAGAGCTCGCACGGCCTCGGCATAGGTATCTCCCGACGTTTCCTCCCGACGTTTCCTCTCGACGTTTTCCTCTCGACGTTTCTCGCCTCTCCATGCGTGGCTCCTCGTGGAAATGTAAGTAGCGCCCGAATGTGGCGTCTCGTCTCGTCACCGCCATGGCAACATTGCCGGCCGCAGTCATTGTAAAGGGGAGTGGCGGCGCCTCCATTGCAACAAAAACAGATATGCCGCATTATTGCAGGGGCGGCGCATGACTCATTCTCTCGTATGAACATGATGAAACGGCCTTTGGCAGCCACGCACAAGCCATCTCGTGTCGCTCACTTGGCGCCGCATCCCCCAAACTGCGCCTGGCATCCGTCGCCGCAGTGCTGGGCCGACTGTCCGCACCACCCTTTGCCCGAGCAGCAGTCACCAAACGCGCTGCCCCGGCACGTCTGGCCCAGCCCTCGGCCACAGCGCCCGTCACGAGACTGCGTCGTATTCCCTCGGTGCTCGCCCTGGGCGTCTCCGGCGCTCGGAGCGGCATGAGTGGCGGACGTCTCCGGGGCCGCCGTCGTCGACGCCGCGCCGCCACGGGCACCAAACGCGTCATTCCACGGCGCGGGAATCTCCCCCGGCACCTCGGCCATCTTCTCCTGCCCCGTAAACCCCGGCGGCCCCTCGAACCGGCCCGCCTGGCAGCCCGACTCGGCCTCGCGGCAGTAGCCCTGCCACACGCCGCAGTTTGCGTCTCCGCTCGGCGGCGCGCCGTCCCAGCACGTCTGGCTCTGGCGGTAGCAGTCGGCGACGGCGGCCCAGCAGCCGCGCTGGTCCGAGTGCTTGGCCAGCCGCCTGCCGCACCAGTTTGCGTTCTTGACCAGGCAGTCGCTGGGCACCACGCCCTGCCCCTGCGCGAGCTTGGCCGTGGCTAGCTTGACCGCCGCGCCGCCGCCGCCCGCCGCCCCGGGCACGTACACGCTGGGGCCGGGCATCGGGTACGCCGCCACCGGCTTGCGCCAGATGCTGAACCAGAGTCCGGCGTCGGCCGCCGCCACGTGGCCGGGGATGCTGACCTGGTGCTCCCGCGGAATCTCGAGCGCGCCCCGGGGCCCCTCTTCGACAAAGACCTGGGCGCAGCCGAGGAAGAACTGGGCATCGCCCGCCGCCGCGTTGTGCAGGGCCAGGATCTCGGGTCGCACGAGGTAGTAGCCGGCCGGCAGTCCGGCCGGCAGCTGCACCGACAAGAGGCCCTTGGCGTCGATGAGCCTGTCGACGCACCACTTGTCCGTGGCCGCGTCGTACCCGTCCTCCCAGATCTTGAACCAGCCCGGGCCGGCGGCCTTGTCGGCGTACATGTCATGGACCTTTTTGACGTAGACGGCGCAGGGTCCCTTATGGTCGTCGGCGATGACGCCAGCCCTCATGCCCGTCGAGTACATGCGGAACTCAAACGTCAGCGTCGCCTCTCGCGGCGCCGGACACGTAAAGGCAACGGGCTTTTCGCCGTCGCGGCCTGCAGAGAAGCATGTCAGTCGGTGCTCGACTCGCGTGTGACTGTGTGCCGCTGCCGTTCTGGTCTTGTCGGCGGCACAGGACAGGCAGGACAGGGACTCACCGCACGCCATGTCGTCGCCCGTGATGGGTTGGACGGGCCCGTTGGCCGTGGCGCTGTCGTGGGGCATGCGCACGCAGGTGCCGTCACCCTGGTTTTTGCCGTTGATAAAGAGCGTGGTGAAGAGCGTGTGCGCGCCGGCGAGTGGGCCCAGCAGGCCCACGGCCATGACGACGGGAAGCTTCATTGTGTCGGATAGTGCCACGGCGAGTCGGAGAGTAGACAGGAAGAGGCTTGTCGGGGCGTCGTCTCTCACCAAGTGTCGCTCTCGCGTGTTTTGTGCAAAGCAGTCGTGAGCTGTGCGCGCTCAAATAAGAGGGGCCCAGTGAATGAATATAGAACTGAATCGAAGCGACAGGCGTGGACAAAGAGCGACAGGCAAGTCAAGACAGACACGCTCCCTCACGCACACCTCGAGGAGTGAGAGCAAAGAACAAGCAAAGGATAAGAGACGAAATGGTAATGGCCCTTGAAGATGCCTCTCGCCCGCATGCCATCCACCATGGTTGGGCCCTTCCGAGTCCATTCAAGATGGGAGGCACCAGCCGCCAACCTTGCAGCTCTTGCCAACCAACCAACGAATCAGCTCGCGACGGGGCACTGTCGCTGGAAATCACGGCAACCGCCACAGATGGGAGGGGGGAACTTGAAACGCCTTGGGCCTGTCGGCGCGCGCCGCCTTGTGCCAGACGCTTCCTCACCTCCGAGTTCTCACCTCCGAGTTGCATGTCCATGGCCCAACAGCGCCATGCCCCTTTTTCCCATCCACAAGAGCCTGGCCGGCCGACTTGTCTCCTCGGTTCCAAACGAGCAGACAAAAAGTAATGCGTCACGTCAAATGTACGCGTAGACGAGGAGTGGAGATTGAACATGGTCCCGCGAGACCCGCAAGCTATCTCGTACACATGCACCGCCCCTCATCTTCCGTCGATGCGCGCATACGACATTCTCAGCTCACGCGAGAGATTTGTCTTGTCATCTCCCGTTCCTCGACCGTCTTGCCGTATGGTACAATATGGTACAGTCGTTGCTTACTGGCCTTTTCTTGTCGTTGCTGGCCATCTTACTCGTTGATCTTGGCCAGGATCCTGCGGCACGGCGTCAGTCAACCTTGCTCTCTTCTTCCATGCCCGTCGGGCTGTCTGTCCACTTACTCGCTGTCACGGAACAGCTGATACTCCTCATCGCCAGCCTTGACAGGTGAACCGCCATACTATTGCTCCCACGTTAGCACGCATGGCGTCCACGACAAAGCGACTCCCCGAGGCCCGTCTTACTTGGGGAATCAGAACACGGTCGCCGGCGGCAACACCCATGGGGAGACGGTTTCCCTTCTTGTCCATGGCGCCAGGCCCAACGGCCACGACCTTTGCCTCGTTGAGCTTCTCCACGCTCGCTTCGGGCAGGAAGATGCCGCTGGCCGTCTTGGTGTCGGCCTTGAGGCGCTGAACCAGTACCCGGTCCAGCAGGGGAGCGAGGCTTCGGATGGAGCGGATCGAAGTGGCCTGATGTTGTCCATTCAAGTTAGTCAAAGGGTCAATTGTCGAGTGATGCCATCGTCACGGATTTGCCGCGAACCCCGAGGCTTGGATGGCCTGATCATTGTCGTAGGCACACGTACCATTGTGATGTATGATGAAACACCGAGACAATAACAGTCGAGACGGTAGAGGAGGCTGGACGGGCGAGGATGTAGACGAGTTTATCACTGGCAGCAAGAGTGGTCGCTGGTGGAGCTTGTCTTCCAACAGCTTCCAGAAAGTCAGCAATTTTTTCCCTCCCGGAGGCTAGCTGGCCTCGGGATCTCGGCGCCTGATTTTCCCGGTCCCCGTCCTCTCCACTCTCCACCCACGAAGTATGCAGACGCATTACCTACTTGGCCTCACTTTTAAAGAAAAATCATATTTTCTTTCCCTTCTCCATCTCGTCATGCGTGTATGTGTTAGTGGGCTTATAGGAGGCTACGTGTCGCATCCCCGTGTCCCGACCTTCTCATCTAAACCTCGTTGCTCCCTCGCAGTGCCCGATCTCACAAAGCCACGAACTCCTTCTATTCATGTCCGTAGTGCCTCAATCCCGAACCCGCTTGTCTATCTAAACTCTTCAAATCTGATCATCACGCCTTGATCAACGATCCCTTGTCTTCATGCCGCTTGGTCCCCGCTCACCCTACCCGGCCCGTTCTATTTTTCCCCCAACGCCCATAATGTTATGAAATGGGAACAATTCAAAAAAAAACACAGGTTGCGCATCCATTCGGGTCGTTAGGCCTTCTGTGGCGCTTGCTGCGAGGCCGGCGGCTCGAGCACGTGTGTGTGGTCTTCGGCTGAAATCACCTCGCCATTGTCAAACTGCTGGCAGATGACCGTGTCCGCCACCCATGGCTCCTGCAGTATCTCATCCATGCCTGCGCGGGTGTTCGGGTCGAGGTCGAGCATCCGGTGTGTGATGCGCCGGCTCTCCCGTGGTAGCAGGCGCAGGATTCGCCAGGGACCACGAATCGCCTCTTTTCTATCCGCCCCAGTGTTTGCTGTCTGCTGTGCCTGGCCGTCGCCATGATTCGATGCCACCTCGGTGCCCTCTCGCTTGTGCTGGCTGGAACGACGATGCGAATGGTAATGGCTCTTTTCCTTGCCCACGTCATCAGCCCCTGGATCTCGGGACAAGCTGGCGGCCGAGTGGTCGGGCGACCTGAGTAGCCCGTTCGGGTCGTGGCCGGGGGACGGGTCGGCGGCAAAGAGCTTGTACGAGTTGTCCGTCATCCGCGGAATCTTCCACGGGAAGCGGCGGAGAGTCATGCAGCAGAAGATGATGGCGAGCGACCAAACGTCGGCAGCCGCCGCGTCGTACTCCTTGGCATCGTACACTTCCGGGGCCAGGTACGGGTCCGATCCGACGATGCCTGGGAAATAAGAAGAGTGAGCAAGGGTGAACTTGGCGCAGCGCAGAGAGCATCAGGGGTGGAGACGAACCTTTTGCGGGGACAGTGTCATTCTCAAACGGATACTTGAAGACATGAGCGCTGCCAAAGTCGATAATCTTCATGATGCCCCTGTCGCTCACGACGACGTTGTCGAGCTTGAGGTCGCGGTGTGCAAGCCCCACGCTGTGCAGATAGGTGACGCCGTTCAAAATCTGGAGGAAGCTGCATCGTATCTCCTCTCGCGACATGCTGCCCGTCATGACAATAGCGAACAGATCATAGGGCGCATACTCCATAACTTCGAACCAGCGGCCCTTTTCCTGTAAAATATCCAGCGTCTCGATAATGTTGCCGTGATGGAGCGTCGAGCCGACGCAAAACTCGGCCGTCACCTTCTTGTTGTACTCCTTTTCCGACTCGTACGTGTGCCTGGCCCTGAACTCCTTGACGGCGAAGACGGTCCCATCGTTCTTGCGCCTCATCAGCCGCACCGAACCGCCGGCCCCCGACCCAAGCACCTTGCCGAGCTTGCCGTACTTGGACGTGAGGCTGTGATCGTCGCTGAAGGGGAGCTGTTGGCTGGAGCGCAGCCCTGGCGGGGTCTTGGAGGCGGCCTTTATGGGTGCCGGGGATGCGTCTCTCTTCTTGTTGCTGCTGCTTGCCGATTTCCGGAAGAAGCGCTTCAGGTCGGCCATGGAGCCGTGCTGCTGACCGCCTCCGGGGCCTCCGTCGCTGACATGCCCGTCACCGCCAGTTTTGGCCCCAAACAAGCCCGAGGCGCGCCTCTCTGCCAGGCTGGACCTGGATCCGCCAGGCGAACCACGCTTCTGCTTGCGCGGGAAGACGAACCGGGGGTCGATGGAATGTCGGTTGGGGTGCTGCTGCTGCGGGGGTCGCCGGCCCTTTGCATAGGGATCGTTTGCGTCGCCACCGGGGGTGATGGGCTTGGAGTAAAAGTGCGAGGCCGAGCTGCGAGAGGGGCTTGAGTCCCTGGACGAGGGCGTGGAGCCGGGACCGATACTAAACAGGCCTCTCCTGTGCGCCTTGTGGTTGTCGGCGGACGAAGCCCTTCGCAAGATGTGGTTCGAGGACGCCGGCCGATGTGCGTTGAGAGGCCTGCGCTCTGCAACGACGGGCAACCTGTCGTGCGACGAGGTCGGTTGCGGGGTGATGCCGGGGGGCTCGTGGGTGATGATGCCTCTGTCCCCGGAGCCCTTGCCGCCGTGGTGCCTCTCCCCCGTCGCCGAAGGCTCCGAGCCGGCAGGGGTCAGGGGAGGGGAAGCGAGGGCGGAGAGTCGCGGGCTGCCGTGCGGCGACGGGCGATCAGAGTTGGGAGTCGGGTGTCTCGTGCATTCGGACGACGCATCTTCTCGCGAGGGAACCTGGACGACGAGGAGGCTCGAGTCAGCAAGCCCTGCCCATATAAAATTTTGTGGGCGGGATTGAGGGACGACGTACCCTCGACGGCGGTAAGGAAAAGGCCTCGAATTGATAAGTGTTGATGCGCCGTTCCTGCAGCGGGCTTCCGTGCAGCGTTTTGGTCAAGGCCCTGAGCTGGTCAGGCGACACTTTGTGAGAGCCATGGTTTAAGGCACCGGGCTGGGCCATGGTGGCCGAAGGGAAGATTTCCTCGACGGCCGAGGAGAAGCGAACCGCGGGAACATCGAGTCGAGGCCTGCCCTCGTCGCCGGTGGGAGATTGCGGTGCTGCTAAACGCGAAAGCCACGAGTCAGACAGGGGGGCCCGGGAATATTTTTGGGAGTGGGAGGGGTGCACAGAGAGTGACGGGCCCGGAAGCGCCGGGGGGCAGACAGGATTGGATGGGGATCGACATACCGGCGGCGTGTGGAATCTGGCGAAGCTGCTCGTCCTCGGTGGGCGACGGAGTAGCCATGGAGAAGAAAGCAAGGGATGCTCTCTGCTATGGCACGGCGAGGAGGAAGCGAATGCGCGCGACCGATGGCGGGCGGGGGAGGAAGGGGGGGAAACAGGAAAGGAAAAGAGTATGTTGAAAGAAAGACGAGGCAAGATGCTGCCCTAGGTGAAGCCGATGTGTGTCTCTGCCTGTTTGCTGCAGCACACCCGACTTGTCAAAGTGTGGGGGTACCTAGCAGAGAATAAGGGGGTTCCTCGGCGGCCGCCCTTGGAGGGGGGGAGGGGAGAAGCGGGAAAGGGGGATGAGGAGGAAGAGACGATGGGGAGGAGGAGAGGCTTTCCAGGAGGGAGGTGGAGACGATGCTTGGATGCATGCTGGGAAACACGATGTGAGGTGGGGCGGCGGCGGCGGCGGCGGCGGCGATTCTGGCGGTGCACGGCGGGCATGGAAGCGTTAGAATCCATCTACCCATCCATCATTGTCCGAACAAACTAACTCGTACTACGAATACTACACCGAACTACGGATACGAAAATGGATTATCCGTGCGTCTGGGCGGCTGCTCACATGCTGTAGATCTAGCACCTACAGCAGGCAAGGCACCTGGGCCGACGCCCGAGTTCCAGTGACCCACCGCCCTGGGCCGGCGCCTCAACAGACCCGCCTTGTCGGTAAACCTCGCCGAGCTGCCAACTGTCCCTCTCTCTCGCCACATTGGTTATCGATGACCTCGTATGTACATACATACATACGTTCAAAGCAAAGTAGTACTTAGGTAGTATACTACCGGGTATTCGTACAGCCATCCAACACCCGCCTGAGGAATGGCGCCCCCTCCTCTTCTTGCCCCCCCTTGTTACTACTGGTGGTTGATTGATGATTGCTCATGGCTCGCTTCCGAGTCCGGACGCAGCGGCAGCCTTGTCTCGAGTTGGCTAGCCCTGCCCCCGTACGAAGCACGCAAGGTCTGTTTGCTGTGAGAGCTGCTTGCTGCTCGTTCAGAGGGATAAGGGGGGTTTCCTTTTTCTCAATTGTTCACTCATTGGGTGGCCAGAGAATACTAGTCAGGCAGCTTGTCCGTCCATAACATGCTCAAATGTCTCTCCGACTCTCTCCAATTGCCTACAACAGGGCCCAAGTTTGCTGCTTGATGTCCGATGCGCACGGCAGCCGCCGATTCCGGCCGACCGCCTCCAAGGCCGATCCGGTGGCTTTTGACCCACAGAGTCAGAGTACGGAGTACTTCGTACATTCACTCGTCGGCCTCGGACGTGCCCGTGTCCAGTAGCACTTTGTACTTCGTACCAGGGCAAGGATAACCTGACAAATGCTAGATGGCATCGCAGGGACTTGCGCTCTCTCAGCAGCTTCAGACTCACCTCGAGCCAGCCAGCTTCGCCGCCGCTGTTGCTCCGCGACAGAGCAAGCGGGATCCCCGACCCGTCAATCTTGTTTCTAGCCGGCCGCCGCGGCAACCTCTCGAGAGCCCTTGGTAGGCGAGTCAGTCGATAATTGACCGCCGGGAATGCGCATAAACTCTATATGCTCTGCCCGAGGAGCAATTCACACTCACACACGGAATACATACACATGTACTTCGTACAGCATACACATAGCATGTGATTCTCGCAGGAACAATGGCCAACACTGTTGAGCCAGTCACCCTGATTCCTAACCAAAAGTGGAGGCACCTCCGTTAGGTGATGACTGGTGCTGTGGTCTAAACTTTGGCCCCTTGACTCACTCGGCGGCATGACGGCTGTCCGGCTCCCTTGCCGATGGCAAACCGCTCAGCCCGGCTATTCGTAAGCCTCCGTCATGCCCTTCTTTCGCAGCATAACCAGACGTCTTTGGCACCTCCGCTCCAAATAGACCCCGTTGGAGAGCCGGCGTAGATTTCAAACCGAAACCCTCTTATTTTCAAAGTGGCATCCTACTTCGTCTCCTCGCCTCTGTTTATATATGTACATGGCCAGTAGCCGTTGAAGATGGTACACGTGCTTGGACACCTCGGACAAGGTGCCGTGCGTCTCGCCTCAGGCCTTAACGTCGACGCCAATCGACTTGCACTGGTATATGACGGATTTGCAGATGCCCTCGAGGGATAGGCCCGAGAGCCGCAGCTCCGAATGCTTGATCTTGGCAACATGGTAAATGTGCTTGAGACTCAAGGTGCCGACTGTCTCGGTGCCGGGATTCGCCGCCCCCTTTCGGCGACCCTTCTTGGACACGGGTGCGTCAACGGCGTTGAGCAGCAGCCACGACGTCTGCGGCGTCCGTATGTCGAAATGAAAGGACCGGTCGGGGCGGACAGTCACCCGGCACGGCATCGGCGTTCCTGGCGTAAACTTCGCGGTCCGGGCATTGAATTCCTGCACCGATCAAGGCGCACGTCAGCATCGGCTCCCGGGAGAAGGCTCATGGGGGGGTTCGTGCCTTGCAAAAGTCCATGGACTTGACGCCTTTGCTGCCCAGCGCAGGACCGATGGGCGGGCTCGGGCTCGCTTGTCCGGCTCCCACGATGAGCTTGACGATTTGGTCGACGTTGGCACCGACGCCCTTGGCCTTGGACATGCTGGCGGTGGTGCAGGCACAAAAGGCGGAACAGAATAGGCGTCTTGTAGCTGTTGCTCGACGTTGCTGCAAGAGGCTAAAGATTTTACTGGCGGTTTTGTCGACCGGCCCCACGTCGGGGGTGAGTGTATCCTCCCGCCAGGACCCGCTTTTACTTTTCCGCAGCCGTAAATTTTCTAGAGGCCGATAAAGCATCGCAACGCTGCCATCACCCAATATTTTCGACGTCATTTGAAAAACTCCGTGTTGCCGCTCCCGCATCGCGTGACTGCATCGTCGCACAGTCTATCGATTCGGATTTCCAACCACGTTGCGACCCTCCCTGACGGCCCCAGGACAGCGCGGAGACTCGACGATGCCGTCAACGCACGCGCAAGACAAGCCCTGGGACACAGACGACTTGGACAAGTGGAAGACTGACACTTTCACCTCCAATGATAACCTAGGCGGAACACTCACCGAGGAGTCGTCCTTTGCGACGCTATTCCCCAAGTACCGCGAAGTCTACCTCAAGGAGGCGTGGCCGCTCGTTACAAAGGCCCTCGAAAAGCATGGTATCGCCTGCACCCTCGACTTGGTCGAAGGCAGCATGACGGTCAAGACAACGCGCAAGACGTTTGATCCGGCCGCCCTCTTGAACGCCCGCGACCTCATCAAGCTGCTCGCCCGAAGCGTGCCCGCCCCGCAGGCCGTCAAGATCCTCGACGACGGCGTGGCGTGCGACGTTGTCAAGATCCGCAACCTGGTCGGCAGCAAGGACCGCTTCGTCAAGCGCCGGCAACGCATCCTCGGCCCCAACGGCTCCACGCTCAAGGCCCTCGAGCTCCTGACGGAGACGTACATTCTCGTGCACGGAAACACGGTGTCGGCCATGGGCCCGTACAGGGGACTCAAGGAGGTGCGGAGGGTCGTCGAGGACTGCATGGCCAACGTGCATCCCATCTACCACATCAAGGAGCTCATGATCAAGCGCGAGCTGGCCAAGGATCCGGAGCTGGCCAACGAGAACTGGGACCGCTTCCTGCCAAACTTCAAGAGAAAGACGCTGAGCAAGCGTCGGGTGCCCCACAGGGTCAGCGACAAGGCCAAGAAGGTCTACACGCCCTTCCCGCCCGCGCCTGAAAAGAGCAAGGTCGACATGCAGATTGAGAGCGGCGAGTACTTCCTCGGCAAGCAGGCCAAGGAGCGGGCGGTGCAGCAGGAGCGCAAGGAGAAGCAAAAGGGGCGCAAGGAGGAAAAGGCCCGGGAGCGCGAGGCCGAGTTTGTCCCGCCGGAAGAGGGGGGGAGGACCAAGAAGAGGCGCATAATGTCGGAGTAGGTCTCTGGCCTGCCGGGTTTCTTCTCGGGCTTCTCGACTCGAGTCCGAGACACACAAAAAAAAAGGTAGCTCCAGACAACAGAGCTTGCATGATTGGCATTGGGGGAATGGCGTCTTGATATCCCGGGTGTGCTCCTACCTCGAGCAATAAATTCAGTGTTAACATTTGAGAGTACAAAACAATTTAGGATCGTTGGCAGGTATGCATAGTTGTTGGCTCTAAAAGTATGCTCGGCTCTCCTCGAGAAGCCTGACTGACCCCCCCCCTATCTCCCCCTCCTGGCCCCGAGCCCGTCACAGCTTGGACGACGCCTCGTCGTCGTCAATCTCAATGACCAGCTTGCCAAACTGCCTGCCGGCCTCCATGTCGGCGAACAGGGAGTCGATGGCGTCGAGGTCGCCGAGCCCCCTGGCGGTCCTGCTGACGACGGGTTTCAGCTCGTGCTCGCGGACAAAGGCAACCATGTCCCCAAACTCCTTGCGAGAGCCCATGGTGGTGCCCTTGAGCTCGACATTGGCCAGCACGGCCTGCATGACCCAGTCCATGCGCGGCGAGGCCGTCATGCCGTACTGCGCAATGACGCCGCCCGGCCGCAGCAGCTTGACCGTCTTGGCGACGACGTGGGCGCCGGCCCCGTCGACGACGGCGTCGAGAAACGGCCGCTCCGCCGGGAGCATGGCCCGGAGCTGGCTGTCCCAGGCGTCGTCGGTGTAGAGGACGCCGCCGACGGCGCCGAGCTGGCGGGCGCGCTCGAGCTTGGCCGCGTCGCCCGAGGTGACGTAGGCGCGGCAGGCCCGGGCGGCGGCGAACTGGAGGGCCTGCAGAGCGACGCCGCCGCCGATGCCGGTGATGAGCACGTTGTGCCCGGCGCCGCAGCCGGCCTTTGTGACGAGGGCGCGCCAGGCCGTCAGGCCCACGAGCGGCAGGGCGGCGGCCTCGACGGCGGACAGGTGGGGCGGGGCGAGCTCGACCTCGTCCTCGTGCACGGCAACGTAGTCCTGCGCGGTGCCCACCTCGGTCAGCTTGCTGGCGCCGGTGACGGTAAACACGGCGCCGGGCTCCGGGCCCGCCGGGTCGGCGGCCCAGCCGCGCATCGGGGTCAGGACGACGCGCTGATGGAGCAGCCGGCGGGTGCCGTTGCCGACCGAGGCGCCGAGCTGCTCGACCACGCCGCAGCCGTCGGCCAGCAGCGGGTGGTCAAAGGAAATGGCCGGGTACTGGTGGTGGCGGATGAAGAGGTCGCGGTGGTTCAGGGCGGCGGCCTCGAGCCGGACCAGCACCTCGTGCGGGCCCGGCTCGGGCTTCGGGACATGTTTGATCTGAAGCCTGCCCGGTTCCGTGTTCAGCGTCTTTGTTTCCCTCTTCTTATATTCACATGGACTGGGTGGGTGTGGCTTTGGAGGGCTGGCTCACGGGTAGTAGACGTCGCCGGGCTTGCCCTGGACTTTCTTGAGGGTGAGGACACGCGGCATGACGGACCGGACTGAGCGGGAGAAGTAGTCTGTCTACGTCAATGGTCGAAACGGTCGTCTTTTTTTTTGATGCTGGCTGACCAGAGGCAGTTCGCCGTTTCAGCGCCGCGATCGGAGGGGTTGGTCAAACCTAAGCCGCGGCTCCCCGGCCCCGCTCCGCTGTTGATGCCACAGTAGAAACCCCTTCAAGCCCCGAGCCGGCAGATGCCGATAGTACCTAGGTAGGTAGCAGTACTTCGTACGAAGTACTCGTATTCGTACGAATACGTCGTGTACTAGTACTACAAAAACTTGTCAGATCACTCTGATATTGCGTGCAGCATGATCGGTTTCAGCCGGTGTCCCTATTGGGAAAGGCGTCACGTCACGGCCTTCTTCTACTTCCTCATTGGGCTAGAGCCGCAGAACCTCCATTCTGACATAATTCCATCTGGGTCCCCGAGGACCGAAGACTCCCCCGAAGGAAGAAGGCGAGACAACGCGCGAGAGTGCATGGCAGCCTCAACCACCACCGCTGGCGAGGCCAATGACAGCCGCCATTGATTCAATAAACTCGACAAGAAAAGCAAGGCCAAAACAGCCGTCGCCTGCCTCGCCGTCCAACCCCACGCTCCCCACCCCCGAGATCCTCCCCACGCCTCCTTCGCCCAGCCCGCCCGCTCTCCCGCCCATGGTCGCCGAACACACACACAACCAGAGCGTCCGTCTCTCGGGCACGCAGCATCCGACCATGCGCTATACACGAGCTAGCCTTGTCGCCCCCCCCCCCCCCATTCCTTAGGTCGCCGAGCCTGCCCGGGGGCGGCGACCAACGGGATCCAAAAGTGCCATAATAACAGGAATCGCAATCGCCTTTCTGCCAAAGCATTGCGCGCAATCGGCGTCTACTGCCCTGCGGGCCCTCTCCCTTCCATTGCCCTTCCCTGTTGCTTCTAGTTTTCCTCCAGGTGCGGGCCCACGACGCCGCGCGCTGAAGCCCGAAACCGAGTCGGACATGACATTGAGAAGCTAATAAGCCCGACGTGTTGATGTGCCCACGTATGTTTATAATGCATTGGGGCCGCTCATGACGGCTGCTCCTCTCACAGGCACTGAGATACTGCGTTTCCACCCCGGCCCCCCCGTACTGTCTTGTCCCATCTCGTGTGATAGACATCATCAGGCGGTATAGGGTAGGCCGGACGCCGCAATGATGGCCTTGGTAGCCTCGGGCATCGTCTTTGGCGCCGCCATGACGGCCGCCGGCTTCCACGATCCCTCGCTCGTCGTCGGACAGATGAAGGTTGAGAACTGGCACATGGTCCAGACCTTTATGGCCGCAACAGCCAGCAGCGCGTAAATAGCCCCTCCTCCTCTTGACCCTTTTCTGGCTGTTTCGTCACTTACACCGCGGCCGTTGAATACAGACTCATCTACGCCGTCGCCGAACGGTTGGGCCACATCAAACTCCCGCCCAAGAGCTCTTCCCCTCTGGGCCTCTTCGCCGCGTACGACGGCAACATCATCGGCGGCGCGCTCCTCGGTGCCGGCGTCGCCCTCTCCGGGTCCTGTCCCGGCTCGCTGTACGCACAGCTCGGCGCCGGCGTCCGCTCGGCCTTCTACACCCTCGGCGGAGCCGTCGTGGGCGGCATCGTCTGGGCCGGCTTCCTCGGCGACGTGGTGCAGCGCCGGCGCCGGCGGGCCAACGTCAGCCCCGAGCCCCACGCCGTGCACGAGCACCTCGGTCTCTCGCGACCCACGGCCCTGCTCCTCTTCCAGGCATTCTGCTTGGCCTCGGTGGCCCTCACGGCCCGCTACGCCCCGCCAAGCGCAGACGTCAAGCTCACCGGCGCCGTCGCCGGCCTGCTCATCGGCCTCGCGCAGCTCGTGTCCGTCGTGACGCGCCGCGCCATGCTCGGTGCCTCGGGCTCGTTCCAAGAGGCCGGCCGCGTCTTGTTGGAAGTTGCTGGGGCATCGCGGGTCGGCGCAAAACTCGGCCGATACCAGAACCTGATCTTCGCATCGGGCGTCACGGCCGGCGCATGGGGGATCTTGAAGGCGGTCCCGTCGCTGGCCAGCGACCCCGTCACGGAGTTGCCGCCGTTGTTGGCCACGGCGGGCGGCGTATTGATGGCGATTGGGGCGACCATGGCGGGGGGTTGCACTTCTGGACACGGCATCAGCGGCATGTCGTTGCTTTCCACGTCGAGCTTCATCACCATTGCGAGCATGTTCGCGGCGGGAGCGGTGGTTGCACCCCTTGTATATTAGAGCACTTGTCAGGGCTGCGAGTCACTCGTGCAACTCGTAGCGTCGGCCGAGTTAGCCGCCCACTTGCCGGCCGTGATCGGATGGTTGCTTGGCGGGGTTGCGGCTGAAGCACATGGGAGCACCTTTATTTCCAACGTCTCAGGCGAGCATCTTTGTCAAAACGAATCTCACATGGACGGTGGTGCTGTTGTCGAGCTTCTCCGCAGTTGGCAGCAGCCATTGACAGTGATGCTACCGCAAGCTCAGACGGTCTGCAAGGGTAGAGAAGAGACACGCTGGTGTTGAACTCATGGACTAGTCTTTTCCGTACTTCGTATTCGTACACATGCCATAACTACATGGCGGGCCAGCCGGGAATATCGTCAGCCAGGAATCTCGTCATTGGCCGGTCAGCTCCTTGACCAGTGCCACGACTTGCTTCTTATCCACGTCCTTGCCGGCCAGGGCACCGGATATGCGCTTCATGGCATCGCCCACGAGAGCCTTGGCAGCCGTTCCAGCGCTCTGAGACGCCGCAATGGCATCCTGTACCAGGGCCTTGAGCTCAGCCTCGCCCAGCGACTCGACGCCGCTGCTCGCCAGGTAGTCTCCCATGATGCGAATCTGCTGGTCCTCCTTTTCGACGAGATCATTCCTTCCAGCAGCCTTTGCCTCGGCGGCCGCTTCCTCGGCGGCTTTCTGGATCTTGCGCATCAGGGCCACGAGCTGCACGTCCGTCTTGATGGGCGTGGCCGTCTTGGAGGCGTTGAGGTTGGCGGACATGATGGCGCGCAGTACGGCGAGGCGGGGGGCGTCCTTTGATCGCATAGCCGACTTGAGGTCGCCCTTGAGCTTCTCGAATAGTGGAGGAGGCGCGTCTTGCGAGGCCGTCGAGTACAAGTGCGGAGCTCCGAGGGCATATCGCCAAGTTGCCTCTCTCGGGACGAGGCGAGCTGGCAGCGGCGAGCGCAAGCCCGCGATGAGGGAGTGGCGAAGGGATTGCGCCATGCGGTCGACTACGCGCGGAAGCGCAAAGGGGAGCTGAAGGTGGCGAGGGAGAGAAGACGAACCGGTCGACGAAAAAGAGAAGCAAGCGGCGTGAAGCAAAATGCGTGCACAGTGCGAAGTCTATAATTATTTCGGCCATGGCATTGACAGACCCGTCGCCCCATATTAAAGGGCCTGATCCACAACGCCTCGACTGAGTCGAGGCGGACGCACGAAGAGACATGGCCTATATATTTTTTGCGGGCCGGGTCCTCTTATACCGTCGCATACCCTTGTTGGCGAATTTCTCCTTACCGCTTTCGCGCCCCGCGTGTTTTTTGCATTCGTCATTTAGCGGCAGCAGCAGCAGCGGCGGCAGCAGCAGCAGCAGTAGCGGCGGCAGCAGCAGCAGCGGCAGTAGCAGCAGCAGCGGCGGCAGCAGGCGTGTTTCTTGCACTCGTCATTTAGCGGCAGCAGCAGCGGCGGCAGCAGCGCGAAGACGTATGTAAAAAGTGCACGTACTGCATTCGCTGGCCGCCTCGACTCATTCGAGGCGGCGTCGCCGCCTCGACTTAGTCGAGGCGGCCAGCGGCAGAAAAATGCGTTTTGCTTAGCGACTTTCCCTAATGTAGGCATTTACGCGACTATGCACGACCCTTGCTAGCTCGGTACATTAAGAGTAGGGGTAGATATGCAAATATGGAAGGAGGAGCTATAATTCTTTCATTTACACTAAAAACATATGCTAATCGGGGTTCTAATACCCTTCTATTATATGTGCATGTCCGCCTCGACTGAGTCGAGGCGTTGTGGATCAGGCCCTAAAAGTTTAAAAGTTACCTGTTGTCCGTGAGTACTTCGTATGTACCTGCCGTGGATCACCTGCCGTGGATCTCGCAGCGACGCATCGCTTCTTCCCGGCTGAAGCTTGCATGCGCTCTCGCAAAGATACCCAGATGAGCGCCTATATTAATCTATGCAATGGGGCAGAAAGCGTCATCCTCTTGCATCCGCGACAACCTCCGACTTGTGTCAGGCATATTGTCTATCGTACGAGGACTCTTTGCCTGCAACCAGGCCCAGCGGCGGGCATATCTCGCTCCCGCAGCTCCCCGTACTTTTGACAGCTCGAGGGGAGTCGAGTCTCGGGCTGTTTCGAGGCCTAAGCTTGCAGGATGCCAAGCAATCAGTTCTCGCCTGCCATCATTGCCGCCGTCGTCACATCGTCCGACGCCGGCAGCGACCAACGTCCGTTTCAACTGCCCTGCCATGAAACAGGCGCGGGCCGGACCGGAGCTGTGATTAAGGTCGAATCCTCCCGGGTACGAATACAAGTGCGAGCTCTGACCGTTTGGTGGACTGCCCCCTGTTGAGGGTCCATGGATGTCGTCCATGGTGACGAGCGAGCGAGCTTCCTCTGGCCGCAATGCAACAACGGCGCGTTAATCGTAAACGCGCCGCGTCCCAGCAAGAGTTGGTTCCACAGGCAACAGAAAGAGTGTGCTCTTTCTCGTGCGTCTGGCCCGTAAATACGTCCGAGCCGGGGGAGGGGCTTCGCGACCTGGCGAGCCACCACCAACAACACCCTTTCTCTGTAACGACATGGGTTGAAATGGGCTTGCTGGCTGCCGTAGCCGGGGGGGGGGAGGGGGGGACACGAGCGAGCAGAGGGTCCCTAGTCGGCGACTAGTATGTAAGAAAGTGGCCGAGGTAAGACACGGGAAATGTCGTGTTGCTGGTGTCTCCCCGAGGTGGTTCTCCTCGTCTTGCCGTATATAAACAGCTGTCGCAGCCCCCTTTCCGATGCGGCTGAGGGTGACTTGTCTTCTGCACTGCAAACAGTCTCTCGTCGTCGTCGTCGGCCTCCGCTATTGTCGCCGCTCGATGCCCAACCGCCCAATCACCCCCCTCTTTCGTGAAGGATTGACGCGTCTGTGAGGACCTTTTGCTGCCTCGCTGCTGTCTGCACTCCACGCGCTGGCTGCCGCACCTGCCAAACCGCCGGGGACCTACACTTGGTGCGAGAGTGGGAGTGAGATAGGGCGGGCGCTGAGCCTCGGTCGGTTGGTTGATGAGGAGGCGTCAAGCTAAAAAAAAAAGTGTCACCTTGGGCAAGACAAGGCATCCATGTGCACACGGCACGACTTACTCGTAAGGCAGGTGCCACACGCCCAGTTGCTGCCGCTCCATCTATTTCTGTCACGTTCTTTTTTCCAAGCCTGCAATCGCCTTTCTCCTCTCTTACACATCTCGTCTCCAACGACGCCTCGTCTCTTACGACACCAAAGCCCCAAACGAACCACACCAAGACCAGTCATTCGATCGCGTCCGCCTTCCTGGACTCCCATGGTCGAGGAACAGACGGCACCTCGGCACCTCCAGGGCCTGTCGCTCGCCCGACGAGACGCGCTGCTGCCCTGAGACGCACCTGCAACGCACCCAACGGCCGTCGTCACCTTGTTGCCCCCGCTCCGGACGCCTTCGATGGCGTGCTATCGCTGAGGCTTGCGGCCGATACAAACGTAGCTTCCATCGACGTCAGCATATCCGAGCCTCGATCCCCTGGATCCGCTACTCACAGAGGAAAATATGCCTGCCAGCAGCCTGAGCGTTAGCACAGTGGTCGACTGCATAGCCCGTAACGATGACGAGAAACCTGCTGGACAACAGCCAACACGGCGACGACGACAACGATGACGGCTATACCGGGTCACGTCTGCTTCGCACCTTGAACGAAGGATTGCTGGCTTCTCTCCTTGCCTGCTCAACGAGACTGTCAAAGTCTTCAATCGACATGCTGGTGCCACACCTTTAGCTGTCTGCCCACCCCATCTGCCGGGACCGCCATGTCTTACCCTCGCAGCCGGGTGAAGGGGTATAGCGCCAACGAACGAAGCAGATGAGCCACGTTTTCGCTGTTGATTGCTCCGATATTGCGTTCCCGCGTCTCTGCGCTCCCCTCCGGTCAGTCTCGTCTTGCTCTGGGCGTTGGCTCTCCCGGGGCACAGTACCGCTCGGCCAGGCGCACATGGGCAATGTCAGCAGCCTCGACTCGACCTCGGTGAAACCGGCGCTTCTCATCCAGCCAGGAAGCTGCAGAGCCGCTCTGGGGTCTTTGTGTGGGTGCAGAGTATTGAGATATTGGCTCGACCACCGGGACAGCGCATGGTCTAGCAGGCTCGGGTCCCCGTCAGCATGTTTTCAGCCGTCTCGCCACGCGCTTGAGCCATCGTGGGCCACTCGCCTCGTTCCAGTGTTCCGTTGTCCGACTGGGCGTTGAAGTATATCTCAACCATCTGGCACCAGCCTCCTGGCCGAAGCACGCGCAAAATGTCTTGCACATAGCTCCTCCATCGGTTCGCGTGTATGCCGCCCGCCATCATCTGGCTGTGTACGACATCGAATTGGTCCGGCGAGAAGGTGAACCTGCGACTTTACGCTCAGCACGTCGCTCACGTTCCGTCTTCGATGGTGCTCCTGACCGTCCATTGAGGTCGTCGATTTGTATTTCGAGGTTGTGCGGCGGATCCTCTGGGATCATGTGCGGGCTGACATCGATACCCAAAACCTGGTTCATTATCGTCAGCTCCAAGCATTGATTGCAAGGGTTGTCCCAATACGCAGCCATGTTCCACGTCGACGGGTCTCTGAATCCAGGGGTTGCTGGCCGGCAAGGCGCGTCGAGAGGCGAATTCCTCTCCCAGGGGCTCTGAGGGTTCCAACCGGCGTCTTGGACTCGGAAACGGCCGGGACCTGTGTTGACGGTTCCCTGCTCGCGCGGCAAATGGCCCATGGAGGCTGGGCGGTTATATCACGGCGGCGTCGGCACAGGCAGTCGGAATCGAAATTGCAAACGCACCTCGCAGTCGGGAAACCGTCTCGCGACGTCGACGGCCCAGTCTCCAGCTCCGCAACCGCAGTCCAGTACTCGACTGGGCGAACCCACCGGCGGGAATATCAGTCGGTCGTCGAAGACTCTGCAGAGTACAGAGTGCATCAACTCCAGTCGCGAAATCTCCTCCTGCCCTAGGTTGTTAGGGGCTGAGGAGCGAGCTTCCACAAGTGCTTCCACCCGGGGCGTGGGCGACGGCTCACCTCGTCGATGGGTGCAAAGTATGTGCCGCTTGTCAGGGCATACCTTTGGTATGTTCGACCCAAGAGGTCGACCGTCTCCGCGTAGGACTCGTCGAGGGGGACTGTTCCGTCTCTTCAGGGGCCGTCAGTCCTGGCACCCACGCGCGGTCCAAGGGGGCGTTTCTGACTCTGTATCCATCATCGGTTGCTAAAAAAGCACATCAGATAGCCTCCTGCTCGACAGTCAACTACAACAAAAGGCAATGGGCTAGTGTCGGTCGAAAAGGACGCCGGTGCGGTTTGGTAATGGCCGTGTCGAAGCCGCTCTGGTCCTATTCAAAGGCTAGGCAGTCTGCGGTACCTGGAGTGCGGCCCCAGTCCACCCATATAGGAGCCCCTCCTACTCCCAGTCTCCCGGGACGGCTCAACAAGCCTGCTATCGGGGCGGGACCAAGCCTGGGCCAGGGGATGCGCGAGTCAACGGTTCTCCTGCGATGACTGGCAAGGTGCGACTATTCATCAAGTGGTGCAGGCCGAGATGAGGGCTTGCTTTGCGTCGGACAGCTCGCGACGCTGTTTCCATGGGCCTTCTTTGCTGGACGCTTACCGAGGGTGCTGCTCTCCTACAAGGCAACTTGCTTGTACCACGTCAATCGCGAGCCAACCTCCGAGCCAAGGGGCAGTGTCTCGAGAAAACAAGAGAGACAAGCCGGACGGCTGAATAGAATGGACGACCAATGACGCACGGAAAAGCCTCGCCCAAGACGGCGATGGGTGAAAGGACAATGGAAGGGGCACGGGCCGTTGCAGCGGATGCCTTCAGCCCTGGCCACTGGGACCAGTCTTTGGGACCAGTCTTGAGCTCCAAACCTCTCGACTTGGCTGCCTAGAGCTCTCGGAGATTGCATCCACGACTCTGCCCTGAAGGCGTACATTATTGGCGTGTCATGCCGGCGCCAGCATTCGGCATGGAGCTTTGCCTGCCAGCGCTCAGTCCAGCCCGCTGCGTGGCCACTACATGTCGTTCGTTCTTGTCCATGACGGTCCATCAGATCAGGGGACGGGGCAGCGTCCTGGTCAGCACCTAGGGAACATCTGATGGCAGAGTCCAGCCACATCGGGGCATCATGTTGCTGCGCGACCTTGTTTTTGCAATCATGACGCCACCAGGAAGCCTCACCAAGAGTGAAAAAGACTTTCGGCAAAGGACGATGCCCTAAAGCAACGCACGTCAAAATACCTGGGGGCTACACGCGGTGGGGATCCAGCGTAAACAAGAATGCACGGGCCTGTTTTAGGCAGGAAGGCGTGCGGCGCGTGACGGCTCGCGTTTGCATGGTCAGAAGCCTGTCAAGTGGCACGGCGTCATGCAATATCACCATTGGCACCGGGATTCTAGTCCTGCCAGGGGGAGGGGATGGGACGTGACGCGATAAGAAGATATCCGCGGCAAGCTTTCGATACCGGGGACATGGACCCGGAACGAAGAATCGAGGGACGGGCCATGAGGAGAAGCGGGGGCAACATGACGCTTCAAGACCAAGGACAGACTGCATAGCACGGCTCGAAGCCGTGTGATGGCCTGGGAAAGGATACATGGCATCCGTGGCCCATCTGCAACGCAACACGGCTGGACCTTGGACCTTGGGTGGCCTGAGTTTTGCAGAGCTTTATCCTCCCGCCCCTCCTGAGTGTATTCCCATCCCGACTGGGGCCAGGCAATGGGCGTGTGCAGGTCAAAAAAGGGCCACTGCATCCAAGCAGCCACGAAAACGATCCACAGTTTGAAGACAGGCCAAGGGGCTCTGATGGCTCTGATGAGTGGGTAAAAGGATTCGCCACAACACTGCCTTTGGACCACGGGTGGCCTGTTCACCGCCTTGCGACACGACACCACACGACAGCCCATGGCCGGGCTCACGCCTCCTCGAGGGCAAAGCTCTGGCCCAACGGTCGTGGTTGTGGCACCACCTGTGAGGCAGACAGGCACGTTACACTGGGACCGGTACATGGCGTGCGTACATACGAATACATACTTCGTACATGGTGTGCATACTCCGTACATGGTGTACGGTATCCGCTCGAGGGTTGCACGCCGTCTGCCAGGGCGACATGAAAAGATTTTATAGGCCGCCCGGCTTCGCTTGCCCAGCAGCCCGCAGGGCCGCAGGGGTTGGCTGACAAGGCAACGGCGCGGCCGGGCGAGCCCTTGCCAGGCCACCAGCACGACGAAGCGGGCGTCGACGGGCCTGGAATGTTGCGGGTCATGGGCAATGTTATGGAAGTCCGGGTGGGCTACGACAAGCCGAGCCGCAAACCCCTACAATTCCGGGTGCTGCAATCTCTTTGATTTTCGCCAATGGCCGAAGGCGCAAGTCTGGGGGCGCATGTGCGCCGATATGACATGATGGAAGCGGCCGTTCATCGGTGCTTGTGGACAGAGGAGGCCTGCGCCCGTTGCGCCGGCGATGCAGGAACTGGTGGGCATGGAAGACGCCGAGACCAGCCGTGGGCCCCCCATGGCTAGTCGTGCCCACTGTCGTGGCGCACACTCGGCGGGCCAGCGAGTGCGGCCTGGCGAGAAGAAGGCGAGAAGAAGGCGTGCAGAAGCTGCCGTCCCAGACGAGCAGCCTTGTCCAATGTTGCTTGAAGTCAAGTCGAGACATGCAATGACGAAAAGGGGGGTTCCCTTGCTGATGATTGAAGGTTGGCGACCTTCCAATTCGTACAGGGGTCAACCTTGCACCGCCCCTTTTTTTGCCGACCCAAGCTCTCGGGATACCCGCGCGCGTGTGGGGGAGGCGAGCCCACGACCGGCTGCCCGGGACCTGGGCGCTCTGGTGCGGAAGCCGAGACTGGAATGTAGGTGACGACGAGGCCGGTCCAGGAACCATGGCCAGCATGCACATGTATGTGCATACATATGTGCAGCGCGCAACATGCGTCGCGGGAGACTCGGGAGTCGTGGCTCTTGGGAGGAGGGACATGTTGGGACATGACTGAGACGAGACGCCGCTTGCATTGCACCATGCGTGTCGTCCATCAGTTGCCTACTTCAGTATGCAAAATGGACATGCTCCTTCACGCGAGCCCTTTATTGCATACGCCGTCCCTTGTACCCGCCGTCTTCCTCTTCCACTTCACCAGACACAAGTCTACCTACCTGTACATACTCTTTATGCCCAAATCCGTCCCTTTCCATCGCCGTATCCCATCAATCAAAAAACAGTTGACCAGAAAAAGAGCTCAAGCAGAGAAAATCCCCGAGTACGGCAAGGCCATGTGCATCGGCGTTGGCCTTACCAAGGGGAACCCCAATCACAAAGCCAACGTGATGCGCGTCACATCAGTGCTCCTCACGCCACGAGACTTGGCGGGCGTCTGCGAGCTGCGACGCGGCGGAAACGGGCGCCCCCCCTCTCTCCCTCCTCACCCTTCGCGCTACTATTCCCGTGGAGCGACGTCGTCGACGTGGCGAGCACCACAACCTCGGCGGCGTCGATACGTGTCAGCTGGACATGACGGCCCCTCGCATCGCGTTGCTCGATGGTATGCTAGACACGGGAGAGTTCCAAGACAAGGAAAGAGATGGTTGGCCGTTTGTCGGGCTCGTAAGCGAGGAGCCCGTTGCGCAAGAGGGGGCACGTTTGAACGACGACCAAGAGGACTGAGATGGATGGGCTGGACCCGTCCACCGTTAGCACCAGGTAAAGACGGGATTCCTGCTCTTGACGGCCTCGAGGCGCTCCACAATGACCTTGCGCTGGTTGCCCATCTGGCCCTCGGCGGCGGCATAGCCGAGGTCCCCGTCCAGGTCGTCGGTGTCGTGCGCGTCGTGCCCCTCGCCCCCGTAGAGCTGGTGCGCCATGCTGGTGCGGTTCCGGCGCGCGGCCGCCGTCGCGAACGAGTACCGCCGCTGCCGCTGGGGGCCGTGCCGCGCAGGCTCGTAGACGTTGAGGCTCCGCGTGGGGCCCTGGTAACTGCCCGCGCTCTTGAGCTCGGGCGGCGCCGGGTTGCCCTGCTTGTCGGCGGCATCGGCGCCGTTGAGCGACGTCTCGTTTGGCGACGACTGTGCGCCCTCGTCGCCAGGGCCAGACAGCTCGAACCGTCCCGAGCGAGGCATGTCGACGGGGGCGCTCGCGAACCCGAGTAGATCCTCGACGGGCATGTGGTCGGCCGCCGCCGAGCTCGCTATGTCGGCCTCGTCCATCGACTGACGCACGCGAGCCGTGCGGCGAATCTCGGACGACGTTGCTCGCATCGGCACTGCCACGGGCACGTCGACGAGGTCGTCCCAGACGCACACCCGGGCGCGGCGTGTCAGCTCCAGGGGCCCGTGGTCCGACGACTTGAGAGCCTCGACGACGTTCCACGCTTGGCCCTTCATAACGGCGATTTGCTTGGCAAACATGCGCTCCTGAAAGTCGTCGTCGACCTGGAAGACCCTCTTGAGGGCCATCTGCGTCTGACTCCACCAGGCGGTCGAGGTGAGTAGCGGCAGGAAATGATCTCGCGTCTTCTTCGAAAATGGGCGGCCAATCAGATCCACGGGCAAGAAAAGCCAGCCAAAGGGAAAGCTACAGAAACGTTAGCGACGGCTTCGTCCTGCTTCTTGCGAATCCTTGTTCCCCTTTCTTCTCGTCGCATGTGTGCTGAGGACTTGCTGATGACTGAAACGGGGAGAACTCACCTTCGCCAAGCATCGGGGTGCTTCCACGGCCACGACAGGGAGTTGTCGATGGCGCCAAGAGACATCTTGGGCTCGTTTCCGGCCGATCGCTGGCTCGATGCGTCCATGGGCTTCTGGGCTTTGTAGGGGTACGAGGCCCTGGTGGCCGAGGGTGGCATCTGAGAAGCGTCGACTGGTCGGGCCCCGTTGGCTTCTGTCGGAGGCTCCATGTTGACATGTATGGGTTCAGACACCAGAGACACCTTGCCTGCCTCCCAGTCCACCTTGACCATCCAATTGTCGAGTCCGCGGTCAGTGTTCCTCATGATGTAATCTAGAATGACCAGTTTCTCGAGCTCCTCGCGAAACGACTGTTTGAGCGGTTCCGTCCACACGAACCGAGGGGGGCTCGATGGCCCATCCCTCGGAGTCTGGCTCTCGTCGTCACTAGAGTCCGGGTCGTTGGGCGAGCCAGAGGTAGATGGCCGACAGCTCTCCGTCCATCGCTTCCTCTTGTTCCTATGCGTGTCGTTGGCTCGAAACCCCGAGAGGTATTGATCCGGCCAGGGATGCTCTCGCAGAAAGACGTTTGCGTCCTTGAAGCCTTTGAGAAAGACCTGGAAGCTGCCTGGCTTGGCTGGAAATGGCTTCTTCTTTCGGTAGAACCGCCGGCGATCCCAGAACGGATAGTGAAAAGACTTGGACGAGAGCCACACAACGTCTGTGTATGGAACGAGATGGGTCCGGAGTTGGCAGTCGAGGACGTATGCAGCTGCTTCGCTGACGTAGGACAGATTCGGGATCAGACTAAGGAGTCGGGGTAAGCACTCTTTGCGAAGCACATTGGGGACAATTCGCAGACAACTGACCAAGCTCGTCCGAAGCAGCACGGAAACAGATTCCTGTGAATCCACTTGTTCCACTTGGGGTTCCCGGCGGCATACGGCTCCTCATCCTTGGGCTTGAAGACGCCCACAATCTTGCCATCGGGGTTTCGGGCAAAGTAGCTGCCCGAGCTGCCCTGTGATATCATGCTCGGGTGTATCTCCTGGCGGATGGCGGCGCGAACGCTATCAACGACGGCGTCGAATTCGGCCTTGGTGACGGTGCCAGGCAGCGCCTCGGCCATGGCCTCGGCCGTGATGGGGCGCACGCCGTCTGGAGGTTGGAAGACGGAGTGGTGGATCTCCAAGCGGTCCTCCTCTCCCAGCTGGCTCTTGGCCCTGCCGCGCTTGAAGCGAGAGGCGATCTCATCCGCCCAGCGTTCGAGTCTAGCATTGATGGCCTTGAGATCGACGCCAGGGTTGCTCCCGCCGCGGTGTCGAAACTTTGGCCTCGAGGAATTGAACCTCGGACTCGACACGCCCGAGCGGTGGTAAGGCTGAGAGGTGGGCGCAGGGCGGGGCGCGGAGGCGGGCTGGAGGGAGGCAAAGGAATCGGCGAGGAAGCCATCGTCAGAGTCGTCGCTGACCTGGTCGGCCTGGGTGAGGCGTTCGTAGCCCGTCGTGGCGGGCCGTTCGCGAGGCATGGCTGCGATGGAGGAAGAGGCGACGTCACGGCAGGCGAGCCATTAACCCCGTCCGCGGTACGATCGGTTGGGAGGAGGCAGACTTGGCGGGGCCGGTATAAGTAGCACGAGCAGCACGAGCACTATCAGGACAAGGAAAAAGTAAGAGAAAGGCTTGGTTGGGGTGGCGTAGTTGACAGCCAATAGGGAAAAGATGGCGCCGGTGCAACGGGTCGGATCTCCGGCAGACAGGGAAGAGAGTTTATAACTAGGCGCGCTCAAGGCAGAGAGACGCTGGCGACACAATGTTCTCGGCGCCGACTCGATGAAGGGTATTCGTACGAATACTCGTAGGTACTATTCGTAATTAGGAATTGAGACAAGGGTGACGAAACAGGATTCGGGACGGGCTTGAATGGCCGATGATGACAGGTGCCAGGTTCCAGATGAGGTTTAGGTAAGCAGAGCTACAACAGCGGGGCTCCAGAAGGCTCCAGAGAGACGACCGACCGACGATCCTCTCCCATCTCGAACCAAAAGGCCCAAGAGGCTGACGACTTTGACGGCGTCGAGCTGCTACCAGCCCGGGGCTGTGTCTGCCAAAATGACTTGCTCGCGTCAGCACGATGCATCGTTAGGCTCCTCGCCGACACCTAAAGGGGGGGCCCAGGCAGCAACTTGTGCAGGCGGACTCTGGCGCCGGACTCTGGCGGTGGCCTCTGGCTCGTATTTAACAAAAGGAAAGGCGCAAATGATTTTGGCTGTCTCGACATGGTCGACGATATAGCAAACGAATTCACCGCACCTACAAATATGGTGGCTCTACGAAACCTCGTCTTCCTTGCTCTCGCAGCTCTGCTTCCCGCATCGCTCGGTCTGGCCACGCAGAGTCACGGCCGCCGCTGTCGTTGCCGGGCCCAGGAACCATGCTGGCCCTCTCACCATGAATGGCAGGCCCTCAACTCGTCGGTTGACGGCACCCTAGTCTCGGTCCGCCCAGCAGCAAACGCATGCCACGACCCGGCATTTGACGCCGCCGCCTGCAATGCCTCATCCGTCAAGTCAACCAACTCTCTGTGGCGTGCTTCCCAGCCTGGTGCCGTGCAATGGACCAACTGGGAGGCATGGCCGGAGCGCAACGAGAGCTGCTTCTTTGACAGTCCCAAAAGCACTCCCTGCCTCCAGGGCCGCGTATCGCTCTTCTCTACCATGGTGGAAAAGGCCGAGCACATCCAGGCCGCAGTGCGCTTCGCCGCCACTCACGACCTGCGTCTTGTCATCAAGAACTCGGGCCACTGCTTCCTGGGCCGCTCAACCGCGCCCGAATCGCTACAGATCTCGACCAACAAGATGAAGAGTATGACCTTTACGGACCGCTTTCTGCCCGTCGGTGGGCCCCGGGGCGGGCCGCACCACGGCTCTGCCGTTACCATCGGCGCAGGGGTCAACCTCAAAGAGCTGTATACTGCCGCAGCAGGGCGCAACCTGACTCTTGTCGCTGGCATGGCGCACACGGTCGGAGCGGCAGGCGGCTACATTCAGGGCGGAGGTCACAGCCCGCTTGGGAACTGGAAAGGCATGGGCTCGGACAATGCTCTTGAATTTACCCTTGTCAACGCCAAGGTATGAATGCCGTTGCCCGTCAGCTCCTACAAGACTAACAAGTGCAGGGTGACGTGGTGGTTGCCAACGACCATCAGAACCAGGACCTGTTTTGGGCGCTGCGAGGCGGCGGCGGCGGCACCTTTGGCGTCGTAGTGAGCGTCTCTGTGCGGACGTTTCCCAGTGTGCCGGCCGTCTTTGTCGAATTTGGCTTTGCGGTGCCCAAGGGACGCTCGTCGACGTACTGGGAGCTCATCAAGGAGTTGCATCTTCATCTGCCGGCTGTTTCTGATGCTGGTGGCTGCGGGTACTACTTTATGCTGCCGAAACCCCAGCTGCAGAACGGCACTGAGGTGCTGCTGCTTTCCGGCGGCTTCGCCTTTCTCAACGAAACGCGGACGGACAAGGTGCGCCAGGTCACCGATCCGCTGGCGGCCGACTTGCGTCGACATGGCCTGCCCGGGTCCGTGTACAACGTGGAGGTGTTGCCGCAAGTGTCGGATTGGATGAAGACGGCGCTCAAGGGCGATGCGGACACGACGGGCGGCATTGTCTTGCTCGGCTCTCGGATGGTGTCGCGCGAGTTCATGGCCCGACCCGACGGCCCGGGGCGTCTGCGGGACGCACTGAAATCGATTGCCGAGACCATGGACGTCGGCTTCACCGGGCACGTCGTCGCCGGCGGAGCCGTGGCCCGCAGCACCGTCGACTCGGCCCTGAACCCGGCGTGGAGAAGGACGCTGACGCACATTGCCTTCAGCGCCGACTGGAACAGCTCCACGCCGGCGGCCGAGCAAAGAAGGATCCAGGATACCATGACCAACGTGGCCGTCGAGAAGCTGAAAGCCCTTGAGCCGGACATGGGAGCCTACCTCAACGAGGCGAATCCGTACGAAAGGGACTTTCAGCGGGCCTTTTGGGGCGCCAACTACGAGCGTCTATACGCCATTAAGAAGACGCAGGATCCCACGGGCCTCTTCATTGCGCGCAAGGGCGTGGGCAGCGAGGACTGGGACGACGCCGGCCTCTGTAGGGTTGGTCATGGGGACGGGCCATGAGTGGACGTCGACTCGAGTGAATCGTGTATTTTCCCTCGCATCATTTTCCAGTGCCTCACCAATACTAGCCGTGTTTGCCTCGTCGTGTTTGTTTTCCCGCCTATACGAACGATGACCATCCGGGGCTTCCGAGACGGACCCTCCCTCGGCCCCGATGACCGAAATGAGGCAGCCTCCCCGGGGCGTTTCCCTGCTGGGGGACAAGGATGACGGTCCGGATTTGACGTGAGTCACGCACGGCCAGAGCTCCCCTGCTCGCACAAAGTGATTGACGCTCCTTGTCTTGATCGACGGCATAAGAACGAGTCGTCACCATGTCCATGTCGCCATCCGCCGTCTCATCCAACGAGACCATGGACTCCGTCGTCGACGAGGCCCGCAACGCCTACCAGTCGCAACGGCTGCAGTACATCATCAGATTGACGAGGCCGACGAGCACATCAAGGCCTTTATCCCCAAGGTCGAGAGCGACCCCGTCATCCAGGCGCTGTCGTCGCCGGACCTGATGCGGCCCAAGGGCAAAAAGGACTTGGACCGGTACGCCGAGCAGCAGGCCAAGGCCTTCCTGGGCGTCGCCATCTGTCTCTTGCCTGCCGAGGAGGCCAAGCATGCCGCGAGCGAGGGCGAGTCTGGCACCAAGGGGCCGACAATCATCGGCACGATGTGCCTCGGGTGGGGCGGCATCGCGCCGGCCATGGCCCACCACCGGACCGCCGCCATCGGCATCACGCTCGGGAGCGACTATTGGAACAAGAGGTACGGGCGCGAGGCCATCAACTGGGTGCTCGACTGGGGCTTCAAGCACGGCGGCCTACACACCATCAACCTGGCCACCTACTCGTACAATGAGCACGCGGCTCATCTGTACCAGGACATGGGGTTCCGGCTCGAGGGCAGGAAGAAGGAGGTGGCATGGTTCAACAGGAAGTGGTACGACGAGCTGTGGTATGGCATGACGGAGCACGAGTGGGAGAAGTTGAGGGGTTACAGCTGACGTACCGGCAACGCACACACGTCACCATGACGCTCGTTACCAGAGAATGGCACGTCATGAGGCTGCAAGGAGAGTAAGCAACGTTGGGCAAGGAGTTGAAACATGACAAATGGCGGGTTCAACGATCGAAGCTTACTGGAGGCGAGATGGTAGGCAGTGTTGAGCTTAAGTCAAGGTTGGTTTACCAACCTGCCAGTGTCTCGAGGAGGAGGCACTTGCTGTGATTCTCGGAACGGCTTAGGAGGGCGTTGTGTTTCGGAGTCGACGGCAGGGTCGAGCATTCATCGAAACCGAGCTACGGAGTACTAAACAAATGAACCCCGGTGAAGCAAGATCAGCACCCGACCAGGGACTGACTAGCAGGTGGGAAGGAGGGTTTGCTCGACCCAAGGTTACCAGCACATGGACAAGTCAAAGTATGCCGGGGGGAGGGTTGACGCCGCGAGTGGCAGTGGGGGCTAGACTGTGTTGGAGGTGCAGTATCCGTGGCGTTTGACTCGTCGGCCAGGCGAGACGGCAGAATGAATGGCTCGAGGCAACGAGCAAACCAGGACAGACGAGACGCTGGGTAATGCCGGAAAACGCTTGGGCGCGCCGATGGAGTCGCACACACGCTGCTTTTTCGTCAGGCCACGGGCGCAGCGACGGGCTGCAGGTGGCGCGTCCAAGCGCAACACGGTGGACGGAGCGGCAACGGGTCGTGGTCTGCCGAGTTGTCGATGTCGACGGAGAAGATGAGGAGACAGGAGACATGAAAGTAGGTACGAGTTACCTAGGTAGGTACTTTGTGGCCTTTAACCGAGTCACCCACCGACGGGAAATCACCTGATGCAAGCAACTCTTCCTCTCGACTTTCCGCTGCCATCAACCAACGTGGGCAAAGTCTGGATCCCGTCGGGCATCGAGGAGCATCGGGATTCATCGAGGTGACTCGCAGCCCGCCCCACCCATCCCATCCCATCCGCCTACAACGTCGAGGTTGGTCCCGCGAGAATGGATGGCCAGACAGCGACGGTTCCGTGGCCACCCTCCCTCCCTGCCGCGTTTGCTGGTGCCCTGCTGCCGGAGGACAAACGAATGACACGACGCACAGAGAGGTTGTCTGCCGTGCTCGCTCCCCGGCATCATGGCAGGCCAACGGGCGACGAGAAGAGGGGGACACGAACACGTCCACGTGCGTGTGCGTCCGCATGTTGAGGGCAATTGTCCACAGACGAGAGACGGAGTCGAAGCCTCTCTGGTCGATTCGTCTTCCATGTTCGGCGCCAAGCCCCAACGTGGTTGTTGCGGCGCATCCGCAGGCAAATATGTATGTACATACATATATGCCGGTAGTAGGTAGCCCCATCGAAGCAAACTGAGGAGCATCGACATCTCGGCATCTGATGAAACACGCACGAATCGTTTGCGCGCCCGCGGCCGAGTACAGTGTATCTGCACTCGAGGCGAGTCATGGCGATCAAGGCGATCCAATGACGGTGACGAGGGCTCCATGCCAGCAGCTGCCATTCTCGGTACCACCCGGCCACCTTTGACGCTACGGATACATGCCAACACCCACAAGTCTTCCTATTCGTAGGTGACTCGTACATACTAAGGTAGGAACCTGGTCCTCGTCGCCAACTCGTAAACATATTTTAGTACCTATTCGTACGAATACACATGTGCGGAAGGCGCCGCCTATCTGGCCATTAACGATCCGGCAGAAATGGCTGCTCCAGTCAACAGTCAACACCAACTGGCCACCCCCACCACACGCTGCCGCTACTCAGGTGACGGGACCCCGCATCTGGCTTTTGGCGTGTGTCCGTTGGTTCGTGCGAGGCGCAGCGGAGAGCTTAACGCAAATTATCCGTCTTGATTCTCTCTCTGACTGGCAGTACTAGTAGTAAAACTGGTGGTAAAACAACTGGTGCGGCCTCCTCGAGTACAACCATAAACAGCCCCGGCAACTTCCAAACAGCCACATGTGTATGTACGAATACGGCGTACGGATATGTATCCGTATGTATGTACAATGTATACGCACCTACCTACCTGAGCCTCTGGCATGTGGATGTGCACACCACAACGACAAATTACGTATGTAGGCACAAGTTAGGTATGTAGGCAGGTGTTGGTGGTATTGGTTTATTATATTTACTTTGGCCTCCCCCTCCTCCTTCCTCACTTTTGACCTGTCTCGTTCTCATCGTTGCTTGCTAAGCTACAAATATATATCAGAGTCATTGACCTCTGCGACAGAATACCCCAAACCTGCATATCCGTACATACATCTGCACATTGGTTCAACCGTGGATATTGCGACTTGGAGCTGCTTTAGCTGCCTGGCCACATCATCATTTACCTTTCCGACCACCGTTTCCCTTGGCTTGACGTTGATCGAGTCGAAATGGCCGCCCGAGCAGCAAACGCGGGCAGTGCTCTCCAAGAGCCCGTTCTCGTTGTGACCCCCCCAGCGGCAGACCACGACGTTGGCCGCGGACGAAAACGCTCTCGCAGCACCAACAGAGGCGACATCAGATCCCTCCGCACCGAAGAGTCCAGCACATTGCGAGGCCGGTCCCGGCGTCGTGCCACCTCGCCCTTCGATCTCGTCTCCCGTGCCTCTTCTCCCACGGGCCAGATCCTACGCTGCAATCAGTTGCGCCACGCACGCCGCGAGCATTGCCCCTCGCGAGTAGCCTCTCCGTCCGATCAGAGTGCTCCCTTTCGTTCACGGCCGAGGACCCAGAACCGTGCTCGCAGCCGCAGCCGGGGCTTGCGGGTCGAGCGGGATCTCTGCCGCTCTGCCGACCTCTTGTCCAGCCTGAGGAACGAGGTGCGGCTGCGGCCAGACATTAATTCGGTCGATGATGCCAAAAAGTGACATTGAATGGACCTGCATCACCGCAGCTCGCACGACGAGGAATGGGAAGACTAAGCTAAAAGAGCGGCGATTTGAGCGGCTACGAGAGCGTCATGATGCCGGTGCAAAAAAGATACTGGAAGGACCGTGCTGGAAATGGAAAACAGGCCCGAGGGTTACTTGATTCAATTTATACCACTTCTTTCTAAAAAGGGACGGCGCAGATTGGACTCGCGCTCAGAGGTCGGCAGGATTCCAGTACATTTTAACCGTGGTTTGAAGCTGATGTGGACGGCGAGTGGTCACATCTTGTACAATACACCACCTATGATGCAGGCAGAACCGGGAATGAAATTGTGCGATGGAGCATTGAAGAATTTGACGCTGTAGACGCGGTCCGAGACGGTAGTGTGTGATGTCATCACCATACTTACTTCGTAGTAGGTACTAGCTCCAACTCCAACGCAGCGGCCGGTGCTAGTACTAGTACTACCACGCAAGGTACAGTAGCGGTGCCCCACCTCGGCACTTGCCGCTGAAGCTACCTACCTACCTACCAGCTACTTTACTTGGTAGTAGTAGGTCCCCAGAGTACCTCGACAAGCTGTCCTCCCTCTCGTGCCATGGAATGTTTCCATGAGTTTGTTAGAGTATTATAAAGTAGGAAAAGGTCAGCTTGACTGTTACGAATAGCAGGCGATGATCAGAGCAGTTGGGGAGGGGGTTCAGCTTCTAGATCCCTATATCAGGATCTGGCCAGCGGCTATGACCCGGTTATCTAACCCAGATGGGATAACTTGATTTTTCTCCATCAAAGCATCATCTTTCAAAAAATGAGCTCGCTCCCGCATTAACCTGCCACTCGCCACTCGAATCGGCTCCCGGCACCCACTCAGGTCCTCCCTCTCCTTACCATTGTCATGACGCTTTCGCCGCTGCTGAAAGAGTGCCTCGACAGCTCGTCGAAGCGATAGATAGCCTTCGCTCCCTTCTCTTCCCCCCAGGACCGCCCGCCCTCGGGGTCTGGACGCCCTTGGTCTCTCTCTCGCCGGAAACCCTCTTGGGCGCAATTACCGCTCTCCGCGGTCCAGATGCTGGAAAGAACGGCGGCCAGCCTGGAATCATGCAGTCTCCAGCGCCTCCTCTCCCGCTCCGGCCGCTCGCCCAGGCAGCGCTGCCGGCAGCTTCACACGGGCTTCTGGCAACATGGCGCGTCGGCCTTTGAGATCGCCAGTCTCTGGCCTTTGCCCATTCGGCCCGCCGTCGACCCTCCATCGGCTGCCGATCCACCTTCTCGGCCTTTGCAGTCGGGCCTCGTCGCTTCGGCCTTCCTCCTCGACTTCCTCTATCCGAGCGGTACGCGCGCGCTCCTCTGCCGACTCAACCCGATGCTTTGGCGCCCGCGCGATGGTGGTAGCTCGGGCCCTACCGCCCGCAAACGCTGTTTCACCTCTTCCAGAGTCGCCGCCGAGCCTTATACCCCAAAACCACTACGAGACGACGTGGGAACAGCTGGGGAACAAGGCGAGGGGGAAGGGAGCACGGTGCAAGCCGATGTCTCGACGGATTCTTCAGCTCTCGCCGACTTGCTATCGCGGCCGGACGAGGGGCGTCATCTCGATGTATGGGATCTGTACCGCAGCTTGGACGCGTCTCAGCAAGCGTCGCTCCGCCGGCCCGTTGCCTTATACCTCTCCAGCTCAGACGGCATTGTCGAAGTCGGGAGAGCTTCATCACTATTCCATCAGATACCCATCGAGTCCTGGGACGATGAGACACAGACGGCAGCGGTACTTACCATGATGCGCTCCAATAACGCGGATATTGCCATCAACTGGTTCAAGACTGGCTTGGAAAAACTGGGCTTGACAGGAGGACTCGAGTATGTTGTTGCCAACGCCATCGCCAATCAGCAATGGCCGGCGCTGTTGAACGTCTGGTCAGACTACAGCGCAGTGCACGGCGCAGGGGACACGGCCGCAGCCACAACCGAATCCCGCTTGCTTCACCTGGGCAAAATCCCAGACCTAGGAAAGCTCTATCTCTCTTTCGAGCGGTATATTGAACAGGAGGGAAGCGGTCCTGTGCGGGCCATGAACCTCTACTCCAACTCGAAACGCAATTTACGGACCCTTCGGTGGAAGATGGCGGAAGAGTGCTTGAAGCAGGACTGCGATCCGAAAATAGCCGCCGTCATTATGGATCTCTGGAACGACCAAAAACTATGCGAACAGTATATGCTTTGCATGCTCGATCAACGGGCTCGCGGATTAGAGCCAAGAGGTGGCTTGGCGATTCTGTCAAACCTGTACAAGCGATACCGGACCTCTCACAAGGTCAAACCGCCCGTCTCCCTGCTGCGTGGCATGCTTCAACTGCACTGCCCCGTCAACCTGGCAGGGATGGAGTTAATATACCGCGACTGGCATAGAGCCTGGGGCGACCTGGACCAATGGGCCTACGAAAAGTACCTCCGATTCTATTCTCATACCGGCGATGCGGCGACGGTTCGGTATCTGTGGGCACGATACGTGGCTCGCTATCCGGATGTGCTGAAGGATCCCAGCGCCTTCAGGAGTACCATGACCGTCTACGCTCATACCGGCGATGCCGTGCGGGCGGAGCAGGAACTTCGCGGCATGATGAACAAATACGGAGTCATGCCCGACATTGAGATTTGGAACACCCTGCTCAAGTGCCATTCAAGAACAGGCGACGACGCAAGCGCGCTCCAGTGTCTCGAAGAGATCCGGCGCATCGCGTCTCCGAACTCGTCGACGTACGCTCACCTCATGGCCATGGCGGCCAAGAGGGGCGATTTGCGATCAGTCCTCGGCTACTTTGACCAAGCTCAGTCGGAGAATGTTGTGCTGTCGCCTGCCATGGCCTTGGCGCTGGTGTCGGCCTACTGCCACAACGACCGACTGGTGGCGGCAGAGAAGATTTGCAGAGAGGTCTCGGGGCGCAAGAGTGCCGGCACGGCCGCGTGGAACCAGTTGCTGTTCGCCAATGGCGCGCAGGGCAATCTCGACAAGTTTTATGACCTGCTCCAGGCCATGAAGACGTTTGGGCTGGACTGGGATCACAAGACTTACCAGGCCCTCCTCCAGGCCCTGGTCAAGGTCAACCAGATACACACGGCGTTCCACCTCCTGCGAAGCGCCTACCATGACAACCTCTTCCCGGTCGGCACCGACCACTTTGAAGTCGTCCTTGCCGGCGTCGTCCGCTCTGGGGAGACGGACCTCCTCCCCGGCATCCTGTCGCTCATGCGGCAAGGAAACCTACCCGTGACCTTCAACGCCCAGGTCACGCTCCTCGAGGTGGCGGCCAAGAATGCGCCAACGTCTGAGCGCACGCGAAATATGGCCAGGGAACTGATTGAGCTGCTCCGCTCCCTGATTCCGCCGGCAAACAGTACCCACAGCCACGAGGGCCTCAGACATGGCACCCCCCCGCCTCACGTCGTCGGCGACCGGGTCAAGCTGAAGACGCAAACGCAGGCCATTGACCGCGCCGTCATGGTCCTGATGAAACTGCGTCAGTACCGCATCGCCGAAGAGCTTGTCAGTGTCTACGCCGAATTGTTTCCCGAGTACAAAGGGGGACTGTTCCCTCCAAAGGTGGCCGGCGCTCTCATGTTGGGCTGCTTGCAGGACGACAAGGTGTCAAAGACGATTGCCATGTGGCACCAGACTCTGGAAACTGCCGTGGCTCGCTACAAGCATCCCAGCGACGGCGCCGTCTTCCCGGTGCACTGGTACGAGCTTTGCCGGCCCATGAACGTCGTGACCAAGGCATACAAGCAGGTGGAAGACGGGCCCGGCCTAGTCAAGTGCGTGGAACGAGTGGTGAGCGCCGACTTCAAGCTGACCCGGTCCAACTGGAACCTCATCGTTCGCTGCCTGAGCGAGATGGGACAATGGGAGTCGGCCATGGACTGGTGCGAGAAGATGCTCATGCCGGACTGGCGCGGGTGGAACACCCACGCGGGGAATGGCCGGGAGAGGCGCAGCATGAGAAACTCGCGATTGCTCAAGGCGTCGTCGAACACGGTCTTTACCCTGCAAAAGGAATGGCTCAACATGCGCAAGCTGGCGGCGTGGTCGGGCGAGGTGTCGCAGAAGCTCAAGGTGGTGGAGCAGGACCACCCGCGGCTGTTCCACGGCTTCATCACCAACCACTTCAAGTACCTGCCCGCGGCGTGGGTGGTGCGCGAGTCGACCAGCATGAACCAGGCCATCCGGGAAATGCTCAGGCCCATGTCCTTCAAGGAGCTCCGGGCCATCAGCAAGGCGCTTGTGTACCAGCTGCGCATCGCGCCGACCAAGCGCATGATTCGCTCCGTCATGAGCCCCTTCCACAAGGCCACGGGCATACACCACGAGATGGTGCTCACAAAGGCCTTTACCTACCAGGAGCTCAAGCTGCTCGAGGTGGAGCTGCGCAACCGCATGAGGGACATGGCCCAGCCGGGGCCGCGGCGGGGCGACCCGGCGTACGACCAGGGGCCTGCCTTTGGGCCCAAGCCCGAGGCCGGCGGCCCCCCGACGGGGCCTGCCTTTGGGCCCAAGCCCGACGCCGACGGCTCCCCGACGGAGCCAGTCGTCGAGGACGAGGACGAGGACGAGGACGAGCCTTGAGGTTGAAAAGGGGGGTGAGGGACGCTGTTGGCGTCTTGCAACGGAGCGTGGCTTCAGAGATGGAAACACAAGGCCCCGTTATGCTGACGGCGCCGGCCATGCGTGGCTCCTCATCCATGCGCATCAATGTACATACGAATGAATATACACAGACGGCTGGGCTCCTCCGCCTTGCATTCCACATTCTTCAGAACAAGCACTCTTCAGAACAAAGCGCCAGCGGCCGCGATTCAAGCGACAAGCACCAATCCTGTTCCAGGCGTTGACATGAAAAGATGCGCTTTGTATTTTATTGTGTGTCCGCTATGAGTTTTCGCATTCCCTCCCGCTCCTGCATCAACGCCGACCCTCGGCCCCCTTTCCTATGCCTACCCACCATGAAGATGTAGGGACCCAAACGCCACAACCTTGTCCATACCCAGTCTACGAAGTATGTTGATGAGAAACTGAAACCAAGTACTAGAGGAAAGAATACGAGAAGGCGCTTCATCAAGTAAAGGAGCCCGTGAACCCGAGCGCCCGTCTCCGTGTCGCTGAGGCTGTGCATGGGAAATAATTGAGGCGAGGGAGGGGCGGGCGGGCGAAGATGTATGTATGTACAAGACCCGGACGTCTTTGGAGAGAAGATGTGGACACATTTTACCGCAAGAGAGGCGAAACGACAATGTGGAGAGACGAGACGAATGAAGAAAGACGTCTCAACTTGATGACGCGCCGTCAGTCGTCGTCGCTCACCCCGCGCGGCTTGACGCCAAGCGAGCGAAGCCGCTGTGAGAGCAGGCCCTCGGCCGCCGCGCCACCAGGACTGCCGCCGCCTCCCGCAAAGCCGCCGTAGCCGAGGTCGCCCCTATTCAGCTTCTCGTACTGGGGGGCGCCCCAGGGACCCAGCCCCAGCCCCGCGGCTGCCACGTCCCTGTCCATGGTCGACGGGCGGCTGGCCTGCGACGAGTCCGGGGACCGCACGCCGGCAGCACCCGTGACGCTCATCGAGTCGCTCACGTCGCTGTCGCCGCGGTCGCGCAGCGGCGGAGGGGGCAGGCGAAAGGGCACGGGGTCGACGGGCAGCGTGTTGCCGCCGGCGGCAGTGCCCAGGTGGTACGGCGACGCAGCGCCGAGGCCTTGGGCGGCGTCAAACATCGTGCCCGACGAGGCGCCAAGGGACACGCCGAGGCTCCTCCGGCGTAGAGCCTTGTCCACCGCCAGCGTGGCGCCCGGCCCGCTCGACGCCGAGACAGGCGGGTGCATAACGAGCACCGGCTTGTAGGGCGTGAACCGGGGCTCCGGGCACGTCGTTTCGTTGCGAAGCGTCTCATCGCTCTCGGGGCCTCTATTCGCGAAGACGACGCGAATGCTCCTGTACAGGTAGAACCGGCCCTTGGAGGGGCAGCAGATGTGCAGATGGACCAGATACCGAAGCATGGGCCGGCTCATGCTGTCTTGCTCGCTGAGGTTGGGGACATGGTCAATGATGGGGCCCGCCGAGTAGCAACGCTGCCGGATAAAGGTCTTGGTGCCGGGCTCCATGCCCGTCAGGTCGTACGGTACCAGAAACAGCTTGACGGCCGTCTTGTTCTGATTCTTGATGACGATCTGAACCTGTCCCTGCTCTGGGATCCGGTAGCTGCCCCCCGGGGGAGCCTTTGAAGACCCAGAGCGGCGCTTAGACCGGGTTGCTCTGCGGCGCTCCGCGTCGGAGCCAGTCATTCTATCTGGACCGCTCTCCGCCGGCCGCCGGTCCGGGTGACGGCTCTGGGCTTTTCTTCTCGACCGCTCCTCGTCGTCCGGATTCGGCAAGCCGTTTTCGAGGTCAATCTGCCCAACGTACGGGCTTGGGCCGTCGTCGGAACGAGACCTTCCATGCGATGTGCTGCCGTAGCTGTAGTAGACAGCGGGAAACGGCAGCGTGACGTGAGCAGGACAACGCAAGCTGGATCTGCACTTGCCCTTGCCCAGCACGCCAATCTGGGCGAGAAAATCAAACGGCTTCGAGGGTGTAGTGGACATGCGGCCGCGGAGGATGCTCTCCTCGTACGATCCCACCATGGAGGCGTGCTGGATAGGAGACGCGTCCGAGCTTAGAGACGGCCGCCTCGAGCGCGGCACGGCAAGAGTCTGCGGCGAGGCACCATGCAGCAAAAAGCTTGGGGTCGAGGTCAAAGACCTGCGCGGTTGGTGTGCTTGGCACGGCGACGATCCGTCACGCCACTGCAGATGGGGCCCAGCCGGAGCCATGGAGGGGCGCGACAGAGGCGAAAAACCCGAGGACAAATGAGTAGACGAGGCGAGGACATGACCTCTGGATGTTTGCTGGGCTAGAGATATATCGAGACTACCAGGCGGAATGGAGAAGTCGAGCTCATCGTTGCTCTCTGACTGCACCAGAGGGCTGGTGGTTGGTTGGTAGGCAAAGCTGGACGAGACGGACGACAACAACGTTGACGCGGCCAAAGTAAATGTCGGGGTGCCGTCCGGCGGCAAAGTCCTTCGTCTGTCATGGCGAAATGGGGCAAGGTCGCGGGGAGGAGATGTCGTTATCCACGGGCTCTGCGTGGCTATGCGGTGCTCGACTTCGGACGCAGCGATGTGGCTGCTGGGCTGACTGGTCCGATGCCTGTGATGGTGAGTGAAGTCTCCCGTGTGCAGTGCCGATGGCGGCCGCTCCATGCCCAGTCCTTGGCGCGACTGCTCGTCGACAGGCCTCTGCGCCTGTGGGTTCCTTTCGGGAGCGATCTGGGCCCGAGGTAGGAGTGTGGGCGATCTGGAGGGCGAGCGAGGCTTTCTACCGACGTCGACAGCGTTGCCATGCTGGAGGATAGATTCGAGCTGCAGCCAAGGGTTAGCAAAGCGAAAGACCAAGGGGAAAGCGAGCGACAGGCCGGGCATACGTGTCGATTAGGGATCCAGGTCGGGCTCTCGCCGCGCTTAAGTCTCTCGATGAGCTCAGCCCGGTCCGAGGTGGATGTCTCCTCGTTGGGCTGCCTGGGGCTGTCGGGGACGGGGCCTTCGCACAAGTCGGCAGGGAGACTCTCGCCGGAGAGACTGGTGGGTCTGGGAGAAGACGACGGCTCGATGTCGACGGGGGCGGCGGACTCTGGCCGGTCGTGATCGAGGTCGGCTTGGTAGATGGGCATGCTGGACGACGCTGGCGAGGACGCTCCGTCTTGGAGTGGGCGGAGGAGGCGTCGATCAAGAACGAGCTGGCGACGGGTTCAAACGAAGGCGAGTTCGTCGCTGGCAAGGTGGCTGAATTCAAACATGGGCGAGAGAGGCGAGACGAGAAGAGCTCGGGCCTTGGACGCCGGGCAGGGACAGACGTCGTTTGGCAGGCAATGACGGGCTGGACCTGCCGTCGGACGTGGTTTGGCCCGGACGACGACGACGACGTTGCGCACGGGATGGAACGGGACGGTGATTACATACTTCGTACTGAAGTTACATATTCGTACTCCAGGGCAGTGGGTCTCGACCATGTAAGGCATCGTCATACTTCGTATGGGGGACATTTTTACGGAGTACTTGTGTACATGCACCCCCCGGAGCCATCAGGCACAAGTTATGGCAAAGGATGGCAAGGCGCGCCTGCATCATGGCCTTTTCCTGTCCACGGGGCAGCACCTGAGTAGCCCGCCTCCCTCGCCAGTGCGTGCTGCGCCTCTTTTCCGTCTTTTCCGTCTTTTCCAGCCCAAGTTGTTCCATCAGCTCCAGTTGCATGCATGTACTACCCTAATAACCGACTTTCAGGGCTCGTTTTCGTGAAACATAATCCGTATGGCGGCGGTAAACCTCGCCTGGGGAGAGTTCCATCTTGCCGTCAATAAGCTGGTAGGGGAGTAGCCTCAATGGCCGTGACCCATTATACGCTCTACCTATTCGCATACCCAGGCATTTTATGAAGTTGTGTTGGGATTTCTGCCGTTACCTGGAGTTTAATGCAACTATTCCGGCTAGCGGGCCCGCTGCAACTCACCCCCCCCCCCCCCCCCAGTTAGTGGAGATGATGCCCCGCAAACTTTCCCACGACATCCGACATCTCGACAAACCATGGGCCTCAAGCGCAAACTCGACGGCTCCGAGCCCGAGCCCGAGCCCGAGTCCGCCCAGGCCTCCAACAAGAAGCTTAAGCGCGGCTTCCGCGTTGGTCCCGACAACTTGCCAGACGGTCCTTGGCGACGAAAAGGTTGGTTTGCATGATGCATGCGTCCTCTGTCCGGTCCATCCATCTCACGCCGCATCCTCCGCACGATTAAACCACAAGCAGAGCCAACTCGGGCGCTTACATGACACACCCTGCTAGTAACCAAGATCAAAAAGGACCTGATCCACAAGGCCAAGGTCAAGAAGGCCTACGCAAAGATCAAAGCGCGCGAGCAGCCTGCCTCTGCCGGCGCAGCCTCGTCGACCGTCGCCACACCCGGCCACGACCAGTCACCCCGAAATGACGACGCCGAACTGAACGGGAGTGTCGCGGAGAACGCAATGGCTGAGCAGCCAATGCACCCGACGAGAGAGCTGATGCTCAAGGACGAGGAAAACGCACAGGCCGGGGCAACCCCCGCCGAGACGGACGCCATGGCAAGCGACGGCAATCGCCGCAGGTCAAGGCGTCCCGGTTACTACGACAAGCAGCTGGAAAAGGCAGAGGAGAGGCGGCAGCAGGCCGACCAGCGGGCAGAAGAGCTGCGGCAGCGACACGAGGAGAGGGAGCGCAAGCTGGCCGAGCGGGGGCGCTTCAAAAAGGCCATGGCCAAGACGAGGGGGAGGGACGGCAAGAAGAAGCTCGGGCGCGAGAGCAACCTGCTGCTGGACAAGGTCAAGAAGCTCGTTGCAGAGGGCAAGTAGGCTGGTTTACAACCGCAACAGCAGCCCGGCCACGCAAGTTCCCATGCAGTGGTAGAGATTGCCGGGCTTATAAGTTATTATGCCGAGCTGCGCTGCAGAGACACATGACCCATGTGCCGCTCCTCACAACACGGCTCGCTGAAACACAATGACGGCCAGTGGTACGCGGCATGCCCTATGACTCAATGACAATAAATGCTATGCCACAGGATCCGCTTGCAACATCGGAGAAAACAGGACGGAGAGGGTCGTGCAAAGGGTTTGCGGGGGCGAGGAATGCAAGGCAGACGGACTGCCGGTCACCCAGCGGCTCGGCCGTGAGCCGGGATACTACATGAAGAGGGAACACAGCCAGGGACCGACCCAATGATGATGATGCCATCTCACGAGTAAGACGTGCATTCGCGGCCGCATCGCTTGTCCACGGCCGCATCGCTTGTCCACGGCCGCATCACTTGTCCACGGCGGCGGGCTGCCGGCAAAGTTGAGAGGAGGAGAGCCATGACATTGCATGACATTGCATATTCGCACACTTTGCTTGAAGAGTCAGGGGGGGGGGGGGGTCAGGAGAATAGTTGGTCGGCGACGAGGACAGCAGCGAGGGGGGTTGCCAAAGGTGAAACGACAACCAAGTGGAGCGGGCCGTCGTCTGCTCGCAGCCGCATCCCTTGGCCTGGACAAGATCCAATGGGCTTGCGGTATCCGTACAGTAGGCGCAGGGGGGAAGCCTAGGTTTTGTATTCGATCATCGCCAACCCCCTCAAGGCGCACAGCTCCTCCCATAACCGAAGCCGCTGAGCCGCTCCTCTCGAGGCGCACCGACAAGCTGCATCTCGGATCGTTGGACCGCGGCAGAGCCAGCAGCAAGTGGCCAAGACACGGACGGCGGCAAGCCACGCCCTTTTTTGTGCATCTCCTCTCCCACACTGGCTGCCCCCCGTGTCCCCATCCTTCCAGCTAGTGACGGATATATAGTGTCTTGGGGGGCCACGGCATTGTTGATGCTGTGTCATACTTCGTAGAGACGCCCAGCAGTTTCACACAGTCGTACAAACAAATAAGGTGGGCGGAATGCCCACCCCGGGCTTCCCTTGCGGGCGCGAGTCGTGCGCGGGCACATGCCCCGTGTGACCGACGACAAAGTTGCCTCGGCTGAAGAGTCTTGTTGATGAAGAGGGGCGCTAACTCGGACTGTTGTAGGCATTTTGGACGAAGCAGGTGCGAGCGACTTTACTTCGTACATCAAGCCAGTTGGTGGCTTTCTTGGCAAAAGCAGCAACCAACAACCAATAACAACAAGTGTGTGAATAGCTTCGTACTTTAGTACGCGAGAGGCGCTGCAACGCTACCGAGAGTCCTGACTGGCTCGCTCTGCAGGAGTCCCGCTACCGTGTGGAGAAGCTGACTGCCGTACGGAGTACGAATGAACAACAGGTGGAGCGTTGAACGTTAGCGCCTCCTCCAGGGGGCTGAAGATACTAGACGACAGGGGAGCGGATTGCGCGGGCCCCGTGAGATTGTCTGACCGGAAGGAGTCACGACGGGAGGAGTGCACCGCAAGACGAGATGGACGAGTCTACACAACGGACACGAACCCGGGGTGAGTGCACCCTTATATGCGCGACTGAGTCCGACCGAGTTGAGGAACGAGGTGAGATGACTAAAAGGAATAGACAACGTAGGTCGGGCGGCAGACCAACCATCATGCAGCGACATACTTCGTACAGCCAAAGTGGTGGGTGGAATCCACACTTGGAAGGACGCGAGGAGTCACATGTAGGGCTGACATAATGCCCCGGGTGCATACTTCAATCTTTCGACCGGAAGGGCGACTGTGGCCACAACTTAGACTTGTATACATTCTTTTGAGCGAAGCGAACGAGAGTATCATCTTTTCCCGTGAAACGACCCAAGTTGGTACAACACAGTACGTCGAAAGACGCTCCTACCCTGGACCCGCGGTCCGGCTGTGCTGACGAAGCAGTCACCTGACTGCGCGTGGCGTTGCTCCGGAGACGCGACGACCATAACTTCGCGACATCGAAATCCTGCTATTCGGCAGACCGTCGTAACGACCTTTCCAGGATCGATCGTTCGAGAGAGCCTTGGTTTCATGCAACTATGGAGCAAGTTTTGGACCAGCCTGACTTTAGCCGAGTGGCCCACGATTTAAGGGACGCGGCGGACCATTTTGAGCGATGCGGGAATCTACCCGCTGTTGACGGCGGAGCTCGTCTCATGCAGAGGATGGATGCTATCCTGGAACAGCTCACTCTGTTGAACCGCAAGGTCGACGGATTGGATCGGAGGATGACGGTCGCGTGAGTCGCGTCCCCCCCTCTCACGGTGTTCCCCGGCTAAACCCCTGTCACTCTATGCAGCGAACGGAACGGGGTGGCGCGAATGGAGAACAGTAGTGCGATGCGTCCCGACGCAGGCCTTGCCCCCCTCTTTAGCCTTCAGACGGGTGACGAGATTCCCGGCTGTCCATCTACCATGGAAGAGGCTGGTGCTCTACCTGGTGAGCGGACTCTTCTCTTCTCTTTCTCCTTACTCCGCATGCCTTGAGCTTTCTGTTGATCCTGCGCAGCGCGAGACGTGGACCGCATTTTGCGACAGTTAGGAGCATCTACTGTGGGCTCGGTACAAGATAGAAGACGTCGTCTGTTGTTGGCCTTTGGAGTGGCCATACGTGCGGTGTGATGCATATTTTGCACGATAAGAAATCTCTATTTGCACGATAAATACCCAAATTCTCCACTTTTTCTGCGCGACCCCGCGCGCCCAGGTCCCGCCAGCAAAATTAGGTGTAGGTACATGGCAATTAAGAGAGCCGCGCAAATCGTGCGAAGAACGAAGAACACCACCCCGAGGGCACGCAGCCGGGAGCTATCAGATCTTCGATCTGCGGCCCACCAAATGAGGATGCGAGAGATGTGTGTTGTAGCGGCCGTTAGGGCGCTGCAGCGGCTGTGATGCCGCTGAAAGCAGTATATTGATGATGATGATGATGATCATGCTTCTTATGCCCGAAAAGGTGCTGCCTCGAGACCTTATTTAAGGGGTCTCTTAGCCTAATTTCCCGTCCGTAATCCCGCACGTGATCCTGCATGTGATCCTATATGTGATCCCTTTACCCGCGGATCTAACACACCCCTTTAGCTTCGATCGCAATGCGAGGGAAGCTAGACTAAAGAGCTTAAATAGCTTAAATCCGGGGTCTTTGCTAATAAATCCATCAATCGGGGCGGATTATCGTATTCTTCCGGGTCCTCCTTACGACCGACCATACTTCGTAGTAGTAATTGCAACTCGGCATTTTATGCCTTTTCGCTGCCGTATGCGCCTTTAGCGGCAATAACACGCCTTATTCCTCCTGTATTAGTCGATTGGTCGATCGCTTCGGAAGGTTCGTGTGTGGTTTATTAGAGTGTGCGGGCGGACGAGGGCTTTGTGTGGCCGTGGGCTTATGTGGCCGAGGGCTTGTGTGTGGCCGTGGGCTCGTGTGGCCGAAGGCTTGTGTGTGTGTGGCCGAGGGTCGTGTTCCCGAGGGCTCGTGTGTGTGTGGCCGAGGGTTGTATTCCCGAGGGCTCGTGTGTGTGGCCGAGGCTTGTGTGGCCGAGGCTCGTGGATGAAGTCGAGGCTCGTGTGGCCGAGGCTCGTGGATAAAGTCGAGGCTCGTGTGGCCTGCTTGATGCGGACGAATGCCGTGATGGGTGCGGGCGAGGGAGTTTTCCGACGCCGCGTAAGCTGCTTGCTCGAGTTGTTAATTAAGTGATGCGGACGAAGCCGCGAGAGCTGCTTGCTCGAGTTGTTGATTAAGTGAGTGTTGCTGCTTAAGCGAGTGTTGCTGCTTAAGCGAGTGTTGCTGCTTAAGCGAGTGTTGCTGCTTAAGCGAGTGTTGCTGCTTAAGCGAGTGTTGCTGCTTAAGCGAGTATTGCTGCTTAAGCGAGTGTTATGCTAGGTGCGGACGAGGGAATCTTCCGTCGCCGCGAGAGCTATTTGCTCGAGTAAGTAAGTGTATATAAGGGAGAGGGACTCTACCGCTCGCTGCGACGAGGGACTTTACCGCTCGCCGTAATATGCGTATTGCTTAAATAAGTGTTTGTAACGAGGGTGGTCTTTCGTCTTACTGCGATAAGGGACTCTGCCGCTCGCGGCGACGAGGGACTCTACCGCTCGCTGCGACGAGGGACTCTACCGCTCGCCGTGATATGTGTATTGCTCGAGAGCCGTTTGCTCGAATAAGTGCGACAAGGGACTCTGCCGCTCGCCGTAAGAGCTGCTTGCTCGAGAGCCGTTTGCTCGAGAGCTGCTTGCTCGAATAAGTGCGACGAGGGACTCTACCGCTCGCCGTGAGAGCTGCTTGCTCGAGAGCCATTTGCTCGAATAAGTGCGACGAGGGACTCTACCGCTCGCCGTAAGAGCTGCTTGCTCGAGAGCCGTTTGCTCGAGAGCTGCTTGCTCGAATAAGTGCGACGAGGGACTCTACCGCTCGCTGTGAGAGCTGCTTGCTCGAGAGCCGTTTGCTCGAGAGCTGCTTGCTCGAGAGCTGCTTGCTCGAATGAGTGCGACGAGGGACTCTGCCGCTCGCCGTAAGAGCTGCTTGCTCGAGAGCCGTTTGCTCGAGAGCTGCTTACTCGAAAAATACGAGTATGCCGTAGGGCACAACTATAAGCAAAGCTTTGCTATAGCCGGGGGACCTTTAATTTTTTGCTATAGCTAGGGCACCTTTTTTTTAGCCATAAGCGGGATTCGAACCCTAAGCCTTAACAAAAGCGGGGCATATTATACGGTTTTTTTACCCCGCGCGCGGGCCCTTACGCGTGATTAAATATAAGGCTAAGACGAGGCTACGCGTTATTATTACGAGTTATATACTCTACGTATTTTCGGCTACCGAAACGGAAAGTTATTTAACGCTATAACGAAGGAAGGAATAATACTAAAAAGATAAATAAGTAAAAACTTAAGCTTAAATAGATACTGATTTCTACGGGCTAGATTAATTAACCTAGACACCCGGCTTACTATTATAGTAGACGCTTAAGCGAAAGAAACCCTCGAGTTTTTTCTCTCTAGCTAGCTATACGAATGTAGACTTAGACTAAAGACCGAATAGGTAGTAAGCACTATACTCTAACCTTTCGAAATATAGGACCTTAAGGCAGAGGCTATTACCTATCTACTTCCGGTTCTTAAAGGGTTAGCGCTTTACTAATATACTATTAGTACGATCCTATATTCTCGGGTTATTATAATTGCAATTATAATACCCCTTTATAACCCTATTATAGGCAGGCAGTTATAGCGCGTAATAAAGTAGTATAATAGTAAGCGCGTAATAAAGTAATAAAGTAGTATAACGAAGCAGTATAACTATAATAGCGGCGTAATAAAGTAGTATAATAGTAGGCGCGTAATAAAGCAATAAACGTAGTAACGAACGTAATAGTAGGCATAGAGTAGTAAGCGCGTAATAAAGCAATAAAGCAGTATAATAGCGGCGTAATAAAGTAATAAAGTAGTATAACGAAGTAGTATAACTATAATAGCGGCGTAATAAAGTAGTATAACTATAATAGCGGCGTAATAAAGCAGTATAATAGTAAGCGCGTAATAAAGCAATAAACGTAGTAATAAACGCAATAGTAGGCATAAAGCAGTAAGCGCGCAACGAAGCAATATAACTAATAATAGATATAGTGCGTATAGTTAATTTACTTACTATAGCTATTCTTTAATAACCCTTCTTCCTTATTACCTAATAACCTAACTAGTACGGCGAATAGCGTTAGCCTCCCGCGTTAGTATAGAGATATTACTACCTTAAATAATATTATTAAGATTAAAGCAGGCATTAAATATAATACTACGTAGCGTCTTAGCCTATAAGATAGCTACGTAAGTAAGGCTAGACTAGAAATCGCGATAGGATATATCCGCTATAACCTACTTAAGCGTAGCACCTTATGCCTTATAAATAGTAATAGTATACGCAATCGTTAGGGGGAACTAAGTGCGATAGTAAAAGGCGCCGCCCTTAAAGAAGTCTCGCGTTATCCGAAAGATAGGTATAATAGTCGCTAGCTTTAGGTCGTCGAAGTAAGGCGGACTTATATAGCGATTAAAGCGGACTAGAATAATAAAAGGTAGGTACGCTTAAAGGTCGTCGGTATTAGCATTCTAAGCGAAGTCGTAGATAGTCCTTAGGGTATTATTAACAAGGCTAGGAGGGGTTTAGATATTCGCTATTAATATTACCCTAGCATTAATATAGATAGGCAGATAGTTATATAGGTTGCCGGTAGTAATAGAGTCGGCTTATAACGCGTTAGGTCCGATATTAGTCGCTTAAACCTAGATATATAGTGAGCTAAGGCGTTTTATATAGTCTATATTAAAGTCGCGGACCTATATATTAGTAGAGTAAATACGGACCGCCCTATCGAAGTAAGCTACCTCCCTAAGTAGTAGGTTTGCCTATACGCGGGTATAAAGCAGCTTTTAGTCGTTAATAAAGGGGGCATTAATATATAGGGCCTAAAGAGCTATCCGGAAAGGAGCTTAGTCGTTACCTTACTGCCGTAAGACCTACTATAATACAATAGTCTTATTAAAGGCGTAGTAAGCATTACGTCTATAAATCTTAGGTAGCGCTATAAGAGCCGCCGTAGTAAAGAGCGGCTTTTCTATTATAAGCGGGAGCTAATAGAAGTTACTAAGCATAAAAACGCTACGGCTACTAAAGAACTTATCTTAATGCTCCGGGAAGATCTATCGGAGGCGGGAATCGATATAAGAAAAGGTTCGTAGGCTAATTATTAACTTCTCGTCGGTAATAAGGTAACGTAGGAGGCGTAGCTAGGACTAAAGGTTACTAAGCTCTATAGTGCGTAATAAAGGCACCTCTTTAAGAGTCTTAGAGATAGGCAGGTATAGTAAAGAGTATAGAGTTACGCTATTAATTGCGTTAGCAGTAATACCTATAGGCGCTACTTATACGAAGTAGCTCGGGGAGAGCTGCTTTAACCGGGCATAAAGGGCGTGAATTATAAAAGACTTACCTATACCGCCTTACCTATCTACTTATATAAGAAGGGGCGCTAGGTCTTGCTCGTTAAGGTCGAGGGCTTATTCTAAGTGCTAAGTAAAGAGGTCGAAAACTATGCATTGCTTAACGTTAAGATAAGCAAAGATATTATTAGATATATTATTATCTTACTTATTAGTAAAGGCATGCTATAATTTAACTAGCTTTTAGTAGTCGTTCCCTTATGCCTTTAAGTCGGGATATTTGCTAATATAAGGCTGCTAATTATACTAAAGATCGAGGTCGCGATTTCTAAGTAACTTAATATCTTCCGTATTAAGGCTACGATATAGCAGTAGAGCAGTAAGTTCCTCCTACTCCCTAGCCGTAATATCTTTATCGTTCTAAGGGTCGTCCTTAAATTCGTCTTAAATAAAGGAGGGAAGGTTATTGTAGTAATCGTCGGGATAAGCGTTCCTATAGATAGAGAGGCAATAGTTATATGCCTTAGAGAATGTCTTAAACATAATGCCTTTAACCTCCTTAACCTCTTAGGCATATCGATAAGGATAGTAAAGAGTTAACTTAACCCGGCAAAAGTCTTAGTATTAGTCGTGCCCCCGTTAAGGCTTATAGCGAGGAAAGTAGTTTAAGATACGATCGGCCGCCCGAGGAAAGAGTCGCTAAGGAGTACGCGTAAAGTCGAACTTAGCTAATAATTTAAAGAAGGTTAAATTAGCCTATTCGTCGTCCTATATAAGGTATTTCTAATAGACGTTGCGAGATATACGAACCCCGTCTATACCCTCTATCGCATTAATAATATCCGCCTACTACTAAAGCTTAAGGGGTCGGTAATTAATAGACTAAAAAGCTCTTATGCCTTTTTAAAGCGGTAAGTTTAGCAATAGGTAACTAACTTCTATTATAGACTAATTACGCTCTATAGTAAGCTTATTTATAAACTTAGCAATAAAGCTTATAAGGCCTTATTATATATTAGTCTTAGGTAGGATAGCCCGGGCAATATTACGGTAGCTTTCTAACTATATCTCTCCCTTTAAGTAGTACTTCCTAATATAGTTAATAACGGTATATATAGAGGTATAAGGGGATATATTATAATTCGCTAGCTAGCTAATAGCTAAGGCGGGATTATAGTTATTAAGAAGAGGATCGTTCCGGACGCTATCGAATATAAAGTATTATAGATTAAGATCTTTAGCGACGTAGGCGTCTATATAGCACGCACGTAGGAAATATAAACGGTAGCTCTTCGAATTAAATCGAGATCTATCTAAGAGACGGCGAAAGCGTAGGTAATACGCCTTATTATAGCGGTAATATTATACTCGGTTAATAACCTTAGAGAGGAATTAGAAGTTAAACCTAGGGCGAACTACTACTAGCGGGTTCGCCTCGCCTTACTATATTACTTATTATAGCTCTAGGTTAAAGGCAGAGACGTATTTGCCCTAAAAGTAGGCAAAATCCTCTTAAGTAGAATCGGTAGATATATTAAGCGGCGGGCTTTTATTAACCTAGTAGAGACTATATATATAAGTGCTCCTATAGGCTTACTACTTATACCGAAACTAATAGTCTATAATGTTAAATTTAGACGTTAAGACAAGCTTAAGGAAGGAGGTAAATCGGCTATAGAAGTAGTAGGCGGCAATATATAGATTCTCTCGTAAGTTCCTAAAGGCGATTATAGCCTTGCCTTAAGCGTCGGCCTCGTACTACTTGTAATATAACGGCATATGCCTTTATAGGCTATCCTAATGTAAATCGGCGGCCGAGAACGTTAGGAACACTCTTAGGCAGCTTAGGCTATAAACTATAGCCTTAAGTTAATGTCTTTAGCTACCTTAGTAAGCCCGCGTGCCTCTTAAGCTGCTAGAGAAGCGAATAATAGAATTAAGCAAAGCTTAAGAATCGGGGGTATCTTCGCTAAAAGCGGCGCGTAGCTCCTTAATTTCCACTAAGCGATAGGACTATAACCTCTTAATGTAAAAGGAGCTTTAAGAATTAACTTACTAACGCATAAGCGTATTAAAGCTAATATAACGAAAGCGTAGGTGCCTTGCAAAACGGCCGTCGTAGTACTTTAAGGCGTGTTCGATATACTCGCTATACCGAATTATTCTTTAACGAAGGGCTATATAGTCTCCCTGCCCGGTAGGGTAAAGGGTTAAAAAGGCGAGAGATAGGAGAGGCTATAAGCGATTAAACTCGTTAAGAGGAGTAGATCGTATATCTAGTATCTAGATATACGGCTATTGCTCGCGTAAAGGGACTTATTCGGGTATAACCTAACCCTTAAGCTAAGCCCGTAAACGCTTAAGGTCCGGCTAGGCTACGATAAAGTTTAGGATAGCCGCGGCATCGTAATTATTAATATCGGCAGCCTCGGCGATTTAAGCAGCATTAAGGTTAGGATGCGTAGCGTTAAAGCTAGCGTTTAAACTAGCGTCGCCTACCTTACTAAGTAGCTAGTTACTAACGTTACCGTTAATAGGTAGTTAGCTAATATAGTCCTCGTCGATAATAATATTACGATAGCTAGGGTAATTAAGCTAAAGATGCATAAGCTAGGCACGGATATTAGCTTATTAAACCCGGAATTAACATCGGAACTATTAAATAAGATAGGGCTAGTCTATTAATTCCCGTAGTCGTAAGATAATAATATCTAAGTCGCGCGGTAGAAGCGGAAGCTATATATATATATAGCTAATATCTTATAGGAAGTTAATAATATAGCCCCGATATTTATATTGCTAACTATAATACTAAAAGACCTAGATATATATATAGACCTAGGTAATAAGTATCTCTTTGACTTATAAGAGCTTTAGAAGATGCTTTAAAACACTACTAAAATCGAGGTTGTTTTCTTCCGAGAAGAAGTAAGGCTAGCTATCCTATATCTTACTATCTTAACGACGATAGTATTAGTAGATAGAAGCTATAAGCTATATACTAAACTATAATTCCTTATAGCGGTTATAGTACTTTAGGATATTAGCTTTAAGATAGTTATTCTATTAACCTATAAGATCTTAGTTAGAAGGAGATATAGTAGGTATATTAAGATCGCTTATAAAGTCTAGCTAGTAAAGAGGCGATAGGGGAGGTTATTATATCGAGGCCGGAGGCGAGGACGGGGGAGGTTATTATATCGAGGCCGGAGGCGAGGATAGGGGAGGTTATTGTATCGAGGACGTAGGCGAGGAAGGCGGAACTTATAGCTAAGAGGAAGGCTTAGCTAAAGAGAGTAGCTGCGATATGCTTGGTGTTAGAGAAGGCTCTTTACCTACGCGTCGTAGGACTCTATATTAACGGCTGATATTAGCCTAACGGGCGTATGCTTAAGCCTAGCCTAGGCTATCCTACGAGCGAATACTACGTCGGAAGAGGCTATAAATGCCGACGCGTTAAGCCTATTTACAATTAGCAGGAATAGATAGAAAAGGGAAGTAAGAGCGTATATAGAAGTAGATTAACCCTAGAGATATATAAGGCACTTTATAGTCCGCTTCGTTTAGTCTTTAAAGTTAATAAATTAATTATTAGGCTTTATTATATTATACTTCTTATAATAGCGCGGGCCTTATATAGGGCGAAGATATAGGGAAGGCAAGGGCAAAAAGCGAGGCAAGCTAGGAAAGCGCGGGCTTTACGTCTCGAAGGACTATACTTTGCTTAACGTTCGCTTATAGGAAGCCGAGATTTAAGCGTATTTACAATTAGTAGGAATAGAAAAGGAGGAGTAGAAAAGGGAAGTTAAGGAGTATATAGAAGTAGATTGTCCTTAGCGATATATAAGGCACTTTATAGTCTATCTCGTAAGGTATTAAAGGTTAATAAATTAATTAGAAGGCTTTAATGCGTTATAACGGTTGCAACGACGATTAGGTAAAGCATCTAGTTATAGAGGCGGAGGCGGAGGCGGAGATAGAGGCGGAGGCGGAGGAGCAGCTACTATAGAAGCTATTAGTAGGCGACGATACGAGGAGGCGATAATATAAGCCGTAATAAGGGATAAGGAGGCGAGCCGTAGTAAGAGCGCGTTTTTTTTATTATAATACGAGCTACGTATTAGGAAATACGGTTAATACCCGGAGGAGACCTATCTAATAGTAGTATAGGATTTTATTAGTTAACCTTTCTATTTAAGCCCCGTTAGATAGGTAGCTAATAGGCGCTAAGCACGGTTTAAACATTGCCCTACTATAGCCAATTAGCGCACTAGATTTAGAGACTCTATCTAATTATAGCGTGTTATTTCGCATTAGCTAATAGCCGTACTTCGTTTTTATAATAGGGGACCCTTATAATAAAAAAGCTTACTATATATATTAAGTAAGCAAAGCGGCTTACCGTAACTTACATACATTCTGTGTTCTTCGTAGCGTAAAGCAAGCTTTGCTTAATAAGTAAGTATATACGAGGGAAAGGGACTTTTCCTTCTTTCCGCCGCCGCGAGCTATTAGCTCGTCGAGAGCTATTAGCTCGTGTGTTAGATAAGTACGCGAACGAGGGACTCTTCCTCCCGCCGCGTTATATATATTTGCTACGAGTATATTTGCCGCGATGATAAAAGAGTCTTCTTCTCTCTTCCGCCGCCGCGAGCTATTAGCTCGTCGAGAGCTATTAGCTTATATAAGTGTACGCGACGAGGGAGTCTTCCTCCCGCCGCCGCGATATATTTGCTATAACGACGAAAGAGTCTTCTTTTCTTCCCGCCGCCGCGAGCTGTTAGCTTATGTAAGTATACGCGACGAGGGAGTCTTCCTCCCGCCGCCGCGATGTGTATGCTGCGACGAGAGTCTTCCTCCCGCCGCGATGTTGTCTTTACCGCGACGACGAAAGAGTCTTCTCTTCCGCCGCCGCGACTGCTGCGTGCTACCGCGACGAGGGAGTCTTCCTCCCGCCGCCGCGATGTATTATATTGCTGCGACGACGAAAGAGTCTTCTTCTCTTCCCGCTACCGCTAGCGTTTATCGTAACGAGGAAAGAGTCTTTTTCTCTTCCGCCGCCGCGAGCTATTAGCTTATAAGCTAATAGCTTATGTCTTATCTAAGTGTACGCGACGAGGGAGTCTTCCTCCCGCCGCGAATAGCTTATATAGTCTTATTTGTTTAATACTATAAAGGGGTTAACTCCTTAATATAGGCTTATTTAATGCTATAGAGGGGTTTACTCCTTAATATAGGCTTATTTAATTAATGCTATAGAAGGGTTAACTCCTTAATACAGGCTTATTTAATACTACGGAGGGGTTTACTCCTTAATATAGGCTTTTTGCTTAGCTAGCTAACGAGGGAATTACCCTCTCGCCTCTACTAGTAGTAGCAGGATGTATATTTAGCTAGTTAACGAGGGAATTACCCTCTCGCCTCTACTAAAAGCAGTATATGTGTTTAGCTAAGGAATTACCCCTTTTCGCCTTTGCTAAAAGCAGGATGTATTATTCTTTCTAATGCCGCGAGGTAGTCTCTTACGGGGGGGGGTTTTCGATGTATTTATACCGCGTATTACGGGCTTTCTTTCGATGTATTAGTGCCGCGAGTCTTACGGGCTTTTTCAATATATTTATGCCGTAAGTCTTACGGGCTTTATTCGATAAAGTACCGCGAGGTGGTTCTCGCGGGCTTATTTCGATATAGTACCGCGTGTTATAGGCTTTATTCGATAATAATGCCGTAAGGATAGTTCTCGCGGGCTGAGTTTAATATAGTGCCGCGAGGATAGTTCTCGCAGGCTTTCTTTCGATGCGAGAGGAACCTAGTCCTCTTACTAAGTAATATATATAAAGCATCCTCTATACTATATGCCGGGGCTAATATAATTAGCTATAGATAAGATAGTAGGGAGCTATTCCTAGCTCTTAGGGCTTACGCTTACTTAATAAAAGTATCTTTCTTTATATATATATTCTTAGTGCTTAGTGTATTAAATTAGTAGTAATTCCGTACCTTCTGCCTTTAAGCTACTATTAGGAACGCCCTTCCTATCTCTAGAGCTTCGCTCTACTATAATACGTTCGCTAAGAGCTTTTTAAAGCTCTCGCTATTCGTTAAAAGCCGCTTAAAGGCTCTTAATACCTATAGTATAACTAGCTTATATAACCTTAGCTAGCACGCTTATATAACCTTTAATATAAGCCTTACGATCCGACGAGGCTCGCCTTTTTAGGTATTATTAGGACTAAGGTCTACTACCTAATTCTCTATTCTTAAGCCCTTACGTAATTAGCCGTAAGGAAAAATTTTCTCTTTATATTTTCGATTTCCTACGCGTACCCGTTCTTACGCTAAAATTAAAATACCTTATACCTCCTACTATAGACTTTTCTCCTCTCTTATAACTCTTCTTTTCTCTCCTCTCTTATAACTCTTCTTTCTTCGCAATCCGACCTTTTTACCTTTTTCCCTCGTTTTATTTAAGCTATTACTATAGCTAAGGACGAAGAAGCCCGTTAAGCTATATCGTCTATATCTCGCTTAAACGACTCTTACCCTCGCTTGCCGATATAAGAATATGCCCCGCCGGATAGTGTTTATAGCGCCGCTCTCTCTAAGGACTCTAAGAGTAATTATAAAGATCCTCTTCCTCCCGCCCGCCGTCGTCCTCGCTTATCCTTAGAAACCGAGGTACTATATAAGCAGTCTACTATATTAGCTATAAAGAATAGAGATTATAATAACCTATTAAAATAGGCCGTCCGCTACTCTAAGTTAATTAAGATATTGCCTACGGAAATAGTTATTAAGACCTTTATTAATATAGACGTAATATATATAAAGTAAGCCTATATTCTCTTAGGCTCCTTAGCCTTTAAGTTAGAGATTATCTTCGATATTTTAGATCTTCCGTCTATAAAGGAAAAGCATTTATAGCACGCCGATACTTAGCGAAAGGGAATTCGCTTATATCTTCGTTTTATAAGCGAGCTTCCTAATAATAAGACTCCTCTCTACTAATACACTAGGCACTAAGAATATATATATAAAAAAGGATAATTCTATTAGGTAGGCGTAAGCCCTAAGAGCTAGGAATAGCTCCCTACTATCTTATCTATAGCTAATTATATTAGCCCCGGTATATAGTATAGAGGATGCTTTATATATATTAGAATACCGGCTTAAAAAAGAAAATACTACTACTTATAGCAGTTATAAATATAATCCTAATTAGGCAATTAAGAGGAATACTCCTATTGCCTAAATCCTTCCTTTTATTCTTATAAGTTATACTTATGCCTGCTAGTAATTATTCCTCTAATCGTTCCTTTTGCTAAGCGGCTTTCTTACTTCGTATAGCGCGTATAGGAGGGCGACCTTAGAACTCCGTAATAGCTTTAGCGGAGACCTAGTCGGCTCGGACCTATTAGTTATATATAGCAGCCTATCCCTTCTATCGTACGAGGTATTCGGTTATAAGTGACTTCGACCGACTAATACGACAAATATAGATATCTATTAGACGTTCGACTTCGTAGTGCTAATCCTCTTCGTTAAGCGCTTCGATATCGCGAGCGGCTTCTATAGGCCTAGGCTCGAGCTCGACGTAATGCCCTTTATACGCGAGCTTAAAGTGCTAAATAGAGACGACTAGGTAGATTCTAACTTAGCTAAGGAGGTCGAGTTCTACCGCGAGGTCGTTAACTATACGCTTAATTATAAAGGGACCCTCTTACTGCCGCGACTACTTCTTAAGCGGCTAGCTAGGCTTATAATAGCCTATATATAACTTTAGATAGACCTTATTACTAGCTTTAAGAAGAACCGGTCGGTGTTTTACGTTATACCGCTGCTTAGCCTTTATAGCGGCTAGGTCTATAGCTAGGCTCGCTTATCTACGGATAACTTCTCGTAAGTAAGGCAATTCGTCCGTAGTAGTGCCTAAGATATTATCGGCAGCTTCTAAAGGTCTACGTATATTAAAGCTAAAGATAGATTTATAAGCGGAGATCTTTATACTAGCGTTAAATACCGTGTTTAGATTCTACTAAAGGGCGGGGATTATTATCTTTTAATCTAGGCTAGGATCCTCGATATAGGACATTTGTAAAGCGGTCTTTACGGTCTAGTTACGCCGTTCGGTAAGTCCGTTAGCCTATAGGTAGTAGGCGGTAGTTATTGTAATTTTAGTGCTAAATACGCTTTAAAGGCCTTTCTAAAAGTCGGATGTAAATTTATAATCTTAGTCGCTAATAATAGTTCTTAGTATACCTTAATCGGAAAGAAGTAACTAACGGGCTAGGCTTTAAGCCTAGTCCTTTATACCGTACTTCGCGTTGCTTAGGATTAGCAAGCATCTCTTATTAGTTAGGTAAGTAACCGTAAGAAGTTAGTTAAAGATATTAAAGCCTAAGATCTACTATAGGGAGCTTGCTAAAGGTAAAGGCGGTATATCGGTCATAAAGTCTATCGCGATACTCTATATTAGAAGTAGCGGGGGGCGAATAGGCTTATAGCTGCCGGTAAAGGTCTAACAGTCTATTTAGCTAAGGCAATAGGCTTTATAAGCCGCGATATGCTTTTTTACCTAACGGGTAACTCTGCGAATTAAGTATATTTCTAAGTCCTTAATTATATAGACGACGCTAAAGTGGTTTTTATCGTTATAAGCTACTAAGATTATAGATAGGACGAAGGCGTTAGGAATATATAGCCGGGTAAAGCCGTTAGGGCCTTTATAGTATAGAAGCTTATCGACTATAAAGAACGGTATACCGCAGCGCTTAAGCTATGCTTTCGTTTATACTATAAAGTTAGCGACTATAGCTCTTTCTAAGGGCGAGGAAAGACTCTTAATAGCGTCCTCGCTATTTGCGATTATTTAAAGTATTCGCTTATAGTAAGGGTTATTATCGTATACAACGGCGAATTCCTCGCGTTTCTTAAGAGCTATAATAGCTTTAGAGGCTATAAGTATATCGTTAAGCATAGTAAAGTTAGGATAACGACGATTAAGCAGCTAGTCGGACTCCTTAGCTAATAAGCGACTAAAGGCGTTAGGGATAAAGTTCTTTTTACTAAGGAGGTAGTAAACCTTAATATCGTATTTAAAGAGGTAAATTAAGGCTATAACTAGACGACGGTTAGCTCGGTCTATACTAGAAGTATCGAGGGTCTTCTTAGCGACGATTTGCTTAGTCGCGGAGTAATCGGTTAAGACTACGAGCGGGAGGGTTAACAATTACACTATAGTGCGTATCTTCTTTACAGCCTATATAAGATAGGCGACCTTTAGTTCTAAGGGACTATAGGACTGCTTGGCTCTCGTTAGAGTATAGGAGAGGAAGTAGATAGGCATAATAGCTTTAACTAGAATAGGCTAGCCTAGCTGCTAAACGGTGCTATCGCGGAGATAGAAAAAAACGGCTTTAAAGCCTTACTATAAAGAGGCGTTAATTTAATAGAATAGCCTCTTCTACGGGTCTATATAGTAAATTATACGGCTAGAAGTAATTTCCTTCTAAAGGGAGGCAAAGGAGGAAAGCTCGGCTAAGGTCGGCTAGAACGATATAACTTACGTATAGGACTTCCGCTTATTAAGGTTCCCGTTCTTAACCTTACTAATTAAGCGACCTTAAGCTAGAAGACTAGTCTTACGATCCTATAGAGGGGCAATAGAGGCGATATAGTACGGGATAAGGTTGCGAATATACCTTATAGCGCTAATATAGTGTTTAAGAGCAGCGAGATTATTAGGAAATAAAAGCTTTATAAAGGCGGCAAGCCTATGCTTCGTAGTACTTATCCTAAACGCGTCGATACGAAATCTAAGCAACTCTACGGAAGGGTAGCCGATCTAGCTCTTAGTAGGGCTTATAGATAGATTAAGCGATGCGAAGAGCTTAAAAATAGCCTTAAGATATTAAAAGTATTCCTCTTCCGTAGCGGAATAAATAACAATATTATTAATAAACGCGCGGCTATAGCCTTAGTGCGGACGGAGAACTCGGTCTATATAGCGCTATACATACGCTAGGCTATTGTAGAAGCCGATAGGTGTAACTATTAAGCGCTCTAGACCTCGATAACTCATAATAGTAAACCTACCTTAATGCTTAAGTTTAACTTAAAACTAATAGAAGAAGGCGGAAGCGTTAATAGTAGTAATAAAACAAGCGCCTAAGAGTTTAGCAATAATAGAGCTTTATAGCGGTAGAGGGTAAGAGTCCGGGATAGTAATACTATTAACGGCATATAGGTTAATAACGACTTAGCCTTTAGTCTCGCCTCGGGCTATATACTAGACTATAAAGATAGGCGCTACGAATAGCGTAGGCTCGTCGGCCTACTTTAAGCGACCTTACTTATAAAGTAGGTTAAATATATCGTCGATAACCTTCCTATCGCGAAGCCCTTATAGGTAAGGCCTTTAAGCGATTTGTTTTTTATGCTAATTATCGATTAAGGGGATTATTAATTCCTTTCCGGGTTTTACGACGGCGGTGCTTATATCTTACTAAAGCTAGGAGTATTTCCTAAGAAGCTTCTTAACGCAGTATACGAAAGAGGGGCTATAGTCGAAAATATAAATCCCTTCTTTAGTGTATTTTTCTTAAAGCTCCGGTAAGCGCTAAACGTACGTTTAGTATAGAATACGGCTAGAGAAGGGATCTTCGATTCTATCCGTAGCGTCTATCTTAATAGCTACGGCAGCTGCTATTACGTTAATAGTAGTAGCTACGAGGTTTTAGTAAACCTTAGACTATTTAGCGAGTCCTACCGAAGAGGCTATAACGTAGGCGTAAATAGAGTTAGATAGCGAAGGCGTTAGAGAAGTGCCTAGAATAAGAGCTTCTATAGGCTAAGACAGGGCGGGAGCCTATAGGTACTTAAGGAATTCCTAAATAAGCGGAAAAGTGCTTGTAACGTTAACCGATAAGTTAATAAAAGAAGCAATAGTAGTAATAGCGGTTCTTATAGAGGAGGATAGTATAGCAGCGGCTTTAAGAGCAAGCGAAACTACCGTAGCTAGCGTTAGAGCCTTTATAGCTAATTTTTAGGATAAAGCGGTAAAATAGCTAGACTCTTAATACTCCTATATCTAGCTAAGCTTCTACTTACGCTTAATAACGAGGTTAACGTTTATACTATTAGTAATAAGGATAGTAGGGAGAAATTTAGCATTAACGATACTATAAACTATATTAGCGTAAGAGGCGAAGAAAGTATAGGCGCGGTCTTTAGGAAGTTCTTTCTAAAAGGTAAGGACTATAAAGGTAGTGCCGGGTAGTATAATAGTCTTTTAAACGGCTTAGATATAGCGAATAGCTTTACGAGGCTATTTATAAATATCGAATAGGATTTTAAACCCGTTAAGCACTCTAATATAAATAACCTCTTTATTATAATTAAAGGATCCTCGGTATAGCTTAAGGAAGGCATTGCCTAAAAGCGCGTCGGCCTTTACTTTAAAGACTTAGGCGGAGTAAGTAAATTTAGCTGTAGCTATTTAAGTAGTCGGGCTAGCTATAGTACTATACGCGTAGAAGGAGAACGTAGCCTAGTCCTCGCAAAAAGAGCGACCGTTAACTCCGTTAATAATAATAGGAGGCTTCTTCTCGACGGTATAGTTAAGAGTCTAAAGAAGGTTACGATTAATTATAGGCTTACTATAGCTAGAGTTAAGGCAAACTTAGACTTCCTGCCTACCGGGTTAAGTAAAGGCCTTAATCCTTATATAGGAGTATAAGTACGGCGGGGAATCTTAATCCTATTAAGGCTCCTCGGCTTTAGCTTTTAAGACTTAATCTAGTCGGGGTGCTATAGTAAGCGCTACGTAGAAAATAAGCTCCTTAATAATAAGTACGGGAAGAATAAGCTTTAATACGACGGGGGAATTAGGCTTAGTAGGAATAGAGTCGACGATATTCCCTACGGGAATAGTAAGAGTAAAAGAAGTCTTCTTATACTTAAGATAGAGATAAGAGAAAAGTACGTTACTAGAAAGAAAAAAGGCCTTATAAACCTTTTAGGTTAAAGGCTTAAGCACGCGCTTTTTACTATAGAGCTATTGCTTAAATATATAGCAGTTAGTATATATATACTCCTTAAGTATAAAGGTAAAGGCGAAGGTGCGGTTATAAGTGCTATATTTAAACTTACTAGCCCGTTCGGTAGGGTAGCGGGAGTTTATATAGCTTATAAAGTTAGCCTTTAAGGAGGTATAAGAGGACGCATCGTCCTAAGAGTTATTTAAGTATAGCTCGTTACTAGCTTCGTCGCCGCTAAGAGTAGTCTTTTTATCGCTTTAATATTTCGACTTAAAACGCACTTTCTTCTTATTATTATTACCTTTATATTTACCTTAACGGTATTCCGTTCGGTTATTTTATTAATCGTCTTAGCGAAGGTAACGCTTATCGTAGCGTAGCGGGCGTAAGCTTAACTAATTACGGTTATTACCTAAGCTTCGTCCTTTAAGACTACGGTTATAATTATAACCTTAGTCTTAATCCCGATAGTTACCCTAACGGTAGTTATTGCCTTAGTTACTTTAACGATAGTTATCGCGATAATTATTACAACGGTTGCGATTACGGTTACTTTAACGGTAACTATTATTACGGCGATAGTTATCTTAACGATAGTTATTATCCCGACGGGAAAAGCTACCGCGGTAAGAATAGTCTTAGTCTCTAGAGATATATAGCTTAAAAGAGGCTATAATAAAGGGTTTCCGTTCCTTAATAATACGAATCTATTTATTAATTAAGGTCTTCTTTATAAGAATAAAAAGAAGCGAGGAAATCTAAACGGCAATAAGAGGATAAATAGCCTTAATGATTTAAGCATCCTTGCCTATCTTAAGTTAGCGGGCGAGCGAAACCTTTCTCTAGATCTACTACGTAAGAGTAATAGAGCTAAAGGACTATATAGATATCGTATACCTTTCCCTATAAAGCTCTTTTAAAACGTTAGCGTTAGGACGCTTAAAACGCCTAATTAAGAACTTATAGAAGGTTTTAAAAGGGGAGGAACTAAGGATACCGCGTTATTCTACTATAAGCTTACTTATATACTATATAAAAGCTCCTCTTACTAAGAAAGATAGGTAATATAAGTAAAGGGCGAATAGATCTTTATCTTAGTAGATCTTTAGACGCTTTATAAAAAGATAGACGTTTATATAGATATTCTTTCTATCGCTAAAAGCGATAATACTTAAGTTCTTTAAATTATGCTTATCTAAGTTAAAAATACTAATATTATCCCGTTTAAGGCGTTTAGTAATAGCCTTATTATTATAGGCCGAAGAAGAGGTATAACTCGCTTTATAGTGCCTACGAGAGTTCGGATAGGACTTTAAGGGGCGGCGGATAAAACTATTATTAGACCTAGACGAGTTATTATTATTATTATCCGAATCTTTCTATCGACAAGAGTAAAAGGCCTAAGAGTACTTAAATAACTTAGACTAAAGAGAATAATATAAAACCTAAGGTTATTCCTTAAGGTAATACTACTATTTAATAAAGCGCTGCTTAGATAAGCGAAGTATTCCTTACGGACGAAGAGGAGGCTATTCCTTTAATTAACCGTTAAAAAGGTCTCCGTAGTTTATTTACGGGTTAAAAGGCACGGCTTAGACTAGCGGATATACTAGAGTTATCGTAGCGTAGAGAGGAGTCTCCTTATCGGGAAGCTCGCTTATAAAACGAAGATATAAGCGAATTCCCTTTCGCTAAGTGTTAGCGTACTATAGATGCTTTTCCTTTACGGACGGAAGATTTAAAATATTAAAGATAATCTCCGACTTAAAGGCTAAAGAGCCTAAGAGAATATAGGCTTACTTTATATATATTACGTCTATATTAGTAAAGGTCTTAATAACCCTTTCCGTAGGTAGTATCTTAATTAACTTAAAGTAGCGGACGGCTTATTTTAATAGGTTATTATAATCTTTATCCTTTATAGCTAGTATAATAGACTACTTACGTAATACCTCGGTTTCTAAGGATAAGCGAGGACGACGGCGGGCGGGAGGAGGAGGATCTTTATAATTACTCTTAGAGCCTTTAGAGGGAGCGGCGCTATAGACACTATCCGGCGGGGCATATTCTTATATCGGTAAGCGAGGGTAGGAGTCGTTTAAGCGAGATATAGACAATATAGCTTAACGGGCTTCTTCGTCCTTAGCTATAGTAATAATAGCTTAAATAAAACAAGGGAAAAAGGCGAAGAGGTCGGATTATAAAGAAAGAAGAGTTATAAAAAAGGAGAGAAAAAAAGAGTTATAAGAGGGGAGAAAAGTCTATAGTAGGAGGTATAAGGTGTTTTAATTTTAGCGTAGGAACGGGTATACGTAGGAAATCGAAAATATAGAGAGAAAATTTTTCCTTACGGCTAATTACGTAAGGACTTAAGAATAAAGAATTAAGTAGCGGACCTAAGTCCTAATAATACCTAAAAAGGCGAGCCTCGTCGGATCGTAAGGCTTATATTAAAGGTTATATAAGCGTGCTAGCTAAGGTTATATAAGCTAGTTATATTATAAGTATTAGGAGCCTTTAAGCGGCTTCTAACGAATAGTAAGAGCTTTAAGAAGCTCTTAGCGAACGTATTATAGTAGAGTAAAGCTCTAGATATAAGAAGGGCGTTCCTAATAGTAGCTTTAAGGCAGAAGGTGCGAATTACTACTAATTTAATACACTAGGCACTAAGAATATATATATAAAAAAGGATAATTCTATTAGGTAAGCGTAAGCCTTAAGAGCTAAGAATAGCTCCTTACTATCTTATCTATAGCTAATTATATTAGCCCCGGTATATAGCATAAAGGATGCTTTATATATATTATCTACGCTATAATAACTCTAGTATATCCGCTAGTCTAAGCCGTGCCTTTTAACCTATAAATAATCGACGGAGACCTTTCTAACGGTTAATTAAAGGAATAGCCTCCTCTTCGTCTATAAGGAATACTTCGCTTATTTAAGCAGCGCTTTATTAGATAGTAGTATTACCCTAAGGAATAACCTTAGGTTCTATATTATTCTCTTTAGTCTAAGTTATCTAAGTACTCTTAGGCCTTTTACTCTTATCGATAGAAGGATTTAGATAATAATAATAATAATTCGTCTAGGTCTAATAATAGTTTTATCTACCGCCCCTTAAAGTCCTATTTAAACTCGCGTAAGTACTATAAGGCGAGTTATACCTCCTCCTTAGCCTATAATAATAAGGCTATTACTAAACGCCTTAAATAGGATAATATTAGTACTTTTAACCTAAATAAGTATAATCCGAAGAACCTAGGTATTATCGCTTTTAGCGATAGAAAGAATATCTATATAAACGTCTATCTCTTTATAAAGCGTCTAAGGATCTATTAGGATAAGGATTTATTCGCCCTTTGCCTATATTACCTCTCCTTCTTAATAAGAGGAGCTCTTATATAGTATATAAGTAAGCTTATAGCGGAATAACGCAATATCCTTAGTTCCTCCCCTTTTAAAACCTTCTATAAGTTTTTAATTAGGCGTTTTAAGCGTCTTAACGCCGATGTCTTAAAGAAACTTTATAAGGAAAGGTATATAATATCTATATAGTCCTTTAGCTTTATTACTCTCGCGTAATAGATTTAGAGAAAGGTTTCGCTCGCCCGCTAACTTAAGATAGGCAAGGATGCCTAAATTATTAAGGCTATCTATCCTCTTATTGCCGTATAAATCTCCTCGCTTCTTCCTATTCCTACGAAAAAGACCTTAATTAATAAATAGATTTATATTATTAAAGAACGAAAGCCCTTTATTATAGCCTCCTTTAAGCTATATATCTCTAAAGACTAAGACCGTTCTCGCTACGGCAGCTTTTCCTATTAGGATAATAACTACTATTAGGATAACCGTCGCCGTAATAATAGTTACCGTTAGGGTAACTATAATTATAGCCGTTGTAATAATCGTCGCGATAACTATCGTTAAGGTAACTAAGGTAATAACTACCGTTAAGGTAACCGTCGGGATTAAGACTAAGGTTATAATCGTAACTATAGTCCTAAAGAATAAAGCTTAAGTAATAACTATAATTAGTTAAGCTTACGCCCGTTACGCTACGATAAGCGTTACCTTCGCTAAGACGACCGATAAGATAACCGAATAGAATACCGCTAAGGTAAATATAAAGGTAATAATAATAAAAAGAAAGTATATTTTAAGTCGAAATATTAAAGCGATAAGAAGACTACTCTTAGCGGCGATAAAGCTAGTAATAAGCTATACTTAAACGACTCTTAGGACGATATATCCTCTTACGCCTCCTTAAAGGCTAACTTCGTAGGCTATATAAACTCCCGCTACCTTACCGAACGGGCCGGTAAGTTTAAATATAGCACCTACGACCGTACCTCCGCCTTTACCTTTATGCTTAAGGAGTATATATATACTAACTACTATATATTTAAGCAATAGCTATATAGTAAAAAGCACGCGCTTAAGCCTTTAACTTATAAGGTTTATAAGACCTCTTTTCTTTTTTATAATGCCTTTTTCTCTTATCTCTATCTTAAGTATAAGAAATCCCCTTCTATTACTATAAGGAGCGTCTTTAATCCTATCGTTATTAAGCTTAATGCCCCCGCCGCCTTAAAGCCTATTCTTCCCGCACTTATTATTAAAGAGCCTATTTTTTATATAGCGCTAACTATAGCACACCGACTAGATTAAGTCTTAAAAGCTAAAGCCGAGGAGCTTTAGTAGGATTAGGATTCCCCGCCGTACTTATACTCTTATATAAGGATTAAGGTCTTTGCTTAACCCGGTAGATAGGAAGTCTAGGTTTACCCTAACTCTAGCTATAGTAAGCTTATAATTAATCGCGACCTTTTTTAGACTCTTAACTATACCGTCGAGAAGAAGCCTTTCGTTACTATTAACGGAGTTAACGGTCGCTTTTTTTACGAAGACTAAGCTACGTTCTCCTTCTACGCGCGTAATACTATAGCTAGCCCGACCGCTTAAGCAGCTATAGCTAAATTCACCTACTCCGCCTAAGTCTTTAAAGTAAAAGCCGGCGTACTTTTTAGCAATGCCTTCTTTAAGCTATACTAAGGATCCTTTAATTATAATAAAAAGGTTATTTATATTAGAGTGCTCGACGGGTTTAAGATCCCTTTTAATATCTATAAATAGCCCCGTAAAGTTATTCGCTATATTTAAGCCGTTTAAAAGACTATTATACTACCCGGCACTACCCTTATAGTCCCTACCTTTTAGAAAGAACTTCCTAAAGACCGCACCTATACTTTCTTCGCCTTTTACGCTAATGCTATTTATAGTATCGTCGATGCTAAATCTCTTCTTACTATCTTTATTATTAATAGTATAAACGTTAACCTTATTATTAAGCGTAAGCAAAAGCTTAGCTAAATATAAGAGTATTAAGAGTCTAGCTATTTTACTATATTATCTTAGAAATTAGCTATAAAGGCTCTAACGCTAGCTATAGTAGTTTCGCCTGCTTTTAAAGCCGCTACTATACTATCCTCCTTTATAAAAACCGCTATTACTATTACTACTTCTTTTATTAATTTATCGGTTAACGTTACAAGCACTTTTCCGCTTACTTAGGAAGTCCTTAAGTGCCTATAGGCTCCCGCCCTATCTTAACCTATAGAAGCTCTTATTTTAAGCACTTCTCTAACGCATTCGCTATCTACGCTTACGTTATAGCTTCTTTAGTAAGACCCGCTAAGTAGTCTAAAGTTCGCTAGAACCTTATAGTAGCTACTACTAACGTAACGGCAGCTGCCGTAGCTATCGAGACAAACGCCGCGGATAGAATTAAGGATCCCCTCTCTAGCTATATTCTATACTAAACGTACGTTTAGCGCCCGCCGGAGCTATAAGAGAAATACACTAAAGAAGGTATTTATATTTTCGACTATAGCCCTTCTTTAGTACGCTATATTAAGAAGCTTCTTAAGGGATACTCCTAGCTCTAGCGGGATATAGGCACCGCTATTATAGAACCCGGAAGGGAATTAATAGTCCCTTTAATCGATAATTAGCACGAAAAACGAGTCGCTTAAAGGCCTTACCTATAAGGACTTCGCGATAGGAAGGTTATCGACGATACGTTTAACTTACTTTATAAGTAGGGTCGCTTAGAGTAAGCCGACGAGCCTACGCCGTTCGTAGCACCTATCTTCGTAGTCTAGCGTATAGCCTAAGGCGAGACTAAAGGCCGAGTCGTTATTAACCTACGTGTCGTTAATAGTATTACTATCCCGGATTCCTACCCTTTGCTATTATAAAGCTCTATTATTGCTAAACTTTTAGGCGCTTGTTTTATTACTACTATCGACGCTTCCGCCTTCTTCTATTAGTTTCGAGTTAAACTTAAGCATTAAGGCAGGTTTACTATTATAAGTTATCGAGGTCTTAAGCGCTTAATAGTTGCGCCTATTAGCTTTCGCAATAGCCTAGCGTATGTATAACGCTATATAGACTGAGTTCTCCGTCCGTACTAAGGCAACTAAAGGTCGCCTATCTAGTATAAGCTGCGAAGAAGATATATACTACGGTATAGTCGTTAACCCTCCCGCTTATAGTCTTAACCGATTACTCTACGACTAAGTAAATCGTCGCTAAGAAGACCCTTAATACTTCTAGCATAGACCGAGCTAACCGTCGCTTAGTTATAGCCTTAATTTATCTCTTTAAGTACGATATCGAGGTTTATTACCTCTTTAGTAAGAAGAACTTTATTCCTAACGCCTTTAGTTGCCTACTAGCCGAAGAGTCCGATTAGCTACTTAACCGTCGCCGCCCTAACTTTACTATACTTAACGATATGCTTATAGCCTCTAAAGCTATTATAGCTCTTAAGAAACGTAAGGAATTTACCGTCGCCTACGATAATAACCCTTACTATAAGCGAATACTTTAGATAATCGCGGATAGCGAAGACGCTATCGAGAGTCTTTCCTCGCCTTTAGAAGGAGCTATAGTTACTAACTCTATAGCAAAGATAAAGGCGTAGCTTAAACGCCGCGGTATACCGTTCTTTATAGTCGATAAGCTCTTATACTACGAAGGCCCCGACGGCTTTACCCAGCTATATATCCCTAACGCCCTCGTCCTATCTATAATCTCGGCAGCTTATAACGATAAAAACCACTTTAGCGTCGTCTATATAATTAAAGACCTAGAGATATACTTAATTCGCGGAGTTACCCGTTAGGTAAAAAAGTATATCGCGGCCTATAAAGCCTATTGCCTTAGCTAAATAGACCGTTAGACCTTTACCGGCAGCTATAAGCCTATTCGCCCCCCGCTACTTTTAATATAGAGTATCGCGATAGACTTTATAACCGATATACCGCCCTTACCTTTAGCGAGCTCCTTATAGTAGATCTTAGGCTTTAATATCTTTAACTAACTTCTTACGGTTACTTACCTAACTAATAAGAAATGCTTACTAATCTTAGGCAACGTAAAGTATAGTATAAAGAACTAGGCTTAAAGCCTAGCCTATTAGTTGCTTTTTTCCGATTAAGGCATACTAAGAACTATTATTAGCGACCGGGATTATAAATTTACATCCGACTTTTAGAAAGGCCTTTAAAGCGCATTTAGCACTAAAATTGCAATAACTACCGCTTACTATCTATAGACTAACGGACTTACCGAACGGCGCAACTAGACTATAGAGACCGCTCTACGAATGTCCTATATCGAGGATCTTAGCCTAGATTAAAAGATAATAATCCCCGCCCTCTAGTAGAATCTAAATACGGTATTTAACGCTAGTACGAAAATCTCCGCCTATAAATCTATCTTCGGCTTTAATATACGTAGACTATTAAAAGCTATCGATAATATCCTAAGCACTACTATAGACGAATTGCCCTACTTACGAGAAGTTATCTATAGATAAGCGAGCCTAGCTATAGACCTAGCCGCTATAAAGGCTAAGCAGCGGTATAACGCGAAATACCGGCCGGTTCTTCTTAAAGCTAGTAATAAGGTCTATCTAAAGTTGTATATAGGCTATTATAAGCCTAGCTAGCCGCTAAAGAAATAGTCGCGGTAATAAGAAGGCCCTTTCGTTATTAAGCGTATAGTTAATAACCTCGCGGTAGAACTTATACTCCCGAGCTAAGTTAAGATCTACCCCGTCGTATTTATTTAGCACCTTAAGTATTACGGTATAGGACCCTAATAGGTACGTACCTATATAGATGCGGGTTAACCCCGGACTACGCTAATATTGCCCTACTATATTTCACGGGCATTTTATAGGCATTTTACGGTTATAGCACGGTAATATTACGGTGAAATCTAGCATAGGTAAACCCCGGCATTACGCTACGACTCTATAGCTATTTCGCAACGCGTATTATAGGGATTTTACTATAATACGCAAAGCGTATAATAGGGGGAAATCACCGCGTTAAGGTATATATAAGGAGAAGATTACATATATATGGTAATACGCGATTAGGCATTATTAGGGAGATTCCCTAGGGAAGCTACGGTAATACGCCGGGATTTTACGGTAAAAACCCGGATAGCAATATAGGTATATAACGGGCATCTTCCCCGGCCTAAGAATAGAAGGGATAAGTAATTATTTTCTATATTATTTAATAGTTAAAAACCTACTTTACCTTATACTTGCCTTCGCAACCGGTAGATAGTCCGTTACTAGTAGAACTATCAGCCGGCCTAACTCCCTTCCTAGGCCTTATTACGGCTAGCAGTATCCTATCCTTTCGGCAACCCCCGTAGTATACTAATTATATTAGTCTATTATATAACATTAAGCTCGCTTATAACGGTTACTACGTTAAACTAAAGCCTAGGCCTATTAAAGCAGCTCGCGATATCGAATAAGCGCTTAATAAAGGAGACTAGTACTATAAGGTCGAGCGCTTAATAGACATCCGTATTTATTACATCGGTCGGTTAAAGCAACCTATAACCGAATACCTCGTACGATAGAAAGGATAGGCTGCTATATATAACTAATAGGTCTAAGCTAAATATATCTCCGCTAAAGCTATTATAGAGTTCTAAGGTCGCCCTCTAGCACGCGTTATATAAAGTAAGAAGGCCGCTTAGTAAAAGGAACGATTAAAGGAATAATACCTAGTAGATATAAGTATAACTTATAAGAATAAAAGGAAGGATTTAAGCAATAAGAGTATTCCTCTTAATTGCCTAATTAGGATTGTATTATAACTGCTATAGGCAGTAGTATTTTCTTTTAAGCCGGCATTCTAATATATATAAAGCATCCTTTATACTATATGCCGGGGCTAATATAATTAGCTATAAATAAGATAGCAGGGAGCTATTCCTAGCTCCTAAGGCTTACGCCTACCTAATAGAAGCATCCTTCTTTATATATACATTCTTAGTGCCTAGTGTATTACTAAGCATAATTAGCTAGGCTTTTCTCGCGGTTTAAAAGGGGCCTAATAGTTAAATAAATAGTGGCTTCTCTTAGTAGCAGTAGCTAGAAGACTAAGACTCTTAATTATTAGATCTTCGATCTACGGCCTACTAAATAAGGATGCGAGAGATATGTATTATAGCGGCCGTTAGGGCGCTATAGCGGCTGTAATACCGCTAAAAGCAGTATATTAATAATAATAATAATAATTATGCTTCTTATGCCCGAAAAGGGGCTGCTTTAAGACCTTATTTAAGGGGTCTCTTAGCTTAATTTCCCGTCCGTAATCCCGTACGTAATCCTATATATAATCCTATATATAATCCCTTTACCCGCGGATCTAATAGGAGCCGGGCATAAAGCATATATTAAGGAGCCGTACATATAGTAGAGGGCACGCAGTAGGGCACGCAGTAGGGCACGCAGTAAGGCACGCAGTAGGGCACGCAGTAGGGCACGCAGTAGGGCACGCAGTAGGGCACGCAGTAAAGGGCACGTAGTAGAGCACGTAGTAGAGCACGTAGTAGGGCACGTAGTAGGGCACGCAGCCGGGCACGAAGCATACATTAAGGAGCCGCATATATAGTAGAGGGCACGTAGTAAAGGGCACGCAGCCGGGAGCCGGGCACGAAGCATACATCGAGAAGCCGCCGAGCCGTACATATAGTAGAGGGCACGCAGTAGAGCACGCAGTAGAGGGCACGCAGCCGGGAGCCGGGCACGAAGCATACATTAAGGAGCCGCACACATAGCAGAGGGCACGCAGTAGGGCACGCAGTAAGGCACGTAGTAGGGCACGCGGCCGGGCACGCAGCCGGGCACGCAGTAGGGCGCGCGCCTATAGCTATAGGGCGCGCGCCTATAGCTGTTAAATTAACTAAATTAAGGCTATATACAATTTGCGCGGCCCTCTTAATTATGTTAGGCTAATAGCCCCTATAGAGGCCTCTAATAATGCAGGTGGTAAGGCGGTTAAGTAGGGCAGAAAAAAGCCTATAAGATACGTGTTTTCCTTAGGGCGCGGTAGAGCTTTTCTAGATCTACGATTACTTCCTTTTTTAGGCCCTCTTTAAGCCTTTATCCTTATGCAACGTCGTACTATATCGTAACGTTCTGTTTTTAGTAGTAAGACTAAGGTGCGTAGAGCGATATTCGCCGCTACGCCTTCTTAAGACCCTTAGAATTATTATAAACCTTACGCATTCTTTGTATTTTTCGCGAGACCCGACCGATATACTAGACTTTTCTAGAATAGCCTTTTCTAAGGCACGATCTCCTCTTTAGGAGGTAACTATCTCGTCGATATTATTATCGAGATTAGAGAAGTCAATTTTTTCCTTATTATTAGAAGTTTTTAAGCCTGCTTGCCCTTTACCTAAATCGTTTTATGTATTCTTTAAGATATTAGCTAAAGGAGAGTTTAGGCTGCCGATAGCGCCTAAGATTAGGAATTTTAACGGTAATAGAGCTGCTAGCCGCTAGCTATCCTAGCTTAAATAAACGTTCCGAGCGCTTAACGGTAACGCATTAAATGCTTCTCTTATTATTTAGGCAATTAATATAGGGCTCCTTAGGGATGCTGCTATTTTCGTAGATAGTTTAGATAGACTAAAGGAGATCGTGACTTTTGCTAAAGGGGACTATGCCTTACTAAAAGACTTAGAGGAACTAGAAACCGTATTAACCGATTAGTTTAAGGCGACGCTTATCGATAAGATTAATGCGAACTCTTAGCAGCCGATTTAGTAAAGACTAGATAAACTATTAGTTGCCTACTATAAGCGAGCTTAAAAGCTTATAAGACAGCATAGTAGTAGAGATCGACTAGGGCTTAGGGAGAGAGCCCTTACGCTACTAAAGCGTTATTATCTTACGTATTTTATAAAGAGCTTTATTAACGGGTTAGCTAGTGCCGAGCTTAAATAAGGAGTAATTAAGTAGAATGCTCTTACTATAGATAGTCTATTTAGTGCGATAATATTTATATAAAAGACCTAAGGAATCCTCGCGGCGAAGGCTAATAATACCCGATAAATAGCTTACGATGCCTTATTTACTGCTATAGCTAACTATATTCGTCGCTAGACTAGACAAAGTGCTTAGAAAGTCCTTATAGATAAGTATAGCTTTAATCCTTATTAATTAGCACTTACGCTAGAGAATACAAGCGAGCGAGGGCAGACCCTATCCTATATAGGATCTCTATATATAGCTATAACGACACCGGATCCTATGTTTTTGCTATCCGCCCTATACCCGTACGTTAGGTAAGGCATACACTAATAGATAGGGGGGAATACTAGACGAATGGTTAAGCAGCCCTATAGGCAAGCTCTTGCTTAAAAGGTGCTCCTTATACCGCTTATTCGTTAGTAGCCTACCTATTAGCAGCCTGTCTAAGGATAAACATAGGAAGAAAGATCGGAGAGGACTATAGGACTGTATAATAACTAGCGAGGAGCATTATATAGCCGTAGTTAAGGAGGATTACCGCCTTTTAGAAGCCGAGCGGGACTATTAAAGCTAGAGGACTTACGGAACCCTTATATAAACGGATCCTCGCCTATTCCGGATTAGATAATCTGCTTTATATACGGGTAATATAGCTACTACCCGTCGATATATTCTGCATTATTTGCAGAAAGACTTTAGGATTAAGAGAGAGATATTCTTTACGAGAAGTATTTCGCGAAGAGAGTATAGCAGCAAAAGGCAAATAGACAATTGCCTAAGGGATTAGGAGGGACTAGGCCTCTACCCTAAGCTATAGTCTAGGCTAACTATAGATATATAGAAGAGGAGCTAGAGACCTATATTACGGAGGCTGCTTTAAGTACGAGAGTGGTTTATTTTTAGACTTATAGGACCTTTTAAATAGCGATAATAAGTATGGCTATAGTATTCTCACTAGCCTTATAGAGGAGACCTATATTAATAAAGAACTATCCGTTAGAGCCTATACTATAGGATTAGAGCCCGATGCCGATGCTATTTAGGATTCCCTAGACTAGGACTAGGACTAGGGCCCGGACGGAGTAGAAGCGTTGTTAATAATTAAGCGCTTTTAGAGAGTTATAACCGAGGAGGATATAAAGGACTAAGATACATCGGCCTTAATTTAAGGCGCCCTAGCGATTATAATACTAGCGGGGGGGGCGAACCTACCTTATGCTATAAAGAAGAGGCAAGTAGGAGGTAATATAGTCCCTATTGTTATTTAGCTAGCGACGGATTCTCAGGAAGCGCTAAGGAGGCATAAGGTGCCTTAGGGAGAGGTAGATCCCCTAGCAACTACTACTACTATCGCTGCGAAGGTAAAGAAGGCAACTAAGCCGAGAAGCCTTACGGAGATCTAGGCACGAGAAGGGCTTAGATCCTTCGATTAGATTGACTTAGCTCGTAAGGTTATAGTGCCTCTTAGCCTAGCTGACTTTTAGTAAGTAAGCCCGGAGGGTGCTAAGCAGTTTCGTTATTTATCTTTACGTAAGTAAGTGCGATAGGCTAAACCTAGGAAAGGAGCTATGCCGGCGATAGCCGCGGCGGTATATAAGTATGCATCGCCCTTCTATAACACCTAGTTATTAGCAAAGGCGGTAGTAACCCCGAAGACGTTTAGAGTAGCTATTATAGTTATCTTCGCTAGTACTTAGTAGGAAGCTATATACGTCGCTATGCTATCGCAGACCGTTTAGGCAGACTAGGGCTTAGAGGCTAATATTATGTCGTAGAAGTTTGCCGTAGAATATAACTAGCCACGCTAGCAACTATCCGAGATCGGGTTTTAAGGACTGCTAATAATAAACGCTAATAGATCGAGGACCCCTATTATAGAGTTCGTAAAAGGCACTATCGTTTGCGAAGGGATTAGGCGGGAGATATTAGCTATTATTCGACTAGACCTTTATAAAGGAATACTAAAGGACGATATCTTAATCTTGCTTAAGCTCCCGTAGCTCTACGAGATTAGTGTAGTATTCGACATCCGAGCAAGCACCCTTAAGATTAGACTTCCCGCTATTAGGGAATAACGTTAGAAGATATAAGGTCTAATTATAACTATAAGTAGCCGTTAGAAGCTATTGCTGTCTCTAGCAGCGCCTTTATTATTAAAGAGGTTCGTAGGGAAGAAGGAGATATACGAGACTATTATAGTATTAGAGGATAACTCCTTATCGGAAGAAGACTCCTCCTCTACTAGATATACCGTATCTTCGGAAAACTAGATCTCTTACTTCGACCCGAGCATATCGTTAAAGTGCGATTAATAGTGTTATTATTTAACTATACCTTACACCTCCCTTTCTCCTAGTTCTTTATAGAGCCTTTACTATAGCTTTTAGGGCATATACTACGCCTAACGAAGCCGAAGGACTAAGCAGCTTTTAAGAGAATATACCGCCTAGGAATATACTATGCAGGCCTATTATACGTTACGGATAAGTGCACTATAGAAGAGGATTTAATCCTGATAGCCCTAATAGACTTCGCGAAAGATAGACTACCCCTTTAAAGACCGCGTGGATGCTATTAGCTAGCCTAGACTATAGAGTGACGGACCTTCTATCTACTTATTCTTAACGTAAAGACGGGTCTAAAGGAAGCCAATTAATAAGATAACCCCGTTAGAGGTTATTATAGCTTAGTTTACTACGATAGGGATTCGACTAGGCCTATTAGTGCTAAAAGACCTTAAGGAAGAAGTCTAGCGAGTGTTCTTTACCTATTAGGAGCTTAATAGGACTACGGTATATAACCTACCCCTAATAGACCTTTATACGTATAGACCCTATGTTAAGGGAGGCGTAAAGCCGTAGAATAGATCCTTAAGGAGGCGTTAGACCGAGCCGCAAAAGTATTAGCTAAATAAGATCGTAAACGACTATATTAATGCCGGCATATACGAATATACTACTATAGCGAATAGCACGTTATTATTATAGTCGGCCGAGCCGGTACTAGTAGTTAAGGATAAGAATAACCCGTAGGTAGAGCTACGATTAATAATTAACTATAGCTATATCGAGGAGGACCTGCCGGGAATAAAGATCCTATTATTAGCCGAGATTTACGATAACCTTTCGGATCTTAGGGTAGGAAACTACTGTTAATTTAACCTTAAATATAGATACTAGGCTATCCCTATAGACCTAAAACTACGTTACGTTTTTGCTTTCGCGATATTAGGCTTTACGTAGTTATAGCCGACGAGAATGCCCTAAAGGACCTAGACGGCGCCTTTCTCCTTTACGGAGTTTATAAAGATTATAATAGGACCTATCCCTATACCCCTTACTAAGCCCTTACTTATAGCCCTTCTTGCTATTAGCGATATAACACCCGTTAATATATATATCGATAATATATTCGGTAAATATAAGACCTTTAAGGAGTAGTAGGCTTTCGTAAGGGACTACCTCTTACCTTAATTCCTATAGGCACTGCTTAAGTTAAGCTTTAAGAAGGTAAGGCTCGGAATAGACGAGATTATAGCAGTCGGCTAGACTTACTATATTAGGGGCGAAGTACTTATTAAGCCCGAGAGAGCGGTAAAGCTTAAAGAATAGCCGATACTAATAGACTAGACGGGTATTAAGTCCTTCGTTAGTATAGTAGGACCTTATCGACGATAGATCCCTAATTATGCCGAGATTACGCGGCTATTATATTACGGTATAAGACCCTAATAGGTACGTACCTATATAGATACGGGTTAACCTTAGACTACGCTAATATTGCCCTACTATATTTTACAGGCATTTTATAGGCATTTTACGGTTATAGCACGGTGATATTACGGTAAAATCTAGTATAGGTAAACCCCGGCATTACGCTACGACTCTACGGCTATTTCGCGACGCGTATTATAGGGATTTTACTATAATACGTAAAGCGTATAATAGGGGGAAATCACCGCGTTAAGGCATATATAGGGAGAGGATCACGTATATATAGTAATACACGATTAGGCATTATTAGGGAGATTCCCTAGGGAAGCTACGGTAATACGTCGGGATTTTATAGTAAAAACCTAGATAGCAATACAGGCATATAACGGGCATTTTCCCCGGCCTAAGAATAGAAGGGATAAGTAATTATTTTCCATATTATTTAATAGTTAAAAACCTACTTTACCTTATACTTGCCTTCGCAACCGGTAGATAGTCCGTTACTAGTAGAACTATTAGCCGGCCTAACTCCCTTCCTAGGCCTTATTGCGGCTAGCAGCATCCTATCCTTTCGACAACCCCCGTAGTACACTAATTATATTAGTCTATTACATAATATATTAAATAGGCTAACGGGCAACGTGCCCTAGCGTTAGGGCGAAAGTAAGGCCCTATCTTTTTCTATCCTAAAGGCGTAGTGCTAGGTAATTATTGCGATATATAGATACCTATTCGATATGCTAGTGTAATTACACACTAATATAAGTAAGTTCGGTGCCGGGTATACGCTACTATAGCACTAAGAGGATTAAGACTTTCCTATCCTCTATAACTCCTTTTGTTTATAAAGACATAGAGGAACTATAGCACTTATAAAAGGGAGCTTTATGCCCTCGTAGAGTTTTATAGGAGATACCGCTACTTCTTTTACGGAAAGAGCCTATTAATAGTCTATACAGACTATATGCCGCTTACCTAGTTTCTTTCTAGATAAGGCTATAAGGGAATTTATGCCCGCTAGGTGACCGAGCTAAGGGTGCTTAATATTCGCATCTATTATATTAAAGGGACCTGTAATAGAGCCGTAGATAGGCTATTAAGGACTATCTTTCCTTCCTAAGAGTATAACGACGACGGCCTAAAGCTATAGGGTTATATTAATACAGCCGGTTTATAGATCTAGAAGGATAGTAAGGGAGGCTTTAAGGAACTTATTAAGGAGCTTAAGCGTTAGTTACAGCTACCCTAAGGACGTAAAGGGGCTCTATGCCCGACCTTTTCTATAGACTAGTAGACGATACTCCGGAAATAGTAGCGATAGGACGGGGAATAAGCCTTAGGAGAGGTAAAGGCGTTATCGACCGGAGGAGAGGACCTTACCTTAGAGGCGCGTTTCTAAATACATCCGGACTTCGGGGAGATCTTACGATACCTACTATAGGGTATACTAAAGGACCTACTTAACCGATACGCACGACGACGAATCGCTAGTAGAGCGTAGAGCTTTAAGTAGACTAAAGGCCGGCTATAGCACTATAGTGCTAATAGTTTATAGTAAAGATGCCTATTAGAAGAAGAGATCCTAGAGGTGCTAAGAAGGGCTTACGATAACGGCGGATACTTTAGAGCGGACTATACTCGCCGTAGACTATATACGCACGTATATTAGCCTAAGATAGCACGAGATATCGTTAACTATATTGCGAGCTGCTTTCTATACGCTACCTTTAGGGTAACTAAGCTAAAGGCACCGGACTAGCCTATTATAATCACGCAGCTATTAGAAGTCGTTAGTATAGACTACGTTAGCCCTTTCCTATAGTTAGCTTTAGGGATAAGGCATATCCTAGTTATTGTAGATTACTTCTTAAGATTCGCGTAGTTAATAGAGTGCCGGACGATATAAGCTATAGAGGCGTCGTAGAAGGTTAAGAATTAGCTTAACTCCTTAACAATATCCCTATTAGCTTTTTATATAGACTTAGGCTCGTCCTTCCGATTATAAGAATTCGGAGCGATTATAGTAAGGCATAATATAGAGATAGTAAGAGCACCGTTATAGTCGTATAAAAGCGTAGGCCTAGTCGAAGTTATAAATCGTATCCTATAGGAAGTTATAGGGCGTATTAGAGTATCGCAGCTAGAATAGGATAAGACCTTGCCCTCTATTATAAAGACCTTTAACTATCGTTATATTCGGTCGCTAAGATACTTACTAAGTTAAATCCTCCTTAGACTAAAAGACGATGCTATAATAAGAGACTAGAACGACCCTTAGAACAAAAAGCAAGCCGCACTTATATTAGGGCAGTGTTTATAGCTATTAGGAGAAGATTTAGCGGACTTAGTAATGTTATATTTAGGCAAGATAACCTTACGACGACTAGCAGTAAGAGCTGCATTTTACTATAAGGCAGATTAGCAACGATAGCTCTATGAGGCAAAGAGGCAGCCGGGATTTAAAGCTAGAGATATAGTTCTTATAGCCTAAGAAGGAAAGCCTTAAAAGCTAACCCTACGATAGCGCGGACCCTTTATAATTCATTAGAGAAGAGGCCGGGCAATATACGCATTAGTATATATGGATAGATTACTTATTTAGGGAGCCTAGGAATTAGAGTTTTACGAAGATAGGCTATTAAAGATATATATGCGGCCGGCGCGCCTAAAAGGACGTTTCCCGTAGGAATACCCCTTTAGGCTATTATTAAGAGCGTAGAGAGGGATAGCAAAGGCATAACAATAACGATAACAATAACGAGGGTGTTATAAGAGAGAGGGGAAAATTAGTGCTGTTTTCTTTATTTATTTGTTTTATTCGCATGCCGGAGGCATGCTAGTTGCCGGGGAACATATTAGGCTAATAGCCCCCGTAGAGGCCTCTAATAATACAGGTGGCAAGGCGGTTAAGTAGGGCAGAAAAAAGTCTATAAGATACGTGTTTTCCTTAGGGCGCGGCAGAGCTTTTCTAGATCTACGATTACTTTCTTTTTTAGGCCCTCTTTAAGCCTTTGTCCCTATGCAACGTCGCACTATATCGTAACGTTCTGTTTTTAATTGCTATATACCTCTACCTAATTTTAGTAGCGGGACCTACTTTGTATTTCTAGCTTTATAAGGTCGAGGGCAAGCTCCTTTTTGCTAAAAACATAAGACGTATAGTAGCTAACCTATTATACGCTTTCCCGCTTGCTAGCGTGCGCTAAGCGCACCTATATACACTCTCTACGACTATAATGCTTGCTATTCTTCCCGTACGAGGCTATACGGGCTCCGTCCTATTTGCTATAGCCCTTAGAGCGCGGGTCTAACTTCCCTTATATAGTCTCTCCCGCCTTTACTACCCGTATAGTAGAGGCATTCCTAGCTACTCGTCGCTTAAGTCGGAGTCGTTATCTTCGCTATTGCAGGCAGCATGCCAGCGCGACGCGGCTGCTGCTCGTCTGAACCGATTCGGAGATCGATAGGGGGAGGAAAGGCACGGAAACGCGTCTCATTGTCTAGTAAGCGTACCTGCGCGTGCCCCTGCGCTTGTTGATGGCGAGCACCACAGCACAGTGCCGCGCCGGCTCTGGCCGGGTCCAGAGGTTCACTTCACTTCACTCGTGCTTGATCTCGACTGATCTTTCCGAGCCTCTATTGCACTCTGACAGGTTGTGGCAAAACCACCATGGCCTACCGGGCTGTTCCATCAGTCGAGCAACGCCCGTCAGTCGCTCTGGTTGCCCTCCTTTTACGAGGTACTCTCAATCCGCGGTACCCACCCTGCCTCCCCCCCCTTCACCTGTTTTGCCCTCCCATCATCTCGTCTCGGGTAGCTGCTGCTATTGGGTACTTTTCAACCGCGGAACACAGTCAGGTACAAGCACAGTGTAACCCTAGGCACCACGTAGTAGAATTTCGTCCTGGTACCTGGCCTGGCGCCTCAATATTCGCTCCGTCGAAACGAAGTCCATCACCACCTCCGACAACCTCACCCTCCATCAACATTGGTCTCGTTTGCCTCATCGCCTCTCTCTCCGTCTCCGACTACACCACCCACCGCGTCCTTCCATCCTTCCTTCGCCTGGACTCGTGCTACACCCTCGCTCGTTGCTAGCCTTCTTTCTTGCCATCCAATCTTGCCTCCCCCCACCGTGCCATCGCCAGCACGCTCTGGCCACTGCCGTCTTGCGCACCGAGAGAAAGTTCGGTCCAACAATTTCCTGGCCCTCATCCCGTTGATGAATGCTGCTGCTGCTGTTTCCAGCCCTCCTGCGTCGCCACGCCCGTCCGTTCGCCGAGCCGATCGGACCTCGCCCTTCGCTTTGAAGCACTGTCGATGACCGGCCAAGTCCCGCCCTTGGTCGCACGAATCGTCGCCGACTCTCGAGTCGCTCGCCGAGTCTTCTGTTCCTGCTCCGTCACGGTCAGCGGCTGCCCTTGCCGCCTTTCGCCGCCATGGCCACCGTCGTGGACGAATATTTAGACACTCCCATGGAGGCGGACGATGTGTTCCCCTGCAAGGGATGCGGAGAGGTTCGATGATAGTCTACAATCTTTACGCACACCCGGCGTCCAAGACTGACATGCATCGTTACCGTCCAGATTCTCGAGGAAGGAAAAGCGTTTGAGCTCTGTATGTTGCGCCCGTCTTTGGCCATGCCGCCTTCCCCTGAGATCTCTACCTTTCCCCGCTTCCCCACCGCTCCCCCCCCCCCCGCCAGCTCTCATGCTAGGCGGACTCACTTTCGCGTTTCCATACTTCCCCCCTTCGCAGACGTATCGTTTCCAAGCGGCTGACACTGCTACTGGCAGCTGGTAACCGCTGGCACCTCGATTGCTTCCGCTGCAATACGTGCGGTACTCTCCTCGACTCAGACGCCAACCTCCTGCTACTCGGCGACGGATCTCTCATCTGCAACAACTGCACATACAGCTGCAACGCTTGCGGAAACAAGATTGAAGACGTAGCGATTCTCACGGGAGATCAGGCATTCTGCGCCACCTGCTTTCGATGCCGGAACTGCAAACGCAAGATTGAAAACCTCCGATACGCGAGAACCTCGCAAGGCATCTTTTGTATGGGATGCCATGAGACGCTGATGGCCAGGCGCAAGAAAAAGTCAAAGGCTGCCGCCGCGGCCAAATTACGGGAAAAAGACCTTTCACCGATGATGGTGGAAAAGTCCCTCCCGGCGCTGCCGCCCAATGCCCTCCCGACCAACGCCTTTTCCAACGACCGTATCGATCCAGACTCCGATACTCCCACCGAGATCTCTCCCCGCCCTCACCCGACTCATAGGCAAACCGAGTCGTCATCCCGGGCAAGTTCTCGGCCGTCTCGCTCGCCCGAGCGCGATTCAATTGCCAAGTCCGAAGGGCTGAGTTTACCGGCGAGCACTTACCGGAAAAATCGCAACTCCTCTATGCACGTGGCCGGCGAGCTTGGTCCGGGAGACTCGCCCGAAAGCTTCTTCATTCCTGTTGCCCTGGACCCTAGTCCTGGCCCCCATGCAACGCCTAGATCCACGTCCGAAACCACCGGAGACGCGTCTAAGAAGAAGAAGGACGACTACTTCAGCGTTCCCCGATCCACGAGCTCCTCCGAAAAGCGAAGCGACTCTCAGGCGTCGACGCCCCACATTGCGTTCCAGGGCAAGGGTCGTCAGCCGTCGACTGGTCAAAACGGTAGTCAGACCAAGCCGCTCTCTCGGAAGCTATCCAAGGCGTCGGAACAAGATGCCATCAAGTCCTCGGCATCGGGCAGCGACTTCAAACTGCAAGATGCCCCCAGCGCCAAAAGAAACCTGGCTTCGCGAAGCAGCAGCTCTCACTCCTCCTCGGCCCCGCAGGAAAGCAGCGCGACCAAAAAGGCGAATGGTGCTCGCAACGATGGCCCGCCAAATCTGGCGGAGTTGAGAAGAGCAAAGGAAAACACACCGCCTCCACGCGCGTCCCAGGACTCCAGATGGCAGGACGATGATGACATGAGCTCCTCTCACGACTCGACCACCAAGGGCACTTCCAGATCGGACAACAACAAGGTCATCGCGCGAAAGGGGCTCCCATCGTCTGCCTCGAGAAACAGTGGGCACCCTTTCCTTGTAGAAGAGGCTGAAGATTGGCTGCTGACTACTCTGCCGACAGCTTCCAACGAGAGTAGGCGATCCCAGGGGACAGCCCCGGTGCCAGAACCAAAGGGATCGGCGAGCGATACTTATATGCGTCCCCGTGCCGCACCGGTGCCTCCAAATGGCCAAAATCAAATCCCAAAAGAACCGGCCGGCTCCAAGGACGAGCAAACCTCTCCAAAGGTCTCTCCAAAGCTGCCTAGGTGGAGCAGTGGAGGCGACTTTAGCTTGGACGAGGACATGGCTCGAATTCTTGGCACAGACGAAGGCTCGTCTTCCATCCTGCGACGCGTCTCGAATGTCGTTCGGCACGGTCGCACCGGCAGTGTCGAAACGGGACAGCATCCGCATCGAATCGGCCATGCCCGCAGCATCAGCGAGACGACGCGGGCGACTGTTTCGCCGCGCTGGCCAAAGTCTCCCATGGGCGAGGAGCACCATGGACACCCGGACATTAGCAGCCCTGTGTCGCTCACTTCGGCGGACGATCCTGCCTTGCTCAAGCGCCAGCTGAGATACTCGGAGCAACGGGTCGCGGAGCTCGAGCGACAATTCAACACGGAGAAGGATCTGATGAACCTCAACAAGAAGCTCATGGAAAAGAGGAAGACAGTCTCCGTCCTCGACACTCAGACTGAGATTATGATTCGTCAGCTTGAGCTCTTGGCCGGCTACGTGGAGCGGGCCAAGGAGACAAAGACGCCGATTGACCCCCGGGAACTGGAAGACCCTGCCATCAAGGAGTTCGTCCACAAACTCGAAAAGGTCAAGGTGGTCATGTCCACTTCCATCGAGGTGCTCCACGAGGAGCGAGACCAGTTGGTTGAAGAGAAGAATCAGGCCATGGCGGACCGAGACCGTGCCCTGATGGAGTTTGAACAGCTGTCGTCCAAGAATGCGCAGCTTGCCGAGATGAATAACGACCTCACTCACCAGATCCAGGAGCGCTTCAAGTCCCAGATTGGCACAGAGACAAAGTCGTCTAATGGACTCGGAATCTACGGCCACAAACAGGGCGCGGGCGGGTCCTCCGGCAACCTCGACACTGCTAGCATGACGACGGGCTTGACGCTGGTCCCCGATGAGGACACAATTGTCGAGGCTGGCCCGACTGTTGTCCAAGTTCGCAAGGGCCAGGTCAAGAAATTCAACTGGAAGAAGGGATCCAAAACAATGGCGCAGAATGTGGCCAAGGGCGTCAACAGGGCCGTCGTCGCCTTCCAGCAGACCGATCGGGAGAGGATGCAGCATCAGGGCCTGGTCGGTGACAACATTGGATTGCCGTACAACATGACCGTGTCACAGGTGGAGGCGCCAGCGCCCATCGGGCCCAACAGCACGGGCCTGGGCATGAACATGAACATGGGCATTGGCGTGGGCATGGGCAAGCAGCAACTGGATCCTGGGCGACAAGGATTTGGCTTCTTCGGCAAGAAGAACACGATGCCCAAGTCGACGTCGGCCAACACGGTATCGGCCGCGACTGTGGCTGAGCCGGCATCGACACTCTTTGGATCCGAGTTGGTCGAGCGAGCCGAATTCGAGCGACGACAGATTCCCACAGTGGTGACGCGCTGCATCGAAGAGGTAGAGCTGAGGGGAATGGACCAGGAAGGCATCTACAGAAAGACGGGAGGCAACTCGCAGGTCAACATGATCAAAGATGGCTTCGACAAGAGCGACAACTTTGACATTTCAGACCCCGACCTGGACATCACGGCAATCACCAGTGTCCTGAAGCAGTACTTCCGGAGGCTGCCGACTCCGCTTCTCACGTTTGATGTATACGAACGCGTTTTGGAATCGAATGGTGAGCGGAACGAGGGCGTGTTGAGGAGAGTTGACCGTCGGCGCTGACATGTTTTTCCACAGCCGTTGCCGACGAAAGGGAAAGATGCGATCACTTGCGCAGAACGTTCCTGTCGATGCCCCCGAGGCACAGCGACTGCCTCGAATTCCTGATATTCCATCTGTCTCGTGTTGCCCAGCGCGAGCCCGAGAACTTGGTAAGGGGTCGAATCCTAGTACCGGACGTTGGAGCTGACAGGCTGCGTAGATGTCGCCCAAGAACTTGGCCGTCGTCTTTGCGCCCACGATTATGCGCGACCTCAGCATTGAACGAGAAATGACCGACATGCACGCAAAGAACATTGCCGTGCAGTTTGTCATTGAAAACAGCCACAGAATCTTTGACGACGCGTGAACATTATTCATCTTCTTGGCCTGCTTTTAGAGGCAAATGCCACGGCAAGACGTGGAAGCGAGTTCAAGATGCATCTGTATCTTTTGGGCGTACTCTTTCGCTAGGCGGCAGAAGGATCTATGTCTGAGCCATCATCCCTCGACTTGGCAGCTGGAAGCCGCTCCAGCATGCGCCGCCGTGGCCCGTGTCAATCCTTTCAGCGGCCTCTATTATGCGTGAGAGGCGAGAGGCGAAGATGCCTTGAACAGCCCCTTCAACCGCAGGTCTCCTCGCGCGTCTGCAGCTGGCCCCCGCGGCCTTTCCTGGCGCGACCAACGTGGCGCATGTGGCGATCCCAGACAGAGCCGTCCCGGGCATGCTGTATTCTTTCTTGCCTCTTCCGCACCATACATCTTCGACGTTGTCCTTGTCTCCACTTGACCTAGTGGGAGACATGACGCCGAGCCTATGTGCCAAGGGGAGTACATGAGCCTGCAGCCAATATTTTGACGACGGCGGACGGTATCCCTGAGCCTGAACGGGAAAGGTGGGCTCGAGAGCACGTGGAAAGTGAAATGCGAGGCTGTGGATACAGCCTTCGATGAGCACGTGCGTTATGTAGTTGAGAGCGCGGAAACAATGGTTCAACAACATGGCGTCCATGCCATAAGCGTGTCCCTCGTACCGTGGGCCTTGGGTACCTTGCCGTCGTGTTTGCTGTTTGCTTTATGTGTGTGATCTGCGAAGGACGAGGTAGCGAAACGCGTGATGTCGACAATTGGCGGAGAGACAGGAGTGAGTGTGCAGCTCAGCCAACCCTTCGGCTTGACTGGGGGTCGACTACATCCTCGAGAGACATGCCCTCCTCGTTCGCAGTAGACATCAAGTACGAATAAAGGAGTCCTGAACCATGGACACGGATAGTAAATAAAACTTCATAGACAATGTGTATGACGAGGGGGGGAAGCCTCTGGCTCGCCTGCCCGTCACCTAGTCGCCGAGCAGACAAGCCCCCCCCCAAACAAAACAAGCAAGATGATACATCCAAGCGCCGTGCCGTTGTGAATTTTCCCTCCCGATTCCGTCGCCCAACGCCGTCCGGCCCGCACTGCTCTGCTCTGCGCCTCTTTTCTGTCATTGATATGCGTCTTCAAGAGGCCTGCTCGCGCTGCTTCTTGACAATGTAGTAGGTAATCAAGCTCTTGGGGTCCTCGTCGACGCCGCGCAGGGCCTCCCAAAAGGCCGCGTCGCCGACGCGCTGGTGCAGCGAGACGCAGAGCTTGACCGCGTCCATGCGTACGCCCGAGTCGGCGGAGCCCAGGGCACGGCCGGCCAGGCCCGTGAGCTGCGCAAGCTCAGAGTCCGACGGGACCAGGCTCGCGCGCTTGTCGAGCAGCTCCTGGAGGACGTGGAGTCCCATGCTGAGGGTGCGGCAGCCCTCGGGCGACGTGTCCGCGCAGCCCTGCAGGCGACCGGTGAGGACGACAATGATCTCGGAGCCGTCGCCGAGGGTCACGAGCTCGTCGGCCAGGAGCTCGAGGCCGCTGACAACGTGGGCCCTCGAGTCGTAGCCGCTGCGAGTCTGGAGCAGGGACTCGAGACCCTGGGAGACAAAGGGCTGGAAGTTGTCGCGCTCCCGCTTGAGGAGCAGCTTGATGGTTGTGAGGATCTGGGCCTTGACGTCCTGAGCCTTATCCGACGGCACCTCGCCAAGAGGAGCCTGCAAGTACCGGAAAAGGCCTAGCAGCAGTGCCTCAAACCTGTCGTCGGTGAAGACGGTTCTGCTATCGCGGATCAGGGACTGCAGCTTCCTAAAGCCGTGAACCTCGAGAGCCTCGGCCTCGATCTTGGCAATGCCGCTGTCCACCAGTCGGGAATTTTGGCGGACCTTTTCCGGTGAGCCGACTTGGTCCGCCGTGGGCTCATGTCCATTGGTCTTTTGCAGCAGGGCCGCATCCTCGTTGACTGGCTTGTCTTCCAAGACGGGCGCGGTCAAGGTAGGTTTCGGCGTCTGCTGCTGCTCATCCGTGAACGGATCCTCGTATACCTCGAGGGTTCGTGGTGGAGACTCGGAGTTTTCCTGCAGAGTTTCCTCGGACGCGGCAGCCACAGGCGGGGATTGTGACTCTGCAGGTGGTTCCGACGGGGTCTCCGTAGGGATCTCGGCGGGTTGCTCGGCGGGTTGCCCTGCTGGAGTCTCTGCTGGAGTCTCTGCTGGAGTCTCTGCTGAAGTCTCCGCTGCTGGCTCTGCTGAAGTCTCTGCAGGAGTCTCTGCTGGAGTCTCTGCTGGAGTCTCTGCTGGAGTCTCTGCTGGAGTCTCTGCTGGAGTCTCTGCTGGAGTCTCTGCTGGAGTCTCTGCTGTCTCTGCTGGAGTCTCCGCTGCTGGCTCCGGCGTTGGCTCCACCGAGGCCTCTGCCGGCGCCGGCTCCTGTGACATGGCAGATTCTATGCTAGGCATGGTGGGCACGACAAGCGTAATATCCTCGTTGGACCTTGAGGGGTTGGGCGACGCAATTGCCTTGTGCGATACTCTCGGGCTTGCAGAACTCCCGCGGGGAGAGGCAATCCTGGACACCGCTCGGGCGGCTGGGGACATGGGACCAGACTCGCTCGCGTGAGAAGCATGTCCGGGTCGTGGTCGCGGCACCACCCTCCTCGGCGAGGCCTCCTTGAGCCTGGACGTGGATGACTTGAAATTGACACTCTCGGGACTGCCCATCTCGACATTGCATGGCTGATCCCGCACAGAGTAGGGTCCGGCCGTGGCGGGGCGGGTCATCTCCGGTCTTCTCCTCGCTGGCCGCATCGGCGCCACCGACATACCTCCGGCGTTGACGGAGACAGTCGGTTCTTGACGACCTCGTACTCCGGAAGGCTTGGGTGCCGCAGTGGAATGAATCGACGAATTGGACGATGAGCGCACTGGAGACAGCTGCGCCATGGCGGATCCCGGTCGTGGGGGCAAGTTGCGCGTAGCCATGGCCGCCCTTTTCTGTGCCATCATGGCTTCGCGGAGGCTCGGCTTGCTCGCCGTCATGGTACTTCTTGAGAGCCCGAGGCCGGGCCGAGGAGGCTCTGTGGCCTGCTTGGACGAATTGGGGTTATTGGGGTCCTTGCTGAGGAGCTTCTGGGCGGTCGGGTCCAGATCGGCCATGATTCTAGACATGGTCAGCCAAGGGTTCGGGGCACATGATGGGGCAAGGGCTCGTCGTACGCATCGGCCCTGGCCGGCCAGACGGCCCAAAAGGCCCAATAGGTAGACCGCATCCTCTCTCTGACGCCGGGGTTTGCATCGCCCAGACACTTTTTGATGCACTTTTCCATAAGATCAACGCCGCCCGTGTGCTCGACGAGACCCTTGTGGTGAGCCTCCTTTTTGATCAACGTCTTGAGCCATCCGGTGGCGTACATCCTCGGCTGCACGTTCTTGTCCTGGCAAGCACCCCAGACGTGCTGCATCAGGCGGACATTGTACGCCACGCGGCCGACGATGGTGTCGACGGTGGCATTTGCTTGCTGCGAGCTAATCTTTTTGGTGCCGGCAGACAGCTTGACAAACGTCTGCATGAGCAGCTCGACCATGTTGTCCATGGCAGGGCCAAAGGTAATGGCCATGTCCTGGACCAGGCCGCAACCTTCTTTGGACAGGCTTGTGCGCAGCGAGGTGACGGCCTTGATGATGCCGTCGAGCATGCTTCGCAGCCCGGCGAGAAAGGTGTCGTGGAAATCGGCCGGGGCGTTTCCGGCGTTGAGCTTGCGCAGCGTGCCCATGGCCTGCTCGCGCTTCATCCAGTTCTGTTCCGTCTCCCTGCCCTCAAAGTGCAAAGCCATGTCGCGGAAGATGTCGTCGAGCTCGCGGTTGGTGTTGACGTACATGGGTTCGATGGGTTCGCTCTGCGTGTCCACCATGGGCGTCATCGGGCGTTCGCTCGAGAGGGATGAGACGCTGGCGGCCAGGTTGGGCCGGCTCGGGGCCGCGGCGTCGGAGGGGGTATCTGGGCGGCCCGAGGTGGGGGCGAGCGCCTTGACAATGGCATGCTCGATGGCGGGTCGAACCTTGAAGGTTTTAAGCTGGCGCTTGAGATCCGACTTGGCAGCATTTGGTGCGGTTCTGGCGCGCCTGTCAGCGGCCCGAGGGAGAGGAAAAGTCGGGTAGAGGAGGAGGGATAGTGGGGCGCACTTGAAGAGCTCGATAACGGTGCTCTTAGCAACGTCTCGAACCATACCGTCTGCATCCTCGAGCAGCTCCATGAGCACAGGCACGTAACTTCGAAACTGGAGACCTTGCTCCTTGTGCATCTACCAAGTTGTCAGAAGAGTTGGCACGCGGCAGCGCTACTCGATAGGGGTAAGGGACATGCCTGCAGAAGCCAATGCATGGCGGCATCCTTGGCCCTTGAGTTCTTGCCGGTCATGGCCTGGTTCCTCACGGCGCGTTCGACATCGACCGGGGCGGCGGCAAGGAGGGTGGCGAGGGCCTGTGAGGCGAGGCTGCGGAACTTGTCCTTGGGGTCGCCAAGCCTGTCGATGACGAGGGGCAAGGTGCGAGGGGCCTCCTTGGCGAGCAGACGAGGTTCCTGGCGCGAGAGGCGGGTGAGCAGGTGGTTGAGGGCGGTGAAGCCGGCGTTGACGAGGGCGGCATGCTGCGAGGTGGAAGCAGCGCGCAGAGCTTCGAAGAGGTCGGGAATGGTGGCCTCGGGAACGTTGTGTTGCTTGATGCCCGACTTGACGGCCGTGACTTGGTTGACTTTTGCGTCGAGGCTCGAGTCGCCGCGCAGAACCGTCACCAGGTCGGTGACGTGCTGGTCCGTGAGCTTGGAGTCGGCCATCTTGGCGCCTCCCTCTTGTCCCCTCTCTTGCTCCTTATTGCCCGACTGTCCTGCCGTCTACCGATGCGTCGGCGGTTGCGTCTTGGCGGGGAGGGAGACGTATCGAAAAGCTGTCGAGAAGGTTAGTTGACGAGGGCAATGAGCCGCTGGCTCGAAAACGTGGCATGGGAGCCATGATGGCAGGCAACAGAGCACCGGCGCGTCACTCGAGGTTCTTAATGGAAAAAGGCTTACCGAAGCTATCCGAGACACGGGCGCGATTAAGGGTCGTCAGAGTCTTGGGCAGCGAGTGCGGCGGGCCAGAGTGGGCAGCGAGGCTGGCATTTGGAGAGATGCCTTTGTCTCTCTCCTCTTTGCGCGTCTCGCAGTACCGAGCTTTGAACGTGAGGCAGCGCGAGAGGCAACGTTGGAAGGCGGAGTGGATGATGATGGTTCAATGACGATATGTGGATGGATGGGCCGTTGTTTCTTGAGGTTGCGGGAGAAGAAAAAATGTTAGGCCGTCACTGCTCACAGCTCACAACAGCGAGGTTGCAGCACCGGATTCATCCATTGGTGGGTGGAACCCCCCCTGTTGCTCTCTCTGGTTGCCCTGCAACCCCGCCTCGCTACTGAGTGTATGCGTTGACCAGGAAAAGGTCCGTCGACCAGGAAAACAAAGGATACTTTATTCAATGCCTGAAGCCTCCTGTAAACTGAAGTAGACTGCTTTAGTTCACTATTCCTAATAACTCCATATCCGTCCCCGCACCCTACTTGATAAAGCGATATATTCGTAATGATATCGTGACAACACACGCGCCGCGACGTAACCATCTACGAAGATGCCAACCTACGAACACGTGCCAACCCGTCACGTAGCCTCTATAACGCATCTCTTCGCGCCAAATCGCTGTTATGGCTTCTCCTCCAGTTGAACCTTCTGCCGTCCAAAAATGGATTGACTCGGAGACCGGCAAGCCTATTTTCTCGCGGTTTTCATCTGAAAACCTTGAGATGCGCACTGTCGCAGGCGCAGAGCTTTATCGCGAAGGCTTCTACTCTTCAGTCGCGCAAGGATCTCGCGCGCTTCAAGTCCCTTACAAGCGCCTGTACTCTCGAGTCCAAGGGCATCAGTCAGTCTCTAGCAATGGCGGCAACAACTGTCTCCTCACTCCAGCAGAAGAGCAGGAGGTGCTCGTTTGGGTGCACCGTCAGATCACTCAGGGGCATCAAATCAAGATGCGCGCTCTGCAGCAGCACGCCAACGAAATACTCAAGGCCAATGGCAGGGACGGAAACAGCAGACTCGGCGAAGCCTCGCGGTTCTGGGCGAAGCGATTCGTGAGGCGCTGGTCTCAGCACTTTCCTCGTCGTAAGGCATCTTTACGAGAGAGGGTGAAAGGCCAAATTCAGCGCCCCCCTAGTACTCGTATGGCGAACCCATCACACGAATCAACAACCGACCTCCCGAGTCACACAATGGCCCGCCTGCCGGAAACAACTCCTGCCCCGACAAACCCCCTGGTCCCCGCCATGTCCCCGGCGGCAGGGCGGGGTCTCCCCGAGTCAAGCATCCAAGATGCCCGCTCGGGGCGGCCAAGCAAGGATCGTCGTCGTCGTCGGCTGCCCCGGCTGCTCCGGCCCAAGCTGCGTCTCGAGTTGCGCGACCTCGCCCATCCGGGAACCAGGGTCTTTCTCGACGCCGTTGACCCGATTGCCTGCGTCACCGATGGCATTGCCAACGTCGCTCGCCTCCTCTACGACACGACAGTCGTGGACAGCAACGAGTCTTGTTCTGAAGACGAGGACTGTTCTGAGGACGAGGACGACCATCAAATCATGGACACGCTCTTGCTCCCGCCCCCGACCCGCTCCGTCACGCTGATTCTGCGCGACATGGACGGCATCGCCTACACCACCAACTCGGACCTCGACGCCGACCACAAAGAGGTGCACCTCTCGCTCTCCTACCTGGCCAACATGGCGCCCTCTGGAGCAGCCGCAGAGGTGGCCGGAGTCGTCACCCACGAGCTCGTCCACTGCTTCCAACACAACGGCATCGGCACTTGCCCCAGCGGCCTGGTCGAGGGCGTCGCCGACTGGGTGCGTCTGCGCTGCGGCCTCGCTCCGCCTCACTGGAAGAGGGAACCCAGCCATGACGATTGCGGCTGGGATGCCGGTTACGAGACGACGGCCTACTTCCTGGACCACCTCGCCGGCAGCTTTGGTCGCGACTTTGTGCCGCGGCTCAACGAGAAGCTACGCTTATGCAGGTACGACGAGGCTGCTTTTTGGCACCACCTCACTGAGACGACGGTGCAGCAGCAGTGGACCGAGTATGGGCTCACCCTCAGAGCCCAAGGCTATGATGGAGCCCAAGGCCATGAGGAAGCGGCGACTGGGCAAGAGTGCTCGACCGTGTCCCAGGCCACTGACAGTCACGTTCCGCACAGAATAGATTAGCGAATATTGATATGGGAAGAGTGTCTTGGGAAGTACAGCCTTGACGAGGTCTGGGTAGAGCTTGACGGCGGTCATAACGTATAGGTGAAACCCCGCAGGCCTTCCAAGACGACCAGCCCCCTCTTCGCCCTCTTATTCGAATACCGAAACCAACCCGACATGCCGGCGACGCAGATCAAGATGCAGACATTGCACGCAATGGAGGCGTAGATGCCTGGGAGATATCTCGGCTGGTCCTGGCTCCTAAAGACCAGCGCGCCCGCGATACCCCCGATACCCCCGGCCCCGATGAGCGTGGCACTACAGAAAGCTCGTTTCCAGTGGCCACGGATGTTGTTGGCCTGGTACGTCAAGACAGGGGGCGTGTTCCCGCTGGCGCCCGCCACGACGAGAAAGGCGCCGACGTAGCGGACGGGATACTGCGGATGGAAGCCCATGAGGACCAGGCCGACGACGGCGACGACGGCGTTGAAGGCGATGATGGGGCCGCGAAGACGATGACGGTCGCCGAGCCAGGCCTGCGCCCACATGAGCAGGCCGGTGAAGATCCACGGCGGCACGATGAGGCATTGGGCGGCTGCCACGCTGAAGCCTGAGGTTGGACATTAGCTGGACGAAGCAGTGGCTCAGGAGATGGCTCGGGACTGGCTCAGGACTGGCCCAGGTGGCCCAGCTCGGGACTGGCTCAGGGGGCGTCAACTCACCCATGCCGAGGAGGATAATGGGGAGAAAGTAGTTTATCGAGTACCCTACCGTTGTGACGCAGAAAAAGATAAAGGCAAAGACCCAAACCTTGAAGTCGGCAGCGGGCTCCAAAAAGGCAGCAAAGGAAAAGGGCTCCGTTATGGCGTCTCCTCGATCGCGGTTGACGCGGCGAATGACAAAGTCGCGCTCCTCCTTGGTCAGAAAGTTCCACGACCGATGAGCCTCTTCTGGAAACCCCACGAGGAAGAAGTAGGAGACGAGAGCACCGACGCACGAGACGACGCCTTCGATGATGAAGATCCACCTCCAGCCGCGCAGGCCGGCCAGGCCGTTCATCTGCGAGAGGCCAAAGGCGAGGATGCCGCCGAGGGCGGCGGCGACGCACCCGAGGCCGTAAAAGGCCATGTAGCGCTTCTGCATGTCGAAGCGCGTGTACCAGGTGCTCAGGAGGTAGACGGCGCCGGGAAAGTAGCCGGCCTCGAAGACACTGGCGTCCAAGTCAGCACAGACGGGCTCGGGGCGTCTCGGGAGGCCAGCTGGACTTGCCCGATCAAGACCCGCAGGCCAGCGAGGCTCTGCCACGACCCAACGAAGCCGTTTCCGATCATGACCAGGCCCCAGGCCAGGGCGATGGAGCTGAGGAAGCATCGGGGGCCGAGTTTCCGGGTGAGAAGGGTGCCGAGGGGCTGGAAGACGGTGTAGGCGACGAAGAAGGTGATGATGACGACGGAGTATCCAGAGCCGACCTGGAGCTGGAGGTCGGTGTTCAGTCCTGCGATGGCGGCCGTGGAGATGTTGACGCGGTCCACGAGCGATATCACGTAGAGAGCGGCCAGCACGGTGACGAGCCGCAGGTCGCTATCGGCTTCGTCAGGGCTGACGAGGCGGCGGTGCGGGATGCTTGCTTACACGCGCCGGATGATGCTCCTTTGCTCCTGGAGCGAGTAGACTTGGTCGTCGTCGACATGGTGATGCTGGACCGAGGGGCTTGTGGCTCGTTGGAGGTCGTGGAGGTCGTGGAGCTCGCAAGACTTGTCAAACATGTCCTTTGACGCAGCCATGCTTGACAAGGTCTTGTCTTGTTCAGAGTGAGAAGCGATGGAGAGGAGAAGAAGAGCATTCTATGTATCCGTCAAGGATCGACGCTTCTTCTCTGGCCAGTGGCATGGGCCGTCCTCGGCGCCTCAGCCCCCGCAGGATCCTCAGTCCTGAGTCCTGGCTCAGATATGTATGTGCTGACAAGGGTGAGGAGCTGCCAGATGGCGTCGTGCTGTCACATCTACCACTGTTATGGCCGAGGCCTGCATACAGCAAGCACAGGCTGCATACAGCAAGCACAGGCACGCCAACGTGGCTCAATCACACGGTTGCACGGCATCATGCCACCCTGCTTGATCTGGCCCGTGGAATCATGGGGCAACCTTCTAGTAGAGTGGAGGAACTCCGAGACCACGCGGAGGGCTGGGATCGGCAGACCAATCACGCCCGTTACGTGAACCAATCACGCCTGTTCTGTGAATGCATTGCATGGCAGGCTTACTGGTGTCTTTGCATGGCGGGCTTACATGATGTCTTTGCAGAGGCTTGCTCCAGACCAAAGTCGACACGCCAAGCCTCCCCCATCTTGTCTGGGCCCACGTGGAAAGACGATATTCAATGGGGCATTCACATGCTACGGATAGTCTGACCGAGTGCCCGAGGAGTCTCCCCCCTTCCCTTACCCCTTCCTCACCCCCTCGCTCCTTTACCCCTTACCCCCCTACCCCTTACCCCTTACCCCTTTACCCTAACCCCCTCACCCCCTCCTGCCCAGCACAAGGACTCACTCTCCCCCGACGACCCTCATCACCCGTGTCCTCCACTGAAGGCCTAGAGTCGCCACCATGTAATGCGCCTGTAGCGACAGACCACAATCGTCACGCACAAAGTCATCCAAAAAGCACCGTCCGCCCCTTGCCGGCGAGGCTCTTGGACCATCTCGGTGCTTGGCCTCTTCGCGTCTAGACGGAAGGCCAGGGCCCGGGTAGGTCCCCTTTAACGGCTGGGCACAGCGCAAGTGCCTGTATGCTGCCCAGATCACGTCCAGAGGCACCTCACGGGGCCTCCATCTCCGTCGCCGCCTCATGGCCATCTCGAGGCCTCGTATTGCATCAACGAGACTCTGTGCATCGTCGGACCAGGCAGTGCGATTCTCCTCGTACGGGTGAAGCAACGTGTACGACAGAAAGTCGGATAGCCTCTCGTATGTCATCAACTGCCGATGAAATTGCGGCGTGTGAATCCTCAGGCCGAGTGCCACGGGGCCAGCTTCTCCCACAGGGTGCAGATCCAACAGGCTGTGACTTTGCGGATATGACGTCTCCTCGCCAACTCCGGTGGAATGCGTCAAGAAGGTGTATCTGTTCGACATACTAACGAGGTGGTTGAGATGGCGAGTAAAAACGGTTGCCAGGAAGCTCTCGGCCGCGGTTGGCCGTCGTGCCACGGCCGATTCCCCGGGTTCTGGGCGGTACCAGATGTTTAGTTTACGGACCTGAGCCAGCAAAATTGCCTGGTGTACGATCTTGGCGACTTGAAGCGCAGTTAGCACATTGTCCACGACTCGGTAAGGGAACTCATAAGAACTCGGTCAAGGGAAACGCCGTCTCCTTACATGTGGTGAGGACGGTCGACCCCCAGGAGACGAGGAGCCATATCGATCGGGGCAACGACAGGCTTGACGGATCAATCGCAGGTGCCTCGGACGAGCAACGAGCCACCAGTTTTGGATGGCCTTTCGAGGAGCACAAGGTGATGGTGACGGAAATGTTCTCGTCGTCGGCCGGGTTTGCGGTGGAGAGTATGTATGACCCTTTCCTGGAACTAAAGGGGGATACGTGAAAGTCCTTGCTCAACGTCTGCTTGAACGGGCCGGGGCTTTCGGGGGCCGGGAACAGATACATGCGCCGCTCATCAAAGGTGTTGTTCACCTCTGCCATGACGTACTTGAGCTCGCCATCGGCCGAGTAGAGATACCAGAACGAGGCCGGGTTGAAGACGTGGTTGAGGAAGCGAGGCGAAGTGACGAGATAGACATGAGGGAAGTCGGCCGGGTTCAGTCCCTGCGCAGAGAGCTTGTTAGCCACGGTCGTTTCTGGTCTCCATGTTTCCATACCTGCAGCTTCAGATAGGCGTCGACATTATCGGAAAGCGTCTCCCCGTCCCGTCCCCGATACAGATGGTCCTTGGGCGACACATGAAGCCAGCCCCTTTTCCACCAAGGGGCCGTGTTGACGGAGAGGAGCCAGTTGGACTTTGGGACCCGCACCGGAATGCCCACCGACAGGTACGGGTAGACAAAGGCATGTTTCTTTGGGAACAGGCGATGGTGGGATATGCTGCACTTGATAATCTGCGTCTTGTGGATGGAGGTGTCATGGAGGCGCCTGGTTGGTGGTGAGCAGTCGGCCGGAAACTTGGGCCGAGCAGAATATACGGCCGCGAGGAAGAGGAAAAGGCATCCACCCAGTATCATGTCACAAAGGGACAAGGTGAAGGTGGTCATCGGGGACGACTTTTGATATCTACCCGTTGGGGGACTAATAAGTGTCTTGTTCACTTCGGACCCTGTCTGCGTGGGAAGCTCGAGGTGATGCGGGAAGGGGGCGACGACGTGCTCCGAGCCATGGACATGTATCATGCAAGGTTTTGCATCTCGATTGGCTGTTGAACTATGCATCTCAGCCATGTGGTGGCATGCAGGTGAGCGCAGCTATAAATCAAGGCACAAGACGTTGGTTCTTTCTGCATGAGCTGAGGGTTTGTACCGAGTATAGCAGGAGTCGTGTTGATATACTTACCCCTTTGTGTGGGAGAAGCAGAGACCGTCACATTGCAGTGCAGCGACACTGCATCGCCCCCAAGCCCATCGGCTTCTCGGCGTGCGACAGGGTGTGCAGCATGGTTTCGATGGCGTGGACGTGAATGGCTGGCCTCTATGGCGTGAATGTGAATGGCTGGGATAGGCAGCGTAAGCTTGGAGGGAGACGGCAGTAGCTGTTTCGATTATAGCATTGAAGAATGGCCCGTCAGCACACCATGCGGGATGAAAGGAGGCCGACTCGACACATGTTACGACGGGTCAAAAGACTGTAGAAAAAGGGGGCGTTGGTCTAGCAAGGGGCACGCCTCGACCGTAGGAGGATTCTTCCATCTACAACAAATGCCGCTATTATCATGTCCATGTCCTATGAGGTCCGGCTAATCATATCCATGCCGGTGGCGGCTTCACTGTAACCACGGCGCCAGGACGGCAGCCTTCAGTTTGCATGGCTTGGAGGGCGACTGTTCAGGATTCCAGGCACCCAGTCACATAAAGCCTCGTTGCTCCCACCCTTGTCGCCATCTCACTCACTTCATCCGCCACATGAGTGGGCGTCGGGACATTGCCGGCACTGCCATAGACGCACCATTTCTTCGTGGCGATGGCCTCAGGGGTAAATTCCTCAGGGGCAAACTCCTCAGGGGCAAACTTGTCCAATGGATTCATCGCCTTTGACCCCAATCTGGTCGACCGGAACAGGGGCCAGGATATTCTCATCATGTGCGCCGTCTTCTCCATCCTCATCGTCCTGTCCACGACGTCGCGCATCACCATGAAGCTCTGGACAAAGGTCGGCCTGGGCGCCGCCGACTACTTCATCGTCATATCTCTTGTGAGTCGGCTCGCGGGGGAATCATTGCCGACGGACCGTCTGACCACGGCTCTCCTAGGCATTCAACCTGACTGCCAACATACTCGAGGTGCAGGCGGTCCAGCAAGGCTTTGGCCGTCACCTCCAGTTCCTCACCAGAGAGCAGGTGCTCACGCTGAAGCGGCTGAGCCAGTACAACATCCTCTTTGCCAACATTTCCCTCTGGGCCGTCAAGATTTCCATTTGCTTCTTCATCCTGGCGCTAATCCACGAGGTCCATCGACGCACCAAATGGATACTCTACGGACTCATCCTCGTCACCACCATTGCCAGCACCTGCCAGGGGATACTCTGGGGCCTCCAGGCGAAGCCGCTCCACAAGCTCTGGAACCCCGACATACCCGGCGAGGTCGCGAGTGTCAAGATGCTGGTCACCTCCATCATTACCTTTACCGGTGAGGTCCTTGCTCTCCATGTACCGTCTTTCAGCGAAATGGCTGACTGGGTTTAGCCATCAACAGCCTGACCGACCTGTTCTACGCCATATCGCCCATCTACTTCTTCGGCAGGCTACAGATGAGTCTCGGGAGAAGGCTAGTCGTCATCGGATTGACCGGGTCGGGCTTGTTGTACGTCTCGAGCTTTCGTCAGGGGGAACCAAGTGCTTACAGAACTAGAGTCTTCGCCTCGTCCATCATCCGCGTTGCGTTTGACGGCGACTTCTTTAACCCCGACTTCACCTGGGCCCTGTACCGAGTCTATCTTTGCACGGTTGTGGAGCGAAACCTGGCAGAGATCATTGCCGACCTGCCCGCGTCCTTTGCTGTTCTCCGCGGCGCGCACCGGAAGACCCAAACGCTCCTATCACGAGGGACGACCAAGGCATCCGAAGTCAGCGGCAGCTCTGGCGTGGCCGAGAATAGCTACACGAGAGCGAGTAAGCGGCCTCAGTTCAGCAACGACGAGTCGGTCTACCACGAGGACGAGATACCCCTGAAGGACTCTCACGTTCCGGCGGAAAACAGGGTCATCATTCGACAGACGAGTATCGATATCCGGGCGCATACGGTGAATGCGCGGGAGCAGGAGCAAAGACACCAGGCGCTGGTTCGTCCGTGGGACAAGACGTCTACTAATGTATAAAACGAGTGTACCAAGTATGACACGTGCGAGATGTTGATGAGACTGTATTTTCATCGTACCGTCACCATGGCTTGGATAAATACGTGCTACAACATGTGCGCACGGAAATCTATGGTGAAATGACTCGGTGTTAAACCCCAGGCTTCCCCCCTTTGCTCTCCATGACCGCCTCCCCCCTCGACAACGACATGGCCTTTTTCACCTCCCACTCCCAGGCGGTCAAGTTGCTATCCTCCAAATCGTCGCCGTCTGGCCCTATCCTCCTCTTCATGCTTGCATCTCGTTGGGGCCGGGCGAGAATGGCCAGGCTGTACCGGTCAAAGTATCGCTGCTGCCCGGGCGGATACTTGATGCGATGCACGTTGCTGCGCAGGATCCCGCCGGTCCACTGCACCATTGCATCTCCGAGGTTCACAATCAGGCAGCCCGGCTCCGGACGGACCCAGCGCCACGCGCCTTCATCCGTGGCCGACTTGCCCGGGGTCAGGATCTGCAGGCCGCCGAGGACGTTTGCTAGAAGCGTCATGGTGCCAAAGTCGGTGTGATGAATCATGCTCGTGCGGAGATCTTGCTCTTGGGGACTGGCAAATGCCTTGATGAGCCTGATGACTGTCCCGGAGGGCTCGGTGGGTGCCTGCAAAGACGTAAAGGTGTCTTCTGGTAGGGAGAGCTGGGCTGCAAGCGTGGAGCTGATTGTTGCCATTATCCTTTGGCCGTGCTTGAGGAATGAGGTGACGAGGGGGAGTTGCGTGCGTATGAGCTCTGGGAGCGGCTGCAGAGGAGCGGTGCCCATGAGGCCATCCTGGCCCAGGTTGAACCATTCGAAGCGGTCCGGCTCCCCGGTTTCGGTCTTGGCATGACCGCGCGGCTTGAAACTACCCAGAGCGTAAAACAGACTGGAGCAAGGGGGAAAAAAGGGGCAAGGAGGGAAAAAAGGGGCAAGGAGGGAAAAAAGGCAAGCCGAGCCTACCCTAAGAAGCTTCTCGGGATATCGTGCAGATACTGCCGTTTGACGTCTTCGGGGAGGCTCATAATGTCCCTGCCCAGGCCAAAGAGACGGTCGATCTCTTCCGTCACCGTATCCCCCAGTTCGTCCCCGCGCAGGTCGAGAAGGAAGAAGCCGAGTTCCTGACAGGCGGCCAGAAGACGCTCGGCGGCGTTTTCGCGCCCCGAGTGCAGGCTTGCCAGTGAGATGGTGTACATGGGCACGGTGGGGACATTGTCGGGAAAGGGGGGGATGTCTGTGAAGAGCTTCTCAGAAGCCATGATGGCGATGTTTCCACTGGCGAAATCAAGCACTTTTGCGTGGTGCGAGCAGCGCCGTTTATATAAGACGGTCGTCACCAGCACCGTTGTAAACTAAACCCAAGGCGCCCCGTTAGCTGCAAGGGGGCAATGCGCCAAACGGGAGGGGACGAACGTCCACCCCGCACACCCTCCGCTCCGCCAAGCAGTTGCTCCGTCTTGCCTGGCAATGCTGCTCGCAAGCGAACCTTGGCCATCACTCAGCCGAGCACCCCTGCCGGCCCGGCCCGTTCACAATGGTGCCTGCTGCTCAACCCTCGGTGGTTGGCTGGCAGCGTCCCGAAACGACATGTCAGCCTCCAATCGTTCATCTCCGGTGCATGATCCTCCAAGATCTCGATACGAGGCGCCCGCCCACGGCGGTCCCAACATCCTCGAATGCTCCCTCACAACCGCGATCCTCGACGACAGCCACCCATGGCGAGCCTACACATGGCGAGCCTACAGACTGGGAAGAGACGGAACGCAGCCCATCTCTCGCAGGAAATCCATCCAGCCAAGAGGCTCAAATCGGCAAATCGCCGTACCTACATACAACCATCCACCGTCATTTTGGGATGACTTGTCCAAAGTTCGACTCACGTCTCGTGCCCTGCGAGAACACCATCGTCGAAACAACGCACGACCTTGCCCTACAATGCCCCCAATTCTAGCTGATGTCTCTACGAATCTTGCTCGGTTTGCAAGACAAGGAGGCCCAGATCTTGGTCATATTCGAGGGGTAAGTCTACTCTGCCCTGCTCTCACAGGATCAGTGTCTGACCAACACAAGTGTCCCGCACCGAAACGAGCCACAGACACCATGGATTTCGCTCCGTCCTATAGATCATCTCCAAGCCTACGGACGCAATCCACAGCCAGGACCCGCAGATCATCTGCCTATGGAAAGGACTTTGTACAACACCTTACCGACCATGGCATACACATCAACAACCGCCGGTCCAGGCCGCGAAATATGACGGAGATGCGGTCAGAAATAGCACGCGAGAGAGCCTCTTTATCCCCATCCAAGCTCTCCAAAGACACATTCGAAGACTTCCAGAGGAAGAACGAGGAAGTGCATCCTGAAGCCGACGTCATGTCCATAGTCGTCCCCTTAATTTGTGGAAAAACTGACATTCCTAACAAGCAGAACGTTCTCTTCACCGGCGTTACACCTGTCACGAACAAGAGCGCGTCGAGGCCGAAACCGGATTTTTTCGACGGTGCACTCTTGCGGGATATCGCAGAGGAGATTAGGAACGACCCGGCCCTACGATCAACGGTTATTCCCACCAGACACCCAACAATTCCAGTGGCGCCAAACCTCTTCCTCGAGGTCAAGAGACCGGAAGGACATCATTCGGTGGCACAGAGGCAGTCATGCTTTGACGGAACATACGGGGCTCGTTCCATGCACGCCCTGCAAACCTACGGAGACACTGAGCCAGCATACGATGGGAATGCCTACACCTACAGCTCAACCTACTGCGAAGGCTCACTTAAACTATACGCTCACCATATTACAGCGCCTACCACATCTTTGGGGCGGCCGGAGTACCACATGTCCTACATCGATGGGTGGCAAATGACTGGTAACATGGACACCTTTCGACGGGGAGCCGCTGCTTTCAGGAATATCAGGGACCTGGCAAAGCGTCATCGGGACAGTTTCATTCAGGCTGCAAATGCTAGAGCCTTCAGGGTGGCCTCGGCTGCTCAAGACGACGTGCATGGGACAACGCAAGATGAAGCCCCCGAGGTCATGGCGTTGCAGGACGCCCGTGATGTGCTTCAACAGCAACTAGCTGACACTCACGACAACGGTTCCCAAGACGGTGGTGAGACGAAGGCTGCATCACCGTGTCTGGACACAGAGGACAAGTCATGCAACCCGAGCCAAGGATCGATGCCCTTGGACCGCGGCGACCTGCCCATGAGCCCGACGTCAAGCCTTGCGTCGGCCTCGAAGCGTCAAAGACACCCCTTGTCATGCCGGTAGGACGGCTCATGCGGGAGTCGTAAACGTCTCTCCAGAGCTCCACTAGCTACGGAGACCTGCTGCGAGCTTGGGGCGCCTCGGTTCAAGCGAGCCTCGTTGAGCTGAGAAGTATTTCCGTAAGAGCAAGGCCTTGTCTCTGTTATATAGGTGACGTGTCTAATGCATGCTAATCTATGTGTTTTTGACCGCCACCCAAGGCTCCGATGCTTGATTCACCTGGCCTTGAACTGAACGAAAGGGCCGCTCTCCCATCCCGCGATAGAGTAATGACTCTCAAATGTCAGCTCCAACTCTGCGCCCGTCTCCCGCAGAGTGTCCGACCCGACGCAGGGACCCGCTGCGGCCTGGCTCGGCCCAAGGCGGAAGTCGTAGTTGACCAAGATGTAGGCATAGGCGATGCTGGCAATCATGATGGCAACATGGCTCCCAGCGCAGTTTCTCGGCCCGATCAAGAAGGGGGTAAACATGTTCTTGGCCATGGCATACTCTGCTGTCGGCAAGGTGCCTGGGATCCAGCGCTCGGGCCAGAAGCGCACTGGGTCGCGGAATATCCTGGCGTCTCGGAATAAGGAGAAGATGCTCATGCCCACGTCGCTGCCGACGGACATGGGCACGCCGTCGGGCCCGATGGTGACGCCTGGGCGCTCGCACTCTCGCCAATGGACGCCGCAAGCTGGGGGCAGCAGCCGCATAACCTCGTTGATGACGGCTCGGAGGTAGACACTCGTTTCCAGCTTGGTGTCCCAGACAATGTCCTCTCTCGGCCGATAGGAGCTTCGCATTTCGGCGGCGAGTTTCTGATAAACGAGTGGATACCGACCGAGGTAGTGAAGGAAGCCGGAAACCATGATGCCGTAGGCGTCGGCAGAGGAAAAGGTGCTAAAGGCTCCCTCGGCAATCATCTGCGGCCGGTTATGGCCGGGGCTTTCCAGCGCTCCCAGGCCGCTCTGTATGACTGGGCCGAATATGCCGCCGTCTTTGGAAGCGTTGGCATCTACCGCCTGACGCAGGAAGGACTGGTACCAGCTGGAGAACTCCCTTGCCCGAGGCGAGACGAGGAGGAAGACGGCGGCGACGAGGTTCCCGATTCCCATGTTGCTGAGAACGGGCAGCTGTTCCCACAGGCCCATCTTCTTCTCGTGAAAGTAGAGGGCGGGAAAGACAAAGTCTCTGGCCGAGCCGCGCAGCAGGTCCGTCTTGATGCCCAGGCCGAAGTCTGCCATTGTGTCGAAGCCCAAGCAGAGATCTGGACGAGGCCGGTAAGTGCTCGTTCTGACGGGACGGCTGGTCTTGTGGCTTACTCCATTTCCTCATGTCGGCCGCAGCGCCCCAGCCTTGTGCGTCCCTGTCCCTCTGCAGTTCCCCAAAGTAAACTCGAAGGTTCCGGACGACGGCCGGCTCATGGCGGGCCAAGAAGTCGGCGCCCAGGCCGGACCTGAAGACCCTGCGGAGGCGACGGTGCAGCGTCTTGTCGATGGACGTCATGGTGCTCCAGCCGTCCGGGGTCGGTATCATGGTCTCGTAGCCCCTCGACTTTCGAAAAGGGGCGCCATGGCCGTATATCGCTTGCTGGACGTGAGCCGTGACGACGCGGCGAAGAAGCCGGTGGGATCACTGACCAGCCATGTCCGGGGGATGCAGCGAGAGGACTTGGTTCGGCGCATACCGTATCAGGTCTCCTGGTCAGGGTGAGCAAGCCGGGACTCGGGCCGTCATGGAGGAGGAGCCGCAACCGTATCTGCGATGGCATCTCTGCACGTCGAGGTGCATGGTCCCTCTCCAAGAGTGACATGCCGAGTATACGCTCGTCACCTTGGCCAGGAACGGGCCGGGGACGTTGCTGTATGGGTGGAAATAGAGTCTCCGGACGACCGTAATGGCCAGCTGGGCTCGTCAGTGAGAGGCCGTGGATGGTGCGTGGAAGACGTACGAGGGAGAGTGAGCAGGCGGCTGCCAACTGAAGAATGAATGCTTCCGCCATGATGGATAGGTGAGATGGCACCAGCAGATGATTGTCACTTGTCAACTCGTGATATAGAGCAGTATTATCTAAATCATATAAGAATCGCCGCCTCGGCTACGTATACTCGTCATGAAGAGGTCATTTTATAAGGATCAATCTCAAGATATCAGATATCTCGTGTAACTCATACATGTACTTCGTAGAGCCCTATTAATAGCGGCATGTTGGGGGCCACGAGAATCCAGTCCGCCTCGCTATTCCTGATGCCTTGACACAAAGACGGTGACGGGTTCGGATGCCTTGACCGCGTCAGCACTAATGCGAGATGCAGAGCACCCCCTCTCTCCTCGCACCCCCGGAGCACCACCTTCCTGTTCCTCTCGTCGAGAATATGAATTGTGACGGTTGGGTAGCATCGTGTGTCTTGGCTACTCATGCAAATAAGCCGTGTCCGAAGCCACGAACCCATTGTTGACCAGTAGCATCGAGGTGTATATAAAGTCCAAAATAAATAAAAATGTTATTCCTATCTCAACCATGGTCAAGATTCGATCAACATGACAGACCAATGATTGCCCCTTGACCCTATTCATCCGTGTTCGGGGACGGTGCCGGACATGTTTCAGGTTTTAGTCTTCTCCATCAAGTGAATCAGTCCCTGACCAGCACTGGACGTAATGGCGTCTCCAACACGGCGCGTCGCCATTGTCGGCGGAGGCATCGCCGGCATGGCGTGCTCGTGGGAGCTGAGAAAGCACGACTGCTCCGTCGACATGTACGAGTCGGCGAGCAGGCTCGGCGGCCATGCCAACTCGGTGCCGTTCGAGGGCAACGGGGCAAGCGTCGACGTGGACACGGGCTTCATTGCCATGGACGAGCCCACGTACCGTGAGTTGGGTGATGCTTGACACGGCACAGTTCCCCCTGATGCTTGACATGGCACAGTTCCCCCTGATGCTTGACATGGCACAGTTCACGGGTTGATGTTTGATATAGCGCAGTTCACGGCCTTTCTCGGGCAACTGGGCGTCGCCACCATGCCCACGGACATGTCGTTTGGCGTGTCCACCGCCGACGGAGCCTTTGAGTGGAGCAGTCGATCCGTCTGGAGCTTCGTCGGCACCCCGAGCAGATTGTTGAAGCCTTGGTTCTGGCGGTTGATGCTGGACGTGATGCGCTTCAGCCTCTTTGCTAGAGACATTCTCGACGAGTCTCGAGACGGCGAGTCGAGCGGCAACGAGACGGATGCCATCGAGGGCCATCTCGAGACCATCGGTCACTACTTGACGAGGCAAGGGTACTCTGAGCAGTTCATGACCTTGTTCCTCATGCCAATGGTGGCCGCCCCGTGGTGCATCGACCCCGACGACTTTGCGGCAAACTTCCCGGCGAAGCCGCTCGTTCACTTCATGTAAACGCCCGTCTTCCCCTCCGAGAGCCTCGTCTTGTTATTAACACGAAAAGGGCAAAGCACGGCCTGCTCGACACCGTCACCAAGAGGCTTCGGTGGCGCTCGTTTCGAAACGGCTCCAAGACATACGTCGATGCCTTTCGCCGCAGTCTTCCGCCCCGGCACCGGCTGCATCTGAGCACGCCCGTCCACGGGGTGGCACGGGGTGGCAAGGGGGTTCTGCTCAGCTTCGCAGACGGCTCCCGCCAGGCCTATGACCATGTGGTTCTCGCCGTCCACGCCAACCAGGCCCTCGCTCTCATGGGAGGCGATGCCACGGGGCTGGAGCGCAGGATCCTCGGCGCCTTCAAGACCAGCCGGAACGTGTGCTACTTGCACTCTGACACACGGGTACGTGAGAGCCGAGGCTGTAGACGGAGGCTTGTTGACCATGTTGCAGCACCTGCCAAAGTGTCGACGGGCTCGTTCGGCGTGGAACTGCTTCCTGGAGCCCAACAAGCTTGTCCAAGACGACAAACTCCAAGACGACAAACTTGTCCAAGACAAACCATGCTCCAGCAAGACCATCTCCATCACCTTCGACATGAACAAGCTCCAAGCCATCCCCCTTCCGGGTGAGCCGGGGAGCCCGGGTCGGGTTCTTGTCACCATGAACCCGACGCGCTGCCCTCGCTCGGTCCAGAGCAGCCATGTGTACTACCATCCGCTCATCAGCTCCGAGAGCGTGCTCATGACGCGTCACATGCACAGCATCAACGGCGTCGCGGCCATCAGCTTCGCGGGGGCCTGGATGGGCCTCGGCTTCCACGAGGATGGCTTCGCGGCCGGGGTTCACGCCGCGCGGGTACTCGTCAATGGCAGGGACAAGACCTGTCCGCTGGACCTGATACCCGACGCCAAGAGCGACAGTTTGACCAGAGTTGGGCTCGTACGGGCGCTTCTCCGGCTGGGGGTTGTCATTGTGTTGCGACTTTTGCAACTGCTGGAATGAGACAGACTCGACTGACATGTAGCGACTTTGCAACTGCTGGGATTAGACAGACTCGACTGACATGTAGCGACTTTGAAACTGCTGGGATTAGACAGACTCGACTGACATGTAGCGACTTTGAAACTGCTGGGATTAGACAGACTCGACTGACATGCAGCGACTTTGCAACTGCTGGAATTAGACAGACCCGCCTGACATGTAAGCTACGAGAGTTACATGGCCAGGGGGGTTTAGAGCCTTGGGGCCTTGGGATTCTCGGCTTCCCACTTCTCCTTGAGGACTCTCGCATGCTCCGACTTTTCCGTGAAGCCTTGATACAAGGCCGGGAACCCACCGCCAAGCGTGCGAATGTCGACGGGGCGGCCCGTCTCGACGCTCATGTAGGTCGTCGAGCCCTGGACTTGGGCGACGATGGCCTGCTGCTTGAGGGAAAATAGAACCGTGGTTCCGCTGTTGCGAGTAGGCTCGATGCGATCCTGGCGGTAGGCGGCAATGACCTAGATTCATACCATCCTCATCAGCAGCGTCGTCGAGCCGAGACGCGGGCGAGACTGACGGCGTCTGGATACTTGACCTGCCTCCGGAGGTCGAGCTCGTACTTTCGCACGACGGGGACGACGGTCTTGGCCTGGATCATGGCGTCGCACTCGTCCTTGGCGAGGAACTCGTCGTAGCTCTCCATGACGCGCCAGAAGCAGGCGCCCAGGAAGTGCATGTACTGGGCGTGCATGACGTGGCCGTAGGGGTCCTGGTGCTCGGCCCAGAGGACGCCGTGCTCGACCATGGTCTTGGGGTCGAAGCCCATGGCCTCGAGCGTGGCGAGGGCGCGGCCGCGGAGAGCGGCATAGGGATCCGTGTTGGGATGAGGGCCTGGAGCGCCGGCGCGCGAGTACGGCGAGCTGTAGGACGAGTCGGCCAGCCGGGCTGAGCGGGGGCTGGAGTTGGGGTCCGTCATCTGGAGTTGGAGAGAGGGCCAAATGGCCAAGATAAAGTCACCTAGGGAACTGGCTGTGCTTTCTTGGAGTCTCTGAAAGTCGTGAGGGGTGCCGGCGTTGGGTGGCATTTAGGCCCCTCGCCGTATATGCAAATACTCTTATTGAAATAAATTCTCTTATTGAAATAGGCCATGTAGGTGTTGTCCGAGTTGTCCGAGTGCGACACTGATTCGCACCGCCCCCTCACTCCGTACTCTTCTCACATTTATCCCATTTTTTGCATCGCAAGGCACTACCAGGAGCAATACCAGAATCCCCTTTCCATCCGCCTTCTAAGCAACCTTGAGCTTGGCCGTGTTCTTGAGTAGCTGAGCCAGCCCCGTGCCCACTCGACCCAGGGAAGAGCCTCCGACCTCGGCCAGCTCAATGCTCTCGACCGAGTCCGCACACAGAGCCGCGACTTCGGCTGCGTCGGCCGCCTCGCCCAGCCCGGGGATGAAGTTGAGGACAGCAACCGCCGGGAGGAGAGCTATGGCCCAGATGTGGGACTTGACGTAGCCTCCAATCTTGTCCAGCTTGCCGGGCTCGTGGGGAGCCGCGACCGCGTTGCTGGTCTTGGCTGCCTTTGAGGCGGCCCCGTCGATGACCTGGGGAGGCTCAAACAGGGGGAATCCGCCCCTCCAGCCCACGGCCTGGCCCTTGTCCTTCATAAACGCCGAGAGGTCCTCGATGGTGTGAAACTGCTGCGGCACGTCGACCGTGATGTTGTACCGGTCGAACTTGGCGTCGTAGTCCTTGTTCTGCTGGAAGAGCTCGTTGCTCTCCTTGATGGCCCTTTCGAAGTGCACTCGCAACTTGGCCCGCCGCGGAGTGACCTGCCGGGGCGGAGAATAGCCCTCGGGCACCTGCATCCAGCCCAGCACCTGCGTCCACAGTATTCCCCCGACGGCGGCCGAGTCGTTGCCCGAGCTCACCATGTTTGGCGTGGCGTGGACGGCGTAGACGACGCCGCCGAAGCCCTTGGTCTCCTTGGCGGCAACCTCGGCGGCGTGCTTTGCCGCCGCTCCCAAGGTCGGGTATGTTGGGACGAGCAAGGTTGGCCAGTCAATCTCGACCTTTTCTCCCCCCTGGACGGGCGGCGGATCGACGTCGTAAGTCGGACCAGGCGGCGTGGTGCTCCGGGGGAGGAATCCGCCCTGTTTCTTGGCTTCGTCGGGCCAGAGGTAGTCGCCGTAGAAGACGATGGGCTTCGTCGCGGCCTTGCCCCTGGAGCCCTTGCCCCTGGAGTCCTTGCCCGTCGAGCCCTTGCCCGTCGAGCCCTTGCCCCTGGAACCCTTGCCCGTCGAGGTCTTGCCCCTGGAACCCTTGCGCACCGTCCTTTTCAGCTTGGTGAGAATCTTGCAGCAATGGTCTTTTGCTGCTTGCCATGTTAGCACACCAACCTCAGCAGGCAGACTCGATGCGCATGCTCGTACCCTTGTCATCGCGAGTTCTCAGTCCACCCATCGAGCGCTTGTTGGACCGAGACTGGACGCCGCAAGAACCTTGCTCGGCCTCATCCAAGAATTGTTGCACCACCTGGCTGGCCCGTGGGAAAAGCTGATCCAGTCGCTCGGCGCCCAAGTCGACATAATGCTGTATTAATTCCCCGACTTTGTTCCCTCAGTGTTAGCCAAGATGCTCCGTGCCGACTGGTCGCGAGGCATATACCTTGATTGTCTTTCGGGGGATCTATCTCATTGGCATCTCCCGGACCAGGAATATCGTCCCTGGGTGGATATCGCTGGAATTGGGGTGGGAAATCGCCTACAAGAGCATCCATTATCGAATTGTCCATGAACCGTATCGCCGCTGCGAAGCCGCCACCCGACTCGTCTTCCCTCCCGCTGTCGTCACCATCCAACGAGTCGCCCGTCAACTCGGGCGGAAGGGCGTCGGCGGTGACGCGGCAGTGGACGGCGTTGGCAGAGCGCTCATATAGTTGGACATTGTAATCCGGGTTGTCGACCCAAGCGGCTTCGTCAGCTCTGTTGCTCATGAGGACATATCTTCTGATCTGTCTCCACTGGACGCCGCCCAAGGCGAAGACTTCACCCTCTGGGTAGCCATCGTCAAGCATGTTTGGAGTGGCGCGGATCTCGTAGAGCCAGGTGCCGTATGCTTCCGATGTTTCCCTTTGTTGTGCTAGCGACACGTAGGCAGTCCGAAAGGTGAAGCCAGGCTTTCCATGCTGGTCCAGCCCGCAACCGTTTGGGCCCGCATCGTAGTGACGTTCGATGGAGAATGAAGAGTCGTGCCTTTGCCAGTCTGTGCCCTGAGGCTGGAACCCGCCCGTCGCCCGAATCTCTCGGGGGGATCTGGAGTCTCCGCGGAAGACGAAGCCGTCTGGCCGGTTCGACTGCCGACGAAGCAGAGCGGCCCCGGGGTTGGCATTGCTGGATGCAAGCCAAGAAAGCCATAAAGGAGCGGCGGAAATAACGATTGTGGCCCAGCGCATTGTGCTGGAAAGAGAGTGTGCTGACGCATGACTGCGCGTCTTGAGATGAGAAGGATGGGGAATTGGAATTCTTATATACTACAGGAGTACAGGTGACGAATGCGTCCTTGGGGCTGAAGATGTTGACCATGACGACCGACTCATGCCTTGGGGTAAAGGATGTCCATCACGGCCGACTCATGCCGCGGGGTAAAGGATGATCATCACGACCGACTCATGCCTCGGGGGGGGGGGCGAAGATGTTGACCATCCACGACTGACTCATGCCTCTGAAGAGAAAGACCAACTCATGCCCGAGGCAAAAGATGCTGACGTCAAGTGTCCCGGTTTCATGTTGACGGCGTGACTGACCATATGAGTCGGATTCATCAGGTGAACCGGGCACAAGATGGGGGACAAGGGAGACAACTTGGAGGCTTCCAGTGGTAGAGCGGCTGGCTTATCGAAACGGATTTGGAGCATGTGGTGTTGCTGTCAGTACTAAATACTCGGAGGGTTTTCGACAGTTGTAATTAATATGCTGAGCGGATAACTATATGTAAAGGTATTTGGATCCAGTTCATTCCGTAGCAGTCAATCTCAACTTGTACTTTCAGTGCAGCATTAAGCGCAAACATACAGTACGTATGTAGTCCGGTACAGGAGACCGCGTCCACTTACGCGCCTATTTAAGCAGGGCAACGTGAGACGGCTAGCCGACGATAGGCAAGTTCGGTTCTATAATTATTTTAGGTACTTTTGGTCTACTTGGGGAGATTCTAGAGACAGCTGGAAAGGGCATCATGGGCTCGCCAGGGCTGCAAACAAATAAATCGGCGAAAGGCACTACAAGGGCTCACAGTCTACGAGCGCGGGCCACGGAAAAGCAGAGAGTGGAATAAAGATACAGAAGCTTTATATAACAAAAGGTAACGTCTCGACTTTTCTAAACCAGTTGGGCTTGCCTGTAGTGTTCGGGTGTCAGGTCATCTACTTGGTCAGATGCGGGCTCCCCTACCCACCGTCCAGCATAGATCCTAGCCCATCGTTTACTCTTGTCGAAATATTCTTCAAAGTCATCGGAATATTCTTTAAAGTTATCGGAATATTCTTCAAAGTCATCGTAATCTTCTTCAAAGTCATCGGAATCTTCTTCAAAGTCATCGTAATATTCTTTAAAGTCATCGGCGCAAACCATGGCTTTGTCTTGTTCCATCTCCAGCCAAGTCAGACCAGGGAACTTCACTTGGACATGGGAGCAAACGATGGCTTTGTGTACCGATTTGTCGTGTCCCGACTTGATCTCCATCCAAGCCCAATTATCTCGGACATCGATCTCTTGATGGTGGTCCCGCTTCACCACCACCAAAACCTCATCGTTTCCAGACGATGTCGCATCCTGGCCACGAGGTGTTCGTCGCGTGAAAGTGACCCGGGTAGCCGCGCGCATCACTGACCCAGGACGGCACTGTTCAGTGGATCGGTAGATGGCGACCGAAACCCCCGAGCCAGAACCATGACGCTTCTCCAGATCCGCCAGCCAGTCGACTGGCTGTGGTACGCGCAGAAAGCGGTCCGCAGCTCCATCGCCATCCCTTGCAGACCAATTGTGTTTGTAGGCGAGAAAATCAAAGTGACAACATATGTAATGGATCTCCTTCCACCCGTCACTGTGCTTGACAAGGAAGTCGAGAGTATCGTGGCAAATCTCGGTTGCGCGCTCGCCCTTTATGGTCAATCGATCTAGTTTCAGTTCCGGAAGGCGCCCCAGTGCACACGGAATGCCGTAAAGGAGGCGTTCATCGAAGATTTGTTCTCGGATGAGCCTCCACATAGGAATCGCTTCGTAAACGCACACGTGGCGGATCATTGAGAGAGCCTCGAAGGGGATATTGGCGAGTGTGTACAACATTGCTCTAGGATAATCAAAGAAAAACATGACTTTCTCCACCCAGCTCTTGCCGATTTCCAGGTATACTTGGCGGCAACTGCGGAGCAATGCGAGGCGATTTCTCATAAAAAAAATCCGCTCCATTCCGTGACAAGATGTATGTTTCTTGATCATCGTAAAAAGGTTCGAATGGAAGAATTGAGTGTAAATCATGTCGCGCATCTCCATGGGAAGACGCAACAAGAGGCTGCCTTCCGGGCGTGTTGACGCGGATCCGGGCGTAGGCCTTTGCGAGTTTTCCTCCATCTTGTTGGAATGGGCCGTAGACTTCTGTTGCGTCGTTCTGTGACTTGGTGGGGGGTAGCGAATGCCTTCCTTGCGAAGCGGCTAGGCACTGAAGGGATGTATGAGATGATGATGGTCTTTGCTTAAATTGACGAGGAGGGAAGGAATGCCCGTCCCTAAAAAGAGGGGTTTGACTTTTAGGTTCCGCTCTATTACGCCACCAAACCTTCTTAGTAGTAACATCATCTCTAGAGGTTTTCTAGAAATAAAGAATCCTCCCTGCTACTATGTTTTGGTTACTGTTATTCGCACACGCAGACTGTATAGGACTGAATAATCCATTGATCATTCTCCCTAGCTATAGAAACGAGTGCAACTAGGTCTTATAGAGACGTGGCTAATTTCTAGAGATTACTAGTCTTTTCTGGCACCTATTCCTAGCCCTTTTAAATCACCAGGCTTAGGTCGGTTTTTGTCATTGCCACGTGCAATATTAAAGTCTTGAATGTTTTCAAAGCCTCCTTTCTTTAAAGGACCCCCCAAATTATTTGGGCCGATAGTCCCTTCTTGGCGGCGACCATCGCGAGCAAAATGGCGATTTTCATCAGGAATCTAACAAGTGAAGGTTAGCAATAATTGCATATACATCTATAAGTTGGAGGTCTGCTCACTGCACTAGCTGTACAGAAGCCAACAAGGGCGAGCAGGAGGGTACGCTGGAGCTGCATCTTGGATGGCGAAGTATAGCAAAGAAGCAATATAGAGGAGTCAGTGTCGAATAAGGGTTCGAGAGTGCAGACGTGGTCAATTGGATCAGTCAATGGATGCGTGTCTCTTTCTAACACATATCTGGGGGGCTCCTGCCCGTACTTATAAGCGCCAGTAACCTCCATATGGCCGGTACACTACTCATGTGCCGAGCCTGCCCCTAAGCAGGGTTGAAACGCAGTGGATCTACCAGCAGATTCCACTGCTAATCCACAAGCTTTTTTCCAGTGGATTGGTGTTACAGTGGCTCGACAGTTACTGCTGCAAAATCCTTGTATAAATTAATCGTAACCTGTACATATCACATAGCCCCAAGGGTGTTGTGCCATGCAGGATCATAGTGTGAAGCTATTCCCGTGGGTCAGACACCAAGGGGGTCGACCCATAAGACGATTATGGTGCCTCATGCAGTGACACATCCCATCATGCGCATTGACTCGGGTCGCAAGGCTAACACGACCCACACAACAGTTTGGAAGAAGATCATCGTCGCGTTCGAATAAGCAACATATACCATACAGCGCATGCCGGCCCAGACCTTTAGCCGTCAAAAGTAATGTGAATCAAGCCAGGAGTCTTGCAAAGGACGTCTATGACCTTTCGTCTGTGTTCAGGACCCAGGACAGTCCCGCAAGATCACGACTAGGGTTCCCGAAGTTAGCGTTCGATACAACGGCCCGAATATTGCGGCGGAGATCCTGGATCTCATCGAATCGTAGTATAAGATCGAAGACAGGGATTGGCTATTTTACCCTTGATCATGCGCTAAATAACGACGCGGCCTTGGAAATTATGCTACTACGTCACTACGTCGACTCATCGCGTTTCATGGCATCGAGTGAACAGCAAAACAAGAGTAAGAGGGGGGGTCTAAGGAGATCTACCAGGATCTACCGGGCTGCCTTTTATTTCACCATTGCCTTATCGGATTGCCAACGAGTTTAAACGTTTTGAACTACGCAAGAGTAGGTCGTTCGTAGAGCGATTCCATTATTATGTAGCTTGCCAAACAACCCAGACTTGCGGTACTTGTCCAGCTTCTCGGCCGTAATGACATCGGGGACCGGGAATCGATCCTGGCTTTCCTCCGGCTGTTTCAACCTCAAAGGATTCATCCATGCTCAATCACCAAGATCATTCGTGCAGAGGCGAGGCCGAGTTATAGCAGGTCCAGGAAGCGCTGCCAGATCCAGAGAATAACTTGGTAAAGAAGGCAAGGATCCCGCCAGGCCAAACACCTCGTGCCCAACTTTTCTGGCTGTTGAGAGTGATCGGGAAATGGGTGGCATATCGGTGATCGGGAGAATAGCAAGCGACCACAATGGCTTGACCACTATGAAACAGGATGGCCTCGTTCTGTGGAGTTATTGTGGAATGATGTCTGACTCGCACGTGTAAGTCCGGCGGATCACGGGATTCGAATCCCTGAGTCAAAGCTGATACCCGGCCGACTCAAATGATTTAATGACGTCAGTCCGTAGGGGTGACTCAGTATTCCTGCCGCTTCAGGCACCGGTATGGACCCTTCTTGTGGGCGTACACAGGGATATGCCTTCACACACGCTCGAGGTCGAAACAGAAGCTAGTCACTTTTGACTCGAGACGGAAGCGAGTCACTTTAAACTCAAGTAAGTCGTTTTAGCTTTAGAGAGCAAAACGAGCTTCCATTTTAGTGGCTTGGCTCATCGTAGTATTTTACTGTCCTGTACTTCAAGATTTTCAACAGAATCTATCTGTAAGAGGCTGGCCTGTGCTTATGTGTTGTCTATCTAGAGCCAAGGGGGAAAGGAAGGAGAACTCGAGGGAGTGTGAACTTATATCGCGTATTGCACCCGTTGGGGGACTAGGTAAGTGTCTTCGTCATAGGTAGAATGTCCTCGTAGCAGCCGGCTCCGCAGAGTGGGGCCGGAGCATGATCCACCGGACCCGGTACTACAACCGGGGTCTACCATGCCGGGCACAACCCGTGATAACATCTATGACAGAAAGGGTGACGTAGTTATCATGTGAATATGGACAGAATGAAAAACTAGGCGGCTAGTGCGTACTCTCTCCTCCTATTCCATGGCCAGGGCGGGCGAGTCTGCTCCGCCTCCCCTGCCGTGGAGACGGCGTCTTGTCCGTCTTCTCTCGGATACGCTGTTGCGATACCTGTCGGCCCCCGTGAGCCGCTGCTTGAGACTTCTTTTTCTCCGAGAGCTGCCATGGCTGCAACAAAACGCGCCCGCAATTTTGCGACCCGACTTTACATGGCGCCGTCGGGTTCTCGTGCCAGGACTGCTCGCCTCGGAGATTCCATCATTGCCCCTGCGATCTACACGCCTCTCGCGCTGGGTCATGGGCAAAGTTCATGTTGTTATTCGCGACTTCTCGCGCTACTATTGCGCATGGTTCGGCATCGCCTACTCTCATAACATTGTCCCTCCGTTTGGCCTTCTTCTCAAGTGGTCAGACGGCACCAACCTCGACGAAGTCCAGTCCATGTGCGCGATTCGCGCCGCTGCGTCGTTTTTACATACGGTGACTTTGCTCTGCACAACACCATGGTCCATGACGGCCGTGTCTCGGGCTTCATCGATTGGGAGTGTGCGGGATGGTATCCCGAGTACTGGGAAGTCACCACACCATTGAGATGGTGTAGTTGCAATTCATTCTTTGACGGTTGATGCGTGGGTTGGCTGGTAGCATTGTTTACTTCGTACATGGCCTCGAGACAGTCATGTGGCGGCGAGTGAGAGGCGCGAGACGCGGGCTAGAGGTAGCAAAAGATATCCCTCGAGTTCTATTAGACTCCATCAGACAACTCACTCAGCCCTTGTGCATCTTGGTGGCTCGATTCCACATCGAGCAAATCAACAGGGTGCGGGCGCACCCTGCCATTTCAAACGCCATACCAAGGTCAAGAACCCCAACGCCGAGGCAGATTCCCATGAGCAGCCACGAGTCCTGCATGATGCCCCTTGGCGCCCCGTCACGATTCGTCAGACCGCACGGGTGACGCGGATGCTTACTCTATGCATGCACGGGCCCATGCGCGTCGCTCTCGCTGACGACGCTGCCAACCTCGGACCAGCTGGCCGGCGTCTGCATGCCTTCGCTCTCGCTCAGCACGTCGTAGGGGCGCCCCGTGTCCCCTGCCATCGACGACCGCGTCTCGTTGCCGAGGTCCTCGCCGGAACCGATGAGCGACACCGAGTCCGTCGGCGTGAGCTGGCCGTCGCCGACGAGCTCGGGCTCCGACGCGGGCGCGGCGGGCGTCACGGGGAGGGGCGAGTAAAAGTTGCGACTCGAGTCCTGGGCCCAGGCCTGGATCGACGCATACGCCTCGTCTCGTTCCTCCAGGCCGGCCGACATGTACTCGTCGGCGGCGGCGCAGACGAGCTCCATGGTGTCCATGCCTTGGGGTGAGGCTTCGGCCGGGGCGGGCGTCGTGTCCACGAGGACGGGCGGGGGCGGCTCCAGGGTGGCACTGCGATAGTCGTCGGATTGGCGCGTCGTGGCGCTGTAAATGTCCGACATGACTTCTTCCTTGGCGAGGGGGGCGTGGCTGACCTCCATCTCGGACATGTCGTCGAAGCCGATGCAGTTCTCGTCGGAAAAGGGATTGGCGTAGAGGGCCGCGGGCGCTGGCCCCCGGCGGCGAAGACGAGCGGCCGGGGCGTGCCCGGCGTCGGCACCGCTGTTGAAGACGTAGGTGCCGGGCTCTGCATTCTCATCCTGCCGCAAAAAGTCATCAAAACAAGGTCCCCGACCGACGGCGGGGGGCCTCCGTACATGAGCGGCAGCGGCGGCGAGGGGCGCCTCGTGCTTGGGCTTATCCCCGTCCTCGTGCTTGGGCTTATCCTCGTCCTGCTTCTTCAGACGCCTGCTGTTCCAGTAGAGCAGCTCCTCGCACTGTCTACGGCGAGTCTCGTCGTCTGCGTCGACGCCGGGCTGGGCGCCGGCGCCGCGGCGCGACATCATGAAGCCGTCGGCGTCCTCGGGCCGGTTGAAGCGCGGCTCTCGATGCGGGGGCTCGATGCCTTGGCCGATGGAATGGAGGGCGATGGCGATGCGGCGGCGGACATCGTCGGCGTAGCGTCGCAGCTCGGGGGACTCGTAGATGGCGACGGCGGTGGCGACGGCGACGGTGACTGCGACGACGGCGCCAGAGGCCAGGACGACGTGGCTGATGATGGGCATGGCGAGAATGGAGGCCTGTTTGCCTTGATGGTCAAGAGAGCGTCTTTGCCGCGCACTCTTGGAAGTTCTGGATGATGGGTCGGCCACGTCTTGTCACTTCTTTGCCACCGCCTCTCAAACACTGCAAACACTGCGGGGTTCCCAATCAGGCAGCCCCTCCTCCGCCGTCACATGATGCGGTACCGACTAGTCTACAAAGTCTGTCCAAATTGTTGAGTGAGGCGTCGAGGAAAGTGTAAAGGGAGGGGGGACTTAGAAGGGAAGAGATCAGGAAGAGGGGGGGAAGAGACGCTCAGAGAAAGAAGCTCGGAGAAAGGAAGAGACGCGTGGAGAGACGCGTGGAGGGGAGAGGGGAGAGGGGGAAGAGGGAAAAAGTACGAAGTACCCTCGGGTGGAGATGCCCATCCTGTCGGTGCCGTCTCGGCCGACGCCCGCACGGACGGGGCCGGGCTTTGACCCGAGGCCGGTCCGGGCTCGCTCCCACATCCCGGGTATCTGCCCGATTCTCTACTCTTACGAAGTACATACTCTATACCGAGTACTACTCAAATCTGCACTGCAGCTCTGGCTTGGCTTGGCACAGCAAGGGGTCCTGCAGCCTCCCGCAAAGCCGTCGTTTTGCCTGTCCGGGCACTTGCGGTGCATACACACACCCTGGTGCACAAGATGCCGAATTAACTTTTGTACCGAGTAGCATCATTATGTACGCCTCTATTTACACCTCAGCAAGCCACATGTGTACTACTAGATACTAGACGGCTAAAGCACAACACGAGCTCGCCATATCGAATGCCCGCAAAACCTTCCCCGCCTTTGCACCTGAAAGTCAAGAGCCGCAGCTTGCAGCATGAATGCGCCACCAAACTCCAAATCAAGGTTTGCTTTTTTCGTCATGACTCTGGCTTCTAGGGGGTCATGGGCGGGGACGACGAAGTGGGAGACGAGGCCATGCTCGAGCCGGCCGAGGTGCCACGGGTAGCCTTCATGCGCTCACTGATGCTGTTAATCATGCGCAAAAGTCGAGAGATCATGGCAGGACGTACTATGAGGCGCGGTCCTGCAGGGTGCAGACCCAGCGGGCGTTGCCAGTCTTGATCTGGAACTTGATGCCCCTCGTGTCGCCGAAGCCGTTTGCCGGAGCAGCAGTCGGGGGAGCCGCCGTGGACGCAGAGGGCGGCGAAGACGAGGCCGTGGAAAAGGAGACGGAGGGGGAGTCGGGCATCTTGACGGGGTTAGTGTTTGGTGATGTTGCTTAATGTGAGGATTAATGTTGGCAGTCGATTTGAACAGGCGGGGGCAGGATGACAGGCTTGCAAGACGGAATAAGGTAAAGGGTAAAATGATGGGGGACGATGCGGAAGGGGCCGACTCAGGGGGGGCACGGCTTCTGCTTTATACCCCTGGCCCAAGTAACCATCACAAGCACGCCGCCAATGGTGAGGTAGCATTAATAAGTTGCAGAGGTGGCTAAAAGTAGTAACGTATTCGTAACGTATTCGTACGAGTTAGTGCCTAGGAGAAACGCCCCCTTGTTTCTCCACAAGTGCCACCCGATCCCAACCTGTGTCGCTCCCGCCCGGCCCAAACACGTAAATCAGAGACGCTGGGGTGAGCCATTTTCTCTGGAAAGGCGGGCGCTGGAATTCCGACTGCGGAGGCTTTCATGCCTATGCAAAAGCAAAAGGCATTGTGCATCCACAAACTCTCTCCATTAACTCTCTCCACTGCTTGTCGATTCTCCCATCTCCGGGCCTAGTGTACGGTCACATTATGGTGCAGCCTACGAGTAATAATCAAGGGGTCGTCGCCGACCTCCGACTCCCCCCCTTATCGTATGGGTTGTCAGGGGTCGGGTCCCGGAGGTTGCCTCAAGGCGGGAAGCCGACACGGCAAACCCGGCCGGGACTCGCCCGCCCTAACAGAGCAGATGATGCTTGCGCGCATGAATGCGAGCCGCCGTCGGTTCCGGCGGCTGAATAGCCGTTTGTTTTGTCGTCTGTCTTGATGCTCTCGAGTGACTACATATGGTTTTGAATCGTCTCCCAAGACACACACCAGACGTCAACGAGACGAGACGGTGCAGCCGGTCCTCCTGCGGCGCATGCATGCATGACGACGCCGTCCTGCAGACGTCACATGTTGTCTGGGGAGTTCGGGTAACGCGGCGCCTTTAGCCCGTTTTTTTGATGCTCCGTCGCATCTGGCCGACAAGATAAAGGACCAAAGGGCAGCTCGCGATGCCTCCTCACACTGTGCCTCCCACGTTACATGAGACAGAAGGGGAGACAAAGAAGAGAGGAAAATACGTCTTTCCCCGGCCTTCTAGAAGTCCCGCCGCCTCCGCATGCACATGCAGGTATGGATACGGCAGCCCACGCGTGAGGCCGGCCTGGGTCTGGGGTAGCAGTACTAGTAGTAGTCCCTTGCAGCAGCGCACATGTGCATGTATGAGCTGGTGATGCCGCCATTCACAGAAGCAGTAGAATCATGGTTATCGCCTGCGTCATCAAGTGTCACAACTGCAGAGTCGACTCTGCTCACAAGCAGAAGCCTCATTCGCTCACTCAATCCCTCACTCACTCACTCACTCCTCACTCACTCACTCACTCACTCACTCACTCACTCACTTACTTACTTATTCACTTACTCACTCCCTCCTCCCTCACTCCCTCCCTCCTCCCTCCTCCCTTGACCTTGCCGTCATTTTCGTACCAATCCATCCACCAACGCTCATCCCCAGCCCGGCCCTGACAGCCCAGTGACGCAAAGTCCCTTTCCAACCGAGACCCGGCCAATGGGACGCTTCTTGGCATAATGACACGCTGTCTTGCCACCCAGCTTATGCATAACTCGCCTGTTTCAGCCTCGGTCGTTGGACAAATGTCGCACTGATGGCATACGTGCGTGTCACGTTGCTCAAACACCCTCCAGGAGTACGCTTGCTTCACCATACGAAGTACACGTTTGTGAAATACTATCCAGGAATATGCACCTCATAAACAGTTCTCATCTTAGATAGCAGTGGCCTGAGCACACTCAATGCGCTTCACCACTGGTCGAGGCTCTAGTCAGCATCGCCTAAATTCCATCTCAAGGTGAGACAACGTGACCGTCGCCACAGACATGGCGGTTTATGCTTACGGAGCTTGCAGCCGCGCGTCCAATCCAAGGGTCTGCCCATTATCTTGGCGAGACTGCTGGCATCTACTGGCGAGGAGTGCCAAGAGACACAGAGGGGCAGAGATCGAGGCCTTGATTGTGCGAGGGATTCGTCGTGAAATGCCCAAGATGGTGTGACTCAAGGTGACAGACACAAAGACAGTTCAATATCATCATGTTGGGCCCTGAATGCCGGATTTAACGGTCGTGACACGTAATGGTTGAGGGAAATCGGTTAGAACCACAGCCGATACAAGCCTCTGTTATCGACGTGGACCCCTTAACACCTGGGCTATTATCAAGGCACAGTCCGACGCTAAGAAACTCTCCGATGCCATCCGTACAGGCTTGGCAACTTGGCGATGGTGCTTGGATCATGCCAAGACAAGCCTAACGAGCTAAAAATAAACCACACAAAGTTGACACTCTGCAGAGGTTCGTCGCTCAGTGACATTCTAAAAGATCCGGGGTCCTGCACAGATTAAGATTAAAGGCGTGAGAACAGCCCTTTGTGAAACCAAGAGACCACAGCTGGCATTATGTTTCAGTTTCTAAAACAGTCTGCATGACGAATAAATGGGGGACTTTTAGTTGGCAAAGGCTCCATGTTCTCTAGCCTACCGCAACTGCAACGGACATACGGCACTCGCCCACGGCTGCTTACCCAGACGGGCCAAACTAGTCTTGGGTTTCTTATCTTCCTTGGCCCTTGGTCTATTACGCGGGCTTGGATTACGAGATACAAGTGTCTTATTAAAGGGGCCAATGGGGGGCACAGACGTCATGTCATTTTACCTCACTCATACATCAAACCAGCCCGTCTATTTCTCACTAACCTTTCCGCACATAGCCCTCGTCGTTGTACGTGACGGGCGGTGACGAGCCAATCGACCATGACCCCTTTACGGGTAATGACAGGCTCAAGGCTGTAAAGAACAGTGGAGAGTATGAATCCAAATAGCCAGTTGACAAAGTACATACATACAAATTTGCGAGATGCTTCTATCAGCGTAGCCGCCAGAAAGGTGGTGGCAGAGCCCATAATCTTACGGGATGCCCAGGGTCAGGATGCCCGACGACGTGCAAGATGGCCCTGTCGGTCATCCAGTAGGTCATGATGATCCAGTAGGCCATGATGATCCAGTAGGCCATGATGATTCAGTAGGCCATGATGATCCAGATGGGCCACGTCTGCTCTCCCGTAGATGCTTGCTAGTGTCGTCTCACGTTCGAGGCCAAAACTCTATTTCTCTCATCCGGAACGCCCTAGCCCAGCTCGGCCGAGTTAGGCGGAACTCCCTGAATCTGTTTAGGGAGTTGTGGTTATATACATATGTACAGCTAGTCGTGCCCGACTCGACGATGCCAAGAGCGGAGTTGGCGGACAAGAACTCTATAGGGAGGTTGAAGTCTGTCTTGGCACGTTGTACAAGGTTCAATGCAGGGCAATCGATTCGAATGACATAATAAGCGTCGACTGTACGGGAGAAACATTGAAGCGTCGACTCAACTCCACGTCTCGCCACGTGGACACGTGCTCGGCAAGGTTTGACTTCAACTTCACGTCGACAAGTCTCTGCGTCTAGTAACCCGCGATCCCGACTTTCCCCCACCAGATGATGTTCAAGTGACGTCGGTAGCTCGCCCGGTAGAGTTTCGATTGACATCTTGTAACCCCTTCCGGGCACTCCGCCTCCCCTTGCACACACGCCCCTCTCCGACGAGCACATCAGGGCCAGTGTCGGTGCAGAAACAGGCCACGCCAGCATTCCATTCCAAGGCATTTACTCGGCTTTGGCCTGTTTATAAACAAGACCGATCCCGACCTTGACAACGTCGGATGAGTCGACGCCAGACATATAGACTTGACCAGGATGGCCGACACCAAGACGTGGCTCGTCAAGGCACAGATAGGCCGCGATGCACTCGAGCAGTCCATTCCTCGGCATCTGGTCTTCAACTTGCCCGGTTTCCCGTGCGAGCATCAGAGAAACGTGCTGCACTTTCCAGAGGAGCATGGCGTGCTCACCCCGGAAGAGCTCGAGATGACGAGCCAAAACGTCCATGGCCTGCTTCAGAATTATCGGTCTGGGAGGTGGACGGTCGAAGCGGTGACATTGGCGTTTCTCAAAAGAGCCACCATCGGCCAGCAGCTGGTGAGTGTGGCGAGAACAAAAGCCCAACCAGTGTGTACTGACTGGAAACAGCTCAACTTTGCGGTAGAGTTCTTGGCCGAATCGGCGCTAGAGACAGCAAAGAAGTTGGACGAGCAGTATGGGCAGACAGGTGTCTTGGCCGGGCCTCTGCACGGAATCCCCATTTCCGTCAAAGTAAGGCATCACGCTGGAGACGGGCATCCAGTTTGCCAACTAACAAGCTCCAACTAGGAACACGTTGGCATCAAGGGAAGATTATGCAACGCAGGCTTTGTTGGCAACACCGAATTCGTCCCCGAAGAAGACGCCCACATCGTCCAGCTCCTCAAGAACGCCGGCGCAGTCATCCACGTCAGGACGAACCAGCCTCAGGCCATCATGGTGGGACCGCCGACGCCCGAGGGTGAAAAAAGCTGGACTGACAGTTGCGTGTCTCTCCGTAGCATCTAGACTGCAACAACAACATCACGGGCATGACGCTGAATCCCCACCATCGTCGCCTCTCGCCGGGCGGCTCCTCCGGGGGCGAAGGTGCGTCTGCCGCGTTCCGGTGTTCCGTCTTGGGCGTCGGCACAGACATCGGGGGCTCCATCAGAGCTCCCGCGGCCCTTTGCGGCGTCTACGGCTTCAAGCCCACGGCCCTGCGGAACCCCGGCCTTGGGCTCTCGGGCATATATGCCGGCCAGGAGTCGGTCCACGGCTGTGTTGGGCCCCTTGGCCACAGTCTCGATGACTTGATTCGATTCCAGAAAGCGGTGCTGCAGCAAGAGCCCTGGGAGACGGAGCCGTCCTTGATGCCGCTAGGATGGAGAGATGTGGATTTGTCGCCTCCATCTCTTACCATTGGCATCATGCTCGACGACGGGTACGACCGATCTAGACATGGCTGTCAACTTGGGCTAACATGTTCATCAAGCCTTGTTCAACCGCACCCGCCGATAACAAGAGCTCTTCTTACAGCCGAGAAGAAGCTCGAAGCCGCCGGCATAAGAACCGTGCGCTGGAAACCATACAAGCATGGAGAAGGCTGGGACATTGTGGTATGACGAGTTGGAGGACGAAGCGAGTGCTGGCTGACTTTGCTGCCGTGATAGAAGCAGCTATACCTCGCCGATGGAGGCTTCAGGATTCGAAGCGCCATGGCATCGACGGGGGAGCCCGTCCTGCCGCTGACGGAGCAGTTGCTCAGCTTCGCGAACCCCAACGGCTTGACGGTCCTGGACAACTGGAAACTCAACTCCAGACGCGACCAGTACCGCAGGGAGTATCATGGCTTGATGAGGTCGACGGGCGTCGACATGATTCTCTGCCCGGCCTATGTCGGCGTCGGGGCTCTTCAGGGGCAGCCAAAGTACTGGGCGTACACGGCCGTCTGGAACATCCTGGACCAGCCCGCGGCCGTTTTCCCGAGCGGGCTGTGCGTCGATGGAAAGATTGATGCCTTTGACTCGCATTACAAGCCCAGATCGATCGACGATGGACGGGAGTGGAAAGCCTGTGAGGACGTGCATCGGTTCGCTGGAGCTGTTGGGCTAATGCTTTTCCCAGATGATGCCGAGCTGTTTGACGGGCTGCCAATCGCACTGCAGCTCGTGGGGAAACACTGCCGCGATGAAGAGGTCCTGCAGGCTGCAAAGTTGGTGGAAGACGCCCTCCAAAAGGGGGCCAAGGACAGATGAGAACTGGAATAGACAAGCAACATGAGCCACCCTCTCCTTTCCTCATACCCACACTTGATCAGCATCGGTCAAGTCTTGCCATCCATGCAAACGGTAACAGCACATGCTTCCGCGTATCGAGCCGTCGTTGCCGAGTAGTACAAATTACCAGCGAGCGTCTCAATCATCCCACGAGCAAAGCGTGTCTGGGCAGCATCCAGATCTCCCGTGTCCACCAATCTCCCATACTCGTCGTCTATCTGGGCCTCCAAGTCCCACAAGACGGCTCGCAGAATTACCTTTGCCGTGCGAGCGGAAGTGGTGAGGAGATGTTCGAGAACCCTCACGCCGTTGACAAGAGCGCTGCCGTGCTCCCTCATCGCCTGGACCTCCTTGTCGTATGAGTACAAGTCGTTGGTCAGCGTGAAGTGCATCATATGGAGTCGGTGCAAGGTGGAAAGGGGCTCCATGTCCGCGGGTGAGAGATAGATGTTGCACGTCAGCATCCGCGCTGCATCGCAAAAGCTATAGCAGTTAAGGCTCCGTCCAATCTGAAGGGTGGTGGGAGCACATACTCGACGGCAAAGTCTTTGATTCGATAGTCGACGTAGTTGGGAAAGGTGCTGAACTTCATCTCGCAGGGGAGCTGGCTGCGCGTATGCTGCACCCAGTTCAGGATGCCCCTGAGAAATAGTGGCCCGACAACGCTGTCCTCCTGAAGAACCTCCCTCGCGAAATCATGGAAGATTTTATTCTTCCACGTCCTGTCATGCAGGTTAGAATCAGGATGCTCCGCGGCCCCCGCCAGATCAGACAGCGCACTATCGATGATGGTTGTCCCCTGAGGTCGTATTATCAGTGTCATCCGGGAGCAGGTGAAGCTGTCCAGAGGCAACTTACCTCTGTGAATTTAGATTCAATGACGTCTGGGATTCGCTTTTAGTCTTGTCCAGAGTGAATTCCACGATGCTTTAGGGAGTACCTACCATCATGCATGAAAATAAACATATTCGCCTTGGCCATGATCCTCGCCCTTTCCACGCTTGCCGCAGGGAACATATTCATGGGCGCCGTGACTGCCGTCTCGAGGAGCTCTCTTTCCTTGGTCGCACGAGAGTTCGAACTCGACAGTTCCACCGGCAGCAGCCCCTGCTCCGGGGGCGCTGCGGCAGAAATCAGCTCCAGCAAGCTCGCGGCCGCCACCTCGGCTTCCTTCCAATGCTTGCATTGTGCTGCGGCGGGCAAGGACGAGGGCCACGGTATGTGCATGGATTGTGGATTGAAGATGTTGCTTTCTTCGAAACCGGTCACGTCGTTGGTCAGGGCGTCCTTTAAAAACAGGAAACTTTCCGGTGTGGACTTTGTCTCGAACGCGACCCCGGCGGGATCAAAGGCATATCGGATGGGTCGAAGGGCGGACATGGTCAAGTCTAAAGTTGATTCGAAGATGTGTTGAAAAGGAGGTCGCAGACTTGACAAGGTGCAAGGAGGCGTTTGAATCTGGCGTACGCAGCAGAAGAAGAGTGATTGATTAATCTCTGTGATGCTCCTGGTTTGGCGGTGCATCCTTCCCCCTTTATACCCGAATTTCCAGATGCGTCATGGTCCCCGCGGTCATAAAGTTATATCATATCCACGGGTCTCCTGAAATGGTCGGGCGTATTTAATTGGCTCCCGCTCGTGCCCGGCTCCCTACCACGTGCCCGGCTATATGTGCCTGGCTGCTCCCTGCTACGTGCTCTGCTACGTTGCTACGTGCTCTGCTTGTAAGGTTACGTGCCCTGTGACCTTTGCCACGTCAGCTTGCAGACAAGTCGTTTGCCACGTCAGGCTGGTTTTCGACTAGACAAGACAGTCTTTGGGTCATGGGACCGTCAAATACAAAGAGTATTACTATGAGTCTTGCCACGTCAGGCTGGTTTTCGACTATTCCTAGACAAGACAGTCTTTGGGTCATTGAACCGTCTACAAATGAGGATTTCAACCGGCTCGTCAGAAAGTTGTGTCTGCTTCATACGATTGCTAAGCCACGTTTGAGTCAACTCGTGCTTTGTACGTCATTGTGTCTCTAATCATGACTCCATCTATCCCCATCTATTCGTACAAAGTAACCGCATCAGAGCGCCACCGTTTTCCCCACATCAAAACCGTCCGACTGAGCAAAATAGTAGCCTCTCTGGTTGGTCAACAGCCGCAAAGTCGGGGCGCCCTGTCCGCGGTCAACTTGGACGTCGCAGTTGTAGTGCGTGTGACCAAACGCCCAGAGCCTGACGCTTGGGCTCTTGAAGCAGCGCTCCTCGGACAGGTCGGTGGAAAAGGCGGTCATGATGGGGCTCGCCGCGTGTCTCGGCTCGACGGCGTCGACATGGCGCGTCGGACTCCAATGCGTCAGGATGACGATTTTGTTGTCCGTCCCCTCCAGCTCCGCCACCTGCGAGTTCAACCAGGCGAGGTCCCGCGCGTGCGCATCGTTGTGAGCCTTAGTGTCCCAGTCGTCAATCTGGTAAAAGTCGTTCAGGCCCATGCTAACGCGCCTTTCGCTCTCGGGCGGGACTCGGGAAAACAGGCTACAGCCTAGGATAACCGTCTTTTCACGTGGAAGGTGATGTGCCGCGCGGTCGAGCAGGACGAACTCCCCAAGCGAGCTGTCGCTCCGGACCCCCTGCTCAAAGGCACGAAGCGTGCTGAGAGTGCTTGGCCAGTCTGAATGGTAGGCCTCGTGGTTTCCGGGGACAAACAGGACGACGCGGAACTGCGTGAGCAACCTGGTGAGGAACTCGCGGTAGTCTTCCCGATGCGAGACGACGTTGCCGATGTCGCCAAGCAAGGCCAGGTACGGTGCTCTAGGCCTAATGTCGAAATAGTCGTAGGCCTTGGGCGCCTCGAGGTGTAGATCGGACATGATTTGAAGGGGCATGGTGTGGTTGGGTGCGAGATGGCGTGGGAGGGCAGTCGAGGCCTGGGTTGCTTGATGGAAGGAAATGCGACTGCAGAGTTGCCAAGCACGCCTATACATGATTGCGGGTATGACTGGATCCAGAGGCCGAATTTATAAGGCTTGTTCTTCGCAGGGTGTTTTGGTGTTGATAGAGTTTGCAAGAGAGAAAAGTTATTCCACCTCTTATTTCTTGGTCATTTTTTCTTAGTGAGGTGGCCGGGAGCTTTTTCCTTGGAGGGCTGGCCCTGGTCCTTGGCCGGCCCTGGACATGAAAACGTCTTAGACGTTAGGGAACATCATGCGTCTTCCTACTCTTTTCAAGCTTCAACAAGCGCTGGAGCGACTCATCCGTCTTCCATCTCTCCAGAGCCTTGGCCATCCATTGCTCCCACCTCTCCTCGCTCGAGTCCACCGCTCGCCTGAGCCCCAAAAGGAGGCTCCCGAATGTCTTGTCGTCCAAGAACGAGCCATCGGGGCCGAGACCGAACAGGAGTCTCTGAACCCTTCTGCCATTGACGACGCACTCGGCGAGGTCATGGCGCCCCCTTTCCCGAAAAATGTCAGCCAGTCGCATCTCATCCGTCGTTAGGTCGTTGGAGCCGTTGTAGAAGTCGGCCACGGGCCACATCATGCACGGCGAGCAAAAGGCACCCGCTCGCGAAGCCGTCTGCATCCATTCCCAGTCAATCATGCCTACAATTTCGAACTGATCATTGACCAGGATATGGTCGCCCTTGTCGTCTGGGTGCTTGAGGAAGAACTGGCCCCTAGACGTAAAGTGCGTGCCCTCGACCGAGGATGAGAAGGGACCGAGCGGGCCTCCGCCACCCATCCGGAATGTTGCGACGTGTGCCAGGCCCTGCAGCTCAACCTCGGCGCCATCGGCGGCGCAGACCAGTGACCCCATTGCATCGAATGGATGGCTTTCCAAGTCGAGGAAGACGTCGGCCAGCTGCTGCATGATCTTTTCTCTTTGAGCTGGCGTCGCGCCGTCCCACTCCAAGGGCTTTCCATCGAGCTTGTCCATGAGAATGTAGCCGGCTCCGAGAGCGTTGAGCGGATCCGACTCGCATGCTCAGTCGTATACCCTAGGCGAAGGAACACGAGTGTGCTGCTGGAGGAACATCATGGTGGCGGCTTCGCTTCGGAGGACAAAGTCACGAACCTCTGGCGGCGGGGACGAGGTCCACGTCAGGCGGAAGCGTGCGAGCCATGTGATATTGTCCTCGAAGGCGATCTCGACGTGGCAGTTTTGGTTCCCCATCATGGCTGACAGCTTCTTGCGGGACAGGTCAACGGTGCAGGGGACTCCTCCCCTGAGCGCGGATGCACGGGCGCAGAGTTTGACGCCGTCTATGCGACGGCATAGCTCGTCCATGTGACGGGCCTCTGCGGCTGCATACTGGGCCGAGTAGGATTCCCAGTCTTCCTTGTGAGTCATGAGCGTGATGAATCGACGGACCTCCCTCGGAGCTCATACCTCTGGCCGTGGGCAGTCGTGCCATGGCCTTTGGAGATGGGTGCGGCAGAGGTGTCTGCCACAGAGTATGCAGTCTCCTTCCCTCTGCACAGCTGGTTCCCTGTAAGCCTCCCAGTCACAGGACCAGCGAAGTGTATTCTTGAAGAAATGGTTGACGGGAGGGCACGAGTTGGTAGGAGAGAGGAATAAACTTGGTATTGTGAGGTGAGACCTTTGTGGGGTTGACCGGTGGTTGTACGTAGCCACTATTCGTATTCGTACTTCGTACCTTCGTACCTCAAGAGCCTCGGCTATAGCGGGTGGATTGCTTCAAGATGCAAGTCAGGAGCAAGTATGTCTTTCTCCCCGTCTTTTACTTCGTACGGTAGGTAGTCTTTGTATGATAACGGATAAATCTTGACGAGGAGTATTCGTATAGGTGTTTTGCCTTCGAAAAAAAAAAAGGTCGAAGAACACATAGAGCCAGTAACCTCCGCCCTTCCAACGATTGCAGCGTGATTGGTTTAGTGGTAAAATTCTCCGTTGCCATGCGCAACATCGGGGAGCCCTGGGTTCGATTCCCAGATCACGCATACGAATCCTTTTTGCCTGTCTTATCATTCAAGAGAGTGTTGTTACACGAGTTACAACATTGGGGAGCACGATTTTGCCTCGGCTACATTTCCCCTGGGCTATATTTATGGACTTGTTGATCCGGTGACGGCGAGGCATCGTACGAAGTTGAAAGCTACGATCAAGAGGGTCTGGTGGGGCTGAGAACCCTGCAGCTGCACGCACTGCTTATACGGGGTATCGTATTCGTATAGTGCGAATACTAGCTATCAGCCATATACGATTCGGCCTCCTCACAGTCGGCTTTGTTGGTCCTATCAACCATCCGGCCGCTGCGCTCCTCCGTCTTCGCCGACCAAAGGCGCGGCGACACGGCACAAGCTTGAAGCTGTTGTGCCACGTCTGTTTCCGTGCGTGTGGATTATGAGGAACGCCCACGGATCATTGCCCAGCGTCCCACAGAGGGTGTGGAAACTCGGCTTGATACGAAGTAGTTGCTGTGCGAATATGGGCATGTACACACGAGTTAGTATACCTACCTATGTACAATAAGGGCATGAAGCTCGTTTGCAGCCCCCAAGATTCCTTGTCCCTTGGGAGGATATAAAAAAGTAGAAGGAGGTCTCAGGTGGTGAAAATAGAGTCGGTCGCACTAATAAAGACGCGGTTGGTCTTTAGTGGGCTGGCGCTAGAGAGGCGCTTCGACATGGTGCCCTAAGTGGCCGCCGTGGCAACCCGGCAGCCTGGCCCTGTACCTACTGCAAGCCTACTGCAAGCGACAGTCCCTGTACCTACGAATACTTCGTACTGTGGCTCTGTATTTGCAAGACAAGAGCCGTCGGGCTTCATTCAGGCCAGAGTGACAACTGACAGAAGATGTGTACCAAGTACGAAGTACACAACTGACAGAGTCACTGGCAAAGATGTGTACCTAGGTAGGTACGAAGGACAGAGAACCCCCAACCTCCACGTATACCTATGTACACCGCCTTATCGTTTATCGATTATCTGTCAAAGGATAAAATGTAATGGAACCCCCCCCGACCCGCAGCCTTCTTTTTCCTTTCACCTGCAGAAGAAAGAAAAGCAGCCAAGACACAAAAAGGAAGAAGCAAAGCACGGTGCCGGCCCTGTCAAACATCGAGCTGTGAGTCGCCCCTTTCTTGCATCGTCGTCACGGCTCCTTCTCTCTCCCTTTTTTCCGTCTTCTCACACACGGCACCAGCAGACACGCCCGCCCATCGCCGACAACGACAAAGAGACGAGACGAGCATGTCTCGGGCCCCCCTTTGAAGCCCGTGACATAGTTGGATAACCCCATAGTGAAACTTCCCCTGGTTCCTTTGTCCCCCCTGACGCCATCTCGTCCCGACCTTTCGCCATGGTCTCGAGCTGCTTCTTCGTCCGACTCCCGCCCTCGGCCGCCCTCCTCGTCCTCTCCGCCGTCCTGCGCCTGACTTGCGCCCAAGTCCTCCCTCGAGAGTCGAGCAGCGTCCCCATGCCGACCTTCAGCCCCCGGCCGTCGCCTGTGGCCGCCACTCCGGTCCCGACGCGGCCTGCCCAGCTCGGTCAAGGCAAGACCATCTGCGGGTACATAGGGGGGGATACCGCGCTGCCGGCGACTTGTGTCGAGGGTTTGCACTGCGCCGTCGACGTCCAGCACGGCGTCGTGGGCTGTTGTCCCGACGGCCGTGAGTGCGCCCTGGGCATCTTCACCGACTGCGTCGACAAGAACAGCAGTCCCCAGACCGTCAGGGACCCCTACGTCTACACGTGCAACGGCGGCAACGTCTGTTACCGCAACTCGTTTCAGGGCGGCTTCTATCAATACGGCTGCGGCTCCGCCTCGCACCTCGCCACCTACGTGGCCACGACGGCGTCGGGCCGCGAGCCCCTCGACCTGAGACGACTCACCGTGGCCTTGACTGCGACACCCACGCCCCTGAAAACCCCCGTCACCATCGGCACCCTCTCCTCGTCGACGTCGGACCCAAAGTCGGGCTCGGCCCGGGCGAGTGGCCTGAGTCTATCCACGCCATCCGCAACGGGCGAGGCAGAGGCGCCGCCCAAGGATGCGCACTCGCCCAGCACCGGCGCCATCGCGGGGGGCGCCATCGGCGGCGTCGCTGCCTTGGTGGTGCTGGTCGCGCTTGCCATCATGCTGTGTCGACGGAACAAGAGCCGTGCCCGCCAGGGCAGCGGACCCAGCCAGGACACGCACTACATCAGGCAGGCCACCCACGCCTCGGAGAAGAATCAAGACAAGCCGCTAACTCGCTCGCAGCCCCATGGCCGATGCCCGGCATCATTTCGAGCCTTTGCCCTCGTCGCAGTCAGCAGGTCCCGAGACGGGAGCAATACGCCATGTCCCGCTGGGGTCCTCCAACTTGGCTGCCGCGCCAGCTCATGCCGACCATGTCCCCTCGCTGCGGCCCAGTCACGTCGACGACAGCCGGGATCCTAGAGGGGGCCATGGCGACGTGGCGCTTGATCGGGTCCCGCTGACGAGGGAGGAGGATGGTCTGTCTCCGGGCGTGGGCACGACGCCAAAAGCGTCACAGGAGAATGACAACGTGACACTGGCCACGGATGACAGCGCAAGCACATACCGTGGACCGCGCAGAAGCGGAGGGGGGGCCCTGTGGCAGCAGAATCGCAGACAACGCCGCAACTTGATGTGGATATGATGAGGCCAAGAGCGCATGAAGGGGGTTTAGGGACTAGACACTTGTTCACACGATCGGGGGCAGCAAGCTCTGCCGTCTTGGAACAGGAATCGACAGGGCAATGCCGGCGTTGGATGCTTAATGAGAGATATCCCGGCTCGGAGAGGTTTTCTTTGCGTGCATGGACATGACCAAGATGGCAGGTCTTGTTGAGACGGTAGAGTCAACACCGGCACAGACACATCAATACACAGACGTCGGAAAAATTTTGTCGAAAAGACCCTTGTCAACGACACGAGCATGCCAGCCGGGACGGCCCGCCGGGCGGGGCCTAAAGTCACCTAGGCGGCGGCGCGGCGGCCGCGGGTCGATCCGGCAGGTTGCGGGCCGCTCCATCCCGGGCTCTCTTCTAAACAGACGCGGCCAAGAAAATCCCCAGGAAAGCTCCCTCTCGAAAAGTCCCCTCTCAACCCTCCCGCCGCCCCAACACGTACAAATAACAAGGCCGCCACGCGTCACACAAAAGCCAGTGCCCCAAGGCCCGGGGAGCTTGTCCCCCTGCAGCAGCACGTCCGTGGCCGCAGAGTCCTTGCCGCCTGGAGAAACACCTGCAGGTGCTTCTTGTCCGGGCTGTCAAACGTCGGCATCACGTCGGCATCACGTTGGGCAGCGCCTGTGTGCACTCGGCCAGCTCGTTGATGTTGTACACACCCAACAGGCTGAGCCGCACGTATTCCCTCGGGTATGCCTAGGAAGAAAACGCGTCAGTCACCCCGTCAAGCTGCACCGCCGACGGCAAGCCAAGGGGGAGGGAAAGGAAAACGTCGCGACTGACCCGGTTCCAGTTGATCTGGCCGGTAAAGGCGCCGCTAAACGACTGCCACGTTCCACGCGTGCGCGTCGTTGGCCAGGTTCACGTCGCTCTGCAGCTTCAGCACCCTCTTGGGTGTGTCGCTGCTCGTCGTCTCTCGGTAGTACAGCGTGTCCCACACGCCCGGCGTGCTGTCCTGCGGATCGCCAGCTCGTTCCGGCTGCACGTCGCGCTGCCGGCTCATCGTGTGTGCGCCGATGAGGGCCACGAGCCCAGCCGGGGTGATGCTTTTGTCCTCAAACATGGAAATGAGCGAGTCGGCGCTGGCAGACGGGCTCGGCAAGAGGCCCTTGGGCGACGGCTCGTTGCTGTCCTTGCGCCCGACACAGAATCGGACCCGGGGACCAAGCGGGCAACTGACGGTGCCCACCGTGGATCAGGTCGGCCATGCTGATGCCGAACTCCTTGTACTTGTCGAACCAGACCCTCATCTGGGCGCAAATCTCCAACAAGCCCCTATTCTCTTGGCGCTCGTCGCACTCTCGTGCCAGAAGAATCGAGCCATCCGCGCCCCCCTTCTTGCCTGTGCTCCTGGACCATGTGCCCGCGTCGTGGAAGCCCATTCGGACGGCCTGGCGGGCAACCCCGTTGCATCGCCCGGCTGACCCGACCATGGCCGCGTGCATTTCGTCGGCAATGTACTTCTAGATGCAGCACTTGTCCTTGGCGCAGGCCGCCGATCCCTTTGGCGGGACCGACCTGGCCGTTTCCGACGCATCCTGCCCCATCTCCCTGCCGGTGAGGATGTTCTTGATGGCCTTGACTGTTGTGCTCAGGTCCTTGTCGGCGAGCTCTGCGAGATCTCCAACAAGGGATGTCGATAAAGGTCCTTGTCGCTTCTCTACATCGGCCAGAGTCTGGTCCATGCCGGGGAAGGCGGCCACAGCACCGGCCATGGCCACGACGACGTCGAGGAGTGTCGGTCTCCTCATGGTCAATAGATACAGCACCGTCAAGTGATAACGTCGGGAATAGAGGTGTGTTGATCTTCAATCAAGCTCTGCGGACTCGAGAGGCACACATCCTCCATCTTATATACCTGGCCCAAGGCAGCGCGCCGCAAAAGGACGGGAGTCGCCCTACTAGGGGGGACTAAAAATTCGTCCCTCAACCCCCTCCTTCCAACGAATTTTTAGTCCCCCCTAGTAACCCGGTTGTCACGGCGGCTGCCACCGGCGGCCTCACACTGAAGAATACGTATTCCTGCGGCTTGGCGTGGCCCCTGCTCTAGATTCCCGCCATGGACAGAGATGGATCCATCGTGTCGTGCCATCCTTCAACAGACGGCACGACAACAGAGATTGCACAGTGCGATGCGGCTCGTTCGCTCCCTATCGAGGCGTGTGGAGGCTGCCGAGATGCACAGTACGAGGTGCAAAGCGTGATGATGTGTGATTGAGGAAGAAGGGCTCCAGCACGAGTGGGCCTAATAAACCCGGGCAGTGCAGCACCCGCCGCCGAAACCCAACATCGCGAACGGCTTCTTCGCTGACCCACGCCGATGGGCGCGGCCGGGGGTCCCAAATCGCGCCATGTCGTCCAGGCAGAGGCCCGAGTCGGAGCGAATACCGAGGCAGCGCAGCTGCAGCTGCAGTTGCCTGCTTACACGGACCTTTGTTGGTTCCGATTCCGATACGGCTTTGCTCGCTGGCACGGGTATCTACCGAGATTTGCGAACAGTATTGGCCACAGCCAATGAGAATATACTCCGTAGACCGCGACTTTTGCCAAGCCCCGGAGAGGTCAGCAGGATCAATAACATCATCACCCTGGTGTCACGATTGACCAGATCTTGAGAGATGATTCGTCTAGTGTTCTGCTGCCGCCGCAAGGCTGTCGGTCTGTTCCGAAGCTCTCGACCGCGCGGTCCGAAGCGTGCTCCCAGGCACCGGAACACGTGGCAGCGACCGAGCCGCAGCTGTGCAGCGTCATACTTCCGACAGGAGAATCATGTGCTTTCCAACTCCACGAGGGCTGCACAAGGCTTTGTTGGCTGCCCACATCTTCCCACACGAGAACCGAGCCGTCCTCGGAGCCCGCCCAGACCTCAAAGCTCGTATTCCCGCATGGGTCGCCTTGATACACGTCGCAGGCGAGCCGCTGTTGGGAGTGGGCTTTGCGGCCGCTCAGGGCCGCGAGGAGCTTTCCCGAGCCGCGGATATCGTAGACAAGGAGATTACTTGACTGGCGTTCGTTAACGACGAGGTACCGTCCACACCGGCTCCACACGAGCTGCACGATTCCCTGGCCGGCGTGGTCGAAGTCGAAGTCGGCCTTGACACTCCCAGCATGAGCGATCCCCCAGTTTGCGACGGCGTGATTTGTGCGGTGGAGGTCGTACAGTCCTATCCATCGGGTCCGGGTGCCGGCAGCAACAAGGGTCTGGCCGTTGGCGTCTTGCGACGAGGCGGCCAGCGCTGCCACGGTTCCCCTCATACCCACGCCACTTCCTTTGGAGATGTGGCGTCTCGACGGTATTGTCGGCACAGTCAAGACGGGGCCGTCGGAGCCATGCCGGGACAGGTCAAAGTAGTCCAATCGATTGGCCGAGCCGCACAGAAAGTGAGAACCAGAGCCGTGCCACAGGAGGGACGCCGGGGCAATGTACGCCTCGGTCTCGGCCTTGATCAGCTTGTACGAAGCCAACGGAGCTGAATCTTGATGGCAAGGAAAGGCGTGGTAGAGGTGCAAGGGATGATCGCGACAGCCGACTAGATATGTCTGCGTGGACGGCTCGGCGAGTGAGAAGAAGGGGGCGGTAGCAATGACTTGTGTGGGCTCGGGGAGCTTCGTCGTCGACTGAGGCTCCAGTTGAGGCTCTCGATGGGCATTGTGCAAGAGGTCGGCGGGAAGCACAAAGGAGGAGACTGTGTTGTCTGACGACCCGACGACGACGGTGGTTCCATCGGCAGTCCACTGCGCCGATGAGTAAAAGGGCCGCTGGGACTCGCCGTGGCTGTTTCGCGGACCGTCTTCACAGCGAAGTAACGGTGGCGTCTCGCTAAGCAGAGGCCGTTGAGCAAGGAGCTTGACGTGTGGTGGTGTGCGATGAGGTTGAGGTTGGCCCTGCTCGTCGGGGGTGGCGCCCGTCGCCTGCTCGACTGTGACCCCTGGCTCCATTGACCGCTGTCATGGGCTTTGGCTCTTGCTCATCCGAAGATGATGGTCGCAAACGGTGGGCTTGGCTTCAACTTCGATCAAGGTTGCGTACGAAGAGTATCCTGTGATTTCTCGAGACTGGAGTCAAAACTTCAGGTCAGACGCGCCGGTCAAGACACCTACCAGAGCGAGCGAGTCTGCCGCGGGCGGCGACGCTGAAAGATGACTCGCTGAAAGATGACTCGACGGATTGTCGTGAGAGATGCAATGGCCAGAGGCCGGAGTGGTGTGGTGGGAGACGAGGTCAAAAACCTCGGAGTTGCTCAAGTCCTTATCTGCAGCAAAGCTTCGGTGGATTTCCCCACTGGAGCGGGCCTGGCTGTTCGTCGGCGCACGTCATCGGAGCTCACTAGGGCGAGCGATAATCTGCTAACGAGGGACCGCATTGGCATGTATCCTTTTGCCCTAGGCACATGCACTCGACGACTCGTAAGCCAAGTCTGCCACTATCGGCACTCACCTGACCTCGTCGCGGCGTCGGCGAGGATGCCTCCTCCTCCACTGCCTCCTCCTCCACAGCTCTCCCTCTCGCCAGGCATCCCCCGTTAAACCCCACAACACTCTCGACTCGCCAGAATTTCCCTCCCTCCATTGCTGCCACCTGCGCTTGGTGCACACCGCTTCTCCCTCGCTGAAGCACCTGGCTGCCGTCGTTGGGCTTTCCCGACTAGCCCGTCATTCTCGAGCCCTCTCCCGCCCCGTCGAGCACCATGTCGATGGCCTAGTTTCCATCTCCCCTCTTGTCGACTGGCTGGCCTTTCATCTCCCGATCCGCCTGCGCTTGATTGTGCAGTTCGTGCTGCGAAGCATTTGACGCATTTGAAGCATTTCCATCTCGGCTCTTTATATCCGCAACTTCGGCAGCCAGCGACTCTCCCACGCAATCAACGCCCCCTCCGTGCCGAGCGCCTCGACGTCGAAATAAAGCCTCGGCCCTCCCGCCATGGAATTCTGGGAATCGACGACCGCTCTGTGCGAGAGGCTCAAGTCGCCATCGTACCTCGAGCTCGTCATCTCCATGTGCGACCTTCTTCCCCGACGCTCACGATCCGTTACTGACTGCGGGCCAGCCTCATCCTCCTGGGACTCTTGATTTCCTACCTGCCGCAGCACTACCGCATCATCTCCAGGGGCACATCAGAGGGAATCTCCCCCTACTTTGTTCTCCTTGGCACAACCTCTGCAACGGCTGGCTTCGCCAATATCCTGACGGTCCCGCCGTCGCGTGCCGCCATCGGCTGCTGCAAGGAAGTTGGAACCTTTGAGTGCGCCGCGGGTCTGCTCGGTGTCGCCCAGCTCGGCATGCAGTGGCTATGCTTCACCCTCATGTATGTGCTCGACGCCGTGTTGCGTCCGCTCGTCCTGCTGACCGGCCGCCAGCCTCGTCCTCTTCCTCATTTTCTTCCGATACCGAGAAGCCAATGTGCCACAAGAAGACCTCGGCGGAGAGTCGCCCAGATGGCAGACGGCCGTCACGGTCGGCCTACTATGTGTGCTCCATGGCCTCATCGTTGTTATATTGACGGGCGTCTTTGCCATTGCCGTGCCTAGCCACCTGACGACGTGGGCAAACGTCCTGGGCGTCATGGCCACGGTCCTCGCCGCCATTCAGTACGTGCCCCAGATCTGGACCACGTACCAACTCAAGCACGTTGGGAGCCTCAGCATTCCCATGATGTGCATCCAGACGCCTGGCGGGTACATCTTTGCGGCCAGCCTGTACGCGAGGCTGGGGTCGGACGGCTGGAGCACCTGGGTCATCTACCTGATAACGGCCACTATGCAAGGCACGGTCCTAGCCCTTGGCATCTACTACGAAATCGCGGCGCGGCGAGACGAGGGCCGTGGTGTGGACTACCCCGATGCCGTACCGCGCTCACCAGTGGAGCACTCGAGTCTACCCCGCCGGCCAGCCGCGAGCAGGACGTATTCCGAGGGCTGGGAGCGAGGGCTGCCGGGGCCGTTTACGGGACATCCTGAGCGCTATGCCGAGACGGAAGAGGACCTGGACCACATGGAGGAGCGGGAGGAGCGAGCCATTGCGAGGGAAAACCAGCCGCTGCTTCGACCGGGCGGTATAGGTAACCCACGAAGGAACCGTAGCTGAGTCTATACAAGGCAGGGATGAGGGGGAGGTAGTGGTGGTGGTGGTGGCTGGGGACGAGGCAAAGGCAAGCCTGATGGGAGCATGATGCCGTTGATTTGCCACATTAACATTTACTCAACTTGAAAGGTCGGCAGCGTCTTGACGACCCGTTCACATACTTGGCACCCGGCCTGGACGGGTTTGAGGGGGGTCTTGCTGGATTCGGTGAGGAGTATGTAAGTGAGCCGAGGCTCTGGACGGCGGCTATTGTTATCGGTCTCGACCATGGGACGGATGGTCGGCCCCTCTCCAGTCCCTTTGGCCGTGTCGACGTGTACATGTCGCATCGCAGGGAAATGCACTGCCCTGTCAGTAATTCCTCTCAGATGCGACAGGGCGCGGCATAGTGGCGCATTCAGCGGCGCATGCAGCGGCTCTATGCTGCATGTTCTGGCCTTTGCACGCCGTGACGGCCTGCCCCTCTGCTCAAGATCCCCCGAGGCTCCGAGGCGGTTGCCCCGCTTCTCCGGCCCCGCAAGAGAAGCCGGGGATTTTCCCCGCGTCTTTTGCGCGCGGGCGTCGTCTAGCTGGATTGGGGTTCTTGGCTCTTGGAGCTTGTCGAAACCAACTTCGGCAAAATAGGGGCTCCCCCATAATATAAGCCCTGTTCCAGAGAGCTACCTACTCCTCTCTAGCGTGGCCCCTGGTGTTTTTCTTTGACGAGGCTACCAGCTAGTACTAGTATGTAGTTCCTCGCAGCGCATCAGCAAGAAGGTCTCAAACTAGGGCCAAAGCAATTTGCGATAGTAATTCCGGAAGTTGTCTTCCCTCCCGGGCTTACAACTGTCGAAACTATCCGTATGTACATATACCGCTCTACAGGGCAAAAAAGGGGCACCCCCATGATGGGAAAATTAAGTCGATGTTGTATGTAAGCCCTGTTCCATCTGACAGAACTGCATGGGCTAGGATTCGGGCAGGAGACAGGAGGAGGAACAGACAAGGGAGAGGTGGAAATGAGGCAGGTGAAAAGCGCCGAGTCGCCGAATCCGAGGAATGCCGTGGTCGTTTTCGTACATGTCGTAAAGAAGGGTTCACAGGAGAATATCACCACAACGGGCCGAGCGTCCTGACCACCTCGCCACCCATCCCCCGCCAAATCAATAATCACAAATTGAAGGAGAAGAGGAGAAATTTCCTCGGAGCGGAATCCCCGCACAGAGAAACGTCCTCGGAGAACAACCCCCGCACAGAGGACAAGGACACAAGCTCGTGTCGCCGCGCAGGGCAATATAACTTGATCCTACGAATATCAAGCCGCGAATGGCCCCCTTTGTCTCACCAGTCCCCCCCCCCCCTCCCCCGCGGCTTCCCGTCCGGGCCCCCTGGGCAGAGTCGGCGTCTTGGGCAGCCGGCGGGCATGGCATGGCGGGGAAAGGCCTCGCTCGCGGGCCCATGCCACGCGGGCCGGGGGAGACCAGACGACAAAAGGCCCTTCGTATCCCGGGTTGCAGGGGTGCGGTGGTCGGCGGGCCCCCCCATGTGATTGATGCTTGGAAACCGTGAAGACGTTATAAAGAAGGTGGTTGATCGCGCTCTCTCGCTGCTCTCTGCGTGCGTTGTCTTGACTGGGCGGCCCCGTGAGATCCATCTCCGAGTCCGCATCGCTCCTATCGTGCCGTGTTAACTGAGTGGCCGGAGAGAGAGAAAGTTCATCGGATAAGATAATAAGCCAAGTCAGAGTTTTCCCCCGCATTACCTCTTGATACTCATCTTGCCCTCGTCCCCCGCCACCATGGTTGCCTTTGGACTACGGCTCGTGGCCTCCTTGGCCGTCGCCGGGGCGGTAGCACACGCGGCCCCCCAGCTGGCGGGCATCGCCGGGGCTGTAACGCACGCGGCCGCCCCGCCGGAAGCCGTCCTTGGGGACGCAGCCCCTTTGCTTCGGACCGCAGCCTCTCTGCCCGTCGTGGACATGGTCAACCTGGCATCCCTCAGGCCGCCCAGCGAGGACCCCTTCTACACGGTCCCAGACGACGTCGAGGAGGCGGCCCCCGGGACCATCTTGCGACACCGCGCGCCGCCCAACGCCATCGCGGGCTTCGGCATCCTGCCCGTCAGGCTCCAGGCCAGCCACCAGATCCTCTACCGCACCACCGACAGCCTGGGCGACGCCACGGCCACGGTGCTGACGGTGCTCATCCCCTACAACGCGGACCTGGGCAAGGTGCTGTCGTACCAGGTTGCCGAGGACGCGGCCACGATTGACTGCGCGCCCTCGTACGCCTTTCAGTTTGGGCACGCCACGGGGCCCAACCACGGCACCATCGTCACCGAGGCGGAGCTGCTGCTCGTCGAGGCCGCCCTCGAGCAGGGCTGGGTCGTCATCGTGCCCGACTTTCTCGGGCCAAAGGGAGCCTTCTTGGCCAACGAGCTGGCCGGGCAAGCCACGCTCGACGGCGTCCGCGCCGCCATCAACTCGGCCTCGTTTACCGGCATCAGGAAGAAGCCCACCGTGACCATGTGGGGGTACTCGGGCGGCAGCCTCGCCACGCTCTGGGCCGCCGAGTTGCAGCCGACGTACGCCCCCGAGCTCAGCATCGCCGGGGCGGCCGTCGGAGGCACCGTGCCCAACATTGCCACCACCGTCAAGATGGTCAACAAGAAGGAGTCGGCCGGGCTGATCCCCGCCGGCATCCTGGGGCTCGCCAACCAGTACCCCGAACTGGACCGGCTCCTGGATCAGCACGTCCTCCCCCAGCACCGCGCCGGGTTCTACAAGCCCAGGAGCCAGTGCCTCATGGCCAATCTGAACCAGTTTGCCAACAAGGACGTGACGGGCATGCTCGACGACCCCAGCCTCATCTTCACGCACCCGCTGGCCGTCTCGGTTATCAACAGGAACCGCCTCGGCAGCTCAACGCCCAGGATGCCCATTTTCGTCTACAAGTCAACGGCCGACGAAGTCAGCCCCGTGTCGGAGACGGATGCCCTGGTCCGCCAGTACTGCGCGGCGGGGGCAACGGTCGAGTACCAGCGAGACGCCGAGTCCGACCACGGGAGCCTGGCGGTCCTGGCGGCACCCAAGGCGCTGTCGTGGCTGCGGGAGACCATGAACGACCGGCGGCGCAAGGGCTGCGTCACGAGGACGGTGACGTCGTCGCTGCTGGACCCGGCGGCCCTCGAGTTTCTTCCCAAGATTCTCATTGATGCGCTGCTGATTCTGCTTGGCAAGAGAGTTGGGCCGATTTTTGGATGATGACCTTGGTGGTGCCTGGTCATGAGGGCGCCGCTGTTTCAGATGTATACTTCGTATATCCTTGGTTATGTACGAAGTATAATGCAGGCACCAGCCGTCAATCCGGAAACGTCATTCTGTCCTTGACCCCACCCACGCCATGGACCCGCACAGGCCTTGGCCGGCCTGCTGATTGGCGCCAGGCTTTCTTTCCCCTGAGTCATCCTCGTATCGTTATCGCGCCTCGATCCTCGTCATCGACTTCATTCCCCCCGAGCTCGTCCCGCCCCGCTTCTCCCGCACGACATCTAACCCTGTCCAATCTACAAATCTACACTGCTCTTTCTTTACAGTGCTGCTCTTTCTTTACAGTGCATGCTCCCTGCCTCCAGTCCCCGAAGCCAACTCCCCTCTCCCAGCCCTCATGGCCATCTACAAGGCCGTTCCTCCCCCTGAGGAGCTCACTTCCGGCCAGACCCCCGCCGCGCAAGCTCCAGCCACTCAGGCTTCATTCGCCATTGATGCTTGGACCGTCTCGGCCCTCCAATCGCTCAGCGTCTCCCCCGTGGTGCACGGCGTCGGCACTCCCCTAGCCATCCCCATCGACCAACGCCCGTCCCCGAGGCGGGAGAAGCCAACCGTCACGCTTCCCGATGCGGGGACTGACGAGAGGCCGCCCTCTCCCCGTGACAGCCGGTGCCGCCGCGACGCTCTCCTCAAAGGGAATCAAGGTAGCCGGCAGCGTCGGCGTTGGGAAAACGGTACGCGACCACCACGCGGCACAGGTGTCAAAGGCCATTGCTAACGGCGCGACTCGCTGCGACGCTGATAGACCGCCTCGTGGGCGTCCCCAACGTCCAACCTCCCCTTCCGTCCGACTGGGAGGTCAGGCCTACCCACCCGATCCACCATACCCCGTACCAGCTCGCCCAGTTCTGGGAGCGCGGCATCCGGCAACGCGTCGAGGACAAGGCGGCGGCGCTACAGGCCGCGCGCAAGCGGCAGCAGCGCAAGGCCGGCAGCGCCACGGGACTTGGCGTCGCCGAAGTGCCACGCGACCTCCGCGAGTCGGCCAAGCGTAGCCCCACCATCCGGGGCTGGGTCCGCGCCCTCGAGGAGCCGGTGCGCCAGTACCTCGTCGGCGAGAAGACCCGCTCAGGGGGGCCGGTCCCGCCGGCAGACGACAGCGCCGCCGACGACATGGATTCCGACGACGAGGAAATCGTCTTTGTGGGCCGTAGTGGCGCCATGAGGGAACTCAACGAGAGGCGGCAGGCCGGGCACAAGCGGGCCCGCCGTGAGGTTAAGCGGGAGACGGTCGATTCGGGCGTCGTCTTTGACTCGTTTGGCGAAGGCGAGAGCGCCGCCTTCAAGTGCGACCCACTGCCCGAGTTTGCTGTCCAGGCAGAGTGTGCTGACCCGGTTATGCAGGCGCTGGCTTGCCCATTCCATCTCCGACTACTACGGCCTCGCCTCTCGCTCCGTCACTCTCGCCAACCCCACCAATCGAGTTGTATACGTCGGACTCAGGCAGGCCCATCAACGGGCCGCTCCACCCCCCATAAAGCTGCCCCAGCCTCTGTGGGAAGTCTGCTGAAAGAAATGCTCTTGTAGCAACCGGCTCCGTAGAGCAGGGCCGGTGCCAGAACATGACCCACCCGGGGGGTCCGCCATGCCCGTTGACTGTTTTGACGTAGCCTGTTTCGGCAAGCTGTGCGAGCCGTCAGGTTTGCGTTGAAACCAAAATTATCATAACTTATCGACTCTCCAAGTACTCTACCGGTGCTTTGTCCACGTTTACTTATAAGCCTTGACTGCCCTTGGAAGAAGTGCTTGCAATACCCAGCAAGCCAAAAAGTACAGCAAAACCACCAAGGCTCACTTTTTCCTTGACTGTTCTAGATCGACGAGACTAATCATGGCCAACGACAAGAAGCCAACCATCGTTTTCGTGGTTTTTCGGGCGACGCGGCCCACTGGGCACGTTACTGTCAATATCGACGCCAAAGGCTATTCTCAACAGGCCGTCGAAGTACCGCTAAAGGTTCATTGGCATGGGAACTAACTGGATTATAGGCATGGCTTCGGCTGAATCATACACTTACATTCACGTCAAGTTTAGGGACTTGGGACTATCGAGGGACAGAGTTATCCAGTGGATGACCGGGAATTCCTTCCTTACTGGTGTAGCTCGTTGGCGTTGTGCTGGGTGGGGAGCTCGACGTTCTGCTGGGTCTGCCGGGCGGGGAGCTCGACGTCCTGCCGGGCGGGGAGCTCGACGTCCTGCCCGGCGGGGAGCTCGACGTCCTGCCGGGTGGGGAGCTCGCTGATGGGACCGAAACTGCCGTCCTGCCGTACGCAGTGCTCGGGAGACGACGGTGCGAGAGCGGACGCCGCAACCCAGGCTCCCGTGGCCGTTTGCGGGCTGACCATGCTCGGGGCCCGGGCCTTGCTGCCACCACCACTGAACGAAAACGGCGTCATTCCTGATCGACGCCTCTCCTCCTGACGGCGGGCAAGCCTCTTGCCGATGAGGAACCAGAGAAACAGCACGAGCACTGAACCCGCGGCGCCGCCAATGGCGATGGCAACGATGGCGCCGGTAGAGAGCGCCGACGGCCCCTTGGGGACCGGCGTCGACGAGCTGGTCGGTTCGGGGATGTGGCGGGTCGGAAGACGTAGCGGGAGCGATGGTCTCCGCTTCAGCAGGTCCTGGAGAGGCTTGTTGGCCGAGCCGAATCCGGCCTTGGGTCCCACGAGCTTCGCGCCACCGTGCTTATCCCCGCCAACGACGCCATAGACGTTTATGGGGACGACGTTGCTGGTGACGCTGGAGTTGGGCAAGTCCCAGTACCTCTGGTTATCGCCGGCGTTCTGACTCGACCCTGTCCAAAAATCGTGTTGCGCCCATGCGTCGACGGCTTGGTCGCACTCGAGACTGTCCGGATAGGTGCCGCCGATGACGAAGAGTTGCGACATGGACTTGACCATGTTGCAGGAAGCACTGTAGTGGCCAAGGTCCGGAGACAGCGTGGCGTTTCCATGTGTATCGGGGTAGGCCTTGACCCAGATGAATGAGGGGAGGGTCAAGATGTACACGTCGTTGAATGAGGTTGAGTTTACAATCGGAGGCGGCACAGTATGGCCTCCCCAGAGGTAGCTTTTCTGCGAGTCAATACCGAGACTTGCGGGATGGAGACGTCATTGGCACTCACATGTTGAAGCTTGACTTGTCGGGTGCCCAGGCCACGTCAACACAGAATTGGCGTCTATTTTGCGGTATCTCTCCAGTTGTCTTCTGAACCGACCATGAGTTGCCCGAGGCATCAAACACAAAGACCTCGTCCAACGGCTGGGGAGCTGTGGTGCCATTGCCATATGGACTGACAAGACCCCCCATGTACACAAGCAGTCCATGGGTATCGCCTGCCGGGATCCATACCATGCCACCTTCGGCTCTGGGGTTTGTGTCCGGACTAGCTGCCAGGGCGAATGTGTTTCCATCGTAGGCAAATGTGTAGAGACTCGAGCTCATTGTTCGCGGTTGAGTCCATCCGCTCATCGAGGCATTGCTTATCCACCCTCCATAGTAATAACCCATTCCGGTCTCGGATACACCGACTCCGGCTCCATGGGCGGCAATCTCTAGCGGGGGGGTAATCTTGGGGGTTCCAGAGTCATCCCACCTGTCGTAAAGGATATCATAGCTTAGCAGGCGGTAGGGCTCTTGTGCAAGCCCGTCAGTCCAATCGCCGCCATAGAGGTAGAATCTCTTGTTCACACGATCACCCCACAGAACGCCACCAGATACTGTCGGAATGCTGCAAAAGTCGGCGTCAGCATATCCTTCCGACCGATGCATCTCGAGTACGGGCCCGAGAGTTGACTTGCCTGTCGTTTTTGTTTAAGCTAATGTTCAAATCGGGCCAATAATCGCCGCCTCTCTTGACGAGGCGATTGAGATCGTGATATCCCAGCCAAGTGTCTTGATAGCCGGGTTAGCCATGACGATTTGTCGTCAAAACCTCGCCACGTTAAAAGTCGACTTACTGGAATAATTCGCCCGATCTTGTTTAAAGCCGGCGTAATTCACCCAGCCACCATCAATGTACAGCTTGTCATCGATGACCGTCGTCTGGTGTGCGAATCTCCGACAGAAGCTGTCTCTGGGATTTCGGGCAGTGACGCATTGGACGACGAGCAGCAGCAGTGCCAACAGCGGTTGCGTTCGGCGGCCCAGCCACGAGTGCGGACGGATCGCGCCCGGCGTCGACCCGACAGGACGCCGCACTGCCAGGGAGTTCATCACTGGCTCTCGTCGAAGCTATGGAGGAGAAATTGCGTGCGGACTCGGTTGTTGAGAGGAGCAGCGCAGGCACAGTTTTGTACAACGACTCTTCCTGGGCACGTGGCGGAGCCCAAGCTTAAAGCGAGGATTGATGGGTATTAACGAGTAGCCCTATGAGAATTCATATCTAGGACCAACAACTCTTGTCTCTTTGCACTCAGCTTTCCCTTAGCGTGGCACTACACCGTTTTGGCTTGCGAGGGCTGGCGCGGCCCAGCAGCCCGCCCTTGTCAATTTACAATTTGTACCGCGTAAGCCTGGCAAGTGCCCGCGCTGACTGGTCTCAGTTTCCCGCACCTGCATGAGGGCGTGTGGGCTGTTCCTTCTCCCATTCGCCGGCGGCACTCGATGGCACTTGTCTCGAAAAGGGAATACGATTCGAGCTGAAATGGCGGGCTGGTCGTCCACAGCCGTCACTGCCGAAGCCGCGCATGTGTACGGAGTACGAACAGGACGTTGGGAAATTCAGTGTAATGGGGCCTATTTCCTTGACATCTCCTGCCAAGACAGTTAGCAAGGTGGCCATCCATGACCATGGACTTGGAGCCGCACGGTATCAGGGGTCTAGGATCTTTGCCTTTGTCTCAAATTCAAGACTGGTAACTCGTAATTTGCACGCTGCAAGGCACTCTCAATAGAAAGCTAAAAAGTACGAATAAAGAGAAGCAATATCACCCTGTCACCGCGGTTGTCATTTCGGCGTGGCGTAGTTCCCGTTCCCGCCCCCACTTATGACTATGCCGGCAAGCCGCATCTAGACTGCGACCCGTGCCACGCCCGAAAGGTTGCTGCCCTGATGTAGGCCACCGGGGAGTTTGATTTGTGGACAGGTCAGAGATTGTCAGAACTTTGGGTGATGAAGTACTGATCCTGGGCTGTGTCAGCTGGGCTGTATCGACCCAAGGGGGCTGCGCCGTTTATCTGACAGAGGCTTGGCTAGTGTGGCTTAGCCATTAGGTACCTCTGAAGATCTCCGTAGGTTGTATGTACTTCGTACTAGCATCCGTACTTCGTAGTATTCGTAGTTGGAATAAAGTCAGGCGGGGCATGCGGCACGGGAACTAGTTCCGGGGGGGGGTTACATGCGGAGCATCACGGGGCCCCCCTAGTAATAACATGACGGGGGACGAATGCTGCCCTCACGCGTACTTCGTATAGCTAAATTAAATATCAAAGCACCCGTCCTTTGCTCTCACCCAAAGCCATCACGACCGTGATTCCAAAGCTCGCTGTTAAAAGGCAAGATGCGATTCCAAGAGCCCCTTTCCTCGACGCTGCTCCTTCTGGCCGCCGTCGCCGACATCGGCTCCGCCGTCAAAGTCAACCCCCTGCCCGCGCCTCGGGAGATTTCTTGGGGCACCACCGGCCCAAGATGCGTCGAGCATCTCAGCTACCGCGCAGAGTCCAACGGCGACAATTCCGAGCTCGTCGCCGACGCGTGGAAGCGCGCCTACGAGGCCATGACCACCTTGCGATGGGTGCCCCAGGCCGTCGAGGCGCCGATCCGCAAGTATGAGCCGTTTCCAACGAGCAACAAGCCAACGAGCAGCAATCCAACGAGCAACAATCCAACGAAGGACAATCCAACGAGCAACAATGTCCGGCGCGATGCAGCAACCGCCAGTTGCTTGACGACTGTCGACGTCCACGTCTCCGACTGGTCCGCCGATCTGCAGCATGGTGTCGACGAGAGCTACACGCTCACCATCTCCCCGTCGTCGTCGACCGTCGAGATCACGGCCAAGACGGCTTGGGGCGCCGTCCATGCCTTTACGACGTTGCAGCAGATTGTCATTTCCGACGGCTCCGGTAAGCTCATCGTCGAGCAGCCCGTCTCCATCGCGGACTACCCCTTGTACCCCCACCGAGGTGTCATGATCGATACCGCGCGCAACTTCATCTCCGTCGACAAGATCAAGGAGCAGATTGACGGCCTCGGTCTGTCCAAGATGAACGTCCTGCACTGGCACCTGACCGATTCCCAATCTTGGCCAATCCAGATCCTCGCCTACCCTCAGCTGACCAGGGATGCGTACTCTCCTCGGGAAATCTACTCTGCCCAGCATGTGCAAACCATCTTGGACTACGCCCGTGCTCGGGCCGTTCGCGTCATTCCCGAGATCGTCATGCCGAGCCACTCGGCCTCGGGCTGGCAGCAAATCGACAAGGACATCGTGACGTGCCAGGACAGTTGGTGGTCCAACGACAACTGGCCTCTACATACCGCTGTCGAGCCCAACCCTGGCCAGCTGGACGTTCTCAACCCAAAGACCTACGACGCCGTCAGGACCGTGTACGCCGAGCTCTCGGCCCGCTTCCCGGACAACTTCTTCCACGTTGGTGGCGACGAGCTCCAGACCGGGTGCTTCAACTATAGCAGGCTCATCCGGGACTGGTTTGCCGAGGACCCTTTGCGCACCTACTTTGACCTGAGCCAGTTCTGGCTTGACCACTCGCTGCCCATCTTCACGTCGGACGACATCAGCGGCAAGACGGACCGCCGCCTCATCATGTGGGAGGACGTTGTGCTCTCTCCCGATGCCCACGCCACCAACGTCCCCAGGAACATCATCATGCAGTCGTGGAACAAGGGCCTGGACAACATCAAGAAGCTCACCAGCTCCGGGTTCGACGTCATCGTCTCGAGCGCCGACTTCCTGTACCTCGACTGCGGCCACGGCGGCTGGGTGACCAACGACGCCCGCTACGACGTGCACGAGAACCCGGACCCGACGGGCGCCACGCCGTCCTTCAACTACGGCGGCGGCGGCGGCTCGTGGTGCGCGCCCTACAAGACCTGGCAGCGCATCTACGACTATGACTTCACCCGCAACCTCACGGGGGACGAGGCCAGCCACGTCATCGGCGCCGCCGCCCCCCTGTGGTCGGAGCAGGTTGACGATAGCGTCATCAGTGGCAAGATGTGGCCCAGGGCCGCCGCTCTCGCCGAGCTGACGTGGTCGGGCAACAGGCACCCCGAGACGGGCAAGAAGAGGACCACGGCTTTCACCCAGAGGATTCTCAACTTCAGGGAGTACCTGGTTGCCAACGGCGTCGGCGCGACTGTCCTGGTGTCCAAGTACTGCCTGCAGCACCCGCATGCTTGCGACTTGAACTATAACCAGAGCGCGGTGCAATGAGCGATTCTAGACGAGACTTTACTTGCTTTATATTACTCTTACTATTTTGGGTCCACGCTCACCATTGTTGCTTAAAAGGGATGACGAGAGCATCAATGGCAGCGCCTCCCCCCCCACAAGATCCCTGCGGAAGATGTGGCCTGTTAAGAGTCAGCTTGAACGTGGGCCTCACTTCGGGGACTTGTTACCATTGTCGTCGAAAAAGGGCCCGCCCCAAAACTCATTCATAATGTTGCAACTTTTTCCGAGCGAGTTTGTAAACGAAATGGGCTCTCTAAATATGTATTTGCGATATTTACGCTCCCTCTTGATGAGTTCGTCGGGCGGCTCTCCTAGCAACGTCACCAGCTGGGCGAGGTGGACGTGTGTGTCGTATTGGCCACGCTCCGGGCACAGAGTTCTATCTTCCAGGAGGTCCCACATCTGCCCATGTCAGCGTCGTCGTTGGAAGACGCCGTGGTTTTGCTCACCAGCAGTCCCAAGTTCCAGATGTCGACACTGTACGACCACGAGCCCCCGAGCATGACCTCGGGCGCGCGGAAGAAGTTGGACTGGATGGGCGACATATGGGCGGGGCCCCCGTTAAAGGCCAGATCGAAATCGCTCAGCTTTGGTACCAGCCTCGAGCCTCGCAGAGGACCAAAGTTGCCTTGTGAGTAGTAGGTTGTACGGCCGTCTTCCTTTCGGACGTGCCCGGGCTGGGGGTTGTTCTTTTGGTACCTAGCGAAGCTGTTCAAGAGGGCCTCGCGTTCTATCGTCACCATGATGTTTTCATCCTTGATATCTGGCAGTTTGCACATGCAGTTAGCGTCATAGAGTTGGAAACGGTGGCGTCCTCGACTGACCGGTGTGAATGACACGGCATTTGGAATGCAGATAATCCAGGCCACTGAGAACGCAGTGCATGACGAACTTGAATAGGGGCGGTGCCAATCTCTGCCGCCGGAACCTCCGCCGCAGCTTGAAGAGGGTCTCTCTCATGGGCGTATAGACGAGACAGGGGTGCGTTCCCTCTGGCCCTACCACTTCGAGCTCGTAAATGGGGGTCCGGATAAAGGACAAGGCCTCGTCTGACGGGTCGGCTTCGGCGATGACCCTCGAGATCATCGTCTCCCGGGTCGTATTTATATCGAGGGTCGCGATTTTGATACTGACGTAGCGGGGAGCGGCGACTTCCACCACCACCTGCTGATGTGAAGCGTTAGGTTGGAAATCTGGACAACGGGGCGAGACGAGAGACGCACTATTTCAGGTTCTCTGCCAGCCAGATAGTGGAGCCTCCACCGAAGCCGAGCTTGCAAATGGTCTTGAATCTGCCGTCCAGCACGTCGCCAGGTCGCGTCGGATGGTACCACTTCAGCCGATGGCCGCACAGCTCCTCCTCGATGGGTTTGTCGAGCCTCTCCTCCTCGATGGGCTTGTCCATGACGTTGGCCATCGAGGCTGACCAGCGTTTATGCCGGAGCAATGGCCGTCTCTGGAGCGAGGCCCTGACATGTTGTTTGATCATGCCGTAGAAGCTCATCAAATTCGGACACTCTTGGCAGCTCATTGCGCCAAGGTAGTAGTTCGCAGGATATACTTTACTGGGGGGGCTTAAAGGGACTTGGTTTTAGCCGCATGACATACGTAAAGATAAGTAGACATGGTTAAGGTTATATCATCATTGATACAAAAGGATCAAGATGGAAAGCTTAAAGGGGTTACTAATCCAGGGACGGACTCTATATAAAGGGGCAGGCCCCCCTAGTATGCTAGTACCACTTTCATCCTGTCTCTGTCTACGTCTGCGACCCCCTTTTTGCAGTACATCTCTCTTCTCGAGAACATCTTGCACCCAACCTCGACCTAGCCTGCTCCCCGCCTCGACTTATCCTTCCGTCATCCGTCGCGATGGCCATCTTCTTTGACATCCGCACGGACTTTGACACGCTCCGCAAGCCCGACGCGCCCGACCCGGACTCGACCATCCCGTGGCTCGTCGAGGCGCCGCTCTCCGCCGTCGAGATATACGAGGCCATCCTCGGCCAAGCCGCGCGCACATCGCCGCTTCCCATCTGGACGAGCCCGGCTGGCTTCCGCCAAACACAACCTTTTCTCCGGTTTAAAATGCAGCGGTTCGACTTGCAGAATCGCCTCCAATATACGGAGCGAGACGTGTCGTATGTTTTGCTATCCCAGGCCGAGTCCGCGACGCTAGAAGCGTGGTTCCATGACCACGACTATAGGATTTGGCCCACGGAGCTACTCTGCACCCCGTTTGGCATGCCGCGTCGGCCAGAATGCTGCAAACCTGGCGGAAGCCATGACCAGGCCGTCCAGGCATATAGAGAGCAGCTCGAGGAGCTCGGACTATTGACAGTCCAGCCTCTAGCTAGGAGCCTTTTGCCCTATAGCGTTAAACCCTTTTCCCTCCGCAGAATGAATGACAAGTGGTTTAGGCAAGACCGCACTAGATGGCCCTACTACTTCGTCGACGGTCCTTGCGTGGACCGGACTCTAATACCGTGGACCGAGGTGCAGATCAAGGCTAGCACTACGTATTTGTCTATATCGGAGACAAATAAGAAGACATATGAGTGATGATAGGTAACTCTGTCCATCATAAGAGTATTGGCATCCACTAAGCTTAGGAGCGGGAGCAGCCTGTAGGTTTTGTCTTGGCTGATTTTCTAATGCAGGGGGGGAGAGGATGAATGGTGTTGCATTACAGACAAATATGACAACGATACGGATACTCCATACTCATTGATTGATTGAAAGAAGTGCTCTAGCTACCCTTTAACCCAACTAGCGATAAATGCGTAAGCGTGCTCGATATATTGAACGAGCCTCCCGTAACTTGGAACAGGCACGTTGAAATGCTCTCACGGGCCGGGCGCCATCGTCCACGTCGCGATTGGGGTAGCCAGCTTAAAGTTCCGAGATCAGGCCCAACCTCGATCCAAAACCTCGCAACACTCGGCCAGAACCCGCTCCCCCCCGATGAGCTGGCTGAACTTGGATACCTTGACATGCGTCGGCATGGCTAGAAACTGCGCCAGACCCGCGTTGCCAAAATCCTCGGCAAGCGTACGGGACAGCACCTGGGCTGCAAAGACGTTGAAGCCAGCTCGTCGCAGGAACAGGTCCCACGACGTCTCCGTAGACGATACAAAGTGGCCCAGCGCCGAGGATTGAGAGCTCTGGCGACATAGCAGGCACAGTATCCATTCCGAAAGTGTTTTTTCGGCGCCGGGGACAAGATACGTCGTGACTTCGGCATCCAGAGAGGCGGCAAAACGCACAAAGTCGGCATAGGCGGCCATGTCGGACGAGCTATGATTGCTGCTGAATTCTCCCGCCGGGTTGGTCTCTGAGACGAGAACCACGAGCGACTGGTACCTTTGACTAGTCTTCTGAACACGCTCTCGGAGGGGAGTCTGCGCGCTCGATCCAGGGAGCGGCTTTTGCTTGGCTTTCACCAGCGTCGTCACCATGACTCCTCTGCTTGGAGACATGGAGATGTCCGCTTCGAAACCTACAGGCCAGACATGCTGACGTCCACTCCCCGGGGGCCAAGGCTGATTGTGTTGAGAGTAGTCTCTGTCGAAAATCAAATGGCTGGGCCAAGTCTTTTCCAGGTGTCGAAGGACCGCTTGTTCCAATGTCACCGAAACAATGCACGGTCCTTTCTTCTCGGGGATCTTGTATTGCGGAATTGAAGCCGGCTTCGAGATTTGCGTAGGTTCGTGAGGCACCGACCGCCGATTTGACAGTGTCTCAAGAGGTTCCGTCGATTTCCGTAGTAAAGTGTCACCAGAACTCTGCAGCCGAGGTCTCTTGATGGCACGGAGCTCCATGAAGCCTGACAAAAGAGTGGTGGTAGCGCTCGAATCCCCCGAAAGAGGCAACAATGCGTTGCCGCCATCGATCCTCCCGTAACGGGAAGACTGACGGGTCTGTTGAGTTTGAATTGGCAGCGACTCGCGCTTTCCATCGTCTTGGCACCGGTGCGCACGGATCGTGGCGGCTTCAACATGATCCAGCAGGCCGTCATGGGCTCTCGACTCGTCATGGTGAGGTTCTTGAATGTCTACATCTTCCGCCAAGTCCAGAATTGCCAAAGCTTGGGGTAAAGGAACATGTTTCACACTCTGTGGCGAGAAGCACGAGTTTTCAACAATGAGAAGCTCTTTGCTTCCGTCAACAGGGTCCAACTCATCAGCTGGTAGAGGGGCACGCTTTTCGCGACAGAATGGCATCCACTTGAGCGAGTCGTCCAGCCGTCCATCTTTGGGAAGAAGGGGTATCTGGAAAGTCGCCGTCGCGTTGGCTTCCAACAACGAAAGGTGCTCCCTGGCTGTCCACGCTTGATGAATCCAGCTTGGCTGCGGAATGAGAAAGTCCATGACTGGAACATCGACTCGCGCAATCGAGTCTGTCGGGTTCAACTGTTCTTGCTCGACCAGACTTGTCGGATCGAACCCTTCATCGCCCAAGAGAGCTGCCGCATTGCCATTGAGAAAATTCTCATCATCTGCGGGGGCTAGCGACACAGTCCCCTGGATGTGGCCAGACAAGTCGATGGCCTCTATTGGATCTGAGTTTGTGGAGACAAGAGGAACATCTAGCGCGATATCTTGAGCTGCCGAATGTCTGAAAGTCGACTCTTGGTCGAACCGTGAGGGGGACGGGACAGCCGTCGAAGACGACGCAACCACGTCCGAGCCGGCGAACAATCCCCTCACAGGAGTGTCGGCTCTAGGACTGTTGCAAGCCGAGGGAGTTGTTGGCTCAGACGTCAGGTCGATAACAGCAGCTGCGAGCCCAGGGACAAATGGCGAGTGGGACTCGGAGACTGGAGACAGCGGCGGTGTGACAACTTCGACATGGCGTTTGCGAAACTTGTCGGGTCAGCGAAGAGAACTGTTGCGACTGAAGGGTGAAGGCGTACCAAAGCGGGAAATGTAGCAGCAAGTGAGGAGCAACAGTTTCCTGCGGCTCTCTGGTGACTGTCGACGGCCACGTCCCCATACCGCAGAGCTTCGTCTGGCGACGCGACTCTTTCCAGATCCAATTCTCGTCGCAGCAGAGAGTGCAGTTTGCAAGATTGAAGGGGAAAAGCTAGCCCTTCGTCCCGCTCCGGCTCGACTGGGGTCAGCGGAAGCCAAGTCGTGGAGAAGTAACAATTTTGCTTGGCATAAACGTCTTGGAAAACATGTTGCACGTCTAGATCGGGCACTGATCCAAGGTCCAGCTCGTCAACGGGGAGGAAGAGATTTCGTGCGGCTGCCGGACGCGGGCGCAGCAATGGTTCGCTCGACGAGAGGAGTGGAGAGCTGCATGGATGATCAAGAACCTCCTCGCGCGGGTCGACCAAGGTCTCCAGAGAAGCTGCTGGCCAAGCAATCGAGCACGGCCTGAGATCGGGCTGGTCGACAAGCCCGTCCGACGCAGTCTCGAGCGCAGAGGCGTGGATCACGGGAACATGATTTGTGAAACGAAACGGTCGTCGTCTATGGTCTCGGAAGCAGCCTGAGCGGCGCCCGTACTCATCGGCGGATTCTGGGCGCTCGTATGCCTCCATCTCGGAGGGCGATGATGGTGATGAATGGGGGGGCGGAAGCGAAGTCTCGCCACGTGACTCTTTGGCGGATCGAGTTGGGTGGAAGGAGCCAGGTGACCCTTTTTGAGAAGGAGCCACGTGCATATGCCGAGCCCCCGGTCTAGAACCACGACATCGATAGCAGTAACTTCTCCAGCGGGAAGTTGAAAAGCTAGGACCACCCACCTCCACCTGTTAGACCCTCAATGCACAGCTGCTTCCTGTCGATGATATTCACTTTTGATAACGTCATGCAGAGCTGCTCGATGGCTCTAATTTCTTCCAGGACCTCACTTGCCGACCTATATTGTCGCTTCCAGCATTTTCGCGTAATTCTTGCACAGGCGTGCGAGTCGTCCGGAAACACACCGCTCGCAAATCGAGACTGCACCCTCTCATCCCACCCTTCTTCCCCCGCGATGATATCTGAGAAGACCTCATGCCCGGTGACAATGAAATGAATTGTTGATCCAAGGGCGAAAAGGTCTGTTTGCCAACTAGCCTCGAAAATGTCTTCTCGGGGGCAAAAATATCTGCAGGGCTCGCCAGCACACGCGTGCATGACGACTTCACCTCCTTCGGCGAGATAACAACCCTGAAAGTCAGCCAACTTGATGTGAAGATTTTTATCAACCAAGATGTTGGTAGGATTGATATCACAGTGGATAACCCTTTTCGAATGAACGTGTTCAACTGCCTCGACAATCTCTCGACACCAAGCTATACGCTGCTGGAGTGAGGGGGTGGGGTGCTTGGATTCCTCAAAAAAACTGAAGATTGTCCCGTTTTCGGCACGCTCAAGGTATAGTCCATGGTCTGTCAGCCCCTTTGGCGCAATGATGCGAGTATGGCGGCCGACTATGTTGAGAAGCTGATGCTCGTGCTTGAGTCGGGACATGTCACCGCCCCTTTCGAGGGTGTACTTCAAGACGGTTGAGTCGTCAACTTGGCCGATGAAAGCACTAGTTCCAGAAGCTAGAATACGGCGGACTCCGTGGGGAAAGTAATGGTGGTATTCAACCACTTCGGAATCTGATGGGTTGGAAGACATGGAGGATGTGGTGAGAATGAGGAGAGGGGGTTTGAAACCGGGCTTTTCTTAAGCCGCGGACGGAGAAACCTTTTTCCAAAGATGGGCGCCAGCTCTAACCAGCGTGGCGTTTTATCCAGCGTGGCGTTTCATCCAGCGTGGCGTTTTATCCGTCCCAGTGAGAAGGAGCCACGTGCACCGAGCAGAATCACGAACCGAGCAGAATCACGAACCGAGCAGAATCACGAACCGAGCAGAATCACGAACCGAGCAGAATCACGAACCGAGCAGAATCACGAACCGAGCAGAATCACGACATCAGACCGGCTGTTGGGGTGATGCCGGTGTATTGACGAGAGGCATCGGGGGATGGCATCTTGGGATTCGGATACTGTCGCATCAGCCGTATCAGCCCGCGAGGGCTCGCGGCACTAGGCGCGGGATGTTCTATGTATGTGAGTGTTCTGCTGCGTGCCCGGCCCGGCTCCCGGCTGCGTGCCCGGTTAGCTAATGTGCGACCATACCCATCCACCGCGTTACCAGCTCCGTTCCTATGTGACAGCTCCGTTCCGACGCGAATCTGTCAAGTTCTCGAGGACATTTGGGAACCAAGGACTGCATGGCCCGGTACTAGAACCCATGCTTCTCCAGCCACTGCACGAGATCCGCCTCCGTCTTTGCCCGCAGCTCGCCCCTTTTCTCATCGTCAAGTTGCTCGAGCGCGGATGCGTTACCTAGTCGGTACGGGCACAGCAGCGTCTGCAACCGCCCAAAGTCTCGGATTTTGTCCACGCCCTCGATGTCACCCGGAGAGACTACTCCACCCTTCCTCATGGCAGTGTTCCACGCCTTGGCTGCTTCCCACTTCTTGGTGGACTCTTCGTCCAGGTCGGCCGGTAGCCTGGTAAAGTCTCCCGAGAGGATCGCCGTATCAATCTCGTTGTCCTCGTCGCCGACGTGGCCGCCGACGTCGCTGAGGCCGGACATGAATTCGTCAAGGGGGTTGGAGACGAAAGACCAGTCAAAGTCCAGTACAGCTGTGATTTTCTTGCTGTCCTTGTCGAACAGCATGTTGTTCGTCGCTGCGATAAGTCAGCTGGTTGTTTTCTACTGTAAAGTGGTGCACACGTACTGAAGTCTGCGTGTATCAAGCTCTTTCGGTGCAGGTCGACCCCAGTGAGGGCTTTCTCGGGGCCACCGCCGGTGAGAAACTTCTCAATCCTGGTGTCCAGGCCACTACTCTTCCAGCCCAGAATAACGGGGCTTTCGGCGGCCTTCTTGAGTTGCGTGCGCAACTTGCGAACTTTCCATTCGGCATATGAGCCCACAGGTTCCCCCTTCTGGAGAGGTGCTTCTCCGCTCACGATTCGCCCACTCGAGTCAAAGGTGAGTCCGCCAAACTTTGTGACGCTTTCCGGCAACCGTGCCGTTTGGATTGCCCGAAGAACGGCAGCGATTTGATCCAGGACCTTGTCCTTGTCCTCAAGACCAAGGGACGAGAACTCCGAGTCCAAGTCCACGCCACTCTTCAACTCCGACATGATCCACCCAAAGCCCGTTTCGTCTGTGGCATCAGTGGTCTTGGCCGGTGCCCAGGCGTAGATGGCCGGGACCAGCGGACCGAGCCCGGCTTGCACCATGGACTGACGAACGAGATGCTGTACCGCAACGTCATTCTCTACGCGGTTGGCATTGTTCAATCCCTCCACCGCGAGGTTGCTGAGCTTGATGACCAGGGCAGACACGCCGTCGGAGGGAGCCTCGGTCGTGCCAGGCTGCGTGCCTGGGAACGAGGAAGGCGAGGCTGGAAGTGCCAGCTCAACTTTGAACAGGTAGTTGTTGAAGGGGTATTGGTACTCTTCACTGAATGCCAGAGTCGAGATGTTGGATGACTGCGGTGGCACAATTAGCGAGGGAGCCGTTGCTGCATGGCAAGACCAACCACTGACCTGGAGGCCACGGCTGCGGACAAGTTGCTCGACTACAGCCAGCCGGCGCTCATAGCTCGCTCGGTCAGCATTGATCGTCATCTTTCGGTGGTGTTTGATGCAGACGTAGAGCAACGAGTTGGCGAGAAAGGTAAATAGCAAATAAGATGATTGATAACGACCTCGGTTGACAATGAAGTAGAACGGCCCTAAGTAACAGACGTGCTTGACACTCTCATCTATCATCTATTTATCCCCCCAGTCGAGGCACCAGGGGGGACCCTGTACTTTAACCCGGTTTGGAGCATTCCGAGCGTGCCGAGGTTCAAGGCCGAACTCACGATCAGCACCTCCCCTTCCTCCCCGCAAGGCATTCAGATGCAGCGACCAGAACAAAGGTTCCAAATACATGTACGAGTTAAGGAAGGTTGTATCTTTGAATTGCATTAAAAAGTTCCAAACATTACCAACAGCATATAGCATATGCAGCGATGCAGCAGATGTATCAGCAGAACAACCAACACATTACCAACAGCATACACAGCATATGCAGCAGATAGCAGATGTATTACTACCAACAGCTGCAGTCAGACTATTCGCTTAAAATGTCTAGATTGTGAGCACCTCCCGCTTCCGGTTAGACATCGCGATTGATCCAAGGACCCGTAAATGCCCGAGAAGTTGTAAACCGATGAAGACGACTCCTGGGTTTACGTCTCACCATTACGAGCAGATATTGCCATCATCTTCAGTGTGAAAAACACCTCCTTGACTGGAGACTCGACAAATTGGGAGGAAACCATGTTCGGTTCCATGTTCAACACCAATCGCGACACGGAACTCAAATACGAACCTGTCGAGCCAACCAATCACGACTTCATTCGCGCCCGTTGCAGCTATGATGCGGCTCCCGAACCGGAAGTACTGGGCAAGGAGACGGGTCAGCCTGCGTGCGCAGTCGTATGAGGGGGTGGCACACGATTGTTTTCTAGGGCGGCGAATTTCCAGCGCCTGAACGCGACAGGTACTAGGGGGGACTAAAAATTCGTCCCTACCCCCCCTCCTTCCAGGAGGGGGGGGACACCGACCGGCCAAAGAGTTCAGCGACCGGCCAAAAAAAAAAGATACCTCCTATTAGTATAAGCACCCTACGTAAATATAAGTATCCTCGTTTAAATGCCTATGCCGCATACTACGGCATTAAGCCCGCTTATGGTGATAGTGATAATGTAACACTAACGCCAACGCCGCGACGACAACTTCGCGATATTGCAAAAGCCGATGTGGAGGAACTATTCCCTATTCTTAAGCTAGAACGTTAGATTTATGTTAGATTTACTACCTAGTTATTAACGTGCGATATATTATGCGATATAGTATTATGCGACGTAGTGTTATGCGATGTGTAAGTGGTGGTGTCGCGATTATTTGTTAAGGCAGCTACGAAAATGTGCATCTACCCGAAAAAATCGGGGTACTTTGCTTTACTAAGAAAATGGGTGGTGCGACTAAGTACCCTTTTTTTGGCCTGTCGCTGAACTCTTTGGCTAGTCGGTGTCCCCCCCCTCCTGGAAGGAGGGGGGGTAGGGACGAATTTTTAGTCCCCCCTAGTACGGTTCTGCATCATCGTACGCGCCCATCCTGACTTAATCAATCAATTGCGCTTTCGCGACTGGAGGGAGGGAGTAGTACCGTAGAAACTCATAAAATTGGAATAGTCTTGGCAGCGGGGATTAGTGGGTTTTAGCGCAATCTGTCCCTCTGCGGAGCGTTGACCAGCCGCACACGTGACTAGATTCGTGACTAGTCATGTGATTCCCACCGTGCGAGCCGCCATTTCGCATTTCGTCCACCCATACCAAGTATCTCCGGCAGCTTCATCTGGTCGCGGAGAGATGAAGGCCCCCGAATAGCGGAGAGCTCCATCCCTCTCCTCGTCGCGCATTCTAGCGGCCCGCAATGGCCTACGTCGCCCCGGTCCACAAGCCCACCAGCATCCGCCACGCCCTGCGCCTTCGATTTCTCTCCCCGCATCACGAGGACCTTGTGGTGGCGTAAGTTGTCGTGATGCCTCGTCTCGCCCGGAACCCGGCGTGCTGACCTGCGGGATACCAGCAAGGCCAATCGACTCGAGATATGGCGCCTCACCGAAGATGGCATGACCTGCCTGCACACCAAGCTCATCTACGGCACCATATCCATGCTCCAGCGTCTGCAGCCCAAGGACCTCGACATCGACCTGCTCTTCATCGGCACGGATCGACTGCAGTACTTCAACGTGGCATGGAACCCCGAAACGAACCAGCTCGATACCGTTGAGCAGACGATAGAAGACACCGCCGAGCAGTACATGCGCCACTCCCAGAGCCAGAACAAGTGTCTCGTTGACCCCACGGGCAAGTTCATGGCCATGCACCTCTGGGAGGGCGTCTTGAACGTGTTTCGTCTGCCCACCCGCAAGGGCGCCACCACCAAGCTCATCGCCCTCGATCAGGTCCGACTGACCGAGTTGTGGATGAAGGCCAGCACCTTTCTTCATACCCGCACCGGCCACCCGAGGATCGCATTTCTCTACAAGACGCAGCTCGACTACGAGGAGGCCCGCATCGCCGTCTACAGGCTCACAAAGGACGACTGGGGCAACGACGTCTCCAAGTTCGACCCGCACAAGGAAAGAGAGCTTGACCACGTTATCCCCGACCCCTATGCCTCCATGCTCATCCCCGTGCCCATAGTGGAAGAAAAGCGCTACCATGTGCGGAACAACGACAAAGCCCGGGCACATCTGGGCGGAGTCTTGGTCGTTGGCGAGACGCTCCTAATCTACTTTGACAGTCTGACGTACTCGAGCGTGTCTTCGACGCTCAAGGAGCCAAAGATTTACGTCGCCTATGCAGAGTACGACGGCATTCGATACTTTCTCGCCGACGACTACGGACGCATGGACATGTTGACCATTGAGACCACGGTGGAATCAACTGGCGATGTCGTCACCGGCATGAGCGTGGCTCCCATGAAACACCAAGGCTCGCCCATCCGGACTTCTCGAGCCTCCACCCTCGTGTACATGGGCAACGACACTCTGTTTCTGGCCTCGCATCATGGCGATTCTCAGCTCTTTCGCGTCGACGTCGAGTCTGGATCCATGGTTTTGATAAAGACCTTGTCCAACAACGCGCCCATCCTCGACTTTGCCATCATGGACATGGGCAACAGGGAGGGGGACAGCCAGCTCGGTAATGCCTTCTCGTCGGGCCAGGCGAGAATCGTCGCTGGTTGCGGTGCTTACCGCGATGGAAGCTTGCGCAGTATTCGTAGCGGTGTGGGCCTCGAGGACGAAGGCATCCTCGACGAGGTACAGGGAACCAGGGGGCTCTTCACCCTACGGTCGTACGGCGCCGTCGAGGTGGACACCATCGTATTGTCGTTCATCGCAGAAACGAGAGTTTTGAGATTCGATCGACATGGCGGCATAGAAGAGGTCTATGCCTTCCAGGGCTTGGCACTGGACAAGGAGACGCTCCTGGTGACGGACCTATCCAACGGCCAAGTGCTCCAGATTACGCCTCAATCGGTGACACTACTCGAGTCCGAGACTGGCGTTGCGGTGAGCACATGGGACGCTCCGGTGGGCAAAACCATTACAGCCGCATCTGCAAACTCGAAATGGGCGTTGCTAGCCGTCGACGGCTCGACCTTGGTGTCGCTCAATCTGTTCGGGGACTTGGCTGCAACCACAAAGGACGCCACGCTCGACTCAACAACGGGCCTCTCGGACCAAATATCGTGTCTCCACGCAGCCCGAGAGCCGCAGGAATTTGGCGTGGTTGGCTGGTGGTCGTCTGGTAACATCTCGGTCGTCGATCTTGCGTCCTTGAAGCCGATCCACGGCGAGTCGCTACGGCAGACCGAGGACAGCGCGTCCGTTCCGCGGGACATTGCGCTCGTCCAGCTTCATCCGCCCGATGTGGCTGGACCCACCCTCCTGGTGGCGATGGAGGACGGCAACGTGGTTACTTTCAACGTGTCCGTCAAGGGCTTTGCCATATCTGGCCGGAAGAGCGTGATCCTTGGCAGCAGCCCGGCGAGGCTGCACATTCTCCCACAGGTCGACGGCACGTGCAACGTATTCGCCACGACGGAGCACGCCAGTCTCATCTACAGCGCCGAGGGGAGAATCATATACTCGGCAACGACAGCAGACGATGCAACTTACGTGGCCCCGTTTGACTCTGCAGCGTTCCCGGGCGCGATAGTGCTGTCGACGGATAGCCATGTTCGGCTATGCCACATTGACAAGGAGCGCCTCACCCACGTCAAGGTCCTGCCGGTGCAAGAGACGGTACGCCGGGTGGCCTACTCGCCGGGACTGAAAGCCTTTGGCCTTGGCTGCATCAAGAAAGAGCTGGTGCAAAACGAGGAGGTCATCACGAGCGCGTTCAAGCTCGTCGATGAAATCATCTTCCAGGAGCTAGGCAAGCCGTTTGTGCTGGATGCCTCGGCATCTCTCGAGATGGTCGAGTGCGTGATCCGAGCCGAACTGCTGGACAGCAGCGGCGCTCTCGCAGAGCGTTTCATTGTGGGCACGAGCTTCATCGTCGACGACGAAGCGGTGGAAGCCGGAGACACCCGAGGGCGCATCCTGATCCTCGGGGTGGGCGAGGACCGACAAGTGTACCGGATTGCGTCTCGCGACCTGCAAGGCGCATGCCGCTGCCTCGGCGTCATTGGCGAGAGAATCGTGGCCGGCCTGTCCAAGACGGTCGTCGTCTACGGCTACAGCGAAGACACGACCGTGTCTGGCCACTTGCAAAAGGTCGCGTCTTACCGGCTGGCATCCTTTCCAGTCGATCTTGACGTGTCGGGAAACATGATTGGGGTTGTTGACCTGATGCAGTCCCTTTCCTTGGTCGAGTTTATCCCACCGCTTGACGGGGCTCAGGGCAGGCTTGAAGAGCGAGCTCGGCATTACCAGCCGGCCTGGGCGACTTCAGTGTGCCACTTGGACGACAATAGATGGCTCGAGGCGGACGCGCAAGGGAACATTGTCGTGTTGAGGAGAAACGCGGAAGCACCCACAGAGCAGGACCGGAGAGGGCTGGAGGTGACGAGCGAGATGAACATTGGGGAGCAGATCAACAGGATGCGGAGGCTACACGTGACGTCGTCCGAGAGCGCCGTCGTGCATCCCAAGGCATTCCTCGGATCGGTAAGCAGCCGGTCCCCTTTGACAAATCTTGGCCATGCTGATGGTATAACGCAGGTCGACGGCACGCTATATCTCTACGGAGATATTTCTCCGCAGTATCAGGATCTGCTGATGACGTTCCAGAGGAGGCTTCAGGAATACATTTACGCGCCCGGAAACATCCAGTTCGACCTTTGGCGGGCGTTTCGGAACCAGGCACGGGAAGGAGACGGGCCGTACCGGTTCGTGGATGGTGAAATGGTGGAGAGGTTCTTGGATCTGGACGAGGCCAAGCAGGAGCTTGTCTGTGAAGGCCTCGGGCCGAGCGTGGAAGACATGAGGAACACGATTGAAGAACTGAGACGGATGCATTGACGAGGAACAAAGGTCGCCGGGTAATCAAGCAGAGCGATAGAGAGCAACACCGCTCACGGGCACAGTGCCAGATTCGGTGCGAGATTCGGTGCGTCAAAAGCCACGGCTGGTATTGGGATGACGATGGACATGGTGCGGGCCAATTGGGCGATTCCGAAGACCCTTCGCACAGTGAAGCCATCTTCAAGTCGGAGACTTGTCGAGGTCCAGAGTGACGTACCGGCCGGGGAGCCGGGCTAGCGGGAGCCACTCTCGGCCAATCAGGACCCGCCAATTTACGAGCTCGCTGTAGGCGCCTCAGGCCACCAAAACTGCTTCTGTCCCCCAAAACCTGGGCAAAAGGCATCAGGACCACGAGCCAAAACGACGTCAGCATCGACAACTCCTCTCCTCGCCTACGCCTCCGCCTCCGCTCCGCCTTCGCCTCCGCCTCGTCCACGAAACCCAATCCCTCGACGCACCATGGCGACGCTCTCGACCGCCTCCCGGCTGTGCCTGCTGAGGTCGGCCGCCGCCAGCAAGCCGGCCGCGGCGGCAGGCGTGCGCACGCTCAGCGCAACGGCGCTGCGACGGGACGGCAGCGGAACGTCGTCGACGTACTCGAGCCCGTTCCGCGGCGAGTCGAGCGGCAGCAAGGTACCCGACTTTGGCAAATACATGTCCAAGGGCGGCGAGGGCTCCAACAAGCTCTTCTCCTACTTCATGGTGGGTGCCATGGGCGCCCTCACGGCTGCCGGCGCCAAGAGCACCGTTCAGGGTATGTTGGCCTGGATGCCCTTGCCCTAGGGTGTCGTTGCTGCGCGGTTGCTGATTGCGTGCAAAACAGAGTTTCTCGTCAACATGTCCGTGTCGGCCGATATCCTGGCCATGGCCAAGGTCGAGGTCGACCTGAACGCCATCCCCGAGGGCAAGAACGTAAGCACCGGCCCTGCCGATGCGCACGCTCGGCCAGCGCGGCAAGCTCACTCTCGTTGCGCAGGTCATCATCAAGTGGCGGGGAAAGCCCGTCTTCGTCCGGCACCGCACCCAGGACGAGATCGACCAGGCCAACAAGGTCAACATCGCCTCCCTCCGCGACCCCCAGTCCGACGAGGACCGCGTCAAGAAGCCCGAGTGGCTGGTCATGTTGGGTGAGAAGCCGCCCGTCTTGTCCTACCAATGGCACCAGCCACAACTCTGTTGCCCGCAGCCACACACACACACCCGGCTAACAAGACTCTTCAGGCGTCTGCACGCATCTCGGCTGTGTCCCCATCGGCGAGGCCGGCGACTTCGGCGGCTGGTTCTGCCCCTGCCACGGCTCCCACTACGACATCTCGGGCCGGATAAGAAAGGGACCGGCGCCCCTCAACCTCGAGATCCCCGAGTACGAATTCCCCGAGGAAGGCCAGCTGGTTATCGGTTGAGCGGCGCGTGGCGGTGCACGAGTACGGGCGTTGTCTCGGGGGGACAAACCGGGGGGACAACCCTGGGACTGATAGAATCTCAAGACCAGGCGGGACGAGACGTGCCGGGGGTCCCTGGTGGTAGCAACTCCTGTTTTCTTAGACGTTGGGCTGCGCGCATTGTGTATAAATTAACAAACCACCATTTTGCCAATCGTCGGCCAAGTCACTGAGATGCTCCTCGAGGAATCGCTTCCGCCCCGTACCGGCAATCGCACGCAAGCTGTTGCCACATGGGCGAATCTATCCACAATACTCCCCCATGAACGTATTCACCCGTCTGCCGAGCTTCAAATGTACGCCACAGACAACCCCGAGGTTTCATTGCACAAGTTGCTTGCACTGCTTCCACACGCGCACCAGTAGCCTGCCATCTTCGCGTCATCAGTGGCCGTGCCCGTCATCCTGGTCCCTCCTCTCCGGGTCGAGCTTGATGAGGGTGTCGATGCGCATGATGCTGATGCAGGCCTCGACGGCGCTCTTGAGCTGTCGCACCTTGCTCATGCTGGGCTCCAAGACGCCGAGCTTGAGCTCGTCGACGACCTTACCGCGCGCCAGGTCGAGCCCGTAGTTCTTGTAGCCCTTCTTCCGCGCAATCGTCTTCTCGTCCTCGCTGCCGTCGCCTTCCTGGATGCGCTGCGAAAGTGCATGGCGCGATCGGAGCTGCGCCACGAGCTCGGCGGCGTCCTTGGCCGCGTTGACGGCCAGCGTCTTGGGCACGACGAGGAGCGACTGGGCAAACTCGCCAATGGCCAGCTGCTCCCGGGACCCGACGGTGCCGGCAAACTCCTCGAGGTAGATGTGCAGAGCCGTCTCCACGGCACCGCCGCCGGGCACAATGCTGCCGCTTTCCAGTGTCCTCTTGACAGCGCACAGAGAGTCGTGGATGGAGCGCTCCATCTCATCCAGGGAGTAGTCGTTGGGGCCACGCAGGATACACGAGGCAGACGAGTGCGCCTTTGTGCCCTTGACCAGAATGCACTCGTCGTCAGAAATGCGTTCCTGGCTGACTTCCTCGGCATGTCCCAGGTAGGACGGGTCGAATCGCTCGTCGCCGTTGAGGTCGCAAAGCGTGCTGAGAAGGGTGCCGCCGGTGGCCCTGGCGATCCGTCGCAGATCCTCCTTCTTGCACCTCCTCACACCCATGGCCCCTCGCTCGACAAACGTCTTGAGAACCAAGTCATCAATGCCCTTTGTTGTCAGGATGACATTGGCTCCAGCCTTGAGGATCATCTCAACTCGGTCGAGCACCATGCCCGCTTCCCTGGCGCGAATCTGTTCTAATTGCTGGGGGTCGTCGACGGTGATCTGGACGCCCATCTTCATCCTCTCTTTTTGCAGGTTCATGTCCAAGATGGCGATCTTGGCGTCTAGAATGCGCGTAGGCATGGCTTGCGAGGCGACGGTGCAGTTAAGAGCGTAACCCTTAACCAGCGTCGACTCGCGAACGCCCTTGCCGTGGGCCTTGAGGATATTGACGGCCTTGACGGGGTACTTGGTCTCGTTGCGGGTGTTGGTGGTCTTGACGGCCTGCATGGCGTCGACCACCATTTCGGCGAAGAAGTCGGAGTCGGCGCCGATGATCTTGCTGGACATGGAAGTCTTGGCGATGTTGAGGAGCGACTCGCGTCCCAGGTTCTCCACCCTGATGCTGACGTTTTCGTTGAGATACTTGATGGCCTCTCTGAGGGCGAGTCGGTAGCCTGTGATGATGGTGGTGGGGTGTATGCGGTTTTTCATGAGCTCGTTGCCCCTTCGCAGGAGCTCGGCTGCGATCAAGACGACGGACGTGGTGCCGTCGCCGACTTCCTTATCCTGCTGCTGCGCCAGGTCGACCAGGATCTTGCCAGCCGGGTCTTCGACATCGAGGAGACTGAGAATCGTTGCGCCGTCATTGGTAACCGTCACATCCTATCCAGGGGCATCAGAACTGGGGACCAGAGAGGGCTCGTTGAATAAAGGGTACCTACACCGATATCATCAACCATCATCTTATCAAGGCCGCTGGGGCCAAAAGAGGTCCGGACGACATTTGCAATGGCCTGAGTAGCCAGGACTGGGACGGGTCAGCAGCGTTCGGGCGGCGGCTCGCGATGACGAACCATTCTGATCGCGGATGTCGGAGCCAGAGATCTTCTGGCCACCCAAGAACAGGGTCCCGTTCCGGGGCTGCTCGAACATGGACGCCATGAGTGCAGCAGCTTTTCCGGCGCAGTCGAACGGCTGTTGAGACGGGGCGACGAGTCGGCGATACGGGGTGCGTGAAGGGGGGGGGGGGGGGGGGTTGTCTTGGAGAGGGACAATGTCTGATGCTGCTGCTCAAACGCTCGACACTTTTTCGCCGGAAGCTTCGATTCTTCCAGCTCCGCAGGTCGGTTGGAGAAGGCGCTTTGTCAGACGGTTATACTAGTCCTTGGGCGCTAACGTTGATTGGGCACCCTGCACGTGTGGTCTGAAATTTTAATTCGTTGGTGCCCCTCCTTGGACATAATGGCGGGGCAGCTTCTGGCCCGTGCCTACCCTACTGAGGGAGAGGGCAAGAGTCACTCCTCCTCCCTCGCGAGCATTGGAGCTGGTGACTCACCCATTCTCGGCCTCTCCATTTTCCCCATCTTCTGCCTCGTGCCGCTGTCCAATCACCTCTAGTCTCCTTGCCAGTCACCATGGACGCCCCCGCCGAGCAATCCAAGAGCGCCTTGAAAAAGGCAGAGAAGCAGGCCAAGCTCGCCGCTGAAAAGGCTGCCAAAGCTGCCAAGAAGACCAATCTTCCCGTCGTCGGAGGCAAGAAAGCGGATGACATCATTGGCATTACCGTGTCCAAGACGGACAACTTCCCGGCTTGGTATCAAGAGGTGGTGCTCAAGTCCGACATGGTCGAGTACTACCAAGAGATTTCGGGCTTCTTTGTCCTGCGCCCCCTGTCCATGTACATCTGGAGCTCGATTCGCAAGTGGTTCCAGGAGCGCATCGAAGACCTTGGCGTCGAAGAGGCCAGCTTCCCCATGTTTTTGTCCTCCAAGTCGCTGGAGAAGGAAAAGGACCACGTCGAAGGCTTCGCCCCTGAACTGGCTTGGGTCACCAAGGCGTGAGTACTCCCGGCCCCGTCAATCGACAACCCTTTCTAATTCTCGTCTCTGCCTCATAGTGGCGACAAGGACCTTGAGGTCCCTGTTGCGATCCGTCCCACCTCCGAAGCCGTCATGTATCCCTACTACTCCAAGTGGATTCGCAGCCACCGCGATCTGCCACTCCGACTCAACCAGTGGAACTCTGTCGTGCGGTGGGAGGCCAAGCAGACAACCCCCTTTCTACGAACACGAGAGTTTTTGTGGCAGGAAGGCCACACCGCCCACCTGACGGAGGAGCTGGCCGGGGAGGAGGTCCTCCAGATCTTGGAGCTGTACGCCGGAGTCTACGAGCAGCTCCTTGCGCTTCCCGTTGTCCGGGGACGCAAGACGGAGAAGGAGAAGTTTGCCGGAGGTTACTACACCACAACGGTCGAAGGTTACGTCCCCGCCAACGGCCGAGGCATCCAGGGAGCCACGTCCCACTGCCTGGGCCAGAACTTTAGCAAAATGTTTGACATTACCGTCGAGGACCCTGTCAACAAGGGCTCGCACATTCACGTCTGGCAGAACTCGTGGGGTCTGTCCACCCGTGTCATTGGCGTCATGATCATGGTCCACGGCGATGACAAGGGCCTCGTCCTCCCCCCTCGCGTCGCCAAGGTGCAGACGATTCTGATTCCCGTCGGCATCAACAAGAGCACCACTCCCGATGACCGCAAGAATCACGAAGAACAGCTCAACGGGATCCGAGCTGCGCTGAAAAAAGTAGGCATCCGCGCCGAGTCGGATTTCAGAGAGGGCTACACCCCTGCCTGGAAGTTCAACGACTGGGAACTCAAGGGCGTCCCCTTGCGGATCGAGTTTGGCCCCAAGGATGCGGCAAAGGAGGTTGTCAGCTACGCGCGAAGAGACACGGGCGAGAAGGGGACCATCCCCATTGCTCATGTCGGCACCAAGGTCCCCGAACTCCTCGAGACGATCCAAAAAGACATGTACACCAAGGCCGAGGCATCATTTCGCGAGCACCGCGTCAAGGTGACGAAGTGGGAGGATGTGCTGCCTTGCCTCGACAACAAGAATGTCGTCCTGGTGCCCTTTTGCTTGGACGCCAAGTGCGAGGATCGCATGAAGGAGCTTACCACTCGGGTCGACGACCACCCCGACGTCCCCGAGAACCAGAAGCTGCCCTCTATGGGCATGAAGAGTCTATGCGTCCCATTTGAGCAGCCCCACGGCCCCGAGCTCGTGCCTGGCGAGACTGCCTGCCTGAACCCAGAGTGCCAGGGCAAGGCACAGAAGTGGGTCATGTTTGGGCGGAGCTACTGATGTTGTCGATGGGGAGTTGGTTGTTGAGCGGGCGTGAAGCGGATCAGCAAGTCACAGAGTTGCGGCTGACACGCGGTATGATTGTCACGGGACAGAGGGTAGATGAACAAGTGCTTCTATTTTGACATGACTGTGCTTGGCATCCAAGGTGTAGAATTGCGCCATCAGCACCATTCAAACTTTTCGTTGGCGACCCAGTCCACGCCGGCGGCCGCGTTGGGCCCCAGCCATAGCAGACTGGCGATGCTGTCGTTGTCACGGACGACGAATCGAGCTTCCAGGTCTGCCATGGCGTCGACGAGCCTCTTGACTCGCTCATGCGGATTCCACAGGATCATTGAAGTACACAGCCACTTGCGTGCTTCATGCCGTGCGTGGCCCACGATTGCCCTGATGGCTTTGGACAGCTCCTCGTCGGCCATGGCGTCGTCCTCGACGACGAAGCGAAGAAAGTCTAGGGTGTTTTTCTCGACGTGGTCCTTGCCGCCGCTCTGGTTCCGCATCCAGAGGCCCCAGACGCGGGAGTCGGGGGCCCCGGGCGGGGTGTAGATGGCGCCGTGGACGGTGGGCGATGCGTCGAAGAGGTGGCTTGACATGAAGGCCTCGCGGGCAAAGTGCCACCGGAGGGTGTCGAGGTCTGGGAGGACGGCGACGCGCGTCTTGGCCGGGTCGGAGGGAGGGCGAGAGATCTGGCCTCTGAGGATGCGCTCGTCTGCCTCTGCGAGGGCGGCGAGGGCGGCGTCGAGGATGGGCGTGGACGCCGGCGGGGAGGGCGAGGGGGACGCCGGCCCGACGGGCAACGATAGATGGGTGCTCTGATAGGGCAGCCAGCCCAGCCGCGCGTAGAACTCGGAGCCAATGTCGGAGAAGAGGACGGAAAAGGCGGCGTCGCCGGGCGCGACGGCCTCCTGCGCGGCCAGGCGCTCCGCCAGCAGCGCCAGCATGCGCCGGGCGTACCCGCGGCGCCGAAACTCGGGATAGGTGAAGACGCTGGCCACGCCGTGGGCCCAGACGTCTCTGACGACGCCGTCGGCGCCGTCCCGCACGAGGGCCCGCTTGCGCAGCGTCTCGCACGAGGCGAGCACGGGGCGCCGGTGCGCGGCCCCGCCGACGTCGGTCAGGATCCACTGCGTCATGCCCCCGTCGCGCGCCAGCGGGGCCCCGAGCAGCATCCGCTCGCGCGCCACGTAGGCCTCGGCCGTGTACGACGCGCCCCACCACGGCCGCGTCTGCGTCCAGGTGCTGACTTGCTCGGCCGCGCTGGGCTGGGCGAGGCCGAGGTTTGGCGAGGAGGCGGGGGGGAGGGAGGGCATGGCTGCTGGGGGATGATGATGCCCTAGTGTTTCTTTTTTTTTGGGGGGGGGGCAGGTTTGTGTCGTGGCAGTTGTGAAGCGCTCGGTGGAAGCGCTGTTTGTCGCCGGAGCCGACGGCGGGGCGGGGCCGGAGCCGGAGTCGGGGCTTGGAAGAAGCGGGGACGGCTCGCCCCGGGCAAAAGGCCGCGCCGAGTCGTTTGGACACGCTCCTGGTTGGCCTCGGTCGAGTCTGGAAGCTACTGGCAATAGACACATTGGCTGACGAGGTACAGATTGCCCCTGGCCAGCAAAGCAAGAGCCAGCTCACTGGTCACTGTTACACACTTGTAGTATTTCCAGAGCGCAAAGCTCGTCGTGGAGCCATTGATTCGACAATTGTGCGCGTCGCCCTCCATCATACACCAACAAGAGTCCAACGAGTCACTCGCAGGCCAAATCTGGCCCAACATCATCACTGTCCACCACCATCCCGACGGAAGAAGAGAGGCAAGAGTAGGTCCCTCGAGCCTGGAGCGCGAGAAATCGAACGACATGTCGCAGCTGACTGCGCAGGCTTGGGGGTCCAGAGGGTTCGCGACGCTGCGCCGGCGCCAGCGCGTCCAGTATCCTCTGCCCGCTCTGCAAATGTGCCGCCGCCGCCACCTGGTCGCCGTTGACCGTCTCGAAAACGGCGAAGAAGAGTGAGCAGAGAACAGCCTCGCGCAGGTCGGCGTGGCTGGCGCTGGTAGCCTGTCGCGCCGCCCGCAGCGCCTGGCCGTAGCAGTCAAGAGCCCGGCCGTAGTCGTCGGCCGCTGTCGCCGCTCCGGGCCGCCGAGTGGGTGCCAGGCCCTTGGCCAGCATGAGCGTGTGCACAGCCAGGTTGGCGCTGTGCACAGCGTCGCTGTCGCGGACAAGCTGCGGCATCGTCTCCTTCCAAAACATGTCGTCGAGCACGCACCGCCGTGACAGCCCCGGCTGTGTTTCCGGCACGACAGGTGGCGGCGGCTCGTTGCTGTGGCGCCAAGCGGGTCGGTAGGAGGCCTCTGTCGGCGGAGACGCTGTTTTGTCGGCGAGAGGCCTTGTCGTATCCTCCAAGTGCATCGCCTCCTTGGCTTTGGGCATCGTCCTGGCCGATTTGGCTGCTCGTTGGGCCGGCTGACCCCCTATGCTTTCGTACCCGCTGCAAAACCCGGCCCATTTGATGCAGTTTCTGCAGCATGGCTTCGTTTCATCGCACTTGACATGGCGTCGCCTAGGACAGTCAGCATTCATCGCTCGTCAAGTCGTGGAAAAGGGGGCCCGGCATTGCCGCCTTACTTGCCTGCTCGCCGTCAGCTCGACGCCTTCCAGGAACCCATACAGGGGCGAGCACTTACAAGTCACGCATCCGGTGCGCACCTTGGAGAACCTCGCACGAGTGGCTCTCCGTGGTCTCGAGACTGAAAACGACGTCGTCACCATGACATCTCCCGTCTGGGTGCTATCAAATGCCGCCCGGCCCGTCAGATTCACGAAACGACGTGCCGCGAAAAGACTAGGCCCGACTTACGGCATCTCGTTGCTCATCTTGCCAAGGCTACCTCAGGCACTAGCTCAAGTGTCGGGAATCGAATCTTGAAGGGGTGAACAGGGTGTGTGTCGGTCCGGCTCGAGCCGTGGAGACAGAGATTTTGTATTGCGTCGCTATCGGATGACTGGCTGGATGGGCCACACGGAGTAACAACCTTTATCTACGGGTCGGTCTGACGCATGACGGCGTGTTTCCCAAAAGACGCCGTGGTCTTCTCCTTGGGGCTATGCCAGCCAGGCTCCCGGGTCGTTTGCACCCAACACGTCGATGCCTGGGCCGGGCAGGCGGCTGCACCGTGGCGGATCAGATGCCGCTGTTCCAGGACGTGGACTGACTGACCGCTCGCCCACGCTGACGAGGGAGTAGCGCAACGTAGCAGCCGGCAAGAGTATGAATGCGCGGCTTGGGTCACGGTTGTAGGTGTGCGTGACTTGCATCCGCCGTTGGTGTTTGAGTTGCTGCAGCTCCGGAGTACCCGGTCAGCCCTACGAGGCGGGAGCGTCAGCACAACTAGAAGATCGGTGAAGAACCCCAGAGGCAGAGAGGGGGCTTTCGGGGCGTCCCGTCGGGGTGGCTGGTGGCGGAATCTGGCCATTCTGACTCCGAAGAGTCATAGATATAGACACGGTCCCAACATAGGCCCGTATGCTGTGCTCAGGTAGATGCAATGGCGAGAAGCCGGATTCCTATCTCGGTCGAGATGCATTTTCCCGTCTGCGAGGCACGGACGTCATTCGGGCGAATGGGTTTCGAGGGAGGGACGGATGAGCGGACAATTGGCGGACCTTGAGCAACTTTGACTGGCAAGGCAGCCGAGACGAATTGGTTGGAGACCATCTCGGACCACCATTCCAGGAGCAAAACAAGCCGACAAACGTCGGTGTTTCGGTATTATGACGCATTCACAGAACCAATCGACTCTGTGGCCCACGGGGAGGATGGGAATGCCCAGATTCGACGAGGCGGAAGCCGGACTCGTGAGGAAAGGCGGGCATGGAGAATGGAGGCGGGGTGCCGCCTGGACCAAGGATGAGGATGAGCAGGTAAGACAGGCGCAAATGTGTGTGACACAGCTCCGATAATGTGGTGGGCAGAGAAGCCGGGATGTATGTGTCGCCAAATACGAATCGGGTTGGAGACGGGCTTCCAAGGTTGCCCGTCCGACCAATTGCAAGGGCGCCTCGTCTGCCGCTCTCTTGGTGGGGTGCATGGGATTCAGGACGGGTGCCGGCGGCAAGTGTCGAGAAGCGCGATATCAGGACATGTGCGAGTCAAGCACTCTGGGATACCGCGTCGAGGGCTGGAAGATGACTGCAGATGCTGTCGTGGAGGAGGGGCAAGCAGTTGATGAGCATGAGGCCGAGCTCGTAGATGTTGAGAAAGGAAGTTCGCATGGCTTGTCAGCAGGTGGGGCCCAAGCAAGCCGGGCGGTTTAGTCATCACAGCGGGGTGCGATGATGGCACGTGCTGTGCTGCCACAACTTCATCTCTTCGCCCTTCCTCCCTCCAAGCTGTTGGCCCCCAGCACCAGCCTCACTGCGCACCATGGCACTGCCTCTCCCGCCAGGTCTGGTGCCTTCCGAGGTTGCCTTTCTCTGCGAGATGGAGCTTGTGACTGTGCTGCCGCGTCAGCGCCTCGAGAGCATTGACCTCCTCGCTGTGAGCGCCTTCTCCTTTGCCCTCCTCCGCCTCCGCCTCCTCTCCTCCTCCTCCTCTTCCTCTTCGTTCAGCGGCCACTCTGACCCCCCCCCGCGTCAAACAGGGTGAAACGCCCGCGCTCCGCCCGCCCCATCGAAGCAACCTGCCCCTCTGGCTCGCCCTCCTGCTCAAGAAGCAGCGCAGGGCCAACATTGTGCCGCCGCCATGGCTTCATCCCGACTCTCTCCGTGCAATAATCAACCACGAGACCTTCCTCGACCCCAAGGGCTGGTCTCCGCCCCCGCCACCTCCAACCCGTGCCGATGGCCTTGGCAACGTGAGGCGACTCGATTCAATGTCGGATGAAAGGGTCGTCTTTTCGCCTCCGTTCCTACCCTCTTGCACCACCGGCGCCCCATCGGGTGCCTTGCCGTATCACTGGCTCGAGCTCGCAGAAATGCTACTTGCCCATGCCGCCGACGACGTCCACTCCTCGTCCGAGGTTCGGTCCTTGCTGCGCGACTTGCAAGAAGTGCGAGCCGCCAAGATGCGCGCCAGCACGACCCAGCTCGAGACCGATGTCGACGGCGTCATGAGCCTGCGAGGCGTCGGCGCCATGGAGCTCGCAGAGAGTAGGGGATTCGTCACTGCCGTTGTCGAGGGCGTGCGCAAGATTGGCGCAAGCGCAGAGGCTGCCCGTCGCGACGAGGAAGAGGAGCGTAGAGGCCAGCAATCCGACGACGAGCAGAGCGACGACGACATGGGATTATGATGATGACGCCATATTGATTATCTGACATTGAACTATCTCGCGAGCCATGCCGATTTTCAGCCGTGGTGAGTAATAGCACACATCTTTTTTCTTTGTTGCTCCCCTTGTTTCTGACGTTTTTTTGTCCAAGCACCTGTTGTATACCTCTTATTAGTTAGAAACACCGCACTCGAGCCACTGTTGCCTTTTGTGGCCCGAAACATGATCCTCATCCAAGACATTCCTCATCCAAGACATTCATAATAAATAGGATCAATGGTTTTCGCATCTCAATATCCGGCTCGGCAACCAAGTAGCCGCCCGGGTACATTGTGGCGCAAATGCAAGTCTCCAAACGGTCGCAAAACCTTGTGGCGCTCCCACACTTGGTAGCCAAGCTGCGTCTCCAGGTCTGGCGCGTTGGCCTGCCAAACGACACGTGGCATAGAAGGTGCTGTGCGGCTTGGGCGATGGTGTCGCAGTGGTAAGCCTGGAGCCAAGTCTTCAGTTTAGTTGTCGGGACCCAAGTCGATGTTGGAGTGTCCAATTCTCCTCTCCTCAAGGCAGCCCGCGTGGCTTGGAAAAGTTTGTCCCCGCACGAGATGTGTCAGACGACAACCAACTTTGACGCGATAGTATCGGACTCGGGTTCCCTTTTGATCCCGGAATGCTAAAGATGCAAAGCGCCATGCAGCTCGTTCACCTCGCATGAGAAATGAGCCGTGTCCGGCAGAATTTCCATGGGTGGTGGGGAGCGCGGGCGTCTCGGTGGCGGAACTCGCATGAACACGACGTCGTCGAAAGACTGGTTGATTGACTCATGCTTGTCCGCTTGCTCGCGGCCAGTCGAGGCAGAGTCACCGCCATGGGGCCGAGTCCTGACCCGAATCGAATCCCCGTTCCGTGGCTTGCGGCCAGTCGAAGCAGAGTTACCGCCACGGGGCCGGATCCTGACCCGAATCGAATCACCGTTCCGTGGCTCGCGGCCAGTCGAGGCAGAGTCACCGCCATGGGGCCGGGTCCTGACCCGAATCGTATCCCCGTTCCGTGGCTTGCGGCCAGTCGAGGCAGAGTTACCGCCACGGGGCCGGATCCTGACCCGAATCGTATCCCCGTTCCGTGGCTCGCGGCTCTCCTGCGGCGGCGATGATGGCGATTGACTGGGATGCAAAATGATCCTGGTCTTCGGCTTGCACATGGGGTGAGCTCGAGGAAGCCTGTTGCGTACTTCGGCCATGGCGATGTTGTCGGGGTCACACGGCAGGGCCTCGGTGGTTTTGTTGTTGCTGTCAAGCCCCTGCATGATATGAGGTGCGCCGGGCAGCTGGGAGCGAAGCCTGGTGAGCCTCAAGGGCGCCTTGGCGTCGGCTCGCACTTTGGTTTTCTTCCCAAGTGCCATTTCTGATTTTGGGTGTGATGGCTTGGAGGGTTCCGGTAGGATGCTTCTTTGAGGAGATTGTTCTGTCAAAAGCTAACTACCGATTACGTGAATAGATGTTGGAAGTTGCGTGATGCGAGTCTCTGAGGGCGGATGGCTATGAATCCCGGGCGGGTGGATTCGGTCTGAAGTCTGAAGTTGATGTGGTCATCAACAGGTGGTCAGGCTAAGTGCGTTTCCGTTTGCTTTGCTGGGGGCTGGCCCTGCTCTGACCATGAACGACGCCCCCCGAGGCTGGCTGCTGCACAAAGGGAGGACGGGGAGGAAGAACAAACAGGGTGGAAAGGCTTGGGCACTCTGTCAGGAAAAGGGCGGATTGTTCCCCGTGAGTAGGGCAGACAAAGGCGAGGTGGGTGACCAAAGTCTTGTCGCTGATAGGGAATTAAGTTTTGGTGACTGACGAGCGGGAAGGCTTGTCAAAGCCACCAAGCTGGCCCGCGTGCTAAATAACAGGCATGGAAAGAGGAAATGGCGAAAGGCAAAATGCAAAATGGGCTGGTCTGGAGACTGTGGCTTGCAAGGCGCGGGCAAGGCGCGGCCAGAGGAAGAACAAAGGGCGAACGGGGCCGCGGAGCGGTAACACGGAGCCGGGACCGGTCGTCAAGGTCCATCTCGTTGGTCCCTCTTGCGTCCTACCTCGCTGAACGTCCTGCCTCGCTGAACACCTTGAATTCCCGCTACTGCTAATGTGAAAAAGACGTGGCCCAAGACGAAGCTTTTTGCCATGACTGTGAGGGTGGTGATGATGTTAGTGCTGGTCGACTGGCTGGAAAGTGGCGGCAGCCACCGGCAGACGGCTGCACTTTGGCTTTTCTTCCACCCAAGAGGCTTTTTTTAACATGTTAAATTCTTGACTGTCTATGATGGTGGCTGTGGTTGATGTCATGGTCATTCTCTCTGCACACCGTCTCGTCACGGCCCGGTCTGTGCCTGCCAGCACCCGTGAGTCGTGCCGGCGGGCAGGTGACGCAGACGGAGACGGCCGCGTGTGGAAGCGGAAGTGTGACGTCGAGTCGATGCATTGGGCCCAGAGGTGAAACCGAGACATGTCGCCATACGGGGTTTAAAAAAAGAAGAAGAAAAAGGGGCGCCCAGTGACGCTGCTCCGATGCCTTGGCCTGTTCTCCAAGACGGCTCCTTTGGACTCCTTTGGACTGGGTCGGCCCCCAAACGTCTGGGCCGGGCTGACAGGTGCGCGGGGGCAGCGGGGGCAGCGGGGAGACGCCAACCAGCGTGCTACGAGGGCGTCATGCTTAGGGGGCGTTGATATCCAGCTGCCTTGCCCATATAATCCATGCCAAAGACCCTCACGAATCTCAAAAGTCGTCAGCCATCCATGACTGCTGGCCGTCGTTTGTCAAGTCGACACCAAAGTGTCTTTACCCCACTGGATGCCACTCTCCAGAACCTGCACGCCTCGCCATGAGGGCCACCAGACTGCGCGAGACATGCCTGGACTTCTCCAACGTCCGGCTCGAGTCGCTCCAGGACATTTCCGGCACCGGGGTGGGTAACTCGTACAGCAGCATAGATGCCGCGTCGTGTGTTCCCAATGCTCACGGCCAAGGCGTCCCTCCAGGTCATTGTCAGCTTCGTCGGCACTGCCTTCATCATCTTCCTGCTGCTGGCCGCCAACTACCTCGTCGTGTACGATCCCACGCAGCATCCCTTTCTGTCTAGGGACGAGGTTCCCGCAGCCTCGGGTCCAGACGTGCACGGAGCCGCCTCGTGCGCATCCTGCAAGCAGCGACGAGACCCCTGGCGCCCCAACGTCGTCGACGACAAGTTCCTCGGGTCGGTCCGTGGGGTCAGCAGGAGAATCGGCCGTCGCCTGCCTGCTCCTCGCTTCCTCAAGGAGCTATCCATCAACCTCGGCCAGGCATTCAACGAGGTATGTCGGGTGCATCCAGGCGCTCAGGCAGCTCTGGCTGACGTGATTGCCTGCCACCTCTCAAGACCATCATCACCATGTGCGATCTGCAAATCTTCACCGGCGCTGGCATCCTCATCAGCGGCTTCCTCTCGCTGTACGACAACCTTGCCGCCTACCACTGGCAGATTATTGTCTATCTGGCTTGGTTCTCGACGGTTTCTCACTTGGCCGGACTCACCGTCATTCGAAGCTACCTACACGCCTTTCCCCGGAAGAGAAACATCCGCTTGGCGCTCGTCGCCGTCGTCATGCTGCTGCTGCTCGTCGCCATGGTCCCCACGCAGTTTTTCGCCTGGAGGGGGACGGCGAGTCGGTTCCTCCCCGGCACCGCCGCCGTCTGCTACTTTGACATGGGCCTCGCCCGGCGGATGTGGAGCAAGGCGATTGAGCTCGACCATGACGAAGCAAGGGGCACGAGCCCAATCGACTTTGGTTTCGAACTCGGAAGAGGCGTGCAACAGGTCGTCTTTGCCGCCATCCTCCTCATCTTCGGCCTCTTTACCCGCCTGATCAAGGCCTTTTCGCCCCTCTCCAGAGTCTTTGGCGAAAGGGTCCGGCCTAGGGCGAGTAGAGTTGCTTGCAGGCTCTTGATGCGGATTGCGCCCCCTGGGGTGCTTGGTCCAGAGCCCGAGGGTGCCTCGCCCGGCTTCCTGAGAGACATGGCGGCATACCTTGTGTTTCTGCCGGCCCTCGCCTCTTTTTACACGCTGCGCATGTGGCTGGACCTGTTTGGCTCCATGTTGTCCGAGGTGAATTGCAGATCCCTTCATCTCTCCCAAAACTGGAGACTGCGATATTGATAAGCCTGTGCCGACCAGATTTATTGGCTCCTCGTCACCATGCTGTGGGGAGTGTTGAAGCTGTCCCGAGTGCGCGAGAGCCCGCCGATGCCAATTCAAGTTCAAGAGAACCGGTGGACGTTTGGGCAGATTCTGGCAATACTGCTCCTGGCGGCCCCGCTGTTCAACATGCTGACCATAGTCATGTCGAATTCGAAGTGGCGTGGCGTCGAGTCGGAGGTGCCCCGGCTCGAGCGTCAGGCGCCTCGCTTGGCTGTTGGTGGGACTCGTGGCTGCGAATGCGGTGGCGACGAGTCACTCTCTGGGTCCCGTGAAGAGTTGCAGCAGCACCATGGGGCCGACGAGATGGCGAGACTGCTCAGCAGTCAAGGGTACTATGCAAGGGCGCCATGGCTGGGAGCCAGCATGACGACGGCATGCATCGCCATCACCTGCCTCACCTGCATCATGCTCCAGGCCGGATACGTCAACATCATGAACGGAGACGTCTCTGGAGACCGGCTTTCCGAATTCTGGCTCTGGCCTTCGGGGATGCTGTGGTTCATCTTGTTTGGCCTCTCGTCCGGCTGCGTGCTGACGGGACTGATTGGCATGCTGCTGGACGGCTGGCTTCGCTCCGGTACCAGCCGCGGCCCCAGACAGCTTCAGTTCTTTGCCGTGAGCTTCTCTGTTCACGCGCTGGTCGTGCTCGGCATGTACAAGGCCACGGTTGCCATTCTGATCCAGGGACAGGGACGCAGCAAGGGGAACGCGGCGATAGGGCCGTGCCTGGTTGTGGCCCTGTACATCGGCTACACGCTGCTCTGTGTGGGGCTTCGGCTGAGCGGGCGTCGAGTAACGCACATGTTTGGAGGGAATGAGTGAGACGGGCCGAGGGGAGCGTGTTTGAGAAATCAAGAGGAATTGCCAGATGGACGATGAAGTTGGCTTGTGCATGTCTGCAGTACTGCAGGGTGGAAGTAGACGGCACGGCATTGTTCCGAGTACCCGAGATTACCCGACCCCAGCTTTTGCTCGGCCAAGCTGACGTCGGTCTGGAACCAAACCAGAGTCTGGAACCACGCTTTTGTTGATCGAGGCGCAGCCGGTGCCGCTCTCCAGCTCAAAAGGACCGACAATGTCTCCTGGCGCCCCGTCCCACGCCGCATCTCCGTTGACGGTCCCAAGTACCTACTCGAGGCTGTCCTGAGCCACTGCTGCAAGGAACCCTTGGGGCAACTGTCGAGTCGACGGGCGTGCCTGGCTAGTCCTGGTTCGGTGCTAAACCGTCCAAAGAACCCCTAAACCTTTCCTTTCTCTTGCTCACCACGTGTCATCGCAGCAGCGCACCGCAAGGAATGGCAGGCGAAGCGCGGTTTTTGTGCTGGAAGCAGTCTCGTCTATTCGTACCAAGTATGCTCCTCCGATCGGAGGGTAGATTATCATTCATCTTGCCTAATCGGGCATGCAGCTTTGTTCCTCCGATCGGAAGATGATTACGAAGTACATACATACATACATACCTCATGGTGTATCAGGCATCTTGCCTAATCGGGCATGATGTCCTCGCGCTGGTCTCGGCCAAGCTCAACCTCCTGTCCATTCTGCCACATTGCCATCACCAAGTGCTTTGCTTCCATCCGCGAGGTCACTCATTGGCGGACCCTCAGCACAATACAGACGTTAGCCCTGCCCTTCTTCCCTCTCGAATCCCCTCGTCGTCCTCGCTCGCTCTACCCGACACTCACTACACGTACACACGCAGCCTGACAACCATCTTCTCAGCCGTGTCCGCTCTTTGGGCACGAGCATCGACGACGGCTCTCGTCGCATTCTTTCCCTGCACACGTCCTGCACGATCATGAGATTCTCCCAGGCTGGCCTTCTCGTGGCCTGCGTGCCCGCCGCTGTGTCGGCCCGCTTCATCGAACCCCTCGAGTCTGACAATCATGCCGTGCTCAAGCCTCGAAACGCGCCTTTCAAGATAGAAACGGTACCGGGGAGGTTCAAATGGGTGACTGAAGATGAGAAAATGCTGCTGAAACTTGTTTGTTTGCCCCTTGCCCTCCAACTCGACGACCTGGCATGCTAATGCTGCCTGAAAGATGGGCCGAACCTTCATGGACGTTACAAACTCGACCGCTTTTGTCCGCAATATGCCTCGCGTCTCCTTTCCCCATAAATGCCTTCACCAAAAGAAAGTGAAGAAGCTGGCCAAGCGCCTTGACAAGTCGCAAATGGAGGCACGCCTCCAACACCTCTCCAACAACTTCGACACACGCTACTACGACTCCAACGCCGGCCTGCTGGCATCTGACTGGATTCTGGCCAACCTCACCGAAATGGTTCGCCAGGCTGGTGTCGAGGCCACCGTCTCCGTGAAGAGCTTTCCCCACCCATGGATGCAGCACTCGGTCATCGCCACTATCCCGGGCCGCACCAATTCCACCATTGTCATCGGCGCTCACTTGGACTCGATCAACATGTTCTCGCCGTACATGACTGCGCCGGGGGCCGACGACGACGGCAGTGGCACAGTCACCATCATGGAGGTCTTTCGCGCTCTGCTCCGCTCTCACCATGTCCGCGAGGGCAAGGCTCAAAACACCATCGAGTTTCACTGGTACAGCGCCGAAGAGGGAGGCCTACTCGGTAGCCAGGAAATCTTCCAGTCGTACGCGAGAGACCGCCGCGACGTCAAGGCCATGCTGCAGCAGGACATGACGGGATACGTCAAGGGCACTGTGGACGCCGGCAAGCCTGCGAGCGTCGGCGTTATCAGTGACTACGTTGATCCCGGCCTGACAATTTTCATCAAGACCGTCATCGATGAGGTTGGTGACTCAACCTCCGTTTGCCCTTGGCATCTCTGCTGACTCCCCCCCAGTACTGCGATATCCCGTGGGTCATGACAAAGTGCGGCTACGCCTGCTCTGACCACGCCTCTGCCTCCAAGGCCGGCTACCCCTCGGCATTTGTCATGGAGTCCGAGTTTCAGTACTCGAACCCTCACATTCACTCGCGCGAGGACGTTGTTGAGAACTTGTCTTTTGACCACATGATCCAGCACGCCCGCATGACCCTTGGCCTGGTCTACGAGCTGGGCTTCCACGAGTTTGACGACGACAAGGACAAGCCGGTTGAGCTGTAGAACAGCATGTTGCCTGGGGGGAACCGATGAAACAGATGATACCAGAAAGCGTTTCGTTAGTCTTGTATGCATGCATTCGGTATCGTTGGCCGTGCCGGCGAGTCTTGCCTAGTGAGATTGAACATGAATAAAAAATACTTGCTTTTGAAGCATCGTCATGATCTCAAATGTCTGAAACGGTGAATGCACCTTTTCCTATCCTGCTTGAAACGCAACAACGGGTATCGCCCTTCGTCCCATCCTGAAAGTGGATTCCACACTTTGAAGCCAACGACCCCGACAGTTGTTCCCAAGGCCTTGCGGAACCTACTTGGAGGCACTAGAAACTTGGATTCTGAACCACACTTGCACAAAGCACAAGGCACAGAAAGAAACCCTCGGAAATGCATTGTCACCATGAAGCATATGAAGCATGATTTAAGCCCGCACTCACTGGATGGCCTATGACCAGCCCCCAGAGGGCGGTGGCTGCTGCTGCTGCTGCTGCTGCTGACCGCCCCACGGCTGCTGGCCGTTTTGCCCCTGAATCTGGCTCATGAGTGCCGCTATAAAGGCAGGGTTGAGATAGGTGCCGCTGACGCCCTGATGGCCCTGTGCGGGGTCTTGCGAGGGCCAGCCTGGCGGTGGTGGCGGAGATGTAACTATTGCGCCGTGTGCTTGATGAGGTGGCTGCTGGGGCCAGCTGGGAGGCAATTGGAAGCCAAAGGCCGGCGTGGGAGATGCGGTGGCCTGCGGCGGGACGGGGGGGGTGCTCGAGGGCCAAGAGCTGCTCGGCTGCTGGCGGGGGGGCTGCTGCTGATAGTCCCGGGGGGGGAGAGAGTGGCCGTCTCTGGGCTGGTCGTGGCCGCCCCGACCGCCGCCCCGGCCCGAGTCTCTGCCCCTGCCGCCCCTGCCTCTGCGGTCGCCGCGCCGACCCCCGCCGCGCTGGTGCTCGCTGCGCGGCGGCAGCTCGACGGGTGAGCCGTGGGCGGAACCGCTGCCGAAGCCGGGTGGCCTGGCCAGGGGCTTGTACGGCCCGTCGTCGTAGTTGAGTTCGCCGTCGGGCGCCATCTCCTGGCGCAGGGGATGCGGGCCCCGGCCGCCCCTCCCGCCGTCGCCGGGGCCCTTGTTCTTGTTCTTGTTCTTCTTGTTCTTGAGAAAGCGCTTGTACTCGGCCTCCTTCTCGTCGTCGGAAAACTCCATCTCGTCGACGCCCACCTCCTCGTCGTGGATGTTGCTGGCGTCGGACCCCTTGAGGCCCCTGAGAGGCTGGGTGAAGACGTAGAAGGCGTGGTCCACCGGGTAAAAGATCTTGGTCCCGACCTGCACGCCAAACTCGTTGATTTCGTCTTGCGAGCTGAAGCGCACCGTGTACATTGGCTGCAGCACCTTGCCAATGGTCTCGGCCACGACGCCGATGACGACGCGGTCCGCGGTGCAGAGCACGGAGCCCGAGTCGAGCACCTGGTATTCACCGGGGGTGATGGCCTTGATGAGCATGGTGCCTTGGACAATGTGCTCTACCGAGCCGAGCTCCTCGATTTTCATCTCGGGGGTGATGGTGATGTCTGGTTTGGGGATGACCTCCTCCGGCACCTCGTTCTTGGTTCGCAGTGAGGCGGCAGACGTTGACTGGTCTCCCTTATTGCCCTCGTCGTCGAGCCCACCCTCCATCTCCATCAGAAGCCGGGCCGTCTCTTCCACCCCGAGGAGCTCATACTGCTCGTTCTCCGAGTCCTCGTCCGACGAGTCGGAGCTGCTGGATTCAGACGACGACTCGTACGGGGAGGAGTCATTTTCCCACTCTGGGGCTTCGCCCTGAACAGGCTGCGGCTCGCCATCTTCGGGTTGCGGTTCGAGTTGCTGTTGCTGTTCGGGCTGCTGTTCCGGTTCGGGCTGCTGTTCCTGTTCAGGCTGCTGTTCCTGTTCGGGCTGCTGTTCCGGTTCGGGCTGCTGTTCCTGTTCAGGCTGCTGTTCCTGTTCGGGCTGCTGTTCCGGTTCGGGCTGCTGTTCCTGTTCAGGCTGCTGTTCCTGTTCGGGCTGCTGTTCCGGTTCGGGTTGCGGTTCCGGTTCGGGTTGAGGCTGAGCCTCTGCTTGCGCCATGTCTATGTCTGCGAGTCCGCCGATGGCGGCCTCCAAGGCACATGTCAGAGAGGGAGGACTCTCTGGCCGATCAATGACCATGGGGTCTCGGTGCTGCCGCGCTTGATCCTCTGCGACTCCGTCTTCAGCGTCGGACTGTTTCTGTTGTTCAATTTTCTCGGGCGGTGCCGGGTCCTCGGGCGCAGGGACTGGAGCGGCGTCGACGAGCATGTCTGTCGGCAGAGGTGGCAGGGTCTCGTTGGGCTTGGCATGGCCGAGGCCCGGGATCTGGAACCCCGCCATGACGGCCGGTGTTGAGAGCGTCGAAGAGTATTGCGAGCAACTTTTGCGCCTGCGCCGGGGGGATATGCTGCGACGAGGTTGGTTGACAGGTTGAATCGGACAATATTGGTGGAGTTGATCAGGTATCAAGGAAGGAGTAAATCTTGATACTACTACATGTATGTAAAAGACTAGCAGCCGTCAAGGTGGCGCCGCTAGTTCGACGATGTGAAATGGGAGTTTGAAGAGAAAAAACAAGACAAAAAAACGGTTGTATGTATGTAAAAGATGTTTTGGTGGATCTGCACTGCATCTGTTAGCGGCATCTTGACCGGTTGGCTCACCGAGAGACTCTGCGACAGGGGTCTTGTTCTTGTGGACCCACCACCGTTGCTGACATGAGCGTCTGGCCCCAACAAAGCTTCTGGAGGTTACTGGAGGTGAGTCGGTGACGACGACGCCTTCAACGCCATCACCAGCGACCATGCCCCCTCCCAACCCGGCAGCCGAGAGGCGGTTCGAGCACCCTTCTGCCGGCCATGCCAAGAAAAAGTGTGACGGCAGCCCTTTTCTTCCTTGCCCTCGAGATGGTCCCCGGTGCATTGCTGCTAACTGCGCGCTCTCGCGGTAGGAGGCGCGGCCCGTATTCCATTGAGCCCATCAAGGCCTTCTACATATTCCTCGCCGCCAGTCTCGTCGCCGCCATCTTTGCGCCCATCCAGGACTGCGACGAGACCTTCAACTACTGGGAGCCCTCGCACTATCTCTCCCACGGCTATGGCCTGCAGACGTGGGAGTACTCGCCCGACTATGCCATCCGCAGCTGGCTCTACGTCGCCTTGCACGCGACCGTCGGCAATGCTCGACGCCTGCTTCCGCAGTCCACCAAGGTGAGATGGCGTCCAGGCTATGGCGCATCCGGCTCTGCCCGCTCACCCTCGGTCGCAGATGTCCGAGTTCTACTTTGTGCGCTACGGCCTCGCCTTTGTCTGCGCCCTCTGCCAGACCGTCATGTACCAGGTCGTCAGCTCTACCCTGAACGGTAGGATCGGCCTCTTCTTCCTCATCGCCACCGTCACCAGTCCGGGCAACTTTCACGCGAGCACCGCCTTTCTGCCGTCAAGCTTTGCCATGTACATGTGCATGCTCGGCGCCGCAGCGTTTATGAACTGGCGCGGCGGCCTGAAGACCTCACAGGGCATTTTCTGGTTCGCCGTGGCGGGCATCCTCGGTTGGCCGTTTGCCGCGGCGCTGTGTCTGCCCTTTATGCTCGAGGAGGGCGTCCTCGCCCTCTTTAGCGACAGAGAGGCCTTGGTCCAGTCCATCGTTCGGTCTTTTCGAGGTGTCGTAGGAGGCTTCCTGGTTTTGGTGAGTGCGCTTCGCCACACGCCACGGCTGACGCCGGCTCATCCTTTCCAAGTTCCTTGACTTTCTAGTCAACCTCTTCTTTTACAAAAAGATTGCAGTCGTCACCTGGAACATTGTCAAGTACAACATGTTTTCCTCGACGGGTGGCCCAGAGCTCTACGGCACCGAGCCGTGGGACTTTTACCTCCGCAACCTGGCCTTGAACTTCAACATATGGTTCGTCCTGGCCCTTCTGGCCCTTCCACTCTTCTTGATGCAAAAGGCCATCTCGGCGTCTGGGCAGGGCTTCCAGTCGGGGCTGCGAACCGTTGTGTTCATGGCCCCATTCTACATGTGGCTGGCCATATTTACTGCCCAGCCTCACAAGGAGGAGAGGTTCATGTATCCTCTCTATCCCTTTCTGGCGCTCAACGCTTCCATGTCTCTACACATTCTGCTGTCTGCCATCGGCACCTCGAACCCAAAGACTCTCATGGGCAAAATTCCGGCGCGCTTGAGGCTCCTCGCCGTTGGCGCCGTTTGGTTCTTATCGCTGGACATTAGCCTGGCCCGGATTTACGGCATCTGCACGGCATTCCATGCGCCCATGAGCATCTACAAACCTTTATGGGGTGACAGCCAGGGCCACAATGCCGTCGGCGGGCAAGAGGACCTTGTCTGTTTCGCCAAGGAGTGGTATCGGTTTCCCTCTTCGTACTTTCTCCCGCGAGACATGCATCCCAAGTTTGTTCGCTCTGCGTTCCGCGGCCTCTTGCCAGGCGAGTTCTCAGAGGCCAGGGTCGGGTTTGGCTTCTGGAGCGGAACATGGATGCCAACGAGCGGGCTCAACGACGGCAACCAGGAGGACCTTGGCAAGTACGTCGACGTGCGGATGTGCTCCCTACTCGTGGACACGCAGTATCCCGAGAGGACCGAGGCGCTGCCGCCGGATGAGCCCGACTACATTGCCGACACGGAGACGTGGCAGGTCGTTAGATGCGAGCGGTTTCTTGATGCGGCCAATACCCATATGCTCGCTCGGACTTTATGGATCCCCGACCTGGGCGTGATTCCTCCAAGGTTTAGGAGGAAGTGGGGCCGCCACTGCTTGCTACAGCGGAGGAAAATGAAGCAGTGAAGGGTTGATGGGCGGCTGCCACGGCCAGCCCTGTGTGACTGTTGAGGAACAACGGTCATGCGCGCGCATAAATGCACAAAGTTGTGTGTGGGGTGTGTCTGCCAGGCAATGGCCGCGGCTTGATGTTAGTGGCACGTGACGAGTTGCTTGAGTTCTAGCTATAACATCATGGGTCTCATCTCCCACTAGACCCTCTTGGAGCCGTTGTGGCGAATACAGACGACGGACATCTCTTCCTTCGCAAGCTGGTTATACGCCGATAACAAACGATACTCATGGCGTCTCTCTTGATCGCTCTCATTGCCACGGGGCGATCCGTTTACTTGTCCCACAAGAAGAGGCGAGATGAGAAACAGAAGAACAGCCCGACCCGAAACGAGACATGGGCCAAAAGCTCCGCGATAACATGGCGGGGCAGAAGGAAAACCCGAAAGGCCCCGAACCCGGACAACGGCCAGCCGTCGAAGCGGAATACATCACATACTGTCGAGGACGACGCGCCGAGGCTCAGCCAACAGTCGACGCTGGCCGACAAGGATGCTTACGCCGGTGGATAGGGGGGGGGCGAGAAGGGCCAGGACGGTGGCTTCCACGGGGCGGGGGGTCATGGACACTAGGGCGCTGGAGGGCATGTCGAGCGAGACCTGGCTGAAGCTGGACATGGCCATGAGACTGGATCACACACAGGCTAGGTAGGGGCTGGAGACGAACACGGGTTCTCTGCTGGTCCACCAACTCGCTCGTCACACTCGGAACCACCAGAGCATTGCAGTACACAACGATTTGTTCAATTCACGTCGTCAAGTCAGCCGCATCCATCAACAACCCGACCGTGCACCTTGCCAATATGGGTATTTCGCGTCCGCATTCCCAAAACCAAAATCCCAATCCGAGCGGCTTGCTTCATGACCAGAGGGGCGGGGGCAGACCAAGACAAAGAAAATCTGTGTTCAAATCGTTCATGGGGGCCTCGAGTCGTCCGCTTTCGGTCGCTGTCCCAACTCCACGTCCCGGGGCATAAGTCTGGCAAAACAGGAACAGGGTTGCCTGCCTCAGGACGCTTCTTCGGCTATCCTCACAATCTCGCACAAGCTCCGGACGAAGAACATGTCCGTGTCTTCCACGTCTGCGTTGATCATTGTCTCGTCCCCCACGCCGCCCTCGGCCACCAGCTTGGCCGTGGCCACCAGCCGGGAGATGCAGCGTAGCAGGTCGTGCTGCATGTTCTCGTGATTCGCAGCCGCCGCGGGCTGGCTCGTAATCATCTCTTCCTTGGTCCACGAGCCCAGAGGCGTGGCGAGCCTCCGCGTCAGCCGACTGAAGCCCGCCGCAGCCGCACCGCCTGCACCCGCGAGGCCGAGGAGAGACGCTGCCTTTTTGGGAATGTCGTCCTGCTGGGAGTCGCGCGGCGCGTTGGCGGAGCCTCGGCCTGCCATGGGAGCGGCCTGTGGGTTACGGGCAACCAGGGCAGACACGTAGTTGTAGGCCAGTATGTGCGCGTAGAGCGCGTCGCAGATGTAGTCGGAGCAGCAACCAAAAACGTGCTTGAGCGGCTCCCATGGCTTCGGGGGCGAGGCGGAGCCCGACGTGGTAGAGTCGACGCTATTCGCCCCAGAATGTTGGTATCGCTGCTTGGGCTCGGGGACGTCCCAGCCCCGTCTGTAGGGCACGACTTTGCGCCACAGCGACTTGCGGCCGGCCTGGGTGGGGCTTTCAGGCGAAGGGCTTCGGATGGGCATGCCTCTGAGGAGCTCGATGCTCGGCTGCCGCACCTTTCTCGAGTAGGTGCGGATCGTCTCGATGGTCAGGCTCGACGAGAGAAGCATGGTTTCCGGGAAGCACGCAATCGACACGCGCAGCGTCTCCATGGCGTCAGGCGGCAGCGGCACAACCTTGGTCAGGTCCTCGCTCTGCAGGGAGCGCGGGCACGGCTGCAGACTGCCGTTGAGCCAGGACTGCACGTTCCGGAGTGCCGGTCGGGGGAGATGCGATTGGGGATCCATGGTGCTTGCCTGTAGGGCGGGAGGTAGCGTCATGTCGTCTTCAAGATGGGGGAAGTCCTCGCTGACGGGTGACGGCTCGGCAACGGGGCTGGTGTGGAGCGCCCTTTTGCGGGCTCGCTGTGAAACGTCGGTACTCGTGGGACGGTGTGAATAGGCGTCGTCTTCGCCGGGTGAGAAGAGCCTGCGTGCAATGACAGGGGGCGGCGCTTGGTCGTCCTGCTGGGCTTCACGGCCCTCGTGTCCTCTGAACCCAGCCGTCGAGGCCGGCCTCAGCGGCACGTCCAGCGAGACTCCCGACAGTTTCCTTCGAGCAGCCGCGACGGGGGAGCCGCCGCTCACCGAGTGCGACTTGCGGTGGAGGGGAGTCTCATTGTACCCCCAATGGCCTCGCAAGTCGATCTTGACGGCCGGCACGCCAGATGCCCGGTCCGATTCGGGAGGCGTGGGCGGCCGCGGCGCCATGGAGTCCAGGTTCCCGTGGTTCACGTCGTCGTCTGGGTCCTCGCCGTCTGAATCACCGTCGATCCAGCTGCTTTCGAGCAAGCCGTCGCATGGCGGCGGGCTCTTGAGCGACGTCTTCCAGTTGGTCGAGGCTAGCGAAGTGGCCACAGTCATGACAGACTCCCGCGGACGAATCGAAGGGGGCCCGGTGTAGTCCGATGCCTGGGCGGTCGACCTCGAGTCCAGGTCCGAAGCGTTGTCGTCGAGGCGCGAGAGTGCGAGGGGGTTGAGGAACGAGACCCTCGAGCTCCTTTCCTCAATGGGGCCCAGAGATTGCACGCGGGCAGAGGCGGCGAGATAGGGCAGCGAGGGCACCATTCTGCAGAACCTGTGCCTCTCACGGTCCTCGGAGGACAGGTTCGAAATGGGAGTGCCTGCCGTCATGCGCTTCGAGGCAAAGACGCGGGCCGAGAGTTCGAGATCGCGGGCCAGCAGCTCGGGAAAGTAGTCGTCGACGCGCTCGCCAACGGGGTCTTCGGCCGTCGAGGCACTCCACAGGCTGGAGCAAGAGGGCGAGAGGGCGAGGGGCATGAGTCTCTTCATGCTGGAGACGGATCGCCTGCTTCTAGGCCAGGGCGTGGTGCTGGTGGGCCGCAGCGATGGCGAGCGACGGATTGCCGGCCTGAGCGAGGGCTGAGCGGTCGAGTCGGCCGGAGCTCGGGAGACGGATGGTTGAGATTGCCTAGACGCTGCTTGTTCCGTACTCGACGGGCACATCGGAGAGCGTGCCAGACCCGGGAATCAGCCCAGGCAGCCGAGTTCTATTATCCGTCAATCGGCCAGAGAGGGCGGTGACGGCGGGGAGAGAGAAGGACGAGCAGAAACGGGGAATTAAACACGGCAGTCGAGACACGGCAGTCGAGAGACAGCAGTCGAGCCAGCGTCAGAAAGGGGCGCTGCTGCGCAAATTGAGGCTCGCCCAGGCCGCTCCAAGGCAAGACAATCAGAGACTGTCGCACTGGTGTCCCAACACACATGTTAACGACGAGGGGGCACCCACGGCGTTATACGAAGTACCCCGTAGCAGCGAGATTATGTATAGGACGGCCATGGGCGCAAGGGCCAGGCGAGGGGCAGGCGAGGGCTGACGATGGCCTGCGTAGCACGGCGGAAGAAGCAAAACCGAGACAGTGCGCAAAAGAAACATGCAGCTCTAGTCGATGGTGGCGCCCTGGCACGCGCCGTCCAAGGCTCTTTGGGCAAAAACCCCCTTTGGGCAAAAAAGCAAGGCCGCTGCCCGAGGCACAAGCTGGCTGCAGTGCGGGCGTCGCCAAGGTTGACATGTCCCGTAACGTGTGCGGGCGAGGCAGTGTACTGTGACGGATGAGATGAACTGTCGTGTCTGTTTTGTTCCTGGCTTCTTTTTTGCTTCTTGACTCGCCTTGCTGTCGTTTCCAGAAACAAGCAGACAGAGGCCCAGGCTAGGCCGTTGGTCCACCCCGCACTGTGTGCCTGGTCCACGCGGCATCATGGGGTGGCGTAATGAATCAAGGGAATAAAAAAACGTGCGCGGATACAGACGTTGGTTGTGCACCCGAGGCGCTCGAGCGAGAACTACCGGCTGTTTGCATGTCATGGCGGGGGCGCTCACATCAACTGCGGGGACGGCACAGGGCGAAACGAGAAGGGAGCGAGCACTCACTGGCTGGCCACTCACTGGCTGGCTGGCCACTCACTGGCTGGCCACTCACTGGCTGGCCACTGGTGGCTGGTCACTGGCTGGAAACTCACTGGCTGGCAACTCACTGGCTGGCATGTCCCCGGGTACCGGGGGGCCCCGACCAAGGCACCACGCACAAACAGTCGTCCTCCGGCATGCCACATGGCACAGGCGCCGGCGATTGCAGGGAACGCAGTAGCTACCCGTTGGGAGCAAAGTACGAAGTAAGGGAGGCCGTCGAGAGCGACCAGCGGAATGTGCCGAGCCTCTCATTCTCGACATGACGAGCACCCAACACGCGCGCCGAAGAGACGGTTGCGCGAGGCATTTTTAGTGGCCAGACGAGACGACGTCTGATTTGAGTGGGAATCGCTGTTGGCCGCGCCGCGGAGACGAAGGGGATGACAGATGACAGGTGGACACTCAGTTACAAAGAGGGGGGGGGTTAAATGAGCATTTTTGGAGGCAGGCCATGAGGCCCAAGCCAAGTTTCCTCGCCTCCCTTGCCGCGCGTCGTTGCTTCTGGCCCCAGACGACGTCCAAACTCGGCTTTTCATCAGTCTTCCACCACCATATACGAAGTATGTACATATATACATACATACGAATACAAGCACCATGTATTCGTACAAGCTGTGCCTCAATTCCTGGCTGTTGCCGCTGACAATTTTGACAATTATTTCCTTCTTTCCTCCCCGCGCCGTTTGCCCGATGCTTTTGGGTCCGCTACAGCACCCTAGGTCCCTACCTAACTCGTACAGCACGTCCCTCCCTACAACACCCTAAGGTCCCTACAACACCCTAAGGTCCCTACAGCACCCTAAGGTCCCTACGAGTTACAGCACCCCGCTACAGCACCCTCCTGTAAGTCCTGTTAGCCAACGGTCCGTGTCCCCATGTAGCTCCCCCCCGGTGGGTCGAACAACTTTTCCTTTTTCTTCCTTGCCTCTGTCTGCCCTTCAGCTTTCTTTTTGCGCCCATCCGACCCTTTGCGCTCTCATCCATCAGTCGAGACAGTCCGACGACAGCATAACCGGGTGCCCTCCCTTTCCGTCAAGTCCCCGAGATTCTCCGTTGCCCGCCCTTTTGTCCCTGCGACGACGGACCCCGACGACGCCTGATGACGCCGACCCCCTGAGTCCCCCATCCGTCCCTCCTCTTGCGCCATTGCAAATCGCAAAGAGACATCATCATGGTGCTCTCCGAAGTCCTCTTCTCCTCCACCTGCGGGCCCCCCATATCAGCAAACACGGCCATGTCCAGGGACGTGGGTGTCCATGGCCACTCCGTCACCCCATCGTGGGCCGTCAAGTCCACCTTCAAGAAGAGCTCGGCCCCCCCCCGGTGCCTGGCTGTCAGCGACTCGCACGTATTTGCCGCCCAGGACCAAAAGGCGCACGTCCACGTCTATTCGCGTCCGCGTGGCAACCAGGAGGCCCTAGTCCCCTTTCAAGAAAGGATACGCTGTCTTGCCTTGGCAGGCGACGTCCTCGTCCTGGGCACCGCCGAGGGTCGCTTGATCCTCTGGGAGGTGAGACGGCTTACTTTTCCCCCCTTCGCTGCTGAACCCGTCACGCTAACGCCATCATGGTCCCACAGACTTGCACCGGCCGACAAGCCACCACGCCTCCCTGCCATGTGCAGGCCGTCAGCTGCCTGGCCGTCACCCCCTTTCACCTCCTCTCGGCCTCCGACGACTCCAACATCAACGTCTGGTCCTTGGCTCGCCTCCTCGAGCTTGGCGCAGACGCAGGCCATGAGCCGGACCGCGTCCTGTCCAACCATCGCGCCGCCATTACCGACCTCGTCGTCGGTCCGAGCACAGATGCAAACACGAGTCTGTGTGTATCAGCTAGTAGAGACAAGACGTGCATCTTGTGGAACCACCAATCCGGTCAGCTTCTCCGCACCTTGCTCTTCCCCGCAGCACCCCTATGCATCTCCCTTGACCCTTGCGCCCGGGCCCTCTTTGCCGGGGCCGAGGACGGCGCTTTGTATCTCGTCGAGCTATTCGGCGACAAGCCGCTTCTGGGTTCTCGCAGTGCCGAGCTCGCCTCCTCCCTCGTTCAGGTGGACTCTCCGCTCGGGGTTACCGACGCTGATGTGGGCCCCCCGTCGTGCCTGGCTGTCAGCTACGACGGCACGCTGGTCTTTACCGGACATGCCAAAGGCAAGATAATGAGATGGACCCTCACCGACGACGGCCATCCTACGGAAATGGCCAACATGAACGCGGCCGTCACCAACCTCGTGTTTGTCCCACTTGTGCCAGACCAGAAGCAGTATCAGGTTGTGAATGTTGTCAAGCCGGCCCAGACGCAACGGCAGTACACTTTCACGGCCCAGCTACAAGGGCCACTAGACCACGGCGCGGAATTCGCCGAGAAGCTCGACTCAATAGGTATCAATGCCCACCAGTTGGAAGCCGCCATTGCATCTCTCGCGGCCACTGCCCCGGCTCAGGAGAATGGCCCAGATCTCCAGAAAGAGATTGATGAGCTTCGGTCCATTGTTGAGGAGCAAAAGGCCCTGCACAATGCCACGATGCAATATCAGGGCGCGCCCAAGGCTTGAAGCTTGGACTTACTCGCTGAGGGCCTCTTTGCTATCTGCCACCAATGGCCGCGAAGGTTTGCTGGGCTCGGCCCTCGTTTCGTTGAGCCCATGATACATTGACCCTCGGGGCTCGGGGATGCGTCGAGGTGAGCGATGGCAGAAGCCGGGTCGAGATTTGTCGCCTTACTTCCCGTCACACATTCAAGATGTGTGCGACAAATGGCGAAGTGGCTGCCAGATGGTCTCGAGCAGTCCAGCGACCAATGGTACTGCTCGCCTCCTTCCCACATGTCGTACGACCTGTTCGAGATACATCACGGTCAATGGTAGTCGAGTCTCGAAAAATGGCCAAACATCATGTCCCCGCCCCAAGTCTTGCCGAATATTACCTCGGCGCTTTTGCGAATGGCCATTGAGCAACCAATGAGTCGTCGGCTGGGATGGTGGACGCCGGGCATCGAGAAGACGATAGCAAAGGATGGGGGATACAAGAGCAAGGTCATGACGTGGACAAATTGTCCTAGTGTCTCGGGCAGGGATGTCCAGTCTTAGGGGTCTTGGCATGTACTTTGATGGCTTGCCCCGGAGGCAGCTTGAGCAACAACGACTGTTGAAGGGGTGGGTCTGCCGGGACGTCTAGAGATGGCCTCCCTCTTCTCCAACCATCTTTCGAATCTCGACAGCGCGTCCGCCGTGAGCAAACAAAGAAAGACAAGGGCAAGCCAGACCAAACAGACTCGCATCGACATGGCCTCTTACCTAGAAACTATCGTGACTCGAGTGGCTCTGAGCGGCATGTCGTCACAGCGGATGGAGAATTTGAGGCTTCGTCGATCAGTCTGGTCCAACCATCTCTCAGCGCGTCTCCCTCGCCCTCTATGACGGGCTGCCCCAGCTCCTCCGAAGCCTATTCTGTCGAGCAAGGTAGAAGCAGATGATAAGACATTCTGCAGGGGAAATGAACCAGAAAGCAGTCATGAGTGACCTAAATATTGCGACTTGTACTTTTCCTGCCAGAACCTATCAAGCCGAGTCAAGAAGCATGAAGTACGTAAACCTAGGCAAGTAGTCACTCACTCTGGAGAAACCATGTTGGCAACGGCAGCAGCAACGACACGGGTGGACATGAGGCAGAGCTTTCTGGGGTAGCTTGGTGGTGCCAGCCCAGGAGAGGCCGAGCAGGGACGAGGGCTTGAAGGTCGAACTCTGTGTGCCGACGACGAGGGCGACTTTGTTGAACCACGGAGCGGCGATCTGTCAGGAGAGAGAAGTTGCTGCGAGGTGTTGTTGGGCCTCGTCGAAAAACATGTGGACGATGCCGTGTGGCGTCAGCAGCCAGGCAAGCCCCGGCCAGGGGGGGCGCGCAAGCGGATGCAGGCCGAACAGCAATTTTCAGTCGAGACGCGCGCGGGCGGCGGCGGAGAGGCGCGCGAGGGAGCGCCTGTGGAGGTGGTGGAAGAGGCTCGTGTTGTCGAGGTCGCGCGCCGTGACCATGTATAGACGGGCCGGGCCGGGCGGGCTCAAGGGGCTCGGCGCCGGGGCTGTGGAGGTCGTGGCCATGGGTGGGGACGGGACGGGAGGGACGGGACGGGACGGGAGGGACGGGACGGGACGGGACGGGGCGCGTGCTGGGGGGCTTCTCCGCGACGGCGGGCGAGGGTCTCGTTAATAAAGTGGGTGGTGATGAGGCTTGAGATTGATCAGTGAGTTTCAGCTGCACGGGCAGCGGACTTCCTTTTTCCTTTTTCTTTCTCGCGGAGAGATGCGGGCCACTACGAAGTACATACATCGCACACTTTGCTTTCTCGCCAGCTCCTAACAGCAGCAACAGACAGCCAGCCCGCCCGGTCACTCACTCACGCGCCTGTGATGAGGGGCTTTTTCCTTTCTTCCCCTATATCTTTCTTACTGTTGGTTAGGCTCTGCTGTATGGGGTTAACCAAAGGGGGTGTATTGTGTTGTGTCTGTCTTGCTAGCTAGAAGAGGGGAAGGCATCGCGGAGATGTGGTCTCGTTGCGTGCACGTGATCACGTGGATCACGTGTCCGCAACAGCACCTTGCGTATCCCTTATCCCTTGTTCCCACACTTACGAACATTCGTATGTACGGAGTAAAAATCCCCCTTGAATTGGGCTTGCTTGTCCGACCTGAGATTGCGGCTGCGGCTCGTTTGGTTTGTCATCGGAATGGAGCTCTCGTATCGGAACGGAGCTAGGATAACGCGGTGGATGGCCCAGAGGACACGGTGTCCGCTGCCAATTTAAGCAGGCTCGAGGGACGCCACCAAGCCCCTCCCCCACCCACTCTGTCCCACTCTCCCACTTCTCCCACTTCTCCCACTTCTCCCACTTCTCCCACTTCTCCCACTTCTCCCACTTCTCCCACTCTCCTCCCACTCTCCCACTCTCCCACTCTCCCACTCTCCCACTCTCCCACTCTCCCACTCTCCCACTCTCCCACACACAACAGAGTTTTCACCCCTTCATTTGAGCCCTTTTCCCGTGCCTAGTGCCGCGAGACTGCACACACAGTTGAGGACAGTTCATCATCGGCCCCTCGTCCATATGCCATATCATAGATGCGACATATATTCTACTTTTTTTTTACAATGTCAGCCGAAAGAGCCCATTCTTCTTCCCCGGAGCCGCCGCCCCGGAGCCCAACCCTGCGGTGCCTCGTCAGGCCAAACCACCCCGACACGAGGAGTGGACGGCCTGTCACGTCCTGTCCAAAGGCGATAGCGGCTTGATCCTGTGCACCAATACGCCGCATTGGTTCCCCCCCCGCACGCCCTCCCCTCGCCGTGCGACCGCCTCCCCTCAGTGGGATGAGCTCAGGGCCTCCCTCTCGCGCCCCGGAGCCGAACCCTGCGGTGCCTCGTCAGGCCAAACCACCCCGACACGAGGAGTGGGCGGCCGGTCACGTCCTGTCCAGAGGCGACAGCGGCTTAATCCTGTCCAACAATACGCCGCACTGGTTCCCCCAACGCACGCCCTCCCCTTGAGATGAGCTACGGGCGTCCCTCTCGCGCCCCGTGACGAGCCATGAGCGGGCGTTTGGGCCCGACGCCTGTCCCTGGCAGTATCAGGAGGAGCGTTCGGCGTGGATCGCTGCCCATCCATGGCAGGAGAAGATTGCCGACGCCGTCAAGGGCATTTACGGGACGCAGACCGACCTGGCCAACGATGCGAGCGACAAGTTCTTCCAGTGTTGCCGGGAAGTTCCTGCCCTGAGGGGGGCGCCAGGTGTGAGAGCCCGGCAGATCAGCGAGTAGGTCTCGCGGCCGATCCGCGCATGGGCGTTCCAGAAGCCCGATGCAAAGCACTTGGCGTCCCTCCTCGAGCACGCGATGGAAGCCAGGGACCAGGCTTCCAGGTATGTGGAGAGCAGCGCCCTTTATAAGTATTATACTAATAACTTCTTATAGCATGGCATACTACCGCGCTGCGATTAATAGGGACTTCCCACCCTACCACTACACGCTGGATAGCCGTCGCTGGCATGAAGGATTGGCTCGATCGGCGGCGAGGCAGGCCAGGGACTGGTACCGGGTCGCGACGGACGTGGATCTCGCCGTCAAGATTGCGGCCAGTCTCGAGTAAGTACATTCACTATACAATGAATCGCCGAACAATCGCGTCCAAGGTCTAACAAGACGTCGCTCTTAGACGGGAAAGGGCCTGAACGCCCCCGTCTCCGCCGCAGGACACAGCGGCGCTCTCCGCCACATGACACAGTGGCGTCTCCCCCGCAGGACACAGCGGCGAGAGCAGAGGAAAGAAAACCTCTTTAAAAAACTGCGAAGGAAAACGTACACAACCCCCGATCGGCCGCCTACCTTTGAAGACTGTCGTCCAGCTCCGTCGAGGAATTAAGTCCTAGAGACGAGGCAAGGTTTACTAAAAATGAGGAAGATGCAGCGAAGAAGTCGGATTTCTGAGATGCGGATTATAAGGCGCGGCCAGGCCATGCGGGAGGACCAAGGCAAATATGTTGACCAACCGGATGAGGACCAGGACCAGGAAGAGGAAGAGGCAGTTTCCATGATGGAACGCCTTCAACGTGTGATGACAGATGAGGGCGCTGAGGCGGCTATCAAAGCGGAGGACTTGAATGGAAGTTGGGAACTCAGTGTCTTCGTCACTTAAAATGCCCGGGATGCCGTGGGGTCCCGAGTGGAAGCAAAGCTTTCATGAGGAAGTTGATACGTATCGCGCTTTTGACTAGTTGCCGGACAGCACCTTGCATACTTGCTGTATTCTTCGTCGCGAGCTCGTAGCTTTGCTTAACAATCCTACTTGAGGTTTGCCAATCCGCGCTCCATTTTCCGAGCTGGTATCGATGGGCTGTCGCTTCGTTTAATTAAAACCGTCGCCCTGAAGTTGAAGATCTGTCACGCTACATCATACGGAGTCGGATACTCTGTGTTGTCCGTCCACCGTCGCAAGATCACTGTCAGCTTCTCGTCGGATGTGGCTCTAGGACGTGGACGGATGTTGTTTTCTGCGGGGGCGGGGCCAATGAGCAATGAGCCATGTCGCCACCGAAGAATATCCGGCCAACATCTCTCTCTCCACAGCTTTGCCATGGATTTGCTCAGACACCAACAGACAGCATCATGTCCATGTCGAGCGTGATCGGCTCATCGAGTCCATTGCTGAAGACGACGTCTTGCGCCTAGCATCCCTGCATCACGACGGGGAATTGCCCACCTTCTTTCATCCGCCAGGTCGCAACAGCCACGCTACAATGTCTGCCACTTTGTGCGTTTCCGCCCCAGCGACAAGCAGTGCGTCGTGTGCGTCCCTTTGCGCCTTTGCGGCCCTGCATGGGATTCAGTGCGCGGAGCAAACTCGAGACGGAAGTGGCCACGATGAAGTATGCCATCGTTTTCTCCGCAACCGTTGTTCATTCTAACAAGGTGCTTTGCTAGGTTGATTGCTCAAAAGACGACGATTCCCCTCCCGAGATTCTTGCCTTTGGCATGGATGACGGCTCTGAACCGTTATCCACCTTCCTGATTCTCGAATTCATCCAAGGCGACCGCATCTCCTTCGCCCACATGCAAAACATGACGAGCGAGCAAAGGGCAAACCCATACACATCCCTTGCAGATATATACATGCAGCTTCGAAGGCTCGAGTTCCCCTCGATTGGGAATTTGGTGCCTCACCCCCACGGCTTCAGAGTTGGCAAGATGAACATGTCCATGGATATCAACATGCAAGAAGTCGAGGGCCTAGAGCCGTCTGTCATCCAGGCGTTCTTCTACAACAAGAAAGGGCTGTTGATGTCCGTCAACGACCACGTGTCTATGCTACAGAAAATTGCCTACAATGCTTTCTTCAGGAGTCGGATTGGCGTCGAGGAAGACATGGGCACAGATGCTTTCTATCACCTTGACATATTTCGCAAATATGCACAAGAATGGGTAGATGCTTGCCTCGACCGAGGCCCCTTAGTCGTCGTTCACGGCGATTTGCAACCCCACAATTTGATCGTCGATGAAAATATGGCCATTCTCGCTATGCTAGATTGGTACTGGAGTCGCGTCGTGCCTTTACAGTTGTTCACCCCCCCTCTATGGTGAACGAATTGCGATACCACCATTCTAGCATGGAAATTCGCCTACGAGCAATATCTGGTAGTCTTGACGAGTTTCTCTCGGCTCTAAGCCTCCGAGAACGGGAGACTTACGGTAACCAACTTCTTTGTGCCGAATGGGCCAGAATGAAGCATGACGGCGGATGAATTCATCGTCACCGATGCCTTGGAAAACTGGACAGATAGATATGGACTGGGTGGCTAACCGGTACATCAACTACCGTTGTCACGGGAGAATCGGCAATTCGGAGCAACGTCCTTGCGCCTTTACGGAAGCAGACCCAATCCGCTCCCGCATCGCGGAAATGAAAGACAGTCAAGGCGTGGCCTACAAGACCGAGCTGAGTCGCCTAGAGAAGGACGACAACACCAAATATCGTGCCTCATTGGGAGGCGGATGTTTGGAAGCCCATTTCCTCCCATGACGGTAGGATATCCTACCATGGTGAATTAACGCCGCGGGTTAACCCGGATTCGTTGAAATTGTATTCATGGTTCAAGGGTGAGTGATCATATAGAACCTCTCTAACAAGTTTCAACTAGCTAAGGAAGTCAAACGTATACCCGCGGCTACCCGGGTGGAGTCGCCCCCTGCCACCAAAACGCCAGTTAGGATGGCTGACGCGAGGGAAGAAACGCTGATCAAAGTCGAAATCATCACCGGGGGCATCGCCCATCCACTCCCAGTACCTGCCCCGACCGTCGTAATAGTACCAATGGCCGTTCCTCGGAATCCACAAGTTGTTCTCCGAGATGTTGTTCTCCTGAAAGCTGTTCATGTTTGAAATAATGCTGTCGACGTTCACGCTGACCCTGGGTTGGGGTGCAGATTCGTGGATCGTTTGACTCCGGTCGCATACGCCAAGGCCGAAACATACCAGGCACGTAGCCTGCGCCTCGCGCTGCGAGCCCTCAGGGATCTGCGTGCCCTGGACGTCTCGCTTCCTACCACGACAGCACAAGAACTTGAGGCACTGGGCAGCCGTCACTGCCTGACTGTCCAGGCCCATTTCGGCAAGAGAAGCTTTGCCGACTGCGAGCTGCTCGGCTTTCGAGCTCTCCTCCATCTTGTTAGGGGCGGCGAGGCCATTGCCTGCCAGCGCCATGACGATCATTGCGACAAAGTTGAGCTTCATTTTGTTTCTCTTGGTTGAAACGGCGAGTAGAATCTTGGTTGAAATGGCGAGTATCTTGGTTGAAACGGCCAGTAGATTCTTGGTTGAATATGGTTCGGTGAAGAGATAGGAGCACCAAACAAGCTGTGAGTGCTGAGAGCTACAGAAACAAATCGAAATGCAGAAGGATTCATCCAAATATATATTCGCAAGATATGTCTATGTCGGTGGCAGGCGTCGATACCCACAGCATTCCACGCCAAAGGTTTTGAGTCCCTTTGTTTTTCAACTCGGTCCAATTAGAAGATCAGGTCAGAGGGGGTGGAATTTGAAGCACCCACAAGGAGACATTGGAGTAGTACAGCGGTTGTCGGGACCGGTCACGACGGCGGCGGCTGTCTTCCTCCGAGAACGACTCGTTATGTCCGAACCGCGCTGGAGACATATCGGGGGCCTCTCTCCACCTCGTCGACATTTTTCCCTGGCGGTGGAGCGTGAAGAACACTGTCAGTCCCGCGACTTAGACAATGAACCAGGAGATTATCTTGATTCCGGCGATCAGCTGGTGTCTCCACCGTATATCGCCAGCATCCAGGTACCTGCCAACAGAGGCAATGGCGAATGGCAAAGATGACTGCACTGAGAAGTCGGGCAAAGACGATTATAGAGCGGCGATTAACACAACACGATCTAAAAGTTGGGCCTAATAGCTAGAAGTCCAAGCTCAACTCAGAGTTTCAAGAGCAGCGGCCAAGCGACAAGGCAAGACTGAGCCTGTACGCCGGTCTCTCTATACCGTTGGCAGCACTCTACACTAAGATGTCTCCTCGAACAATATCATCGTTACATCCAAAGACAGTTGATGGCGCCAGGGCCATGCTTATTGACCTCGATCTAGATGAGGTTATCCCCCACCATCAGTCGGCGCTTCCATGATGGAGCTCCTTAATTATCTCGTATGCGTGCTCACACGCCTCGACCTGATGGCGGGCGGTTTCTCCGTAATCCGAGTCAAAGACGGCTGGCCGGCATGGATAAGACTTAATTCCTTCATTCGGATGTATGAATGTATATACATACATACTTTGAGCAGCTTTCAGCCATACATAGATATGCGTCCCAGCATACCAGCTACTTTCCCATAGGGAGGTAACGGTAAAATCGACCAGAACAAACCAAGTCATCAAAATCTATACTTTTCAGTGCCCTCCCCTCGTCTGGCAGAATTTCGAGTCGAACCCAACAATTTCCCATCTCGATATTCTCCTCGCCACCCAGCGACTGCAGATGCCAAACCTCGACCCGGCGCTTTCATCTCGCAAACGAGAACGCATGCCTGGCCTCCCGTCATGGCTTCAGCGATGAAGAGCTATACATTGAGATATCATCGGCTTGCTGCCTTGACAGCCTCAACGTCCACGAACGGAAGGGCTCTTTCCATTATTGTAGAGACCGTCTGTTATAACTTGGGAACGGGTTTCTTGCCAGACTTGTAAACCGGCCCCTTGGCGTTGTTTCCCCGGCTATGTCCGAACCGTTGTGGTCATTGACCCTTGGCGTGCCTTTGGGGGACAGTGGTCCAGGTTAGTGCTGACGCAGTTTGGCACGATTGAAGCCACCCCGAGTCAGCTCGCACGTCTTTTTTGCGAGGCTGTAGTTGAAGGCGGCCAATCCCTAATTCGACGAGGTGCGTAAAGGTTTTGCCAGCCAGTGAGCGGTTGGATAACAACAAATATCAAGTCATCACTCTCCTCACTTTTAAAGCCGTTTGCGAAGCTTTAGGCGGACGCACAAACGACAGAAATTCAGGGAAAGCAATCAATACTACCAATTATCACGAGGTAGGGAGGGTACCGGGAAAAATACTACCAGGAACTCGAAAATTGAGACAGTCTTAGAGGTTTGGCGCACTCTGTCCCTCTACTTCGCACACCTTTTCGTAGTAGGTCCCCGTAACTCGTAGCTGTCTCAATTTTTCGAGTTTCTACGGGCGCCCTAGAGCATACTTAGTGCTGACACACTCCAAAATTTGAGTACTACCTAGTCCTAGGATACTACTTGTCCCGTAGCAGTTCGGCCCGGAGGGCCCGGATGGACCCATAATTCCGGCGCCATTGTAGGTCCCCGCACGGGCCTTCCGTCCGTACGCCCTAGGGGACCACGCCGAGTCGAGCTACGGGTATTCGTAAAGGGTGTATAGCAAGCCCCGAGACCCTGGAGAGCGGATGAGGCCAATCGCACATTGCCACCTTGCCAAGGTTTCACCGACATGCGTCTTTGAATATGCCACCGCGTGACACAATGCATTATGCCGTGCTCAGTTGGCAGACGTACCACGCGTACCACAAAGAGTATTGGATGGGCTTATAAAATGCTCGCTTGTGGCTCACATCAACTCGATCTGTCTTCAAAGCACATTTAACCATTGTCTTGAGTTACTCGAACCCGAGTTCCCGACAATATTGAATCGTTGGCATCTAGTCATTGCTGCAATGCCCACCGCCCATGACTATGTATTGGGAAGAGAGGTTTCTCACTCGGTCAGGTAGGTTTGCCAAGCCATTGTCGTGTGTCTTGTCGAAGCTAAGGCCCGCGAGGAGACTCGACGCTCAACACTTGCTCTGGACGGTGCATCTGGGCCATGTTATCCACCCCTGCATCCCGCTGCGAGAAGACATGAGGATTGCAGACCTAGGCTGCGGAACGGGGCAAGTGGGAGTCTTCGACTAGTCTCGCCGTGGCCCTGACACTGACAGACCGACGTTAGCACTTGGCTGATGGACCTTGCTCGAACTGTTCCGGGCACCATTCAACTCGACGGGTACGACATATCCGACAAGCAGTTCCCACCGCGCCAGCTCTGGCCCGCCAATGTCTCGCTGGGACTGCTCAACTCCCTGCAGGATCCGCCGTCGTCGTTGACGGGCCAGTACGACGTGGTCCACCTTCGCATGTGGGCGTCTAATCTGCGGGCAGGGGACTTCGGCCTCCTCCTCGGAAGCGTCAAGAAGATGCTCAGTAAGACGTGTCTGCCACTCATTGCCTGTACAGCTCGCGATGCTGACAAGTTGCCATGGGCACGTAGAGCCTGGCGGCTACATCCAATGGGAAGACGCCGACCTTGTTCATCAACATGTGCAGACTGACGAGGCGAGGGATTTCGAGAAGAGCATGAATGCCCTGTTCATGAAGAGCGGCGTCGACTATAGGTATGTACATGCTGACGAGACGCGAGGAACCCCGTGCCACTCCTCGCTCCGTATGCTGATCCTTGTTGCTGGGAAAAGCTGGGTCCACGCCCTGCCTGCGACTCTGCGGCGCGAGAACGTCGTGGTTCTGCATGCAGACCAGGAGGCTTTTTCAACTTCGGCCGTGCATCTCTGCACAAAATTATACCTTCTCGCGCTTGAAGAGATTATAGAAGGAATCACGGCGACGCTGAGCGAGGACGAGGGACAGGAGGGGCTCCGGATGGCTCATGAGTGTAGAAAGACCCTGAAGCAGCTTATCTCGCGCTGCAACCTGGGGCTGGTTTACAACTGGGGGCCGGTATCGATTGTGGCAAAGGTTTTTGGTGGTTGATGAAGCGGTGGTCTGAAATGGGTATTGCCTTGGAGTTCTCTTCGGATCTGATGAGACTCAACTCGGGGTGGGGCATGGTTCTATCGAGGGATCCGGGCGAGAGATGGCAGCCGAGTATACCGTCATTTACGAAATTTCAGTTCTGAGCCGGGATCGAAGACACCGCCATATAGTGTAATTGGATCTTGGCCAAAGCGCTTCGATGGCTTCCGGTGACTCGGCCCAGCCATCTAAATTGCCTCTCAAACTTCCTCGGATGGAATTGCTTCAGCCGGTTATTTGCTTTAAAAGTAGTAGATCCATAGTTTATTTCTCAGAAACGTAAAGGTTCGTAGCACAACTGCCGCATGTTTGCTTGGTGAGGATGGCCGGTGGTTGCCGGTGATTGATAAGATAATCTCGGGCCGGCGCTCGGCGACTCGGCACCACCCGAAGGTACTACTACTAATTGAGGTACGTCCACTTGATGACGGTGCGTGCTGACCGGATCGGAGAATTGTTTCGCCCGAGACGATTCGCCTTCGCCCAAGCTTCGGAAATAGAAGCCGCGAGGATATCTATCTGGCCATAGCATCACCGACGGCGCACCATGTCTGCAGTCGGCGCGTTAAAGGGCAACATGCCGCAACAAGTCAGATCACTGGTAAGCATCTTCCCTCGACAGTTGCGCGAAACTCTGCGACCCGCGCGTCTGCGTCGTCGGGCACGCCCGCTTGGACGAAAGCCGTGACCAGGACAGCGGGTACATCGTGTGTCCGGGCAGCACGACAGCTTTGACTTCGCTAACCCGTCTCTTCCAAACGCAGTATCGCCAGTTATTACGGCAAGGCAAGCAGTTCACAGCCTACAACTTCCGCGAGTATGCCAAGCGACGGACACGGGACGCCTTCCGGGAAAAGATGAGCGTGCAAGATCCACGCCAGATTCAGGAGCTGGTACAAAGGGGTCTGAAGGAACTGCAGGTGATCAAAGTACGGCCCCTGATCTTTGGCGAGCCTCGACGACGACGGCGACACGGACTGACGGGCACGCGTACAGCGTCAAACCATTGTCGGCCATTTCTACCAGCTGGACCGGCTAGTAGTAGAGAGCGGCATCTCGGTACGCGCTCCCCAACGTCGACGCGCGTCACGGCTTCAAAGCTGACTGCGGTAACAGGGCAAGGACACTGGCCGAGACGGCGAGGTAGTTAGACAAAAGGAGCAGGGGTGAGTCACACCCACGCAGACGACAACGCCTTTGCGCAACGAAGCTGACGGAACATTTCTGCAGGTGGACTTGAACTGTCGAATTAAGTGCTCACAACGTCACATACGAAAACATCATTGTACAATAGGGTTGGGAAGGTGTACACCACTGCAGAAACATGCCGGCGGGTAGGTCGTGGGGGCTATTTGGCCGGGCAACGTTTGCCACACTCAATATGGGGAGGGAATTCGCCAAAAAAAATCATCGGTCAAGTCTCTTCAACGCTTCCGTGGCCATCTGTTGCAGCGGTGGCTAAACGTTGGCTGTCTTGTGTTGGTGTGCCACGACAGACATCGAAAGGCTCGGCCGAGTACGGCCACGTCCTGGACAGCTTCAAAAAAAAATTGCTCGCGCGCGCTGATCTGACTGACATCTCCGAGGGTTCGAGACCAGATCACGGCATTGTTCCCTTGTAATTGTAGATTTTGGTCCATGGCGATGCCCTCCAGGGCCCGCTTACGTCATCCGTCTCTCACTGGTGGCGCAATACGAGAGGGTCACCCAGGAACTCAAAAAATTGGACCAAATGAAAGAAGGCGTATCCGTAGAGGGACAGAGTGCGCTAATTTTGAGTTCCTACGCCTTTTCTCTCTCCATTTTCTTTTGATCGAGTGGTTGCGCGTCACCGCCAGCATAACCGTCTCCACCTCCACCACCTCCACCCGGGCTCCGAAGCCACGCTGCCATAGTGTCGCTGTCGCGACGCTGCGCGCATTTGTGCAGTCTGTCTTGGACCAGCAACTATGCCTCCTGGCGTGAGCTCCCGTCTCCAACCGCCTCGAGCGAAGGAGCTGCCCGGCTGACATGCGGACGCTCCTCCAGACGAGACGCGCCAATCGCAGCGGATACGCCGAGCACGACGATTTCGAGGGTCTGCTTGTCGATTCTTCCCTGTCGGCTGTTGCCACTGCTGATCCCGTCCAGGCCTTCCCGTGCGACAATGGCGACACGAATGGGCAAGCGTGACGACGCTGCCGCAGCAAGAACAGCAGCAGCAAAACGACATTTGGGCGATTGAGCTGATACATGGCATGCCCAAGGACGCCAATCTGCTGCCCCCTCACAGCCAAGAGCTCCTCCGCGCTGCCCGATCCGGTCGACTCTACAAGCGGCCTGCCCCGGAAGAGGACGACGTCGATGTCGATGCCGACGCCGACGCCGGAGCGCCCGAGAAGCCGGAGAAGAAGGAGGAGGACATTGAGGTCCGAGGCTTCTCCATCAAAGCCTGGAAACAGATTCCTCGCAACGTCGAGGCCTCCACTGTCTCCTACCTTGCCAAGCGCAGGCGCGGCACTGTTACCATTGCCAGCAAGACGGTCGAGGAGAAATTAACGGTGACGCGCGCGACTGTCCGGCGCATCGACGCGGCCGGTAACCCCTACACTGAAGACGTGATGCTGGTGGAGGGCCAGCCGGTGCAGGGTGAAATCATCTCGACGCGCGTCGAGATAGCCCCCGGCGCCCACACCGAGGCAGCGGCTCCCGCTCCGCCGTCGCAGAGGAGAAGGCCGCCGCCGCCCAAAAGAAAAGCCAAGGCCGGTCCGGGACGGGGAAAGAAGAAGATGAAGAACCCGTTGCTCGGCCAGCGCCCGCAGCCGGGCCCCGTCCCTAGCGCCGGGGGCGCTGCTGCGCCCATCATCAAGATTGAAGATCAGGGCGAGAATGTGCGATTGACTCGGCTTGCTCAAGATGCGAGCTCTCCTGCTGACGTGGTCCACAGGGAATGAATCGGGAAGACACCAACACGCCGAACCCGGACAGCGAAATGGCGGATGGCGACTACGACGACGACGACGACGACGACGGCGACGACGACGGCGACGACGGGGAAAGAGACGAAGGCGCTAGCAGCGACCAGCAACACGGGACCAACGCCGATAATCAGGACCACGTCATGACGGATGCCACCTTCGCAGTCGACCCTTCGTTCTTGGAACCCCCGGCCGTGGACTCCAACGATGCCATGATCCCAAAGGAACCCACGCCGCTCAACCCGCTAACCCTTGCACCGCTCGTAGGAAGTATTGCCTCGGGCTCGCCGAGACCAGAGGGGAGTCCTCTCAAGAATGTCGTCTTGTCCTCGTCCGCGGAAGCGACGTCCTCGGCCGTGCCGCTGCCGTCTCCCGCCCCAGCGCAAACGCCCAAAGTCGAAGCGGCCACCGAGGCGACGATTGCGCAGCCTCCTTCACAGATTGTCGGCGACGAGCCTGCCGATGCCACTCAGAGAGACCTTCCCGAGCCCGAGTCGATGGCCGACGCAGTGCTCCAGGAACCGCCTTGGTACGATCCCGCCCCGTTTAAGGAAGAATCGCCGTGGCAGGGAACAGAAGAGCTTGAAGAGGCTCTGCTCCCGCCACCGCCTGATCAGGTTGGCAACATTGACTCACCCAGAGCCGGGTATGGTGCGTCCAAGTCGCTTGACGGCGAAGACAAGGGTAGGGAAGAAGAGGGAAATGAATTCGATAGCGAGGCCCTGCCGCCTCACGCGTCGCTCAACCAGTGCGATTCCTTCCTGACAGAGGACACCCTCAAGCCGGATGATTCCGCGTCTATGCGATTTCCACTCACCGAGTCAGGGCCTGCGTCGGATTTTGGGGCAGCTTCAGCAGGTGAGGCCAAAGAAGCAGCCGCCGATGAGTCGGCTGCTCCTCGAGCAGCGACTTGGTCGCGACCTGCCCCGAAACCGGCCTCTCCTCATGAATCTCTGGCCGCAGACAATGAGAAATCAGACTTGCTCGGTGGGCTGATGGGTGAGTTGGATCGAGAGGCCGCGTCGAGCGGGTATCTAGCCAAGCCCCCTTGGCCACAGCCACCGGTCGAGGAACCCGCCGGCGGGCCCGAACCTGGCGATAAGCAGCCTTTCTCGGAGAGCTTTGTGCCAGAGAAAGGAACCGAGGTCAAGAAGGCGTAGGTGGCCTTGTTGGCCCAAAGCTGCAGGAGATGCGGCTCCGGGCTTCGTCGACGCGCGACGTGCTGAGCAGCAGTTCTTTTTGAATAGGCTTAAGGCATCATGTCTGTGAGCTTGGCGGGCGGACTTTTGTCGCTTGGCCGATGACGGGAGAGGAGACGGATGCACAAGAAGCTTGGATTGGCACGGATGGTAGACGAGGTTGCGCATACTCGTGGCTTGGAAATGAGATGGGCAGTGAAGCATCACTTTGGGTATCGAATTGCATTCATTCTTGTTCAGGCAGAGTTGTTCAGGCAAAGTTGTTCAGGCAAAGGCTATCATGGTCTCCCAACCCCGACATGACAGACTCTGTCGCCCCTCATCAGAGCCGGAGGAGGCTCTCGCCCGTGTCTGGGCCCAATGGTCCGCTTTCCCTGTCCGTCGGCATCCGCTCCGCGGCCTGGCACTGCCGCACGGCATGCTTCTGCTGCTCCCCCCGCAGCCTGGCAACGCGGCCATGCATCTGCAGGCCGCGGGCGTGAGCGTTGCTCAGTCCAAGCAGGCCGGCACTGATGAGCAGCAGGGCCATGAGGGCAATGGCACCGGCCTGCGACAGGTTCCCGCCCAAGGCAGCGACCAGGTAGACGAGGAGCTTGGCGGCGGCCTCGAGATAGCCGTCGAGGTTGGACTTGGCGCGCAGCCAGGTCTGGGTGGTGACGGCCTGCAGGTCCGAGTTGAGGCCGCGCAGGACAGCCCGGCGGCCGTTGCCGAGGTCAATGGCGTACTCGGTCAGGCGGTCGTGGTCCGGGCCCGGGCCGGTGGCCGGGGCCGGGGCCGGGGGTCCGTGCTTTGGTCCCGGGCGCGAGCGCTGCTTGATGGACCAGATGTTGAGGATGCGCGAGAGCATGAGGGAAAGAATAAATGCGAGGCCCCACCAGTCGCCGAGGAGGATCATAAAGGTCACGGCCGCGGTGGTGAGGAGCGGGCTTAGCAGGTAGAAGACGTGGCTGAGCCGGTCCATCTCGACGGCCGGGACGGGGAGAGCAGATGCGGCGGCGGGCGGGCGTCGATGGACGAAGCAGCTCAGCCTCTGCACCAGCTTCTCCATCTCCTGCCTGCCCATGCCGCCGCCGTCCTTTGGCACGGCAACATCGAGCGTCAAGGTGTCCCCCGTCGACTCGACAGCCTCAGTCGACAGCCGCCTGAGAAAGTTGACGAGAGCGGCATTTCCGATGACGTGGCGCACCTGTTCCGGCGCGGCGGCGGCCGACAGCGACTCGACGGCGGCGGCAATGCCGGCGGCGCCTTGGAACTTGTGGTCGAGGGCGTCGGCGGCCTGCTGGTAGTGCAGGCCGGGGGCGAGGACGAGGGCGTCGAGCCACGAGGAGCCGCCGGCGATGACGGTGCGCTGGGCGACGGTGTTGAGGTCGGCGAGGGCGAGGAGGCCGCCGGCTGAGAGGGAGAGGTTCGGGATGGGGTTGAGGGACCACGAGGGCATCAGGGGGCGGGTGTTGGGGTAGTTCATGCTGCCTTTTTAGATGCCGGCTGTTTTGTCTTGAGTGAATGGCCAATACATGGACACTCCGTCAAGGACTCAAGGACTCTGTCAGGCAAACGGCTGGAGAGGTCGACGGCTGAGGGTGGGGTGGTATTTGAGGGCATCATGACCAAGTCTCGAGGCCGACGGACGTGACCCGGGCTGCAACCCCCGGACCTCGTGGCGGCATTTGGCGCCTGCATTAGTATTCTGTGTTTAGTAGTGCGTCTTTGGGTACGGGTTCTAATGCAAGGTGTTGGTGTGAGTCCCTATAGCGTGTAAGTTGGTAAGTTGCGGATCCCGATACTACCTACGAAGTACGAAGTACGGATATTCGTACTCCATTTGAACACACGCTCGGGCAGCAAGGGTTAGACGCAGGTCTCGGATCATACAAACCCTGTCTCGCACAATCCCGTCGACTGAGTCAAAGCTGCTTCTCCCCGCTTGAGCAACAACGAGGCGTTTGACTTTAGGCTCATCGGCCGTCACGATAATCCGTGACGCCAGGAGAGCGCGACGAGCCTCAAAGGTCAGTTTGGCGTGCTCAGTTTAGGCTTTGGCGGTCCAGGTCTTTTAATTAATGCGCCGAGGACGAGGCAGAAACGGCCTTGTTCCTTGTCCAGGAATACTTTGATCGAGACCACCTACCCTAGACCCTACCCTAGACCACGCGGCTTCTTCCGCTTCGAGGCAATGACTAAGCACAGACGCCAATGGACCCAGACCCACCTCGGAATGGCTTCGCGACAACGAGCTTCGAGCTTCCAACTCCACAAACCCACCATCCCCCGACATGCGACGCGCGCTGCAATCGGTCCTGCTCCTCGGACTCTCGGCTCTTGCCGCCGCCGCCGCCGTCTTCAAGGACCAGGTGGGCGACATCGACTTCCACTACTCCCTCGTCGGTATCCCCCAGGTCGAGACCACCTTCTTCCATCGCCCGCGAATCGAGGACAAGGCGAGCCTCCTCTATACCCTCAGCGACATTGGCATCCTCGGCGCCGTCAACCCGAGCAACGGAGACTTGGTATGGCGACACCAGATCGCCCACAACGTCTCCGGCGGCGGGGGCTTCCTCAGAGCTCCCGAGGGCGAGAACTGGCTGGCTGCGGCCCACGGCTCGAGCGTCCAGGTCTGGAGTGCCTTGACGGGCAGGAACATCTGGCGCTTGGACTTCGAGGGCGAGGTCAAGGATCTCGAGATACTCGAGCTCACCGAGGCTTCGAGGAAAGACGTGCTCGCCCTGTTTGACGAGCATGGCGTCACTGTCCTTCGACGTCTGCACGGCGCACTCGGCACCGTCGTCTGGGAGTTTCGCGAAAAGACAAACGACGCGCCCCTCCACGTCTCAAACAACATTGAAAACGTCCACGTCGTCAGCCTCCACGGCTCTGCTTCGTCCTACACCCTCAAGGTCACCTCTCTCGAGACGGCGACGGGCACGCGCGTCGACCACGTCGTCGTGGGGAGCAAAGGCGACATCCGCGGGCCCGACGACGTCATGTTCGTCGGCTCCAACTCGGCCGCGCCCATTGCCGCTTGGACAAACCAGGGCTCGACCAAGCTCAGCATCAATGTCTTGGGGAGCAAGACCAAGCAAGACTTTGACCTCCCGCCCGATACTGCCTCGGTGCAGATCCACGCCCCGAGCTTGGCCCAGTCCCAGACGCACTTTTTGGTGCACACTCGCTCCAAAGAGGACGACAAAGGCGAAAGCACAAACAAGGCCATGGTGTTCCACACGGACCTCAAGACGCGCCACATCAAGTTGGCGTACGAGCTGTCGGCCTTTCGAGGGCATGGCGCCTATTGCACCAGCTCCGAAGGGGCCAACGTCTACTTTGCTCAAATCAGCAGCGACGGGACGCTCATCGTGTCGTCCGAGTCGCACGGCATTCTCGCTCGCTGGCCAAACAACCAAGCCGTCGACATCGGTCCCCTTCATGCCGTGGCAGAGGTCATCAAGAAACCCGGTGGACAGGAATTTGCGGTTCGCTCGGCCGTCGTCACCAAGTCGGGCGACTGGGCGCTACTGCGCAACGGCCAAAACGATTGGACGCGCCACGAGGGTCTATCTGGCGCCGTGGCCGCCGTCTGGGCCGAGATACCAGAGGGCGAGGACCTCGCCCTCGCCAAGGTTCTGGCCGAGGAGGCGCACACGAACCCGCTCTCTGCCTACATCCACCGCGTCACCCGCCACATGGACGACTTGAAGTACCTACCCGGCTATCTGGCAAGCATCCCAGAGCGTGTTGTGAACAGCGTCGCGGGCGGAGACGTCGCGGGCAAGAAGGAGGGCCTGCGCCGAGATGCGTTTGGCTTCAACAAGATTCTCGTCGTGGTGACTCGCCGAGGACGCTTCTACGGCCTGGATTCCGGGAACCACGGCCAGATACTCTGGACGCGCAGCTGGTTCCCCCGTGACGCCGACATGCCCCTCGTCGTCAAGGGCCTCGTTTCAGACGAGGAACACGGACTCGTCGCCATGTACGGTGCCCGAGGAGAGTACGCCGTCTTCAACGCAAGCTCTGGCGTGGCTAGCGAGGTGCTCGACGCACAACGCGAGAAGCCTGCCGTATCCTCCACGGCCGTTCTTCGAGGCGAGTCGGGCGCGAGCCTGCTTCCCATTGGGCACGACGGCCTGCCGACGCGGGACCTTGACGCCGGCTGGGATTCTGAACAGACTGTCGTGGTCCGTGGCGAGGACGAGACGCTCAAGGGCATCAGGTTCAGCACCGAGGGCGGCAAGGTGACCAAGCAGGAGATGTGGCAGCTCCCGATGCGTCCGGGTTTCAAGATTGAGCAAGTCGTGACACTGCCTGCGCATGACCCCATTGCCTCCATTGGCCGCGTCCTGGGAGACCGTCGGGTCTTGTACAAGTATCTCAACGCCAACAGCGTCGTCGTTGTGGCCACGGACGAGGCGGCCAACGCCCTATCTGTCCAGCTGGTCGACACAGCCTCGGGCCAGGTCCTCGCGTCTCAGCTGTACAAGGGCGTGGACTCGCGCAAGGCCATCTCGTGTGCCATGGCCGAGAACTGGTACGCCTGCTCCTTCTACGGGGACTGCAAGCTCGACGACGGCACGGAGCGCTCCATCAAGGGATACCAAGTGGTGGTGACGGACCTCTACGAGTCGCCCGAGCCTGACAGCCGCGGACCGCTGGGCGACGCGGCCAACTCTTCGTCGTTTGACCCCGTCGACAACCCTGTGGGGGGCCTGCCGCTCCCCTGGGCCCTCTCACAGGCGTACGTCGTCTCGCAGCCGCTGACGCACCTGGCCGTGACCCAGACGCGCCAGGGCATCAGCACGCGGGAGCTCGTCGCCTACCTGCCGCACGCCCACGGCATCCTCGGCCTGTCACGGCACGTGCTCGACCCGCGGCGGCCGGTGGGGCGGGACCCCACGGCGGCAGAGATGGAGGCCGAGGCGCTGATGCGGTACGCGCCGGCGTTCGAGATTGACCCGCGCACCATCCTCTCGCACGAGCGCGACGTGGCGGGCATCCAGGGCATCGTGACGGCGGCGGCCATTGTCGAGAGCACGAGCCTGCTGGCGGCGTTCGGCGTCGACGTGTACGTGGCGCGCGTGGCGCCCAGCGGCGTGTTTGACATCCTGGGCAGGGGCTTCAACAAGGTGACGCTCGTGGCGACGGTGCTGGCCCTGTCTGGCGGCGTCATGTTTCTGGCTCCCATGGTAAGTGGCCTGGCCCCCTTTCTCCTGGAACACCTGTTGTCCGCGCTGTCCAGCGTGAACCGGAGCCCATTTGCCCCCTCGGATGACGAAACAAGTCTCGCTAACGTCTATGCTGCAGGTCCGACGGAAGCAGATTGACCGGAGGTGGCAGGCGTTTTTGTGAGAGTGAGGAACTCGTCGAGGAAGAATGGGAGAGAAAATAGATGGGAATGGTCAGGGATGGATGGGCCCTTTTATCTGATAGCACATGGATAGCGTCCAGTGAGTGACATTTTATTTCAAATCTTGCAAAACAAATGCCCCGTGCCAAGGGACCTCGCGCGCCTCGCCCTCTCAGCAGCGCCAGTTCTCCCTGATCCACTCGCCCAGCTTATGCGTCAGCGTTTCCTCCATGTACATGTGCACGTCTCCGTCGCCAAAGTCGCCACCGCTCAACTTGAGCGCCGGCACGATCCAGGGCTGGATAAAGTCGACAAAGACGAGGTCCACGGCGTCGGGCTCGCCGCTCTCGGGAAAGGCAATCTCGGACTGGATGCAGTTGGGCACGTGGTGGAACGTCAGGGGCTCGTGGACCGTGTCGTCGCCGTCGTCGCCAATGTCGTCCTTGGTCGTGTACCCGGCGATGAGGTCCGGGCCCGAGTCTCGGCGGGACATTGGGCGGGGCCCCGGGATGCTTCGCAGCTCGAGACGCGGCTCGTCGGCGGCCGAGGGAGGCGCAAACATCTGCTGCGGTATGGTCAAGAGCCGCGTGTCGGCGATGCCTGCCCCCAGCACCTTGTCGGCGCTGTTGAGGATGCCAAGCACCCTCTTGGCAACGCCGTAGGGCACGTCGGGAACAAACTTGAAGGAATTCGCAAACGGGCTGACTGTGATGGTGTTGTCCCGCGTAAAGGGGCCCTTGAAGATGTCGAAGCGGACGCCGCCCGTGTTGAGGATGGCGAGCCGCGGCTTGTCCCCGCGCGTCTCGTTGACGATGACGTCGGGAAGGACGTCGTCTTGGAGCCAAGAGTAGATGCTCGCGTTGCTCGGGTACTCGGCCCGATTCATCCAGAGATTACGAGGCGCGCAGCCGTGGCGATGGTCGAGGTCCATCTCCTTGCGGGCCTCGGCGATCATGTCGCTGACGTGCTCGCCCCCTTTGGTGGGGAAGGTTGTTTTGTTGAGGCCCGTATGGTAGTACATGCCGAGGAGGTTGTTGTCCATGTACTTGCGGCTAAAGCTGAGCGAGGCAGCGGCGGCCGGGCCGTTCTCTTGGCTGGCCGACTTGGGCTTGATGCCGTCAATCGACATCCAGCCAATGGTCTCGAGGTAGCGGCCGGAAGCCATGGCAAAGGACTGGGAGTCGTAGCTGAGGGCGTCGCGAACGTGGGCGTGGCCGCCAAAGAAGACGATGGGAATGTGCCAGTTTTGCTTGCGCAGGGCGGTGAAGATGGCGCGGAACTCGGGCATGCGGAGGCCGACGTGGCCGATGACGAGGAACAGGTCAGGCTTCTCGCGCATGGCCTGCTGGAACCAAGGCTCCTTGATGGTGTCCTCGACGGGCTGTACGACGGTGTTGTTGGCGTTGCCGGTAAAGTCGAAGAGGAAGCCAAAGGCGACGACGTCGAGGCCGAGGTTCTTTGTCCTGAACTTGCGGTAGCGCTGGGCGAGGGCCTCGGACTTGCCGGTTTCGGGGTCCGTGTAGTTGACGTTGGAGGCAATGTAGGCGTCCTTGAAGTGAGGGAGGGTTGTGTTGTGCTCGCGTGCGGCCGAATAGGCCTTGTAGAGCTCGTGGTTGCCGATGGTGAGGACGTGGATGTCCTGCTGGGCAAAGATGTCGTACTGGAAGCGGCCCTTGGGAACCGAGGCGTCGTAGAGGCCGTTGCCCTCGATGCGGTCGCCCGTGTCGATGACGAGGAGGTCTAGGCCGGCATCATCGGCTCGTTTGCGCATGTGGCGGGAGAAGGAGACGTAGTCGCCCCAGTCGGCCGAGTACTGCGGTCTGCCAGGCTCGTGGCCGTAAGGTTAGCATTGCCGGGCTCGGGCAAGTCGGAGAGCTTGACTTACTCTTGGAGATGGCCGCCGAGCCATCCGTGGGTATCTGTCGTGTGCAGAAAGTTGAGCTGGCCCCAGGGCAGGTCTCGCATGGGGGCGGCGACGGGCGCGACGGCCCCGGGCTGGGAGGCGCGGGCGAGGGCGAGCAGAGCGCCCAGGACGGCGGAAGATCGAGCCATGGAGGATCGGGGCATTGCGAGGGCACAAAAGAAGGCGAGGGCGCTGCAAAAGGCGAGGGCGATGGGATGAAGTCAGGGTCTCGACGTGCTCCGAGTCATGGAGCTGTTGGGGTGGCAGGACGCGAAGAGTGGCTGCGATGGAGGACTCGCCGGAGACTCGCTAGCTGTTGAAGAAGCAGATGACGATGAGGCCTTTACGAAAAAGCGGCTCGCATCTCTCGAGGGTCGGGACGGTGAGATGGAGATGGTGGAGGAGAGAGGAAGAGGGAGGGAGTTGGACGAGGTTGACGTGAAAGATGCCGGTACTTGAGACTCTCAAGTACCCACCCGCGCAGGCATCGCCCGAGCGGTGGGGTATATACTAGCGCAGGTACAGAGTACCTGAGGTGCTCGAGGCCTCAGGAGACGGACCGACGCTACCCGGTGATACGCCTGCCGGGCCGTGCCAAGTCGGAGCCCCACCCCGCCCCGCCGGAGCCCCGAGCCGGCCGTAGAGGATCGACACTTCATGGTGCCTCTTCACAAAGATGGTACTTGCATCATCATTGTCCATGAGGTAACTTGTCACCTGGTTGGAGTCGTTGACTTTACCGCCTTGCCAATGAGCCCGAGCCAGTCCCCATTGGAGACGACGAACGTTGCACTGAATGGATTTCTGGTCAACCTTGCAACGAGGTTTCAAGACACCGGATGAAGAAGGCGCCGTGTTTATTTTCGTTGGAAGACTAATGGCTTATAAAGTCCAACAATAGCAATAAATAAGTAAAGGCCTTCAGGAGCTCGGCCTGTTACAGAATGAAATGAAACAGGCGTGAAAAGGGTAACGCTCGTCGGCTACACTATGCGCGCGTGTACGAATTAGACGGCGGCGAAACGTTTGCCTTGAACGCGCCCATCATGTTTCCTGCGCAGAATTAGTACGAGAAAAGGCGTAATGCCCAAAGTGTCCCGAGACTTACCGGCCTGTTGAAAGTTGCACACAACAATGGTACGCCACTTAGACTTAGTGCAGGCCACAGTGTTCCTCGCGCAGCCCATCTTGGTAGTCCCCTTCCAGACAAGCTGGGTAAAGTGTCCCGTCTCTGCGAGCCACCGGGCAGGCTCCCCATACCGGGTTGCCTCAGCGTATGCTGGCTCCTCGCGGTACCAAGACCGCATGGGGTCGCCGAGGTAGTCTTCTTTGGGGCCCAGCTGTGCGCTGAAGGCGTAGATGTTTTGACCCGTGCCCGTGCCAATGCCTCCGTGGTCTACCTTGCACGTGTTGGCCCAATCTCGAGCCGTCTTCTCCAAGTCCTTGTCCCATGTCAAGGTGGGAGCGCCGTGGAGTGCTCGAAACTCGTTGGCCTTGTCCAGGCCGTCTTTGGCATTCTCGGGAACTTCGCCCGCGTATGTGCTTCTGTTGGTTAGGGGTGTTGGGGGCGACGCTAGGGGGGGAGGCGGAGACGACTTTGGAGTAGGAGGAGGATATGACTCTGGAGTTGAAGAAGGCGGATATGACTCTGGAGTTGAAGAAGGCGGATATGACTCTGGAGTTGAAGAAGGCGGATATGACTCTGGAGTTGAAGAAGGCGGATATGACTCTGGAGTTGAAGAAGGCGGAGACAAGCTTGGAGTTGAAGAGAGCGGAGGCAAACTTGGAGTTGAAGAAGGAGGATATGACTTTGGAGTTGAAGAAGGCGGAGACGAGCTTGGAGTTGAAGAAGGCGGAGACGAGCTTGGAGTTGAAGAAGGCGGATATGACTTTAGAGTTGAAGAAGGCGGAGGCAAACTTGCAGTGATGGAGGGCGGAGAGTTTATGCCGGTTTCAGACCCGCCTCCATCGTCAACCAACGCAATTTCGTCGCCGTCGCCGAAACCACACCTGATGCCCCCTTCCAGTTCGCCCTTTAAGCGCATCGACAGAATCTCCTTGTACTGTGCCTCGTCCAGTGGCAGGGCCGCAACGAGCGACAGTGCCATGATCAGAAGCATACCGGAACGCATCATGAAGGCAGCCGAGCAAAAAAAGAGCGGATAGATGAAAAGCAAGGGAGCGAATGAAGTTGATGACAACAAGAAACGAGAGAATGAATGGAATCCAGCACCACGGCCGTTGTGCAGCGTAAAATGGCCCAAGATTAAGCCTTATATAGGCAAATACCTAGACCCCAATCCAATGGCTTGGCGGCCGGTGTACATACGGGCCCGTAAAACTCGTTTCGAATATGGTTTCCGACTCCGTTCGTATCATGCGCCCTCGGAACCGCTCTCCCCACATTTCCGTGCCAAGAACCGGGTTTAGTTAGTACACGGGGCGGCGGAAATGACAGGAGGACTGGCAGGATTCCTCGGAGGAGGAGCGCAGTTGTCGAGTCGCAAGGATGATGGATGTCTGGCTGTCAAGGCAATCTTTGGCTTTTTGCAAACGAACCAGGGACGCGGTTGGTCGCGAGTCGGACGGCTGAGTCGAGGTACGAAAGTTCGCATAAAGGCCCCTGAGAAGCTCATTAATAGGCATAAAAGAGTGTCGTATCCGCCCTGCGGCTCAAATGAAGGGGTAAAAACTCTGCGGATCTATGTGTGTGTTCTGGGTATCCCTCGAGCCTGCTTAAATAGACAGGCGTGGCAGCGGATACCGTGTCGACTATAAAAAAAAAACTCCGTTCCGATACGAGAGCTCCATTCCGATGCATCTATGCATCACATACTCACACCTCGCATGAGACCAAGTGGGCTGCGAGGCTAATTAAGTTGGCATAAGGCAGCCGACGGGTATGTATGTCGAACTCTTCCCCGCTCAACTTGTCGCACCATCCAGTGAGTCGTTTCTTGCTTTCATCCCTTCTTTGGCATCTGGTGCTAAGCTAAAGGGGCAAGTCGTCAAAGGGTCGAAATGATGACAAGGATGTCATCACCGTCAGTTACCACGCGTGTCTCGTCGATTCATGCGCATAATGACTCCACATGGAACGAATTCCCATCTCGCAACACGCTCAATGGCAGGAATTCTCATCTCGCAACGCGCTCAAGGGCAAGTGAGTGGCCCTGCAAGATACCGCATATGTGGTCACGGGCCATTTCCGCCCCCGAGTCTATGCTGCACCAGAAAGTCATTCTCAAAAAGATCCTCTGCCGACGGTCTTTCCTCTGGGAGCCAACGCAGAATCTTGCGAGCGAGGCCCACTACCGGTGTGGACCACCTTGGCCTGATGTAGAAAGTCGAGCCCCAGGAGAAGCAACTGCAAGGTCTGCTGTAATAGCACTTTGCTCAGCGCCTTGTCTGGAAACATGTTGCGAAACTTGGTGAATGTCAAGCCCAACGGTTGAAAGAGCAGACACTGATGGGTTCCATGGGGACCGGATAACTGAAAATCATCCTCAACAACCCGCAGCAACGCTCTGCCTGGATGTTCACCGTCGACGGACCTGAGGTGGTGGGAAATTTCCAAATTCCTTGTTCGCCTCGGCGGTATCCTGTGCCGTGCAGACCTTGAGGGTTAGGAGACGGTTTTGTCTGATCTTCACAGAGATGAGCAAAGGCGCCCGAAGCATATGCAAAGCACGTACTGAAGATGACGGCAAAGCCAAACAGTGGATGCCGTGCCAAAGCCCAGCTTCGCGACGACCTGATATTTGAGTTTGAGCACGTCGCCGAGCCAGACAGGATAGAATCTCTCGGCCTTGTAGTTTGGGACAGTCTCTTCCTCAATCTTTTCATGTGCTGGGAGCTCCTCGAAACCGTGGACTGGGCGGGCGCTTGTCACGCCCCTGTCTGCTGAACTTGTCCTCATCAACTGACGGTATTGATGCGTGTCCTGTCGCTTTCGGAAAATGGGTAGGAATGTCGCCCCTGTCCTCGCCCTCATCGCGGCGACTGTGGTAAATGTGCCGAGCGCTTGAAAAGCAGCAATGTCGTTGTCAAGTTGGCACGTGATAGATATACCTAGGTACCCACCCGGGACAATGTTTGCTTAGTCATGTTCAATTCTCCACTCGCCTCGACGAGACTAGGCGACCCACCTGCCCATCTACCCCATTCACGATGCCGTCCGTTATCGAGGAGCTGCCCAAATCTCTCGCCAACTGGGAGTTCATATCTCGTGGCGCAACAAGCTGGGTCTATAAAGTCGACAAAGACCTGGTACTCAAAGTCCCCAGACTTCAGGCAATCCAAGCCTTCAAGGACGAGGGCACAGTCTACGAAGAGCTCGAGAAGCGCGAGCCTTGCCCCCATCTCCTCCAGAGCATCTTCCGGTGCCCAGGGTTGTACTTCCTACCCTTTCTGAGCGGAGGGTCGCTGGATGACCGGTTCAGAGGCAATCAGAGCCGTGGCAGTGACGGCTCAATTGACGTACTGCGGACTACATCGCAGAAGCAGGCGGAGCAGTGGGCAATGCAGCTTGCTGGCGGCATGGCCTGGCTAGAATCGCTAGGCTTCGTTCACGGCGACCTGAGGCCGGCAAATGTTCTTCTTGATGGGGCCGACCACATCAAGCTAGCCGACTTCGACTCTGTCAGCAAGATCGGATCCGTCTTCTTTGGCAGCGCACCCCCGTGGGCTCGAGTGCAAGGGGATGAGGCCGGTCCAGACAAGGGCACGTTTGGCACCCAAGGGCCACGAACCGAGCAGTTTGCGTTTGCATCTATCCTATATACCATTACACGCGGATTCGAGCCGTACGAGAAGGAACGCGATAGCGCAAAGGTCCTAGACTGGCTGCAGGATATGGAGTTTCCTGAGCTAGGCGAAAGCGCAACAGATTGCATCATCGATCGGTGCTGGAAAGGGCGCTTTGCCTCGATCCAGCTTCTCTTCCAGGAGACCGCCTTGTTGGAGGGTGCCACTGCCTTGCCTCAGTCGACCGCGCTTGAGGCCAAACATATGGCGGTGCTACAGGGACGATGTCAGCGCTTACTCGGCGGTGAATTGAAGCAAGTTGTGCAAGAATTTGGGACCGAGTGATGGCGGCGTTGGCGGGGAGGGTGGAAGAAGTGGCATGTCGTCTTTTATGTATAGTCGTTGTCGTTGGAGGAAACGTGCAGGTTTGCCTGGGCGGAAATGTCATCTCCTTTCTCCGCAGCTCGTGATAAAGGGGTCTGGATATTGCCCAACGAGATGTGACCCTGCACCCGCCTTCACTTACTCGCCATATTGGCCATCAAGTCGACTCTCGGCGTCGGCCGGATTCACTTACTCGCGACACTTCGGCCCGCTGATTCGAGTTTGGAGTTTGCCAGAGGTGGATGCTGCCGCTCGGAGCGGAAGAGAGGCAACGCCGACGCGAGGCCCATTGCTATTTAGGGCTAGATCTGCAAGCACCTGTAGCCCTGCCGAGGTGCTCAAGTCTGAGTGACAATGATTGGGGGAAAGCAACCAAAGTCGACCAGAAATTGACTTTGCAATTGCTATAATCAAGCGTCTCGAGGCACGACTGGCCGCCGTGCCGTCTGGGCTGCGACGGTTACGAAGCGAGACGGTCCCGCGCACCCATCGGCGTTCCACAATGTTCCCTCAAAAGTCCCGCGCCAAACTTTTCGCGGAGAAACTGCTGCACGTCCGGGTTGCCCCCGCTCCCAATGGCCAGTCCGTCCGGGTTCCCCTCGACCTTGAGCCCCTCGAGGCTCGTCGCTCTCGACAGGGCGACATATACCTGGCCCTCTTCAAACGCCTTGGTCAGGTTGACAATGACGCGGTCCAGCGTCATGCCCTGACTCTTGTGGATGCTCATGGCCCAGGCGGCCACAAGAGGAATCTGTGTGCGGTGCAAGAGGGAGTAGGAGGGCTCCCGGCTGCCCACCGAGTTGACGACGCATTCAGCGTAGATGGTGCGCTTCACGCCGCAGTGAAACAGCACGCGGGGCCAGACCTTGTTCCCCTGCCGGCTCATGAAGCGTATCACCTGTTGCTCTCTGAGCGCATTGTGGTTGTCCCTAGCCGATGTCGGGATTTTGTCAGGATCGTAGTCTTCGAATCCGCAGATGATGCCTTGGCTGCCGTTGCAGAGTCCGGCTTCAAGATCGAGATTGACCAGCAACACCACCAGCATGCCTATCCTCAGCTCCACGCGTCGTTCCAGGCGATGGTCCTGTAAAACCGCCAAGGAGTCGTCTGCGAGGCGGTTGTTGTAATGCTTCAGGTGAGGGTGCTGTTTACGTCGCCACACAAAGCCGTCCAAGGTCTGATACGTGACGATGGGGGTCCGTAGCTTGCTGAAGTTTTCTAGGTTGACTTTGTTCACCTCGGCCCTTGTCGAGAAGAGCCGGGTCGCGTTGGTTACATGGCACGGATGGTCCATCAGCGTCGTCGTCTCGTCTGGCGAGAATGGAATTCCAAGGCGGCACTTTTGAAGCATCTTGATGAAGTGTTGATCTTGTTGCCGATGAATTTGCTTGAGGTGCACATGGGTAAAGTCGCACTCTTCCCAGGCGTCACTCATAAAGGCCCACTTTTCGTGCTCGCGGAACGGCCCGTGATTGTTTGGGCAGTCGAATTCGATTTCGCGTTGATCCATCTCCATCTCCTCGCCGCAAGTGATGCAGTGCTGAAAGGGCTTGACTGGAGGCAGTTGACAAAAGTCGCCGGTGACGACGACTTGGACTCCACCAAAAGCAGCCACGTCGTCCTTTTTCCACCGCCGCGCCGCCTTCATGGACAAATTGATGCGCTCTAGGTGATGGTTCTCGATCATGCTGATCTCGTCGATGATGAGCACGTCGGTGCTTTTGAGGCGATGCCTGACAAACTTGCGAAAGGCGAGATTTGCGAGTTCGTCCATGGGAATTTTGTGGTGGTCGGGGGTCCACCCCATGTAAGACCACGTTGTCCTGCCGTTGACCTGGAGGGCGGCCCGGCCGGTGGGCGCCAGGACGTGAACGGTGAGGCCCATGGCCTTGAGCCTTTGAATGGCAGCCTTGAGGACGGTCGATTTGCCACTTCCTGCCGAGCCCGTGAAGAATACATTGCGACCGCTGGTAATGAGGTCGACCAACTCCTGCTGCTCCTGGCACAGCTTGGGCTCGGGCTGGTAGGGAGTCTGAGGCAAAGTCTCTGGCGGGCTGGGGAGAGACGGGTGCAGCAGCTGGTCGGACGACGGATCCGATGGCTGGTGCAAGGAAGGAATAAATGGCTGGTCCGACAAGGGAAGAAATGGCTGGTCCGAGGAAGGATGAAATGGCTGTTCCGACAAAGGCAGAAATGGATGCTCCGATGACGTATCCAATAGATGTTCCGACAAAGGAAGAGATGAATGTTTCGACAAAGGAAGAGATGGATGCTCCGACGACGTATCCAATGGCTTCTCATCGACCAAGACTGCCCGTGCTTCTCGGCTCGGCAGAGCTGCGCCAAAAGAGGCACTCGAGGCAAACGATGCGGAGCGGGCGCCTGACGCGACACGGAGAAAGCTGGGCGGCGGCGACTCAGCGTCCCACGCCCGCTTCCTCTTGCAGCTCTGCGGACCGAGTGTTGGTGCCCGGCTTGGGGCGGCTCCTGGTTGGCATGCAGCCATGGCTGGCTTGATGGACCATCTAAGATGACGATGGAGCGCAGCCAACAGGGTCGATGTCATTGAGTCCAGTGCACGTGGTCATGAAGAGCGCCGAGTCGGGAGTCAGTGTCTCTGGCGCGTGGTTCGCGGGGCGGCGCGTCTTGCCTGTGCCGTAGATTACCCGACTGACCGCCCAGACCGCGGTCACGGGACCTGGCGACTGACTCCTTGGTGTCCACAATCAACCTCCTTCGTAACTACAAGTACATACTAACTATTCCCATACAGGCTGGCAGGCATCTGATCTTTCGGCCAAATCCGACACCATCCTCAAGGGGCTAGGCACCGTCATTGGTGAAGACCGCCTCTTCATCTCTGCGCTGCTTGATGGATGCCCCCCTTTCGTCGATGACACGTGCCGTCAAGATGCAGACTGCAGGCATTTGGCTGGATCCGACCGGAGTAGGGGCCGGTTTGGAGGCTGCATCGACTTCCGCCATCACAAGCATGACCCGAGAACATAAACTTCAAGGTCGGCTTGACCACGTACTCTCACGAGCGATTGTCCTTCTTCTTCACTGCCGAGCCGTCGTCGACTTTATCCACGGCTTCCGGCAGTCACTTTAGGCGCAAGGTCGCCTTGCCAAGAGTCCCCTGAGTGAACCTGAAACCCTATCAAAGTTCTTCAAACCTCGCACCCGCGTTTCATCAATCCAACTAACCCGGTCCGTCGTCGCTAGCTTACGCATCTGATGTATGGCTGTGAGCAGATGGCTCCTTTTCGCCCGACATGTCCCACCCCTTGCTCTGCCCCCTAAAGTTTATTCATGTTACATAGCTCCCATCCGAGCTTCCGTTAGCTCTAGTAGCTGTTGGGCGTCCTGACGAAATCTTGCGGCTATATTTAAAGTCGCCCTTTCGTCCTGAATCAAGCCAGGAATACTTGGGCAAGTCGAAAGGTTCTGCTTCATCACGTCCGTCCTAGGCTTTGTCAACCTCAATTTTGGACCTCCACTACAGCTTGTCCCCGCGAAAAGCCTCACCGTCATCGACCCGGCACTACCAAGTAGAAGACGCGGCTCAGCGTTGCCTTGATACTCACGTCCCTCTTCACATCGCTCCTCTATATACATCTCAATGGCACAGACACAGCTCGAGGACGTCCGCATGTACCCGGAGAGACATAGCGGCACGTTGACAGCAGCGGATGGCCAGCCCATTCGGAGGCTGCGCAGACAAAGCCAAGCGTGGAAAGACTCCCCCAGGACGCCGGTACGCAGGAGCAGCAGGGCTGGAATGGTCTACAACGACTTCCCCCGGGCGCCGGCACGCAGAAGCAGCAGGGCCGGAATCGTTTACAACGACATCAGCTGGGGCCCGGCACGCAGGAGCAGCAGGGCTGGAACGGTCCACAACGACTTCCACGGGGCGCCGGTACAAGAAAACAGCAGGGCTGGGATAGCCTACAACGACGTCAGCTGGGGCCCGGCACGGAGGAACAGTAGGGCTGGAACGGCCTTAAACGACGTCCATGGGGCGTCGGCACGCAGAAACAGCAGGGCTGCCATGAGTTATCCAAGCAGAGGCACTACGCAAGGAGAACCCAAGGAAGCAGCCTCGTCCTCTTTCATGTCGGTCCTACGACGCCGAGGCAAGGAGGTCAGCAGAGCTACGAGATGTATCGAAATATCCTCGCCCATCATGACGGGGCATACGGCAGCACCTGCAGGTCAATGGTCTGGGCAGGCCATGGGCACGCACAGGAAGGAGAGCGTCGAAACCCACGAGGAGATGGACGAGAATGGGGATTCTGAATCCGACTTTTGGGGGTAGTATCGACAGGGTGCAGGGAAAGCGGCCAAGATCAAGCCAATCACTCATACAAAAGTTATCATTGTACTCCAAGATCCCCTCACCTAGATGTGTCTACTAGGAAAATAGCGAGACATTAATGGTAACGCACCCCGGCGATGAATCGTCGTGATTATTATAAAGCAGATGTTTGACGTGACGCCATAGCTGTATTCATCATGAAGTGTCCGGCCTCACCACCTGAAACTCGAATATCTAGCGGCAACACCAACGACTTCTCCTTACGGCACCTTTGACTAGCCTTGTAGATGATGCCATGTTAATTTCGGCCAAGCACATGCCTGTTTCACTAACAACGTTAAAAAGGCGTGCTTGTGGGCTCGAAAGGCATACTAGACGCAGACAGGGGGACCAGATCTAGGGGGCAGAGTTCATTAGGCCAACGTGCAGCTGCATCCACAACTCGCGCCATCTCTGACCGGTTATAAACGCCCCCGTGAAAGCTCGTCGTCTAGGACTGAAATGACCCGTCTATTCGTAGACCAACGGCCCATCATTTATCAAAATCCTCCCATACCCTTCATCCTCAACATTCCTCTTGCCGCCTTGACCAGCTTTCCTACACCAGTCGGGTTGCCTAGATACCCATCCCCGTGCTTCCCATGCTCATCTCGCCATACGCCATCATCGGACACTCGCCCAAATGTCTTGGTATTCTGATTTCTATCGACTCCCCGTCTCCACTTCTCGCAGACCTCGGGGCTGTCTATCATGACGTTCATCTCCTGGCTGTGAAACCATGATTGCGTGTCCTGGTTGCCACTCCCCTGGATCCCGACGGCATTGTCTACAATGAGCAGCTTGATGTGGCAGGCCCGCGACTTGAGTGACTGATGGATCGGGTGGTCTTGGTCTTTGGCGACGTAGTTGTAGATTCGCAGCAGACGGCGCTCAGGACCGTTGGGGGCAAGCGAGTCAACCAGCGCCTTGGCGGCTTGCTCGTTGGTTCCGCCCTGTCCCGGCATCATCTCGCCCGCGTCGTTGTAGCCGAAGCACACATAGTACGTCACTTCAACCCCGCGCTTCAAGGCAGCAGCTAGTGCTGGGAGGAGGGGGGCCGCGTTGAGATTTGGTGTCTGGATGAATATGTCCCGTTGAGCGTGTCGAATCAGGGAGAGCCACGCTTCGTTTTGCGGGACATGGCCGTTTGACGAATCGACTGGCCCGTATGGCGGGCGAGACACCAGGGCCATGGGAATGGGCTGCGCAGTCGCAGTGGACAAGTACGGAATCATTTCAGCGCCATCGGCAATGTCAGGTCCGCTCGGGGGAACGGGTTTGGGAGCGGCGAGGTTAAGCTGGCGGTTGGCAGCTTGCAGGCGGGTTTCCTGGGGCTTGGTCGAGTAGCACGATTGCATCCGTACCATTTCCCCAGCCAGGTCGCTGTCGTAGTGAGCATCGTCGGGCGTGTGCTCCGCAAGTCCCGATTGCGCATGCCCATGAGGCGCAACCTGGTCGTCGTCTTGGCCCTGCCCGCTGTCGACATGGACGGGGTCAAGGCCGTCGACATGGACGGGCTCGTGACCGGCTGGCATTGGGGCTCCCTCTGCCTCAGTTGCGGCATGGCTGGGCAACGGCAGGCTAGGACTCAGAGTCTTGTTCCAAGTGATGAGGGCTGTGTCGTAGATGCTGTCGACAATGGGCCCTTGGACATGGGTCATCATCTCCATGTTGCAGTTGTCCTCGATGTTGTTGCTCATGACGAGGGCCATTTTGCGATCAACGACGCAGAACTTGGCGTGAAGAGTGCCCAGCACCAGCCTGTGGAAGCTGACCACCTGCAAGTCAATGTGGGGGACATGGTGCGGCGCGGGCAGTTGGATCGAGGTCGACGTGTATCCAGCGGGTTGGACCAAGGACCTGGGCATGCCCCGTGCTGGCTTGACTTGCTGGTAGGGGTCAAGGACGTTGGCGGGGGCGGCCTTGTCGTACATGATCTTGACGACGACCCGCTGGCGTCTCTCGCCGGCTCGCCTGGACAGCTCCACCAAGGCGTTGCTGATGAGGCGCTGCGCCACCGACGGCGACCATTCACAGGTGATGAGCACCACCTCGGTCTGGGCGCGGGCGATGAGGTTGGAGCAATGCCTCGCCACGTCTCCCAGCGGCGCGATGACGGTCAGCGGCATGGTGCCGTGAGAACCCATCAGTGGGGGAGAGACCATGGCCGACAGGGGATCTGCGTCGAGGCATTCGAGAGCGTCGGCAAAGGCCTGCAAGAAGAGGGGGGATGGGCTTGTCGGGCCCCAGTTGCCGCATCTTGAAGCAGTCTCGAGCGCCTGTGATGATGGACGCGGTGCTTGGTTGACGTCTCTAGGGAGGTTGCCGTAGAGTCGCTTGACGATTTCGCCAGGGGCCTCGTCTGGCTTCGTTGCCAGGACCGAGCTCACAGTGTCTGTGGCCTGGCAGAGATTGACCACGTAGTCCGACACCATGTTGCCGTGTCTTCTGCCATTGTGGCGACGGTGGAAGAGGCCGCGGCGGGTTAAATACCGCCGACGAAGCGCTGTCCGAAAGCGAAGCAACGCAGACCGGAGACGTCATGGCGTACGAGGTCATGGCGTACGAGGGCAAGGCGTGGAGACGTCATGGCCTGCGAGACGTCATGGCGTACGAGACGTCATTGGAGAGTGTCGAGATGGTCTTCGTTTTCCTTGCTTCCGAAGCCCAAAGGTGGTGCCGGTTATCCGAGTTGGCGTGCCCAGCGCCAGCAGGCCTTGTGTCAGATCACATGATGAAGGATGACAAGATTGGTCACGTGCACGCAGATGCTGACACCCGCTTCAATACAACCTCATCGCAGCGGCTCCACAAGCTGCTGCAACGCTATTTTGCATCACTCGCCAGGTCGTTTGACGGGATTTGCAATAATTTACATTTAATTTGCGGAAGAAATAATCGAGTGCGGAATCCAGCCTTGATTGCTGTCGTCAGAGAGAGTGCGCCCCCGCGTTATGTGACTGTTTTACCATTGGTCGTGTCAGCCGTTGTGGATCGCCCAACGGGTACGAATACGAGTTGGGGGACTAAAAGTTCGTCACTTGTCCCCAACAGGAAGTCAATCCGACGACACGCCGCCTCGAGTCCCCCCCCCCCCTCCTCTCTCTTCTCTCCATCACCGTCCACTCATCACGCTCCCTTCTCTGCCGCCCATGTCGACTCGAAGCCGCGCACGCCTCGCCTGCCGCTCGACCTCAGCCCCGGCCCCAATGTGCCGCCCGAAACATTGAAGATTTCCGGCAAGCGACTTCTGAGTCTTTGCGCTTGCTGCCATTTGGGGACGAAGAAAGACTTGTCATACTACAAGAGCCGTTTTAATATTCTCTGCTCAAGGAGAATCCTTCAAGAAGAATCCTTGAGCAATACTATACCTTTGCGTGGCATCTGCGACTCCTAGCACCGCTTGAGCCGTTCCTTTCTTGCTGGTTGACGCCTCCCGCGACGCTCATCACGATTGCCTCCCGTCCACTCTACATCCCAACGGGTAAACGACTGTCCAATCGCCTTCAAGCTAGCATCGTGTGAAACAAGACACAGAAACAGGCATGCAACCCCAGAAACACAGCCCCTCTCCGGACAAGGGCGGCTTCGGCGACGCCATTGCGCGCTCCGCCAGCGACGATGCCAACGCCCACGATGCCGTCGGCGACAACCACGGCCCCCCCAGCGGCCGCCACCATGACCCGCCGAGCAGCCACGGCCCCCCGCCGCCCCCGGACGCCGAGGCCGCCGCCGCAAGCCGCGGCCTCGACCTGCTCGACGGCCGCCCCGCGCCGTGGTACGCCTACCTGGCCACGGCTGACTTCTGGCTCGTCGTCGGCATCGGCCAGGTGCTCGCGCTCTGCATCACGGCGACGAACACGTTTACGACGCTGCTCGCCACGGCCGACTTCAACGCCCCCGCCTTCCAGAACCTCTTCAACTACGCCTTGCTCGCCCTCGGCTACGGCGCCCTCTTGCTCGCCCGCGACGGCCCCGCCGCCTGGGTCCGCGCCGCCCGCCACGACGGCTGGAAGTACCTCATCATGGCCTTTCTCGACGTCGAGGGCAACTACTTTACGGTAAAGGCCTACCAGTACACAAACATCCTGTCGGCGCAGCTGCTCAACTTTTGGTCCATTGTCTGCGTCGTCGCCATCTCGGCCCTGCTGCTGCGCGTGCGCTATCGCCTGCCCCAGATGCTCGGCATTGTCGTCTGCTGCGGCGGCATGGGCGTCCTGGTCGCCGCGGACCACGTACTCAAGCGCAACGGCGGCGCCGGCCCAGACATGCTCAAGGGCGACCTGTTTGCCCTGCTGGGCGCCACCCTCTACGGCTCCAGCAACGTCCTCGAGGAGTGGCTCGTCAGCAAGGCGCCCATGCACCACGTCCTCGCCTTTGTCGGCTTGCTCGGCGCCATCATCAACGGCGTCCAGGCCGCCGTCTTCGACCGCGCCTCCATCGCCACCGCCCGCTGGTCCGGCCCCGTCGCCGCCTGGCTCGTCGGCTACACGCTCTGCCTCTCCCTCTTCTACACGCTCGCCCCGCTCATCCTGCGCATGGGCAGCGCCGCCTTCTTCGACGTTTCGCTCCTCACGGCAAACTTCTGGGGCGTCATCATCGGCGTCCGTCTCTTCGGCCTGCCCATCCACCTCCTCTACCCCGTCGCCTTTGTATGCATCGTCGTCGGCCTCGCCATCTACTTCCTCTCCGGCAGCGTCCTCGGCGACTCGCGCAAGCCCTGGCTCGGCCGCAACCAAGAGGCCGGCGTCGCGGGCATCGGCACCGCCAAGCTGCGCGCCATCAACGCCGCCCGCGCTGCCGCCGCCGCCCAGGCCTCCGACGACGGCGCCCTCCCCGGTGACGCGACCGCCGAACCCGACTTTGAGTCCCGCCCTGCCAAGCCGCGGGGGCTCCTTCGCCTCTGTGGCCTGCTCAAGTCGGAGTGAGTACGCGGTTTCCCTGTCGGGTGAGCAGAGGTTACCTTGTCTGGTAGAGTAGCAGTTTTGCCCCGTGACCATCAGAGGGGACACGGCATAGTCCACATCTTGTTCTCATCTAGGCAACTCGGAGCAACGGGGCGTCCCTCGAGAGGGGAAACGCTGGACATGCAGAGTGTAGAGCAAAACTGGAAAGGGAAACAAAAAGAGTCATGGTAGAGGCGCCGTTGTCTATAAAAGCAATTACAAGATGGAAAAGCGAAAGCGATGCTCCTTGCAAAGCAGCCACAGCCCACCACCTTGTACTCTCGCCACACCACCCCCATCCGTCCGCCAGCTGCACCCAAACCCAAACCCAAACCACAGCGTCAACCCCGTCGACTCATCCCAGCCCACAGGCACAGCGAGCCCAACGAGAGCCTCCAAGATCCCAACCCTGTATCCCGCCAGCAACAACACAGGCGGTGCGGGCGAGCATGTGTTTACCCCCTAAACCAGCACAACGCCCGCCCCCGCAGAGGGTATAAGCCGTTCCGATCCGCTGTGTGCCCGATGTCGACATTCCATCGTGAAAAGAAAGAAAGGAAAAGAACCCCAAGCGGTCCAAAAAGTAGGTAGACAAGAAAATCGCGACATGGAGGAAAAGGTAATAGGACAAGATATAGCCGTCCGCCAGTACAGCACTGCCCCTGCGGCCACCACCTCCGAGCCAGTCCGGGCCCTCAACAGCCCTGCTCGGCATTGCTCACAGCAGCAGCAGGCATTGCGCACCCGCACCCGCCGCCGCCCGGGTCCTTCTTCTTGGCCAGCCCGATGAGCCGGTCGTGGTCGCTGCGCAGCTGCTTCTGGCCCATGAAGGCGAGCGTCTTCTCCTCGAAGCCCTCGCTGAAGAGCATGTCGCCCATGAGGAACTTTTCCCGGAGGCCCTCGACACCCGTCGGCGCCACGGCCATCGGCACGGGCGGGTCCGGGTACAGCGACGCCGGCCACAGGATCTGCGCCGCCTCCTCGTCCGTCATGGGCGCCTCGTCCACCGTGGCCGTCGTCACGTGCAGCCGCTTGAGGGGCAGGGCGCGAGGCGGTCGTGAAAGGTTCACGGGTGGCTGTCGCGGCAGAGGGGGTGCTGTCGCGACCCGGCGGGGGGCATTCTCGCTCTCGACATATCTCGGTGGCTCCGTGCTCGGCCGCCCGGGCGCCTCGTGCGCCAGCGGCGTCGACGCGCCATCGTTGCTGGCCCCGTCGTCGTCTTCCGTCTCGGACTCGGAAACGTCGCTCTCGTCGTCGCTCTGCAGCGTCACCGCGTCCAGATCAGCCCTCACGCCCGGTCCCTCGCGCTTCATCTGGTCCGAGACCGTTTTCAGCACCTTGCCATCGTCCAGGTCGCCCAGCGCCGCCGTCCTCAAGCCGCTCCGGACCCAACCGCGAAGGAACTTGCGCACGAGCCCCCCCTCGTGCCCCTGATACGTCTGGTAGAAGCTCCTGTTGATGCGCGCCGCGGCCTGCAAGTCGTCGACGTCGTGGAGCTCGTCGAGGATCTGGAGGCGGACGCCGTCGGGTAGCTCGTGGGCGACGGTAGAGGCCCGGTCGTGGGCAGCCATGCGCTCCAGCCCGGTCTCGACGGCCGACTGCGGCTCATCCATCTCACGCTTCGACAGGGCCCAGCCGTGGCTCTTGCCGCTAATGTCGTACAGCGTCAGTCCCGCGATGCTGTCGTAGATGTCGGCGATGGCGGTCCGAAAGGGCGGGCCCGGGTCGCAGACGCCGCTGCGGTGCACCGGGAAGGCAGGGCTCGGCATGCGGCGCAGCATGTCAATCATCTGCGCGAGGCTCCTCGGCCTCGGGTCGGCCTCTGGCAGGTGCAGCATCATCGAGGGTCGCACAATCTGGGGCAAGAGGTCCATCTCGTTCAAGGCGAGCATCATCCACCCCAGATTCGCCGCGTCGCAGCCGAGGTTCCCCTTGGGACACCGCGACGAGCCCGTCAGAGTCACTGCCGGCCGCGGAGGTGTTGCCCGATCGCGCATGAGGCTGCCGAGTGCCGCCGGGGAGATGCGCTTGGGCTCGGCGCCGGGGTTCCGGGCCGGCGAATGAATGTACTCCTGAATGGTGCTGGTGCAGCAGGCGTAGACCTGGGCCACCTTGGCGCAGCGCACGGCCCAGATCTTGTCCTTGATCTTCTGGGGCCACGGCTTGCTGCGCAGGTCCTTTTCGTCGACGAGGTCGAGGATGACGCTCTTGGACATGCGGGTGAAGAGCTGGCGCACGCCAAAGGCGTAGCTGATGGCGACGAGGCCGTCGGCCATGTCGTCGGCGCCCTTGTGCATCCACTGCGGCAGCCATTTGTGCTCGACAATCATCTCGAGCGGCGAGGTGCTCTTGTAGCGCATCGAGCACTCGGCAATGGCGACAAACTGGTCGAAGCTGGGCTCGCGCGGCACCATGTCGTTGTGCTGGTGCGCGGCGTAGAGGAGCACCTCCATGGAGCCGAGACGGTTCACCTCGTGCTGGGGCATGCGGTACAGCTTCACCTCGGACCCGTCCTTGCATATGTAGCGCGTCGGCGGCGGCGGGAGTTGCTCCGCAATGTCCTCGGCCTCGTGCAGGTAGAGGCTGGCGGCGTGGCCCGAGAACATGCGGGCAAAGATGGGCGACGTCTCGGCCAGCACGTACGAAGAGACGCGGAAGCGCAGGACGGCTTCGTCGGGGGCCGGGTCGGCGGCGAGGTTGGCGAACTCGAGGATGGCGTCGCCTTTGGGACGGATGATGAGGTCCTCGACGGGCCTCGACGGGGAGATGCCCGACTCGGCGCACTGGAGGAGGCGGCGGATCTCGCTCAGTTCCTGCTTTACCTTTTCGTAGTCCCGAAAGCGAATCTCATATCGCGGAAACTGCCGGCCGCGTCAGTATACGTGACTTGAGCATGGCGCAGGGCGTTGGCTCACGAATTGAGGGTCGGCGGAGCGTATGCTGGTGACGCTGGCGTTGCGCATGCGGTGCACCGCCTCGCGCCGAAACCTTTTGTTGCTGAAGAGCAGGTCAACCATGTCAGGGGTCGCGTCCCGCGCGTAGCTCTTGTACGTGTCGGCTAGGCTGACCTGGAAGGCGTCGGCCATGGCCTCGAGGCAGTTCTTGAGCTCGCGAATGGCTACGAGGCGCGAGTCGCAGGCGGCCTCGGGCCTCGGGCCGCCGCCCGTCACCACCTCAGCCAAGCTACGGCCGCTAAAGGAGCTGCGATTATCCGTGGTGGCGGGCGGCTCCATGGACGAGTCTTGGCGGGTCAGGGAGCCCGCGGGGCTGAAGAGAGTGCGAACGGGACGAATCTCGTCTTGGAGGATGGCGTGGCAGAGCGAGGAGCAAGTGTCCTTGTGCTTGTTAAACTCATTGTAGGCGGCGTCGACGTGGCTGGGGCTCGAGTGGATGGAGCGGATGCGCTGGACAATGGCCTGGAGCTTGCGGCAGCTGCCCTCTGAGGACTCGTTCCACGAGTTGGGGTCGGCATGGCGCAGGCGGAGCGTCTGGTCGTGGGGTTCCAGCTCGCCTGACGAGGAGCGCGGCTACAGAGCGAGCGGCATGAGCAGCGAACTTAAGGGGGCAGAGACAGGGGAACGGCGGGCGAGGCTGGGACGCGCTCAAGAGGGCAAATGACATACCGTGCCATGCTTTTCTTCTTTGCCCGAGTTCCTCAGCGGATTCCGCTTGAAGGCGAGACGCCACATCTTGACCGAACCTCCCGAGGGGGACGAGGAGAGACCCCCTCCACTGGAGGTCCTTTGCATTGAGTCGCGCCCCATGAGTAGCGAGGAGATGGACGCGATGGCAGGCAGGGAGGGGAGGATGTGAGTGTCGAGGAGCAATTGCTGTCAAGAGAGCGAGTCGAGATGGACGGCGGCTGGCAGCAGCATGGTCAAGGCGGCAGGGCTCGAGGGCGAGAGCACCCGGTCAGCGACTGAGACTCGACAACAGACAAGTGGACAAGGCGACGACAACAACGACGATGGGCCGTGCGACGCAAGATTGCGCAACCAATCTCGTGACTTGTTGGCCCGGCGTTCCCGCACCTGAGACCAGGGTCGAAGCCGTGGGTCGCAGGCGGCAACAGAGGCGGACACGATGTCAAAAGGCGAACAAGGGAGCGGCGCGCCCCGAGATGCCAAACCCGGCCGAAGCAGCAGAGAGAGAGGCACACGAGTCGACGGGGGAATGGCCTGTTTGTGGGCTTGGCGGGCTGCAGACGAGATTCGAGAGAGAAAAAGGGCCTCTTTTGTGCGACGGTGTGATTGAGCGTTGGTGAAGGCGGGGGGGGGGGAGGCGAGATGGGGGGGGGGGGGGGGCAGAGACGGGCGCGCGAGGGCCACTGGGCGGGCTCAGCTTGGCTGCGTGTTGCTGCTATGGGCGAGGGATTGAGAGGCGGCGAGGGCGAGGGTTTGAGAGAGAGAGCGATAGAGAGCGCGAGAGAGAGAGAAGAGAAGAGTTGGCGGGTGAGGCGGACGAGGAGCAGAGCGAGGCGATGTAAGACGGGGAGCTGAGGCTGGAATGGGGGCGGCGCCCAGCAGTCAAGGGAGAGAGGACGTATGGCCAAGATGAGATGGTGCGAAGCGGGACGAGGACGTGGCGAGAGGGGCGATGGCCGATGAGATGGAAAGGGGGCCAACAGGCAGGACGAGAAGATGATGATGCTGCTGCTTGGAGGAGAAGTTGGACTCTACTAGGGATTCTCTCCAGGGCTCTCACCACCAAAGAGGGCCGCTGTCGAGTCAGCCACGCACCGAGGTACAGGTACCCTGGAGGAGCAGGCAGGCTCAGCCGTCACTCAACGTGTTAGCGCTGACACAGTGGCTGAACCAGACAAGTACCGGTACCTGACAGCACACAAAAGCAAGCATCGCGAAGGGGATGAACTGGAAGTACTACGGAGACGAGGTTGCGGCGCCTTTTGCAAGCAAAGACTGTCCTCCCACGAGGGCTCTTTATTATTATTCCAGTACCGTCTTATGCCTGCTACCCGTAACTCGTAGTGGCTCATGCGATCCATCCCCTCACGTCAATCGTGTGGGGACTCTGGGGTTCGGCTCCTCCACGTCCGTCCAAAAAAGGGACCAACAGCGCATCCCGCTGTCACCAGACGAGTCCAACTTGTATCGTAACAACGTGCCTCATTTAACCATTTAACCATCTCCTCTTTATCAGTCCCCCCTGCCGCCAGTCACGCCACCAACACAACCATCCCCAAGCGTGTGGGCTCGGAGCGTTTCAAAACACAACTGCACACAAACAACATGCAATTCAGGGGAACAGACACGTGCCAGCCCAAGCCAACAACGTCATCACACCCACCACGTGCCTCGTCCCTCTCTTCTTTTCGTCCCTTTCCCTCCTTGCTCCTTGCCTCTCACTCCTCACTCTACACATGTACACAATACTACTCCCTGACAATAGCCATCTGCAGCTCCCAGCCTTCCCCCAACGAGTCAACGTTCCTCCTTCGGCCACCCCGCACGCTCCCCCGTATCGGCTAGTAGCTCCCGTCCACGAGCCATCCCAAGTTGGGTCAGAGACACTACGAATATGCGGAGACACTTTGTGGAGACATTCGAATGACAATTCAACTCTGCAGACACTCTGCAGACATTCTGCAGACATTCTGCAGAGTCTCTGCATGCCCTCATATCAACACTTGAAAACATACATCTCTTGTTCTGTTTTCTGTTGCCTTCGTCATATCTCTGTCCATGCTTTTCGTAACCACCCTTCTATGCCGCTTTCAAACCCCCACCGCCTCATCTTGGGCCGTGGGAAACAACAGAGAGAAAAAAAAGGCTGCTGCCCCGTTGCAGTGCGGCACACGTCCATGCAAAACGCCCGCAAACCAAACCCTGCCAATGTACTTCGTATGTGCCATGCGTCCGCCTTTCCCGCCTTGGCCATCCTTTTCCGCCTCCAACTCGATGCTCAGTCTGCCTGCCACACGTCACAAACTAGTGATACATACACATGCCACGCGCCGTCTGCCCTCGACAGGCGAGCCCACTCGTTGAATCATGTCCAAACACCCTACCTCGGACCAATGCACTCTTCCTCGTCCCCGCACCGACAGGCTTCTTCCAAGTGTCAAAACGCTTGGCCTATCCAACACGATTCATATGTTCCCAAGTCACATTCGCAAGCGGCACGCGGGCGTCGATAGCTGTACAATTCAGGCTTCTAGTCGTAACAGATCATCCGGGGCAACGGATCCCGCCATGGGCAGCGTCATGTGGCCGACGCGCCGGCCCCGGGCTCTCGATGCACCGGTGTCGCGCGAGCCTCAGACGCCTCTACCGGCGAGTCTCACCCGCCTTTTCGCTCCGATTCATGCTTCGGGGGTTGCTCAGCATGCCCTTGCGGGGCAGCCGCGTTTGTTGCCTTCTTCTTCCCTTTGCCGGCCTTTTGCCAGCCGCCGTCGCTCTCGCTCTTGGCGCCTCGTACGTGTCCGTTGACGCGAGGGCTCGTGGCTTTCGAAGCCGACGCCAAAGCCTTTGCCGATTTGTGGGTTCCATCGTCTTCGTACACTGCAACACGTCGCTCCGTCGGCGAGGACGTGTGCTCGTCAATTTCCGCTCCGGCCAGACGCCCCTCGTCCCGCGCCTCTGGCTTGACCGGCAACCAGGAAACGTCATTATGTCGAACGGTGTTCGGGGACGATGCCCCGGCTTCGTACACGGGGGAGAGATGGGCCGAGTCAATGACTGTAGGCTTGTTGGCGCGCTGCTCGCCGATTGCGAGGTCTAGAGGGGCGATCACGCCGTTCTGGGGCTGTCGTGACATCCAGCGCTGCTTCGCAGACGGCGAGAGGCGGGCCGGGCTGCCGTTGGGCGTCGTCTCTTGCTGATACCCTTTTGGGCTGATGTGCTGCGCGGCCATCAAGGCCACTCGCTCCCGAAAGGACGCGTCGTCCGATGTTGGCGGCACCACCGCAAGTGTACAGCTTCCATTGACAACCACGGGAAACTGCTCGGCGACTGACCCCGGAGACGGGGTCGAGGGCGCGTCGGCTATGAGTGATGCCAAGTCGGAGCCGCCATTGACAGGGAACGCCTGATCGACGTCGGCGGCGACCAGATGCTCCTCCGGCTGCAGAGGGCCCCCCCGCAGTGCTTGCCGCTGGCCGGGCACCGTACTCGCCTTGAGGCACGATCCGTTGACCACGAGCGGTCGCGACAAGGATGTCCCCTGGCCGGCTGGCGACGACGAAGACGACAGCGGGTTTGCTGAAGTGCCGACCGAACAGGTGCGCGCATGTCCCAGGGGCGACGGGGACCTCGACGCCCGCTTCATTCTTCTGTCCAGGATGGTCTGCGGGAGCTGGTCCGTGGACAGCCTCCTCCTGCGGGGACTGGCCGACGTCGACGCAAGGTCCCCAAAGGCAATACCGTTAGAGAGCACCGACGACGGCGGCGGCGTCGGCTGCTGCTTCGGCTGGACCCGAGCATGCTCGCCAAGGCCAGCCTTGCGGCCCTGAAGGAAGCCCGTCGGCCTGCCATCGTCCCCGGACGACGACTCGGGCGACTCCGAGACGGCCTTTGGGGTTTCGTCAAAGTCGGCGTCGTCCGACATGAAGCTGGGGATTGATATTCCGTTCGCATTCTTGGGCGCGTAGACCGAGGCGCTGATCGGCGTCTGGCTTCCGCGGAGGTATGCGGCTTGGGAGTAGGCTGCCGAGGGCGACCGCGATGCTGGCTGAGATTGCGACCTAAGCGAACTGCTAGACGCCGAGGCACCGTTATCGGTCGTGACCGTCGATCGCTGCAGCGAACGGCGAAACTCCTGGCCCGAGCCCCCCGTGGTGGCGGGGGACGACGGGTAGGTCCCGTAGCCGGCCACCTGCGGGTAAAACGCGTGGCCGAGGCTCATGCCGTAGAGGGCGTACAGGTCGGTTCGGATAGGGGCGCTTACTGGGACGTTGTCAAAGGAATTCGTCCGGGAGCGGTCCGACGGCTGCTGGCCCGAGGCGCTCCCTGCCGGCGCCCGTTGCTGACCCATGGCCTGGGACTGTTGGAGAAACCCGGGGGACTGCGCAAACAGCTGAAGCTGGCGCATGTTCTCGTGGTACGCCATCTGCGTCATGAGATCCTGCTGCGCGGCGTACTGAAACTGATAATGCGGGGTCTGGTACCACGTCATGTCCTGCTGCAGGTTCATGGGCGCCATGAAGACGCCATTGTCATACGTCGGGACGCTCGACGACGCTCTCCTGCTGGAGCCGCCGGCCGTGGCAGCGCCTCCTCCGGTTCCGGCTCCCCCTACAGGCCCCCGGTGGAAGTTGGCGTTGTTGTGACGCCCTCCCCTATAGTTGCCTCGGCCACCCCGGCCCGAATGCGTCGTGTGCGTCGAGTGCGTTTGCGAGGAGCTGCGCAGGAGGACCGGGCGAGACTGCTGCGCCGGGCGGGTCCATACCCTCTCTTCCTCCTTGGGGTAGACGTACTGCTCGCACGCCTCGCCCAGTTTGGCGGCCGAGATGAGGTCGAACGCCCTTCGAAGCTCCAGATGCAGGCCCCGAAAGGCATATTCATCGGCGGTATTACCGAGATTACGGGACACGTTGAAGGGCTCTTCGACGCAGAGCTGGTTGTTCACCTGGTAGTTCCAATTCTTGTCCACCTTTGTGATGAGTTTTCCCTGCCGCACGGATAGCGCGTGCTTGTCGTAGTCGAACTCGTGCGCGTAGAAGCGAAAGAACTGGAAAAGCAGCTCGGACACTGACGACTTGTTCTTGCTTCCGTACCCTCGGATCTTCTTGAGGTTGTCGGCAAAGTCGCCCACGGTCCCGTCCGACTTGGGAAGCTTGTACGGAAGCTGATGCAGCGCGGGAAGCACGGGGGGGCTCCGCAGCTGGAGAAAGGCAATGATGAGGCATATCCACGTATACGAGCTCAAGGTACCACCGGAAGCTGCGATGACGGTTAGCGCCAATCTCACCAGCGGTGGCCAGGGGGCCAGGGGGCGGTCACGCGAGTCGCGCCACACTGTCAGGCTCACCAGCATCATTGACGATCCTCCTCCGGGTCCAGTACTTGATGATCATAGCGAGCTGTCGCACGCGGGGGTCGGCCTCGACGTACGTTCGCACCATGCGGGTGTTCTCGAGAGCTAGGGTATTGTTGACGTTCATGTCGCAGGCCAGGCCCAGCTCGGGGTCCCAGATCTTGACAATGGGCACCTTGGCGCCCGATATGCACACCACCTTTTCCATTCCACCTGCAAGGGCCGTGTCAGCGGGAGTGCACCAATGAGGGGTGATGGGATCGGGGGGGGGGGGGGCATACGACGGGCGAGGAGATTGGCTATCATGCAGACGCCCTCCAGCTCGTGCCACGGGGTCGTGATGCAAATGTCCACTAAGAGAAACAGCCAGGTCAGTATTGCTTTGGCATGCGTGGTCACCAACAATGCAGGGCGGGGTTCGAGGCACGTACCGTCAGAGTCGTCCGAGCATAACAAGTTGCCGGATGAGCCGAAAGGATGGACGCGTATGTCGTGACCCGGCCATTCCTCGTTGAAGATGCTCTCCAGCTTGCCAACCAATTTCTTCCTGTTGGCCTCGACGGCGTCGGTAGGCAATAGACGGTCAAAAATTTCGCGCATGTCTGTGGTTAACCTCCTCTCCTCATCCTCGGACAGTTTGCTCTTGACGGTGCGCACGTCGAGCTTCTCCAGGCGCTCGTTTCCCACCGAGTAGGGTATTCTTCGCCGCATGTTCATCTGAGTCGTCTCATACTTGCATCCGCCAAAGCGAGGCGGCAGGGGCCGCAGCGAGGGCAGGGTGCTGTTGGTCTCGGAATACGCCGAGCGCGGCGAGTGGCTGTTTGGGACGGTGGGGGACGGGCCGCGGGACTCAAACGAGAACTGGCGGGCGTGCTGGTGTGGCGTCGAGGGCACCGAGCTCGAGTGGGACTGGCCCTGGGCTGAGGCGGCGGCTGTTGAGCGCTGCGACCCGCTTGGCGGCGGGTCGGCGGCGAGCTTCTTGGCAGGCATCTTGGGCGGAGCGTCCTTTGGTGCTATAACCGGACGGCTCTTGTCCTGAGTGGTTTGTGACCTGCTCCCATGGCCTCCAGCTGCGGCCGCCTTGCCGGCCTGGGCGTCCTTGAGCGACACCTTGCTAGAGGATCGCGACCTCGACCCGACGTGGGGGGCCGACACGACGGGGGGGAGGGGCGGCGTCTGCAGGCCACCTCCTCCGCGGCTGGGCGAGACGAGCCTGTTGTAGTGGAGGAGTTGAGCGTGGTAAATGTTGGACTGCTGGGGGAACAGAAAAGGCAGGAACTCGAGGTGGGAATGGAAGGAGGCCGCGGTGCCGACGGGGGCAATGACGGCGTCCGAGGAGCCGTCCGAGGCGATGACGGACGCCGGGGAGGCGACGGCGGTGGTGGCTGCCGTAGACCAGGAGCTCGAGTGAAAAGAATGCTGGGGTTCAGACGTCGATGCCCGGGCATCCATGAGGCGGAAGGGCCTCGGGCGGGGGATGAGCGACGAGGTCAAAGAGCAGGGACGTCGGCGGGACGAGTGGCGGGAGCAGGAGAGGACTGCCTATATAACTTTGTGTCGAGTCGCGGCGGTGTCGAGGAAAGAGAGAGAGACGACGCTGTCAGGGCCGATGGCGATCTTTGATGGAGGCGTGACGAGACGTGGCGCGGGGGCGAGAGCACCTTGCGTCGGGGCCAGCGCTGGCGGAAGTTGGGGAGAGAAGCGAGCTACTCGCGCGTCTCGACGGCCAGGGCTGCCCACAAGTCGACGAGGGGCGTCGAAGGCTTGGTGCGAGGCGGAAAGGCGGCTCGAATTGGCGACTTGTAGGCAGGGCAAAGAGGCCAAGGTCGATCAGAGGTGCGGAACATGGGACAAAGGTGCGTGGGCGCAGCGTAGCAAAGTGCAAGTGGCGGCTCCTCGGCAGGGCTGTGGTCGTGACGGGAGCCAGCCTGGGCAGAAAAAAAGCGACGGAGGGAAACGAAACGAAGGAGAATGACCCGCGTCGTTTGTGAGATAATGATGGGTTGGCGCTGCGAGGACGGAAGTCGGTCGGGGGGTATCACAGGGACGGGGGATACCGGCCGACGTCAAAAGGGGGGGGGGGGGGGGGGGGGGGGAGAGACTGGCACGGCTCCACGGCTTAACGTGTGTGGGCGGGAAGACGATGCACCAGCCTCGTGTTGTCGATGCGCAGCGCGGCGACCAGAAGGAGAGACACGGCCGGACGGGGAGAGGGGGCGCGGATTGGTGGCGGGCGCTGGCGGAGGAGGCGAGAGAGAGAGGGGAGGGAGGGAGAGAAAGTGGGTAAAGTTTGCGCGTGGGTGGTGGATGCTGAGTGAACGCAAAGAGGGAGAGGGAGAGGGCGAGAGAGGTGGGGGGGGAGAAAGGCGGTACGTGCGCGTAGTTGCGTGAGTGCCCTACCTGTATCCGTAGGCAGGCAAGTACTACATGATTGGTGAGTTGCGCGTTATGTTATGTCAGGGCCAGGCGGCGACTGTCCAGGTTAAAGGTTAAGGAAATGCCGTGCCACCAGCGACATTTCCATTGTGCAAGCCAAAGGTAGGTGGTACTTCGTACAGAGGCCCTTTCTTCCCTCTCTTACACTGCAGTGCAGCCCATCTCGCTGGCCACTGCATGTGCGCTGTGCTGGAGAAGCTGCCCTGGAAGCGACGAACGGCGAGGCAGGCAGGCAAGCCAGGCACCGCAGACCCAACAGAGAGGGCGCCCCCCCGGTACCTACTAGCCTGAGCCGGGGGGGGGGTCCCGAAGATTAAACAGGGGACGCGAGTAGTACCTGGACGTGTTCTGTTAGTGGAGCACTGTGCGCGTGCCTGCAACAAGAGGCTGAGGAGCTGCTGCTGCCGCCGCCGCCTTGCCAGCTGGCTGGCCACTGTTTCCAGGTTCCTGCGCGAGCACGCACGACAGCTCTTCCAGGCCCCGAGGCTAGCATCGGGCCAGCCTGCGCCGGCGTTTGCCTTCTGCCTCGCAAACAATGCACCGGGCACTGTATTGGTACCTGCCGCCCGAGAGCAGCGCTAGCACCCATTCTATTCCTAGAGCAGAGCGAGTCATCGCTCAACAAGTCCAGCCGCCTGTTCGTATGTACCCTGTGCTTTGGTTCCCCCCCCTTCCCCCAATTGAAAGGTATGTCCAGGCGCCCGCGAGCATCTCACGTGTACAAGTCCTTTGTCCAGTGCCTCCACTGAGCAAGCAAGCAAGCAGCCAGCAAGCAGCCAGCAGCCAGCAAGCAGTCCATCAGGCAAGGTACATACATACATACATCTGTATGTGCCTCGGACGACTTGTTTTCCTTTCAGGCAAACGATGGGTACCCCGGGGCCAAGTACACGGTGCGCATTTCCGTCCATGGCGGCGGGCTACAGTGCGGGACGGCGGCACCGCTCGAGCGACGGGCCGCTAGCCCCGGGCGAGGACATGAGATTGATTCTGACGATGGTGGCCGGAAGCCGGATGGTTAGTGTACCATGCGACGTTTTGTCACGAGCTCGACGCCCACGACGGCAGTCTTGTCTCTTGTCTTGGGGCACGAGAATGGCTGCGAGGGCGAGCAAGCCAGTGACTGCACTGTACGGATACAGAGTACAGGGTACATACACTGCACGGCATGCGCTAGAGAGAGGTTGGAGTTGACGGGACTCGCTGCCCCTTGACCTTGAAGACGGGCACAGCAAACAGCCTGGCAACAAAAGGACAAGGCCAAAAGCAACAGTGGCAAGCAAGCAATGGATGCGTGCTTGCCCGTGGCAGAAAAGGGATGAACGAATGGTCTGGACATTTCTCCTCGACGGGGCGCCGCGAGGTACCGTGCGAGTACCCCGAGGCACTCGACGCCGGGTGCGGTGGCGCATGACCGACTCTAATGGTACTTGGGCGGTACTGGACAACAAGGGGGCGGGGCATTGAAGTGTCTCCCCTCCGTCATTCTCCGCCGCTGTTTCTCCGTGGCCGTGGGCGAGCACAGCGCCAAGGTATGTACCAGGTACCCGACCATGGTAAACCATTCCGTTGCCGTGGTGCATGCTGGAAATTGGCAGGCAAATTCTCTCATCTTGCACTCACCAGCCATGCTCCCCTTTTTATTCTTCCCTTTTTCCACCGGCAGGCACGAGTAATCACAAACACGGGTGTGGATGCGACTTCCATGAGAAGTACCTTGTCTGTACCCATACCCACTGACTCACCATGATGATGCCCTCCCCACGTCCGTCAGAGCTTGACTCGCCGTCTTTGCACCATACCGTTGAGAGTTGAGACTGGAGACGACGTGCCTGACCGACGTGCCTCGGGACTGCAGACCTGGTTTGTCTGGTCTCTTCCCCTCAAAAGGGCCATTAATGGGCAAGGGACCGTCGTCGCCGCTGGTGAAACTCTTTCCGTCTCGAGGCGATGCTGTTTCGATGCTGGGACAGGTGTTTCATCCCATGTCTGCCAAGAGCCTCCCTCTTGGCAACGGCTCTTCTCAGTTCTGCTCAGTCTACTCGTATGTACGAATACATACGAATACTACGAATACTACTACTACTACTAACTCGTACGTAGTAGTACTACCACGAATACTACGAAGTACGAACACTGGGATTGTACATACATAGATGAATTGTGCATGGAACAAGCCCGTCTATACCTTCTGTCACCATGTAAACGAAACGACGGGTGACCATGGCGCTGTTGGCCCCCCCGACCCCTGCAGCTGTCGCGCCTCCTTTCTTATTCTTCTTCATCGACAAGTGAGGTAAGCCTTCCTTTTCCGTCGTCGCACCTAGGTATTCGTCCCCCTTATCCCTTGCTGCCGAGGCATGAGTCAGTCCTCCTGCAGCTGCGTTTGGCAGATCGTGGAGCAGCCCCCCTCGTTCGCTCGAGTGCCGATGCAGCGAGCAGCAGCCCAGAAGACTACGAAGCATGACGTAGCTATCCGCACCGACTTATTCGTACGAAGTAGTAGTAACGGAATACCAGGTAACCCGGGCATGCATAAAAGTCTTGTCCCAAATCCGTGGATGTCATGACTGTCAGGCTGATGACTGGCTGAGCTTATGCTGACCGACTGACTGACTGACTGAATAGGGTAATAGCGTCATGACGTCTCGTCTCGCCGGCATGAGTCGGTCCACTCGACACCCCACGAGAGCGCCACTCGCGTCCCCGCCGTCCAACCAGTGTTACCATAAGAGTTCCACTCCGCACTGTACATGTACCTAGTACCAGGTACTTGTACTCTGCTTGGCATGTGTGCAGCTGCGGTACCGAGTGCTGCGGTACCGACAATGGCCAATGGCCGCTCCGGGTCCCCTGTTCCACTCACTCACTGGTACGAAGTAACCCCTAAGCATCGAATCTGCCGGCCACGACAGCCTCGGTACGCCCCGGCGGCGGCCCGACCGCTTCGCCGTACGTCCGTCAGGCCCGCCACCTCGAAGCGCACCACGCGACCGCCGCCACGACATGTCTCGAGGCCATCATTTTGCCAGGCTCGGATGGCCGTCGAGGTCGAGGTGCCAGGGGCTGGCTCAAGTCGACCGACCAGGGGCGCGAGGCCGCGAGCTCCCTCTCTCTGTCTCGGTGGCTTGAGAGAAGTTGGTTCGAGTTTCACGCCCGGCATCCGTCGACTGGCGTCTTGAAATCGGCGAGCAAGGACACATGGGCCGCCTTGGGCTCATATGTTTTCAGTCGGGGCCACGGCTGCAGACATCGGATCCATGGCAGCTCGAGTGTCCCCGGGTTGAATCGGTAGGACCAAAGGCTCTGGCGGGCAATGGCGCCTCTTCATTGGCCTCTTTGGCCGGTGTCGGTGTCGAACATGTTGCAAGTAAGTAGGTTTGGCGTTTGGCCGGCATTCCCCCCATAGACGAAACTTCCAGGCTGCATGTTTCGCCGGCCTAACCACGGGAGAATCACCAGGTCGCAAGGCTGATACCGTTGGAATAACCAACCAATCGGAGCCCTCATTGCGGGCGCCCACATTTTGCCGCCCCTCCTTCAACCTCGTCCCTCAGCCTCGTCTCCAACGAACCCCCCCTTGGAACCGCAATCCCGTACCTCCCGGGGTCCAGGAGCGCCAAGGGGCCCAAACAGCCCCCGTCTCAGGCCGCCACTCCCTGCTTCTTTCTTCTTTCTTCTTTTGGCCTCCCTCCTCTTCTTCCCTTTCCCACTGCCATGCCTCTCCCTCGTCCCGGCATCGCCACCAAGCACCACCCGCCTCCGCCATGTTCTCCGGCCTAGCCACCAAGATGGCCCTCAAAAAGGTCGGCCTCTCCAGCAACCCCCTCGACTTCTCCTCTCTCACCGGCCCCGCCGCAGATTCCCGCCAGTCCGCAAAGCTTACCAAGCGCCCTACCGACGGCGCCCCTGGCCTCGACCATGGCGAGCCCGCCGCTGGCTGGGCGAGCTGGATGTCGCTCAAGTCGCTGCCGCTGACGGTCCATCCCTGGCTCGCGCCGCCGCCACCGCCCGTCGCCGTCGCCCGCGTGCCGCATATTGGCGACGTTGCTCCCCGTGATCGCGACCGGCAGCTCGAGTTTGGCGGGGGGCGCCGCGTCCTCGTCGTCTTTCTGCGCTGTGTCGGCTGCGCCTGTAAGCTTCTCTTCCCGCTCCTCCGTCTCTCACGTTCACCCATGGCTGGCCATCTTTCGTCGCCTCGTGTTAATAATCCGTCTCCAATGCAGTCGCCCAAAAAACCTTCCTCAACCTCCGCACCCTCGCAAACCGCCACTCCTCCACAATGACCTGCATCGCCGTCTCCCACTCCTCGCCGCAAGCCACTCGCAAGTGGATCGACATGCTCGGCGGCGCCTGGAACGTCCGCGTCGTCGTCGACGAGGACCGCGCCATCTACGCCGCCTGGGGGCTCGGCACAGGCGGCGTCTGGTATCTCTTCAACCCCACCACCCAGGTCCAGGGCTGGCGCGAAAAGGGCTGGCTCGGCGAAAAGGTCGCAGAGGCCGTTCAGCGCCGCGGCACCGTTCAGAGCGACCGCGGCCGTCCGAGGCCGGCGGCAGCGGGCAGCGGGGGTGGCGGCGACGACGACGACGACGACGAGGCTTCCAACGTCCTCGGCAACAAGTGGCAGGAGGCGGGTGCTTTTGCCATCGACGGTCGTGGCACCGTCGTCTGGGGCGGCAAGGCGCAGAGGGCAGACGATGCCATGGATCTCGACGAGGGGGCTCGGCTGCTGTGCGTCTAAAAGACAGGCCTTGTTTGTCTCGAGCGTGCCTATCCGCCGGCACCACGCGAATCTGCCTGTGGAGCAAAACTCACCCACACGCAACGAGTCAAGCCAATATCATTATCCGTGCTCCCTAAGTCCCAATTTCACCATTCCACTTTTCCTCCCTCAACAAAACATCAAACAAACTCCGGCGATCCGAACGACGGCGGCAAAGAACACCAAAGACACGAATCCCAAGACTCCCCTGGAGCTTCGGCTCGGCAAAAAAGTCCCAGATTCCGTGAAGAAGAAGCAATCCACTTGTAGACATCATCCGTGTCCCTTTTTTTTGGTGGTCTGATTTCCCGCCGCTTTCATGTCATACCCCCTTCCCCGCAGCACTGTATACGAAGTACTCCGCGTTGAAATCATGTCACCAAGTCCCCCGAGGGTTTCGCAGTCGAAAAGTCCAATTCCGTCCTTGCGCGCGATGCAATCACTCCCAGAAATGCTGCCTGGTGTAGTGTCGGTCGCCCCAGTATCAACTCCCATGCTCCTGCCAGCTTTGGCCCTCGCCGACCTCATTGTTGCCTGAGGCCCATTCTCGGGGTATCGGTTCTCCCGCGCCCAGACATCCCTGCCGCTCGTTCAACACCTGATCCATCCTCTTATGCAAGTCGACGCCCGAATGACATGCGCCGTGATGTGGCAAAGACGCCGCTCCGGTCCCAGACAGCGCCGTGCCCGAGTGGGGAAAGCTGCCCAAGTGCATCGTTTTTGCCCTTGCCCAGCAGTGGTCCCCATTCCTGGTCAGCCGGTTCCGTGTCAAGTTGTAAAGAAAGCGGCCCTTTCCTTGACACCTTTCCTTTCGCAATTCCCTTGCTCGCAATCGCCCGAAAATGCCGCAAAAGTTGTCCTCGAGAGGAAAGACGTATCAAAACAAAACACCAGCCCTTCAAATCAAAGCCGAAGTGAGCGAGAAGGGAGGAAATTGAGGGAGGCATTCGATCCCCGGTTCGACCGTCCCAGTCGTACGCCCATGCCGTCGACACCAGAGGTCCTAGCACCGTCCCGAAGGACAGATATCACACTCATCGCCTTCCGCGCCACTCGCCTCGAGCAGCGGCTAAGTGCTAACCCCAAACGCTGGCCTGGGCACCGAGGCCAGAGGGCTGGCCCCAAACACTGTTGCCGCGTCCCCAGCCGCCGGGCGAAGTAAGGGGCGTGGTGGAGCGCTTCCCAGAAGCAGCTGCCGACGGCGTGCCAGAGGGTCGAGTGCCGATTGGAGCGACCGTTGCCCCGGACGGGCCAGGCTTGGTTCCCGGGGCCAGGTCTTGAGGGGGAGATGCACCTGTTGGGCTCGAGTTGCTCGTGCGGCTCTGCAGCCCGATGGCGTTGTCAAAGACCCTGTTGGTGGGCCCGGCAGTCTGAGGGCTGGTCGTGCTCTGCGGTCGCGGGCTGGGGATGGCCGGGGCATTGTTGTGGTCACTGGCAGAGGCGGGGGTTCCGGCATCCGCAATCGAAGGGGCGCGACCAATGCCGTCAAAGGTCAGAGGCGAGGGCCCACGGATGCTCGAGGGGCCGCTCGGGCGGGGAGCGCCGGAACGGATATTGCCCGACTCGTCCACATAGCTACTCTTGTCGGCAAAGGGCCCTTCACCGTAGAGAGCGCTGCGCTGACGGGCAATGAGCTCGCGCGTCTCCTCCTCAGACATGTGCTTGTTGCCGTGCTGGGGCGCCTCAGCCAAGTCATCTACGAACGAGAGAACGGTTAGCTCATGGTGTTCGTGTCCAGTGGCGCACACGCATGCAGCTGCACTGCACCAAGGAAACCCAGACTGCGAGCAGCTTCGACGCCAACATGATATGTGAAGTGAAGGCGGCTAGCAGCTCGTCGCCTGTGACCGCGCCCATGACCTGGCCAGCTTTTGACTCTGTTTTCTATTTGGGTATCCTTGCTCGCGACAGGAGGTGCTATACTGCAGAGGGCGGCCTACTTCGTTGGTATTGCTGCTCCGTGTGTCGGTTACGCAGCTCTCGTTCCCGCTGGGCCGCCATCCTTCTCTTTGTCTGCATGAAATGCTCTGCCTCGTTGGTTCCCCGCGAGGGCTGATGGCGCTGAGAGGCGTAAAAGCTGTGCAGGTTCGGTGCCTGGGGGCCGCGGACTTCATCAAAATTGTTTGTGGCGTGGGAGCGGGTGCCACCACCCTGAGAGACTCGGGAGTCTGGTGAAAGATAATCGGTTCAGGCCCGTCAGCAGTTGCACTCGGAGCCAAAGTAGACGCGCGAGGTGAAAAGGCCGGCTTTGGTAACTCACGACGTCCGCCCATTCCATAGCCCTTGCCCGACTTTTGCAGGTTCTCGTAGGCGCGATCAACCTCTGCAAGGTAAGATGTCAGCGCGCGTTCCTGACAGCCAAGGTTTGGGGTGGCAAGGTGTTCGCCCTCTCCACACCTCCTCCAGGTGTTTGGTGACGGAGCGTGCGTCAAACGAAGAGTATTCGCCATGCCGGGCCTGAGCCAACTGGAACTTGCATACCGTCAAACTGGTAGGAAAAGGCGTAGTCGTCCTGAGGCTGGGGTCCGCTGGCACCAGCTAAACAAGGTTTGGGTCAGTCGCGGGACCGCGAGGACGAGTGGGCAGAGGCGCAACGTACCGGTGCGAGCAGGGGCGGCGGCGCCCTGATGGTCCCAATTATTCTGGGCAGGGCCCGACCACTGAGGGTTGTCGTAGTAGGACATGATTCTCGAGGGGGGCTCGACGGGAGCCGCAATGACGGGGGGGGGCGGAGGCTGCTAGGGGAGGCCAAAGTCAGCATGGGCCGAATTGAGAAAGGGGAAAGGAACGGGGCAGGGAGACGGCAAGGCCACGGGGGGGAAGGAGACGGCAAGGCCACAGGGGGGAGGGTGACGATGGGTCGTCGATACAGCTCGTCGAGCCAAGACGACGAAGACGAAGATGGGCCACGGCAATGTTTAAAGAGGGCAACGAAACGTCACATCGAGTTGCGCAACAGGTGCGTCAAGTGATGAGGACGAGGACCATTTGGCGGGCGGCGATCAACATGGTCGGGGAGAAGAAGAGGGACTGACCGTTTTCACAGATGGAGTACCGGCAACGGGCGTGATGTGCGAGGCGGCCAGAGGGCTCCGAGGATTGGGGTTGGGAAGTGGTGAGGTGACTTGAGGTAGGGAGGCGAGCCCCCTGTAGAGAAAAAAAATATAATAACCTGGGAATAAAGATGCGAAGCGGAACGCCAGTAACGCAAAGAAAGGAAAGGGGGCGGCCGGGCAAAGAGGGTATCGGAGGCGAGAGAGGCGTGGGTTGGGCGGAAGGTCGGCCGTTGCGCAAACCCACTCGGTGTGAGAGGGAGGGAGAGGAATTTTGGGCGACGAGGAGAAAAACGAAGGACCGAGGCCAGGATCGTGGGCGTCGGGGGGTGGAGAGGAGAAATTTCCAGAGGGTGGGAGGTGGAGTGGAACCTAGGACAGTGGAAAGGAGAAGGAGCTGGCACAGAGGTAGGTAGGTACTATGTACTGCCTTGAGGTGCCTACAGATGCTGGTGAGGTCGACGGCAGAGCAACTACAGGTACTACTACCCGAGCATGTATGTACTACTAGTAGTACCAAGAGCCGGTGCCAAGGAAAAAGTTCATTTTCATCGACGGGATAGAAGGCATTTGACATTCATCTCTACGAATATTTGGTCTTTGACTGACACACCTCCTAGGCACCCACCCAACAAGGGTGGTCAGCCGCAACGCAACAACGTCCCTCTGCCTGCACGGGCACGCTGACGAGAGTAAAATAACAGCAGTACAACCCACGGTGTTTGGCGCGCACTGTACTTCGTAGGCGATTACCACAAGGAAGGATGTGGCAGCACAAACCTCGAGGAACCCGTTCAGATATAGCACTCCGAGGTATCTCGGCTAAGAATCGCTGCAGAAGGGATGGCGCGCACTGTGCCCCTATTGGAAGTCTGTAATTACAAGGTCAAACCCCATCCATGAACATGACAGGTTGAAACATGTTACCGAGGTATGTGAGTGAATCTCTGTTCTCTGGAGACTTGATGAGGCAGGCAGCAGATGGGAGGGCACGAGTATCTGCCATAGGAGAAGCCTTTCCGGCACTCCAAAAGGCACTGCCAACAAGCGTCGAAGGCTTCCTCCCGACCGGCTGCATGGACCCCAGGGGCTGCGCGCGCCACGACCACGACCCTGAGCCTCACATCTCGTCATTGTCTTGAGCACAGAAGCATATTCGTACGTACAGAGTACCTAGGTGGTAGGTACTCCGTGCCTCGCACTCAGGTCGAAGTACATGCGCTGTGATTGGAAGCGACGCACTGTGCATCGGCCACTCAAGCTCCCTCGCACGCCCCTAGAGGAATGGCTCTGATACAGTGCTCGTCACTGTGCACTGTCCGGCTGCACCAGCACGTCATGTCGGCTTCGTCCATGCACTCAGCCAGTCTCGTGGCTTCTCGCCAGGGTGGGGTCTCACTGATCAATTTCGGCCGTTGCGAGGCTTCGCCAAGAGCTTCGCAACCCACGCTCGCCTGTTTTAGCGCCTCTCCCTCGTCGCCTCTTGCTTTCTTTTTCGACTTCTCCAGCGTTTCTCGGCAGTGTCGACGGGGTGGCGCCGCCCGTGATGCCGCCCCCCCTGCGTCACCATGACCATTTACGTGCGTCGTCAAATCGTGAGCGCTACTGGAGGCGAGCGTCTTCCATTCGAGACAGGAGGACCCCGACGACGAAGTCGCCAATCGCCGAAGCCCTGGTGCTGTATGTGCTCACGAGATGTGTTTTGACGCCCAAAAGGCAAAAGGTCGACGTTGCATCTCGTGTCGCACAGCGTGGCAGTCCTGTACGGAATACGGATACATACATATGAACATGCCCCGGTCTGTTCATGACGAGCACCTACAGCACGCTGGACCTGGGTGCTCCAAGATGCGGCCGGATGCTGTTGGGCCGAGCCGTACAGGCCCGAGCTCGCAGCGCCGTCGACGCCGTTGCATGTCATACGACGCCAATCCTCCAGCTGTTCACGTCTACGCATCTCTGTCGCGCCTATTCGTATGTATTTATTTCATGCATGGCAGCTCTTCTCTTCGTCTCGGGCACTCCCACTGAGTCGAGCAAAAGTAACACGACGAGACCCCGCCATGTCAAGACATTCGAGTGTCAAGGGCAGCTCTGGCGAGGTCTCTCTCGATAGCCTCGCCGTACATACGCTGTGAGCGGGCCGCCTGGCTACCCATATCGGGAAAGGCTGACTCGCAAGAAGAGTAAAGCATGCACACCAAATGTTTCCAGATGGTCTGGACAAGAGAGGATTCAATGAAACTTTCAGAGAATAACTCGGCGAGGTCGAGGCCAAGGAATCATGATGAGACGCCCCTCGAGAAGCCGTCGCCGCCTCGAATATCCTGGCCGTTTGCCATTGCCTACAAAGCGTCATGCCGGCGTCTAGTAAATCGACCACCAACCCACCCCCACTCGGCCTGTCAGAGTCGTGGTGATGACAAGGCCAAACCTCGAACCATGCAGGCATGCAAGGGCATGCATAGAGACTTTGGCCGCTTTGAGTCCCGTTAACAGCAGGCAATGCCTTGCGCGTGCTCACATGACGGGGGGCTGGGGGCGGGATTGGCTCACCGGCTCACCAATGACGGGCGGACCACCATCTACGACGAGGCCTCTTTCCCTTTCCCTCCCGAGGCACTGGCCTCACGGGCGCACTTGTCGCAATCCCTGAAGAAGCCGTGTCTGGTTATGCCCTCGTACCACCCGTGGCCTTGGGCCCGACACCACAGCCAGTTGAGGGCCACCGAGCCGCTCGCCTTCTTCGGCTTGGCGGGACTCTCTGGATTGCACCTGGGGCAACACTTGCTGGCGTAGACGGCGTCGTACCATCCGTGGGCGAACTCGGGGCACCACGTCATCTGGGCGGCCGGGCGGATGTTGACCGCCCAGTCGGCGCGAGCGTCTTTGCTGCCCTGGCCGGCACTCATTGCGACGGGGTGCCGACGGGGTGAGCTGGTCGAGGCTGTACGAGGGGGGCTTGTGCGGCGACGATGGGGACTGAGGTATGGTGATGATGGAGACCGAGGTATGGCGACGATGTAGACCGAGGTATTATTAGGCAGAGGATGGGCAGCCGGGATGCGGACAAGGTCAGAGAGGAGCAGCGAGGAGCAGAGGAAGAGAGAAACAGAGGAGCAGAGAGGAGCAGAGACGCAACATCGTGCGAGGCTTCTTGTGCGATTCGGGAAGCTCGAGCCTCGAGGCTCTGTGTCGGGGCGACGCCATTCAGAACGTGTTCAGGGTGTGGACGAGGTGACACAAGGCAGTCAGCGACTGGCGGCCGTGTAGGTATTCGTACGAAGTAACTAGTATATATGAAGGTGAACGCGGTAGGCCAAAGACCCGCCCTGCCCCGACGCGCGGCCCCGGGCCGGTGCATAAATGGGTCTCGGTGCATCGACGCCGGTAGTTGACGAGTGATTCAGTGATTCATCTCTACCGATTCATCTCTACCTGCCGCCATGGTGCTCGTCACCTGGCTACGAGTTACGCCCTACGACGCGCAGCCCATCTGCCATACACATACATGCACCTTCTCTTCCGTCTCCGTAGCCCATCTACATGACCCTCGACGTCCTCGTTGATTCTTCCAACTCTCTGGGCTGCTCATAGAAATACCAACGACGTGTTCTCGCTCTCGGTTCCCGTCGCACTGCTCTCGATTCGCCTGCGCCGACTGCTGAGAAACAGGTCCACCATCCGCTTGCTCCCCTTCACTTGCGCGTCCCAGTCCGAGCTGGCCGAGTCCGCCCCGGCGCCTCCACCATGGACCCTGCGCCTCGGCGTCGACGAGTCCTCATATTCTCTCCAGTCACATACCCTCGGGGAACCTGTGCTGAGCTTTCCAAACTGCTTCTTAACAGCCGCCGTCAGTCCCGGGCTCGACCGCGCCGGGGAAGCGCTTCCAAAGCCCATGCAGGCCCGGCCCCGCCGCTTCTGAGCCTGATCATCGCGCGCCGGCGAGCTTCGACTGGCCATGGTGTTGAGGGAGCGCATGCGCGGCAGCCCGCCTTGTTTTCCATATACTTCCACCTTGGCGCCAGAATGAGCCCCTGACAGGAAGGGAGCGGCGCGGAGGCTGCTTCGCGATGGGATCAGAGGAGGCCCATGACTCCTTCGCCGAGGCCCCGTCATGGGTGGCGAGTTCTCATCGGCCGGGGTCTTTGCGTCGTGCTTGGCGTCCATCGTCTTCTTCCTCGGCCCGGCAGTGAGCGACGCCTGGTACGGGCTCTCCGACATGTACTTGGCCGGCATTGCCCTCTCCGGTCCCGCTGACCTGAGTAACTCGGGTCGTGGCAAGTCGCTCGGCGACTCGATTTCTGCCTCTTCCCGAACGTGGCCACAAGACGGCGGCATGCCGTGACTGAGTTCCGCGCGGCTGTCGGCACTCAGGGTTGTCGAAGGGGTTTCGAGCTTGGACACGTTGGCGCTGAGCCACGTCTTCCACTCGACCGAGCTCGCCGACGATAGGTTGCGGCCATGGGCAGGGGCAGATGCATTGTGTGCCGGCTCATCAGCAAAGCTTCTTCCCCCGGCCCGGCCAGGGTAGTTGAGTGAGGAGCAAGTGCTTTCCTCAGCCTCCGCATTGTTCCCGCGCTGGCCCGTCTTGACGTCATCGGTGGCGCTCGAGTAGACGCTCCCAGCGTCGCTCACCCGAGCTTCTCTGTCCGACCCGGCCGTGCTTGGGCGACGCGCGGGGAGGCTAAGCGCGGAAAGGGTGCTGAGATATCTCGCATCGAGAGCGTGGACGCACTCCGGCTCTTGGGCTTCCTTGATGCTCTCGCGCAGCGCGCGGCGATACGGGCTTGTCGTGCGAAATAAGTGGCCCGTCGGGCTGGCAAAGAACGCCGAGTCCCCATGGGCCAGACTCGTCTGTGTGGTCTTTGGTGACAGACCTCTGCCATCACCCGCCGTCGGCTTGGGGTAAGGCTGATACGACGTTGAAATGGCCGAGCCGGGTCGTTGGGTGCCTCGAAAGTCGTCATCCACAGGCATGCCATCTGTAACTTGTGACGATGATTCTGAAACATTGTCCTGGAAAACATCGTCGTCTGTCACGCAGCGAATCGTTGGCGGCGGCGGCGGCCGGGGGCCGGGCTTTTCGACGAGGCTCTCACTCGACGGGGCAGAGCTCTGAGACTCACCCATGCCCACCTCTGCCTCCGTTTGCATTTGCTGTCGCCTCTCGTCCAGTCTCTTCATCAACGCCGCATACACACGTTGGCTATCGATTGCGGGACCGGGCACCAGCGAGCCTGGCCGAGGCCCCGATCCCACCAGAGGATTCATCGGGCGAGCCAGGGTGTTGGACGAAACATGTGTGCCATTCTCCTTGATGACGGAAAGCCGCTGGCGCTCCCAGTCGGCATGAGAAGTCACGCTCGCCACCGTGTGGGCACTCGAGTTGGTCCAGCTCGTGACGCGGGACTTGTCGTCGGAGGAAAGGTTCTGCTCAAGGCGAAGGCTTTCCAAGCTGCCCTGACGCGAACGCAGCTGCTGATTTGACGGAACGGCGTGCAGGGACGGCACATGGGACGGCACTCTGGACATGGATGCCTCCTCAGGCTCCGGGGTCTGGTCCATCCGGCAATAGCTGGCGCCGCTGTCTGAGCCAGAAGAAGGGGGCAGACCCAAGGGCTCCCCAGTCGCGCCATTGGCGCGACTGGGTCGGAAGAGTCCCTTGAGCTTGCTTTTCAGTGTGCTCGAGACCTTTCGAGCCTTGACTCGCAGACCGCTCCGTTTCGACGCTGGGATCGAGCTGCCGGAAAAGGCCGACGAAAGCGCAGCGCTGCCATTGCTGCTGTTGCGAAGGGACTTGGGCAGCCCAGCCGAGCTCCCGCACCGCCGATGCTTGGGCCGAAAGAAGGCTGACGGCTGTGACCTCAGTAGACGGCGAGGCTCATCGTCCTCCAGTACTTGTTCGGCGACGTCATGGCTAGAAAGACTGTTTTCTTTTCGACTGCCAGTCGACAGGTGCTCGTGCCCGTTGTGACCTCTGAGGAAACTCATGGATCTAGGAGCTCGGAGAGCAAAGGGCCGGGAGAGTGCCGTCGGCTCATTCTCCTTGTCTTGGGAGCCATGTAGAGGGTTCGAAAGCCAGTCCTTGAGCCTTTCGGCCGGGCTCTCGCTCAAGTCAAACTGTGAAGTGGGCGGAGCGGAGTAGGTGAGCGTGGACCTTGACTTGCGTAACCGCCCGAGCGAAGGGGGCGCCGTGCCAAGACCATTGTCGATGAACAAGGCAGTGCCTGACAGCTGACTGACGCGTCCAAGGCTCTTGGCGGCGTCGCTGGAACCCACATGGCTGTCGTTTTCGGAAAAGCTCAGCTGCCCGCGACCGATGGGCAAGTGCCGCATGCCATCAGGCCTCGACGTGGCCGACAACAGGGATGCTTGGTTGGCTCTGGGAGCCAGGGCTCGCCTGGGCCTGGCGTTTGGACCGGCGAACCGGACGCTCTGCTGCCTCGCCAGAGAGCACTTTATCGACGAGTCTTTCGACGAGTCTTGATGGCTGTGGAACACGTCCGAGGTAGGCGTCAGGCCAGGGCTGCCATTGCCAGTCGACGGCGCAAAGAGCCGAGGACCGGTAGGCGTCAGGCCTGGACTGCCGTTGCCAGTCGACGCCGCAAAGGGCCGAGGACCCCGTGGCGTCGCCGCCATATCGTAGCTGTGCCTTTGGTGCGCGTGTGCCCGGTGGTACGACAGCGAGGCGGCAATGTGGGCGTCTCGCTCTGCGGCGGCGGGCTCGATGCTGACGAGGCGGCTGACGGGGCTCCTGGGGATCGACGTCGTCGACTTGCTCCGGCCAAGGGGACGCCTCTGTTTGCTGCGAGTGCTGTTGCGACGCAGCATGGCCAACGCCAGGCGACGACAGGCTGCGGAGGCTCACGACGGCGGCCAGCAGGGGGCAGATGGCCCACGGCGTCTCGATCTGGAGACGGCGCCACACCTTGTAAATGGTGATTGGCTAGCGTTGCAGTTAATCGAAAAGACGCACTCGGCTAGAAGCTGCAAAACGGCATATCTTGATGGGCGGGCGAGGGAGGGCGACAGTCTGACGAGTCTGACGAGGCCTGCTGAAGCCGACGAGGGCCCGAGGCGAGTTGGGAGGCACTGCCCCTGAGCCGTCGTTGCAGGAGCCGCCGACCCAGAGCCGAGCCGACTGCCAGCCAAGGAAGGAAGCCATGCCGACCGCCAACAAGTCTCCTGCCTCTTGTAGCATCCCAAGACCCAAGACCCCCATTCTCTCCACCTATGTGACTCAAGGCCAAAGCCTCGTCTCATCAAGGAAAAAGTGTATTGACCTGTATCCTAAACATGTAGACAGAACAGTATACGAGATGTGCATCTCCATGCCAAACCGTGCCGCAACAACCAGTACATGTAGAGAGGGAAAGTAGCACGTACACAGACTTCTTCTGCGCCCCAGATGCGCTGCCGCAATAGACCAGGAAAAAAAGGAAAGGAAACCTACACCCACGGGCAAGCGACTGCAGACCAATCTCCTATTGACCACCCTCCAGTCTCAGTCACGGCGGCCGGTGCTTGCTCGCCGCTCTCCATCTATCCATTTCTAGCTGGACATGTCAGAGAGGAACTCTTCAATCTCCTCCTCGACGGCCTCGTGAATCTTCTTGGCAAACTTTTCCGCCTTGCTGCCAAACTTCTTAGCGCCCTGGGCAAACTTGTCTGAGACGAGCTTGACCTCTTTCTTGGCAGCCTCCTCAAGCTCCTCAATAGGCGACGGGGGTTGCTTGACCTCGTAGCCGCCAGCTCCAACAATCTCGGACAAGTTGCTGCAGCCACCGCCGTTCCACGCCAGCAAGTTGGGCGTGTCATCATCATCGGGCATCTCGGACAGGGCGCCCTTGGTGGCAATGGAGACGAGGTCATGCTTGAGCTTCTTGGGGGTCATGGGGCTAATCGAGAACTCGGAGTCCAGCGCAGGCTGGAGGGACAGGTAGTAGGCGAGAAGGCCGCAGATGTGAGGGGACGCCATCGAGGTGCCCGAGATGGTGTTGACGGCGTGCTTGGAGCCGATCCAGGTGGAGAGAATGCTCAGGCCGGGGGCAAAGATGTCGGTACACTTGCCGTAGTTGGAGAAGTAGGCGCGAGAGTCGTCGAGGGCGCTGGCGCCCACCGTCAGGGGCTTGACGGCAGCAGCTGGGGAGTAGTTGCAGGCGTCGGCGTTGTCGTTGCCGGCGGCGACGGCAAAGTGAATGCCGGCATCGACGGCGGCGTTGACGGCTTGGTCCAGAATCGTCGTCTTGCCTCCGCCGAGGGACATGTTGGCAACGGAGCCCTTGAAGCCCTTGCGCTTGCCGTCCTTGGCTGCCTTGACCTGCTCCATGTGACGGATGGCAGCGAATTCGATGCCCTTGACCACGTCGGACATGCTGCCAGAGCCGTTGGATCGGAGGACCTTGACGGCGTAGATGTTTGCCTTTTTGGCGACACCGTACTTCTTTCCGGCGATGGTGCCGGAGCAGTGGGTACCGTGGCCGTTGCCATCCTCATCCTCGTCGCCGTCGGGAATCGTCTTGCCCCACTTGGCCCGGCCCTCGAAGTCGACGTGCTCGGTGTTGGTGCCCGTGTCGATTACGTAGGCATCGACACCCTCGCCTCCCTCGGAAGTGTAGAGATACTTGTTGAAGGTGCTAAAGTTGAGTCTGTCGCGGTGAGAAATACGGGCCAAACCCCAAGGAGCCTGCTTCTCGGTGTCACCATCGCACTCTTGGGCGTGAGCAGACTCCGACTCGAGAGGACGCATGACGTGGACCAGGGTATCGCGCTCTACCGACTCGACCTGGAGCTCGTTAGCCACGGTATAGTTAAGTGTAGGACGTGTACCGAGGGCACATGACGACAACAATGTGTGTGCTTACATCAGGGTGCTTCTGGATCTTGTCAATAGTGGTCTGGTGGAAGTGGCCCGAGTAGCCGCGGAATGAGCCGCCTATCTTGTAATGGTGCTTGGTGCCGGTGAATATCTCGGCAGCGACCGAGTCGTCTTGGCCTCGCTTTCGGAGCTCCAGGCGCTGCTGGCCGCCGCCATTATGGAACTCCTGGACCCAGGTGTGATGGTCCGACGCAGCCGAGTCATCGACGTGGTCCTTGAACTTGATCATGTATGAATCTGGAATCGTTTCTGAGTGAATGGATTGCGCTCCGCGCGACTCGTGGTGGGCAGAGCCCGCCTGGAGAATGGCAGCCTGGGCGGCGGCCACCAGGGGGAGGGCGGCGAAGGCGGTCCTCATGATGGCGATGACGTTGGTCTACCTGCGACGCAAACGTAGCGAGTGGGAAAATACAAGAGGGCAAATGATGGGGAAAGGAGACTGCTGCTGATGACTCCTGACGCAAAGGGGGAAGCGCAGAGTGATGGAAATGGGCAAGGTTTTCGGGGAGACGAGGTGGAGATGAAGGAGAGAAAGGTTGATGAAGGAAGGAGGAGAGGGGAGACAGAGGGATGGCGTGTGTGTCCTGGGGAAGCTCCAGCTAGTGCTACTAGTAGTACTATGAAGTACGAAGTACCTAGGTAGTAACAGATAAGCTCGCGCCTGGGGCGTGCACTGTGCACTGTACCTATAGGACATACACAAAGCTCCGGTGGTGGTGCCCCGGGTGACGCATCCAGCCAGCGTGGTATCTGTACATACAGACGGTACGAGATATGATTGGCACTGTTGGCGCCCCACGCATAAGGCCGGAGGAGGATTAGCGTGGGCTTGGGAGGCGACGCACGCGCCGAAACTCGGTGGTCCAAAGGCGCTACTGAGTTTCGGCGCCTTGACCCTTAACTCTGACGGGTCCATAGTGTCAGCTGAAGTGACTGAGACCGTGCCGATGTCAGCAGTCCACACACCTATTTAGGTATTACCTAGCTTCCTCCCTCATGGCATGGCCCCTTGCCTCGGTGCCAATTACTTGTGCTGTGTGCTTCGTATGTACTACATATTGCTGCGCCCCTGCGGCACTGCACAAGACCAAAGAGCCAGCTACCCACTCCTCTGCGGCCTGCGGCTACATAGGTACCTAGGAGTACGAATACGGAGTGCGCTATAAGCTCTTGGGCGATCCATACTGGTGATCTCGCCCGAGCCGGCTCGAGACAAGGCCGAGGGAGCGGCCGCCTTAATAAAGCCGATTGATGGCGATACCTAATGTGATGATATTGGCGCACTGTGCGGGGACAACACGGATCACACAGGTACGTACTCTGACATGCCATGCACCCCGCACTCGGCGCCATTGGGTCATTTACGTGCGGATACTTCGTAAAAACATACGAAGTACAGCGCGGCGCAAAGTACCTAGTACCGGCTCGGAATGCGCGACAGGGGGTCGATGTCTGGATTTGTCCCGAGGGCAGCTCGATGGCGCCGGGCAAGAGGTGGGTACATATGTATGTGTTATAATGTGGGAACAAGGGATAAGGGATACGTACGAGGCAGTTGCAGCCACGTGATCCCACGTGATCACGTGCGTGCAACGAGGCCACGTCACCTATAAAGGGGCCCCCTTTCCCCTCTTCCTCCCTAGCTAGAAGACAAGACAACAAGAACCAGACACCGCACCCCATCACACGTGCGATAGGTTCACTTCCGGCTGCTCACCGTAGAGAGCCCTACCAACATATAACCTATTATATTTAGTACATACTATCAGCTGTGCTGAATTCGTACTTCGTAACTCGTACGCGTAGTTATTCGTAGTGTACTTCGTAATTTGATGCCAAAACACGCGTGGCTGCTGTCCCCATGATCGCCTGGCACGTGTGCTTGCTTATGCCCCGGGCTCACGTGGACAGCGGGAGACAACAATGCTGTCCAAAAGAGGAAATACCTCGCACCAAAAGCAAGCATGATAGGTATTCTTGCTGCCGTTATCACCAGACATGCAAGGAGCTGTACTACCCATCTCCCCTGGCGGAACTCGGTACCTTGCATCATTACCTTCTGCATATTCGTACTACTACTAACTCGTCGGACCTTTGTTCCGCCACGGAGCGGGGCCGGGCCGGGCCGGATGTCCTCGCCGTCCCCCCACGATAGTTTGGTGCGTATTAATTAACGTGGTGTGCAAACCTTGAGCTCGGTATAGGGTATGTCGCATTGCATCTCCCAGGATCAGGCACGAGATGAAGGATTTGCATGAGAAGCTTATCTCACTTTAACAAGACACTAGGCGGTCAAAGAACTTGACTTCGGCTTGGGCATAAATCTTGTGCTGACCCGGAGAACGACGTTCATGGCAGACTGGACGTACTCTTGCCCAGACTTGACGGTCTCGGCCTGTGCCTGAGCCAGATGCTTCCCGTCGACGGCGTCTTCCGCAGAGCCAGTCGTTTGGGTTCGCGAGCTCGTGCACCGCCCAGACACCGCCCTCCGTCTTCTCCGCTTCCTTGAGTGCATCGACAGCCTGCCCGATGGCCCTGACCGCGTCGGGGATATCGGCAGGGTTACCGCTCGATAGCTTGCCGATGCCAGCGAACACTAGGCTCTGGTTAGAGGAATCGCAGCGTGGGATGAGACGTACCGATCATGGCCACGAAGATTTGGGACATGGTCATCAGCTCTTGGCCCTGTTCAGCTCGTCTATATCGGGCTTGAAGCTCTGGAGGCATCCGGATACCACCTCGTATGCATCAAAGTATTTGTCAAGGGCCGAGTCTCGTTGGAATTCCATCATGACCATCCTGTTGGTGGCCTGCTGCAGCATGACATGCCAGGCCTTGCTTCTGAATCTCCGACGCTCCCTTGTTGTCCTGGAAGCCATGATACAGCGTCTCGGACTCAGACATGGAATCCAGAGCGTCATGCACGGTGGCGTTGTGGTTCTCAAGGACCAACGAACGCAGGGGCAAGGCTCATGTTGGGCTCCGCCATGGCTGACGCGGCAAGTTGCTGGCCCAGTGCCGCCGCTTGCGCGTTGATGGAGGCTGGATTGGCCACATGGGCACAGAGGGAGATGGCAATGGACGTGTTGCGCCAGAACAGTTTCAGAGCGATGCGCAACTCCTTTGTGAAGTTGGCGAAATCGGTTTAATAATCCGCGCTTATTGTGTCTGGGAAGACGGTCAAGAAGACGCCGTCATGACCATATTCTGCACCTAGTTGATCAAGCACCGAGCCGTAGAGCCAAACCAAGCAGCCACTCTTGGCGTCCGTGTTGAACTTGATATTTGAGAACCTCGCCACGATCTGCAGCACATGGGAGGTGAAGGTCGGTCGTTGCAAATTCCACCGCCTTCCCTTTCAGTCCCTCCCCTTTTGGGCCAGCTTGCTGCATCATGCCTTTATAGGAGTTTTACTACTTGCACTTGCACATAGTACAACTCTCCATAAGAGCGCCCACCTCCTTAACTCGTTCAATACTCTCCCGTCCCGACATGTTCGATCCAACAATGGTCTCCTTCTTCGACCGCCTGCGACCTAGGGCTGCCAAGACATTCGAACTCAGTCTCTCTCCAAATAAGGCTCGGATTTCACGTAGAGAAAAGAATTCAATAAAGAATTCTCAAGCTACTACGAATAGAGCAATTGAGATTCATCACAGTTCTGGCATAGTAGCGACGCCGGCCATATATATGTGTACAATTAGGCAGAGGCCAAAAGGGTAGGAATCGGGATGGATGGACTCCCTTTTATACCTACCGCAAACCTCGCAAGTAAACTTTGTTGGCCCCATGCCTTTGGCATAAACTTTTCGTCGGCGTCCAAGGACGCAACTTTGCCATCCGTTGAGCCAAGGTAAAGGCAGGTGCCTTGGCTCTTGTACGAATAGTCGAGCGGTCGTGGCCTTTGTTCGTTTTTCCAATTTCGAAGCCCCTAGACCGGTGTTCGAATGCCGGATGAGGCTCCTAGGTGCATCATCATCCGCGCTGCTGGTGTTGGATGGAAGCGTTTGGGAAATATCGCCGCCCTCGGCATCACGCAGCTTTTTACTTTTTGAGTAACAGTGAGACGGCGGATGCGCCACCCAACCACAGGACCTTCCACCCACCCAACCAACCTCACACAGACTCATAATTATTAACCTTCGGAGGGGAAAATCATGACAACTCAAACATCTGGCGGATTAGAAGCGGCTTGCTACCACTAAAGAGCACGATGAAATCCCCATGACGGGCGGGCGGTGCTGGGGACGATTCCCACCCTTTTCTAAGCCGCGACACCACTAGCACTCGGCAAAGTCAAAAGCCGTCATGACATGGCTGCGGCACACTGAGCAGCTGTTCCTTCTCCGTCGGGAAGTCGGAGGAGCTCTGGAAGCTCAGCAGCTTCTGCGACTCCATCTTCTCGTGGGCCTCCTTGTGCTTCTTAAGGTAACGCACGAGAGCCTGGAAAGAGTCGTGGCGACTCCCGCCCCCTCCACATCCCCCTCGATGCCGTGGCGGCGATGGGCAGGATTTCCGACACCTTGTCCTCCGAGATGCTCGCATACACCTCGGCGACGGTGCGGAATATCTCAAGCACGCCGCCAAACAGGGTGATGATCTGTGGGAGAGAAGCGGCGTAGTCGGGGGTGAAGTGCTTTCCATCTTCGGCCAGGCCGAACCGAGCGAACACATTATCGCGCTGACGCGTGGCTTCCATCAGGCGAAACCGTTCGAGAAGGAACAGGAGCTCGGGCCGAGGCGCAACGTCACGGCCGGTACCGTGTCCGCGATGGTCGAGGCGGAAGCGCCCCGGGTTCAGGGCGGCTGCGGCGTTGCTCTGTCGGGGCAAGAGGAAGCTGGCGCGCGCCTTTTCGACGAGCCGTCGACTGCTGTGTAGAAGCGGTCCCAGGCCATCTCCTCGGTGCCGCACACGACGACGGCCTCCCGCGCGAGGACGAGCTCCTGTGCGACCCAGACGCGGCGGAACCACTTGCGCTCCAGGAGCTTCGTCATGGCGCTCCAGATGGGATCCCCTACATGGGGGATTCCCGCCGTATCTGGCGGCGTACGGTTTGTGTCGCATCGCGTTGGTGGCGCCATCGATGCCGTCAGGGGGATCCGCCCGTCGGGGGTTGGCAGGTAGAACTGCTTGAGCCTGCTGCCCCAGGCACCGAGGCGCTCCAAACATCGGTATCTGATCTGCATCTCTCCCGAAGCGTGGTCGACAAAGAGCTCCAATGCAGGCGTGTTCCGTACGTCGACGATGCGGATGAGAAGAGAGACATTTACTTCGTAAGTTGTGCGCGAGACGTACACGGTGCTACTGACGCCGTTGCCGAGTCTTTGCACTGAGGGGTACTTCGTACGAATACGAGTTAGGTACGAAGTACATTACCAGGACTTGTCTCTGTCATCGGTGTCGCGCATGAATCCCACGTTAAACAACTCCATTAAATAATCCAACCAGACAGACGGACGACCGCCGCCATAATGCCCTGCGATGGCAAACTCCAAATCCCTCAGTGAAGTTGTTCGCCACCACGGCGCACTCTGCGTGAACCCTCTCTTCTGGACCTCACCCCTTCTAGACCTGCTCGGGTGCCGTTTCAATCACGTCGACAACGCTATGCAGACAGCGGCCCAACCGAGCATTGACGATGGCGACGCATATTTTGGCGAAGACGTGCGTGGTTTTCAGCCCTTGAGATATACAGAGTGTGATGCTCATAGGCTCTCCGTCGTTCGCGCACCGGTGTCAAAGCGTTGCATCGTCGGTAGGATGCTCGTACGCGAGGGAGGCGCCTTTAAGAGGTGCTGGTGAGCAGTATTCTGTGCCATGGAGTGCTTGTCCATAACCAACTTCTATTTATTTATATGTAGCTACCGATCCGAATTTTTCTTTGCGAAGCGCTCCGTACATCGATCAGATTGCGATGTATTCGAACCCAACGAGCGGCTCAACAAGTGTTTTGGCCAAATGCCACGACTACTAGTCGGCTATCTTCACTACTCGTACGTCGAGGGGGCGCGTCGGCAGCTACTCCGGCCTCCTCGGCGTCCTGGTGGAGATCCCAACGTTGTCGGCCAGAGCATATCCCGGAGAAAGCTGTCCAAGGTGACCCCCAAGGAATGGTTTCGGGACCCTTACCTGGTGTGTGTATTGCTATCTCTTGCGCAACGCCAGGCGCGCGCTCCGACATGGCCGACGCAAACAGCTTACTCGGTACGTGCTCTCGAGACGGTTTGCTGTTTAACCGATCCTTTCTAACCACTTGGTCCGCTATATCTGACTGACTGTTCCAAGTCTCGTCTTCTCGTGACGACAACGAAAAAGCCGGATCGTGAGTTCATCTACCTCTACGAGGCCGCATTTGCGTCTGAGCTGCTAGAGATGCTTGACAACCCGACTCTTGCCACGGAGCGTGCCACCTGGCCTACCATTAGGCTCAAGAAAATACCTTTCGAGCCATACGCGGACTTCCAACCGCGAATCATCGCTGAGCTACTGGCACCGATCGCGTAAGGCACCATGAAGCTCTCAAAGACAGAGAGGGCCAGTAAATGAAGACGATGGCAAGAAGGCGTCGTGAGGCAGTGCACGGCAAAAGATACAGGGATATTCCGACATTTGAACATCAGGGCGCGGGCAATGGCGACGGCGAAGTGAACTGTCGGGAGGTTGACTGGCTTCCCAGCGTTGCTCGCTATAGTAAGATGCAATGCAACAATTAAATAGGGCAAAGACAGGCCGATGAGCTATCCTTCCAATATTGTCATCTCCATTACCGCCCCAGAGACTAGAACATATGACGGCTTGCGACCCATACCCAGCCCGTGAGCGATTGCGCCGGTAAGTAACAGCGGCAAGGCCATAAGAACACCCGCCATTATCAGCCCGCAACCAGACGTTGAATGCCACTAATGAAGAGCATGATCCCCAAGCAGAGAGCGCTTAAGACGAACAAGGTCGTCCACGAAGCGCTTGCTGGCGAGCTTGTAGTAGCTGGTTAAGGTGTCGAGTATGTCCTCGCACACCTGCTCCGAGTTCTTCTTACCCACGATGCGCCGCTTGATCTCGCCCACTTCGACGTAGAAGTTCTTAGATCCGTTGACAGGCGCCGCCTTTTGCCCCTTATTCTCCTAGAATCTAATCACGGCCCACTGTCCCGGAGACGACGCTCGTGCTCTTGTCTCGTCCATAAGAGCTAGGACGCAAACAAGGACAACCGAGATGCACTCAATACAACCGAGAGGGACCCAACAGTGCCAAGGCGAACCATTGTTTGCCCCGCGTCCCATCGGCTTTCCCGACCCGTTCGAAGCTCCCGGGGGGGCTGAACGCGAGTGCTGTCGAGTATATGACCGCCAGGGCCAGTTCCGCGGCGATGAATGGTACAGCCATGTGCCGCAGGAGAGTTGTCTGCCGCTGCGGGCCGGGAATGGCGACAGAGTAGGCGAGTGGGGGCGAGGGCGGTGGAATCAGAGGTCGCGTCTGTAGCGGTGGCGGCGGGAGGGGGCGGTAGGTATAGCAGCATAGTTGGCCGGTCGTCCGCGTGCCATCTGAGGAGAAAGGAGATATCGAACATATACAATCCGAACCTGCATACACCGCGAGTGAAGGCGTTCCATTTGATCTCGGTTGAACTCGCGGACCTGTGCGTTGGTAGAGTATATACGCGCCGCCCCATCGAAGCAAGCCACCTCGGCGAGGGTGAGGCTAGCCTGCACGCGGGTACAGAGCAGCTTCCAGTCGTCTATCGTAGGGGTGTTGACACGCAGGCCCTTGAGAGCGGCGTCAACGCAGGCCCTTGAGAGCGGCCCGGAAAGGAACATGGCCGTCGCCTTGCTGCCATAAGACCTGCCGTAACATAACCGTCTGATCAAAGGCACGGTAGGTGTTGCGTCCACTGATCCAGGTAGCACCCTGAGATCAGAGGTGGCAAAGAGCGGCTTCTCCATCACAGGCGGGAGCTGATAGAAGTCCCCGAGTAAGAGAACGCTGCGGCCACCAAAGAACTGGTCTTGATACTCTGGAAAGATCTATCGGAGCCGGCCATCGACGTGGGACAGGGTTCGTAGGCCAATCATTGAACTTCCCGTCCATAATCAGGTAACGGAGATGGCGCAGCTTAGACTGGAGGTTCGCAAGCTCTGTGGCACCTAACAGAGGCAGCAGCGCCGCTCGTGCGAAGCAGCCCGGGGAAAGCTGCTTCAACCGGGCATAGAGGCATGAATCATGAACGACTTGCCGCCTTGTCCGTTGACCTGCAAAAGGAGAGGCGCCGGCGGCAATTCTGCATGCTTCTAGCATTCCAGTTGAATGGCGAGGAAACGTCGTTGTATAAGGCGATGCAACCGTGGGATATTGTGGCAAGGACCCCGCTCATCCATGCGCGAACCTGATTTTTCTCGTCGCCCGAGGCTGCCGGGTCAAGCGACCTATGATCAGGAAGCACCGCAGGCACAACCCTGAAGAGGGTCTTGCTCGTCAGGGTCGAGGTCATCTCTCGGAGGTGTCTCCACTTTTGATGATGGCTGGTTCAACACCATCGTGTGTGTGTGCGTGAGTCGAGGGTGATGATCGGGCGACAAACGTTCGAAGAAGACGCGAAGCAGTAGAAGGTACTACCCGTTGGGAACTAAGGGACGCTTCGTCCCTTAGTTGGGTCCGAATTAGCCGGACACGTTCCTAATCGCCGGACAAAATTTAGTATCTCTCCTACTAGATAGTATATAAAGGTACTTACCACGTGACTAAAGACTCGAAAAAAGCATTTTTTAAATATTCTTATAAGATATATTTATTTTTCTTTAATATTTTCTCGTTTTAACGCCATTATTTTTAGGCTATTACGTAAGCTTTATATCGATATATAAATTAGTTTATTTTTACTTTTAAAGAAGAATTTATTACTACTAAAAACTAGAGGTACTTACTTAAAATAGGCTATAATTACTCTGAGAGCGTATATAAGAAAAGAAGCTTAATATATAATAGAAGCGAGAAGAAAAAGGAAAACTACTTATTAGTTTTTTTATATAATAAATTGCTATTTAAGGTACTTTTTAAATAAAAAAGAACCCTTAGGCGCCTAAAGGTATATCTACCCCCGCCGCTCCCCGCGAAATTTTTGTCCGGCGATTAGGGGCGTGTCCGGCTAATTTGTACCTTTTTAAGGGACGAAGGCCCTTAGGTCCCAACGGGTACCTAGGTAGGTAGGCTTTTCTTGTTGTTGTGTGGTTACTTCGTATTGGAGATTGGCAAGGAAAAATTGGAAAGGAACAGAAGGAGCCTCGACGGGGCTGACTAAGGCGGCTGAAAAAAATCCATTGATTACCCCTCTTTACTCTTTACAAGTCAGTCAATTCTTCTTCTTCCTTCAAAACATTTGATCCTCTATTCTGCTCATTTTACTCTGTGATCCAGCCATCAAGTCGCCGCCACTCTCTCGCTTGCACGCCTTTCTTCTCGTGATCTTACGACACCGTTGCATTTATATTGTCATTTTCTCATGTCGATCTCTTCATCCTCGCGAAACGTGGTTCTATTCCCTGCCACCCCGCGACAATGGGATACCGATACCGACTCCTTCCTTTCTCTCTCGGCTGGCTATCTCAAGCCGTCCAACCAAGAGAGCTGCTCAAACGAACCTTCTAAGGTCGTATTGCGGTCTTAGGAATGCGGCGAGAAGGGATGCAGCCCTTCACGCACAACATTATCTTGTATGTCTGCCTCCCTCTATTGATCCAGCCATCAGGTCGACACCGCTTTCGCTTTCGCTTCATCGCCGACTTACTTACCAGCTGTTTTCCGCAGATCCTCTTCTCGCTGCATTCCCTGCCGCGCCGCGCCGCCGCATGAAGCACCACGGGAGATACCGACTTCTCCCCTTTTCTCTCGCGTGGTTGTCAAAGGCGGTCCAACCCGGCAAGCCGCTGAGCAGAGCGTACCAAAACCGCATCGCTGTCCTTGGGATCATCCAAGCCAACGAGAACAGACGCCGGGCGGGAAAGCAGCCTTTCCAACACAACATTATCTTGTATGTCTGCCTCCCTCTATTGATCCAGCCATCAAGTCGACGCCGCTTTCGCTTTCGCTTTCGCTTCATCGCCGACTTACCAGCTGTTTTCCGCAGATCCTCTTCTCCCTGCATTCCCTGCCGCGCCGCGCCGCGGCATGAAGCACCACGGGGTATCGACTTCTACCATTCTCTCTCGCCCGGCTGTCAAAAGCGGTCCAACCCGGCAAGCCGCAGAGCCTAGCGTACCAGAACCGGATCGCTGTGCTTGGCATCATACAAGCCAACGAGCAAGCAGCCTTTCCAACACAATGTGATCTTGTATGTCTGCCTCCCTATAAATTAATAATGTAGCAGTCTCTAACCTTTTTGCAGGAACGCGCTCCATCACAGCCCGTCGGATCCAACCCTGCATATGACGATTGCCTCCGCCACCGCGGAGTTGAAAGCGAAGAGACAACACATCGTCTTGCACAGCTACGCGACAAGTCTTGACCTAGAGACTGGCCAGCGCTTTCTTGGGGTCTAATTCGTACGAGGAAAACATTCACGAGGGCGATGAGCTGCGGCTATCAGACCACCGCTATCTCTCTATCACGAGCCCGTTCAGCACGACAACGGTCGGCTACCTCTTCGACGGCGGCGAACGAAAATGGTTTCTCCTTGACGACACTGATTAAGTCACTCCCGTGAGAACGTTTTACCATTCCGGAGATGGGGAGCACCACCTACGATTTCGACACCCGAAATCTGAGAGGCTACACCGCGCTATGACGATTGCCTCCGCCACCGCGGAGTTGAAAGCGAAGAGACAACACATCGTCGTACACAGTCACGCAACGAGTCTTGACCCAGAGACTGACGCTTTCTTGGGGACTAATTCGTACGAGGAAAACATTCACGAGGGCGACGAGCTGCGGCTGTCAGACCACCACCGGCTCTCTGTCACGAGCCCGTTCGGTACGAAAACGGTCGGCTACATCTTTGATGGCAACATGCGACAATGGTTCATCGTGGACGAGAAGCATCAAGTCACTCTCGTAGACAAGTTTTACCATTCTGGAGAGGGCCTCGGGCAGCATACCACAACCCGCTCCCTGTCATTACCCCGTTCAGGGCGACAACCTCTGGCGCTACACCGGTTGGCTATATCTTTAACGCGGCCAAAACCCGATGCCGTTGGCCAGAAACTAACCACGGCTACCCGATACATCTGGAAGTTCCCTCGACCAAAGGACGATAAACACACGCGGCTGGTCCTATTTGCCGCATATCAAGCCACCATACGGGTGTCTAAAGACGCAACCAAGATTTTTGTGCGGTATGGTCTCTATGATCATCTTCAAAGTTGGCATCGATTCGCGTTTGCTAATATACGCGGGCCGAGCTAGATTGATTCCGCGCGAGCTTAGAGGGCAGCGTCTGTTCCTTTGCGTGTGCTACCGACGACACCTTGCACGCACCACGCCGTCGACCATATACGCGATGTCGATGGTAGTGAAGATCAAAGCTCGAGCAGCGGCCGCGGCCAAAAAACTTCCGGCCATCCTCTATATTTGGAAATTTCCACGACCTCATGATGACCGACACGCGCGGCTCGTGCTTTTTGCCGCCCATGAAGCGACCATGCGGGTATGTAAAGACGCAACCAAAATACTCGTGCGGTATGGTCTCTATGATCACGACAATGGTTCATCTTAGACGACAAGCATCAAGTCACTTTCGTCCACAAATTCTACCATTCCGGAGAGGGCCTCGGCCACCATATTCTATTTTGCCCGAAATCCGACAAGCTTTGCCGCGCCATTTTCCTGGACAATCAGCGCCTAGAGGCCGTTAAGTCCACAATCGCCGCCGAGGCCTACGGGCGCAACAACGTGGAATTAGTGACACCAGTCATCAGGCTTGGCAACAAGATGGCAAAGCCAATCTTCTTTATCGCCGAGGGACTACCCATTCGGACCAGCTGGAAGTTTTACCATTCCGGAGAGGGCGTCGGCCACATTCGATTCCGACACCCAAGATCTGAGAGTCTACACCGCGCAATTTTCCTCGACCACGAGCGTCCAGAGGCCGTTGAGACCACCTTTGCCGGCGACGACCACACCGTGTTAGTGACACCGGTCATCAAGCTTGGAAAGAAGATCGCCAGGCCAATCTTGTTCGTCACCGAAGAGGGACTACCAATTCGGACGAGCTGGCGAGAATGCGAACGGATCATCCCGAGACGCCGTTTCGGTACGACGATAGGGCATCGGGCGTTACATATTTAGCTGGATCTCTACCGGCGGAGCTGGTGACCGCCTAGTTGGAGGAAACTCGACACACTATGCCGAGCAATTTTCCTCGACAACGAGCGTCCAGAGGCCGTCGAGACCACCCTTTCCGGCGAGGACTACGGGGGCAACACCGTGTTAGTGACACCACTTATCACGCTAGGGAAGAAAATAGCCCGACCGATTTCGTTCACGGCAAATGGACGCACACTGCGGACGAGTTGGCGTCAATGGGAGCGGATCGATGGGGAAGAGACGCCGTTTCGATATGACGATAGGGCATCGGGCATGACATATCTGGCCGGGTCATTATAGGCCGAGTTGGCCGAGTTGGTGACCTAGTTGGAGGAAACTCGACACACTATGCCGAGCAATTTTCCTCGATAATGAGCGGCCAGAGGCCGATAAGACCACCGGGGGCGACACCGTGTTGGTGACCCCGGCAATCAAGCTAGGGAAGAAAATCGCGAGGCCAATCTTGCTCGTTAATGAAGAGGGCCTACAGATTCGGACGAACTGGCGAGAATGGGGGCGAACCGATCATGGCGAGACGTCGTTCCGATATTACGATTGGGAATCAGGCATCACATATCTGGCCGGGTCGTTGCAAACCGAGTTGGTGACCACTTAGTTGGGGGACACCGATCGGCCTGTACACTTCCGAGATAGTGCCGGCACTATTTTTAAACCCAAGATGAAGAGATGGGTCGCAGGGAAGGAAGACAGTTTTTTTGTCTATATTCAAGGGGGGATGTTCTATATGACGTTTTGCCTGCCCTCCCACGAGGGCTAGTGGGGGTTCGTTTTACCAGCTATCAAGACAAATGGTGTTGCACGCAGGAATGCATGACAGCTTCAGTGCGTACGGGGCGGCGTTGGTGCAACGAAGGAAAACGCAGGTAGTTTGGATGGGGCAAGAGACTTGTGGAAATCTCTTGTACGGTGACCCCCAACGTCAACACACCAAAATTGTATGTAAAGCTGTTGGGCCGGGGAGGCCGCCTATAAAGACCCGCGACCCTGTCGGTTCCCAGATTGGGGAATCAGAGCAATACACACACACCAAGACTTCATGCATTGCGCCCAAGTAACTGTAATAAATGGGCTTCCAGCTCTTTGCTCAGATCTTACAGAGCAGAGCGCGTCCGACACCTGCTTTTAGGGAGCCCACGGCTCGAGGCCCAGTCAGGAGGTGTGCCCCGGCGCTTGTGTGTTCAACGAGGGCTACTAATGCTGAAGGCTTTTACTAATTAAAGGCGAATATTGTCAAGGCTCATTGAGCTCTATCGCATAATCGCTGCACAGGTTTTCGCCACGAAGACTTAGACGTCGAGCAGAATAACCTCGATCGAGGCCGACACCAGGAGACAAGACAATATCGATCGGCGTTACGAGTAGCTTTCCTAGTCCGCCGTCCAATCGAGATCTGAATGGTCCGCAACGGCCTCCAAACATTTGTATCGTACACCTCATGGGCCTGTTGAAGTCGACGTCGAGAAGCAGCATCGTATACCCAAGCCTGCGTTGTTATATCTAGAACGGCCTTTCCCTCGGTGATGTTACCAATAACCCTCGCGGCGGCGACGACAAACTCTGTAAAGGGCGCGCCGAGCTAGAGAGTCGTGACGACGGAGAGCTCGGCCAGCTCAGAGGGAATCTTACTAAGACTTCTTGCAGTTGCGAATATTTAATATTTAATGGCCCGGCTTGGCTTGGCGAGCGTCGTCGCAGCTCCAACACGGCCGGACGAGCACCCTATCACCAGGATTGTCTTGGTCGCCGGCTCGATTGGCACCTAGAACAAAGTCATAATGTCCGATAAGCTGCAACCAGGTGCTCGACCGGCATTTAGACCATGACGACATTTCTGCCCATCGGTGCGGCCGAAGCACGGATTTTGCTAGGGGCGTCAACGCCAAAGGACGGCTCGTCTAGGAGAGGGAATCTGGCGAGTGAAACGTGCGGACGAGGGACTCTGAGGATTCCAAAAATCGACCTTCCTTGATGAGTCAGTGAGAGTACACTTCACGACAAGCCGGACGCACATTTCCCCGTCCCCGCGTCGGCAGCTCTAGACAGAACCAACTTCAGCAGCATCCATCACCGCCAACCTCCCAATCCCATCACACCGCGTACGCTCCTCGCCCCCGTCAACGGGTCAAGCAGCTGACGCCTCCTCCCAGGACGATGCCGCCCGCACTCAGCACGGCGCCCCTCTTCTGGTCCGGCCCCCTCCGCTACTGCCGCTGGGCCGCGCGCGAACGCCCGGCCCTCTTCTGGTCCGTCGTCATCGGCGCCGCAGGGCCCATCGGCATGCCCATCGTCCCGCCCATCCGCCACTACTTTGGCGACATCGACCCGGCCCCCGTCCCCGTCACGTATCCAGGTACCATGTGGCCGCTGCACAACCCCGAGTCGGGGGGCTGGTGACTGACGATGCCGTGGTCTAGTTCCCACGGGCCCTCGGAAGCAGTTGTCGGGCTACGATGACTAGGCCAAGGTCGACGGCCGAACAGCGGCGTCGTCGAGCCACGCACGCGGGGCATGGGCTGCCGTGTCGAGCTCTCCAGGCTCTTTGCGCATAGGGCGTCTCAGGCGACACGGTCCGAGGCCGCTGAGCAAAGGAACAAGCAGCCCCAATTGACGGCGGAAAATGACGCTTTAAAATGACGCTTTTCTCTGGAGACGGAACAAATCACGGCTCCCCCAGCCTCTGTTTAGTAATGTACACTAGCCCAGAGCGCAATCATCAAACCCTCGGCGCCAAGTCCAAGTCCAGTCCATGTCCAAGTCCATTACCATATATTCAAGTGCCTCCCGCCTCAACCCGCGCCCGCGCTACTTGTCCTGGACGACTTCGGTCCTCGGCGGCTCAGACTCTATCTGTCCCCTCGGCCAAAGTTCCACTCGTACTGCAACGTGTCAGCTCACGCCAGGCCTGCGTCTCGGGGCACTCACCACGCGGCCGTCATCGTCCCCCGTGTAAAGGCAAGTCGGCATCGGCGCAATGCACGTGATGCCAGCCTCGGTATTCTCCCCCTTGTCGCTCTTGCAGTCGGCGTGGTCCAGCCTCCGCAGCAGCTCCAGCGTCCACTTGCCCGCGGACACGCTCTTGCGCCACACGTTGACCCGGCCCTTGCTGTGCCCCGTGAAGACGAGGTGGTTCTCCAGCCACTCGTTGGCGGCGCCCTCGTAAAAGGCGCACGAGTGCACATAGTCGTCGGGCTCGGCGCAGACGTTTTGGTCCAGTATCAGCGTGCCGTTGAGCGTGTACAGGAGCACATTGGGCCCCGAGCACAGCATGACTTCGCCCGACACGTCGTTGATGCGCGCGCACTCGACCTGTCGCACGAGCGGCAGCTTGCGAATAAAGGAGAGCTGGTTAAGGTCCCACAGGAACGCCTGGCCGTCCGACGACGCCGTCACAAAGGTGCTAAACGACTTGCTCACCGCAATGGCCGTCACCGGCGTCTTGTGCCCAAACACGCTCGACCTCGGCACCAGGTCTACCTGCTTCCCCGGCGCCGTGCGCACCGTGTACACCGACACGACGCAGTCTTCGCCGGCCGTCATGAGCGTCTTGGAATCTGCAAAACACGCGCACGAGAGCTGGCCCGTGTGGAGGTTCTCGAAGAGACCGGCGGGCTTGCGGTTGTCACTGAAGCAGAAGCGGATGCTGCTGTCCGCGAAGCCCCAGTCGAGAAACTTGTCGTAGGGGGGGAAGATGAGGCGCAGGGGCGGCGCGCAAAGGAGCCTATCGAGCTTGGATGAGTACACCAGGGACGCTACCCGATCATGGCTCTCTGTTTCAACGTCAGCACGTCGGCCCAGTCGCCAGACAACGAATAGAGAGGCCCTCTTACCGAGCAGCGGATGGTCCAGACAGATGAGCGACAAGACCCCCGTGTCAAGCCTCTTGACAGGGCATCGCACATGCTCTCTCGCGGCATGCGGCTTCGCAAACACCTGGTGTGGAGTCTGCCCAAAGTTGTGAATCACGCCCGCCGTAATCGCCCGCTCGTTGGCGTCCGTGATGCGGTCCAGGTCGCTCGCGCCCGCGTACGACAGGTGATGAAAGACGTTTACGCTTTCCACCGCCGCCTCGCCCCGCTGCTTGTGCCCGAAGACGAGATCGATCCAGTGGTGCACGTGTTCGCTCACATAGGGGCTCTCGAGCGCCTCGCGGTGCTTGGCGATGAAGATCTTGGGGTCGCCCTTGGCCCACGGCGGCAAGGCCACGTTGTCCACCTTGGCCCCGTTGCTCTGGCGGTGCCCAAAGTCGTACCCGTTGATGTTTGTCAAGAACTCGGGCAGACAGAAAAATTCCGGAATGAGCTCTCGGACGTCCGTCTTGTTCCTACACGAGGCCGAAGTCCACGCGTCTCCCACAGACTGGAATATGCGATCCGCGTGGTCAAAGCTGTCGCCCTGGACAAGCAGGTACGACTGCACAAACGGCGGCAGGCGGATGAGGTACGACGACACAATCATGGCCGACGAGTAGTGTGTGCCGTAGTGAAAGGGAGTCTGGCCAATCTCCTGCAGCGCATCGTACGTCTCCACGAAGCCGGCGACCCGGCCTTGTGTCTGCGCCCCCATTGGCTTCGAAAGGTCTCGAAAGGTTGCCGGATCCTCCAGGTCGAGATCTTGGCTGGTGTAGTCGGCGAGGACCCACGGGAAGACGGGGTACTGCGTCAAATCATTAAACGTCCTCCCCGCCATGGTGTTGACCATCATCAGGTAGTGGAAGTTGGACATTTCGCCCCGCTGCCACCGCTTCATGATGGGATTCCAAGGCGTCGTGTTGAAAAAGGTGCCGAGTCGCGTTCCCAGGCCGGCTCCAAACCCCTGGGGGGAGTCCTCAAACGTCTTGAGCGCCTCCAGCCTCCAAGCATCCTCCTGATCCGGGAGCGCGTTTGGCGCGCTCGTGTGAGACGCCTTGCTGAGCATCTTGGCAAACAGCTGGTCCCTGACGGCGGCATTGATCGTCGTCAGCAGGTAGCTCCGCCCGTCGGTGAAGAAGACCTCAATGGCCACGTCCCGGAAGAGGAACCGCCGCTTGGAGACGCTGATGAAGTCCTGCCATTTCCAGTGCCTGCACTCCTGGTCTCGAGCCACCGAGTTCTGGCGCTTCTCCAGTGTCTTGGCGCCAGTCACGACCATTGTAAAGGGGTCGCGCTCGTCGGCCGGAGCCTCCCACACGTTGACAATGTCTCCGCTGGCGCACTGAAACACATTGTCCATGATGTAGAGGGCGTCTTTGCCCACAATCAGAAGCCCCTCGCAGGCCTCGAGACCGGTGATGCGCGACATGTTGTACGCAGCCTGGACGTGGTCGCCGTGCTCGAGTCGACGCATCACCTTGCGATTGTTATCCTCAAAGTTTTCGTCGCCCTCGTTCGGATCGTTGGGGTCGTCGACGAGCTCAAAGTCGTCTTCGGGGGTGCATCCCGCCTCAGACTGGTCCGACGTCAACGCAGGCTCCGGGTTCAGAGTCGATGCATCGTCGCTGCCGTGGAAGCGCGTCAACGACGGCGGCGCGTCTGACGGCCCACTCGACGTCGCACGGGAGCGCGCCTCGCCGGCTTTCCTCTTGGGCTGATATCTGACGTCGGCGGCAGCAGAATCCGGCAGTAGCCGCAGCCTCATCCGGTTGCGCCCCTCGGTCCGGTCCAGCTTCCACTTGGGCGGCGCCGGCTCGTTAAAGACGGCGCCCGGTCTCCGCAGATCCCGCTCCATCTTGCTGTAGGCTGCCGTGAGAAACGACAGGTCGTCCTGTTGGTCCTGCAGGAGACGCTGGCACTTAAAGTACTCCGTGTTGTAGATGCTCTTCATCCATGCGCTGTTGCCCACCTCGTGGTTAAACACCGTCTTTTCCGCGCTGACCGACTCTGCGTGCCACGCCTTGAGCCTCTCCTTGCGCTTCGACAGGCGGCTCCTCGCCGTCTCCCACGTCCGCTGGTTCTCCGCGCCGACAAAGTCCTCCCACGTCTTTGCCATGCTCCCCAAAAACAGCCTGTCCAAAGACGGCCGATGCTGGTCTACCCAAACCACAAAAGTCTCGTCGTCCACTTCGGTGAGCTTCTGGAACTCTCTCGAGAGTTTTCTTTGGTCCGAAGCCATGCATGAGCTAATCGTGGTGATGGACTCGTCCGGCTTCTGAACCAGGACGATGCGCAAAAAGTTGGCCGCCGCAATCCGGATGCATGGTTTGTCGTCGACGAGCTTCGTGTAGAGCTGGTACCAGAACAGCTTCAGATAGTCGTCTTCAAGCGAGAAGCACTCGAGAATGGGCATCTGCCAGTAAGCGAGCTTGTTCATGAATTCCTTGGCCTCCTGCTCCGCGACCCGGGAACTGTCCAGATCGGAAAGCTTGAGCAGGATGATTCTGAGGAAGCAGCTGCGAATCATGGAGACGGCCTGACTGCACAGGCGAACGCTTTTGAGTTTTGAAACCTCGGGCCGCTGGAGCATCTCAATCAGCATGCCGCTGAAGTCAATCATGACTTCGGCCCCGTCAATGAACCAGCCCTCAAAAATGGCCTCTGAAATGTGCAAGCAAAGCCGGGACATGTTGGTGAGGATCCGCGGCTCGCAAATGACACTCTCGTTGGCTTGAATCTTCCCCGACACTCGGGCAATGACCCGCTTCAGGATATACGATTCGAGGTAAGCCTGGTGCTCCTGGAATCCCGGCGGGACCTTGCTGAACAGACCGAAGCCCACAAAGTCCTTGCGCGCGAATACCTGGTCCACGAAGACGCCGAGCAGCAAGTCGAGCATCTCTTCGGAGAGGGCGCCGCCATGGCTCTGTTGCGGCTTGACCTGCAGGGGCGGCACCGGCCGAGGTTCATGACGAGATGCCGTTTGCGCAGTCAAAAGGACAAACGACGACGCTCGGCGCAGCGGTGTTCCCCTAGGAGGCGTTGCCTGTGGTGACGGCGCAACATCCACTGTGCTTGTCCTCACAATCGGAGCGGCGGCCGGGCCGCCTCCAATGGGCCTGATGATGACGTCGCTGCCATCAAAGGTGAGAGCCGAGTCTCGGGAGTTCAGTTCGACATCGGGCGTGACCGCGTCCGTACTAACGATGGCGGGATACAACGCCAAAAGCAGCATACGTACCCAATCCGAGCCCAGGGCAAGGTCTCGGAACTCGGATGATCGCGCCTGTAGCTCTTGCAGGAATCGAATCGACGTTTCCAAGACGCCAACGCGACTAGCCCCTCGTTCGTGCCTCTTTGGAATGGTCACTGCAGCACATTTAGCAGGCAGCTTGCGTCGTCAAGCAGAGGCACCTACATCGAGACTCGAGCGCCTGGTCTAGATCCATGGACATCGCTCTGTGATCGATATCGGGCTTCAGCGCCGCACTCGTAGCCGCAGCGGGCGGGTCCGGTTCCGCACGCGAGTCGGCGTCTTCTTGATGCCGCATAACCTCCTTGAGGCCGTGCTGCAACAATGACGAAACAACAATCATGGCCTCAGGATAGACAATCTTTCTCTTGCCAAACATGCCAAACAGCCCGTCGACGTCAAAGTCGCGATTGAAATCAATGTCGGCAACATCGTACCCGAACAAGATGCTGAAGCAAATTGACCAGAGCGTGGGAATGTCCCAAAACCGTTTCAGCCGGCTCGCCATGATTGTGAAACCTCCGGACTGGCCCGAAAACTTCACTGCGTATGAAGGGCCTTGGACCACGAGGAGTCTGGAGAGGATCTTGCAGCCATCGATGACAATCGTGGCATCGTCGTCGGCCAACAGATAAAGCAGCCACTGTTGAGTTTAGAGTTGTAGTCTTGGCGCATCTGCGAGCTGGGGCACTCACCTTGCTGGTCACCGTCCGGCCAAACCTCTTAGTGATGTTGATGCTGCCCTTTTCGCAAAGAATCTTACAGTACATACTCAACACGCGTTTGCCGAGGAGCTTTTTCGAGAGCAGCTTGCTCCCGATAGAGGGGCTGTGCGTCCTACTCACGTCCCCGGGTCCTCTCTTGGCAAGGCCGGGTGTGCTGGAACGCGAAATGCCAGAAAGGGGTCTGGCTGTCCGCGATGCCGAGGGGGCAGGCGTGTGGAAGGCATAGGTAATGAACAACGACATCGACCTCAGCACCTCTTGGCTAAGGTTTGACTTGACAAGAGCCTCAAAAGCATCCATGAAATGGTCCAAAACATCGTCAGAGATGCCCTCGCCCTTCATGGCCTCGAGAAGCCTTTTCACGATTCCTGTGCAGCAAAAGTCAGCCGACGCAAGGAAAGCATGACGTGCTCGCAACATACGCATACGTATCAACCTCCTGCCGTTGAAGTCGTGATGCTTGCTGTTGACGGCAAACGTCACAAACTGCCCATAAAACAGCTCTTGGGTGCGCGGCGCAGACCGCCGCCAAATGTCCAAGTCAATGAGAAGGATCCGGTATGCAAGCGGGTTTACGATGAAGGACTCGATGGGGTCTACGTGGTTGTAGCCCACAAAGCCCAGTATCAAGCTCAATACCTGGAACGTCAGGCTGTCGCGCTCTTCGTTGGACATGACCAGCCGAGACACGGGTATATCCCCGACTGAGAGGCTTGCGTGTCCGATTTTGAATCGAAGAATCATGCCCAGTATGCCGTACCCATTGTCCCTCTCCATGGCCTCGCTGTTGCGCCAGCTCCTGCGGATGCAGTGAAACACAATCTCGATGGCACGAACCGTCTCCTCCACCGTCGACGCCCGCTCAACCAGCTTGAGGGCCAGAGGCGTGAAGCCGGCAAGGCGCCACAGGTTCTCATCCAGGTGTGACGGCACTACGACGATGGGGGTTCCGCGGAGCGATGCGATCCCATGGGGTCTGAAGAGAGCGTCCGACAAGCTCGAAACTGCGCAGTTGACCGCCAGCGGCGATCCCTCTTGGTTGGCCATGTGAAAGAGATTGCGTATCGAGGCGCGAGGGAGAGAGCGAAGAACGCCGTTGTCCATGTACTGCACGTGTTCGGGAAACGTCGCGGTGGGAAGGACGCTGAGGAGGATTTTCGACTCCGGGAGAAGCGAGCTCGCCTTTTCGCGCACGGCCCGCAGGATTTCCGAGTTTCCGTCTTTGCCCGGGTGGACAATTTCGTTGCGAAGGCCCAAGATAGCCGACGCCTCGTATGTTTGGAAACCGCCGAGGCTGTCTTGAAAATTGCCCTGGTAGCGAGGGCCGAGGCCGTAGTGGACCGCCAAATAGTCGTCGGTCAGGACGTCCTCGAACAGATGAGCCGAGGCCAATGACCATTGTGAAGAGACGACGCCAGGGCCGGTCTGGCCAGAGAGCTTGCTGGGTGTCCCGAGAAACGCCTGCACCGGGTTCGTCCTGTTCTGGCTGGGATTAAACGACACAAAGCTCTCGGTACTGCCGTTGAGGGGCGGAGGCAAGCATGGGTAACTGCAGCGAATCTGCTCGGCAAAGTCCCCATTGATGTACAGCGATGCCTTGCTTGTGATCATGGTTTTGGGCCTCTTGTGAACGACAGCAACGTGGTACCACTCCTTTTCACGGAACACCGCAGTCTTGAACCTCACGCTAGGCTTATTGGAGAAGACGGACGTCTGAAGAATCAGGTTATGGGTATCCTTTTCGAGGTATATGAGCACAAAGCATGATTGGGAGGCGTCAAAGACCCCGAAAATGGTTGTGTGTGCTTTCGGGTCAAAAGATTCGACGCGAATCCATGCTGTAAAGGTGTAGCCGCCAGTCGACTGCGGGGGAAAGGTGCGGCCGAGGCTGGGCAGCTCGAGAGAAGAGTGGCCGTTGAGCGACAGATCGAACTGGAAGAATGGCGGGCCCGAATGCTCGGACATCATCTCCAGACAAAAGTCAGAGGCCTCCGATCCCGGGGCGGTGAGGAGGAACTGTGTATCAGCCGGCTGATTGACCCCCAGAAACATGAGCAGCTTGCATATCGCCAGGAGCTTCTCGCGCTCGGGTTGCGCAAGCCACGAGCCTTGTCCAAAAGCCACCTGGAGGAACTGGGACAGGACGCCGGTGGAGTGAACCGCGGCGCGGTTGTAGAAGGAAGTGGAAGTGGCGCATAATATCGTCTCCAGGACGAGCACTGAGCTGGGGCTCGCCGAGGAGTTCTGTGGTCGAGGAATGGCCTTCCAGAAGCTGACGACGGCCCTGAGAATCTCTGGGAAGCGAATGATGCTCTTGGAATCGACGATTTCCCGGACGGCCGGGGCGATGCTCTCGATGGAGCGTGCCAGCACGAGATGCCACTGTTCATAGTCCTCGTCGACGACATTGTCCTCGTCAGACTGGCTCGAGCCAGCGGCGGAATCTGACCGTAGTGCCTTGGCAATAGACTGGCAAAGGAGGTCCAAGCCTTCTTCTTCGAGCGAGAAAGCAAGCAGCTTGCCAAAGAGATGGCAGCTAGCCCACGGGTCTAGCTCAGCGCCGCCTAGGCCAATGCTTGCAATGACCTGCTCGAGCGCGTCCCAGCCGCCTCCCTCGACGCGATATCGGAAGAAGCGCCTGTTGCCGGAATGGCCCTTAAGCGCAGCCGACAAGACGCCGAGACAGTCCCCAAGCAACGCGAAGAGGGATAGCATCTCCGTCTCGCTTCGTTTGTGTGGATCGTAGTATCCCGAAAAGCCACGAAGAACCCCCAAGACGGACTCGAAGCCGTGGGCGTGCCGAAAGTCGTCCTGCAGCGCCGACGAGGTCGAGGCCGCCACATGTTGGCAGATTTGGCGCAGACTCTTGAGGAGCTTGTTGACGTCTGGATATCCGCCGAGGCCCGACGGAGCCGCGTCGCGCGCAAGGCTGTCGATCAAGCCGCGCAAAATGTCAAAGGCCTTGGACGTCGGCTGGGTCGAGACCGAGGTCGAGGCCCGGAAGCGTCGAGGTAGCGAGGCCATGGTGCAGTCGGATTCTCGTTTCTCATCACAGACGCCTCTGAACCCAGGGCCCGTCACGGGTCCAGGCTGTGTGTCGTCGACTGCGGCATCGAGAGGTCGAGGAACGGGCCGCTTTCGAGCTGTGGCGCGGGGCTCATGGGGCTGTCCAACGGCTGGCTGGTCAAGGCGTCGCTCCTTTTCACGCGCGTCTCCAACAATTGCGGCTTGCGCTGCAGCAAATGTCGTCGTGTCGTTGAAGGAGGGGCCCAATTCGAGGGGCAGCACCAACGACGTCGTCAGCCTTGCAAAAGTTGGGGCGGGCTGTGGCTTTTGGTGCGCGTGGCGGAGCTTCGCCTTTCATGCGGGGGCGCCTACCCTACATCTCTGCTACCCTACATCTCTGGGCTGCTGCTGAGGTAATTAATCATCTGTTAATCATCTGGAACAGACATCCAACGACCCTATTCGTAGACTCGGAACATCCCTAGCCAGCCACCCCCTTGCCGTGAATCGAAGCCATGGTTTCTTCCCAAGACAATCAGAAATGAATCGCGGCTGCTAGGGGAAAACTTGCCATTGACTCTGCCGGCTGAGGCTCAGAACTACCTACGCTGCCTGCCCTAGTCAAGGCCTCCCTGCAGGCTATAGTGGCGACAACTCAACGACATCTCAAAGATACATTGCCACCGTTCGCCGCCGTTCGCCGACTCACGAATCCTTACACACCCATCCTTCCAACGTCCGTGGCAAGCTGTTCAATGTCCACCGCCTGGCGAACGCCCTCGACATTCCTGTGGTTTTGCCCGCCGATTGCAGCGCCGCACTCGGGACACCTGGCCAACTGCATGGCCATGCCGCACTCCCCAATGGTGAATGGATGGTTGTTTACGCAGTAATACCAGTGTCCTGTTCCGCTAAACTCCCGAGCCATGGCCTGGTGTACGGCTCGCATCTCCTCGGCAGTCACGGGCCGGTAGACGCCATCGTTGAGCATCGCCTCGGCCGCGTCCACCTCGTCCTTGAAAACTGCGGTCGTTTGGTACTCTCCCATCAAGGCGCGAGCCTCGGCCACATGGTTAAGGCCCTCCTCTCTCAGGCTCTCAGAGTTAGAGTCATTGTCCGTCGTGGTTTCTGTCGCGTTGGCCCGCGGTCGCCATTCGAGAGCGATGCTGAGCCCACAAAACTGTGCGGCAAAGACGTGGCCCTGCACTGCTTCCTTGGGTCGAAGGGCAGCCAAGGCCAGCTTGATTAGACCTTTGCAGTCTTCTCGATGAAGGGACAGGTCCAGCTCAATAGCGCCCGGGGTCGCCGGCCCATTCTTGCGCTGTTCGAGAAAGTCCGAAAGCAAGATGATGTCGCATTTCAACAGCAGCCTGGCGGCGACAATGGACCCCCCGACCTGGATGACCGACTCCTCATACATGAACTCTTGTCCTGTCCTGTGCTGGCGGTTGGCATGCCAGACAAGGTCAGCCACCCGATGGAAAGGCTGTTCCTCTTTCCGAACTTCCTTTGCATACGAGTTGATCTTGAACCAGAGCTTGATGATTCCGTCGTAACGCCCGTTACCCACTAGCTTCTTCAGGAAGGAGAGCAGTGGCCTACGCCCGACTACCAGTTGCGCTTTATGGGCTGTCGATGAAGTTGCCTTGGAAAATGGCGTGTTCTCCAGTCTCTCGTGTTCTAGAGCCAGACTCTCCGCGAGTGACAGGCTCCGACCATTCGACCAGGTAATGAACTTTTTGGTCGCCTCGTCGAGCATACCCCGACGCACAATTCGGCCGTATCGCGAGATGTTCCGGAGCGATCCGCGACAATTCGGGCACACCTTGATGCCAATGCCGGTCATTGAGAAGGGCTTGGAGAGTCCCTTGATCTTTGTCGGAAGTCCGTTCGCATCGGTGTCGTAGTGCGCCTGCATGTCCATCTGCCCGTCCATCGACGAGACTGTGAGGAAGTGCCCGCAGTCTGGGAATATGCAGGGCTCATCATCCAGGTCAATTTCTTGGTATTCCTTCATCTCGATAAAGTCGACACACGTCGACTTCACCTCGGGAGATGCGCATTTCTGGCAATACTTTGGCCCCGGGCATGGCTCTCCGCAAAGAGAAGGACCTGTTTCTTGTCAGATCAAGCACGGGAATGAGCAAGGTCATTCATTGGGCTGATACACTTACATTGATGACCGCAGTCCATGAACTCCTCGCATCGCCTCGAGCAAGGGACCCAGTCGCACGGCGCCGCGCACGGCATGGTGCACTGGGTATGAGGGCAGCGCGACTGGCACGATTCTTCGGCGCATGGAGCACAAGGCTCGTGGCACGGCTTGCCGCATTTGGAGTGGCTGCAACGAACTTCGCATGGCTTGCCGCATGGAGGGCAACTGATCTCTCCATGGCATGGCTCGGAGCAGCCGTGGGGGCAGTTGGTGTACTTTCGGCCGCATGCCACTTTGCAGATGCCATGGTTCTGCTCGGTGATCTTCCCGCCTTTTCGAGTATTGCAGAGGAAACAGTGGCTCTTGCACTCGTGGCCGCAGCTCCGGTGATTGCCACATGCTGCATTGCAGCGAAAGAGCGCGTCGTTGACATCTGCGTGACACGGAACCCTGACTTTGTGCTCGCAGCCTGGGACGGTCCGTGTGACTTTCTCCAAGCAACGAATGGAAGAGGGATCCTGCGCCTGCCAGCAAAGCGCCGAGGAAAGCCGATGGCCACACGGGAGGGCAAGATCAATGTTGTCCAAGCGGAAATGGCACTTGTCTTGACACGTCTCTCCGCATGGGAGAGGGCAAGGATGCTCACAGCCCTTCTTGGGTCGGGGACACTTCTCCAAGCATTTGACCGCATTGTGCAAGACGTTGGAATGGCATCTCCCAAGGCATGAATGGCCGCAGTAGAGTCTCTTGTCGCAGGGTAGGATGCAACCGCTTTCGGGCGAATGCCGAAGAAAATCGTCAGGGCAAGACACGGGAAGCCGCGCGTCCGGGTGTCGCGGGCACTGCAGCTCCAAGCTCTTGCCGAGGCAGGACGTCGCCTGGAGCCTCTTGATCACGTCTGCCCACATCGGCACGTTCTTGCACGTGTTGGAGTTGCCGATGATGTACATTCCATGCTGTGCTCGCGAGAGGAGAACGTTGATCCTATTGGATGTGCTTAAGAAGCCGCATCTTTCCTGGGGATTGCTGCGAACAAGTGAAATGACGATGACCTTGGCCTCTTCGCCCTGGAAGTTGTCCACTGTGGCGACTCTCACAGCCTTCAGAAGCGTCGACTTCTTGACCAAGGATCTTGGGGGCGGCTGGGCTGACGAATTCTCAGCCTCGAGGGTTTCGAGCTCTTCAGCATCGCGCTCATTCAGGCAAATCTCGAACATGGACTCCATTCGGCGTCGGAGGCTTTGCAGCTGACCCAGGTACGGTGTGATGACTGCAATGTCCCCTTGTGAATACTCGCCCTGTCGGACGAGATGAGAGACCAGGGCTGTTGTCATCTCCACCTCGAACTTGTTGACGTGCGATTTGTTGATGGGATCTTGGCTCGCAGCTGCAGCCTCGAGCTCCTCGTGATGTAGCCAGAACAGGCGGTCCCTCATTCCAGTCACTTTTGGATACTTGGCCACGGCTTCGGCGTCCTTTAGGCGCGGATATAGAGTCGACCGTACCAGCTCAGAGATGTCAGGGTGCATTCGTCTCTGTGTTTCCAAGACGCTAAAGGCGATCCGTGGATCGCTCGGGTGAGTCGGCTGGACCAGTCTCTCAAACAGGGACGTGTCTAGAGAATACTGCAGGCCTCGAGGGTTGGTGCTCTGCAGATCGTAGTTTTGTATCTGCGGGCGAAGCTGAAGATGATCGCCAATCAAGATGACATGCTCCAATGATGGGAGCAGAGCCGTGAGAACGTGGGCCTCGAGGACCTCGCCGGCTTCCTCGCACAGCATCACCTTGCACCTTAGCCGCCGAAGAAGATCCAGTTTCTGGGCGAGGCCGGTTGTCGTCACTCCGATCACGGCCGCTTGCTGGAGGCAGCGCAAATCTACGTCGCTGCGCACACGAGCCTGCATTTCTGCATTCTTTGTGTACTGCTGGTGCGACTTGCTGATCTGGGCAATGATTGGGCCCCTGATGCGCTTCAGCCAGTCGCTGTGGATTGCCCGTCTTTCTGCGTGACTCATGCTCATGAGCCGTGTTCTCTTGACGAGTTCGAGGTCCGATGGCTGACGACCGTCGTGGGAGCCACCCATAAGCCACCGATCAATGATCCTCTCTGGTTCGTGAGTCACAAGCTCCCAACCTTCCTGGACCTTTCCGAACAATTCATCATGTTGTGCGGGGTGTTCAGTCGACAGGAAACTTTTGATGGCCCGCCAAGAGTCGGTGTTTGAAAGCTCACGGAACAATCTTCGCATAACGTTGACAGTGTCTTTGATGGACGAGGATAATTCATACAGTCCATGCCTCTCCTGCCAGGTGCGAATCATCTTTTCGGCGACCGTCCTAAGTTTGAGGCCCTCCAACCTCTCCGACTTAGAACGGGACCCGATCCGAATCACATTTTCGACCCCGCCGTCGAGCAAGTGCTCCAGAAGCTGATCTAGGGCGTGGTTGGTGTAGCAGACACAGAGAATGGGTCCGAGCCGCGCCCGTTCCTTGTTTGCCAGCAAGACTTTGATGATCTTCTCCCCAGTGTAGCTCTTGCCGGTGCCGGGCGGGCCTTGAATGAGGGAAAATTCTCTCTGCAGGGTGCTGATAAGGGCAGCGGACTGTGTCGGGTCTAGTGTCGATCGAGATGCAAGCTCTTCGGGGTCGAGGGGATGGAGAGCGGACAGAGTGAACTCTGCATTGCCGTGACCCAGGCACGACAAGTCGAATAAGAAGCCTGCCTTTCTCGCATACATGGGAGGCTGAACATCCATCTCGGCGGGCCCGTCGTTTGATGGCGCGAGGAGGTTGCTGAAGGGCAGGTCGGGTTTGCGATACATTTGCTGGAGGCCTTCGAGGGTGTGCTTGAACGATGCTAGAAGGACGCCAGGGAATTCCACCAGGCATCGGCTCATGGGCGATTTTGCTCCCTGGCCACGATACCACCCCATGGCCCGGCCGACCTCTTGAGGGCCGGCGTCGATCAACTGCAACTTGATGTACAGGTGGTCAGGGTCTTCTGAGAGGGTCAGGTCCTTGGAGCTCGCCTCGGCTGCCGATTGGGCTTGGTCGGAGTCTTTTGACTTGTTCCGGCGATCTTTTACATCCTCCTTGGTTCTCATTGTCGAACCAGACACAACGCCGAATAGAACCGAGCCGAATGCATTGATGGCGCACACTAATGCGCCCGATTGTAGGCGCTTGCTCTGCATCCACCAGTCCTTGCGCATCTGAAGCTCAAGTTTCTGAGCCGGGGCAGGCTGGCTGCAGCGCACAACGAGCTCCAAGCCGTAGAACGAGTCAAATGTGGCATCGACCGCCAAAGCGTCGTTGTATGTGTACGTGCGTACGCCGTCTCGAGGTTTGCCAACGCGGCCGGGCGCCCGCAGGTGCTCAAAGGCCTGACGAACCGCGTCTCGAAGCTGGCCTACCGTGTCTTCTCGCACGAGGCGAAACTCGCGGTCGAGGCGGCCCTTGATGCCTTGGATGTGCCACTGTGAGCAGTCGGTAGTCGGCAGATATTCGCCTCGCATCGACATGATTTCCTGGTACGTCGGTAAAATCCGGATCTTGTCTATCTCGGCATGGTCGTTGTCGTGACGCCGGCCCTGGGCGGACAGGTTGCCGGGAAAGTCTCTACGAAGCACAAACTGCTCCCTGTGAGCTTGGGCTTGGGGGAGGGCCTGCCACTCAGTTATTCCGGAGCCAACTTCGAGTCGGCGTCGCATGTAGTCGAGGTATTTTGAGGCCTGCAGTCGAGAAAATTCATCTTCCGGTTGCGGTGTGTCGCCTTGGAGGCATTTGGAGAAGAGCGAGACAAGGTCCGAAAAGGCCTCGTTGACAATGTTGGTGGTGTTGCAATCTAGAATCTTGGACAAGACTGTGAGGGATAGCTCGACTGCTGCCATGCGTGAGACTTCCGGCGTGCCGGCAGGCCAGGACTGGATCAGACGGCCAACGTAGGTGAAGAGCCTTGCCATACGAACGCCGCCTACTCCGAGAAGGTAGTTGAAGAGTGTGGCCACCTCTTGCTCCAAAACGGCGGATTCGACAACCCTGGGGTGGGTGACAAGCTGGAAGAGCGGCATGATCTCGCTGGTCCAAAGGCTTATTCCAGGTACGGCGGTAGCTGCGACGATATGGCGATCCGACACGTCCTTGATGAAGAGGAGGCCATCGTTGCTAGCGAGGCGTTTGATCACCTCTTGGGCCTGACCGACGTCGCCGTCCACCAGATCCCGGCCCAGTTGGAAGAATTGGCTCACGACGGGAGGAGACGGCCGATGGGTCTCTGAGCCCTGATCTAGGATTCGCTTCCACTGGTGAAACTTGCCATTCTGCGCTGGCTGGGGTTTCTTGGCCGCAGATGGCCCATCGGGTGGCGAGTTGCCGGGACGCTCGTGCGAGTATCGACAGCCGTCACCAAATCTGCATTTACCATGTTTCTGAAAGAAAAAACACGGCTTCGCGGGCTGGTTTGAGCCTGGAGGTCTTGAAGAACCGTAGTTTGTTAGCATCAATGCTCAACAGCGACTTGGGACGATGATGGAGACTGGAGCTTACCTGTTGCTCGCCATTTCAGGGCTTCGTGCTCGCTCGTTGCGGTTGAGGGAATGGGACGAAAAATCAGACGAGAGCGGTTAAGAGGAAAGGAAACAGAGGGGGAGGGGCTCTGGTTGCCATGCCAGAGGAGGGCCTGTAGTGAACAGCCCCCCTAAGGGCAGGCAGGCACACTAAGATTCCAGGCCGCGACTCGTTATCGGGGCCACTTTGCCTTGCCCGCGAATCATGGACGCCTGACTGTTGGCCACAACGGTACCAAGGCTGATGAATGAAGTCGACAGCCGGCCTCCTGCATGGCTTCCCGTGACGCATCATCCAACCGGGTATCTCTGTGCGACCGTAAGCCCATTCACCGGGGAGCAGGCTGACCGTTTGTGTGTCTGCCCTGGCCAAGGCACAACCTCTGAGTCTGCGGGGAGCAAACACGCCTGGAGCTCCCGAGGCCGGTAGCCGTGGGACTTGCTCAGGACAGCAGCCAAGGGGCAAACGCAAACGCGACATTTTTAACCATGGGCTTGCCAACGCGGCCCCATTGCCATTGTGTGACAATGGGCGCCCTGCGAGATTGACTCTTCGAGGCTGCGCAGAGGACCACGCTCTGGACAAGGCGTTGACAGTCTCGCCAACGGGCAAAGACACGGTTTGCGGGAGAGGACCAGCGGTTCGCTTCCAACTGAAAGCGGCAAACGTTAATCAAGTGTAGCTGTCTCGCAGTACCTTCGGGCCATCTTTCCATCGAGGCATCTCAACCCAACAGTGAAGCCCCCTTTCCCTTCCGCATTCTCTCAAACGGAGAGAAACCAGAGCCAGAGTCGATAGTGCAGTTACCCAGGAGTCACGCAGAAGTTACCTGGGAAGCTAAAAACACTCTTCACCGCCGTGATCCGATGTCCATTCGTGATGCGGCTCAGGGCTCAGGTGGCCTAGGACGACGGTCTCGGACTGGAGCACCTGCAGACCTTTATGGTAGACGAAGTCAATCCGATCCATAGGTTCATGACGTCCGTCGTTGGTCAAATAGACGGGCGACCAAGTATTGCCGGGCTGGGCTGCTGGATCTGGGTGGATGGCGCGATACGAATCCTCCAAGCCCGCCCTCGTGGGGTACATGGACGAGGGCCAGGCGACGCGTCCGGGTCCGAACGCGGAGTGAAGATGCTCTGCAGATTCGGTCCAGTCCGGATAGGCGCTCAGGTGAGCATTCCACACCACAATGTCTCTGTCATGGCTCAAGGCAAGCCTTTTCCGTCCCAGTCCACCAGCGATCAGCACCTGCAGCCACACGCCTGGCTCACCCCGATTCCACAGGCGTGGTCAACGCTACACTGAGCGTCCTCGTCACAGCTAAGCCAATCACCGTAACCTTCGTCGCGAGCGGTCCAGCACCATTGGCCTGCTCCTGCGCAAGTCTTCCAGCAAAGCTGATCTGTACGGCCCGAGGCCGCGCCATGCCAGCAGTCCCGTTTGAAGATCCCGGTGGACAATGGGGCCGCGGCGGTATGACCTGCTGAGCTCCGGGTAGCATGGACGTCGGGGCGCAGGTCTGCATGTGGTGCTGCGGGAGCCGAGTTCAAGTCTGGCGATCCTGAAGCGGTGTGTTCTCGCGATGTGCTTGTATCAGAACGCGCTTGTCTGAGTTCGAGTGCAAGAGATGACGAGTGCCTTGAGGATAGTCATGGATTCTGATGGCGATTCCCTATTCGAGGCTTTGTGAATGTTGTGAAAGGAAGAGACAAACGGAGTCTATAGGTCAGTAATATAGGGTTTATACTTACAGAAGGTAGAGTATTATGCTTTCATAGTTGATTAGTTATCTTGAGCTCATGCCTGATTCAAGGCAAGCCTTAACATTTACGATGAGCTCAATACGTTACAAGAGAGGGACATACTACATACTGGTTGGTTGGTGTTGTACATACATCCCTTATCTCCACCTGTAGGGAAGGGAAGAGCATGGTGAAAGCTTGTATTAACGTGAAGTAAAAGAGCTGGATAAAATTCCACACTCAAAAGAGGCCCAGAATTAGTATCATGTGGTCCCAAACCCCGTGTTGCGAGAAAGATACTCTTTTGCTCACTCCCCGGGCGCCGCGGAGCGAAATCACACCGTCTACCGTGGCATCTCGAGCAGGCTACCAAAAGACGTCTCTGTCTGTTCTGAGGGCGACCCACACGCAAACGTTTGCTCACAGCTGCAACACAGAGGTCAATGAGGACAGACGGTGTCTGTGTCACCGTCATTGTTGTTTCGGTAGAGACAGAAGAGGAAGTGGAAGAAAGGATTGAAGTCGGCACGACGCAAATGTGGGTGGTGCAGCTCGTGTTTCGACGTCGGCAGCTGTCTATATTCATTCTCGCATACAATGCCTGGAACACACGTCGTATGGTGTCAGGTGTCAGAACCGTGGCTTCGTTGTGATGCCCGATAAGGAAAGTCGTATAAAGATGTAATGCAACGATCAAAATAGGGCAAGGCAGGCCGAAGAGGCTCAGGGATGGCAAAACGATTGAGTGTTTGTTTCTGGCAAAACGATTGAGTGTTTGTTTCTGGCAAAACGATTGAGTGTTTGTTTCTGGCAAAACGATTGAGTTTTGGTTTCTTGACATCTGTCCCGATCGCACGTGACCTGTGCACCACTAGCGTGCACGACCACGGGCGGGGGTCACGTGCGACAGGGAGAAATAGAATGTGAATAGAGAGGCCATTGTGGAGCCCCTAAAAAGGCCACACAATCATCTCTTACGTTGCGTCAATCCACCGTGACCTTCAGTTCTGCTGCAACCTGCCAAGGAACCAAACCTTATCGGGAGACATAAGTCGGCATCCCCCTCTGAATCCTTCCGTCTACCGTCGCGATGCGCATTCTCTAATATCCGCCCGCAAGGACTTTGACACACATACTCTCATCCACTGTCATCGACTTTCGGTCGTTGATAAAGAGCAAGCATGGCATCACGTGTCCATGAACCAATGGCAGAAAGAAGAACGTGACTTTGGCAGTTCATCTACGGCACCCCATTTGAGGTGCATGAAAACTCCTTTTACGCCAACCGATGCCTCGACTCGCAGGCATCTAGTCGTGAGCACGCAAGTTCAAGAGACGTTTTCGAACAAACCCCCGAAAAGGTTGTTTCTGTTTCGAGATGGCAACTAACATAAGGCAGACAACTATGAGCTTGAAGAGAAGAACGCATACACTGTTATCAAGGCCGATCACAGTTATTAAGGCCAATCGCAGTTATTAAAGCCGATCAGTACCTTGAACGTTCGCTCCCACGGTATGTGCAAAGCGGCATCCGTCTCGTCGTCCGCTCCTTCAGTAGACGGCGAGCACGACGAGGCAGGCCACAGTGGCAGCGGCCACAAAGTCAAAGCACTTTGCGCGTGCAGCACCGCTCTTCACACTAGCAGTAGTCGAGCTCGACGCGGGCGTCGGCTTGGACGCGGACGTCGGCTTGGGCTACATGTGGCGGCGCGTTAGAGACGGGTGTGGAGGTTGGCAGAGAGAAGAAAAGAATCCGTCTTACTTACAGCAGCGCTCTGGGCGCTGTTGCCAGAGCCGGAAGCGTGGTGGTGATGGGAGTGCGCGCCGGTGGCCTGGGCGGTGGGAGAGGCGGTGGGAGAAGTGGTGAGAGAGGCGGGGAGAGAGGCGGTGGGAAAGGCCGAGGCCGAGGCCGCGGCCTGGTGATGGTCATGATGTTCATCGCTCTTCTCCTCGGCCTTCCCCTCGGCCGCGGGGGTGGTGATGGTCATGATGCTCATCGCTCTTCTCCTCGGCCTTCTCCTTGGCCGGGGCGTCGGCCTCCTTGGCCGGGGCGTCGGCCTCCTTGGCCGGAGCGTCGGCCTCCTTGGCCGGAGCGTCGGCCTGGTGATGGTCATGATGCTCATCGCTCTTCTTCTCGGGCTGGTGATGGCCATGGTGCTCATCATCCTTCTTCTCCTCGGCCTTCTCCTCGGCCTTGTGATGGTCATGATGCTCATCATCGCTCTTGCCTGCCGCGGGCTGCTCAGCATTTTGGGAATAATGGCACTTTCCATCAATGATGGCCAGCGTTGGGTACGGGACCGTCAAGCCGTGCTTGACCTCATGGCACTGCATATACTTCTCCCGCATACCCTCAGCATCGCATTTGTTTTCCACTTCCCTCCACATGCTGACAACCGGACCTATGCCGGTCATGAGCACAAGACGCAAGCAATCACACAGGGTGAGCAACCATACCGCATGTCGCGTGGGCGGTGAGCGCCTCCTTGCTCAAACTGCTGATATCAAAGCCGGGCGGCGGCCCACCCCTCCGAACAAGCGCCAGGTAAATGGCGTCTTCCTGGAAGACGGGTGCTGCGACCACGAGGGAGGCCGCGGTAGCCGCCAAGACTGCAAAGGATGAAACGGAGCACATGTTGATCAAAGTGACGAGAGGTGGCTGGACGTTCCTTGCTGTTGAAGATGGGGGGATGTAGAAAAGAGACAAGGATAGAGGGAGGAGAGAGCTCGTTATATACGCGTCGGATGGAATCTCCAATGATCGCGAAGCATTATATTATAGGTACAAGACATGCACGCATAAACGCGCGCATACCGGGATCATGGCATGCTGGTCCAGAGCAGGATACGGGACTTTGCCCGGTTTCCACGTGTCGTTGTACGTATGTACTGTCCATACGGGATTGTGATGTGATTGATGTCATCCGTCTTGAGCGCGAAGGGTGGTGGATGTATGTAGATACAGAGTATGTATATGCCCATGAATTTCTCGTAAGAGGACATGGAAATATACATACTCGACTGTTGATTTTCCCGTAGAGGCTGAACAGCATTCGCTAGGGATAGAGCCAAGATATTTCCGTGCACGCACAAAGTCAAGGACAAGTCAAGGAAATGGTCAAGGACAAGTCAGTCAAGTCAAGGACAAGTCAGTCAAGCCAAGGACACGCCAAGGATAAGTCAAGGACAAGTCATGGACGAAAAGTCAAACACAAATGATCCAACGCTTTCTACCACCGCCCTGCATGGAAGATGCATGAAGCAGGGCATACACGACGGACTTTAAAGTCGCCGTTTGCAGATATCTTTAGCCAGAGCAGACAGACATGACTGGTGCGGACCAGCTGCGGGAAACTCTCTTGGTTTCCACGAGGGATTTCCACCACTCTTGGCGCTACTACCAGGCAACTCGACTGCTGACTACCTTTTGCCCCGCCGGCAACTCGTACATATAGGCAAGTCGCGAGGTGGAGCAAATTCCGGAACCGTTGGGCAGGAATGCATGGAACAAGTTACATCAGGGTTGCAACGGTTATTTACTTTCAGCACACACAGTTCAATGTACATATAAATTGGGAGCAGGATAAGGAGTCAACAGCTCGCTCCTTTCCATGAATTGAAAGGCCCAACTATGCATAACGCCTACGCCTGGATATGGCCCGTTTGCTATGCCACTTGTTATTCATGTCAAAGGCAAAGTCTCCATCATGCCCGATCGATGAGATTAGATGATCAGATGAAGTCTTGGCCACCCCCTCCCTGCGATTATATATCATCTGATAAGAAAACCTTGTTCTCCCATACGGGCCCATGGGTTACACGCTCGGTGGACGCTCCGGATAATGCCGTGTGCAGAGTTTTTGTCGTGAAAGTCTGCTTGCCGTGGATCATGGCCGGATGCTGCTGAGTGCTTGCTTGGGTACTAGTTAGATTACTAGATATTTGATGCTCGACGCTGCCCAGCCTGCTCTGCATCCCTCTCCTCTTTCCTCGTGCTCACTCGAGTGCGATTCTTGCACGACGACGCTTCCCTCTTGATCAATAGCAAACATGCACTCTGTCGGGACCATGGTGGCCTTTGGCCTGGGCATGGCTGCCGCCGCCGCCATCGATCATACCGGCAAAGTCGCCAATCGTCCAAGGTGCACAACCCGTCGACGGCCAGCGTCACGGATGACTACATGGGCCCCTCGGCCTTTATGTGGCCGTATGACCGGACCTGGTCTGGCGACATGGACAACACTGCTCCTTGTGGCTCGAGTGCCGGAGCTACAAAAAGGACCGAGTTTCCCCTGGGTAGGTCTCCGAGTCTGTTGAGATAGGAGAGTTGTCGTCGAGCCACTTGTGTGAATTCTGGCGGCTGACACCAGCCTCGTCTGATAAAGCCGGCGGCGCCGTTGCCCTCGTTGCGCAAGACGACTACTACCACAGCAAGATAAGCATCTCTTACTCGAATGGTATGTTAAATCCCAACGAGTGACTTTTCGGCAGATCAAGGACCCTCGACTAAAGCTGCCATGTTGGCATGAGCAGAGCCAAAGAAAAACGCCGATTTCAGCCTCCTCGTCCAGGCAAACGACTTGAACGACCTCGATCCGGGCCATACCTGCTTCAGTGTCCCGGACGCCCCCGAGCACATCAAGGCCGGCACCAATGCCACGCTCCAAGTCGTCTATCAGGCAGACTGGGACGCGTCGGTCAACCAGACCTTTTACGCCTGCGCCGACATCGTCTTCGTCGACAGGTCTGATTTCCGTTTTAAAATTCCCTGCTTCAACGCCACCGAGCCCGGCGAGGACAACAGGAAGGCTGCCGAGGCCAACAAGGCTGTCGAGGCCGAAAGTGCTTCAGACAGCGCCGAAAGTCCGTCCAACGCCGCCAAGATGGGATCGGGTGCCAAGGCCGGCACCATTGTCGGCTCGCTCGGCGGCGCGTCTGCCGTCGCGGTCGGCGGCATCTTCCTGTACCGTCGCAGGCAGCAGAAGAAGCGCGCTCTGCGCCACGCTCACATGGAGGAGAAAGCCCGTCATGGCCAGTATCCGTTGGACAAGGGGTCGCCGCAGACGAGTGCGTAGCCGGCGAGGAGTGTCGCCGCAGAGAAGTTTTGTGGCCGGTTGGATGGGAAATGGGATAGTACGTAGCTTATGAATGAATTATTAGTCACGTGCGCGAACAAACAACCTCTGAAGAGGTCTGAAGAGCCCTTTTCGCCCGAGCCCACCCTCATCAATGCCACAACTTCTCTCTCTGCCACACAAGCTACTGCCCCTCGTGCGTTGCATTTCCATTGCCCCATCAGGTCGAACCACTGTTCTGACACCTAGATGCTCTCGCTACGGATAATACGAGGTACCCCTACAAGGTCTCCGCCTTCCTTCAGGGGTACTACTACTACTACTCTGATCAGGGGGCTACATACATAAAACTCGTATCATGCAAGCTCAATACCATTTAGCCGGGCGTTTTCCCCGGAAGACTCCTCTTGACGCGTCGCGCCTTTCTCTACCATCTACAGCCCACCGAGCAATGCACAATGGCCGACGAGACACAAGTCGGCGGCGCCAAGAGCAGCACGGGGCTCAAGCAGGGCCTCTTGGACGCCCTCTCACGCATCCAGACGTCCGGGTCGTTTGCGTCTTTTGCGGGGCTGAAGAAGCCGCCGCCCGCTGGGCTCGTCGTCGACGGCATCGGCGCCGTCACGATGCCGCTGTCGCAGTCTCAGGCGGCGCAGCTCGTTGCCGCGGCGCGCCAGGCGCCCTACGGCAAGGGGAGTGAGACCATTGTCGACACTTCGGTCCGCAACACGTGGGAGCTCGACGCGACGCGGTTTTCCTTCGAGGACCCGGCGTGGCCAGGCTATCTGGAATCTCTATGCCGCCTCGTTGGCCAACGGCTCGGCATCGACCCACCCATTCGTGCTGAGCCGTACAAAATGCTGCTATATGAAAAGGGCGCCATGTTCAAGCCGCATACAGAGTATGTCTTCCTACCAATCTCGACAACGGTGCATGCGTTAATCGTGGCGGCATAGCACCGAGAAAATCCCAAACATGTTTGGCACTCTCGTCATTGCCTCCCATCGGCACACCAAGGGGGAGACGTGGTAGTCAGCCACTGCGGCCAGAAAAAGGTCTTCAAGACGTCCGAGACCGCTCAGTCAATTGTCTGCTGGTACTCGGATGTGTCTCACGAAGGTGCTCCCCGTCACTTCAGGCATTCGCTGGGTCTTGACGTACAACCTCGCTCTCGATGCCCACACGGGCCCTGCGTCGGCTGCCTTGCAGCAGCTCGAGACGCGGGCACTCGGTTGTGCGCTCCGACCGTGGCTCGCCGAGGACAAGGCGTCGCGCCAGGAGCCCTTTGTCTACCACTTGCTCGACCACGACTACACCGAGGCCAACACGTCGCTCAAGGCCCTCAAGGCGCGCGATCTGGTCCAGGTCCAGGCTCTTCAACACGCGTCGGCCGAGCTGCCTATCCACATCTTTCTCGCACTGCTGGAATTGGAGGAAATGGGAAGCTGCTATTATGACCACTGGCGGAACAGGAAATCGCGACACCGTTATGACGAGTCTGACGACGATGAGCTCGGCTTTCACGAGCTCCAAGAAGTTTTTGAGTCTAGCTGTAGAGTCAAGACTCTTGTCGACTTGGAGGGCCATGTCGTCGCAAAGGGGCTGCGCCTGAATCAAGACAATGTCCTTCAACAAGACTGCTTTGACCACCTAGAAGCTGAAGAGTCGTACGAAGGATACATGGGCAACTCGGTAATCCTCCATCCACCCCTCGATTGTGCCCGGTTTCCTGTTAACACGCTTGCAATGTCAGGGCCCGACGGCAACACATTGGTATCGCACAACGGTACGACCCAGGCCCCCCCATGTCCGTCGCGTCCACTCACACAAGGCTACCTAGGCCGTGGCCATTGTCCCTAGCGACTCGCTTGTCTCCTTCTTTAACTCTTTCTTTACCTCCTTCACCTGTGACCTAAACTCGAGCTCGCCCCTTGAATGCCTGCCGTTGCAGATCCGCTACTTGGCCCGGGCATGTTTGGGGCCACACGCCCCTTCGTCTTCATTTGCTGCTATGCAGACACTCTGCCAAAGTCTCTGGAAGGATGATTCTGGCAAAAGGGCTGTTATGGGCGCAACCAAACCGTCACTGGCCGGCGACGTCATGCGCGACGTCCTCAAGGTAGCGTTTCAACGCCCAGATGCCGCCTTTTTCGAACAGGCCGTCTCTCATCAACAGGACCGACTCCATACTGGTTTCTTCGCCTGGATGCGACAGCAGCTGAAGCTCGGCCAAGGTGGCGCGAGGAGCCAGTTTCAGGTCTTTGAAAAGAGGTATGTATGCCCGCCAGTCTGACATGCACTTCCCCGTTGTCGCGTCGGGAAGCTGATGCTACCAGAATCTCATCTGCCGTCTTGTCCTATTCTACTTTCGGCAATCGATTTGGAGCAGTTGCTCAACTAGTGCCCATCTCGGACGATGCCTGCCATGCTGACTCTGATTCTTCGTGGGTCATCGACTGGGCTCGCCAAACGCTATGCTCTTGCCTGGATGCCTGCAAGTCAAAAGGCCTCGGTAAAGATGACGGACCAGCCATGCTCGACGCAGCTCTTTACTTCCAGGACCCCCATGGTTTCCTCTTGCAGACGTCAGTTTCTTCATGCTCCCCATGTCCCATCTCCATGACAAGCTAACGCATGTTGCAGCGTGGTACCACTCATCAGTTCAAAGCAAGACTCTACTGCCTTTTTTCTTGCGTTTCTGGCCCGACTGCGAGAGCAGAGCACGAAAGGGCCGCTACCTGCCGAATCGTCGATGCATCTGTATCGCTCCTTGGCCAAGTCTTTTATTACCAAGACTGATTTCACGCAAGCGCATAGCCCTGCTACGGCCGAGGGCGAGGCGGCCAAGAAAAGAGCGCACGCAACCTCGTCACAGCCTCAAAGGGCTCTGAGTCGACAGAGAGCCGTCAGTCACCTCGCACTGGCCGACTTTTTCTCCGGCATCATCGAGGCCAGCACAGAAGGAGACGACCTCGTTGCGCTGCTCATCTCCAGACTCGTTCAAGACGCATCTCGACTCCCAGCGGGCGAGTTCCATTACCTGTGGCTGCCCCTGTTGCACGACATGATAACTACTCTCGACTCCAACGGGATTGCTCTCGACACTCCTCCGTATCAAAAGCTCTTTGTTGCTATACTCAAAGCCTACATTCATCGCTATGTAGGCCAGGAGCCTCCCCGGGCCACCAGCTTGGCTCGGCGTGGCGTCCCATGCCCCTGTCGCGACTGCGTGTCTCTCAACGCCTTTCTTACCAACCCGACACAAATCATCGGCCGCTTCCCCGTCGGCAAAGATAGGCGCATGCACCTGCATCGAGCGCTGGACATGGCTGGTGTGGGCTGCACCCACTTGACAGAGCGGATAGGGTCGCCCAATACTCTTATCGTGACAAAGACTTTGAGCCCGGTCGAGCAGCGACACCAGGCCTGGAAGGCCCGTCAGGCCAAAGCGGCGGAGCAAATCAGGGACTTTGAACCGGAAGACCTCTCGCTGCTCCTTGGGCCTGACTACGCGGACTTGCTCAACATGGCACACCTTGACGCTTCGACGGAGCCGCCTCGTGTGCTGCACCGAGCTGCAGCCAAACGCAAGTTGCCCATGGTCGAGGTCGAAGTCATTGACCTGACAAGCGACTGAGGAGGGCAGCACTTGTACTTGTTTTCCGCAATAAATGTGCTTGAATTCTTGTCAAGCCTGGGGCGGTGTTGATGGACAATGATGGCTCTAAAAGCAAACTTGTGCAAGGTAATGTAGACGCTCCTAGAGTCGTAAAATGATGATGTGTCATTCTGTTTCACGGATTGCCATGGCCCGACATATGGACGAGGCAGAGGTCGGGGCAACAATTGCGCCGATTGGCCCTAGACCTGCTCGTTGCCCAGCACAAGGGCAAGATCCCCTCAAACTGGCGGGGTACTGGACTCCATCTCTGCTCTAGAATCTGTTGTCCGAAAGTGGAGGCACGTCCGTCGGGTGACGGCTCCCCTCAGAATCCTCTAGCGATGATGCCTTCGAGTCACTATTGTCTCAGCGCGCCGACCAAGGAAATTCGCCTCGTCGAGCTTCTTCCGGCAACTAGTTCCGGGCGGCTTGCGGGACGGCTAAGACGAGCCGCCATCGACAACACGCCCCCTTTTGTCTCGGTCTCTCATGTCTGGGGTGACGCAATGGCCGAGGGTCGCATGCACCTTGAATCAGGATGTGGCAACAAAGAGGTGCAAATCTCAAAGAACCTCGAGGCGCTGCTGCTGTCTCTGCTGTGTCACGACTCCAGCAGTCTGCCTCAGCTCTGGGACAACGGATCAAGGCTGCCGTTGTGGATAGACATGGTCTGTATCAACCAGACTGACATTGACGAAAAGACGGCTCAGATTGCCCTGATGCGACGCATATACTCGCAGGCAACTTCGGCCCTCATCTGGATCAATGAGTACGACAGCCACCTGATGTACGCTTTTCGCCATCTCGGGCACGTCACCAAGGCCGGGACGGAAATTAGAGACGACGCGCCTTGGAGGTTATTTGACCCCATCGGCTGGGACTGCCTCAAACGCCTTTTCGAATGTGACTGGTTTCAGAGAAGATGGGTCGTTCAAGAGGCAGCCATCCCAAGGGACCCGGTTCTCCTCTGCGGCTCCCATGTCATGACCCTGAATGACCTCTTTCGTGGCGTCGACATAGCTGCCCGTGCACTGGTGGCTCGACCCAAGGAGATCAAGATGCTCAAGTTCGCGACAGTCGGGCCAGCACGGCCAATCTTTGCTCTCAAGGAACTCAGAAGGGCCCTCTCCGGTGGCAAAGGTCATCAAAGCCTGTTGTGGCTGCTCGAAGACCTCCGCTCAACGCGCGCCACCTTGGCTCACGATCAAGTATATGGACTGCTCGGTCTGTGCAGCCTGCAAGAGGCTTCGGGAAATCCCATCCGATACCACGTCGACGCCGAGGAGGTATACAGGAGCTCTGTGGAGTCCCATGCCCGTATACACAACGACCTGGACTTTCTGGGGCTCTGTACGCCGGTGCAACGAGACGAGTTGCGCTCGCGAACGTCGCAAACGTCACCTGGCCCGTTTAAAGGGCCGTCGTGGGTCCCCAACTGGCACTCAACACGTCTCCGGCGTTGTTTGGGTCTGCACGGACTGAACCGCCCGCAGACGCTGTTCAACGCACCCGGCGCAATGGTCACCACGTACCGCTTCAAAGCAAACGAGCTGGCCGTCACAGGAACCTTTGTCGGCAAGATCAATCTCCTCGGAGACTTTTGCGAGCCGGGTCGACGTGCCGAGCTGTCGGACCCCAACTCGAAGCTTTTCCAGCAGTATTTCGACTTTTGGATGAAGCCAGCCGAGGATCCCGAGAGCACGCCGTATCCCGACGCCGTGAGCCGAGCCGAGGCGTTTGCTCGCACCCTGAGTTTGCTCGGGGTGTGTCTGGATCCGGTGCCTTCCCCGGACGTGATCCTAGCCATGTTTTACAACTGGTGTCGTGGCTCGAGTCTGGGTAGACAGCTGGGGGAACTTGGCTTCGGATCTAGATTCGCGGATCCGGGACAAGGCAGGAAGACGTTTATGCGAATGAAGCGGTTACTTTCGTGGCAGCCATTCATCACCGACAGGGGCTGCATTGGACTCGCGCGGGAGCAGTGCAGCGTCGGTGACGAGATATGGATTGTTGCTGGGTGCAGTGGACACGGCTGGCGAGGGGGTAAGCGATGGCTCCCAATGGATGAGAGACTCGTCGATGCTGGGCTGACAGAGTGCGAAAGCCGGCGGCGGTGGGGGAAAAGATGGAGGAGGAGATGGAGGAGGCGCGGCAGGCAGCTGGGCAAGGAATTGGGAAACGACGGCAAGGGAGTCTGGCTGGCTCAGCCCGCGAGTCTTGGGCGCCTGGCTGGCAGTCGTCTCTTGGGGGTCAACCGGCCCCGGCGCGTACATTTCGAAAATCTCGTTGGCCTGGAGCTCGGCTTTCCCGGGCACAGCAGCCACGGCGGACTCATAGCTGGGTGGGACCTGATGGACAATGTCCAAGTCCATGTCGTTGAGCCCCCGACTCTTCGACTTGTGGTGACCCAGGGAGCCAAAGAAGGTCTTTGCCATGGACACGATCCTCTTCCTCTTGGACGCCGGGCCCAGGCAACAGCGCCTGCACCTGACGTCGCCGAGCTGCTCGACCCTCTTGCAGTCGTGGCACCAGTACTCGCCGGCGGCAAGATGGGCGCACGAGTAGAGGTGCTGGAGCATCTGCTCGTGGTCCGGGAACCGCTCGTGGCATCGCAGCAGGGGGCATTGGCGCTTTTCCGCGAGCGATATGTGGTTGCTGGCGCTGCGCTTGACGGCGGCCCAGACGATGAAGCTGTGGAGGGCGCAGTCATTGCCGGCCGTTTCGCGGGCTCTGATGATGGCTCCAGAGGGTCAGCGACTCTACCTATTTCTCTCTCTCTCTTTCCCTCCCCTCCCTCTCCCTCTGTTTTTCTCTCTCTCCGTCTCCCCTTTTCTCTCGCGCTCTCCCTCTTCCCTTCTCTCTCTCACTCACTCTCTTTTTCTCTCCTCTTCTCTCTTGTTCTCTGCGCTGTCTCATTGCAGGTGGTTTATGAAAGTGTCCGTGTTTTGCTTACACGCAAGTAGCCTGCCGCCGGCCACCACCATCGAGGAAGCTGTCCGACGCCGTGTCCGACGAGCTCGTCAGCGTCGAGCGCCTGGACCACGATCGGTGGGCGGCAGAGGCGGGGTTCCATCGTCGCAGGCTGGACGAGGAGATGCTGAGCTCCTCCTCAAACGCATTTTGCTCGAGGTCTTGCATGGTCATGGTTCCACGTGTTGCCTCTCAGTCGAGGCAAACGAGGCAAGCCGGCAGGTAACGGGAGCGAATAGGGGGAGGAGGAGGGAGAAGAGTCGGGGGGTGCAAGCATGGTCAAGGCACGAAGACACAGCCGACTCGCCGGTAAATGTAGACGGTTGGCCTCTGATGGACGGGACCCTCTCGGAGCCGCAAGCCACGAGGCAGCGCAAAACGGCGCACAACGCGACAGAGTCCTGCGGCCACTATATCTCGGATGCAATGCTACCTCCTCATGCAGGACTGGTAGGACTCGAGGGGCCGGGGGCGGGGTTGCAGGCTGAGCGCTGCCTGCTCGTTCGGTACCGCGCAGAACCGAGGCTGAGATGGCCGTCGAGGACTGGAGCCAGCGGGATGATGATGACGATGGTGTGTCCTGGCTTGGCGTGGCTGACGGAGGGGAAGGGGGGGGGGAGCAGCCACCACCTACTCGTACATCCTAGGAGCTTGCCTCGCCTCGCCTCGCCCGCCGCCTTCGTCGTGCCTGCCTAGCATGTAGGTACTACTACCTACCCGGCAGCCATCACACGCAAACCGCCCACACATCCTCCCCCTCAACGGGCTCGACCAGCACAAGGCACACACCGCCACGAGTCCTACCAACCACCAGGTGCAGCAGTTCCGAGAGACTCCTGCATCAAAGCCCAATTCGTCTTGTACAAGGCCATCGTCTAGGTACATACACCCACCACCAGCCAGAGAGGACCCCCCGACCCTCACACAAACCCATCTCCCCGCTTAGGAATGAGAGTGAATGATATACAACGCAAGTCCTCACGCCCGCCTCATCGGCCCTCTTTCCGTAACCCTCCGTCCCGCTCCTGGTTCCGGCTCGTCTTGGACACCACGGCCCGGAGCACCTTGAGCTTCTCCTCCGTGACCCGAATCGCCTCCTCCACTTCCATCTCGTCCATCCGCCCCTCCTTGAGCTTCTCCTCAATGATGCGCGGCTCCGGCGTCTTCTTCCGCGCGTGCGGGCCCTCCGACCCGAGCCGATCCAGCCCCACGCGTTCCTCGAGCCACTCCCACAGCTCGCTCTCCTCCCGTCGCCACATCTCCTCGTACGCCGCCACCCGGTACGGGCTGTAGAAGCCAACGCCGGGGCCGTACGTCGCAGAGCTCTTGCTGGGCGCCGACCCGAAGCCGAACCACATGGCCACCAGCAGGCCCACCAGAAGCCCATACATGACGTTGCCCGTCAGGAGCGGGCGCACCACGTCGACGCACGGCTCCACCAGCCCCCGCACGGGCTCCAGAAGCCCCCAGTTCTTCGCGGCCGTGTGGCTTGGTCCGCCGCCGCCCTCCGAGTCGCCATCGGCCGACTGGAGCGCCTTGCCCCTCTTGGGCTTCTTCCTGATCCTCGGCGGCCCGTTGGGCGTGGCAACCAGCCGGGACCGCGACGAGACCGAAGACCTGAGTGCCGCAAACAGGTCCTTGCAGTATTGCGTCTGGCCGTCGCTGACGCCCTTTTCGATTGGTCCTGGGTGAATCAAACGGTTAGCCTTCGTCAAAGACAGCCGCAGCGCCGTCGGTACCTTTGAGCCAGCTCTTGCCCGTCCATTCGACGGTGCAGTTGACCTGGAGGCGCGTGGCGTTGTTCTCGGCCCACGAGAGGCAGTACTTGGTCTTGACGGAAAACACGTTGCCGCTAGGAACGTCTGGGTTCTGCGTCGAGACGCTCAGGTTGACCGCCTTTTCCAGGTCGAGATTCTCAAGCGTCTCTGCCACGATGCACTTTGTCTGCCTCGGGCCAATCGACGCGTTTAGGGGCTTGATGTACGTGTAGTTTCGCGTTTTGTTGTCCAGGCTTAGGCCCTTCTTGTCTTCCATCTGCAGGTCGTTGCACTTTTGGTCTCCCGCCAGCCATTTCGTCATCCACTCGACCGAGCCGGGACCGAAAACAAGGTTGTACACCTTGCCGAGGGGGGCGGGTATCACGTCGTCGCCAACAATCTTGTCAAAGTGAGACGCCGAGTCTCCGCAGTCCGTCGGCGCATGCGTCGCCGGCCCCGGAAAGTCGGGAACAGTGCTGGGCGGCGACGGGGCTTCCTTGGGCGCGTCGGCCGGGGCGCCATTGAGAGCCGTCACGCCCGACACCTTCCTAAGCGGCGGCTTCTCCGACTCGGCGTCGACGCCCGACAGTTCGGTGGTCTGGGTGTCGGGGACGTATTCGTGTTCTTCCTCGTCGTAAAAGTCGTCGTCGTCGTCGTCGCCGCTGTCGTCTCCCGACTCGGAGCCGGCCGGCGCGTCGTTGTCCGGGTCCGGGGCCGACGGCTCCGCGTCCACCTTTTCCGTCTTGTCGCCGCCCGTGCCCTCGAGCCGAACCCCATTGAGGGTGCTCCTGAGCGTCGGGTGCCCAAGCTTCCAGATGTTGACAATGAGGTCGTAGGTGGCGTCTCGGCTGGTAAAGCTGGCAAAGCTATGCTTGGCGTGCAGGGTCGAGATCATGAGCCCGTTCTTGAAGACCAACGCAGTGCTTCTCTTTTCGACGGAAACGATTTCGTCAAAGCTCATGACCAACGTCGTCGTCCAGCCAAGGATGTTGCTGCTGAAGCAAAGATGACCCTCGGAGACGTAGAGCCGGCCGTGGGCAAGAATCTCGCGCTGCAGGGCGCAGCTGTAGTCCTCGATGAGATAGTCGTCGTCGGGCACGCTCTTGAAGAGGGTGTGGAAGTCGCGGTTCCGCCTCTTACTAGCAATGGCAAATCCCGTGAGCTTCGGGGCCCCGAAACCGGCGCTGGGGTTCATCACAGAGCTGTTGGCGGCTGCAATGGCCGCTCCGACCGCCGTCCTCGTGCTTCCCGTCGTGGCCGAGCTTCCTCGCTTTCTGTGCGGCCGCATGGCACTCCGGATGCTCGAGGCCCGCTGGACGGGGGATTTGGAGTCCAGCTCGGCGGGTGGCGGCGTCTGATCGCCGGCCGTCGCCTCCACCAGGGAGCGCGGCCTGCTTGATGGTTCCTCCTGCAAGATATCCGTCATCCGGGTCTGGGACTCGGCGGGCGCCGAGTCGGACCTGGTCCTCGCATCGGCGGCCTCGGAAAACTTGCCGCTCGCCGGAGAGGCCACGGGGCCAGCAGGCTCGGCGATGCCAAGCTGGCTCAGGCTCAATTCACCGGTGCCGAGAGTGCGCACCGCCAAGTCCTTCTTCTGGTCCATGCCGTGGTCGGATCGGGGCTCCGCGGCGGGCGGGTCGGGCTCGGATTCGGCGTGGCTGGCAGCCGACGAGCCCTGCGACTTATTGAGACTGGAGCGGCTCTTGTTGCCGGCGATTCCGATGTTGGTGCCGGGTATGTTGTTGCTCAGGGTGGTGGCGGCGTTTTGGGCGGCGGAGATGACGGAGGAAAAGAAGCCGGGGGCGCCGGGCGTCTCCTCGCCGCTCTCGGCGGTGGGGGTGAGCGGAGCGAGGGTGGTGTTGGACAGCTTGCTGGGGATGATGGCGGACGAACCAGATGTAGACCTCCAGTGTGTGCTCATGCTCCGGGAGGGGCCGCTGCCATCGGGGCTGGATCGGGGGCTCCCGGCGTTCCACGGCGACGTCTTGGACTTGTCGGGCGGAGAGGCTCCGGCGGTGGCGACTCGGTCGACGGGAGTCGGGGGCGTGCTTACGATGACGGGAGCAGGGTGGTCGGACGAGGGAGGAGTTCGGGGCGGTTGTGTATCGATGCGCGGTTGAGGCCTGGACCGTCCCTCAGGGGGAGCTACCCTGGCAGGAGGCGTCGGGTCGAGGGCCGATGACCGCAGAGGGGCGTTTTGGCTTCTTGTCGGGGCGGGCGACGGGTTGCGGTTGCGCCTGCCGTCGATGCTGCCGAGATGGGTCTGTGAGCGCGAGGGCGGTTGGTAGAGCGGTGGATGGGAGTCGAGGTGAGTGGCTTGAATGACGGGCGACGACGTTGTCAGGTAGCCAATTTGAGACGCATGGACCGAGGTGGCGGGAAGAGCGGGTCGCTGTCTAGGGGGGGTTAGAAAATGACCACGTAAGTTATAGTGGAGAAAAAGGGGAAGGGACAGGGAAGCAATCGTCGGCGAGAGAGCAGAAGGACAAAACGAGGAGGCGGTGAGACGTCAGATGGCCGGGCTAGGCTGGCTGAGGAAAGGAGAGGGAAGGAGCCAGTACTGCTGCCTGCTGCTTACTGCTGCTGCTGTTGCTGCTGCGAGGGAGAGAGAAAAAAGCATGCGCTAAGTGGATGGAGATGCATGTGTGCTTTGCTCAGACAAAAGCATCACTTACCCGTCTGCAATGTCGACAGCGCTGGATTCGTACGAGCCAAGGCTGCCGCCGTCGTCGCCGACATCGTCTGCCTCGCCGTCGGCCGACTTGACCCTCCAGTCCGTGGTGCTCCGTGTCGAGGCAGACGAGGGCCGCCGGCTGGCAGCGTCGTCGTCGGCCTCGGCCTCTGCCTCTCGCGCGAGCCTCTGCTTCCTGATCTTTCGCTTGGCATTAATAGCCTTTGGCAGGAGCTTGCCCAGGCCGTTGCCGCCGCTGCTTTCCATGGCTACGGCTATGTGTGGTTGCATACTTCGCATCCGTGGTTGCAATATAACAACGACTCTTCGAATGCAAGGGGGCGAGAGTAGCGCCGCGCCGCTCCAGTCGTTCGTCGTCGTTCCGTTGTCATGCGCGGGCGGGGAGACGTGACGCTGACGGTGACACGAGGGGTTGCTTGATGATGATGTGCAGGCAAGAAGGACGCTCTCGGTATCTTTGCTACTGGAGGCCGTGACGTGACATTGACGGCCTGCTGAGTGCACGCACCTGCGAGATTTTATTAATACCAAGATGGGGACGTGGTGTGTCTGTACCAAGACACCTCGGACCAGGCACGACGATACTTGTCGCCCATGTACTCCACCAAATTGAGATTCGGGCCAACTACTAGCGTATAAATCTGATTAGTCATTGCTTTCAAGGGTCCGTCATCATCACCGTCACCGACAGTGCGTCACCGACGTCACTTCAACTTCCAAACCATACTAGATGGCAGCCACATGTTTCACGATTACAACAGGAGCATTATAAATGTCCACCATTGCTCCATCTCAACGCCCATACGAAATACTCCGTACAAGAAACCCCCTTTCTTTTCCCATCCAAAAATACACCCAACAAAACGCCTCGTCAACCTGGCGCCCAGTTGCTGAAACTGCTCGCCGCAGTTGACCGGCCCAGGCTGCAGGGCACGATGTAGGGCACGAGGCCCGAACTACGGTGCTTGTCCATGTTGATGAAGCTCGGTCGCATCAGCTTCGAGAGCCTCGTCCCGAGATTCGTCCCGAGATCCAAACTCTGCACAGTCTGCGACTCCCAGTCGACCATCGTCATCCTGTCGGATTCCACCTCGCTCGTCGCCGCCTCGTCTTCCTTGTCTGTTTCTTTCCACACTTCCTCCTCCTCGGGCGCCGCCTCCTTGTACCGCAGCGGGGGCAACGAGCCAAACCTGTACGCGTTCCTCGTCCCGCCGCCGAGGGCCTGGTCCGCCCGCATCTTGGCCATATGCCACTGGACCCAGTACATCTGCTCGTGCTCGCGCAGGTACCGCCGCCCGTGGAAGCTGTGCAGCACCACTTCGCGCGACAGGAGCCCAAGCCGCCGCCGGTCGTCGCTCTTGTCGTACATGCGCCGCGACAGCCACTCAACGTCCTCGGCCGACATGTCTTCGGGCAACCCCCCGACCCCGCTCGTGTCGCCGTCCTCTGTGAACTTGGCCCAGGGTCCGACCATGCTGAGCAGGCTCACCTGCGCGCGCGCGAGGGCCACGGGGTCGTTGGGCGCCACGATCTCTCCGTATCGCTGCGACTGGTCGTCTGGGTCCGTCACCACCAGCGCCGTGGCGCTCACCTCGGTCGCGGCAGCCCCTCCGAGATGGACGAGTTGACAAAGAGCCAGGCGTCCTTGGGCACCTCCTTGGGCTTGCCGAACCCCGCCAGAATCACATTATCCGACAGGTCGCACTTGACAATGAGCTTGGCCATTTCGAGCGCGTACGACGGCTGGCGGTCCTTGGCGCCATAGACGAGCAGCTTGTAGTCGTGGAATCCGTAGCGGTTGACGATGATGTCTGCCGCCAAAATGGCCGTCTTGATGCCCTTGATGAACTGAACATTGGACAGCATCACCACCGTCGGCGTGTCGGTGCGCACCTTGTCGACGGGCGTAAACGACTCCATGTTGCTGATGCCGTTGACGATCGGGTCAATTTTGCGCGCAAACTCGTTGCCGCTGCAGAGCTTGCCCCTGTCTGTGCCAATCTCGGTTTCCCACATTCTAACGGCGCGGTTAGCACAACAAGCAGACCGAGTGTCGCAGCAGGGCATAACTCACGGGTTGAAGAGCGAGGTGCACGGCACAACAATGTCGGCATGAAAGTACGCCAGCCGACTCGCCAGGCGAATCCCTGCCAGGAGCATCGACTGCACCGGCACGGAAAGCTCGCACTGCGCAGGGCTGATGTTGAGGCAGCTCTCCCTCCACAGGATGGTGTGGTCCCAGATGCCAAACGTCACGCCGCGGCGGTACTTGAGCAGCATGCCAAAGAGGCTGCTGATGCCGTGGTGCGTGCTCTGAAAGACGCGGGGACACTCCTCGGGTATGTTGACGGAGAAGATGAAAAAGTAGGCCAGGTAGATGCCCAGCGCGTCCTTGAAGTCGATCATGCTGGGCCGCTGCATGCCAAAGTGCTGCGAGGGATCCGTGACAGTCTCGGATCCGGGGCGTCATCCACTTCGCCGCCTACAAGTCCTTCTCGGAGTCGATTGCCCGGCCAATCCAGCAACAATGTGTGCGGGCTCGTGGACCTGGTGGAGCTACTGGGCGAGTACAGGATTCGCAACTTTGTCTTCTCGTCGTCGGCCACCGTGTATGGCTCCAAGGCGGACCTGGGCATGAGGGGCGTCTACGTCACCGATCAGCTGGGCGGGGGGTATACGAGGTGGCCCGCTGCCTGGGGCGAGTTTGCAAAGGCCGTCTCGCGATGCTGAGGCGGACCGAGCTTGGTGTTTGAGGTCAGTGAGGTCCAGCATGTCATGGCGTCGTTGGGGTTACTCGATGTGGAAGACGGGCTTGCCGCGCGCATAAGGCAAACACGCACTCGCCAAACTCGACGCACTGCTCGTTGACGGAGAAGGCGACGGCGTCGAGCACGTCGGTGGATGGACTTACTTCGTAGACGTCCCCTGAGATAAGAGATCATAAGATAAGGAAGGTGCCATGCAGATGCAGAGCCTGCGAGCTAAAAAGCTAAAAAGGGGCTAGTCTACATGTGTATAGGCCTGCCTGCCTATTTTGATCGTTACATTTGTGACTCACTGTGACTGACGATGGAGCAACTTTCTTTTCACCTTTTCACACATCACCCTTCTATTTGCAGGTGATTCATCACTTTCCCGCTCGTTCCATGTATGGACGAGGGGTATTGAAAGGCTTGCTTCCCCTTCGCCCAGCCAAGCTGCCTCTCAATTACTCCCTCCCTCCAATGCAACCATCACGACGCATCATTCTCAGAGCCAGTATCGCCCTTCAGCGACGCGGAATCAGCTTAAGCAGCAGCAAGGCGCGCCCTTCCCTTCCCATGGCGGCGGCGGTAGACCAACAGCCGTGGTTCCTACGTTCAACGTATCCTGTCGACTTCCCGGCCCACGACGCCCTGACCCAATCGCGAGCCGATTTTGATGGCTTCCTCGCGGACCAGCTCACCCGGCGACCCGAGACGCTGGGCAGGATTTGCGATGGCTTGGCCGCCATGGATCTGGATGGCGCGACCCAGGCTGGGGAGGAAGTCGCCGCCGGCATAGAGATGGGTCCCGAGGCCATGGGACCCTTTATGCAGGGCCTCGTGAGCCACCGTGGCCCTCGGTCGCTTGCATCCAGCCTCCCGGCCAACAAGATGCTGACGGAAAACGATGACGTGGCCCTGCGCTCGAGCAATAACCCTCTCGTCGACCTCTTCGCCGAGCTCGAGTACGTCGCATCCGGGCCCCGGCTGCGGAAACTGCTCGACGCCGCATGGGCCGAGGACCCGTTGATGACGCTCAAAATCATATTCAACGCGCGCTCTATCCACCTAGGCAAAGGCTCCCGCAGCGTCTTTTACCGTGCTGCCGGCTGGCTAGCCGAGAACCACCCGCTCACCCTGGTTGCCAACCTGGGCTGGCTCATTCGCCCGGTGATTGAGAAGAAGGCGAGGACAGCGGGCGACGAGATTGACAAGGACACGGTCCCGGTCGAGGTCCCGGTCGAGGCCCCGGTCGAGGCCCCGGTCGAGGCCCCGGTCGAGGTCCCGTGGTCCGACGAGGACGGCGACTGGGCGAGGTTCGATGTTAAGCACGGGGTCGCGCACGGCTACTGGAAAGACCTCCTCAACGTGCTCGTCCTAGCCGTCAGTGGCAAGCTCGACGTCCTGGCCAACCCCCGCGACGTACTCAATGTCACCGACGAAACCATCTCGCGCGTCATGACGGAACGCCGCGCTCGCCGGGCCGGCCGTGCCCCGCCTACCCGCAATTGTGTCAGGCCAGCCCGCACCGGCGCCGACGATGCGGCCTCCGAAGTGGGCCCAGAAGTCAGTGACGACGGCAGCGGCAGCGAGGCCAAGCCAGACAAGGAAAGGCCCGACTTTAAGCGGCAGCGGCGCGAGAACAGGAGCCGCCGGCACGCCGCCGCCGTCGACGCCTTTTCTAACAACGCCGTCTACCGCGCGCTGCACCTGACTGTAGCCCGACTCTTCGCCCGGCAGCTCCGGACCGACCTGCACGTCCTTGGCGACACGGACCCGGAGACCAGACGACGCGGCGTCTCGCCATGCGGCAAGTGGGCGCCGTCGCAGGACCACTTCCACGACCGGCACACCTTTATCGCCAGCTCCATCGCCGAGCTGCTGCACCCGCGCGAGTCCCTCGCCTCCGCCGGCTCAACCCTGGCCCCCGACGCCGACCGCGAGACATACCTCCGGCACGCGCGGGAGCGATACCGCCGGGACCTATCTGCGCTGCGGGCGCACCTGGGCATCGTGGAGCGTGACGTGACTGCCGGCACCTTCGATAAGATCCGGTACGAGCGCGTGCCATCGATGGCCATGAAGATGCACAGCGGCACCTTCATCGCCAAGGACGGCGAGCGCTTCGAGGCCTACATCGACCGCGTTGCCCAAGGCAAGGCCAAAATATCGGGTGCCACGCTACTGCCGTCGACGCTCGTCAACTGCGCACGCGAGTCCTATAGCTACGACGGGCCGTCGACGTCGCGGCATGACCTCGTGACCCGCCGCGTTCGCCAGCTCGAGGCCCGCGTCGCCGACGGCCAGTGGCGGACGCTGGTGCGACGGATCCGCGACTCGGGATCGCTGGTGTCGAGCATCGCCGTCTGCGATACTTCCGGCAGCATGCAAGGCCCCAAATTCCCCGACGGCTCGTGTCCCATGGACTCGGCCCTCGGCCTATCGCTACTCGTCGCAGAGGTCACGGCGCCTCCGTTTGGCGGCGCCTTTATTACCTTTAGCGAATCGCCGGCCGTGCAGAAGATCGATCTAAGCCAGGACCTGGCGCACAAGTTGCGCTGCATGGAGGAGGCGGAATGGGGCATGAACACGAACTTTGTCAAGGTCTTTGAGGAGCTGATACTGCCTATGGCCATCAAGAATAAGCTGCAGCCCGAGGACATGGTCCGGCGCGTCTTTGTCTTTAGCGACATGCACTTCGACGGTGCTCAAGACAACAGCGGCACCGGCCCTGTAGGCGCGAACGGCCGGAGGACGCAGCCCCCCATGAGTTGGAGCTCGTCGTACGATCGCATCAAAAGCAGATTTGCCGCGGCGGGCTACGACATGCCCGAGCTGGTGTTTTGGAACCTCGCGGGCGGACGGGCCGGCTACCATGGCCAAGACGAGGACTGGGGAGATGACGCGGCGCCCAAGCCAGTCGCCGCCTCCGAGAAGGGCACGAGCCTTGTAAGCGGCTACTCGCAGGGGATGCTCAAGGTCTTTCTCGAAAATGGCGGCTTCCAAGATGTAGAGGAAGAGGGAGAGGGCGATGATGAAGAGGAAGAGGGAGAGGGCGATGATGAAGAGGAAGAGGGAGAGGGCAACGCCGCGACGAAGAAACGTAAGGTCCGTACGGATCCGCTACAGACGGTAAAAAGAGCCATCGGGCATAAGGCATATGACATGCTGCGTGTAATGGACTAGAGGGGTTATATAAAGCCTTATTATTTGCACAGAAGGGTTTCTCCATCTCTTTATATAAAGGGTCGTATATTTGTAACTCGTACTTCGTAATCCCGTCACGTAATCTGACACCCCGATCCGTGCGAGCACCCGCCAGACATGCAGTCCGGGGGGGCCCGCTCCGCACCCCCGACGACCCACCCGCTCGCCGGCCGCGCAGCCCCGGGAACGACGGGGTGGGCCCAAGAACGAGGCTTGGCGTCTTGCACTTACTCTCGTTTGCCACCTCGCTTTCCACCTCGCTTTCCACCCCGTGCCTGTTGGCTCTCCCCTTGCTTCTCCTTCGTTTCCGTCCCTCGCTTGTGCCGTTTTCTCAGAAACAACCACCGCAAAGCACATGAGCCTGTGACTGCTCGGGACTGCCAAAGCCAAACCGAAAAGAGCTTCCTCCGCCTGCCCGTCATGCTCGGTCGAGCTATCCCCGGCCACCTTGGCCAGGGCCTCTATCCTCATCGGGGCACTCTCCGGCCTCGCTGCCGCCGCCAACTCGGTCGACAGCACCATCCTCATCGTCGCTCGCAACGACGGCGACGTGGCCAAGGCCAGCTCTGGCCTCGACGGCTACGGCATCCCCTGGGAAAAGGCTCTCATCCCTCAGGGCGGAACCAGCTTGCCCGTCCTCAACTCGTCGCGCACCGAGGGTCGCTATGGCGGCATCATGGTTTTTGGCAGCATCTCGTACGACATGGGCGGCGGCCATTTCGCCAGTGCCCTCACGGAACAGCAGTGGAACGACCTGTATGCGTATCAGACGGCCTTTGGGGTGCGCATGGTCGGCCTCGACGAGTTTCCTGGACCTGATTTTGGTGAGCAACGCAACTCTAGAGACCAAGGCGAAGTAGGCCGTTTAGACGATTGACATGTCGCGCTGATGACTGCTTCGCAGGTGCCAGTACCGCCATTGCAAACCTGGGCTGCTGCGAGAGTGGGCAGGAGCAACTCATCAGCATCAAGGAGACGGAGGCGTTTCCCGGGGCAAACGTCAAGGCGTAAGTGCCTCTGGCCTCACAAGTAAGTCTCTGGCCTCACAAGTCTCTGGCCTCACAAGTCTCTGGCCTCACAAGTCTCTGGCCTCACAAGTCTCTGGCCTCACAAGTCTCTGGCCTCACAAGTCTCTGGCCCAAGTCTCTGGCCTCACAAGAGTTGATGAGTGCTGACGCCGGCGCCGCAGCATTGCCGGGGTGAGCACAAAGGGCCTCTTCCACTACCCGGCCAACATCACGGACCCTGCAAACACGAGCGAGTTTGCCTTCGAGCCCGCCGGGGCCTTCAGGTCCCAGTCGACGGCGGCCGTCATCAACAGCTTCAACGGGCGCGAGCAGATGGCCTGGTTCATCAGCTGGGCGCCCGAGTGGTCGGCCACGTCCAGCTTCCTGCAGCACGCCTTCATTCATTGTCAAGGTCTGAGGGGAGGTGGTTAACGTCGACGAACGAGTCTAGGAGTCTTGAATTAGTGCTTCGTGTCGAGGTCGAGGGCTGCTTCGTAACGAGGGCTGCTTCGTGTCGAGGGTATCGGATCTAGGTTTCGAGGGATGCTTTTGGTGGTCAAGTTTATTTGCTGGGAAACGACACGTGGCGGCGGGGGCTTTTCACCAGGTACGAAGTACTAGTACGAAGTACCACCTCGGAACTGCGGACCGAGGCGCTTCCGGTCATTTGCCGCGCTGCCTCCGTCCGTCCGTCCGTCCGTCCCTCGCGATCCCTTCATCACCGAGCGTCAACCGTGCGAGGTGCCGGCAATAAATCAGCCGACGGGGCGGCGCGCACACGTACGCAGCATTGTATTTTTTTTCTGTCGCGCCCGACACGCTCGTTTCCTCCGACTCGTGCGGCCTCGTCCAGAAAAAATCGAGAAATAGAGGACTGAACGAGGACAGAGGCCAGAAAGACGACAGAAATCGTTCCCACGACAGCCTCGCATCGAGCGTCATGGACGCCTCGCCCCTCGTGCGGGCCCATGACCACGCCGCCGCCGCCGCCGTCGCCACGCGGCAGGCCTCGGACACGACCGTCGCCATCAGCGAGCACACCCACGCCGCCGGCGAGTTCGCCAACGCCGCCCGCCACACCACCAGCGTCGAGGCCCTGCGCACCCTCAAGCTGCTCGAGGACCATCACCGGAGGCTCGCCGCCCTGCTGAAGCTGCCGCCTCAGTCGGCCCCGTCGGCGGCCTTGTCGGCGACCTCGTCCTCGCAGCAGCACCCCGCCTCTGGCCGTGTCCCCGACGACGAGGATCCGGTGAGCGAAAAGTCGCCGCAGCGCTCGGAAAAGGCTCGCCCTGTTGTCGTCGTCGTCGAGAATGGCGCCGCGCCGCGCAAGGACGCTCACGCGAGGCCGGCGGCCACCGTGTCCGGCCGGTCGCAGCCGCACCGCTTTGCCCCCCGCGACATGTCGTCGTCGATTGCTAGCAACTTGGCCTCTGCCAGAGGCATCCGCTCCAAGTACAGGGGTCAGCCTCTCAGCCCCAGTGTCTCCAGCGACCAGGCGCCCGGCAACGTCGACCCTCACCCGCGCAGGGACGGCTCCAGCCTCAGGATGCAGTCCATCATTGACCAGAGGGGCAAGCCGACCTGGGTCCCGCCCACGTCCTCCCCCTCCCCGTCACCCCAGCGGCCGCCCAAGAGCAGGGAGTCGTCTCCCAGGGTAGACGCCGAGTCCGCGACCGTCGACGAGGGTGGCTATGCGCGCTTCTACAGCACCTTTGGCAGCCTCATCACCAAAATTTCCGCGCCCTTGGCCTTTGCCGGTCTGCCACTCATCCACGAGGAGTCCTCTCTCATGTCCGAGTCGGCGCTGACGTCGGATGCGTCCTGCCCGGCCTCCCCGGCGCCCTCGTCTCCCCGGCGCAAGTCCAACCGTCCGCCCAGCTCCCATTGCCAGGATCCGGACCTGTCCAAGATTTATTCCAAGGCCACCATGAAGGCCCTCGCCGGGGACGGCCACGCCGCGAGCGACTCCTTTTACGTGGTGCCCACGAGCGGACACACCATGTCGTACGCCAATATCCTGTCCTACGCGGAAAAAGAAAAACGGCGTTTCGGGGCGTCGGCCCACGGCGAGCTCCTGGAAGACGACGACGACGACTTTGTCGACGCGCGAGAAACCCCCGTCTCCATGTCCCCCGCGACGACCAGGCGCAGGGCGGCGCGAGCGCAGGGCGAGAGGGAGCTGCGCAACAACATCGAAGAGCTCAGCCTCGAGAACAAGTCGCTCAAGGACATGCTCGACATCGTCTCGAAGCGACTCCACGTCTTCGAGGCGAGCTCGCAGCACTCGGCCATGGCGCTGGCCGAGAGCTACCGCTTCATGCGGCCCGGCTCGCCCGGCGCGCCACCCCCCGGCGGCAGGAGCATGGACGAGGCGCTGAAGAGAAAGGCCCAGGACGCAGAGGAGCAGCTGGCGGCGGCGGCGAAGCAGATGGAGCGGCTCGAAAAGGACAACCGCAAGATGCAGAGGACGCTCGACAAGTACCGCGAGAAGTGGGAGACGCTCAAGGCCGGGGCCAAGGCCCGTAGGGGGGCGCAGGTCGGGGAGAGTGTGGAAGATGCTCGCCAAAGCTGAGACGGCCGAAAAGGGAGAGGCGCCAGCGGTCTCGGTGATACTGGAACGCGCGGGCGGGCGGCTCAAAGATGCCGGCATGTAACGCCCGTGTAGTTGCAATGGTCCAAGACTTGATTTCATACTGCCTCTACTTTGTTGTGATGCCGTAGGAGCAGCCAAGAGGGGCAGAAGGATGTAAGAGACGGAAAATAACAGACGACTAGTTCCACCAGAAGCTGATGCTGAAGCTGATGCTCAGACTCCTCACGTAATGCCACCACCCAATGGGAATCAGCAGGGCGTCTCCCGGCCCCAGGACACACTCTGCGTACTCGAGGCCGCGGAGCCGCTCCCTCGCCTCCAGCAGGCGTCGGCGCTCGTCGGCGCTCGTCCCGGGCGGCGGAGGGTCCCAGGCCTCGACGGCGCCGAGGTCGAGCCCGCTGGTGTTGCTCATGTCGACGCCGCGTTCGGGGCGGCGGGGCTCCATGTGCGGCGTGGCGGCGGGCGGGTAGAGGCGGACGTACTTTGTGCCGACGACCTGGCAGAGGAGGTTGTGGTAGGCGTCGGTGTGCAGGGGCGTGATTGTGCCGGCAGGGCCGAACCAGGCGTTGAGCTGGGGCGTGTCGAGGCGCGGCCGGTCCATGGAGGGCGAGGTGGGATGGGGCGGGACGGGGGCCCAGCAGAGGTCGGGGATGGTGGTGTCGTTGCGCAGGCTGGGGATTTGGTGGAAGAGGTTGTGCTGTGCGAGGTAGCCGACCTGGCTGCGCTTGGCCTGGGGGCTGTTGTTGTCGTTATCGTCGCCGCCGTCGTCGCCTCCCGATCGCTGTAGTCCCGGATCGACGTACTGGACGAGAAACTGGCCAAACGGAATGAGTTCCTGGCCCCAGCCCTCGTCGACGTAGCTCCGCCCAACCTCGACGGGCACGAGCCGGCGGCCGCCAAACGTCTTGGAGAGGAGGTACGCGGGCTTGTTCCACGGCCGCTCCGTGAGGGCGGGCCAGCCGTCCATGAGGTCCGTGAAGACGACAGGCCGCGGGTTCCCCCCGTCCTGGCGCATGTACGCCTCGAACCCGTCGAGCGTCCAGTCGGCGTGCCGCGGGCATTCCCGGCCGGCGCTCATCGGCGGCCGGCCATGGGGCTCGGTGGTCGAAAAGGTGCGGCCCGACGACGGCGTGGGAGTCGCCCGCTTCCGCCGTTTCGGCGACCGCTCTTCCGTCCGGGCTTCCGGTTCTCCGTCCAGGCAGGCGGTCCAGAAGTCTTCCAGAACCCGCAGCGTCTTCTCTATCCACGACGCGCCCAGCCTCGTGCTCGCCCCTCCCGCCATGATGAGGGCCCTGTCCAGGCTCTCGACGACAACGTCGAGGACCCCGTCGTCGAGGCGCCCGTCACCGACGCGCAGAGCCTCCAGCACGCGGCAGTGTGTCGAGAGGATCAGGGCCTCGGTGTACAGACACCGCCAGCGGCGCGGCACGCGATCAAAGCGGTACGCGTAAAACTTGCTCGTCGCTACCGAGGCCACGTCGTCGAGCCTCCGCCGCAGCAGGTCCCCGTCGACCCCGTCAGTCCCCCCCGCGGCCACGAAGCCCACGCGCATGCGCCTCACGAGGGCGGCCTGGCGCCGGAGGACTTCTTCCATGGCCAAGGCTGCCGTGTCGATTTCTGCCTCGCCGTGCGACTGTCGGGTCGACCCCGTAGTGGAAGGCGAGCCAGCATGTTCGCCGGCGGTCGAGGTTGACGTCGGTGCGTCGGCCATGGCGTTTGCCGCCTCGAGATAGCGCGACAGGAGCCGCGCACGGCTCGCATCCATGCTGGCGGACTCGGGTTGCCGACTGGCATGAGTTTGCCTGAGGTTGAGCCCAGCTGTGGGGGTTGGTGAATGTCGGAAGTCAAAGTACTTGAGTACCTTGAAGTTCATCGACTTCAGTCACTACTCCGTACCGAGTGCAACGTAAACTCAACTCTATGCAAACTTCATGCAAACTTCTTGGCATGATAGTCCCAACAGACCACGGCACAGCCTCCCGCACCTCCCGCACCCGACTCCGCAACGCCAGCAAGCCACCGCACTCATGAAGCCGAGTGGAGCTGCTCTCGGTCCCCCGTCTATATTCAGCAAGTCCAAACGCCTACAATGCCGTCACGTCTACCCTCGACCAAGTATCCGTCTCTTACACGTACGCGCTCTACAAGTGCAGGACTCTTGCCCTCCTCCGCCGCGACGATGCCCGCGCCGCAGTCCCACTGGCGGCCCTCGACCTTGTCGTACACCTTGACCACGTCCTCGCCGGCCGCGCACACTATCCTGCGCGTGTCGAACATCATGCTCGTGATGGGGCTGTCGTACGCGTACGCGTCGTGTATCGATCCCGTCCGGAGATCCCATATCTAGAGAGGCACAGGTCAGCTCCGCCCGTGGCATGTCTGGCATGTCCGTGGCAAGTCGACGTTGCTTACCCTGACGCTCCTGTCCAGGCTTCCCGTCACGAGGTGGACGTCGTCGAATTGCAAGCACGTCACGGCCCCGGTATGGCCCACCAGGCTCCGGTGAACCTGCCCGCTCCGCAGGTCCCAGAGCCGGACCATGCCATCGGCCGTGCCGCAGGCCAGGGCAGACTGAAATACCTGTATCGCGCCCACAAAGTCTGCCGAGCCGGCCTTGGACCGCCCCGTCGGCCTCCACGAGCCGTCGCCCGCGTTCGTCGCCGAGGCTTGGGCCGCCGCCCACATGACGTCCAGTGTCTGCACGCACCGGCCCTTTTGCAGGTCCCAGTGGCGCAGCGTCTTGTCCGCCGAGCCAGACACCATAATGTCGCCGCTAAAGTGAAGCGCCGTCACCTCGTCCACGTGGGCCTCGAGCGTGAACAGGGCGCAGTCGTCCATGCTGCCCTGGGGCGGGTCAATCGGCTGGTCGTCGGGGTTCTCAAAGGCAATGGCCTCCTCGTCGGCCTCCCTGCCAAACTGATTGCCATACGGATCGTAATGCGACCTGCTGAGATCCCACAGCCGGATGGTGGCGTCTGCCGATCCGGTGGCCAGGATGTTGGCCTCTACTTGCAGGGTGCGAACCGACGCCGTGTGGCCCTCTAGGAAGCCCATGCACCGTCCGGCGTTGAGGTCCCACACCTTGACCGTGTCGTCGAGCGCGGCAGTCACCATGGTGCCAAAGGGCGCATCAAAGTCCAGAGCGGTGATGTTGTCTCGGTGCGCGCGAATCTCGCGGATGTTGGCGCCCGTCTCAAAGTGCTCGTGTAGGATGGGCATTGATTTTCGCCGATGGACTCTTTTCCTGCGCGAGGGTGTGCTGTTTGCCGATGCCGGCAGCTTTTCGTACACGGATTGAGACATGAAGCCCGCGTCGTGGTCGTCGGCGTCCCCGACAAGGTCTGCCTCGTCTTTCGACGGTGTGCTTTGCGCCATGCTCTCTGCCTCGTCGGCGAGCGCCTGAGCCTCCTCTAGCCGTGTCTCGGCATCCATGACTGGGTGCAGTTAGCGCACATGACACGACGCAGGACGCGCTCGTGACGGGACAACGTACTGTCGTGTTCCAGCAAGGCCTCCTCCTGCTCGAGGCCGGCCAGCCTATCGAGGATTATCCTTCGCATGCCGTGCAGGTTGGCAATCTTGTTGTCAATGTCGCGAATCTCGCTGCTCGACATGGTTTTGCGGATGCCGAGGAGTTCAAACTCGTGCATCATGGCTGCCCTGTCCCTTTTCAGCTGGTTCAGACTCTTGACCCTCCCACCGGCAGCCGCGTCATCGTCGAGCAGCTTCCTACCCCGCGACACCCGGCGGCGATGCTTTCTGCCCTCGACGGTCAGGCTTGGGAAGCTGGCCTGGAAGCCCTGGAAGAGCGAGTACGAGTTGTCGTGGTCCGGGATGTTGGACAGCAGCTCGTCGGGGAGGCGGGCCAGGGCGCGGTGTTGGATCTCGGTCGTGGACAGCTTGGCGCGCACCATGTCGGTGGGTGTCGTCCGCGCCATGGAGAAGACGCTGCGTTGGACGGCCGGGCGCCTGAGCTGCCTGTGGACCTGGGCCATGGCCGTCTGGTAGTGGCCGGCAGCAGCCTCGGCGTTGGGGACGATGAGGTGGGAGGCGGTGCTCGTGACCTTGCGGCCCAAGGCCTCGAGGCCCCGAGTCTGCGAGCCGACGAGGGGCAGCATCAGCTTCTGCCTCTTGCCCGCGGTTGGGCTCCTCGCCGTGGCCACGTACCGAGATGATGGACACGTCGTCATCGGCGCCGGCGTCGTCCGGGAAGCCATACTCCTTGTCGGCATCAGGCATGGCCGAGGTCGCGGCAGAGATGGCGAGAGCGACGTATCGAAGGAGCGATGTATCGAGGCAGCGAGGGGAGCTGTGAGGGTGCCTGTGGCGGGCAATCGGTCTGAGTGGCGGCTTGCTTGTTGGTCCTGCTGGAGACGAGTTGAGACGAAACACGACGCTAGGATTGGTAAGCGCAGCGAAAAATGGTAAAGCTAATGTGGCCTACCCTAGACGAGTATGACCCCTAGACCCTCCTTAGCTTTAGGCTAATGGACGCATGATGCCCCCATTTGCTCGTTGCACAGGGAGGACCTTGGTTGAAACAAGAAGGGCCCAGTGCTGCAGAGCACGAATCAAGGCGCCGACACACGACCTGTCTGTTGTCGTTGTTGTTGTTGATGTTTTGCTTGGTCTTGATATCTCACTCTCTTGATATCTCGGACGTGATTGTCAAGCTCGAGTGGGACGTGGGGCATGACTTAGCATTCGATCCTAGCTTATCTTGGCCCATCATTACGTAATAATTCAATCATCAATACCACGTGACCGGGCGACCAGATTACACTCTGGCCTCTCTGGCCTCTGCCCACGACATCCCACACCCACATACCAAGACTCTGCTTGCCCGCGCCGCTGCATCTAGCCTCGGCATGCCCCAACCTCCTCTCTGACCGCTCCCTTGCACGGGATGACGACACCTTGGTGCGTTGACTGGACTCGCCAAGCTTGTCGGGTATCGCGACTCTGCTTGACGCACAGTTGATTTTGCGCCAGCGGCTTCAACCCTTGGACATTGACCCTGAGAGACGAAGCTGCATCAAGAATAGCAAGCCCAGAGGCGCTTTTTGCGGCTTTCAAAAATCCCAACCCGACTCGTCTCACAAAGGTCGCATCAATGTCGGCTGTGGAGGCATCAGGGAGACGAACTGGTCCGCGACTCCCTTGTCTCACTACTGGGCACTGCCAGGCAGGACTTGGAATGCGATTCGGACAGCGAGGTCATTCGATGGCCACTCGATGAGGTTCCCCCGGCCAGCCCACAGACTAGGAACGTGACGGTGGCGTTCAAGTAGCAGACATGAGCGTCATTAAAAGCATGCCCATGACTGCCGTGAGCCGCCTTGTTCCTCGTCAAGCGCCCAGCCTCGTTGGAAACCCTCGTCACAGCCCGTTTATCGCTTTCGCCATGCGGTGTTTGGCACTCCTGACTGCAGCGGCCACGGCCCTGGGCGCGACGCTCGGCAATGCCGCCCAAGACGTCGAATCGAGACTCAGCAAGGTCATTGGAGGCCAGCATGACCTCGAGTCCATCAAGAGCCTCCCCGAGCACAAGCAGGAGCTGCTCTGCTTGGGCACGGCATCCTCGGGGTCCGTGGACAAGGCGGCGCTCAAGGTGGTGTTGGGCGCCGACGGCGAGGCCGACATGGACAAGGTCCACGCCTATCTCCAGGGGCGATGCCACGCAAACGGCCCGGTGACACACATGAAATTCATTAAACCCCACATTTACCTTGACGCCGATACGAAGAAGAAGCTTTGCGACATGGCGAGAAAGGCCGATTCCGCCTTTGACGCGACCCTCCTCGGCGACATTGCCGAAACGCTGGGATACGACAACCCCTTTTCCAAGCATTTCGAACGCCTCATCTCTTCTAAATGCGGGGTACGCCGCTTCGATGCCCGTTTCGATGCCCGTTTCTTTGATGAGCTCAGTTGACAGAGTGCTAGATTGCTATCCATCCGCATCCCAATCCAACCAGGCCGGTGGATCCCAAGTTGCTGAAGCCGAATCCTTGTCAAGCTGCCGTGTCGACGAGGGCTGGCGGGAGTTTTCGGCTGCCAAAGAACTGTGGCGCCTAGGCACCGGTCCAGTCAGCCTCGTCGAAACCGCCCCGGTTCAAACGAATGGACCTGGGATCGGAGGGGTCAGGCTCGAACGGAGGCGGATGGGACCGGGCTGTACGAGGAGAAGGTGACGGATGATTCATTGATCTGGCGCATGCGATTCGTGGATCAGGGTGACGAGGAGTTGATGGTGATGATTGGAAACGTCATGCTGTGCTTATTGCAGACTATTTGAGGTTGGGAACAATTCTTGAGGGAACAACTCTTGACAGCAACAACTCTTGACAGCAACAATTCTTGACAGCAACTGACAGCAACAATTCTTGTCAGCAACTGACAGCAACAATTCTTGACAGCAAGGGACTGGTTCTAGTAAGCACATCACTTTGATTCATGAGTTCGTTATAAAGCTATCGCTACACAGCCATACCAATCGTTACGCGTGCCATGGTAGACCATGGCAAGGGGGAATCTAATGACGGAGCGGCGCCCCGGTGCAACTACTCGCGATAAGCCCCCCTGAATGCCCCCCTGCGGTCCCCGCGGTCCCCGCGATCCCTGCGGTCCCTGCGGGCGTCGTCGTGGATGACGTCGGCGGCCTTTTCGCTAATCATGTAGACGGGCAAGACGATGAAGTAGCCGGGGATTTTGGGGAAGACGCTGGCGTCGACGACGCGCAGGCCGTCGACGCCGCGGACGCGGAAGCGAGCGTCGAGGACGGCGCGGCGGTCGTGTTTGGAGCCAATGGGATTCGTGCAGCAGGCGTGGTGGCCCCAGGCCTCGTTGCGGACCCAGTCCTCCATGCCGGCCTTGTCCGAGACTCGCCTGCCCGGCCACTCCTCGGTGAACTTGGCGTCCATGGGCGCGTGGTTGATGTTGAGGGTGGCGCGGCGGGCGTACTCGACGCCCTCGGCCAGGGCGCGGGCGTCCTTTTCGGCCTGGCCGCGGTCGTTGGAGCCGGCCTCGAAGTAGTTGAAGTTGATGATGGGGGTGTCGCGCGGGTCGGCGGAGCGCAGGTGGACGGTGCCGCCGCGGTTGCGGGTGTGCGCCTTGAGGATGACCCAGGTCCAGTGGCGCGAGTCGGAGCCGGCGTGGTGCGAGTAGCCGGGGAAGTAGCCGGTGAAGTGGCCGATGGAGCCGGCGATGAAGAGGTCCGGGATCTCGTTCTCGGCCACGGACGAGCGCTTGAGGATGGCCAGGGTCAGGCCGCTGGTGGTGTAGGCGCCGCGGTCGGCGACGGACTTGCGCTTGTCCAGCCAGCTCTGCAGGCACGGGTCGCGCGTGCCCATCTTGAAGTTGCAGCGCTCCGTCAGGGTGAAGTTCTTGGCGCTGCTGGTGACGACGGTGTTTTCGTAGCGGTCCTGCAGGTTGGTGCCGACGCCCGGCAGGTCGACGAGGACGGGGATGCCGAGGCGGCGCAGCTCGGCGCGGGGCCCGATGCCGCTGAGCTTGAGCAGCTGCGGCGAGTTGAAGGCGCCGCCGGAGAGGATGACCTCGCGGCGGGCGCGGACGAGGCGGGACGGCGGCAGCCGCGAGTACCGGCCGGTGGGGGCGCGGGGGTCGGCGCGGTACAGGCTCCGGCCCCGCACGTACTCGACGCCGACGGCCCGGAGCCGGGCGTCGGCGCCGGTGCGCTCAAAGGCCACGCGCGTGACGAGGGTGCCGAGCATGATGTCGAGGCGGTAGCGCTCGCGGCCGGCGGCGGTGCGCTCGGCCAGCACCTGGTTGAGGAAGTCGACGGGCCCGGAGCGCACGCCGTCGCGGATGGCCAGCGGCATCTGGAACATGCCCTCGCGGCGGTCGCGGTTGCCGAAGCCCGAGTTGAGGTCGCGGAAGAAGACCTGGGCGAGGCCGGCCACGTCCATGAAGTACTTGTTGACGCCCTGGCCCGCGGCCGAGGCGGCGGCCATGACCATGGCGCCCAGCTTCAGGTCGCGCAGCGCAAAGACGGGGCTGGTGACGCTCGTCGTCAGCCAGCCGCTGTAGCCGTGGCCGATGGGCGAGGCCGGGAAGTAGCGGCAGCGCTCCATGCGCTTGAAGATGTCGCGCATCGGGCCCGCCGCCCAGCTCCCGTCGCCCGTGATGCGCGCCAGGTAGTTCCAGTCCTCCTCGTCCGGGTACGCCGTGATCATGGCGTTGTGCGCCGTGCAGCCGCCGAGCGTGCCGGCCCGCGGGTACAGCACGCCCTTGGGCCTCGCCTCGTCCGGCGGGTTGGCCCCGACGTACTCCTGGCCCGTCGGCATCGTCCACGTCATCTTGGTGTCGCGCCGCTGCCGCTCGAGGTCCGGGTAGTGGTTGACAAAGTAGTTCCACGTCATGGGCGGGAACTCGGACGCCGCCAGGCTCAGAAGCGGCGCCCGGTACTGGATCGACCTGGTCTGGTCCGACCCGGCGTCGAGCAGGAGCACCCGGTGGCCGTACATGGCGAGCCGCGCCGCCAGGGGGGAGCCTCCGGCGCCGGAGCCGACAATGACGTAGTCGTACTCGACACTGGGATCGAGTTCGGCGATGAAGCCGCTGTTGGTGGCGTCAGTTGTCCGTCTGTCTGTCTGGAGTCTGTCTGGAGTCTGTCTGGAGTCTCGACTTACGCTCGGGCCCGTCCGACCAGCCAGAGGGCCGAAAGTAACACGGCTGATGGCAACATTGCGGCTGTCTATCCTGTTTGCTGCCCAACAGAGGCACACAGTTGTCGGGGCCGAAGGGGAGAGAGCCGATTCCGACCAGGCCCAGGGCATATAAGGCCTCGTCCCGCCGCCCCTAGTGCTTCCGCGGCATTGGCACAGAAACGTCGGTCTCTGCGGGGATTCGAAGCAAAGGCTGAACCTAGAGGCCATGGCATTCCCGAGGCGAGAGAGGGGCGAGACATGTCGGGGGCGAGACATGTCGGCGAGACATGTCGAGGGCGTCATGATGGAGAATCGCGGCCTCGAGACACGGTAGCGTTCAAGGCTGGGTCGAATCGGGCTCCAACGCTCCGCATCTGCCCGTCACGAGGCCGGCTGCCAAGAGGGAGTAGATGCGTCTCATCTTGCATGGAGAGACGGGCCGAGGAATGAGGGTGAGACATGGCGACTCGGAGGACAGCTTGGTTGCCCCGCGAAACGGTCCAGATGCCTCCAGATGCCTTTGACGTCGAAAGGGAGGCGATTGTTAGTGGTGGCGGATAAAGGGGTTGGCTGCTGAGCCTCGGTGTCCATCATTGATGATGACTGTTTGAATCCGTGGACATGGTCAGCGGCTCAGGCAACTCGAAGACTCGAGATGCCGTGTCTGAGGCATCAACAAGTGTATTAGGCAGCTGTCAAGTCGTCGACCGAGCTTGTGCTAGTCAGCCCCCTTTCCTACAGCGAGACTCGGACTGGATCAACGGCTACACGCTGCTGGAGGCTGGCATTGAATCGACACCATGACGGTGCGTTCCAGCGGCGAGAGAAGAGAGGACGGCGAGTCACGCACTGCATGCCATGCCATGGGCTGTCGCTCGATCGAGGGGCAGGTGAGACAGTCGCCCACATGGGACGTTTATAGGCGGAACAGGTCGGGGCAAGCTTTCTATATTTCTATAAGCGAGAGAAGGGGTGAAGGGTGTTGGGTTGAGAAGAGGTTGACCGTCATCGTCTGTCTGTTGTCTGTGGGTGATCGATCAGTAACCCAGAGCAGTTGAGAAGCTATTGTGAACGGTGTCTTTTCGACCTACCAAGATGCATAACATGTGGGATTGCCGTCTAGTTGCCGTCCTTGACTCGTGATTCTCATGCTTCTACCCGAAAATTGGAAGCTGTAGAACCAAAGGCCAGTCATGGCTGGAGGTGACTCGTTCATGCCAAGGGGCAAATATGACCATTATGGCATAAGACTGCCTGACAGATGCAGCACAGCCGCTGTCGGGTCTGACGACGCCATCGGGACCTGCTCCGAGAAGTGGGACTGTACGAGTATGGATGACCTTGTTTTATATCGACTTAAGCTTTGGTTACGTATTGCTTGGCTGAATCGCGCGATACGTCTTGATACTTGTTATCAATATATTCTGATATACATGCACCATGGTGGGCTTCGATTCGTGCAGTAAAATTGCAGGATCAACGTGGGAGTAACGGTCAAAGCCGCTTCGCCTTGACATGGTGGCCGCAATCACGAGCGACTTTGAGTCGAGGTTAAAACCCTCATGCCAGCCAGTCTGGTTCTTGCCTGATCAACTGTTAACCCGTCGCTCTTTTCGCTTCAGTCGATACCAACATGAAGTCCATCTTCTTCTTTGCCTTTATCGGCTCTCCGTCTCTGGTGCTCGCTGAGAAACCTTTTATTTTCCCAGTTCCCTTTCCGACATTTCGTTGGTCCAACTATACTTCACACACCAAAGTTCAAGCATCCAAGGATGTATCGTCCATCTTCAACCATGATCCTTTAGGAGCAGCTGAGGAGCTGATCAGTCTTGTCATCCCCAACGCCACATACCGACTCGCCGGCGGTAACTATACGAGTTTGGACAATGTCACCCATCTGTACTTTAGGCAAATCGAGGACTTTCTCGGGGTCCGTTTCGAAAACGAGGACTGCGACTTTAATGTCAATGTAAGTGCCATGTCAAAGGAGTAAGAAGAGAGGCCCAAAGCCGAGGCTAAAGCAGATGCAAAACAGGTCAAGGACGGCAAGATATTTTCATACGGAGAGACGTTTGAGGGATCCGAAAACTCAACATTGTCTTCTAGCTCGCCCGTGGCCAAACGGGACTCTCCTGACCCCTTTCCGGCACTCAAACGCGCCCTGGAGACCCACGGACTCAATATTTCCATGGAACAGGTCCAGCCTGTCGAAAACAAGGGGGTGTTCGTTTTCGAGGGCGTCGAGGGCGTCGTGAACCCGCCTTCTGCGCAAATCGTCCTGCGTGCCAAGCAGGGTGGCGGCCGCGCTCCGGCCTGGAAAGTCAAGACGTACGACCGTTCCGGCTTCCTTGCCACCTTTCTGGACGTCGAAACGCTCCAAGTTATAGACGTCACAGACTACTCTTCCCACTTGACGGCGACCTTTCACGTCTTCCCATGGGGCCTCCAGGACCCTACGGCGGGCGAGAGGGAGGTTGTCACGGACCCATGGCATCCTGATGCTTCTCCCTCTACGTGGATTCGTCAAGAAAACGGCAACTACCGGACGCAGGGAAATGGCGCCGCCGCTGGTAAGAAGCGGGCAGGCCAAACCTTTGAGCGATACGCGGAGAGCCCCAATGCCACGTTCGACTACCCGTTTGCGTTGAACGCATCTCACCAGGACAACGAAAATGCCGCCTTGACGCAGGCTTTCTACACAGTCTCCAAGTATCAAGACCTACTCTACCTCCTTGGCTTTGATGAACAGGCCGGCAACTTCCAGAAAGATAACTACGGCAAGGGCGGTAGGGGCAGGGATCCGGTCATGATCGAACCTCAGGTCGATACAATAAAATACGATGACGGAGAGAAGCCCGTCTATAACAACGCCTACTTCCTCGCTGGCTCAGATGGTATCTTCGGGCTCATGATTCTTCCGCTCTTTAACCATACCATGCCGACCCGCGATTCGGCTTTTGCTACCGAGGTTGTCCTTCACGAGTACACTCATGGCTGTAAGTCGAGCACCCTACACTTGCTTGTTTGATGCTAACTCGGCTGCGATAAGTGTCTAAGCGTCTTGCGGGCGGTCCCGAAAACGCCGACTGTGTTTCGGCAACGCTGGAGTCGGGAGGCATGGGCGAGGGATGGTCCGACTTTATGGCCGCGGCGGTCCTCACCAAGACGACCGACGACCGCTCCAAGAACTCCACTGTTGGCGCCTGGCTGGCCGGCAACGACGCCGGCCTAAGGATCCGTCCTTACTCGACGAACCTCTCGGTCAACGAGCTCCGTTACCAAGACACGACCAAGATGAAGGAAATTCATGAAATTGGCGTCGTCTGGGGCGTCGCTCTCTACGACATGATGTGGAACCTCATCGAGAAGCACCCCATGGCTGACAAGGACTACCCCGAGTTCGACGCGAGGGGCGTCCCGACAGATGGCCGTTACCTTGCCATGAAGCTCGTCATGGGCGGTCTGGCTCTCCAGGCCTGCACCGTGAGCATGGTCGACGGCCGGGACACCATTCTCGACGCCGACGTTGCCTTGACCGGCGGTGAGAATCAGTGCGAGATCTGGACGGCCTTTGCCAAGCGCGGCCTGGGGCATGGCGCGAAGCATACCGAGTTTGGAAACGAGGGCGATGACAAGGTGCCCCCAAATGTGTGTAAACAGTAGCACCCGATACCTTGTTGTGCCATCTTTTCGTTCAAAGAGACTTTGAGGTACGGCTCCTTGGGCGAATCGAACCATGGGCTCGTCAGTCCATTTGCTGAGTTGCAAGTCAAAGGAACCGTACAATAACGTGATTACGATGCACAACTTCCGGCCCGACACGGTGAAACGACTTGTACAGTTCATGTACACTGGTGACTACGACGACCCTGACGACGCTTGTTTGGGTGCCGGCAAGGTTGAGATTGGTATGGTCTTGACGGTTTACTTGATGGTAGTTACCTGACTTGTACAGAAACGGCCACTCCCATGAAATCAAAAGTCGAAATAGGATCCTCGACAAGGCCGCCTGTGCAGTGGCCGCGAGAATCAGCACCCCCTTGCGCCCTCTTCGAACACATGCGTGTCAATTCCATCGGCGATTACTACGGGGTTGCCGGGCTCGTTTCGCTAGCGGAATGGCAAGATCAAGCTCCTTCTTCAGGGTCACGTCAGTGATAGAAATTGGGCTCTTCTAAGCCTTCCCACTGCGCTTGAAGCAGCGCTTGAACTAACGGGAGACGGTGGCCTGTTGGACATGTTGGCAGCGGCAGCTGCAGTGAACATGTACGGCCGCACATTAGAGTCAGATGGTAGGTCTAGCACACACCAAGGGGCGTGAGCCGAAAGTGCTATTTTGCATGTAAAGCTGTTGGTCTAGGAGGCGGTACCTATAAAGACCCGAGATGTCGCCCCCGGCAGATGTGAAATGATGTAGGAATACTTGATGCCACTGGCTGAGCATCAGCCGCACGCACGTCAGGGATGAGAAACTTGAAAGGGTCGGCACGAATGTCGTCACCACGGCGTATAGTGAGCGGGGAAGCCCGGTAAACCAAGGCAATGGACGTGGTATTTTGCATTCGATATCCGTATCCTGCACTCTTAAGCTGAAGACAGGGAGACGTGGCATGCTGACGTGGTGTGTGAGTTGGGATAAGACGAAGATGGGCTCGAGTGAGGCTGCCTCGAAGGGTTATATCGGGCGTTGACTTATACGATACGTCAGGCTTGAGTCTGGAAGCTATCCTGAATAGAGCATTAGCTTCGAGGTCGGGCGTCCACTCACATTCGACACGTGGCTACGGATATTGTGAGCTCAAACTCGAGTCTGCGGGCGTTGTAAGCGGCCAACTGTGTGTACGTTTATATAGTGTATATACTGCAAGATGCAACTCGAACAGACAGAACCGCAACAGACAGAACCGCAACAGACAGAACCGCAACAGACAGAACCGCAACAGACAAAACAACAAGATCAACCCAACCAACCATGGTAAGCAACAGACATCGAGTCCCTCTCCTCTGCTGACCCTCTCCCCGTCTCAGGCTTTTCCCGCCGAGCTAGACTCCAGGTTCCTCCTGGGCCGCCTCTACGGCGACGACTCCATCAACGGCGGCAGGTCCCTCGACCACAACCTGGTGATGCGCGTCGTGGTCCGAAACAGCGGCATCCAGGCCGACGGCACCACCGACGCCACCACCAACCTCGCCCTGGCCCAGGTGCACTTTGCCAAGTTTCCCTCCCCGGCCGCCCTGTACGACAGCGTCTGGGGCCTGATCCCGGACTTTCTCAGGGCCAAGATTGCTCGATGGGCCGCCGACGACAAGCAGGGCGACATTGCCGAGGCCATCACCGAGTTTGTCAAGACCGCCCTGGGCTTGCTGCCCATCCCGGTGCCGTCCTTTTTCCTCAACGGCGCCGTCAACCTGGTGGTGCCGCCGTTGGTGCAGCTCATCATGACCAAGCTGGCGGCTTCAGCCGAGGCAAGACGTGCTCTTCTACCCTGTCGGCGCTCCGACTTACACCATCTCTAGTCCCTCAAGGCCGCTGCTCCGGCAACCATTCACGCCAAGTTCCAAGCCTCGAAGCCCATCACGCACTGGCCGACGCATGGCATCGTCTACGCCTCGACGCCCAACACGCACTATGTCATGAGAGACCTCGGTGAGTGATGCTCTCCCCGACATGTCAGGCCCGGTGAGTGACTGCTCCCACTCGATGCTGACTTTCCAGACCGCAAGATTCTGCTCTCGGCCGGACTCCCCGCCCAGCATCTGCCCGCCCATCTCAAGCTCGGTCCGCATCCCGGGCCGACTCCGCGTCTCAAGCCGAGCCGCGCCGGCCCGAGTGCCCGGGCCGAGCTGCGTCCGCGCGTCGCCGTCGCCGCCGCCGCCGCCGCCGATGATGCCGCCAGCAGCACCACCGACGACGATCCCCTCACCGCATCGGCCCTGGCGTCCGGCGGCCAGCCCGACAACAACGAGGCGGCCCTGGGCCTCAAGCACTTCTACACCGGCGACGCCACCAACGGCTGCAAGCCGCTGCACCTGGCCCAGATCATGGCCGCCCAGGGCAGGACCAACGCCTCTTGCGACGGGGACCCCGACAAGTTCGGCATGGCCGTGTTGGCGCAGATCAAAAAGGACGACAAGGCCAATTCCACCACCAACGCCACCACCATCACCACCATGGCCCAGGACGACCCGCCCGACAAGGCCGGCATCGCCGATCTCATATATCCCACGGTCCACGACCTCCTCAAGCTGTCGCCCTACTATGTGCCCGATCCCATTCTGGATTCCTTTACCGCCATGAAGGTGCCCGAGGCAGTCGAGTATCTTGTCAGTACTCTGGGATGACGCGGCTTGGCAGCTACTGTTATGACTTGAACGTTGGTAAATTGATTCAAGTATATCTGCAACGCCGCACTGTAGTAAACTGCGTGGTGATAATCGTACTTCGTACTTCGTAGAAAGTGAGAGAAGGAAATGGCGCTATTCGTAGAAGGGGCCTGGAATAGCTCGTATGTACATATGCACTTACCCGCAAACCGTCATGTACATAAGCGGCCTCCTTCATCGCCTACCCTACACATATGTACCATGGACGACGATGCGGCTGTGTCAGACCTGCACCTAGAGGCCGCCCAAGGTCTACGACGCGCGCACTTACGAGGAGCACGTCCGGGCCGACGTCGCTCGGCGAGTTTTTCCTACTGGACCGCGTGGCGTACCGCATCCCGGCCACAAGCACCGTCGTCCTCGGCTGCGGCCTCTTCTCCTGGTCCCACCCGAGAGCGAAATGGCGGTGAGTCTTGGCCTCGACGACTTTTTCCAGATCGGCGACGGCCGGGACGTTGCCGCCCACACGCGCGGGACCTCGCGTGGCTAAACGCCCTGACGGCGGCGCTAACCGAGAGCAAGTCACGCACTGGAGCCCGACGCGGCACGCAGACGCCATTGCCAGCGCCCTCTCCACCGACTTGACGCGAGAGGCTACTTCTTTGCTCAGTCCGAGGGGTTTGACGGGGGCAAGACGGTGGTGGTGTGATGACGGCTTGTTTGCTTCCAGTGAGTCATATTAGAGGCATCGTGCCTGCCAGAATGGAAGCTCGGTGCATAATCCGACTCAGCTCTATTTGCTCAGGGCTCGGTCGAATTAACATTACTGACGTCAAACATTAATGGTATCAAGCATTAATCGTACTCCTCGTATGAATAGTGACCAAATTCATGCTTCTGACCCCCCCATGCGTGTTGGAGGCACGGCACCACAGGCCAGAGGTACCTATGGGGCCCGCCAAGCCTCCTAGTGACTCCTGTACTTCGTATCCCCAGGCGCAAAAAAGGAGTCTCCATCTCTTCCCTCGACATCTTCGCCGCCGACTCACTCTCCGGACACTCAACACATTCCATACGCCTCCATCTTTACAGCTACAACACGCCCAAAGCCGCCATGGACTCGGTCGTCGACGTGGCTGACGCAGACAAGGCGCTCGACCTGTCTCGCATCAGGTTTCAGCTCATGTATGTAACTCGTACCTTTGATCACGCCACCACACCGAGAGAGAGGCTGATGCATCGTCGCAGTCGCCTCGAAGACACAATCACCTTTCACCTCATCGAGAGGGTCCAGTTTGCCTTGAACAAGACAATCTACACCCCCGGCGCCATCCAGATCCCAGGCACGGACCTCAGCTTCTTCGACTGGTACTTTTCCGAGCAGGAGAAGCTGCAGTCGCTGATTCGCCGCTACGAGTCTCCCGACGAGTACCCCTTCTTTCCCGAGGCCGTCCAGAGGCCCATCCTCAAGCCCCTCGACTACCCCAAGATCCTCCACCCAAACACCGTCAACGTCAACGCAGACATCAAGCACTTCTACATTCAAACGTTCCTCCCCGCCGTCTGCCCCGACTTTGGCCGCCAGGACCGCGGCGAGTCCCAGGAAAACTACGGCTCCACCGCCACCTGCGACTTTGCCTGCCTCCAGGCCCTGTCCCGCAGGATCCACTTCGGCAAGCTCGTCGCAGAGTCCAAGTTTCGCTCCAACCCGGAAAAGTACACGCGCCTCATCAAGGCCGCCGACCGCCAGGCCATCGCCCATTCCATCACAAACGCCGCCGTCGAGCAGTCCATCTTTGAGCGCCTCCGCCTCAAGGCCCTCACCTACGGCAAGGACCCCGCCGCCCCCGAAGGCTCAGAGGGCCCCACAAAGATTGACGTCGACGCCGTCGTCGCCATGTACAAGGACTTTGTCATCCCGCTGACCAAGGAGGTCGAGGTCGAGTATTTGATGCAGAGGTTGGAGCCCGACGCATAGAACCTTCTTCATTGCAGACCTTGCTGGGGCCTGAACACGGCGTTAATCTCCTTGACGGCGCCCTCAAACTTGCTCCCTTCCACCAGCAACATGTGACCAATCGTCTGGATGCCCACTTCCTGGAACGCTCGCTTACTGTCCGACGCCACGTCCCCCTCCTTGGTGTACACAAAGTTGCCGTGTGCCAGAGCGTGCTTGTGAAATATCTCGTCCTCGGGGTGAAAGTATTGCGTAACGCGCTCTCCCCTCGCCTTCTTCGGCTTGCGCTTGTCGGCGTCATGGGTCGACTCGACTTCGTGGAACGCTCTGGACATGATGAGGTAGTGGCTGAACTCGTAGGGCTCCTTGTCCTCGACGGCGGCCTCCATCTCGTCAATGAGCATCGAGTACATGGGCGCGCTAATCTCGGACGGCACGTTGATCAGGCGCTCCGACAGCACCAGACCGACCTGGCCCCCGCCCTTAATGACCTCGTCGACGGCGGACAGGGCGTCGTTGGTCCGCGCCTTGTCCGCAAGGTACGCCATCAGCTTCTTCAGCGACTCGTTTGCGCGGTGCTCGTGGGTGTTGAGGACGGTGAGGATTGAGAAGGGATCGTTTTCTTCGCCTTCGACCTTGACGGCCGAGCCGATTGTCGGCTGCGACAGGATGAGGTCTGCGAGTGCCGACGTGTCGAAGAGGCTGGCGTCGACGTCAAAGAGCTGCCGCAGCAGCGACTTCGTGCCGTGAAAGTCGATGTCGGGCGCAAAGTTGAACCACTCGAATTCTACATCCACCGTGTCAAAATTCAACTGCCCTTGTCAGTTCCGCTCGCTGCTCCACCCGGCAGGGGCTGTCTGGTTTACCGTGTCGTCCCCGCCATCGCTGTCCTCTGCGTCCTCGTCCATTCGATCGTCGTCGATTGTCTTTTCTGCCGCCGCGTTTGCGGCGTTCTCTCTCGCTCGCTTCTTGCCCATTGCTGCAGTTTCCTTGCCGAATATTGAGTCAAGCCCGATGACTTGTTCGAAGTAGGCGAGGAGGGAGTAGTTGCCACGGCGAGCTGGGTAGCGATGGGCTTCGGGCTGTAGGGATGTGTGACTGTAGGGAGGTGTGAAAGGAAATTTCAACCTTCAATTTTACCCGCCAGTGACCTGCGTATTGCCCCGCACTAGTCTGCGTTGAGCCTGATTAGAGCTGTTCAGCGTCTGATAAGTCGCGCTTGCTGGGCCAATGAATTTTCACGCGCCCCCGCCTTCAACTTCGCTCCGATGGCCTCAAGTGGCAACGCCAATCGCAATTTTGGCTTCGCCCAGCCAGCCGTGTTTGCTCCGCCGACGACACAACACGCCACCACAGACGACTCGGAAGGCCCTTTTGCGTTCGAATACCTCGCGCCATGATTGACGCGTGAAGCCGCGCTGCCACTCGCCTCCAGTATCGTCCGCGTCCCGCTGCGCCACAACCAACCGAGGTCAACGTCATCCCTCTCCGCCCTCCGCCGCCACCCCCAATCCCGAGCCGAGCCGCCAGTTTCTCTCAAGACGGGGGAGGAGGACAAGCAAAGCAATAAATATGGACTACGGTGCCTCGATCCACGAAGCAGAAGACCCCGCTGGCGCCTCACCATGGGTCAGCTCGCCAGCCTCGTCACCGCAGCAGAACCGCTCCGGCTTCCAAAACATGTCGGGCGAGCAGCCTCCCTTTCCATTTGCACCGCAAGCATCCAATGGACTTGACCAAGTCGTCGAGGCCGAGGGCTTTCAGCGCCCTGGAACTGCCAATGCCGAATCGGGGACCGAGACGGAGCCCGGAGCCCCAGCGACCCTGTCGCCCGCCGCATCACAGCAGCCGCCCGTCCCACCAGCGGGCGGCCCTGACCCTCACGCGGGCTCGGTCCCGACATCTCAGCGACAAGGACAGGCCGCTGGCTCACATGCGCAGCCCGACCAGGCTCAACAGCCGCAAAGGCCCTCTCAGCCTTATTTGAAACTGCAGGCCAAGATAACGGGACTCGAGCGCACTGGCAAGAAGGATCCTGTCCTGCGCTTTGATATCCATGTAATTGACTCCCGGCTTTCAAAATGTCTGAGCACATGGCGGCTGACACTGCATAGACAAACCTGCCCCGTTTCCGCACAACCCAGTACCGAGATGTACGGCGTCTTCACTCCGAGTTTGTCAAGCTGGCTGCTCACCTGATATCTGCGAACCCCGAGGCCCTGGTCCCTGCCGTTCCCCCTCCAGTAACAGCCGCCGGCGCCGGCACCGACGAGGACGAGACGCGCGTCAAGGCCATGATGCAGCGATGGTTCAACTGCGTCTGCAGTAACGATGTTCTGATGAGGGACGACGAAATGATTCTCTTTGTGGAGAGCGACTTTGGCTACAGCCCCATGGTCAAGATGAAGCAGCCGGCAACTGGTGTTCGCAGAAAGATTCTCAAGCAATTTGCACCACCCCCTGACGACACCCCAGAACTTGCGGACGCCCGTCCTGCGGTTAAGCTGTTTTATCTCGGAACCATGGACGCTGGCCACAAGGTTGATAGGATGGTCAAGGCCCGACGAGGTTGGCAATGCATCGCGAAACGGCACTCTGTACCCTTGACTGATGCAGGCTACAGGACTCGGTCTCGCAGAGTCGGATTTTGGGGTGAAGCTGGGCAGCATGAATGTCCAGGAGCCCCATCCCGGGCTCGCCAACGCGTTCAGGAAGCTCGGCAGAACCGTACAGACCGTCGGCGACTACCACGCGGCGCAGGCGACTGCTGAAGCGACCACGATGGGGGACCCGTTTCAGTACCATTCTCAGGACGCATTCATCGTCAAGGAGTCTCTCACCAATCGCCAGATCCTCACCCGGGAGTTCTTGCAAGCCCAGGATGTCACGCGCAGCAAGCTCAATGCGGCCGATCGCCTCAAGGCAAGCTCGAGCGTGCGGCGCGAAAAGGTGGACGAGGCGATTGCGGCCCTCGACGACGCGCGGCAGAGCGAGATGAACTTGCACCACAAGACGGCGCGCGTGACCAAGAACCTGGTCCTCGAGCGCCGCAAGTGGTTTACGCGGACGGCGGCAGATCTGCGCATGAGCATCAGGGACTTTGTGCTCCGCGAAATTGAGGCGGAACGGCGGACGCTGGCCGTGCTCGAGACCGTCCGCCCGGACATTCGCTCCATCGACGGCTCGGGCGGCCTGAGCCGTCTCGGCCGCGAAGCCCACCCGGCGGCGCGGCGCGCCAGCCTCGCCGCCAGCCAGGGCCCCCGGGGCGACGCGTGGAGCGGCGTGCCCCGTCGGTCCGACGCCTCGAGCCGCAGCGTCTCGAGCAGCCTCATCATGGGCAAGGTGGCCGAGGAGGGCGGCGAGGGCGGGCCCGGCGGCGGCGACGACGACCAGGACTCGGCTCAGGGCGGCGCGGGCGGGGCCGGCACGGGCGGGCCCGGGGGCGCCAACGAGGACGACGAGGATCGCATCGACGCGAGGAACGCGGCGAGCCGGCTGGCCACGAGCACCTTTTGACAGGGGCGCAAGGCGCGCGGGGTCTCTTGGTGTCCAGGGTGCTTCAGCGGGTCCTCCTTTACGGCTTCTCTTTGCACCCTCTGTATCCTATGCATCGAGAGGTGGGGAGTCTTTCGGCTTCTACGCAGTCACGCTCTGTCAACATGAAACATTATGAACCAGTCTCATTTAATCGACGACGCCTCCAGGCATCCTTAACCCTGAGATGGGCAGCTATTGCCTCGTCAAGCCATCCGCCGTCTGTGTTTCCCGTACTCCAGTTGATGAATGCATCCCGCTCCCAGCGCCGGAATGTAGTCGCAGCCTGACGGCGCCCGAGGACAAAAAAGCACGCACTCGGTCGCCCACTGCTATATAAAGATGTCGCCCGAGCCCCCCAGGCTGTATGACGACCCGCTGACGAATGCGTCCGCCGTCGTCCGCCGGTTGTTGGCCTTGGACGACTCGACAATGCTCGACTTCTTGCCCACGTCGCGGGCCAGGCTTAGGCTCTGCATGACGGTATTGAGGAGGCCAAAGAGGTGCACGTCGTTGGCCTGCTGGAGCGTCTCCCTGTCAAAGGCCTCCTTGTCCGAGGGAATGACGAGGTCCAGGCGGGCGACGAGCGCCTGCATCTGCCGCAGTATGGTCATGGACGGGACCGTGTTGTCCGTATCCATGCTGTCGGCGTGGCCGCGCTCACCGTGGACAAACGAGGGCGGCAGCCGCTCGAGGTAGGTGGTCAGGAGGCGGATGCGCGAGTGCAGCATCTTGATGGCGTTTGCCTTTGCGGTGAGGGCGGCGATTGTATCCTCCTCCTCGCGCGTGAGAGAGTCGTCGGCACCCTGCTGCGCCAGGCGCCTCGCCGCCTCGATGTCGCTCTCTATCAGCCTCCGCTTCCCCTTGCCGTTTGACTCGACGGAGCGCGACGGGCGCTCGTCTCTGGCCGCAGCTGCCGAAGCACTCCCGCCGCCGCCGGCCACGTAGTTCATGCTAATCATCTCCGTCTCGTCCGTCTCGACCGAGTAGGGGACCTCGCGGAACTTGAGCCGGAGGGTGGAATCGACGTCGTCCATCTTCTTGTCCTCGCCATCCGGGCCGCCTTTGACGTCGTCGACTTCGTAGCTACTCTCGTATATGGTGAGGGGGAGCTTGCCGCCGACGGAGCGATGGAGGGCCTCTTCCGGGTGGAAGCCGAGTAAGACGGCCGACTCGTTCCACCCCTCGACGATCTGGGTGTGGACGGGCAGGATGGAAGGCGTCGGGCCCGAGACTGGGAGGAGGGTGTACCAGCCGACGAGCTCTAGCCGCCGCTCCTTGTGAACCGTCACCACTGCCTCAACGTCAGCACCCGAGACTTTGCCACGAATGGGCGGCGTCACCGACTCTGCTCGAGTCTGGCCGCAAACTTGGCAGGATCCAGCAGATAGCCTCCCTCGACCTGTGACGCCGAGCGCGTGTGGCACTCAAAGGCATGCTCAATGGTGATTTCGCGTCCGTTCTGCTGGCCGAGGAGGGCGCCGATTATCGGCCCCCGCTGCTCGCGCAGGGTATGGCGCGTGATGTAGTCGGAAATGGCGAGCAGGACGAGGGGGTGGAGGACCGTCTGGAGCTGGGAGCTCTTTTGGCTGGACATGAGGGGGTTGGGGTGAGCGGCGCCGGCCATGGTGCCGGTGAGCGGCCGAGAGGCTCTTGCGGGCTCGAGAGGGCTGGTGTTTGGCAGACGCGCCTGGGAGAAGACGTGCAGAGACGGGCACGCAGCAGTGTTGCAATGGGTGTTGCTGTTGAGAGGATGTTGAAGTGAATGATGAATGATGCAAGTACCCGTTGGCGGGTATGTATGGAGTACCGTACGAAGTAGTGATTCAACAAATTGAGCCGGTCTTGGCGTTGGAAAAATGCCGGGGGCTCCAATGAGATTGGACAGATTGCGCTAAAACCCACTTATCCTCGCTGCCAAGACCGACTCAATTTGTTAAATTATTACGGTAGGGATACAAGTAGTAACGGCGTCCACTCGCCGCACCTCGAAGACGACGCAGCAAGAAAAAGACCAGCGCAGATAGACCCGCCCGAAGAGCAGCTGGAAAGCGGAAGTTACATCTCCTCCTCCTTCCTTCTGAAAGTATGCACTACGTATGTACGAATACGAATACAGATACAGCGACGCAGTTTCGGGACGTGGCTGTTAACCGACGGTGAGCTCTTGCCGCATGATTTCGGGACCGAGAGGGGCTGCTCCGACTCCGACGTCAGCCTTTCAGCATCAGCATCAGCATCAGCACGCAAAGCATCATCGGCCAGACTCGTCCACGCACGGCCGAGCGACGTCTAGGGTGCGGCTTGGCGGAGAGCCAGAAGCAGCTCTCGGTCTGAAGGTCTCCCGGTCCTCAGAGCGCTCACCCGGCCCAGGCCCGGTGCCCATGGGCGCGTTGTCGCGGTGCCGACGATTCACCTCGGCCGCTGCTGTCGAAGCTCAGCATCTCCATAGACTGCAATCTCGCGTCTGGTGGTCCCGAGAGCGCATGTATATTGACAAGTTCCGCCGTTGCAAACACCAACCAGGCCATGGAAAACCCCCCCTGTGACGCAAGCGTCGCCGGTGTCGCGTCACACCACCCGTCCCCTTGCGTGCGGCTCCATGTATCCCAACGCCCGCGGTTGTCTGCTGTCGCCATGCTATGGTCGGTATATACAATACATGTTCTGCCGACCCGACCCCCTCTGCGCTCGGTCCGGGTTCCGGCTCGGCCCCACAGCCCGACCACTCGGCCGTCAAGTTGACTCGGGGCACCAGCTGTGCGCTTTGCCAGCAACGAAAGTGCTGACGGAACGTCGCGGCGAGGGCGTCTCCAATCATTGCCGGGGTGTCCAGCGGTCCGACCGGGATTATCCAGGCTTGGGGTTGTTCAGTGCTGGTCCGGACACCAAAGGGCGCCACGAGAGGCGCGAGGGCCTTCCCCTTCCATTCAACTCTCTCGCCCTGGAGGGCAGCACCCGCCGCGTCGCGCATTTGGGTTGTCTTGTAGAGCCTGTGTCCACTTGTGATGACCTTTTCAAGCCCGACTTTGGCTTTCGAGGCCGCAATGAGTGCGCCTTTGGCGCCTCTGTTTGGGTTGTGCCCGTCTTGCGGGAACGTTTGACAGAGGACAATTCGGCCTGCGCGCGGTGCTGCTGGAGCACATCTCTTCGGGCCTTCTTGGGCGTATCATCGCGCAAGTCTGCGGTATCGATGTGGTCTTCGGCGGGCCTCTCTCGCTGTCGAGACCCCGTACCCCCAGTCGTACCCGTAGGGGGCTGGAAGGGGGGGAAGCGGCAGCATTCAGCAAGTAGAGCTTATCAGGGACCATAGTGAATAGCCCGCATCACTCAACAGCTTGGCCCATCTCCGCGGCGTGCTGCATCTGCACCGGTACTCCGTCCGTGATCCGGCGCTTTACCTCGATTATGTTAAGTACGGCGCTGCTGTCGCTGCTGCTGCCACCGCCGTCGTCTTCGCAGCGCCATCGGATAACAGAATCTACCTTGGCAGCGAAGAGGGAACGGGCCTTGTCTCGGTCTTGGCCCGGCGCATAGACCCGGAAGAGCTGTTGTTCCGAGACAGCCGCCGGGGACCGTTGGCCTCGCCGCAGTCTCTCATCCGGCGGGCGTTCCCGCAGAGGTAGCAGCTCTTCTTCGACCAGGCGCCCAGCTCCTCCGATTTTGGCGCTTTGGAGGCGTTCATCCGAGCGGTGCCCGTTGACCGGGACTGATTGGCGGAACCCAGTGCCGCCTGTGCCCTGTGCTGTCGGAGCACGTCTCGCTTCGCCTTCTTGGGCGTGTCGGTGTCGTCCCTGAGGTCTGGTATCGCTTTGCCTTCTTGGGCGTGTCGGTGTCGTCCCTGAGGTCTGGTGTCGCTTTGCCTTCTTGGGCGTGTCGTAGGGTCGACATTGTCATTCATAGGGGTCTCCGCCCGTGTACTTTGCTCCTCGTGCCGCTCAGCATGGCGCTTGAGTGGAGGAGCGTGTGTCCCCATACCCACCGTGCTCCCAAGTCAGCTCGGTGTTCGGGAGTAGGCTGGAACACGAGAGCGCATAGATCAGCCGCCAGCATCGCAACGGCGACGGGCAGAAGCTGCTCCGTGAGCCTCGGCAACGTCTCCAGCTGTTGCTGCTGGGGCAAATATCAACACGTGTTGATGGGCAGATGTCGTCATCAAATGTTGAGAGAGGTTTCTGCGCCTCTTAAAAAAGAGCCCGCCTTCCCCAGAAATTGGCCGGGTGATCTCTGATTCCGAAGTTTGACTCCTCTGGGGGTTGGGCGATCCTTTGCCATCGCGGGAGTGAGCCGGGATAGCTGGTCTGCCAATGAATGTGTGTGTGACACCGATTTGTTTCTCGGCGCAACTGGGCTCTCTACGTCCTGAGAGGCGCTGTGAGGCGCTGTGACGTGCCGCTTTTCACGAGTGTAACACCCCGGACCTCGGGAAGGTTGGTGCGCGGGCTGTGTGCGATGATGAATTGCGTTCTGTAGGCCAGACTGCCCCCCACGAGGCCCGCCCGTCTCTGAGATTTTGGTGGCTTCGGTTGTTCGGTTGCCCAGGCTTACCACGTGGAGGTACTGGCGCCTACCCGCTCGAAGCGGGAAGCCCACGGTACTATCTGATATCCGTAGCCTGCGATGAGTGTCCCACACAAGCTGCCCAGACAGCCTGCGCTCCCTGTGCTCCCGGAGAGGATACAGGACTGGTTACCAGTAACTACGCCTTGGGGTGACGCGCAAAGAGATCGTTGATGCAGTCTCCTTCGCACGGAGACTGTGACACAAAACCGACAATCGACGCGGGCCGGTATGACCGTAGGTATGAGTTGAGTGGTATCTCGTCCCCCAACTGCTTGGCCACCCCCAAGCATTCCTCGATAAACGCCACAAAGGCCTCTCCGTGGACGGCAGGTTTCTTCCCAGCCGATCCCGGGAGACCTCTTGGACGACGGAGGAGTTGACGTATTTGACGTGTTTCCAGTCATTGCGCATCAGAGGATCCCCGGCCAGCGTATGTGGGTGGCCTAGACTCTTCCTCTGCACGGCTTGTTCCGGAAACACAGGCCGGGACCGTGGTGTGTGGCTGGCGGCTGTCTTTGTTTGCAGTAGGTGCGCGTGATGGTGGCGGCCTCTGCTTGGTGCCCTGCTGGGGCCTTGCAGGACCTGTTGTAGGACATGGCAGTGGTGGTTCGGCTTAGCCGCCGGGACCTCTGCCGTTTGCCGGCGCCTGAGATGCGAGTGCTCCGGACGGCGAGACGAGGAAGGTTGGCCCGAAGGTTGTGGACGTATGGGGGTGCCGAGTATAATGTCGTAGCTTTGCGCCAGGTGCCAGGTGCGAGGTTGGTCAGGGACGGGGTGGTATGTGCCCGAGAGGGTTCATGATGTTCATGATGTTCATGATGAGGCTGTGCGATGCATTGGGTTGACGTGTGGAATCAGAGCCCGTTTAGAGGCATGAGAGGAGAAGAATTTTGGTTTTGGTTTTGGTTTTGCGAGGAAATTTGATCTGGCTATATAGATGCTTGCACGTGACACTGTCCGTGAGTCACAACTCACAAGTCCCTAAGTCCCTGCTCGATGCAAACGACGTGCTTGGTTTGCATGGCCAAGAGCTCATCATCCAACGACCGAGTCACTTTACCAGCCACCCTCCGAGGAGAGCTGCATCGAGAGAGCTGCATCGAGAGAGCTGCATCGAGAGAGCTGCATCGAGAGCTGCCTTTGTTCGTCTGGCTCGTTTGCGCGTCGCTTGTCTGCACGTCTCCTCGCCCGTTGCTTCAACGACTGGCTTTGGCACGTTTGGTCTTTCAACATCCATGCGGTCTGCTGATGGTGACGCTGATTCTCCCCCAAGTCCCGTCCGCCTACCCGTCTCTCCCATGGCGCCGACTCAGGCCTCCCCTTCTCGGACAAGCCAGAGACATGAAGTTTGTACAAGGAAAGGTTCATGTATCCCTAGAAATACAGCTGCCCACCCCAGCACAGCTCAGGTGCACTTTTGAAAAAACTTGAGGCCCTGGTTCCTGTCATTGACCTCGCTGTGCGTCATGACGCCGCAGTACTGGATGCCGCCGTTGCTGTTCGCATACACGACGCGCAGGGGCGTCGGCCCGCCGGGCTGCTTGTCCGTCTTGACGTCCTTTGCCCACTCGGCGTTCTTGCCGACCCAGTAGACGGGGAACTCCCACAGCACCGCGTCCTTTTTGTCGCAGCCGTGCGCGCCGAAGCTGATCTTGTCGCCGTTGTGATAGCGGTGCGGGTCGCCGCTCTTGCCGGTGCTGAGGCCGGCCTTGCGCGCCTGCGTCTGCGCCGTGGCCACGTCCACCTTGAAGGCCTTTTCCGTCTTGCCGTTGAGCTTGGGCCGGCAGGTGACAATCTAAGGGGGGGTGGTCAGTTGGCATTGCGAGGTCCGTGTCCTCGGACCTGCAGAGATGGGTGAGGCTCACGGGAGCGCGCCCTTCAAGACCGGCGCCCTCGGCTTCGACGGGGGCGGCGAGGGCAGACGCGTTGAAGACGGCTGCGGCGAAGACGGCGGTAAGGAGCTTCATGCTGACGACTGTGAAGAGCAGGAGAGACTGGACGAAGCTGTGACGGCTCTGCTGAACCGATGCAGTCTAGGGCACCAGCCTGAGAAACGGGCATGGCGTCTTATACGACAACTGAAGCCCCCTCATTAGTTGCTTCCCACAAGGCGAGACAACCGAGCATCAAAGACGGCAACTGTGTGTCCCGGAACTGAGACAAGACTAAGCTTACGGTGCAGAGGCGCATGCAGACAGGGAGCAAACGCCAATCACAGAGGCAAGCCACTCATGGTCAACGTCGATCAGCGACCCCCCCGCATGCCACTAGGCGGTTCCGTGGCCCTGCTACTGGACGAGCCAGTGTCGAGCAGATGCTTGTTTCGTGATGCCGGGGGGTGGTGAGGCATGTGACGGCCGCCACGATACCTGTCTTGAAGCTCAGAAGAGTTGGCATCGTGCCGCTCATCAGCAGGACGATGCCTCCTATCGGTGCCCCCATCATTTAACTTACTATAAAGGGGCCAGTAAACGGCTTTGGCGGCCGAGCTATCTGTCTGCCTCCGATTGGCCCCGAATGCAACCATGACTGCATCGTTGTGCCGTCCCGGCCTGTTCTGAATGTACAAAAAAGTGACCATGACTGGGGGCTGATGGGGCTGATGACGGACTGCCTCGCCTGACCAGTGGCTGCTTATCCACGGCCAGGAGTTGCTTCTTCTGTTGTTGAGTGTAATCTCTCCGTACAGTCAGATGGCAGCGCGCAAAAGGCTTGGTCAAGGCTTCGTAGTGACTGCTCGTATCCTACTCGTGCGCATCCATCTTGCCCTTCAACGACGCCGCCAGAGTCCTGGTCTCGTCGCCAAACCGCTCGTCGCCCGCAATAAAGGCCATCTGCCGCTTCCACTGCGCCCAGTTCTGCGCGGTCCACGGCTCGCCCGCACCCGCCGCGCACTGCATGTACACCCAGCCGCGCGCCTCGTCCGGCGCGAGCCACTGCGACGCAGCCAAAAGATCGCTAGCGATCCGCCGGGGCCCGCCGTCCTTGCGCCTCGCGAGGTCGGGATACGTGTGTGCCGAGGGCAGGAGGTACGAGAGCGCGGACACGGCGCTGCAGTCGAGCAGGTCCAGGGTGGTGAGGCGGGCAACAAAGGCCTGGAGGTTTCGCCAGCGCAGTTGAAACTCGGAGCCGGGTGTTTCCACTTCAGAGTAGGGGTATGCGAGTTCTGCCAGAGTCAGTGAGTGTCGGATGCTATACGTGGGTCACGGGGGCATACCCTCGGCTTCTCGTTGGAACAGCTGCGCCAGATACCCGGTCGAAGGCGACCCAAACGGCCACAGCGAGTAGGTGCCGCCCAAGACTGGGTCAAGTGAGTCGTCGTAGCTCAGACCGGGCACCTGATGCTTGGGCAGGCCCTTGAGCGCCTGGATGAACTCGACGAGGGCATTCTGCGCGGCGTGGGCGGGCGGATAGGCCGAGCACACTGTGGCAATGGTCCCGACAATCATGTCGACGTGTCTCGAGGGATTGGGCCCCATCAGGTACAGGCTGTCTCGCTCGTCCTGGGTGAGCTGGCGGTCCTTGAGCCGGCTCCATCGCGCCTCGGCTTCGGTGGTGACCCATTCGTCGACTTGGGCCGCGGCGTGGGCCGGCGGCGTGGCTTGGGCGATGACGCCGTCGAGGATCTGCTTGTACGCGAGGTTCTCGGCGTCGTCGTCGTCGTCAAAGAGCCGAGGGTCGAGGGGGGGGCCTTGAGCGGCCATGGGGTAGGATGTAAGTGGTGATATTGGTGAAGCGGATTCCAGTTGGTGATGGAGAGATGAGAGTTGAGTGTTGGTCAGCTTTGATAGGACCTATTCAGTCAGCGACCGGTACGTCATGGCAGGCGTCCTGAAGATGTCGAGCCCGGGCCCCTGACTGCACCGTGCCACAGACGAGTAAGCAGCACTGTATGCGGCTGAGTCAGCCCGCCCAGAGGTTCAAGGTGCTTAAATGGCTTAAATGACTAGGTACTACCTACAACGACAACCTCCAACCTCACGACAAGACATTCTCGAACCAGTCGAGCCACACCTGGTTCCCCAAGACGCTCGCCCCAACCGAGCAGTGCTGCCCCGCGCCCTCGGCGCCCTCGAAGCCATGGTACGTGGCCCGGCTCCCCAGCGCGCCGGCAAGGGCCCTGGCCTGGCCGCCGAAGAACTTGTCGTTCTGCGCGTCGGCCACCAAGACGGGCGCCTTGATGTTCGGCGTCAGGCCCGCCAGGCTGTACGCCGCCGCCCTCGACACCCACTCGTACGCCGACTCGACGCCAAACGACCACTTGCCCTGCTGGACCGTCCAGCGTATGGCCGACTGCGTTGCCGGGTCGGCAACGGCCGCGTCGACAATGGAGTCGAATAGCGTCGCGTTGCCCGCCCTGAAGACGGCCGCCAGCTCCGGCTGGAAGTTGTCGAGGATGGCCTGGCCAAAGTCGTAGACGCCGTCAATGGCGAGCACGGCGGCCACGCGCTCCTCAAACGCGGCTGCTCGTGGCGCCAGGAAGCCGCCGAGCGAGTAGCCCAGGAGCCCGACGGCGTCGGCGTCGACGTCCGGCCGGCTTACCACGTAGTCGATGACGGGCGTCACCACCTTTTCCCACTGCGGGATGAAGCCGAGCCCCTGCTCGCGCCGCACCGTCGGCTGTCCCGGCCCCTCGTACGTCACGACGTTGATGCCGCGTTGCAGCGCCGCCTGGCCCACCACGTGGTACATTTCCTCCTGCGAGCCGTCGAAGCCGTTGCCCACCACGAGCGTCGGACGCCGGCCCGGCAGGCCGCTGCCAAAGAAGATGGCGGGGATGGAGAAGTCGCCGTCCTTGGCCCGCAGGCTGACGCGCTCGCCCGGCACCGGCAGCAGGGCCATGGCGTCGTCAAAGGCCGCGAGCTGCCTGGCCCAGAGAGAGGCGATGCGAGCGTCGTCCCAGTCGCCGTGCAGGAAGAAGTCGGCGGCGCGGTAGTAGTTGGCCGCCTTGAAGAGGGCGTTGCGCGCCGACACTGGGTGCTTGCGCGCGTCGATGGCTCTGGCCGCCGAGTCGACGCGCACGGCGAGCTTGTTGAAGGCGGCCGAGTAGCTTTCAAAATCGCCGGGCTTGATTTCCTTGGCCGCAACAAGAACCTCGCCAATGTCGGCACCCTCGTACGCCGAGAGGGACATTGTGCGGAGAATCTCGAAGTGAAAGTCGGCGTCGGCGCTGAGCTGCAGCATGGGATCCGCCGACGAGTTGTCTCTCCTGACATTATAGTGGAAGCCTCCCCTCTCCCGTAGCGCAGAAGCCTGCGTCAAAGCGTAAGCAAAGGGAAAGCGTCGTCAAAAAGGAGCTTGGAGCCGGAGTCTCTTACTGCGCATAGGCCAGCACAGCCCAGGACATGGAGACATGAGGACCGCGATATCTTCATCTTGCCTATAGCTCTCTGCGTAGAAGTGATTGAACAACGACAATGCACCGCATGCTAGTGTACACGAGGTCTGGACAGAATGCTCTTCGTGAGTCGACCATGATATTTATATCAAAGACCGTCCCCGACAATATTGTTTGATTATGCGACCGGCTACACGGCTCTGGGCTTACGTGTAAGCTGACACGGTAGGCTTCAGACGTCGCCTTTTACTCGTTTACAAGCCCCATTGCTAGGCTGTGTCCCTCCGTCTTACCATTGGGCATGAGTCTATCGGCCACGGTTCATACCGAAGCCGAAAAAGGGACATGGCAGTGCTTGTCGTGGCTGGCCTTTTCTGTCCATGTCTGTACCTACCCATCACCGCCCAATCAGAAAGAAGACTCTGCGTAACCTCTGCAGGAGTGTCCAGACTGTCGGCAGCAGAAAGCTCAGGTGCATCAAGTCCGCGTCACGATCGATGCTTGTCCACGGGAGGAACCGTCCAGCAATTGAATGCTCGCGCAAGCCGGGTCCGGTTTCACAAGGATGGAACCTGTTGCAAGCAAAGCAAGCCATATTCCAGATGCTTGCCGAAGAAGGCCTGCAGCGCCTGCTCGTCCAGGCCAGGAGAGGCAGTCTTATGAGAGAGAGAGACTTGGCGCTGGAGTGTCGTCGTCGCCATTGGAAGCTCCTGCTCGAGCACTTTACGCTGTACTGCGACGGGCGAGCGAGCAAATAGAGAGCAACCTCGCAGCTGGTGGCCATTCCACTGCTAAGCCTGTAGCTGAGTAACGGCACTTGAGCGCAGCAAAGTACCGCCCTGGACGTGCTCGCCCTTGATGAGTGCCAGGGACTTGATCAGGGCAGGTACGTACTCAATCGCGCAACCCGCGCGCAGGCTAGCGCGTTTGTTCTCCATCGCGTCTTGACCGCCCGTAAACATCACTGCTAACTGCTAGTACTTAGTATATCCGTACGGCTCATTACCTTTCCCTTAGAGTTTGGCATCCCGCCTCCAAAACTTCCGTCCGGGAACGTCGACTTATCATTTGATCCTCTCGTATTTCTTTTCGCATAGCAACCCGGCGCCCTTAATTCGGTATCTTTTATGCGTTGCAGTCAGGCCACCCTTCGTCACGCGCCCCCGTCGCGTCCAAGCAAAGTCAACTCCGCCTGCTCCCACGCTCCATGAATCCGCAAGCCTGCCGCTGCCGCCGCGCATGTAGACTTGCTCAGTCATGTATCTTCCGCGGTCGCTGATCTCGAAACTCTATGCTCATCTGCAAAACACGCGCCATCCGCTCTCACCGCCCGTCCTCATCCTCGTCGCCCTCGAACCCGACGCTCTTTGCGCCTGCCGCATCCTCACTCGCCTGCTCAAGCATGACTACATTCCGCACAAGATCCAGCCCGTTGCTGGCTACACCGACCTCGACGCCGCGGGCAGGGACCTCGTCGCCCCCATGATGGAGAGCCGCGGCGGCAGTGGCGGCGTCGTCGTGTGCTTGGGCGTCGGCGGAATGGTCGATCTCGGCCCGCTGCTGGGGCTCGAGCCCGAGGGCCAAGATTCTCCCTACAGCGGCGTCGAGGTCTGGGTCGTCGACGCCCACCGCCCGTGGAATCTGGGAAACGTCTTTGGTGGCTTTCCCCTCGAGCCCGAGACGGATGTTGCCAGCTCGTACCTAGCTCGAAGCCCGGTCGGCGTGGATGGCGGGCGAGTGGGGCGTCATTACAAGTCTGGCAGGGGCGGCATTGTCGTCTTTGATGATGGCGATGTCGAGGAAGGGCTCGAGGCGGAGCGCGATGCGTACTTGACCTTGGTCGACATGCCAGACATTGACCCCGTCCAAGGAGACGACGACGACAGCGAGGACGACCAAGACGACGACCTAGATGACTTGGAACAAGGCTCTGCCCGCGCGGGCCAGAAAAGAAAAAGCTGGTCCAACGGACCCCGAGACGACTCGAGCGACGAAGAGGACAGACCGCCTCAACGGCGACGAAGCAATTCGGTAGGTTCTACTGGGCCACGTCCGTCCCCCCCTTCTGACCCATCGCAGTCCAGCCCGATCCCCCAACCCCACCGTCGCCCAGATCGAAGAGGGCTCTTGTCGCTCAGGGATCCAGACATTGCTTTCTCCAGTGACCCGACTGAGCCGCCACCCGGGGCTCAGCCCCCGCCACCGCCCTCGGCTCGTGCGCTGAGAAGAAGACTTCTACGACTACGCCAGGAAAGCGAGACGGCCATCCAACAGTACTACAAGATGGGCTCGTCCTTTGCCGAGCCCATTTCTTCCATGATGTACTCGTTGGCGTCTGAGCTCGGCCGAGAAGACAACGATCTCTTGTGGCTGACCATTGTCGGCGTATCCTCGATGGAGCTGTATGGGCGCTCGTCGGCGGGCATAGCCGCACCCATTCGAGGGACCGAGAGCACGCCTACTGGCTGGATGGGGGTGAGGGGAGCTCGGCTTCGGCAGCTACTCCGTGACGAAGTTCGACGCCTAAACCCGCCTGCGCTCACCAACGGGCGAGTTGCCGTTGAAAACACGGGCGTGATTCCCACCACGGCCCGGAACCCGGAAGACACTGGGATCCGCCTGTCGCCCGAGCCCCGATTTCTCCTGATACGGCACTGGAGCCTGTACGAAAGTATGCTGCACTCTCCCTACCTCTTTTCGCGCCTCAAGACGTGGAGCGCATCGGGCATCAAGCGCCTGCACAAGCTCCTCGCCAAGATGGGCGTCAGCCTGGCGCAGTGCAAGCAGAGCTACACGCACATGGACATGATGCTGAAGCGCGAGCTGAGGGCAAAACTACTCAAGTACGGCTCTCTCTACAACCTCGACGAAATGGTGCCCGCCGTGGACACGGACGGCAAGGACCGAGCCGGCGCAAAGGATGGATGGGGCTTTGTGCGCAGTTGGGGATGGCGAGCGACTCTGAGCGCGCAAGACGTGGGCGTCGTCATCGGGGCCCTGCTTGAGGTGGGAAGGCATGCACAAGCCACGGCCAAGGCTTCCGCGGCCGGCCAGGTGTCTCGAGACGCGGGAGAAGCGGCGGAAAGCGCGGCTCAAAGCCAAGAGTGGGTGGTACGGTTTTGGGAGGCCTACGACGCGTTGGAAGAGTAAGCCAACGCCCGATGGACACTTTGACGGCTTGTCTGAGAAGCGACGCTGACAAAGGTTGGACGTGACAGCATCGACTCTCTCAAAGCTGGTCTGCCCACGGCGCAGTTCCTGCACCGGGCCATCTACCGCACGGGCACGTCGCTGATCAACGAGAAACAGATCAAACACTTGCGGGCGTTTCGCATGTGCGTGGTCAAGGACGGGCCGGACGTGGCGCTCTTTGCGCACCCGGCGGCGTTGACCAAGCTGGCCCTCTGGATCGGAGAGGCGCTGGCGGAGCAGGAGAGAGAATCGCAGGGGAAGCTGTCGCACGGGGGACGCGGCACGCCCCTTGTGGTGGCGAGCTTGAACGAGAAGCGAGGCGTGTACGTCGTGGTGGGCACCGGCGGAGGCGGAGGGCCAGACGCGAGCTTCCTCGACCGGCAAGCTGCCAAGAAGCGGCGGGAGGAGCGGGAAGCCAAGGGCAGAGCAAAAGAGGAGTCACGCAAGGCCAAGGAAAGGGCCAGGGAGGAGAAGCGGGCGGCCAGACGCGCGGGGGGCAAAGACAAGGGCGACGAGGCGGAGACGGAATCGGAGGCGTCGGACTCGTCGGACTCGGATGGCGAGTTGGAACAGGGCGAGGCGGAGCACGGCAAGGGCTACGGCCTGAACCGGTTTGGCAGCGCCTTTCAGGAGGTGGTTTCGGAGACGAGTACGCGGGTGCGGATCGACAGCTTCGAGCACTGCGTGGTGGAGGTGAAGAAGGAAGATCTGGCGGCGTTTCTCGAGGGCCTCAGCATGAAGGCGGTGGTTGGCTAGGTATACGTACTTCGTATGTTGGTGGCGGCTTTGGAGAGGGCCTCAGCATGAAGGCGGTGGTTGGCTAGGTATACGTATGTTGGTGGCGGCTTTGGAGTGCGCATAATGTTGGCGGGCATGGGAGTCCTGGATGGGTATCACGAAGCGGACGGCAGGGCGTGTATGGCGGGCATTGATTGGTCTGCATCGATTATGTCGAATGACTCGACAACCGAGGGCCTTGTCCTTGTCATGATGTTTTGCCGTGACGAGGCCAAAGGAGTTGCGTTGTTAACAGCCCAAGGCCTGCCTTTTTTACAGGTACTACCTGGTAGGCATCAGCCCTAGAGGGCAACGAAAACATGACGGGCGAGTGTTGACTCTTGCAAGGTGTTGGTGGCTGGAAATGCCAGGATTTGGCCATTACTACTACTAGCTCCGAGGTTGAGACGAGGGCTGCTGCAAGGCCCGAGTTGTTCATTACTCGGGCCTGTACGAAGTTGTACAAAGTTGGGCCACTGTACGAATACATGGCAGGTCATGGACAACTCCAAGGCTCTCGCTCCTAAACATTCCACCTCGGGCTGTGGTGGAATAGAGTTGGCGAACTGGCCACCGCCCCACGGCTGGTGTTACAGAATGCGCAGCCCCTGCAGGCTTGGTGATAGGCGGATACCTCACCCTTCCTGCGCCCAAGCACGCGACAGGCATCCCTTCAGACATCTCTTGTATATCGCTAGCAGGGCGCTCGGCTGAGGTACTTTGATACTTGGTGTGCAATCAATCCTTCGTCGCCTCCCTCGTTCATTCCCTCTCCTCTTCCTCTTCTACTTGCTTCCTTCCCCGTCAAACTTCCGTCTTCTTCTTCCTCCTGCGTCGGAATCCCACACCTCTCCCCTCTCACTCCGACTCCCGACCCATCTTGGACAACCAACCATCTTGGACGACAGCGCTCTTACTCTTGGACTCGCATCAATTCATCAATTTCCCCTCCCCCGCCGCCGCATAAGTCCGCTCATTACTTACGCAAGCGCCCACGTTGTTGCACCACCGTCGCCCGCCAACCAAACCAATCCATCCATCGTCATCAACTCGCCTCCTTGTTCCCCCCCGACAGAGCCGCCAATCGACATTTGCGCACATCTCGACGGCAGACTCGTCCTCTCCTAAATACCCCGCGCCGCTCGCTCCCCCGTCCGAAACCACGCCATCTCTGAACGCGCGCCGAACCCCCCCCCCCCCCCCCCATCTAACGGCGGCGCAAAACCCCGGCCCCCTCCGTAGCGCCGATTGCGCTCGACGACCTGCCGCAGTCTGCCTGCAGTGCCTGCAGTGACCACCAGCGCTCGTCTGTAAACCAGCATGGGTAAATCGTGAGTTGGCTCGTTTTCCCTGCGGTGGAACCGGACGCCTCCCCCCCCCTGTTCACGCGCCGGACTGCGCCAGCATCCATCGGACAAGCAGCCGATCTGCTCGAGCCTCCTGGCGTCTCTCTTGGCGCTCTCATGGTCATGCAGTCGCTGTGCAGGCGTACCCAATGTTTCCAAGATGGCCACGAGGCGCTGACGTGGACTCTCCTCTCGCAGACAGTCAAAGCTCTCTCAAGAGCAGCTCGCCGAGCTCCAAAAGTCGACTCACTTTGACAAGAAGGAGCTGCAACAATGGTACAAGGGTAGGTTGAGCCATCCACGGAGCTCGAGGCTTCCAACCCGCCCCATCCTCGCTGACCTCGGGCGCCCAGGTTTCCTCAAGGACTGCCCGTCAGGCATGCTCTCCAAGGAAGAGTTTCAAAAAATATACCGGCAATTCTTCCCCTTTGGCGACCCCAGTTCATTTGCCGACTACGTCTTCAACGTCTTCGACAGCGACAAGTCGGGCACCATCGACTTCAAGGAATTCATCTGCGCCTTGAGCGTTACCAGCCGGGGCAAGATGGAGGACAAGCTGGACTGGGCCTTTCAACTATACGACATTGACGGCGATGGGAAGATAAGTTACGACGAGATGCTGCAGATTGTCGAGGCAATCTACAAGATGGTAAGCGCCGTACGCTACTATGCCGAGGTTTGGTGGGCACTGACGCGCAGCATAGGTTGGGTCCATGGTCAAGCTGCCCGAGGACGAAGATACCCCCGAGAAGCGCGTCAAGAAGATATTCCGCATGATGGACAAGGACGAGAACGGGTCGCTGGACATGGAGGAGTTCAAGGAGGGCAGCAAGCGCGACGAGACGATTGTGTCGGCGCTGTCCCTCTACGACGGGCTCGTGTAGGAGTTTTCGGGTACTGGGGAGGGCGAGCTGGCCGGGGGGCCGCGCGGTCGAATGCTTGGCCAGTGGAGATTCGTCGGCATCACTATGGCTGGCAGCGGAGCAAGTCCCTCGCCCCGACTGGGGACGGAAACGGGACGGAGCCACAGAAACCTGACTTGCTCTCATTGATGCCCCTCGTCCCTGCCGAGCCGGCTAGATCGGGCGACATGACGTTTCCACCGAGTTTTGTTTCCAATGGTGGTGCTGGTGCTCACAGTGCCTATTACTAGGCCAGACAAATAGGTACAAAGACGACGAATAGCATGTCTAGGCGGCGGCCTCCCGGCCCGGGGCATGGCCTTGACCAGTTTGCCTTTGCTGCGCCCCTTCGCCCGTCATGTCATGCACCTTTATCGAGATGTTGGATCGAGCACAGCCTCCCCCCGTTGGGAATTTGTCCGTCCCGGCATGTGACGTCATTTCCCCGGGCGCCCGTCTCCGACTCGGGTCAGTGCGGACTCGGGATTAGTAAGACACACCGTGCTACTATGATGTTATTACACAGTATCTCACCTCCATGCTCAACATTTCTGCCTTCCCACAACCCCCGACCCAACTCACCGCCCACGGCATCTCTTCCTCTCCTCACCTCCCCGACGCCATATCCGGGCCGTCCATCGCCACCGCCCGCAATGGACCCCCCCCTTGCCGCCGCGCTGACGGCGGCGCTGGGCGACGAGGTGCACGACGCCGACGAGGAGACGTTCCTGCTCTACGCGCAGCCCGCGGCCTCACGCGATCTGGGCTTTGTCGACCCGCGCGCTGCGTCGGTGTGCGTCTCGGTAGCCGGCCGCGACGTCACGGTGCGCCAGTCCCCCGCCGTCCTGGCGTCGAGCCGGCCCGGCGGCACTACCGGAGCTGGTCAGTCGTGCCTCCTCGTGGGCGTTTCACGCGGAAGCTGAGGGCTTGATGCGTGGTCACGATTCGAGACGTGGGGGGAGAGAGAGAGAGAGAGAGAGAGAGAGAAAAGACTCATCCATCTAGTCCTCTGGAAAGTCACCCCCCAGCTGGCCTCGTGGCTCGCCGCGCCCGAGAACCCGCTCCTCGCCCTCGTCCTGCCCCCGTCGGCGTCCTCGGCGTCCATCCTCGAGCTCGGCTGCGGCATATCCCCCCTCAACGCGCTCGCGCTCGGCCCCCGCGTCGCCCACTACGTCCTCTCGGACCAAGCCTACGTGCAGAAGCTCCTCGTCGAGAACCTCGCCGCCTCGTCGCCGCCTCCCAGGGCAGCCGCCGCGCCTCGTCGCCGCCGCGCTCGCCCCGCGCCGCCCTCTGCGGACGTCTGCTTCCGCCCGCTCGACTGGGAGACGGACGCCGCCACGCCCGCCCTCGCCGCGCCGCGCCGCAGCTTCGACGCCGTCTTGTCGTGCGACTGCGTCTTCAACGAGGCCCTCGTCGCGCCCTTTGTGCAGACGTGCGTCGACGTCTGCGGCCTGCGACGCCGGGGTTCAGGAGACGCTGGCGGCGGCGGCGGGCCGTGCGTGTGCGTCGTCGCGCAGCAGCTGCGCAGCGACGACGTCTTTCGCGCCTGGCTCGTCGCCTTCCTCGCCGCCTTTCGCGTCTGGCGCGTGCCCCCCGCCATGCTGCCCCCGGGGCTGTGCCCGAGCGCCGGGTTTGCCATTCACGTTGGCATCCTCAGGGTCCCCGGCGACGAATGATGGCGCGCGGCCCAAGGCTTGACCATCTAGTGGCCTTGGGCGCCTTCAAGGCCGGAAAGGGGACGACGAATTCACGATGGGATAGTGTCTAGAGAGCGGCGTGCTGTAACAAGTCTCTTCGTAGCCGTAGCCCGTACCGATATACCGTTAATCAAGAGCAGAATAAACATCGCTTCTTCATACCCCTTTTTGTTAACCCGTCCAAGTGCCCCTTGACATGTCCTTTGCGACATGTCTTTGCGACATGTCATGGCCCACGTATGGCCTCGCACCAGACGCATCAATCACCACTCTAGCGGCTCCGTCTTCTCCTCGCCCCGGTTCGTCTTGGGCACGGGCACGGCCTTGGCCGCCAGACGGCCGCCCTGGCCGCGGCGGCGCAGGTAGCCGGAGCCGTCGAGCCAGGGCGTGTGGCGCGACATGGCGCGCTCAAACTCGGTGATCTTGCCCTCGAGCTGCATCGTCAGGCCAATGTCGTCGAGCCCGTTGACGAGGCAGTGCTTGCGGAACTCGTCGACGTCAAAGGCGCAGATGGCGTCGCCGGCCGAGTTGCGGATGGCCTGGGCGGGCAGGTCGACCTCGAGGGGGCGGCCGGCGCGGGCCTCGGCGGCGATGGCGTCGAGGTCGGCGCGGTTGTCGACGCGGATGGGCAGCATGCCGTTCTTGAAGGTGTTGTTGTGGAAGATGTCGGCAAAGGACGGGGCGATGACGCACTTGATGCCAAAGTCGAGCAGGGCCCAGGGCGCGTGCTCGCGCGAGCTGCCGCAGCCAAAGTTGGCGCCCGTGCAGACGAGCACCTTGGACGCGCGGTACGGCTCCTGGTTGAGCACAAAGGCCGGGTTCTCGCTGCCGTCGGCGTTGTAGCGCAGCCCGTGGAAGAGCGCCGAGCCGAGCCCCGTGCGCTTGATGGTCTTGAGGAACTGCTTGGGGATGATGGCGTCGGTGTCGACGTTGGCCATGTCCAGCGGCGCCGCCACGCCCCGGAGCGTCAGGAACTTGGGCAGCCCGGCCGACGCGCCGCCGGGGGCGGCCGACGTGTTTGTGTGCGGCTGCTCGTCCTGGGGCTCGTCGCCGATGCGGTCCCGCGCCTCGGGCTCCTCGTCGACGCGGCCGTCGACGCGCGGCTCCCCCGAGGCCGACGCGCGGGCGGCGACGTGCGGGTTGGCGCCGTCGCCGGCCAGCTTGCGCACGTCGGCCAGCTTGCCGACGAGGGCGGCGGCGGCGGCCATGACGGGCGACATGAGGTGGGTGCGGCCGCCGGCGCCCTGGCGGCCCTCGAAGTTGCGGTTCGAGGTGCTGGCGCAGCGCTCCTGGGGCGCCAGGATGTCCGGGTTCATGCCGAGGCACATGCTGCAGCCGGCCTCCCTCCACTCGAAGCCGGCGTCGACAAAGACGCGGTCCAGGCCCTCGTCCTCGGCCTGGCTCTTGACGAGGCCCGAGCCCGGCACCACCAGGGCGCGCTTGATGTTGGGCGCCAGGGTGCGGCCCCGGACGACGTGGGCGGCGGCGCGTAGGTCCTCGATGCGCGAGTTTGTGCACGAGCCGATGAAGACCTTGTCCACGACAACGTCCTCCATGGGCGTGCCGGCCGTCAGGCCCATGTACTCGAGCATGCGGCGGCCGGCGGCCCTCTTGGACTCGGTGGCAAACGACTCCGGGTCCGGGACGGAGCCCGTGATGGGCACCACGTCCTCGGGGCTCGTGCCCCAGGTGACGGTGGGCACAATGTCGTTTGCGTCGATCAGGACGTCAATGTCGTACTTTGCGTCGGCGTCGGACTGCAGCGACCGCCAAAAGGACACGGCCGCCTTCCACTCGTCGGAGCCGTGCTTGGGGGCCAGCGGCCGGCCGGCGAGGTACTCAAAGGTCACGTCGTCCGGGGCCACCATGCCGGCGCGGGCGCCGCCCTCGATGGACATGTTGCAGATGGACATGCGCGCCTCGATGCTCAGGGAGCGGATGACGGAGCCGCAGAACTCGATGACGGCGCCGGTGCCGCCGGCGGTGCCGATCTTGCCAATGGCGTGGAGCACCACGTCCTTTGAGCTGACGCCCGGCATGAGCTCGCCGTCGACCTGGATGCGCATGTTCTTGCTGCGCTTGGTGATGAGGCACTGCGTCGCCAGCACGTGCTCGACCTCGCTGGTGCCGATGCCAAAGGCCAGCGCGCCAAAGGCCCCGTGCGTCGACGTGTGGCTGTCGCCGCAGACGACGGTTGTGCCGGGGAGCGTGAAGCCCTGCTCGGGCCCGATGACGTGCACGATGCCCTGGCGCTTGTCGCCGAGGCCAAAGTAGGTGAGACCAAAGTCCTTGACGTTTTGCTCGAGCGTGACGCACTGCGTGCGCGAGTCTTCCTCTTCGATGAACGAGGCAATGTCCGTCATGGCCTTGCGAGACGACGTCGGCACATTCTGCGGCCCGTCAGCAGGCTTCCCAGCACCAGAGGAGACGAGCCAGACGTACGTGGTCCGTCGTGGCCAGGGTGCAGTCGGGTCTCCGGACTTTGCGCCCGGCATTCTTGAGGCCCTCAAAGGCTTGCTGTCCGTCAGGGAGGCTTCCATCAGCTTGCGAAGAGAGAGCCAGAAGGGGCGCGAGGGCGCGTCTCGTACCGGCGACGTCACCTCGTGAACCAAGTGTCTGTCTGCACGAGCCGCCACGTCAGCCTCGCCGAGACTCGAGAGCCAAGGAGAGAGCGGGGCGTACCAATGTAGAGAAGGATGGTGCCGTCGAGCTTCTCGTCGACGACGTGATGCGAGAGCACCTTGTCGTAGAGCGTCTGGGGGGTTCGGTCGGAGACGGGCATGACGGCGGCTGAGGGAGGCTTGGGCGGTGACGGGACGACGACGATGGCGTTGAGAGGAGAGGAAGAAGGGGGAGGGGGGGGGAGAGAACTAGGTCCAGTCGTCCGAGGTCTAGTTCTGAGTGGAACAATGTGTCGTCGGCGCGCACTAATTAGAATACGAGGCGAAAGGTGCGACAAGGCGGGTGGGGGGGCGTCCCGACGGAGGGGCGTTGGTCTGGCGAAGCTTTCAGATTTGCGGGCAAAGTCCCCCGAAAAAACCCAAACAAATGGAGAAAACTCGAAACCGTATCGGCAAGGCAATCAATTGACTTGTCTGCGCAACGCGACCCGGATAACCGCACCGAGTGTCTGTTCATGGAAGAAGGGGAGCAGTGTCGAGGGGAAAAAGGTGGCCAGTCCGATTCATTATCACGGCAATCAATTGCCCGAGCCTGCAGGCCAAAACGGGCGGCCGGCCTCGGAAGCCTCCGACCATCGGAGGCTGGCCGCCCCTCCCCCTCCGGACCGGCAAAAGGTAAAAAGGCGGGGTATTCGACGTCCCTATGTACATGCTGCACGACAGCGGGGGGCTTGATTTCCAAACGTCCGCCCATGATTGGCTCCCTCCAATGCCTTCGTGGCGGGGCCGCAAATTGTCTCTTCGCCAGCGCGAGGCCGACGTCGGAGACTGGCATCTTCGAGACAAAGCCCAGCCACGTTTTTCACACCGACGGAAACTGTCCGACGTATGTAAGCGTTGTTGTCTACTACTCCCTTAGGTCTTAGGTAGTCTGTGCAGTTCTTCGAAGCCATGCTTGTCTTTATCCTTGACCCCATCGTCTCCAAGTCTCGTCAACCACTCGTCATCCCACACACGTCGCTGCTCGCACAGCACATGCCGTCTCCGGCAAGCATCCCCAGCACGGCCACGAGCTTCATGCTCTACACGAGCGCAACCGCCCCGAGAATCGCCACAGGCATCGCCAGCGCAAGCGCAAGCCCGTCCGCCAGCGTGGTTTCGTGCTTGGCGTTTCTCTCCCAATACTCGGACCGCGTGTCCAGCACAGGCCTGATCGACTCCCAGTACAGCAACAACAGCTCCATTGCCCCCGAGACCCATGTGTGGCATTGATTCGTGCGCATCCCCGACGCCTCGCCTTTGGCCTCCATGTCCATGTCAGCCTTTCCGATGCTCGTCTCCTCCACACCATCCGCCCTGCCAACTTGGATGTCCGGCGGAGCGGGAAAGGCTCCGGGCATGTGCATCCAGGGGCTCGGCACCTCGCTGTCTTCTTCTATCCCATCTGTCTGCCGAGGACCTTTGCCGTCTGCTGACGGATTCGGGACGTACTGCTTCTCGCTGTCTTCTTCTATCCCATCTGTCTGCCGAGGACCTTTGCCGTCTGCTGGCGGATTCGGGACGTACTGCTTCTCGCCCTCGCACTCTTCTCTGGCCGTCGGACCTCGGTCGTCTGCCGTCTGAATCGGGCGGTCCAGCGGCTGCTTGTCGGTTTTGGCCTCTCCACTGGCCTTCGCGCCTGCCCCCTCCTCCATCTCCGCCGCCATAGCCTGGCCGCCTGGCTCTTGACTCTTCCCTTCGCTGGAGCCCCTGCACTTGGTCGGCGTAGACATTGATGTGAGTAATGTGCTGCACTCCCCGGAGCTCGACTGCTTCTCCAGAGCCGCCGAGGCAAATGACGCCACGTCGGATCCTTCCATCGGCTGCGCGTTGTCGGCCAGAGGGCTCGTGGACGTAGTATCTGCTGCTGTGCCTTGCCCCGTCTGCCCAGAGCTTAGCGAGGTTTTCGGTGAGGGGCTCGTCGCAGGAGGCCCCAAGTCGTGCTGCTTCGAGGGGCTCGGGCTTGCCAGGTTGTACAACAGCCTGCTCACCTGACGCCTCGCGACCGGACGCTGGGCCTCCCTCGTGCCCCTCGTGTTCGCACCGCCGTCCTCGGGTTGGTTCGAGCAAGACACCAGACGGTCGTATCCAGTAGTGGTGGTGGTGCGTGTGGAGGCAAACTCTTCCATGAGCTGATTGCTCTTATCCGTGAGGTCCTTCAGGGCTTGTTCTACCCACTCGCTGTCCTCGTGGGTCTTGATCGGCTCCATGCGCCAAGCCTCTGGTCCTGGGGACCCCATAGAAGGAACCTGACCCCTCGTCCTGTCCGCAACAGTCGGAGGGCTTCCGCCAATCGTTCCTGGGGTGACTTCTGGCTCCTGCAGCCCCTGGTTGCCCCTCATGGGTTCCTGACCTTGGCACTTCTGAAGCAGCCCGAGGTTGGCCATCGACGACAGCGCTGGCGGAGACGCTTCCCCCTCTCCAGTGCCCGGCTGGTTGCGACTCCCGTCCATCTTTTTCGTCCGAAAGTACACCAGCGGAGGCATCAACTTTCGCAACTGACCTCTCGCATTGACCTTTTGACCACGGACCCGCGTCAAAGGATCGAGGTTTGCTACCTCCGCAGTCCCGAGTTGTCTGCCAGGTCCGAGATGGGTTCGCTCCGTGAGGTTGCCAAGATTCGATGCTGCTCCCTGCAGAGTCGAGGAGCTATGGAGATGTCGAGTTTCGCCTTGAGAAACGACCACGCAATCTGGTGACCGCCCTGTAGGGCCCTGGGCGGCTCGACGCTGTGTCGCATCAGCAGACGCAGGCATAGCGGTAGGCATGCCCAGCTGCTGTCCTGGTTCGGAAAATTCGGAATCGTCGAAGTTTATGCCATTCTCGAAGAGCTCCCACGCCGACGGTGTCAAGTGTGCAAGGCTCTGCCTCTTGGGCGTTCGAATCACGGTTGACGTGGAGCTCGGGCTGCCGACTCGCGAATCCCGAGACTGTTCCTCGGCAACACGTTGAAATGAAATCGAGGCCCCGGTTGGAGATGCCAGGTCGACGAGTCGACCACTGGCACGAGGCTCTGGCCATTCCTCGGCAGCTTGATGTTTCGAGGGTATTCCTGCATGTGGGAAGCGATTGATGAGCAAGTAATATTCGAGATGGCCTCGTTCGGGTGGAAGCAAGGGGAGGGCAAAACTCACGGGAGCCAAAGTCGTGGTCGGCGTGCGACTGGGCAATGGGGCTCAGGCCTGGTTCCTGGGCCCGAGACCACTGTTTCGTTTGCGTGCGCCACCGGACACGTTGACTGAAGTTGCGTGGTGTCTGCTTGTCCTTTTCGAGACGCAGCAATCTGTCCCTTTCGCTCTCCGGGATCCTCTTTGTTTCTTTCTCACTCTGAGCCTCCGGATGCTTGTACAACTGCCGCGCATCTCTCAGAGCGTTGCGCAAGTTGCCCAGCTTCCGCTGGGTCTCGGGGCTTGTGCTGTCGCCCTCACTGACGGTCCGGGTGAACATGTCGAGCTGACCTGTGGCTGGGCTAATGCCCTGCACTCCGAGATACTCTCCGCTCTCTTTGAGGTCCCGCCTCTGACGTCTCGCCTCCTCCCATGCCTCGATCGTCTGACGCGTCTGGGCGAGCCGGCGCTCGATCCTGGATATTGCATTCGCCTGGGACGCCGTGGCTGCAGTCACCTTGTCCGGCCTGGCATGTTGCGGAGCGGGCTGGGCGTTTGCTCCCTGTCCCTCGCGGGGCTGGCACGGCTCGGCCTCATCCGTCGGGAACCAGCTCCATGGCCGGGCGGGATCCGCGTTCGAGGACATGCGGGGGCTGGCGGGTGCTGGTTGTGTTCCCGGAAGATCCTTGGCCGTGTTCCACAGCACAATGTGGTCAGGGCCGTGAGTCTTGCTAGTGCGGCTCTGCCAGCTGTCAGTCACGTGGCGGCGAGGCCTCTGAATGCCGGGCCGTTTCGACTCCTCGGCTTCCCAGAAACCCTGGTTCCGGAGGGTCCCTCCACGCTCTGCTCGCTGGCTGGGGAGAACACTTCTGACCCAGTCGCTCCACGATGACGTTCCGTGGAAACGCGATGGCCGCTTGGCTTCTTGATGCTTGACTGGCGGTAGAGACTGAGCCTTGGGGTAAGGCTTGAGGGGGGCGGACACGGCGGGGAACAGGAAATAAGGCATTCTAGCCAGGCAGTCGAGCGGTGACGCAAACAAGCAGAAAGCTAGTCGGCGGGCTCTTCATCCAAAGAGTCGAGCATGGCCTGGAGAGGTCGGAGCGGTGTTGTTGGCCGTAGACAGCCAGCCGGGCCAGATCAGCCTTTCGACTTGTACACAATGAGCTGAACGCCACGTCAAGCCGCAGGCGAGGTTATATTGGGGGGTGCTCATAAGCAGAGTTTGTTCCAGGGCGGCCTGAGGTGGGGCATAGCAGAGAGGGAAACGCCTTCGTCGCCTGCCGCCGCTGCCGCAGCGTCCGGTCCTTGGAGGCTCGGCAGGCGAGAGCAAAGATTACGGGCTCGCTTGCCCAACGTAGTCAACAATGCGATTGCGCTATGGTAGTACTGTACAAGACAGCCGGCTTCTGGGAACTGGCCTCACCAGACGCCGTAGAGATGCAATATCAGCGAAAACGACCCATCTAAGAATAGTTCAATGTCAACACGAATGACGCAGCCCGTTACCGCTAAACACCGCCAAACTCCATCTACCGTCGCGAGGGGTATCTCTCGTACTGCGGCCTCTGCCTGCCCAGGTTGGGGAATGGAAGCGCCGAGGTTTGCACGCCGGCCCCCAGACTTTTCCTACTCTCCGAGTGCTTTGTCGGACTGCTCGGGGACTCCCGGCCCCGCTGCTCATAAGCTGCCATCTCTCTAGAATTTCTCGGCGATGGCTGGCCAGATTTATGGATATCGCCCGTGCTAATCGCCTTTTTAAGCGGCGACTTATTGTGTGTATGAATACCCATGTTGCCTCCAAAGTTCTGGGTGCTTGTCGAAGGCGTGACGCGAGCCCCGACTTGTGTCTCTGCAGAAATGTAGCCCGCGGGCACGCTATGCCGTGGAGCCGAGCCGCCCTGACCGGTCGTCGGGGTCAACGAGTCCGCCCGCCGGACAGGAGGCGTGAACATTTGAGGCTTCATGAGATTGCCGTGGCTTTTGATCGGGGTGCTCTCGGGCGAGTCGGCATGAGGGTTGAAGTGTGGCTTGAAGTTGCGCCTCAGCAGCGTCGTCGGGGTGCCATACTGCACCGACTCCAGGGCCTTGGTCGGCGATTGCTCGTCGGACATCTGGGTCCCCACGTCTCTGACTACCGGATACAGTCGGGGGTGGACAAACTTGGCGTCGTATTCGTGCATGACCTCCCTCTGGATGATGGACGTGTCCTTGGCTTGCTGAGAGTAGCGCGCACAGAGCAGAAGCAGTTGGGTCGATAGAACAAGCTGCATCACCAGCGTGTTGAAGACGGTCATGCTTGGCCGGGGGTCGAGAGGCGCGAGCGGGAGGAAAAGGAGATAGACGAGGACGTGCCCAGGACTGAAGAAGCAAAAGAGTCGGATGCACACGGGGAGCGGGTCCCAGACCGAGAGCTCCCACACGTCCCTGTTCTTATCGGGGTGCGCTCGCGATTCGGCCGACTCGGGCGTCATCATGTCGGCTATGAGGCGGAGCGGCGACGACGAAACCGGCGACGACTGCACTCTAACCCGGCGTGCCGAAGGCGTCGACAGCTGCGTCTCGATGTTTGCCTCGAACATGCGGTACTTTCTCGTTCGCGAGACGGTGTAGACGGCGTTGACGAGAGAAAAGGCCACAAGACCCCAGACCAGGGGATAAACCTGTCGAGAGCAATGGTCAGCGACGAAGCTGCGTGCACACAATTATACCTGCATCGGCTTACAATGAGGGACAGCCAGCTCGAGCCCGAATCGTCGCCAAACACGTCGTCCCGGGATGTCGTCGACCCCGAGTTGGCCCGCGCCAAAAGAAAGGCAAAGTTGAGGCCCAAGCCAAGCTGGGTGCCCACCAACTGCGAGTCCCAGTCGCGCGTCTCAATCTCCTCGGACAGCCACAGCAAAAAGTCCATGGGATTCAGCATCGAGACAACGCGCTCCCAGAGCGGCCTGCGACGCACGAGTCTGGGCATCTTGGCGGCAGGCCGGAGAGGCGGGCCGATGCTGACTGAATGTCGCGGACTCGATCGACACAGGCAGCCAAATGAGAAGCGGGATCGCCCGGGGCTTCGTCTCGTCGGCCGCGGAGGTGAATAACGGATGGTGAACGTGTTTGCGAAGAATTTGCGTCGGAATTCTGGAGAGCTGCCAACCACTTGTGTCGTCGCTTTTGCTGTACGAAGTACGAACACGAGTTAAAAGGGGTTGGTTACGGAGTAGGTAATGTTAAAATGTTAATTGGGTCAATTGCTGGTGGATACGAATGACTTCTACACTGTACAAAGTACTTCACACCCTCCCTGACGCCAGGTTTCCATGGATGTGTACGGAGTCAACACAGTCTCAAGTACCTGCCTGATACTGTACTTGACTCCAAGCCACTTTCACTCCAAGCTTTGGGAGTGGTTGGACTACTACACAAACAACCCACGACGGCCCACCATCGAGATGGCCTCGCAAGCAGATTTCAAGGACCGACAGTTTCTCGCCGTCATCGGCGACGAGGTGCGTGCCACGGCTTGGCCGATGACGTGGGCGCCACCCACTGGGGCGAGGCGACAAGGCTGACGCAGACCAAGGACTCGGTTACGGGGCTCCTCCTCGCCGGCATCGGGGTGAGTGCTGCCAAGGCCTCGCTCTGAGCCTTTGTTTATTGCTTCACAAGAGGGGCTGCTGACGATGCTCAGCATGTCACCGCCGGCGCAGATGCGCAAAAGAACTTTCTCGTCGTCGACAGCAGGACAGAAACGGCCGCCATCGAGTCGGCCTTTGACCGATTCACCCAAGAAAGGAAAGACATTGGCATCGTCTTGATCAACCAGCACGTCAGTCGCTCGGAGCCCCGCCACTGTGTCGCTTTCTATTTCCATTCTGACCCTCCCCTAGGTTGCCGACAAGATACGACATCGGATCGATACATACACCGCAGCCTTCCCGGCCGTCCTCGAGGTTCCCAGCAAAGACCATCCGTACGACCCCGAGAAAGACAGCGTGCTGAGACGCGTGCGCCGCCTATTTGGCGAATAAGCACGCATCGCTCCTTGGTCGATAGAGAAACGCCATTGTCCATGGCAACTGCTGCGGTTCTGGCGGGGTCCAGCACACGAACCGAGGTCTCCTGGGGCGCTTTTAATTTCATGACGTGTTTCTGCTGCACTGATTCAGCATGCGCTAAATGTACATATGCCCCGAAATAACAGGATTATTGAAACCAGTGCTCACTCCAAAAACGGCCTTGGAAGAAGACAAAACTGGAAACCCAAACAAGGCTCGCCTCGTGATCAAAACCGGCGGAACAATGCAAGTCCCCGAACTCGACTGGCATGCAGTGTATGTATGTACATTGATCTATCCCAAGGAACCCTCTCAAAGCTCGATGTTGAAGAAGCTGTTTTGCTGGAGAAGAACAGTACCTTGCAGACAGGTGATTGGCTCACCGTCTTCCGTCGTCGCGTTGGCTTCGACGGTAAAGGGGCCCTAGCAGGGTGTCAGCATCGGTCTTCGCCAGGTAACAAGGACTGGCTGCATACGGCAGGAATATGCCCCGGCAAGGAAACCGTCTTGACAATGTTCATGGTCCCTTTCTTGATGGGGCACTCGAGATCGACGTGCCCGACCTGCTCACAAAGATCCTCCACTCTGTTCAAGATGGTGACGAAGCCCATTTTGACAATCAAATGGACCTTGGAACCCTGATTGATGGTGGTTTTGACGGCCCCCGTAGCATTGATGACGAGATTCTGGCCCCTGTACCCAGTCAGTCGTGTGTAGCAGAGGAGCGGGCGGGCGATGATGTTGGCTCGTACATGGCTGGCGGGTTGGGTGTGAGGTCGACCCTTGTGATCTCGACCCCGTCCCTAGCCCTGTCGCCCGCGCAATGGTACAAGGGATTCTCTCCAGGAACTTTGAGCATTTTGTCGCCTCGAGCGGCCACCGGCGCCAACAAGGCCGAGAGGCAGGCGACGGTGAAGGAGAACTTCATCGTGCCTGAGTCGAAAGGAGGCGGAGTGGCGGAACTGGTGTTGTGGTGGGGGACGCTGCTTCGACAATGGGGGTGAGGGCAGAAGGAGCACTCGAGGCGCGGTGAGTGGAGAGGAGAGGAGCGAGACAAACAATAAGGCAGCTAGGAGGCTGGGTGCGTCATGCGCCCGCGTGGTTTAGCATGTGGGTACTACCTATGTACCTATGTACAGCATACATACTATTCCGAAATTGGTCAAGTTTCGTTTGGTTTATTGCCATGAGGGTGGGCACACCTCAGAGCTGCACTCACCTCGGAGTAACCTACTACCGAGACCCTGAGGAGGCAAGTCTGTTCCGGCTTTTCGTTTTGGGATGAATGGCCGCCTTAGAGACGCCCGCGATGAGCGTCGCACATGGCCATCCAGCTTCGGCGTTCAAGTATGTACCTAGGTACCTACATTGTCACACTGGCGCCACCCAGTTCCATCTGGGGCGATTGCGAACAGGAATGGGCCGGTACCCCACTCCCAGTATGTACAAGCTACTTACCGGTACGTACTGGGGCAACCGTGGGTTCAGGCCTCAGGCAGAAAGCGCACGGGCCACCACCTCCAGCCCATCTATAAAAGCGCCTCGATGCCCCTCATCTTTCGCTTGTTTTTCCTCTTCTTCTTCATACTTACCTTGTTCCAGTGCTCTGAGATCATGAACCCAGAGCACTAGTGTAGGGGGCCTGCATTGCACATCGCGGAGTCATCCTGCACTCAATTGTCCTTCGGGGCCATTGGGGGCGGAATTTTTGATTACCCACTCGTTTCCATTGTGAGCGTGGACCATGTCCGTGTCACGAAGGAGAATGAAAATTTGATTGGACGGGAGAAGCATGGTCAACATCCCTCGATTAGAGTATCCCTCGCAGAACTCAAGTCCTCCCGCCCCTCCGGCCAAGCTCGTCTCTGAGTCGTGGTTGTGCCGTACATATGAATAATCGTACGGCTTGGAAGGGTGTGCCTACCCAAGCAAGCCGGGCGTGTTGCCAGCGCAGACCATGATTCCAATCACTCCTCGACCATCCATACTGATGAGCCAGTGGGTGCCTGGCACAAGCGCATCAATTTGTCGTCGGCTTACGCGGACGTGTCCAGCGTTTCATCGAACATTGCTCTCGGCCGCGTACGTAAAAGGCTTAGCTCGGAGCCCGCCGGGAGCGAGCGAGTCCAGGCCTGGCTCCTGCATTGCATTGCGCACCCACCAACGCAGCTGCACTGTGTACAGTACCGTGGCACCTTCCTCCTACCTGCAGCACGCCCAGTGCAGTAGGTACCTGTGGGGGTTTTTGAAAACAAGACATGCGTGCTAGACATGGGCAAAGCATGCGCATGCATCGTGATTGGCTCAGCGAGTTGGCCGAATCAAAAGGCTCGGACTGCACACCGCAATCAAAATTCCAGCCAGCTGGCAAGTGCTAATGGAATCTGCACGGCTCAGCAAGCAGCCAATTACCGCCCATGAGCCTGCGGCCATTCTCAACCAGGCTAGTTAGCGGAGAGGGGCGCGACGCGCCAGCGTCCCCGCTCGTCGCCACGTCCGGCTCCACCTTGTCAAAGTCTGTCGCTGGTCACCGAAGGTTGCGTTTGTTGATCAGGCAGAGACGCGAGACAAAAAACTCGCTCGCTCGTGTGCCAAAGTGCACCGCCGCTGTCACGCTCCGACTCTCGGCACCCATCACCGTCGCCTGGCTCCCACCGCTCCCGGTCGTGGGACAGAGCGCGGCACGCTGCAGTACGACGCGACCGAACCTGCTCGCTCTCAACACTGGTCTCCTAAGCAATGTAATACAATGGCTGACCTCACTTTTCTTTTTGTGCCTCTTCTCGGAAGCAGAGACTTGGCAGCGCAACCCTTTCTTCATATCGCTCGGAGACAAGGTGTCCCAGCGGGTATACATACTTCGTACCTATGTACATACATACATACAGGGACCGGGAAAAGCGGCTTGCCAGGGGCCACAGACACTGGACTCTGGGCGCATCGCAACCTCGAGCCGGCAAGCTCGAACAGAGACGTCGGAGCTGTAAAAACGCGGCTTCGCAAGAGGAGGGTGTGCCCTCTAGCAGTTTGTTCGGTCGCCAGGTAATCCAGAGTGCAATGCTGCTTTGTAGAAGGCCCCCCCAACAGCTGGATAAAATACAAACACAAGCCCTGCTGGTACTTGTTGGCGCGGCGGGGCAACTTGTTGGCCACCCACACACACTGTGTTTGACCGTCTGGCCACGCAGTACTTCCGTCGGTCGAGGTGGGCGGCAACAGAGCGGCAGCACGACGACCCGTGAGACGAGCCCTGCAGAGCGAGCACTTCCTTCCATCCGGTCTGCTGCCGCGGGCTGTGTACCGCAGGTACGTGTGCACTTGACACGCCGGAGCGCTACCTCTTCTCTGGGGCGGGAAAATGGTGCGCGGAACTGTGCAAAAGCCGCTCTGGTTGCGTGCGTTTCGTTGTGCTGCAGCGAGTGTGCAAAGGCCCTGGCGATTCCAGTCAGTGCCCGGTCGACAATGGCAGCCTGGATAATCCGGCCGCTTCTCCCTCTTCGCGTTCCTTCATCGACCACGACGACCACGACGACGATTAACTTCTTTCAGCCCGTGAGGTTGACCGTCACCCTTACCATCCCGCCGCAGCGTCGTGCCCCCGAGTATTCTACCATGGCCATGACGGCGACAATCAACGCCATGCTGAGGCCCGGGACGCGCCTCTGCGTCATCTTTGTGCTTGCGAGTGCAGCCGCGGTGCTCGAGGCGACGGATGGCGCCGCCTTGGCTATCTGGCTGCAATTTGGCAAGGTCTGCTGATGGTTCCGCTGAAATCCCTTCTTCTTCCTCCTTTCTCCTCTTCGTTTTCTCTCCGACCCATCTGCCTTCCTCCTGGCCACTCTCTCTCCCGACCATGGGCTGCTCAGCTTCTCAGCTCCGCCTGCCTCGCCTGCACCCGGAAACCAGCACTTCCCTGAGGGCAGGGCAGGGCAGGGCTGGCTGCCTGAGGCACCCAAAAAGCGGGCTCCATCCCCCCCCGCCCAGTCGCCGTCGGGTTTAGCGCCAATGCTCTCTCGCTGCGCTGTGAGAGGTACCTCGTACCAGGTACCTGGGGTACGTATCGGTAATGGGCGTGGTGCCGCACTCGTTGCAAGGCAAGGCAGAGCAGCACCCAGCAGGTCTGCTTCTGTCGCTCTTCCCCATCCCTCCTCCTCCTTCCCAGTTCCCATTCCTTGTGCAGTCCACGATCCTCTCTCTCCCACTCTGTCTTACTATTCTTACTTGGGACACCTTCGGCCATCCTCTGCTGGATCTACTGTTTCGGTTCGCTGCCTGCTTATCGTTTTATTTTGCCCTTTCGTCCCGTCCCGCGTCCTGCTCCTCCTGCGCGCACGCCTCGAATCGCCTGCCACCTCACCGTGACGATTCCTCCGAGTTTTCCAACAAGAGTTTTCCGACCGACTACGCTCTGCACCCACCACGCAACGCGTCGTCAATCTCACGTTTCGAGCCCCGGCGGCCGCCTCGACGCTTGGCTCGCCTTATTTTTGCTCCCAGCGCTACCATCACGCCTCTACCCCTGGGCTGCGTTGCAGATTTTCCATCTCGAGCCCACCCCTCGACGGTCGCGATCCCTCCTCGGCCGACTCGATTGCGCCCCCGGCCCTTCCTACGCATGAGAGCGTGATCGGTCCCAGCGACGGGTTGCGCTCTTGCTCGTGGCCCTCGCCGTGCACTTGGACAGGCGCCGTCATGCCCCCAAGACTGCGACGGTAATCAATTCACTCACGCCTCTCCCCGAAGCCAAATCCCTCGTGGGTTTCTCGCAGATTATGACAGACAAGCCTGCGCCGCTGCCGACGCAGACTGTCCTTCCCAGTCAAATCCCCGTCTCTGCACCGGCAGCACCCGTCGTCCGGCACGAGGTTACCGCCAACGCTGCAGAGACGGTGGAGGAAGAGCCCTACACCATCAAATGCATCTGCAACTTCTCCGACGATGACGGAAACACAATATACTGCGAGACGTGCGACACCTGGCAGCACATCGATTGCTTCTACCCCAACAACAGGGATGAGGCAATACGCGAGGACTTTGCGCACTCGTGTGCCGAGTGCAAGCCGCGCCCTCTAGACCGGCAAAGGGCAATTGAGCGGACGCTCCGTCTCAGAAATTCTGTCATCAAGGAAGAGCCCGTCGACAAGAAGTCCAAGCGACCTCCATCCAAGAGCCACAAGAAAAAGGCTAAACCTGCCGACCTCCAGACCAGCATCCCCCATGGCCCATCCGAGGCGGGAAAGCACGGCAGTCCCAGCGAGCAGCACCCCGTTTCGAAAAAAGCAAAGTCGTCGCATCGCCCCTCACACTCTGTCAGCTCCCAGCCGTCGAAACGCAGCCCTTCGTACGGCAACCCGCGGCCGAATCTCGCGCGTCCCCCCAGTCCGGCGACCACGCCGCCCGATCTCCCCGACGACTTCCAAATCCACCATTACTCTGCCGGCTTCTGCTCGCTGTACAACGAGCAGGATGTACCCGACACCCACAACAATGCGTTTGCCAGCCTTGCCATCCCCACCGCCCTGTCCAGGTGGCTGCGGGAGCCGGACACCATGAAGCAGGAGGTTGGGCGCACACATGCCGAGGTGTTCCAGACTCTGCCAGCCTACGCCGACAAAGTGATGCCCAGGCTGGAAGTTAAGGACTCGACTCGCTCCTTGAACCCTGCAACGACGCTTCGATGGCGGTCTGTCAGGTCGACGGTAGCCATCGAAAAGGACGTGCCCGTCACCGAGTTGAACGGCGAGATTGGTTTCCAGAAGGATTACTGCGTGGATCCCGACAATCTCTGGGCCGATCTTTCATCGCCTATTCCCTTTGTCTTCTTCCACCCCATCCTCCCCCTCTACATCGACACGCGGAAAGAGGGTTCCTTGGCCCGCTATGTGCGAAGGAGCTGCAAGCCCAATGCACAGCTTGACACGTATCTCTCCGGCGGTTCGGAATATCACTTTTGGCTCGTTAGTGATCGCTACATTTCGGCGAGTGAACAGATTACCCTTCCGTGGGACTTTCGACTCGAGAAGAGCGTTCATACTCGCTGGCTCCATATCCTTGGCCTGAGTGACGATGACTTGGCGGCACACGATGAACCGGAGCTGGACGCGTCCGAGTACACGGCAATATCCAATTGGATCGATAGAATCTTATCCGAGTACGGCGGATGCGCATGTGATTTGGACAACAACTGCGCCTTCGCCCGCTTCCACCGTCATTATCTGTTTGGCAAAAATCATGTCCGCTCGGCCAAGAAGAGATCGCGAAAGTCGCGAAATCGCACCATTTCTCCCACCAGCACCAGTCATGCAACCAACAGTCGTGCCGCTAGCGAGGGCCACGTCAACGATAATGCGAACATTGATGCTTCTAGAAACGACTCAAATCCATCGTGCAGCAGGCCTCCCAGTCGGGATCAAACGCCGCAGCAAGGGCAATTTGACCAGCTCGGCATACTCACGGAACCAACCGATCGCGATAAAAGAAAGGTGGCAATGGTGGAGGACTCGTTTCGCCGCATGGAACAACAGCAGCCTCCGAGAAAGAAGAAGCGCGTGTCGGATGGCGCTGTCACCTCCACGTCGACGAAGCCCAAATCTCGGAACGGCTCTGCCGCGCCTCCAGGACGATACGCGGACGCTGGGACCTCAAGTCGGAGCAAGTCGGGGTCTCCAGCAAGCGCACAGTCCCCGACTTTGGCCAATTCCGACTCTACAAAATCACCGTACGTGTCTCAATTAGGCTCGGTCCCTGCCGGCGTGCGCCCGGCCTACTGTGATGCCTCTGTACAAACAGACTCAGTGGAAGGCGAGTGGTACAGTGAATCTTGCAAGTCGCAGACCAACAAGAAGAGGGTCATTCCGCTCTCCAAGCGATTGTTGAACAGCAGACTCAAGAATCGCACGGGCGAGGAAGAGCGTAAGCGGCGAAGCCTCTCGGGGCAAACGTCTGCTGGAACGGTAACCGATGCTGGATCACCAACGGTCGAGCGGAAGCTATCGGTTCCAGGCTCCCTGGCGGATCCTCAGTCACCAAAGTCACAGCCTGGGGACGTGCGCACGTCGGAATCGCCGCAGGCTACGTCGACGGCAGAGACGGTCATGCCCACGGCCGCATCCACGACCGCACCCAGGACGGCGGTGGCGATGGCTCCTGCAACGGGCTGGACAGCTTCTGAGCAAGTCAAGATCAAGACTCCCGATCTCCGGGTTCAAATGCCTCCCGTCCCAGCCTTCGACAGTAGTGGGGTTGCCACTACGCCTCTCTCTTCAAGCACAACCGTTTATTCGCCCATCATTGGTGGTCTGTCGAGCCCGTTTGCGCCGCCCGTGGTCAATGGCATCGCAATAAACCCGAGCCCGATTAAGAAGAAGCTCAGCCTGAGCGACTACACCAAGAGCAGGATGAACAAGGCCGCAGGCAAGGTGGGGGGTTCCGCCGTTCTCAAACCTGGCTTGGCCGGCCTGGGGGAAATCAAGGTTGACGTTCCAATGGAACCGCAACCCGTTGGAAAGTCTGACGAGGCGATCTCCCCTTCAACCACAGCCACGGCGACCAACGGTCTTTGATGTGTACGATGTGTTTGTACTTGTATTTTGTTGCCGGGAACAAAAAAGGGGGACTGAGCTGTTTTGAGTGTGGCTCGCGCTGCTTATCGGCTCTCATTACTTCGCACCGGACACCGAGCCGCTTGGCCTCGAGGTGGCGCGGCGCTTGTTGGCATACTGCTTTCCACAGTAACTGCACGGGCGGGCAGCAGTCTTTTTCGGCGTTTGGGACCATTGGGCTTCAAGGAGCTCGACCAAGTGAGACACAGGATCAGATCGGCCTCGCGCAACGCGCGCGACTGCGGGAAAGGAAAGGGGACCAGGTCGAAAGGGCAGCCTGAAGGCCATCTACGGAGTACCAACCAGTTTTGGGCCACGCCGCTGCGTGCGGAATTGTCTGTTAATTTGCCTCAATGACGCATCTCAATTCGCCTACGAGTTCAATAACGCATCCTTAACCAAGCTGCGTGGCGCAGGCTGCGTGGCGGAGAATAACTTCTACAGGCGACGACGCAATATAAAAAGGCTTCACAGAGTATTGTTGCACAGGAGCGGACACGACTGGCTGTCCGCCTCCCTGTATCATGGCCACCAGGTAGTAACTACTAGTAGTAGCTAGATTTTCCTGCCAAGCCAGCTGTTTGAGTTTGCGATAGGCTGGGTAAAGGCAGTGTCACGCGAACAATGAGGAGCTGGCTTCTTCCGGGCTCCTTCCGGGCTCCGATGAGCTCTTTGCATCCAGTCCCCTGTCAAGTTACACCATCGCCTGCCTTGTAAGTCAGTACGGGTACCTATGTTGTGACTTGTTTTGCTGGAGCCTCGCTGCTGCGGTTCCCTCAAAAGGGTCAGTCAGATCCCCCCATCGTTGCTAAAGAGGGTTTGTTTATGAGTATTGTTTATTTTTTGGTTGCCTAGTCCATGTACCTATCTATCTAGGGCTCGCATGCACGCACACGTACAGAGGCACGCAGTTCCCACTCGGATCTGGTCCGCTCAACGACCGTGGCCGCGTCCATCCATACCTCTCCTGCCTCTCAGCGCTGCGTGGTGCCCCAGTTGTCCTCCTTAAAGACAAGCAGGGCCAGCTTGTGCCGGACAAAGAGCCCAAACAGGCCCGCGGCGAGCTGCAGCAGGGTAACCTCCCAGGCCAGGCGGTCCTCGCGCAGGGGCCCGCGCCAGACGAGCCACAGGTTGAGGATGGTCAAGTTGCTCGTCTCGACGAAGCGGCCCTTGTCGTCGACGGTGACCTGCAGAAGGCGGAGCTTGCCGAGCAGGCGCAAGGCCCGGCCCACGAGGGGATGGGGCTGTCGCTCCGTGGACCAGGGGGTGACGGAGGGCTCGAGGAGGCCGGTGCGCGCGTTGAACTTGGGGAGTCGGTGGCGGGGGCAAGGGACGAGGCCGAAGATTTGGGGGCACGAGTAGAGAAAGTTGAAGATTTGCGGCACGAGCAGGAGACCCAGGGTCTTGGAGAAGTGGCCGAGGATGCCGACGACGGCAAAGACCATGCCGGAGAAGTAGCAGTACGTGTCGCCCACGAAGACCTTGGCGGGATACCAGTTGTGATAGAGCAGGGCGCACGAGACACCGATCCAGGGGAGAAGAAAGTAGAGGGAGAAGAGGTGGGAGTCGGTGGCCGGGTGCGGATACGGCGTGAAGAGGTACAGACAGTCGTTGAAGACGAGCAGGAGCGCGACGACGAGACACTGCGAGACCTCGATTCCGTTGATGCCGGCGAGCATGTTGATGCTCTGGGGGCAAAACATGGCGACGCAGGCCATGTAGACGTAGTAGAGGATGCCGAGGTCCAAGAGCTCGCCGAGATGGGGCTGCAGCTGCAAGGGCAGGACAATGGACGTGACGTCAAAGTCGACAAAGTAGATGACGAGGAGGGGCGCCGAGGCCAGGCCGGGAATCCACCACTTGTGGCGCCATCGAATGTCGAAGAGGTCGTCGCCAATGCCAAGGAGGGCAACGGTCTGGAGGGAGATGATGGCGCTCAGGTAGGAAGCGAGCTGCACACAAGCGGGGAGAGCGGGTCAGCGCATGGGGAGCCAAAGCAGACGAGCTCGCCATGCTCTTGGTCCCATACCTTGTTGTGGGGAAAGCGGTGCAGGAAGCGGCCCTGATTGACGTGGTGCACCTCGAGGACGACATCGCGGTTCCCGCCGCCACTCGTCGCGGCGACAATGTCCTTGTAGAAGGGAAAGGGGATGAAGACGATGACGGCGATGAGGTAGACGGCAGCGCAGACGGCGCCCATGCACTCGGGGATCTCGGGGCGGTTGGCCTTGCTCAGGTCGCGGCCGCGGAAGCCGGCCTTGATGAAGGTCGGGCCGAGCCAGCGAATCATGGCGAAGCAGAGCGAAAAGGCGGCGACGGAGAGGGCGATGGAGGCGACGAGGGGCTCGCCGTGGCCGCGAAACGTATTTGCGATGACGGCGACCGAGGCGCCGGAGAGGGCGACGAGGGACAGGGTCTCGGACGGCGAGAGCGACGTCGACGAGGCCGCCGAAGGGGCGGACATGGCGGGCGACGAAGAGAGCCCCCGTCGCGAATGTATCGGTATGATTAGCTCCGGTCGTGGTTCCCACAAGGCGGCGCGCGTTGGTTACGGGAGCGTGTCGAGTCGCAGCATCATGAAGATTCGGTGGGCGGGACGCGAGGGCCGAGGGCGACGGTCGACGGCGGGGCTGGCGGTGGCTGCGGGAACGTATGTATGTAGATGCCTCGGACGGGCAATCGAGGGAGAGGATAGGGTTGCTCAGGAAGACGGGGGCGGATGCGAGGAGGTGCGAGGTGCCTTTTCTCTCGGACGTGATGGTGATGATGGTTGGATGAATATGAAGTCACTTTCCAGGAGCCAAGTACTCGGTACCTGGCACTTGGCGGGCACTTGCTCGGAAAGAAATCTTCGGCCATTGCAGCCAATCAAAGCACTTCTTTATATGGGGCCCACGCCTTGCTTTTTCTTCGGCAAGGAGTACCTATGCACGAAGTACTCCGTACGAATAGAAGAGACACGCAAGAGGACACGCAACGGGTCTCGTCCAAAAAGTCTCAGTCATTGCCGAGATACCGCGTCTTGCTTGGCAGCCAGGTCTGGATGCGGCTATGTTACCATGGCTGTCGTCCTCTTGGGGCCATCCGCGAGCTGAGGTGCCGTCCCGTGTCAAGGAACGCCAGAAAGACGATATCCCTGCTTCCCGCCGATTGATCGAAGCAGCCTGGTTGACGGAATCTGCTCCAGCAACTTCTCGGGTGCCCCGCTGCCCTCGCCATCGTCGTCCCATGGCTTCGCTTCTCTGGGCCGAACACCTTCCCGGCCAAAGGGGCGGCCTCACTGGCCCGCATTTGTTTTTTTTATGTCGGCCCCTATTCAGATCGGGGCCGACCGACTCGCATGCCACGCCCAACTAACTCTGTTCGGTTCAAAACTCAATTTTCGGTCCGAAATGCTATCACTGGATACCTGGATACTGACAAAGATGACCAGACACTTGAATAGACGACCAATAGGCAGCCTTGTCCTCTCCCCCGCAAATCACAACGTGGACAAACTCTCTTTCCTCCGAGTCCACGTTGAAAGTAGGAGGCGCAGCTCAGCCGGAATAGGTACATACATATGTATGTATTCATCGAATCGAGTCAAGCGACTGCCCTTCGCGGGCCAGCCCTATGACGTCTGGCCCAGGAGCACTTAGCATCCGCCGCATCCATCTCCGTGGTCGGAATGCACAGTCAGTTGCAGGCGCCCGCGTCTGAACCCTGTCGTCGGCCTCATTTGATTCGTCGATCGGACTTAAGCAGGGGCGTATCGAGCCGCCACCAGTTGGAAGCCGTGCCGCCACCCAAGTTGAGGCCCCATCCCGATGCATCTTGGGCAGGGTTGTTGGGTTGTTGCCAACATGATTCCAGGCAGATGGCCCTCCTCTCCTCTCTCTCGCCGTTGTGCTGCACTGCACCCTGACCGCCCACGTTCCCAAGTGCCGCTCGCCTCATCTTACTGGCTGCTACCCTCTCACCGAGTCTCCGGCATCGCTCCCCGTGTTACACGGGTTTGGCTCTCGCAATGCATGGTTGAGAAGTTCCCGCTCCGTTGGAACGCTTCTCCCTCAAAGTCCCAACCGCAAGCATGTCTATTCCGGTAATTCAGCCGGGCGTCGTCCCCATTCGCCCTCGTTTTCATTCTTTCTCTTCTTCTCCCCGTTTCGACTAGGCACCGAGCCCGGACGCAAAAGGGAGCGGCGAAATTTTCGACATGGCTTTGCCAAACAAAGTCTGTCCCAATCCCAGAACCGGGTTGGTGGAACCGGCCGATGCCAGCCCCGCGGCCAACGACTCGGCCTCATCGGCCGGCACGGAAGCTTCGTGTGGCACCAAGGAGTCGATAAACGCCGGTGAGGTCCATCCAGGGTTCGCCAAGGACTCTGGACCTGCTCGACTTGCAGACGTGGACGTCGAGGCGCAAGGCGTAAGTAGCGCTCAAGGCCCCCAGTCAGTCTGTTCCCGTTGGCTCACAGTCTCATGCCGCAGCACGACCTGGGCGTGGAAAGAGTAGAGACTCGCAGGTCCAATGTCAGTCGCAAGACCCATGGCAGCCTTTTCAGCAGGCTCTCTCAGGGCAAGCCCAAGCAGAAGCTCGCTCCCCCCATCATCCCAGTCATGGACCTCCCCGGAGGCATTGTTGGATGGGAGAGCCAGCATGACCCGGAGATGCCCCTCAACTTCTCCCCTGGCCGGAAGTGGCTCACTGTTGTGCTCCTGGCCACCATCACCTTTATGACGCCGTTTGCCTCGTCGATCCTGGCGCCAACCATCGCCGCCATGGAGGCCGAGTTTCAGGAAGAGAACATCACCAAGGGGTCCATGCCCGTCAGCATCTTCCTGCTGGGCTATGCCGTCGGCCCGCTATTCCTCTCGCCCCTGTCCGAGATTTACGGCCGCAACATTGTCCTGACGGGCGCCAGCGCCTGGTTCTGCGCCTGGCTGGTTGGCTGTGCCCTGGCGCCGACGCTCGATGCCCTCATCTTTTTCCGCTTCATGTGCGGCCTCGGCGGCTCGGCGTGCCAGACCATTGGAGGCGCCATCATCGCCGATGTCTTTCCCGTCAGCGACCGCGGGCGAGCAATGACGTTTTGGATGCTGGGCCCCATGTTTGGGCCGTCGTGCGCTCCCGTCATCGGGGGCTTCGTGTCCGAGACCATCGGCTGGCGGTGGGTCAACTGGCTGGCCTTTATCCCCGCCACCGTGACCGTCGTGGGCATGATTTTCCTCAACCGCGAGACGAACCACCAGGTGCTCATGGTGCACAAGACGGAGAGGCTGCGGAGGGAGCTCGGCAGACCCGAACTTCGCAGTTGCTACGTCGACCCCGACGCCCCCGTCCTCACCAAGCGCCAGATTCTCCTCGTCGGCCTCACCCGCCCGCCCAAGATGCTCTTCCGCTCGGCCATCCTCTTCAGCGTCTCGCTGTACATTGCCTTTGCCTATGGCTGCCTGTACCTGCTCTTCAACACGATTCCCATTGTTTTCCAGGGCAGGTACCACTGGTCTATTGGCACCACGGGCCTGGTCTATCTCACGCTGCTCGTGGGCTACGTCATCGGCCTCTTGTCCTTTTCGCTGCTGTCGGACCGCACCGTGGTGCACATGACGACCGCCAACGACGGCGTGTACGAGCCCGAGATGCGCCTCCCCGACTGCACGTGGTTCGCGCTCGTCCTGCCCATCACCTTTTTCTGGTACGGCTGGAGCGCCGACAAGGCCGTCCACTGGATCGTCCCCGCCATCGGAATGGTGCCGTTTGGTATCGGCATCGTGGGAGTGTGGCTGCCCATCCAGGCGTACATTGTCGACGCGTTTCCCGAGCACGCAGCGAGCGGCCTGGCCGCCTTTTCCGTGCTGCGATGCACCGTCGCGGCGTTTCTGCCTCTGGCCGGTCCGCAAATGTACGAGACTTTGGGCGTAGGATGGGCCAGCTCGCTGCTGGGTTTCGTTTCCGTTGCCCTGGTTCCGATTCCTGCGCTGATTTACAGGTACGGCAAGTGGATGAGAACCCGCTACCCGTTGAAGCTGTAGAGCCGGGTCCGGTTGACGATGTCTCCCGGTGCTGATTCGCAGTCGCAAATGGCAACCTTTGATGGATCTGGCGCCGAGAGCAAGGGTGGCGGTCACTGTGGCTTGCATCATGGGCTCTCTTTCAAGAGCTTAGACGGAGTCGAACGCGAGGCAACCAAACTCGTGTGGCGGATCATGATAACAGGATAGTTAAGAGGTCCAATTGAAATTCGACAGACAGACACTGGGTGAGACCCGTCTCTACTAAGCCGGCAGCCTCGCCATGGCAGGATGAAGAATCGAAAAGCCTTGAGGCCCGGTAACCACCATTGTACAGCCAGCGGGTCATGGCTCGCAATAGATATCCCGTTCAACTGTCACGCTGAATCCGGTCTAGGTCGGATGGTGATGTCCAGCTTCGACGGCCGCACCAGCTAGGCGGCTCCTTGGCCGTTGGCGGCGCTCCTCTGCCCTCAGGTGACGGCGTCGACGATGCTGCCGATGGCCTGGGGCAGGCCAGTCGGGTTGAAGACGCCGGCGAGGACAGTGTCAGTGATGGCGGTTCCCAGGTCTCTCACTTTGTCGCCTGCAATGACGCCGGTTAGGAGCTGCTGCGGCGAGGGGGGTGGGGGAACTCGGTCTTACCAGGGGGGGTCGGGGCGGCGACGGCCCAGGAGGCAAGGAGGAGGGCGGCGGCGGCGGTCATGTTCATTTCGAAAGTCGGGAGAGTCAGGAGATGACGGTAGATGGAGATGGGGAGTGAGGGATGGAGAATTCAGAGGCCATGGGGACGGCCGACGGGTGCTCTTTAAACTAAGTGACACTGGGAGGGAGCGGCGCTCCTGGACATGCCAACGTCGTTGCCTCCCCGAGCGGGATGGCGTCAAGGAGGGCAGCTCGTCCCCGCCATGTCATCTTCTTTTTTTCTATAGCTTAGAGGAGGGCGTGTGAGAGGCCGGCTGCTCGCATCCCACCGGCCCCCGTTTCCCTGTGTGATTTAGACGTCGCTGGTGCGACGGCGACTGTTGGAGACACGAGACGGACAGTACTATTCAGTGGGGGTCGACGGGGATACCGGGGGGAGGGGCTGCGGCGACCCACCCGAACGGAGCCGAGAGGACTGCCGCCGGAACGGACGACAGGGTGGGTTGTTGCTCCGGGCGTCAGCCGGAGGGGTTGGCGCCGCGGTTGCGGCGGCCTGATTGGCTCCCCCAAGTTGGCTGCGGATCGTTTCGTTGTTTCACCATGACGATGATGACATGGTTTTGGTTGACGGCTTGATGCATGTACGAATACGAAGTGGGTATGTACAAATGGGCTGGCCAGTTTCCTCAAGACGCAGTCAGTGTCAGATGCTGTGCGGCTACCCTGTAGGTCCCTAGGAGAGAGGTGTCGACAGATGACAGGAGACACGGACAGTGGATGGACAGTGGGTGACAGTGGGTGGGTGGACAGTGGTCAGTGCAGCGGACAGTACGTGGCCAGCGCCTTGCAGCATCTGCACCGCAAGCACGTCATCCACCGCGACCGACGTCAACGAGAACATCGGCATCTACGGCGAGGACGCGCCCGCCGTGACAGGGGCGACTTGAGCCCCGGGGCCAAGGACGTCGTCAAAGGCAAGCCGTCACTTGCTCCGATATTCCCTAGAACGCCACTGGCCCAAGGTCCAGCAACAACCCAAGGACTGCCTTGGGCCGGGACACGGTGAGAGAGGCGCGAGTAGAAGCAATGGAATGATCAAGTGATGCAAGCCCGACGTCGAGCCAAGGCAGCCATTCAACGTGCCCGATCCCAACGTCAAACCAGCTCCCACCTCATCACGAACGACCACGACATGCCCACCCTGCCCCTCTTGGACAGAAACTCGCCCGCCGACACCCCCCGCGCGTCTCTGTCGTCCATGGCCGTCAGCTGCGCCACCTGCACCGACTGGCCCGCCGCCCCCAGCTGCCTGGCCTCGACGTCGAGCCAGTGCCAGAAGCCGTTGCTCTCCATCGGCACCATCTCGTCCTTGCGCCCGTCGGCCCCGTGGATGCTGAGCAGCAGCAGCGGCGCCTTGCCCAGCCCGTTCCTCTCCGGCGTCCAGTGCTCGCACACCTTGGAGAACTGGAACCGCACCATCTCGCCGCTGCCCACCGCAATCTCCCGCTGCCGCGGCTGCACGCTGTCCTCGGCGATGCCCTCCTGGTGCCCGATTGTGTAAAACGTCGGCGGCTCGCCCTCGACGGGGCCTCGAAAGTACTCCTCCCACGACACGGTCCGCCCGTCGCTCCGGAACTGATGGCTGGCATCCTGCGGGAAGTGCCGCAGCCCAAACCTTTCGTTGCTCGACGTAAACTGCTCCGGGCTAAAACTCTGCTTGTACGAGTTGGTGTTGCTGCAAACGTTGCCCGCGCCCCAGCACGCGTCAAGCAGCTTCCACCCGCCCCCGTCGATCCTCACCGCGTTCCACGCGTGTCCCTCTGGCTTTGCCCGCGGCGGCCTTTCTCCCTTCTTCAGGGGCACGTGCCCGAAGCCCTTGCCGTGGCCGCAGACCAGGATGCAGTCCAGCCCGGCTCGGTTGGCAATGGCCTTGTACGTCTCGGCATACCCCTGACAGACCGCCCGCCTGCTGAAAATGGTCTGCTCCACCGACATGCTCCGAACATTGTTGCCGAAGAAGGCGACCGTGTCATAGTGAATGTTGTGATGGAGCCACGTGAATATGGCCCTGGCCTTGTCCGTGTACGACGGGAAGGGGTCGCAAAGCCCACGCGCCAAGTGCCCAACCGGGTCGTTTCTCGGGAGGGACTCTCTCGGGAACTGCGCCGCCACCCCATCAGGGCCGCTCCAGTCCCGACACACCCAGCAGTCATCTGGCGCCTGTGTTCTCGTCACCGCCTTGGCTGACGCAGCCTGGATTTGGACGGCCGACGGCCGCGAAGCGAGGGGGATCGGGGGAGGGGCATCGTCGTCACCGGTCAAGGCTGTCGTCCCCCGGGTCGGAATAGACGGGCGCTGAGGCGTAGCCTGCCCGCTGCTAAAGCCTCGGATGGCCATCGGGGGCAATTTGCGAGGGGCGCGTTTCGCCTCGTCGGTTTCGGATCGGGTCGGTTGGGGTGCGCTCGGCGACTTTGCCGGTCTCGAGGGCACCCTCGGCGGTAGTCTTGGTCTTGGCGGCGCCGGGCTGGTGGCCGCTGAAGGGACACTCGGTCTAGCAGGCCGCGTGACGGTAGCCTCCTGTGCCTTGGTCTCGGACTCGCGCCTCGTCGGCGGCAGCGGGGGTAGACTGGAAGGATCAGAAAGGGCTGGGGCCAGCTTGCGCTGGTAGACGCTCCCGTTTGATCCATGGCTCGTTTTGGAAGAGAGCGGACGGCCCAGGGACGAAGACGACGCGGTCGAAAGCTGGGACAGCTCAGAAGATGCAGAGTTGCGCCTAAGCGTCACGAGGCTGGACTGGGCCTCGGTTCGTCGAGGGAGCTGTGGCATCGAGGGCCGAGAGGACGGCGCTCGTGACGGCAGTGGTGGGGGGGCAGGGCGGCCATTCTCACGCGTCGTTGCCGCCGTCGTCGTCTTATCGCGGGGCCCGACAGATGTTTGGGTATCGCGCCGAGGCAGCGGCGGTGGGTTCGATGGAGCGGAGCGCGGAGGCACAGCGGGGCTTGCCCGACGAGACGAAGCATCGAGGGCACCGGGCGCAGGACTCGAAGGGCCATCGGCGCGTGCCTTTGCGGCGGGCGGCAGCGGCGGGGGGGGCCTTTTGCGGGCGGGCTCGACAGATATTGAGTTTTTCTGGCGGCTGAGGGCGGCGATTCTGTCGGCGAGGGAATTGAATTGGGCTTCCTCAACGTCGGCCATGATTGCGGGGCAGAAGTGGCATCAGAGAGGGCTAACGATTGTGGGAAGAGAGCGAGGAGGCGAGGAGGCCGAGGGACGTCGTCGGGCTCGAGTGTCTTGTTGTGGGTGAGGTCGAAAGTCTGAGGGATGCAGAAAAAAAGGGCTGAGCACGCAAGGTTCTAGTAGTACCTAGGTACATACTACTGGATTGTGGCGGCAAGACACGTGGAACGAGCACAATGAGACAAGGAATCGATGCAGCAGTTGAGAAGCAGTCGGCCAATAAAACGGCTGCGAGGCCCAAGTCGTCGGGGGTTGCCCTGATGCCAGAGCGTACGAAGTATTCGTACTTCGTATGTACGATAGGTCTAGGGTAGGCTCGTGGACTTGGTGTCTATCGGTTTGCACGCCTTGTAGCCGCCACGAGCCAGCCGTGCAGTCTGGAAAACCGAAAGGGCAGTCCTACAAGAGTGCGACAACGGCGTTCACCAGAGCATTGCTGATTGGCAGCGAGGAGCCAACAACACTCGCCAAGAGTGCGAGGACAAAGTACCCCAGAGGTTCTTTGAGCGGGCGGGTGGAGACGTGGGGGTAGGCACTGTAAGTCGCCGGCGGGAACAGGCGTTCTCCCGCTTCCACAGGGCCCAACAGTCGCCCTAGAACAGGCTCTTCAAACGTCGATGCGACCCCGTGGAAGTCTTTGAACACGGTGCTCGGTTGCTGCCGTTGCACTCTTGCAACAACCAACATCCGCCACGTCGACACTAGTAGCTGGGCGCTGGCCGGCATACCCTGGAAAAAGAACACGGGAACTCGCTAGGCCTCCTCGGCGGCCTTGCAGTCCGACTGGCTGCCGTTCGTTCAGCCGACGTGCTCGAGACCCTCAGCCCGGGTTCTGGACGTCGCACTGCGTCAGTCGTCGTCTGCAAAGTGAGACTCACGGCCATCTGTCTGCCATGCACCAAGTAGTTACTACTCGCATCGGGGAGGGAGGGACTCGACTCTCGGCATGACACCTCCTTCTGTGCTGCCCGCTTGCTCATCAATGTCACCGCTGAAGCGACGCAAACCCGATGGCGCTAAACGCACCCACGCGTCACAGCAGGGCAGCGCACGGTCGAGCGCCCCCACCCTCCCCGGGGCCCTTGTTCAATCCTCCCCCGCTGTACTTCGTACCACAGTACGAATATACTGTACGGTATCCAAGCCGCTGGCCGTGTTCATCCTCTCCTCTCCTCATCCGACCGTCCAGTTCCGCATTATGTTATCGCCCGCGACACGGCCGTTCTCTACTCCTAGCATAGCATTGTTTTCATTTACCGCGCCCTGTATCTCGCAACATCCCCCCTCTGTTGGGTACCCCCCGTCGTCGCACCGCTCGCTGCGGCTCCTCGTCGCCAAGCAAAAATCGTGGGGCATCCTCCCATCCTTCACCACCCCCCGTCGCGCGCCAACCGTCACCGCCTGGCCAGCATCTCCTATTACCTATTCGATTCCATTGTCGCCTTGGCCAGCGCTCGACTCCGACTTTCCGACCAGCTGTTCGTAGCGTCTCTCCACTCTCGCACACACCGCCTGGCCGCTGTCCAAAGCGAGCCGTGTCTGGCCTCTCAACCGACTCTACCGTTTGCACCGCTCCACTCCCTTGCCCGTTCTCACCTAGGGTACAGGTGACAGGCCATTGCCCGGCCAGTGCCCGCCGCCCGTCAGCATGGCAGCCGAAGCTGGCGGAGACGAGGCTGTGGCCCAGAGGTTGCCCTCGCAGACAAACCTCACCTTTCTCCGACTGCCCCCTGAGATGCAGCAGGACATCATCTCCCATGTAAGTGCCCCAGCAGCGCAACCGTCCCTGCCCGTCCCTGACTAACCCATGCACTCAAGTGCTCTCAAGCCGATCTCATCTGCGTCGCTCTCGTCTGCAAGCGATTCCACGAGCTGGCCTCGGCCCAGCTCTATCGCAACTTCCACATCGTCTTCCCCGATGAAGACGACATCAACTTTGATTCGTCCATCGACGGACTCGCCGGCGGCCTCGACACCTTCACCACGAGTAACTACGACTACGCAAAGTACCTGAGGGACCTTTCCATGGACACGCTGAGCGCTGGCACCAAGGGAGAAAAGTCGTATCAGCCCTACGTCTACACTGCGAGCTGCGGCAAGTTTCTCAACAGTCTCATGTATCTGACTCTCAGGAAAGCCACCTCTCTCGAGACGTTTCGGTCAGCAATGCCTCTCCCTCGTCGCCTCGCGTCCCTGATTTGCTGACTTGACCGTATTCTACATGGGCGGACAGATGGAACATCCGTGTCGAGCTGAGCCGGCCCGTCTACAGACAACTCCATCGGATCCAGTCCCTGAAAAGACTTCATGTGCGCATGCAAAACGGTAACTCATACTACAACCCGCCCCCTCCTCTTCCGGCGTCCGTCGGCACGCACCTGCAAGGCTCCACGGGCCATTTGCCGGGCCTCCTGCCACCTCTGACCATGCCTCTTCCGCCGCCGCCTCTGCCGCCCCCGGGAATGTCGCCGCCACAGCCCGCCGGCCCTCCTACCGCCTTGCTGCCGCCGTCCAAGTCCGCAGCCAAGAATAGGGGTGGCAAGCGGGGCTCGGGCTGCAGAGAGCCCTCCACCTTTTCCGGATTCAAAAACCTCAGGTCCCTGAGTGTCCTCGACATTGACTCCATCGACGTAGTCCCGGAGATCAGGGCCTGTGTCAGGAACTCGTTCTCGACGCTCAAGGCGCTGCACCTGTCTTTGTCCGACGGCCTCGCACAGCAGTCCCGGAAGCCTCCGCCCGACTCGGATGCCGAAGACTCCGATTTGGACGACGACTTCCAGGTCGTGTCGACGTCGCAGAGCACCAACTACGATGCCAGCGGTCCCGCCAAAGCGTTTCGCGCACAGGAAGAGCGCAAGCTCCACGACGCCATTCTCGGCAAGATCCTGGACATTGAACAGACGCTGGTCAAGAAGTCGTCCATTCGACCCAAGACCCAGGGGAGCGCTTGGGTCGATGCCAAATTCAACGAGTCAGCAGAAGGCGCCGTGGCCCAGACCTCCCATGACGATTTCATCTCGTCCATTAGACAGGCATCGGCGCGGCTAATATCCCTGCAGAACGGCTCCAGGAACCCTTCTGCGTCTCAGCAAGACATATTGGACATCATCGAGAAGGCCGCAAGGAAATACGTCGACGCGTGCGACCACACGCCTCTCCAAGGTACAGAAGGAACAAGTGTCGCAAGCGAAAGCGAAAAGGTCGCGGCGTCGGACAAGCACGACAGTGACGCGGCGTCGGACACCACACAGCAGGCAAAACAGGCAAACAACGCCGACCATGGCGCTGGAGGACAGAGCTCCCTTCCCGGGACCGCGGCTGATGGCGAATCTCCGAGCGACAACTGTCTCGACAAGAATGTCGTTCCCAAGTCCCCATCAAGTAAGTCTCCCGGACAAGAGATGGTCTCTGACGACATCGACATTTCTCACGTCGACATGGTTGGGGACGGGCTGTATGGTTACCTCGAGCACGTGACTTCCGGTCTCTCGGGAGAGGAGCCACCATGCGGTGCAGCCGACGAGTCACGATCGGCGCCGGTGGCGAATCAGCCCCTTGACCAACCCCGAGTACCGAGGGCCGCCCTTCGACCGCTACGGGAGAGGCTCAACTGCCTGCAAACCCAGTTCTCGCAAGTGGCCGCGAGGGTCGAAAAGTTTGGATCCGAGGCGGCCGCGGAGGGATATCCCAGGACGGGCGTGTTTGACGCCGAGGTGAAGATGCTCAACGAGAGCGTCGAAGACTTGTTCAGTGAGATACGGGCCATAGAGGCCGAGGTCCGCGCCCTACCGGAGCAGAAGGCGGCGCGACATTCGGACCAGAACTCAAAGGATGATGCGCTACGGCGGTCCATGTTGGCCTATGCCCGCGAAACTAGAGGGCTGTCGGTGGAGTCGCTGAGCATCCACCTCGTGCCCGTCAAGGCATCGGTCCTGTCCCGGGGCGTCGACTTGGTCTCTATCAGGCAGCTCACGCTGCTCAACGTGGGAAACCAGGTCCCCATCTGGACGCTGCTGGCCAAGGAGGGCAGGACGCGCCCGCTGGCGCTGCGCAGCGTCTTTACCGATCACGTCACGACGGCCTTTCTCTCGTGCATGGCGCAGCTGCCTGAGCTGCACGACCTCTTTCTGCTCGAACGGAGTGCCAAGCACAAGCCGGAGAGCTTCGCGTCGCGGACGACGACGACGATAGACCAGATCCGGCGGCTGGTTCTAAAGAGACATATGCCGACGCTCAGGCGCCTCATGATCAAGGATGAGTCCAACGGGCCAAACTGGGATGTCAACGAGAAGACCATGATTCTCGTGTGCACGCGGGGGGTGCTTCTCGAGGAGCTGGCGCTGAGCATGAACATCCACGCCGTGGTAAGTCTTGATGGACGTCTTGGGCCGTGGCAGCCGAGCTAACGCAGTATCCAAGCACGCATTCATGCAATACTTCTCGGGCCTCGTCAATCTGCGGGCCATCAACATCCTTCACTTCAAGAACAACGACACGTGCATCTGGGTCATGCGCGAGATTCTGCGCTTCATTGTCGACAACCTGTCTCACCACCCGGAACTCAAGTTGGAGTGGATCGCCATGGAGGACGAGCGCGTGGACCGGGTGGTCAGGCCATCGGAGGCGCCCGGCGAGGCGAAGTGCTCCCAGGACAAAGGCAAGGACAAGGCCCACGTGCCAAACGGCGTGACGTCAGACGGCGCCTTTCCCCTGCTGCCAACGGACGGCCTGGAATCGGAGAGCGACAGCGACGGCGAAGTTTCCGACAGCGGCAAGCGCCTCCGCTTCAAGACGGTCGGCCCTTTGCAATTTTACGACGTTTGGGGGGTCAAGATATTCGAGAAGGAGGTTCGAAGCGGACGCCTATGAGGGGAGCGAGCCCTAGAGGCCTCGCAGTTTAGCGGTGGGGTGGGAAGGGCTACTACCGAGGAGCCGAGGCGAGCGTGAGACGGCAAGTTGGGTTTATTCGAGGATCTGACACGCACGGCCCTGCAAGGCATGGCCGGGCCCAGTGTCGAACGGCATAGGGCGCACAGGGAAGGATGACTTGTCCAAGGGGGACCAGGCCGGCACGGGCAGTTGGGTAGCATGGCAGCTGCCGATGCATGGGGGACTCGATGACGAAAAAGGGGCGAGAGGTTTTGGTCCCGGCAGCGTACGAGGGCGACATGATGTAGCGCATGCCGTCTCTTCCACGGGGGGAGGGCAAGCGTACCTACAGCGAGTTGTGTGTTGTGTATGTGTGTGTTTGCCTGAGAAGGGTCAGACTTCCGTTGGTAGTAATTCTACGGCTGACGTTGATTGTGGCGCAGTCCTCCTCTTAGCCTCGCGTGGCGCATTTTTTTTGGAGAAGTATCCGGAGACACCCTCAATCGGGGACGTCAACCAAACACCGCCAACAACTGTCAGCCTCAGTGCAGCTGTGCTCGGCCGAGACTGCAACATGCGTCACCCGTAACCGACCCAACCCCTCGAAATGGCCGAACACGACAGGACCATCCTCGAATTCTACCAGCTGCCGACTCTCTTTCCCGCCGAGTGGCCTGCCGAAAAGGACGCCCCCCACGACTCGTCGGGCGACGATGAAAAGGGCGCCAAGCCCCGGCGGCGATCCCGCTTCCAGGCCCTCGAGACGGCCGTCAACAACCGGACGAGTCTCTTGTCCGGCCCAGATGGCGGCAAACTGGTTCAAAAGGACGAGCCCGATCCCCTGGGCTCCTCGGACAGCGTCGTGCGGTCACTGAACAAGATGGGTCTGCCTCTGCAAGACGACGTACGCATGCGTAGGTCCAGGCCTCGTCATGTCTTCGTCACGAGCCACTAAACGGTCCCTCGCACAGGCAATCGCTTCCTGCTCTCCTCCACCACCTTTTCGCCCGCCCTCTTCCTGTCCCAGATGCACGCCGATGCCGACACGCGAAGCCTGCTCCAGGGCCTCGACGTCCTCTCCCAGTCGATTGACCAGAAGTCGGCCTCCCTCAAGGTCCTGGTGGAGACCAATTTCGAACGGTTCGTCAGGGCAAAGGCCACCATCGACAACGTCTACAAGGAGATGAAGTACCGTGGCGCCGAGTCGACGCACCCGCGCGGTGGCCGCCATTCTCGCCATGCTAGCCGCAACAGCTTTCGACAGGGCGGCAACGGAGGCCTCAGCAACCCGCTCGCCCTGTCTGCCTCGGACAGCCGCAAAAAGAACGCGCTTCTCAAAGAGAGCGAGTATGGTCTCCTGGGGATCAAGGTCCCGCTGCTCGACGTGTCGGCCAAGGCCGAGGACGTCTGGGGCCCCGCGCTGGGGGGGCGCGAGAAGGAAGAGAACCTCAAGATTGTGTCCAGCCATCTCGATCAGTTCAAAGAATACGTCCAACTCAGCGCCTTGGTTTCCGACAGCATCAAGAGAAAAGACTACGAGTCGCTGGTAGAGGCCTACAACCGTGCAAGGAAGTTTGCAGACGAAGCTCGCCGGTTGTCGCGAGAGCTCAGCGGCGCCTCGCCCAGCGACGCGCAGCTCTACCAAATGGTGCTCGCCGGGCGAGTCTGGAACGACGTCGAGCAGCAGGTCCAATCCTTCAAGAGAGACGTTTGGAAGAAGCTCATGTCGCTCCAGTCTGCCACGAAACTGGAAAGCCCGGTCGGCAGAAGTCAGGATCAGCACATGGACATCATCAGCCTGCTGCTCGAGCTCGGCGCCGAGGAGAACCCCATCCACGTCTGGCTGGCGACTCGATATGAGCAGCTCAAGGGCAAGGTCCAAGCCGCGGCCGACCGTTCCAAGGTGGAAATCGAGGTGCTGCGACGCAGGCTCGCCAGCAGCGACAAGCCGGAGCCTCGAGCGGTTGCCATTCACCTCCAATCGCTGGGCCGGCAGTCGGCAGAGGGCAAACACGCCTCCTCGTCGGACTCGCCCGACGTCATCGAACTGTGGGAGAAGATGCTCGCCTTTCTGAACAAGCTCATCTCGCCGCAGGGCATCCTGGGCGAGCTGGTCGACTTCTGGCAGACGGTGCAGGGCTACATCGACGGCAAGACGCAGCGAATGCTGCCGCTGGGCTACAACGGCGAGTCGCGCCACCATCACCAGCTGTCGCCGCAAGCCGTGACGGACCTGGAAAAGGGCGTGGTGGAAATGGTGGATCTGCTGAGGGAGCACGTGTACGCCTTCTTCGCGGGCCCGCCGCCAGAGGACATCTCGCTGCTCTTCTCGCCGCTGCCGCTGTCGCCCAACTCGCCCGTCTCGGCGAGCGCCCTGACGCCGACTGCCCTCCGCGACCCGCGCTTCAACTTCGACCCGAGCAACCCCCCGCCCCCGTCTCCCAGGAGGGGCGAGCCGTGGGAGAAGCTGGCCTTTTGGCCGCCGTGGTCCAACTCGGTCAGCGGCGCCCACTACCTGTCGAGGATGCTGGCGCTGGTGGGATCGGGCGCCTCCGACATGGCGTGCATCGGCCCCGTCGCCACCAGGGACGCCCAGCTGCTGGACCGCCTGAAGTCTCTGGTGGGCGTCTCTCGCGAGCGGTGCGTTGGCGCCCTCTGCGCCGCCTGGAACACGGATGCCGAGAACATCAAGTACGTCGAGGACTGGCGGCGAGCCCCGGGGTCCAAGGACGTGACGCGCATGCCCGCCGCCTTCTCGTCCTTTGAGGGCGCCCTCTTGTCGGGCATGCAGAAGATCCTCTACATCCTCGAGGCCATGGACAAGCCCGACGCCGGCAACATTGTCCTGCCGCCGCCCTCGAAGCTGCTGCAGATGGTTCGCAGCCAGTACGTCACGACGCTCTACAAGGCCCTGAGCGGCATGGTGGAGAATGCAGAGCGATCCGTCACGGCCGGCGACGACGAGTGGACCACGGCCCAAGACGGCTGGAACAGTTCGAGCTCGGCCGCCCTCGTGGCCGGCAAGACGGCCTTTGACGTGGGAGACCGGGTAACATGTCCCTCGGTCGTCCTGTCGCCCGCCCTCGCTAACACCGTCGCAGAACGTCAGGATGCTGCTGACGCTGAGCAACCTCCAGGCCCTCCGATCTCAGGTGGTGCCCGGCCTCAACTCGCAGTTTGAGAATGCCTTTTCCGTCAAGCTGACGGACGAGGCCAAGACGATACGGGACGTCCTCGGCCAAATCGATGCCCGTCTGTTCCAGTCGTACACCAAGCCGTCCATTGACAGGCTTCGCCACATCATCCAGGCCGGCCTCTGCGCGCCCGACTGGATGCCGGGCCCCGACCAGCGGCCCCAGACGGCCAAGCCCTACGTCTACGAGGCCCTGCTCACCCTCGTCCTCGTGCACTCGCAGGTGTCGACGACGGCGCCCTCGCTCACGGCCCAGGTGCTCTCGTTTCTCCTGGAGCAGACGTCGCTCCAGATCCTCGACGCCTTCCGCCGACGGCCGCGGTACTCGCTCGAGGCGCTGATGCAGGCGACGCTCGACGTCGAGTTTGTCGCGCAGACGCTGAGCCACTACACGACGGACCGCGCGTCGGAGCTGCAGAGCCAGATTTACCAGGAGCTCGACGGGCGGACCGACAACGACGCGCGCGCCCGGCTGCAGAACGAGCTACCCGAGATGCGCAGCGTGCTCAAGAAGCTGCGCGAGGCGAGCAAGGGCGAGTTTGCGTGCTTCAAGAAGCCCAAGCGCCACGGCCACGGGGGCTCCAAGCCCGACAGCGGGTCCGTGGGGAGCTGAGAGCATCGACTTGGCGGGCCCTCGGCGCGAGACGGCGTCGGCGCGAGACGGCGTCGGCGCGAGACGGCTTCGGCGGCGCACGGAGAGCTAGCGAGGCTGCGGGGCGAGAGGACCGTAGGTTGCCCTTGGAGAGCACGGCTTACGACATGACGGCAGGACAGTGGCGGATTCGAGGCGAATGGATATCCATTTTTCACCAAGAGTTGGAGGCTCACATGACCGCCGAAGGGCTGCGTGGCCGAGACATGCATGTAATACTAGTACTCGTAATGGCCTTTTATATACAACCGATGCCACCCGCATAGGCGGCAATATAACTAGTTTACAGAAACATGTGTCAACACGCCCCGGGACGTAATCGCGGCTCTCTTCCCCGTCTCACAGTCATAAACCCCCGTCTCCACCCCGAATGTGAAGGAAAAGGAAAAGAATTGTTGAAGGAAAAAGGAGAAGAACCAAAGTGGTATCATTTCATAAGCACGTTGCAGTCATGAGGCGTCAAAGGATCAACGGGTGAAGAGGGTTCAAGGGCGGCATGATCAAGACATGGTGTGGGCAACCCGCGCTTCCCTGCCAGAGCAGCAGGCGGGCATCAGGACGGCGTGTTGGGCAGGAGAAGGTGGGAGCAAAACATGAGCTCGAGGGAGCGCGAGTCGGCGGGAGAAAACTCGGAGCCCTTTTGGCGCGTCTGGACCGTGTCGTCTGCAGCGAGGAAGAAGAGAGGAGGCATTAGCAAGCGGCAGGCAAGGCGCAGGGCACCGTCACGGGACACGTACATTCCAAGTCCAGCGTCTGAAAGTAGTGGGCAATGGCCGGGTCGGGGTCCAGCGTGGCCAGCTTGCCGTCGTCGGCGCGCACCACGTGCGGCAGGGCGTGGCGGATGCCCAGCAGCATCTTGAAGAGAGCGGCCAGGTGGCCCCCCTGCTGGGTAAAGGCGCCCGGGTCGCGCTCGAGCGGCCAGCCCGGCCGCAGGTGGTCCTGCTCCCAGGCCTTGAAGGCCCACGTCGACTTCTCGACGCAGTTGAGCAGGATGAGGGCCGTCAGATAGACTTTGAAGCCGGCCTTGGTCTTGCTGTCGGCCAGCAGCCGGTCCATGAGGTTGAGCAGGGCCTTGGACGTGCCGTTGGCCTTGCGCTCCGCGGCCGCGTTGAGCTGCATGCAAATCATGGTGTAAATGTCCACGTCGTTTTCGTCCTGCGCCTCCTTGATGGGCCGCGGCTTCTGGCCCTCGCCCGCCGGCCTCTCGACAATGGTCCACTGCCGCTCGCGGTCGATGCTCTCCACCAGGCCCCAGAGCTCCAGCGCCTTGCGGAGCAGCTCGTCCTCGCCCTCGGCCAGCTGCTGCATGGCCGTCTCGAGCGTGATGCGCATGAACCTCGACGGCTCTCGCTCCACAAACAGCTCGAGCACGTCGCGCACGTAGGCGTCGACCTTGTCCGGCACGTCCTCCTTGTCTTGGTCGACCATGATGACGTGGTAGACCTTGTTGTTGTCCGCATCCGCCTCGTGCCCCTCGCCCGGCTCCAGGAGCACGGCCAGCGTGGGCAGGCTGATGAATTTGCCCGTGTCGGGAAAGTGGGAGACTTGGACAGTGGAGTCGACGTCGGTCAATGTGAGCTGGTCTCTGTGGAGGTTGATGCGGTTTTGCGACAGCACGACTTGCACCCCGGCCGAGTAGAGATCGAGCTGCTCGTGCAGCCGCGAGCGAACACAGCCCGTCATCCACACCCTCGGGGCCAGCACCTTGCGGCACGTGTCGCACGGGGTGCCTTTGCTGCAGATCTTTCGCAGGATGCGGCAACGGATGCAAGCTCCCAGCTTCCGGACCTCCTTGACCTCCTGCCGTCTCGCCGGCGTGAACTTGGATCGAAAGTGGCGCGATCGCCCGTTAAACATGGGACCCATCGTGTCCATGCGGACGCCGCCACGAATCAGCGGCAGTGGTGCGGGCGCAGGAGGGTTGTTGTGCATGGCGGGCGAGGTCGTTGTCAGGTGCGTCATCTCCCCCCAGGGCTGTGAGACGCCCGTGTCGAGGGCAGGCGACGCGGTTCGGAGCGCCTCGGGAGCGGCATGGAGAGCTTCGGGGGTTTCTTGAGAGGTTGCGAGGGCTTCCGCAGGAGGGGACGCGGATGAGTGGTCGTGGCTGACGAGCTGGGGATCGAAAAGGGTCGAATTGAGTCGAGCGGCGGCTGCAACAGCGACCGAGATGTTGGGGTTCTCGGGAGGCTCGTTGCTCGCGGGAAGCAGGGCCTGCAGTCTCTCCTCGGGGGTGAGTTCGGCGAGCGGAGGCGGCGTCGGGAGCGAGGCCACGCCAGGCTCTGGCTCGGGGGCGGCCTCTGGCGGCTGTTCGCCGTCGTGCGTGTTTATCTCGTAGCTCGCAGGGGGGTTCTCGAGCGTGTAGTGCCCATGGACATGGAAGCGGTAGTCGCCTTGCGCGGCGCCGGCCTGCGCATTGTGGCTGCTTGGGCTTCGATTGTTCTCGTTGAGGTCGACCTGGCGTGACGCCTCGGCCAGGGTCTCGAGGGCACTCCATTCTTGCGGCAGGGTGCTCGAAGCAGGGGCGGCGGAGGCATTCTCTCGACCGACGACCTGCTGGTGTCGTTCGGCGGCGGTGCGGGCGTGAGCGATGCCGTGGAGCTCAAGGCAAGCGCGCATGCGCTCCGACTCGGAGATGGCAGGACACCTCTTTGTGATGTGGGCCGTCAGGCTGTCGCTGCGGCCTTTGGGGAAGTTTTCGCCGCACAGCCTGCACGTGTGCGGGTATCGATTGCTGTTGTCGTTGAGCTTGGGCCCGCGCTCAAAGTACTCGAGAATAAGGGGGTTCGGCTTGCGGCCCATTGCGCGACGTCGGGGGCGTGGCCCAGGCACGGGCGACGGGGAGCCGGCGACGCGATGGAGCCTTCTGAAGGAGGAACGTGGCACGAGCAGCCTGGCCGTCCGTCGGGGTGAAGCGGGCGGATCGGGCGAGAATGGGCAGGGCGTCTTGGGATGGGCTTCACGGCAGGAAGATTCTGCCTGTGTTGACCGACAAAATTCTCACACCGCCTGGAGTTCTTGGGCAGTCCGCCCGGCGGGGGATTTGCTCCGACCTCCGAGTGGGGGGGCACGCATGGGGACCCACTTTCACTTTTAGCGCGGAAATCATCTCCGGAAATCACCAGAAATCATCATCCGAAGAGGCTCGCATGCGCATCCTCTAAACGATCCACGATGCTTCATGGCAGAGGCCTGCCAGGCGGTCTCGTCCGTCTACGGCGGCCCGGCACCACCGGCTTCGTTACCGGGAACTGACAAGGTGCGGGAAACGAGCACGGGTCGCGAGAGAGCGCATTGCATCTGACATATTGCTTCATCAAATACGAATTACAGGTATAATATCGGTAGCAGTCATCGGTGGACAAAATGTTGCCGAAACGCGGTTTAGCAGCTGTCTCGGAGCGAACCACGGCTGTCTTGCACGCGACGCGCCTTGCACGCCTCATCGTCTGCGGAGGAAAACCATCATTTGGATGCTGAAGAATGGGAAAAAAAGCAAAAAAATTAACAATCCTCAACATAATCTCGTCCAGCGTCCGCCGCCTCCATGATAAATATGTACTACTGCCCTCGTCCCGTGTTGCAGACGGCAAGTCATCCCCGATGACGGCTGCTGCATGCAAGCGGACCGGAACCGTCGCAGCTTCCAAACGAGCCTATTGCAGCAACGTTCCCACCCCCTTGATGCCCCCTTTGCTGTTTCCTTGGTTGCACTGCGCGCTGCGCGCCCTCCCGCCCAATCCCGGCCTGCTGTTCATCAGATGCTACCCAGGTGTTGCCGGTCCTCGCCCGTTGTCATCTGAGACCCCCTTTCAGTTCGCGGCCATGCCCGTCGGCGTCTTGTTCGTTTGAAGCGGCAAGTGACGACGCTGGACAGACGTGCCGTTGCATCGAGTATCGCGACCCGGAGCGCAAGCCGCCTCGCGCCGCTACCATGCTGCCCCGTCGTAGTATCTGGACGCTGCTGGCAGCAGTGGCCTTCGTCCACGCGGCAAAGCCCGTCGACGACTTGTCAAGATACGCCTTGACCGATGTAAGTCGAGGCGGGCGAGGGGAAACGCCGAGTTTGGAACGAAACAGGCGTCTCTAACACGGTGTTTTACAGACTGGGTCCGTCAACGGCGGAAACACCTTTCCCGGCGTGTCCCGGCCGCTCGGCATGGTCAAGCTGGGGCCGGACCTGTACACGGGGGCCGACGCCTACTCGGGCTACCTGCCCACTGGAAACTTCACCGGCTTCACCATGCTGCACGAGAGCGGCACCGGCGGGGCCCCCAAGTACGGCGTCGTCTCGCAGATGCCCGTCGTCGGCCACCTCGCCAACCCCCTGAGCGACGCCGTCAACGACACCCGCGCCGCCCCGGACCGGACCGAGGTCGGCTACTACAGGGCCGCGCTCGGCTCCGGCACGACGGTAGAGCTGGGCGCCTCGCCGAGGGCCGGCCTGTATCAGTACACGTTCCCCGGCGGCCGGCACGGGCGCTCGCACGTCGTCGTCGACGTGTCGCACGTCTTGTCGTCGTACCGCGGCCAGGGGCTGGAGCAGCACTTCCTCCGGGGCAACATCACCGTCCTGCGGCACCGCTCCACCCGCCGGCTCGAGTATACCGGCTTCGGCACCTATGACAATGTAAGTCACGCTCCGAAAGCCCCGGCAAACAACCCACTTACCACTGTTTCCAGGGTTGGAACAGAGCAGCCCCCTGGACCGTCTACTTCTGCGGCCGCTTCGACGCCCCCGGCACCTTCCGGACCTTTCTCGGCGTCGACAAGCGCTCGGATCGGCTCGCCGAGTTCTCCACCAGGCCGAGCTACGAGTCCGGCTCGGCGCGGCTCGGCGCCGTCTTCACCTTCTACCAGACCCGGGTGGTCTCGCGCGTCGGCGTCTCCTTCATCTCGACGGCCCGGGCCTGCGCCAACGTCGACGCCGAGATGCCCGAGGGAACGGCGCTCAGGACCGTCCGGCAGCAAACGCGCGAGGCCTGGAACTTGGACGTCTTTGCCAAGTTGACGACGAGCGAGACCAATCCGACCAAGCTCAGCCAGCTGTACACGGCCCTGTACTTTATGCACCTGATCCCCGCCAACAAGACGGGGGAGAACCCGCTCTGGCAGTCTCGCGAGCCGTACTATGATGACATCTTTACCTTTTGGGACACCGTGAGGCCCCCTATCCCTGCCCCTATCCCTGCCCCTATGCCCGTTTCCAAGCCTCTTGGGTTCCATGGCAGAGCGCGGCTGACTCCCGATTCTTCTTCTGTTTCTGTCCGACAGCATCGCTGTACGACGTCACTCTTTCACATCCTGCAGCCGACCTACCATGAGGAGCTCTTGCGGTCCATGGTAGACGTCTGGCGTCATCAAGGCTGGGTCTCGGACGGCCGCTCGTCCTTCTCCAACGGCGCCGTCCAAGGCGGCTCCAACAGCGACAACGTCTTTGCCGATGCCTTCATCAAAGGGGTCGGCGGCAAGCTCAACTGGAACGACGCCTTCGCCTCCATGGTCAAGAACGCAGAGACCGTGCCCTCCAACAACCGTGATCCTCGCGATCCCACCGGCTCGACCAAGGAGGGCCGCAGCGCGCTGCCCGACTGGCTGAGGCTCGGATATATCACTCCGCGCTTCTCTCGCTCCGTCAGCCGGGCCATCGAATAGTGAGTTTTGTGTCAAGGCAGCGGATCGCTGGGCCGAGCTGGGCCTTGACTGACATGCCCCCCGTAGCTCCGTCAACGACTTCTCCCTGGCCGTCGTCGCCGCCGGCCTCGGCCGCCTCGCCGACTTCTCCACGTATCTAGAGCGCTCGCGCAACTGGCGCAACCACTGGAACCCCGACATGAAGGCCCTCGGCTTCTCCGGCTTCGTCGGACCCCGGGACACCAAGGGCTTCCTCCCACAAGACCCCCTCTCGTGTGGCGGCTGCTACTGGGGCGACTTCTACTACCAGGCGCTGCCCTGGGAGTACTCCTTCAACGCGCACCACGATCTCGCCCACCTCATCCGCCTGTGCGGCGGACCCGATGCCTTTGTGGAGCGCCTTGACACCACCTTTAGACCCGGCGTCTCCGGGGGGAACGCCCAGTTCAACCACACCATCTTCAACCCCGGGAACGAGCCCAGCTTCACCACCCCCTACCTCTACAACTTCGTCAACCGCCAGGACCTTGCCGTCGAGCGCAGTCGCCACGTTGCCAAGTCTTACTACCGCCCGACCCCCGACGGTCTCCCCGGCAACAGCGATGCCGGCGCCATGGAGTCGTGGTTGCTCTGGAACATGATCGGTCTCTATCCCATGACAGGCCAGCCCTTCTTCCTCATCGGCTCTCCCTGGTTCTCCGATCTGACCATCGACCTGGGCCCGGGCAAGCGGCTTCAGATCACCACGACCGGTGGCCGCGACGACGCCTTCTACGTCCAGTCGCTCAAGGTCAACGGCATGCGCTGGAACAAGAGTTGGCTGACCTGGTACGACATATTCGCCGCCGGCGGCACCTTGGAGTTTGAGCTGGGCAGCCACCCGGTCAACTGGACCAAAGGTCCGCCGCCGCCGAGTCTGGCAAGTTTGGATCCCGAACAAGCCAAGTTTCTTCTTGGAAATCTCACAATGATGAAGACGTCGGGCCGAATGCAATGACGACAATAGCCGAGGCCAGCGGCTGGCTGCCCCAAGGCGCTCGCTAGCTTCACTTGTGTGGTTGTTGAAAGAGTACCAGGTGCTCATCGATAGCCCTGTCTGTGCTGGATCCATCTAGTGATCGATTGCTTGTACATTCGGATAACTATAGCCAACGCCAGGTCATCTGCAGTCACCGTCAACGCCTAGCAAAGCAAAGGCCGGAAAGTCTCTCAGCCAGATCTCTCAGATTCATGGCCGGTCACCGTCCCAGACGTTGCGAAACTCATCGCTGTCCGGCACATGAACTTGCGGTGCTTCGTCGTCTGGCTCTTGCTGCGCCTCAGCATAGTCCTTCGGCCTCGCCTCTTCCGCTCTAGAGTTGGCGCGACCATCTTGCTCTGCGCTCTCAGGCGCCGGTGGCCCACGGCCAAGCCCCAGGTCTGACAGGTTGGGTTGAGCGTGCTTCACCACCTTTTTCATCCTCTTTTTGATGGCAATGACCTGTTGCGGCTCTGCCGCTGAGCGGTTCCTCTCCGAATTCGGTGGCAGGCTGACCGGAGATGCGGCCGGCGATGAGGAAGCTTGGGGAGCCCAGCCGGGTGACCCGGCCCTCAAACTTGCTTGCGAAGATCGATATCGTTCGCTAAGCGGTTCACTGGCGGTGATGACAGGATACTTGAAGGAGTCAGCAAACCAATAGCGTCTCATGAATAAAGAACTGAACTTACGTTCCAGTCACCAAACTCTAGCTGCCGCGCCGAACTATAGAGTCGTTCGTCATCGTCGTCAATCTCGGGTTCCTCAAACGTGCCGTGCGTGTTGTCGTTTATCTGATCAGGACGGGACGAGCTCGGCTCGCCATTCGATACCAACAGCGGGGACGCGGCGTTAATCTCCCCTGGCTTGGGTATCCAGTACTTGCCTTTTCCGCCCCTCTCATAACGCATACCATCGCGGAGTCTGGCAAGCCTCGACTTGGAGTCTTCGTGAGCCATAACCTTGTCACCTGAATCGAAAGCCCGGTAGCCATAGCCTTTGCCCTGAAACGTCTCCTTGGAGTCCTCAATCAGGTCCCTTATACCAAAGGCGTCCCGCAGGGCGTAGTTGAGGGGCATCCGCGCCGAGTAAATGTCGTTGTTGGCGAAGTCGTGCCAAGAGAAAGCGTACCAATGTGCGACAGCAAACATGGGCATTTCGATGCAAATGAGGGCATCCTGAATGGCGGCGGCGAGGTTGTCTCGCGTGTAGCCTTCCACGTCATCCGGGATGGCACCCAGCCAGACGAGAATGGAGAGGAAGAAACCTTGCCAGTAGGAAGCAAAGATGACGAGTTTGATGCACAAAAACTTGGGCACCGGCCGGAACGGTTGCAGGTCTTTATGCATGCAGACCCAGAAGAGGCCCAGCGAGTACAAGCTGAGAGACACGCTGATGTTGTAGATGATGCCGCTCCACAAGTATCCCGAGCCGGGCCCGATGTAGCCCTCCTGATATGTCCCCGTCGCCTTCATGACGATGGCGGCGAGGGCCAAAAAGGGCTTGAGCCATGCGTATTGTAGGATGCCGCGTTTGATGGAGAGGAAGGTGTGCGGATCCGAGATGTCGACGTTGCGAAGCACGTAGTTGAGGGGCCAGAGGTGCTGGACGGGAGCACGCCCGTGCGTCATGATGATGAGGGACCGCTCCCCGTGGAGGTAGTTGATGAGCAGCTGGAAGAAGGTGTAGATGGTAAAGGCCTCGTAGATGTCTCGGACCGGGTCAAGAAACGCGGCCGTGGTCAACGACACCATGCTCGTCCAGGAGGCGATTGAATAGATGGGCACCATGAGCAGGATTCGGATGACATATCTCTGCAGGAGAGGCTTTCGGTAGTTCTTGGCCTGAAGCCATATCGACCTGTAGCAGCATCTCCATCAGCATGCTTCATACTTGCCAGGCGCCGGGAAGCTGACGGGCGTCACCGCACAGAATCGAAAGAAGGGTCGCGGCCAGAGAGGCGACACCAGCTACCACCGTCGTGGCATAGGTAAATTTCTTGCCTGTCCCCCCGTCAGGCATGGTGGCGACGTCGAGCTGGCGGGACGGATGTCTCGCGGTGGAGCGGATGGCGATGGGAGTCTAGATCATGGCTGTACGCAGGGCATGGCCTCACGGTCACTTTCGAGGTTTCGCGGGGGCTCGTTGACTCGTGACGGCGGCGATAGTGACAGCGTGCGGACAACCTGGTTATCGACGACGATGCGTGACGACACTCATGCGTCGTCCGTCCTTGCTAGCTCTCTGCTCCAATCCTACAGGGATTGGCCGGGGCGGATTTACATTGGGTCCCCTTGCCGACGCGCTACGCCTCCAAGCGGGAGGCTTCCTAGGGGTGGAGCCGCCTGCCTGTATTTAGTGCGGAGCACTATAAGTTGCCCAGCGCCCTGTGCCGCTGGGCTGCCTATCGTCACGTGGGGGACAACGACGCAGGAGGGACCCGAGTCCTCGACATACCTACTTGGACTGCCACGGCTAGGAAACGAAATCTACACATCCGTACAACAGGCAATGCCCCAGGAGACAACTTCCACGACCTCTGGCGGCGTAGTTCCCGCTCCCGCTAGGCCAACTCGCGTGTTGGGCACCTCTCGATGATGCTTCGTCCCCGTCTACAACTTCACCTTCAGAGAGCTGCGCAGAATGTCGACCGTTAGCCATGTAATTGAAACGAGGGCCACCGAGCGTCTTGCGTTTAACTTGTGAGTCTCCACGTGTCGAGTCGCCGTTCGACTTGAGCTGACCACCCCCAGCGAGTTCCCACTCTTCCTCATCATCTGCGCCCTGCTTTCCATATTTTTCCTGCTCTACTCTAACAGAGTCTTTGCATCCATCGTCTCGTACGGCATTCGCGCATTCACCTGGCACCGCTACCGAGTCTACATCGATGTGAAAGCCTTGCAGATATCCCTCCTCGGCGGACGCATCTTCTTCACCGGTCTGCGATATCATGGATCGAACGAAACTTTCTTGGTGCAGCACGGCTTCATCACCTGGCGCTATTGGCTTCGTCGAGTTCGAGAGGTGGACATACGCGCCTCAAACAGCACGGCCGAGGGCGGGGCTGCCACACGAGAGAAGAATGCAGCTCTCCCGTGCCGCATCAACGTCAAGCTCGTTGGCCTAGAATGGTTTGTGTACAACCGCAGCCCAGCATACGACGCCGTCTTAGCTGGACTTTCCGGCAGTGGCCCCTCTGAGACGGGATCCAACGGCGTCCAGGATGACGACGCCGTCAGGTCGCGAAAGGCCAAGCAAAACGAGCCTTCTGCGGATACGCCCGTGCCTGGGATGAGAAGCCGCAATCCAGGCGCGGCGTCCGAAAAGTCGACAAATTCGAGGCAGAATCCGGCGTCACTCAGTTCCAGCACAGGAGAAGCCGGCGCCAATGACGAGGGCCAACGAGATGAACCGGGCCTCCCCTTCATCCTCCAACTATTTCCCATCCACGTCGACTGCCAGAAGCCTGCGGTGGTTGTTGGCAACGAGACAACAAAGGCCATCCTGGTCATCAAGGCAAACTCTGCCTCCACCGACGTAGATGCTTCGGCGACGCAAACTTGCGACCAATATCGGCAGACCTTCAAAGTACACCTCGACCATCCAGTGGTGGAGATGAAGGAAAACGAAGACTTCAAGGAGGATATGACGGCTCGCGCAACAAGACGGCAGGAGGATGTCCCGGGGCTGAAGCCACCTCTCCCGAGATCCTTTGTCAGAAGAAATCGCCGCAAGGTTCTCAGTTCTCTGCGAAACATGGTACCATACTGGCGGCGGTCTGTAGAATCATTTTCGACCGACTCAAGAACTGCCATGGAGACAGGCGCCTCCCAGATCCCAGGATCGAACTACTGGCAAGGCCTGTCTAGATACTTGGATGATCAATATCAAGACGACAAGGCCCGTTGGTCCTCGGTTGAGTACGGGGCAGTCCCCACAATCCTGGACTCGCCAGACGCCACGCTCACTGTGTACTGGGATGTGGTGGGCCGCGTAACAGAGCAGAACAGTCGCGCGGCTTCATCTGCCAACATCAATGGAAGTGATCCGCCCGCGTGGGGCATGAGCATTTCCGTCAAAGGGGGTACTATGAGCTATGGTCCATGGGCAGATAGGCATCGTGCCAGTCTACAACGCGTCTTCGTTCCGTCGCTCGCCAAGGATGCTTCTCCGGCCGATGCGTTGCCGTCTGGTGCATGGAGAGTTGCCACCTGCTTCACGCTGTTCGTCGAATTGGAAGATACAGCGACCCTCCGCATACCCACTAGGGAAGAGTCCAAGAACTGGCGATGGCGCGGAAAAGAACCTCCAACCCGGCACCAGAGCGGGCCCAGCAAGCGGAAACAGAGAAACAGGGCCAAGAAGAACAGCAAAGGAGAGGCTTCCCAGCCGCGACCCGTCGGTTGGCTCGAGATCAAGGTGCCGGCGAACGCGACAGTGGCATATTCCATGGATATGTTCGGCAGCCCCTCGGGATTTGAGAATCGCCTGGACATAGACCTTCCCGGTACGGAGCTCTGGAGCAGCGTCAACCATGACTTGCTGTGGAAGTCGGGGGCACAACGGATCTCTTGCAACCTAGGCAACCCCCTCTCCTGGAACACGCTTCGGCAGTGGCATTTCACCGTCGACTGCACCGACCTGGAACTTTTCCTTCTCCGCGATCACATCTTCCTTCTCACCGACCTGGTGGACGATTGGTCCAGTGGACCTCCTCCGGAATACCTGGTCTTCACTCCCTTCAAGTACCACTTGCACCTGAATCTGCGGAACCCACGCCTCTACATCAACGTCAACGACGAGAACATCATCGACAACGCGACGGCCCTTGACGACAACTCGTTTCTGATTCTCTCTAGCCCTCTCCTGAATGTCGAGACCACTATCCCGCTCGATAGTTTCCGACCAAGCAAGAACGCAATCTCTTTTGACATCCGCACCGACTCTGCCGACCTGACCTTGCACTTTCCACAGTCGAGCACCCAGGCAGCATTCCTGCCATTCAACGAGCTTGGCCACGCAGATGGGCTTGTCGTGAGTGGCAGTTACCAGTACAACTCGACCACGTCACCAGAAAACACGGATACACTCGTCTTGAAGGTGCACGGCCAGTCGCCTTATGCACACCTCTACGGGTTCATCATCAGATACTTTCTGCTGCTCAAGGACAATTACTTTGGTGACCACGTCCACTTCAGAACCCTAGATGAGTATCGGGAACAGCTACAAGCCGAGACAAAAAAGCAGGGGGCCGAACCTGCAGCTCGCCCTCCAAACAAAAAGTCCAACGATCTCGACGTCATCTTGTCCGTTAGAGTCGACGACCCCAGGGTCATGCTGCCCGCCAATCTCTATTCTGCCGATCGGTACATACAGTGCGATCTCGCCGACTTGTCAGTCGACCTTCGCTTCACCAATTACTTCATGGACCTGGAGCTCGCCTTGAGCCCCCTGAGTCTGTCAATGGGCAATCCGAGCAACGGCATGGAGTCTCCGGGTGTCTCCTTCTCCAGCACGCAACTTTTCATTGATGGACTGCGCATCTTTGGCCATCGCACATTCGGCCTCCCGCCTTCGGAGCCGACCTATCTTTGCAACTGGGATCTCGCTGTTGGCGCTGTCAGTGGCGAGTGTTCCGTGGAGTTCCTCGCCACTCTGACCAGGGCAGGCACGGCTTTCGGCTTCACATTTGATGATGTTGAGAACGCCCTGGTCCCATACTCGTCTCTCGTTTTCCACGACATCACGTTTGTTCGCGCAGCGGTGGATTCTGTTCGTCTCTGGGTCCACGTCAATGACGTAGCGTTCCTCTTCTCTACGGACACGATTGAAGTGAAGAGCAATGACTGGGCTCGCACACATTACTCTAAGCGTGCCGATATCAGCATCCCCAACCTGCAGCTGTCCTGTGTCAATGCCGAGGCGGCGGCAAGGCACAATACCCGACGCCACCATCCCGTGGACACTCATGCCTATCTGCGAACCGACATTCACTTGGCGACCATCGGCCGAAAGTTCCACTTCACCGAGGAACGCAAGATACAACAGGACCTGGCGCGCCGTGAGGACCAGCGCACTGAGCGTATTCCATTTCTCCTTCTCGACTTAGACAACGACTTCGTTCCAGAGCCAACTGATCCGCCGGCTCAGTGCTCACCGACGCCTCCTTTTCCAGTCACAGAGGCCGAAAATGACCAAAGCTCGTCTCACAGCACCTTCAACTCTCGCCGTTCCCATCGCTTGAAAACCCAGAGTTCCTTTCTATCCCTCTCAAGCGAGAGTAGCGTTCGGGATGCACGATCCCGTGACAAGAGCCATGCAAAATCGAGGCTGAAGAGGGGCATGTTTGCTTCGACAACTGGGCCGGGAGGGGTTTCATTCCCCAAAGGTCACAACGAGGTTCCGGGCTCAACAACCGAGCAGCACTTGGCATCCCCTGGTGCAGCCGAAGACCACTTCGTGAAAGACGTACACAATCACTCTTCCGTCGCCTTTTCGAGCCAGTACTTTGCGCCGCACTTTCCCATGGAGAGTGTCTGTCCCGATAATCGTGATGCCACCTTCTCTGGCATTCTGGAAGACGACGATGATGATAGGTTTGGCCAAACGGCGGCAACCTTGGACGAGATCAACCCACGCAGCCTGAGCGAGGATCACGCGTACGCAAGCGTGATTCTCGAATTCCCCTCTGGTATCACAGCTTCCATTAAGCCTGAGGCAGTTCGACATGCTGCCTCGCTGCTAGCAGAGTTGCAACCGAGCGAGCCCGAGAGCATCCTCGATGCTCTCCAAATAGGCGCCATGGATGAGATATTCAATTCCAAGAAGCCAGAGCATCGTCACGGGAAGGTTCAGGACTTGCTTGTGAGGCTTCCAAAGGCAGACGTTCGGTTTCTCAACTCAGTGGCATCCAACTCCTCCTGTGAGGACCAAGACCAGTATGATATGCGAGTTTCCAAGGTGGTCTTGATTACCCGAACTGCGACAGAGAGCAGCATTGCGAAGGACGCTAAGACGTCACTTCATTTTCGCTTGAAGTCTGCGGAAGTCTCGGCATCTGAGCGCTCGTCGTCTCTTCACAACCCCCAAGCAGCAGTCTTGGTCGAGATTGACGATGTGGTGGTGTCTCTGGGTGCCAAGGACGTTACTTACTTTGACGCCGATATAGGCTCTGTCGTCGGGAGCACTGCATCGGGCAAGATCGAATATCTGGCTTCTCTCATTCACCGGACGGGAAACCTGGCGTCGGACCTCGAAAGCCTCACGTCCACGACTACGGCCGGGTACAGTGAGCGGGTCAAGTACTTGACGTATCGCCTCCTCAACCAAGGCCAGTCCACCAACGATCCAGCGTTTCTCACACGACCCTCGGCTGTGCTGAGGTCGGCTCCGCAGCATGTGCGGACGTGCGACTCGTGGAAGCTAGTCATGCGACTTCGTCAAATTTGGGCTACACTGAGAACCATCAAGAGCTCTCTGCTTGTGGACGACTGTCGCGATGCATCCTGCCTGGCTCCTCCCGACGCTCCTGAGATTGTAAAGGCCGCTTTCCAACGGTGGCGCAGTTGGGATCTGGAGGATACTGCCAATTCCGTGCTACTCACGAGAGTGTTTGGAGGAAACACGAAGACGGCTGATGTGGAAGCTGGAAACGGCATTCCCCTTCTTGGTGCGTGCCGGCTGGCAGACTTGCGACTTGTCCTGGATCCGGGGCCGAAACAGAACAATCTCGGGCTTCTCGACGTCACTTTCAGGGTTGAGCAGAAGCCGGCCGCTTCGAACCTCGCCGCTTCCGAGGTGCCCGATTTCGATGGTCCCTTGACGGTCTGCAATCTGTGCTGTAGCGACGCGGCTGTGCACCTCAATTGGGGGCTTTGCGAACTGGCAGATGACATTCTTCGCTTGTACAATCGGAACCTTGCGGACAGCCTCAACAAGCCGGAATCGACCAAGTCACACGCCGAACCGGCAATAGCGCGGCCGGCCGCATTTCACATCGTGCTTGAGCTGGTGAGAGGCTCGGTCGACTTCGAGACTGTAAATCTCAGCCTAAAAACACTGTCCAGCGGACTCAAGGCCTCCATCCTAGTGCATAGCTCCGGCGAGCAGACAGACTTCGCCAGCGCTCTGGTGAATTGCAATGCGCTCACGTCCCGACTGCACAGTCACTCACAGCTTCTTGGAACTTGCCAGCTTCGCCAACCGAGTATCTTTGCGTCTCAAGAGCTGCAAGAGACAGAAGAGGCCTTGTTTCGCTCATTCAAGTTGACAGGTAGCTGCCAAGATCTGACGTTTGCAGTCAAACAGGATCCTATTATTTTGTTGGAAATTATCGACCTCGTCATTCGAGACGAGGTCGCCCAGCTGTACCGCCTTCAAAGCCAGATGCCTGTTTCAACCAAAGATTCAGAGCCAATCAAGATGGTCGATCGCCTCTCCAGAGTCAAAATAAACGTGGCAATGTTCCTCGACAGCTACACCATCAGCGTTCCACTATTGCAGTCTTTGACCTACAAGATCTCAGGGGTCGTGGCCCGAATTGCATGCGCTGCAAACCATGGCGAAGAATTCATAATCGACTTTGATGTCAAGGAAAACTCGCACGGAATGCAGATTGATGTCAGAAACGAGCCTCGCAGCATCTCTCTTCTTCAGATACCCCCCATGAATGGTCGCATAACAAGCCAGACCAACCAGTCCGACCGAGCCTTGACCGTCCTGTCCTCGGTCGAAGTCATCCGGCTTGATGCTTCTGCCATTTACAGTATACTCGCGGCTCTGAACCGACCACAAATCTCCAGCGCAGCCCAGGAAATCCAGCAACAGACCAAGATCATACAAGAACACATCGCGGACGTCTTCGGGGCGACGGAGCCACCTCGTCCAGCGGTCCCTCACGCCCGCACCACGGCCTTGGCGTACAATATCCATCTTACGCTTGCCGGCCTGCGGATATTCACCAAAGCAGCATTAACGTCGAAGACCGAGCCCATGGCGCAAATATTGTTCTCACTGGATAAGACGCACATCCTTGCAAGCAACCAGCACGGTTCGGATGGGCCCCCGCGACGGTATCCAGATCTGCATGTGAACTTGCGACAAATGGGACTCGATGTCCGCAGAGGCAAGAAGGATGCCATGAGATCGTGCGGCAGCATAGGAGCCAGCGTCACCATCTCTGCCAGCTCCAGGCGCGGCGACGACGGCAGGGAGGATTGGCACTTCAACTTTCGCAGCGACGAACTAGACATTAACCTATCTCCAGAGACCGTCTCGACCGTGATTGACGTGATGGGCTATTCCGGCTCCAAGATCAAGGATCTGGACACGTCACGCGAGCTCGAGTATTTGCGAAAACTCCGGCAGTCCAAACCGCGCATCACCATCAACGACCAGGAGGAGCCAGGAGAGGATTCCGACCTTCTGGGCTCCGTGCTGGCGTCTGTCGTTTATCAGTTCGAACTGCGAAACATACGGATGTGCTGGGACGTTGCCGACGAGTCGAGAGACAAAGATCACAACAAGGAGGACCTGGTGCTGTCGATCCAACTAATCGAGTTTGGTACCAGGACGAGAAAATCTGCCAGGCTGACCTTCGAGAGGCTCCTGCTCCAGACTGTCCCGCCAGGCCAAGACAAGAGCCTGCGGTCTTTGAACTCTGCTCTCCTCCCCGAAGTCATCTTCAATGCCGCCTACGTGTCCACAGCCGAAGCACGTCGCATGGCTTTCCAAGCCACCGGGGAATCTCTGGACTTGCGTCTGACCTCTGCTTTCATCGTGCCTGCTGCAAACCTGGTCCAGTCTATATCTCTGTCGATGAGAAACGTGCAGAAGGCTTCGGCAAAGTGGACAAATGGAACGGCCGCCACCAAGAAGCCAGACGAGAGCGCAACCAGCCAACGGCAGCGGAGCTTCCTTGGGAGCAAGCGACTGGAAAGCCTGCTGATTGACGCCGACTTTGCCGGGGCAGTCGTGTATGTCTCTGGCAAGAATGGCAATGACGGCCCGCACACGTCGTCCAAACACAGCCGTCAGCCGTCTCTGGGCGGAAAATACGGCCAGTTCAACGCCGACGACTCTGGGAGCGCGGCAGTGCTTCGCACCCCAGGACTGGCGTGGAAGGCCGAGTACAGGGACAGTGGCAAGGAAGACCCCTCGCTGTACGGCGAGGTCAAGATCGATGCGTCAAGCAACATCTTGTATCCGGCGGTGGTTCCTCTCATACTCGACATCATGTCGAGCGTCAAGCAGGTCGTCAGCAACAGCAGCCAAGACAAGCGAGCCCCGGACGGCGAGTCGCCAAAGCTGAAGCCAGAGAGGTCCGCGGAAGAAGATAACATCCTGACCGCTGACCCGAGTGCGATGTTGGGCCGGCTGAAGCTCAATCTTGGCCTGCGCATCTGCAGGCAAGAGTTTTCCTTGAGCTGCCAGCCCGTGGCTCGTGTGGCAGCAACGACAAGTTTCGACAATGTCTACTTCACGGTCAACACGGTCACATCTCCAGAGCAGGGCAATTTCTTCGCCATCTCTGGCACTCTGACGAATACCCAGGCCTCGGTGCAGCATGTCTACTCGAGGGACTCGACGGCAAGCTTCGGGGTGGACACGGTGACGCTTTCCTTTATGAACAGCAAACACGTCAGCGGCACCAGCGGCCTATCGGCCATCCTGAACGTAAGCCCAATGAGAATATCTGTCAATGTGAAACAGGTGCAAGACTTCCTGCTGTTCAGAGAGATATGGTACCCCGAAGACCTGCGCCACGCGTCTTCAGCCCCAGTTGCGAAGCTCGAGACGGAGGCTTCGCAGGGCCACCTGGTCCAGCGCTATCAGCAAGTGGCTGCCACGACGGCGTTTCCTTGGACGGCCACGATATCCATTGCTGCCCTCGACGTCCAGGTCGATCTTGGCCAGGCCATAGGGAAGTCTGTCTTCCAGATCAACAACTTTTGGGTGTCGGCAAAGAAGACGTCGGATTGGGATCAAAACCTATGTCTCGGATTCCAACGAATAGGCATCGACTGCACAGGTCGGTTGAGCGGCTTCGTCGCCTTGCAGCACTTTAGGCTGCGCACGTCTATCCAGTGGCCCAAGCGAGAGCAAGCGCTGAACGAGACTCCGCTCATCCAGGCGTCGCTGGCATTCAATGCCTTGCGCGTCAAGGCGGCGTTTGACTATCAGGCCTTCTTGGTCGCCGACGTCACGTCTCTGGAGTTCTTGATGTACAATGTCCGGGAGAGGCGCGAGGGCACCGGAGATCGGCTGGTAGCCATCTTTGACGGAGACGCGGTGCAGGTCTTTGGAACGACAGCGTCGGCTTCGCAGGGCGTGGCACTGTACCAGGCCCTGCAGAAGCTCTTCCAGGAGAGGAAAGAGAATTTCCAACTTTCTCTACAGGAAATTGAGAAATTCACGAGACGCAAGTCGAATACGCCGCGTCACATGCAGCAACCGTCGCCGTCGGCGCCGCGCTTGGCCGAGGACGACAGCATGGCCAAGTCGCCGATATCCCTGGACACTGACGTGGTGGTGACACTCAAGACGTTGAACCTGGGGGTCTTTCCCAGCACCTTTTCCGACCATCAGGTGTTCAAGATGGAGGCACTCAACACGTACGCGAGGTTTGCGGCCAGCATGGAACAACGACGGATACACAGCATTCTCCGGATGACGCTCGGCCAGCTCCGGATCGGGCTCGCCGGGGTGAGGAACGCCGAGGCGCCAAAGACGCTGAGCGAGATGACGGTTGAGGACGTGGTCCAACGATCGACAGGGTCGCGAGGAGGCACCATCCTCAAGGTGCCGCGAGTGGAGGCTCTAATGGAGACTTGGCAGAGTCCAAAGAGCAACCATATCGACTACGTGTTCAAGAGCGCCTTCGAGGGCAAGGTGGAGGTGGGATGGAACTACTCTCGCATCAGCTACATCCGCGGCATGTGGGCGAGCCACTCCAAGTCGCTGGAGCAGACGTGGGGTCGGCAGCTGCCGATGACGGCAGTCAAGATTACTGGAGTGCCACAGACGGAGGCGGAGCAGAAGGAGGGCGAGCAGCAGAAGATCACGGCCGAGGTCAACGTGCCTCAGTCCAAGTACGAGTACGTGGCGCTTGAGCCTCCAGTCATCGAGACGCCACAGCTCCGGGACATGGGAGAGGCAACGCCGCCGCTGGAGTGGATCGGGCTGCACAGGGACAAGTTGCCTAACTTGACTCATCAGATTGTCATTGTGTCGCTGCTGGAGCTGGCGGGAGAGGTGGAGGACGCATATTCTCGGATTCTGGGGTCTTCCTGAGAGGACATGGTTGGGCGGAGATGGGGGTTAGGGACCAGAAGGATGAACGGCGAGCCGACAGAGGGCATGGAGATGAACGACTTGTTGATGATGCACAGCCTTGTACCCGTACAGTTTGTAAGCGTATGAGCGATGACTTTCTTGTCTTTGTTCGTTCGGTGCATATATATAATTCACGATGACTTCGCTACTAGGCGACTTCCACAGCCGTCTTATCATTGACGATGAAGCTGACGGTATTAAGGCAAGCTCTGCATTAGCTCTAGCCTATAGCTTAGATAGCATAGATAGACCTTTATTGCTGTGGATCGGCGCCCAAATGTTCTTCCAAATCGGTGCGTTGAGTCACCACACCGAGGGGGGCGCGCTTTGATAAAGGGCTTTTGCCCTCTCTAGTCGGTGCACAACCTTACATACGAGCACAGTGAGGGGCTTAGTCCCTCTTTAGGTACATATATATACACATATGATCTATGCATGTATCCGTAACTCGTACATTCATATGGATGCCACGCACGGCGAGGAGCGAGAGGAGCAGAAGTCATTGTGGTGTCTCAGAAGGTTCGGAATCAAAGAAGCGGCAAGGAGTCACGTCCAGTCACGTCGGCGAGTGGGCGCCGAAATCTCTCTTTGCCCCGCCTGCTTGGCTTTTCCCTCCATTTTTTCCCCTGTTGGGCCGCCCTACGTTGCCGGTACCATTTCGCTGTGACTGCGGTGTGGGGGTACTTGCCCGCCTGTGAAGACGCCATTGACAGCACTAAAATTTTACAGTAAGGTAGTTTGGCTGGGCCAATGACAGTGCAGCAGCCGGCGCAGCTCTCGTCGCAGATGTCTCCTCCTCCCTCCTCCTCCTCCACCCACCAACCATACCATAACCTGCTTTCTTGGTCCCTTCCCTTCCTCTACTACTCCCGCCTCCTTAAAAACCTCAACCCGCCCCCATCACCCAAGGGACACTTTCGAGAGCGACAGTGATTTCCTCTCGCTGCCTCTCTTTGCTCCGAGCCGTTCTGGTCCGCGAGGCTACTATTGTTCCCAAGACCACAAAAAGCGCGGGGTCAAATTCTTCAACCCCGCTTTACTCTCGACTTCGCCAGATTTTTTCTTCCCCTCCGAGAAAGGACAGGAAACAGCAAACAATAAGAAACACATAGCAAGTCCATCACTGCAACACCGCCAAGATGGTCAAGTAAGCTTCCATTCCTGGCCTTCAGAGGCTCCCGCCGCCTGCTTCGACGACAGGCCCCGCCCTCGGTCTACCCCGCCCACCCCGGGGCCCTGCTAGACGCGGCTGGCTAACGTGCCTCTTCTCCATGATAGCTTTACTATCGACGAGATCCGGAAGCTGATGGACAAGCCGTCCAATGTCCGGAACATGTCCGTCATTGCTCACGTCGACCACGGAAAGTCCACCCTGACCGACTCCCTCCTGGCCAAGGCCGGCATCATCTCGACGGCAAAGGCAGGAGCAGTCCGAGCGACCGACACTCGCCCCGATGAGCAGGAGCGTGGCATCACCATCAAGTCGACGGCCATCTCCCTCTACGGCCATCTCGAGGATCCCGAGGACATCAAGGACATTGTCGGCCAGCACACCGACGGCCAGGACTTCCTTATCAACCTCATTGACTCCCCCGGTCACGTTGATTTCTCCTCCGAGGTCACCGCTGCCCTGCGTGTCACCGACGGTGCCCTTGTTGTCGTCGACACCGTCGAGGGTGTCTGCGTCCAGACCGAGACGGTCCTGCGACAGGCTCTCGGCGAGCGTATCAAGCCCGTCGTCATCATCAACAAGGTCGATCGGGCCCTTCTCGAGCTCCAGGTCTCCAAGGAGGACCTGTACCAGTCCTTCTCTCGCACCATCGAGTCTGTCAACGTCAGCATCTCCACCTACTTCGACAAGACTCTCGGCGATGTCCAGGTTTACCCCTACAATGGCACCGTTGCCTTTGGCTCCGGTCTGCACGGCTGGGCATTCACCATCCGCCAGTTCGCCATCCGGTATGCCAAGAAGTTTGGTGTCGACAAGAAAAAGATGATGGAGCGTCTCTGGGTAAGCCTCTCCAATCCCTCGTCTCCGTGACCGTCAGACGACTAACCCAGCCCGTCGCTTAGGGTGACAACTACTTCAACCCTGCCACCAAGAAGTGGACCAAGACCGGCACTCACGAGGGCAAGCAGCTGGAGCGTGCCTTTAACCAGTTTATCCTGGACCCCATTTTCAAGATCTTCCATGCCGTCATGAACCACAAGAAGGATGAGGTCGCCACACTTCTCCAGAAGCTCGACCTCAAGCTGAATACCGAGGACAGGGATAAGGAGGGCAAGCAACTCCTTAAGGCTGTCATGCGAACCTTCCTCCCCGCTGCTGACTCGCTGCTTGAGATGATGATCCTGCACCTGCCCTCCCCCGTCACCGCTCAAAAGTACCGTGCCGAGACGCTGTACGAGGGTCCCCTGGACGACGAGGCCGCCATTGGCATCCGGGACTGCAACCCCAAGGGCCCTCTGATGCTCTACGTCTCCAAGATGGTGCCCACCTCGGACAAGGGTCGCTTCTACGCCTTTGGCCGTGTCTTCTCCGGTACCGTCCGATCCGGCCTCAAGGTCCGCATCCAAGGTCCCAATTACGTCCCCGGCAAAAAGGACGACCTCTTCATCAAGGCCATTCAGCGAACCGTGCTCATGATGGGCGGCAAGGTCGAGCCCATCGACGACATGCCTGCTGGGAACATTGTCGGTCTGGTCGGGATCGATCAGTTCCTGCTCAAGTCTGGTACCCTCACCACCAGCGACACTGCCCACAACCTCAAGGTCATGAAGTTCTCCGTCTCGCCCGTCGTCCAGCGCTCCGTTCAGGTCAAGAACGCAGGGGACCTGCCCAAGCTGGTCGAGGGTCTCAAGCGCCTGTCCAAGTCGGATCCCTGTGTCTTGACCCTCACCTCGGAGTCGGGTGAACACATCGTTGCCGGTGCCGGTGAGCTGCATCTCGAGATTTGCCTCAAGGATCTCGAGGAGGACCACGCCGGAATTCCCCTGACCATCTCGGACCCTGTCGTCCAGTACCGTGAGACGGTCCAGAACAAGTCGACCATGACGGCCCTGTCCAAGTCCCCCAACAAGCACAACCGTCTGTACATGGTTGCCGAGCCCATTGAAGAGGACCTTTCGCTTGCCATTGAGGCCGGCAAGGTCAGCGCCCGTGACGATTTCAAGGCTCGCGCCCGTGTTCTCGCCGACGACTTTGGCTGGGACGTGACCGACGCTCGAAAGATCTGGACGTTTGGTCCCGACGGCACCGGCGCCAACTTGCTGATCGACCAGACCAAGGCCGTGCAGTACCTCAACGAAATCAAGGACTCGGTCGTCTCTGGTTTCCAATGGGCCAGCAGGGAGGGTCCTGTTGCCGAGGAGCCCATGCGCTCCATCCGCTTCAACATCCTCGACGTGACCCTGCACGCCGATGCCATCCACCGTGGCGGTGGCCAGCTGATCCCTACCACTCGTCGTGTCCTCTACGCCGCTGCGCTGCTCGCCCAGCCCGCGCTGTTGGAACCCGTCTACCTGGTAGAGATTCAGGTTCCGGAGCAGGCCATGGGTGGCGTGTACGGTGTCCTGACCCGCAGACGTGGCCACGTCTTCAACGAGGAGCAGCGTCCCGGCACCCCTCTGTTCAACATCAAGGCTTACCTGCCCGTCCTGGAGTCGTTCGGCTTCAACGGCGACCTGCGCCAGGCCACGTCTGGCCAGGCCTTCCCCCAGTCTGTGTTTGACCACTGGCAGGTTCTGCCCGGTGGCTCGGCCCTCGATAGCACCAGCAAGGTGGGCCAGATTGTCACGGAGATTCGTAAGCGCAAGGGCATCAAGGTTGAAATTCCGGGCGTGGAGAACGTAAGTGGAACCGGATGGCACTCGCGGGGAGACGCATCACTAACTCTTGGCAGTACTACGACAAGCTGTAAATGGCTTCCCTATGTGTCGATAGACTCACATTTCGTGCCAAGATGGGCACCTCTTGTCGACTGCCTGCTAGCGAAAATGTCGGGGCGCTTGCCGGGGCCACTGGGGCAGTTCGGCTGGGCATTGACAGGCGTCGGTAGAGCGACGAGCCGGCCGGCAACAAGCGAATGCCGAGTTGGGACTAATACCAAGGGAAGCTGTGCGTGGCTGTTTTGTCTCTTTAGTTTAGTCGTCTCGCAAGAATCAGAAAACATGAGATGCAGATTGAGGGGTTTGGCCTTTGATGTTGATGACGAGCATCTACGACACTGGGTGGCGCTTCGAGTCCAGTACCAGCCGTGTTTTTGGCAAGACCGGCCAAGGCACACGGTAGGTACATACTCCGTAGCCGCGTAGTAGTAGATGTACTACCAATCTCGGTAGTAGCCGCGTACTAGGTATGTACCCCTTTCATCTCTCCGGAGGTTCCTCCACTTTTGATTGCTGGTTTTGTCAGCTTGAACCCGGGTTACGTATGTATGTACATAGGTACCTAGGTAGGTACCATGGTTGCGCCAATGAAAAATGTTCCGTTACATCAACACGGCCATATCCAACCAACATACATAGCCTCGCCATCGCTCCGCACTCGCCAGGCTCAGGCTTCCTCCAGTCTGCTGCCGGCATTCGACCAATAGCCCGTGGTGGAGGCAAATCACAGCCACCTTGGCTCCCGGAGCAGGCTCGCGTTGCTCCATGATGCTGTTCCCAGAAGAAGACGCGCCGCCGCTCAAGGCGTGGATCGTCAAGAGAATCGAGAACACGTAGGGGACCCCGACATGAACCGCTCTCGACCCCGCCTACTGACTTGTCGTCTGCAGCTCCGACGCCGACGCCGACGTCCTTGCCGAGTACGTTATCGCGCTGCTGAAGCATGACGGCGATCAGCAGGCTGTTCGGAACCTCTGCGAGCAAGAGATTCCCGACTTTCTGACCGAAGGTACGCTCGCCCTTCACACGCCTCGGCGACAGCCTTCTGTTGCTAATCTCTCCCTTGCTACAGACCCCGGGGCCTTTTTGGACGACGTCTTTGAAGCGATCAAGCATCGAACCTACATATCCGGAGGATCGCCACCCGCGGAGCCATCTGCTGGGCCCGGCTCCCAACCTGCTCAGGCCAGCTCGGCGGCGCATGCGGGCTCGAAGAAGAGGGCGTTTGGCGATGAAGCTGACTCCCTAGATGAAGGGCAGCGGAATCGATCATTCAAACAGCCTCGGCGCGGGGCTCGACGAGGACCCGATGACCGCCGAGGCGGCATGCAGGAAGGCTTCGGTTCAATGAGTCTGCCCCCCTTGCCGGCGGGGATGCCGCAGTTCGACGTCAACAACCCCATGGATGCCTTCATGCAGATGCAGGCCATGGCCATGCCATTTCCTGGCCTGCACAGCTTTCCTCAGCTGAACTTTGGCGGCAGACCCCCGAGACACCAGCCCAAGCGCAAAGGCCGATGCCGCGACTTCGACACAAAGGGCTTCTGTTATCGAGGAAGTACCTGCATGTACGATCACGGCAACGAGTCCATTTACGTGCCCCCCTCTGCATCCAACGGCGACGGTAAGAAGACTCCCCTTCCATGCTCGTCCCCCACTTCAATGCCTTGTGGAGGGAAGCGCAGCGGCGAAACTTCCTGCGCGAGCCAACTGGCCATGACTCCTCGAAACGATGACTTCCCTGCATTTTTGCATCGTCACAAACGCTTGCCGAACTAAGCTGACGTCTGTCCTAGAATACGATCCCAACGACGCGGTGATGCAGACCATGGCACACCAAGGAAGCCCATCGCTCTATACCACCGATGGCCCCCGTGGCCGAGGAGGTCGCAGGTCTCGCGGGAACGCCCATCGCGGCGGCCGGAGAGGCGGCGCGAAAGCGCCCTTTTCCTCAGATGGACCGGTTCACGACCGTTCCAAGAGCACGATTGTGGTCGAGAACATACCCGAGGAAAGTTTCAGCGAAGAACAAGTGCGCAGCTTCTTCTCGCCGTTTGGCAACATTGTCAAAGTATCGATGCAACCGTATAAGCACCTGGCCATCGTTGAGTACGACAAGTGGGCTGCGGCGAACGACGCTTACCGATCACCCAAAGTCATCTTCGACAACCGTTTCGTTAAGGTCTTTTGGTACAAGGAGGAGACGGACAATTTTCCAAGCAACAGCTTCCAGTTCAACGCCGATGCAGGCCCTGCCGCCGGGGACCCAGAACCAGAAGTCGACATGGAAGAGTTGAACAGGAAACAACAAGAGGCCCAGCGGCTGCACCGAGAGAGGCGGGCCAAGCGGGAAGAGCTCGAGCGCCGCCGCCAAGAACTGGTGAAGCAGCAGCAAAACCTGCTGGCAAAACACCGGGCAGAAACGGAGCTACTGCGAGCAAGGCTGGCGGAGAAGAACAGTCGCGACGCAAGCTCCGGCACCTCTGCCACGGAGCTGCTTCGCGCGCAGCTGGCTGCATTGGAGCAAGAGGCCAAGATTCTCGGTCTCGATCCGGGCGCAGCAGAGGACGCTGGTGCGCCAGGCTTCCGAGGAGGCTACAGGGGGAGGGGGGGCTACCGTGGCAGAGGTGCTCCCCGAGGCCGCGGTCTCTTCCGGGGCCAGGGGGCCAGGCACGCTGCGTACGCCCAGTATTCCATTGACAACCGGCCGCGGAAACTCGCTGTCCACGGGGTAGACTTTACGCCTGCGGACAAGGACGAGGTGCTGCGTCACTTTCTCTTGGTGAGTGGCATTGGATTCCTCCCGCAGCCTCTTCCTGATCCCCTTTTCCTGTCCCATCTCCCTTCCCTGCCGGGCCAGAGAAGCCAATGCTAACCCGTGTGCAGAACCTGGGCGAGTTCGAGTCGGTCGAAACCACGCCATCCGTCACGAACGTCTCTTTTCAGGACCGCAAGACGGCTGAAAGGTTCTACTACAGCCTGCACGGTAAGGAACTGCCGGGCGTCGAGGGCAGGCTGGACCTGTCGTGGGTCAACGCGGAGGCGGCGGCGGCCAGGAAGCCGATCGAGGGCTCCACCATGGTCTTGTCCGACGACGACGCCGACGACGAGGGCGGCACTAAGGACGAGCTCGCGCCGCCAGAGGAGCAGCGGCAGGTGGACATGGACTACGAGGTTGGCGACGACGATGCCTGGGAGGACGGCATCCGGTGAGGGCCCCGGGAAGCGGGCAAGGGATGACGGCAGTGGCCTAGTGTTTGTTGTATATGCCCATCGAATATATCGGATGCAGCGAGAGGGGGCCTCCAGCGGCTTGTGCGTTTATAGTCATTATGTACGAAGGATAGAGGCTAAGCAATGGCCTCGATGGATAGGAGCCCGCCCGCAGGCTGAACACAGGCGATGCGCTGCTGGCAATCCAGACCGAGACACCACAACGGACACGATGCAGGACTACGTCTCCTCGAGATTCTCGTTTCTCCAACTACAAGCACGGCGTCCCACGTCGTCTAAAAACTCTTCCAAAAGTCTCCTCTTGAGCACCCGGCTCGCTCCTCAATGGCCCTTGCGGTGTTTCCATTCCATATCCCCCCATCTTTTGTTGCAGCTTCCTCTTTGCCCTTCAGCTGGACGCTTCCTTCTCTGCTCCCTCTAGTAAATGCGGCTCTTCGCACGCGGGGTATCGTTGAGATATGTCATGCATGAAAAAATAACATTACAGAGGGGGGCTGGGCTGGTGGCCTCGCATGCCCTCGTACGGTCGTAGCGCGTTCATAGTGTGTTCCCGGTCGTGGCGGGTTCGTCTCCCGTTGTCGCAGTGTGTGCAGCGTTTTGTTGAAAATGGCACGCCTGTGTCCCGCCTGTCCGCTTCATTGCCGTGGCAAAACGCCGTCCCAAGCACGCTTGTGGCGAAAGATGACAAGAAAAATAATGAAAAGTATATTCGAGGCAAGGCAAGCCTGGGCTGCGCGAGGTCATTCTCGGCGCGAACCACATGGTTGCGGCCAAGTAAAGCTTGCCAGGCTCCTTGGGACCTCAGGCCGCCTGTGTGGCGTCAAGCTCCTCAACCTCGACGTCCTTGAGCAGCTCAAAAATGGCAGCGTTGTCGTGGAAGTCGTTGTTCACTGTCCTTGAGTCAGCTATCTGCACATCGCTGTGGCGCGCACATCACGACCGAGGCATCGACGTACCTATGTTGACGAGATACCACTCGCTCATAACCTTATCGAGCAATGCCCTGGTGGGTGTGTTGGATTCGAAGCAGTGGGCCCAATCGGTGCCCAGCCGGAAGGCCTCGTCCCTCCAGGCGAGGAAGCTGACACTTTCCACAATGGTGGGCTGCACGATTTCCTTGCCCGGAAAGACGCCCCAAGTCACAGCGTTGGGGCCGTCCGAGGGGGCGTTTGTCTTGAGCTCACCGTCCTTGGTGATGGCATAGTAGGTCAGCGAAGGCCGGTTGTCTATTCGACTGATTATGGCGCCGACAGTTTCCGGCGGGACCAGCAACTCGAGGTAGGCCTTCTGGTAGACATAACCGTTGGACGGACCCCAGCCGTGGACCGGGTGCGACGACTTGACGCCGTCGACGGCCGGCTGCGAGTTGATGGTCAAGAGACCACGCTTGTTGAGGGCGACGAGATTCTGTTTGATCATGTCGGACTCGCCCGTGAGAGGCGACTCACTCCACGGGAGCGAGTCGATTTCCTGGTCCAGGTAGCGGACAAAGGTGTTGGCCAGATCCCGGACGGTTGCGGGCTCGCCCCATTTCTTGCGATTGGCCTCGTTGGTGCCCGTCAAGCCAATGCCATAGGCGTCGAGCTCGCCAAAGGCGGGAGACCGCGAATCTCCCCAGCGGCCGTTGGGGAACTCGTCCCAGTCCTGGGTGCGAAGTACATACGACTTGTTGCGGTTGCGCCAGAAGATGGGGCGGACATCTTCATCGCGGCGGCCGAGGCCCTTGGACTGCTTCCAGGGAAGGGCATGGTGCAGGGGTCTCTCGGCGCACGGAGCCCAGCTCAACTCCTCGAGGACCATGCGAGTGGCCTGGGCAAGGTTCATGGTGTAAAAGTGCAGGTGGGAGATGCCGTTGGCCAACAGCTTGCGACACATGTCGGCCACGAGCGTCTTACCGATTTCGCGGACGGCGACATCGTCGTTCTTAACGGGCTCGAGGGCATCCATCCAATGCTTGGGGACCTTGCACTGCATGTGGTTGGCTCTGCGGACGAAGCTGGCGTAGGTGGCAATGGGCATGATGCCGGGGAGGATGGGAGCGGTGATGCCTCTGTCGCGGACCTTGGCGACCCAGCGAATAAAGTTGTCGGCGTCGTAGAACATCTGGGTGACGATGAAGGAGGCGCCCATGTCCATCTTTTCCTTGAGGTGGTCGAGCAGCTCGTCCTCGTCCTTGTTGTCGTCGCAGCCCTCGGGATAGCCCGCGACGCCAATGTCAAAATGGTTGCCGTACGTCTCTCGAATGTGCTTGACCAAGTCGCGGGCATACTGGAAGCCGTCGTCGGTGGCGGTCCATTTGTCTTGGTCTCGAGGCGGGTCGCCACGCAGGGCGAGTATGTTTGTGCAGCCAGCCTTGTAGGCCATTTTGAGGGCATTGTTGACTTTCTCGCGGCCCATGTCGGTGCAGGTGAGGTGCATGCAAGTCTCGAGGCCATAGACGGACTGGGCCTGGAGCACCATTTCGCAGGTGAGCTCGGCGATGCGTCCGCCGGCGCCCCAGGTGATGTCGATGAACTTGGGGCCGAAGTTGTACATGCGGTCCATTCGGTCGTAGAGGTTTTGGACGCCCTGGGCCGTCTTTGGAGGGAAGTACTCGAAGGAAAAGGAGGGTTGGTGGCCCTTGTCGGCCTCGGTGAGCATGTCCTTGATATGCATGTTGGGTGAATAATGTGGTTACAGAGGCAGAGCCGGGGTTGCAATGGGCGACGACGAGTGACGGGGTCTCGTCATGAGATGAAGAAGAAGGGACAGGACGAGCCGGGGAAGCGTGCGGTGAGGAGAAGTCGTCGGCTCGGCCAAGAGGGCGAGTGGCTCTGAACTGCGATTCAGACAAAACAGGAGTTAGTGAGGGGCCGGCAGAACGGGCTGAGGTGATTCAGAGTTCGCAGGCCAGCGAGGAGCGGAGACGGAGCCTACAGAGTGGATTGATGAGACTGTCGGCAGGCGGTATTCGGATTGGCTTCGGCGAGTTTCAGGAGCGGTAGCACGAGAGAGAAGGTCGGAGCCCAATCCCGGCGAGGCCACAGAGCACGGGAGGGCTCGGGCGCGGCAGGGCCAAGACGACGAATTGAGGAGGGAGAAGACGCGGTGAGAAGGCGACAAGGCGGGAGGGCGAAAGGGGAAGAAGACGGGAGCTCGGAGAGGTGAAATGATGAAGAAAAGAAGAGGGGTGGGTGTGGGCGGGACGGGAAGAGGTTTAAGAAAAAAAAGGAGGGGATCATTGTCGACAATTCGTCCCCGGAAGCGACTAACGGAGCGGAGCATGTGGAAACAGAGGTACAACCTAACTCGTAGGCCGTAGCGTGCATTAGGCACATATGGAAAGCACCCAATCACACAGGATGCGCTGAAACCCCCGACGCAGCAGGGCCGGGGGGCACGGCACCTGGAGGGCGGGCGGGCGAGGGCCGGAGGAGCGCCAGGTACTACAGCATGACCCCGCCGCTGGCATGACGTTTTTGCACGACTCCCATCTCCGTATTCGTATCGGCACGTTCTGTTGGGTCAGAAAAGGAGCAAGCCAGCAGAAGAATTACCTGTCCTGCGGATCAAGCCGAGCACAACTCTCGCCGTACCTGACTGACTCAATACTCAATCAGAAGCCGCAGCAACAAGCCCCCCCCCCCCCCCCCCCCCCCCTTTGATCTTCAGGGATTTAGCCATGCAAACAAAAAGTCCTCGGCCACACACACCTGCCAGCCGTCTGTTCGACACCCTCCGGTGGGCCATCGGAAAGTCCCGCCGTGCTCAAGGCACAAGCAAGCCCGCGACCGTCTCCTCACCGGCTGCGCCCAGCAGCAAGCCTCGTTCAGAACAGTGGTGGCAACACTGCCTCGGCCATCATCGGCAGCAAGCAGCCCCTAATCACATCAATCCACGCACGGCCAAGAGCAGACCGAATCAAAACGCTTCGATTCATGCAGGAATGATAAAACACGTACTCCGTACTCCGTTCAAAGCTGGCTTACAAGTATTCGTAGCTGCGGGCACATGCCGCTCCGCCAGCCTCCCCATCACACAGACTCTTTCTCATCCGCGCCGCCCTCGCTCCTGAGCGACTGCTCGGGCTCGTCAATCCTCGTCGTCACGCTGAACAGCTTCCCCTTCTCCTCTGGTCCCAGAAACGTGGTGACAATGACCAGCGCAATGGCGGCTCCGAGAACGGCACAGATGACGATGCCGTAGTTGTAGCGCTTCATGCCGTTTGGTCCTGGGGGGAGTGGAAAGTGCGACTCTCCAATCGACGCCTGTATCGTTGCCGAGGCGCTTGACGCCAAGCTTCCCAGCTGATAGGCCGTCCCGACGACAAGTGATCGGAACTCGGGCGGCGACAGCTCCAGCAGGTGGCTCGGTATCACGCCAAACGCCCCCTGAGTGGCAAATTGCACAAAAAAGGCGACGGCTGTGATGGCTGGCGTCGACACAAACGTATACGGATACACCAAGGCCCCTGCCAGCAGGCAAGAGACGATGATGGTCAGCCGCCGGCCGAATATCTCGGACAGGTTCCCCACGCATACGGCTCCAATGAAGCCTCCGAGGTTTCCAATGACCTGCGTAATTGTCTTTTGGTTCTCGCTAAACTGGAGCTGGTTGGTGAGCAGCGTCGGGTAAAGGTCTTGAGACCCGTGTGACTGCATTTGGTATGCACCGTTAGACACGACGTGCGTCACGGAGCGCGAGCCACTTACCATGTAGTTGAATCCAGACATGAGCACCACCATGTAGATGAGGGTGAGCCAGTAGTTCTTGATGGACTTGCTGGCCATGCCAAGGAAGTTGGTCTTGGCGGCCGGCCCAGACCGACGCAGCATCTGGCGCTCGCGGAAGGCTTGGGTCTCGGGGAGACACAGCCTCCAGATGATGAGGAAGACGGGCGGGCCGGCACTGAACCAGAACAGGGGTCTCCAGCCGTGGCTGGTGGTGTCGACCAAAGCCCTCGCCAACGCCGTCGCGAGAAGATAGCCCAGCGGATAGCCTCCCTGGTACAGCCCGGACATGATGCCTCGAGCTGCGTCCGGGCAGTCCTCCAGGGCAGTTGCGGCGGCGTTGCCGTAGAGGCCGCCCATGGCAATGCCAAACAGGGCTCGGCAAGCCAGAAACTGGTTGTAGGTGTTGCAAAAGCCGGTTCCGAGCTCGAGGACAATGAAGAGCACGCAGTTGAAGACAAATGGCCACTTGCGACCCCAGCGGTCGGACCAGACGCCAAAGAGGATGGAGCCCAGCGGCCGGAGCATGAGAACGAGGGATATGCCCCAGGTGATTTCGGAAATGGGCTTGTCGAAGTGCTTGGCCAGGGGGCCGAGCGTCAAGCTGACGGTGAAGAAGTCGAACGAGTCCCAAATCCAGCCGAACCACGCGCACTGCAAGTGTCGCCGTTAGCAGGCATGACCTGTGGGAGGCTCCGGGGGGGGGGACTGACGAGAAAGAAGGTCCATTGCTCGCGGTTCAACATTCTCATGGCCGTGATTGGGTTGATGACCTTGTCCATGGGCGGCTTCAGCGTCGAAAACCGCGACGCCAGGTAGCCAGAGACAGCCGATCCAGACTTTGGGCCTTGGCCGCTGCCCAGCATGTCCGGCGTCGACCAGCCGCTTCTCTCCTCTTGATCCGAAGCCATTTTTGGACGCGGAGTCGTCACGTCTCTGCCTCTTGGGCCGCACTTCAAGAGTTTTTCAAGGGGAGGAGTCTGGCGATGCCTACAAGTTGGCGAATAGATAACTTGCAACGCGAAGACGAGAGACAACAATCAATACAGCAGGTCCCGGGATACGACGACAGCGACTCGGAGTGCTTCATTGTCTTATATACGGCAGGCCGTGGATGGCGATATCAAATCAGGCATGGCCGACATGACGACACGCGGAAACTGGAATTTGTGGTGCAGGTAGCACCGAGGCTCGACTTTGACTTTTGGCTAGGCGATGCCGACTCTTGCGGCCAGTCGCTTCGCCCCCTGGGCTGAAATCGTCAGAGGCAAGGTAGGTTTGACGATGGCTTGCTCCCTCCCCATGTCTTGCTGCCGGGCCAGAGCGTGTCTTTCCTGCTGGTTTGATGCGATGGCCGTCTCTTCTTTTCAGTCTTTACATGTACGGGCTCCGCGCCAAGGGGGAACATGACGTGGCAGGACGCCCTAGGGCCGCTTAGCCGGCATGTTGACGTGACGGACCGGCCGGCAGTTGAGCTGGTCGAGCCGAGGCCCCATGGCGTCAAGACGTTTCGAGTATCGCGTGTCTCTTCGCACGTCCCGAGAGGTTTGGTTGCGTTTCGTCCGTTCCGTTCCCGTGCCTGACAAGTGCCCGTCGGCTCGTTGGGTAACTTCCTGTTAGTCATTCATCAACCATGTGTCAACAGAAGAGCAGAAGAGAGCTTGCAGAGAATTAGGGCGCACTTGCTACGGCAAGTACCTAGGTACCTGGCAGTAAACTCGAGTGGACAGGCAGGAATAGCTGTTGTTCCTCCTCTTATGCTCCGTCACCGACTTCCGCAGTCTAGGCTCCCCAAAGCACCTGCAAATCTTGCTCTTTGCCCACTTCGACGTCAAAAGAAGACGTGACATCTCCCCCCTCCCCTTCACCATCTTGACTTGGCCTCTTGCACCGCATCGACTCCGCAGCGAGCATAAACAGCAGCATAGCCCATCATATTCACCTCTCTTCGTGGCCGCTGCCAACCCATCCATCCAATCGGCCATGCTTCATCACCTATCCGCCGCCTCTCTCCGGTACCCCTGCACTGCGCCTCCGGATGACATCTCGTCGCGCCGCCAGAGCCTGCTCGCCCTGCCCGCCCGCCATCCGTCCATCTTTTCGCAAGCCTTGCCGCCTTCTGCCGCGCCTGGTGAGTGCGGCGTTGCCTCTGCCTCTACCCCTGCCCCTGAGTAGTGCTCGGAAAAGGAAAATTACAGCTCGCACGGCTCCAAGTCGACGAGGCTGCCGCTCGGTGAGAGGGACAAAAACGCCTCGGGTACCGTGGTCGAGGGCGCCTGGGGCTTCGAGGAATCTACATTTCTCCAAAAGAGTGACTTCCCCTCTGCGTCTCATCAACATGGCCCTCGCGACTGGTGCTGCGCTCCGGCAGAGCGTGACGACAGCCCAAAGTCTGTTCACGCCGTCCAGGACCCGCCTCGCGACCAGCTTTCTCCTGACTCGGAGAGGTTCCTGGCCATGATTGACGAAAGCCTCCAGCTCGGCTGCGAGAGGCAGGAGTCCCCCTTGCCAGCCAGACATGTTCGCCCCGCATCCTCGGAATATCCCTGCAATAGTCCCAGCTCCCCGCGAGTCGTCTCGCCCGCCTCCACTTTGCGTCTCAACAGACTGAGCTTGTCGGACCTGTCTCGCTTCGGCCGTGGCAACGATCGTCTTTCATATCTCAGGTCCAGCTCGCCAGCGTCGTCGACAGAGCAGGTCAGGGGCGACACGAGCCACCATGAGGCCATGAATGAGGCCACAGCCGCCATCTCGGGGTGGCAAGACGAGCCGCGCCCGATTGAGAGGTCCGCCTACAACCAGTACGAGCTTGCGGATAGCTCCGAAGCATTGCCCAGCGATTCCCTCTCTGAGCGCCTCACACCTGTACAGTTTGAACCTGAGTCGCGGACACCAGCCGGGAGTCCTATCCGTGCAAGTGACGTTTCAGAGAGCGCGGGGGACAGCATTCAGCGTCTCAATAACCAGTATGATGGGCAAGCCGACTCGCGACGTCCAAAAATCTCAGACTCTGCCTCTTTACCACCTGCCCGGCCAACCAAGCGCAGTGCCTCTACATTTTCGTTTCGCAGCATCACCAGGTCATTGTCCAAGCGCCCACGGCTCCAAAGCCTTCACACACTGGCCACGCATGTCTATCGTGGTGGCAGTCGCCGTCTCCACCTTGCATGTCACAGGTGGAAGCTGCAGAAAGAGCAGGAGCGCAGGCAGTTTGAGGCGTGGAAGGCCAACCGTCGCAGGCAGCGGCCTGCAGACCCGCTCAAGGGCAAGTCAGAACGGGGCTTCGGCGCCTTTTCCGTGGAGCGCGGTCGATACGGAAATGAGGAATGGTGGCAGGAGGGGGTAGACAAGTACCAGGCCCCTAGTTGGATGTTGTTTGAGAAGTGATGGGAGCACTGGACGGCCAAGCAGCTGTCGCTAGAGGCAATGTTTAAAGGGAATATTTGCGTGGGTGGAGAGCGGACAGGCCGTATCATGCTTACAAGTAGTAGGTTGCGCAGTCTGCCGTGGCTTGAGACGGCCGGTGAAGGTAGAGGTGCCCATGGGGGATGGGGGCAGCAATCATCACTGTGCTCAGGGTATCGCTTCATAGCATGTATCTGAAACTGTCTGCTGGCGTCCTCTTCAGTTTCCCCGGGCCGACCAAGCCTTGTTCTTCGACCATGTTGCCATTGGCCAGCTTCTCGTCATCGGCCCTGTCCATGCCGTCGTTTCGGTGCTTGAGGAGAAGTCGCAGGACGAGAGCCAAGGCGGCAACGGCAAACATGGCACAGGCGCAAGCGCCCATGCCACGCGTGTAGTAGGGCGCGTCGCGGTCGGGATAGAGGCGGACTCCCACGAGGGGCCCGCACTGGCCGACAAGCTGGAGCAGGGCGAAGCCGGCGCCCTGGCGGGTCTGGCTGGCCTGGTTGTTGATGGACCAGGCGATGACGAGGGTGACGACGTTGTAGAAGCCGAAGGCGGCCGGGTAGAGGGCCAGATAGCGCAACAAGGGAGGCAGGGCGAGGGGCTCGGCGAGGGCGAGGAGGGCGTAGCCGAGGGCGGAGGCGAGGGCGTGGAAGACGAGGGGGCCGGCGCGGGCGCGGAGGCGGTCCGACAAGTGGGCGGTGAAGAGGACGAGGACAAAGGCGACGAGGTAGGGCGGGGCGCTGAGGGCCTGGGAGGCGACGGTGCTGTGGCCCATCTCGGCGATGATGGTGGGGAGGAAGACGGGCAGGGACGAGTAGGCCATGTTTGCGAGGAAGAGCATGGCGGCGGTGAGCCAGGCGACGGGGTCGCGCACGACGGCGACGAGGTCGCGGCCGCGGAGCCCGGAGGCGGGCCTCGACGACGACTCGCCGCGGAGCCGCAGCCGGGCCACGTCGCGCTCGCGGTCCGTCAGGAAGGGGGCCGTCTGGGGGGAGTCGGGGATGGCGGACCAGGCGGCGACGGAGACGACGACCGAGGGGAAGCCCTCGACGAGGAAGAGGAGGCGCCAGGGCGCGATGGGGCCGAGGGAGGCGAACTTGACGATGATGCACGCGAGGGTCGAGGCGAAGCTCGTGGCGAGCGGCGCGGCTATCAGGTGTGAGTCGCTGGTCAGCTTGCAGTCCTGACTGTGCCCTCGGCCCCAGCGCTCGACTGACCCGAGATGAAGATGGCGGTCCGAAACGCCAGCTCCTCGCGCTTGAAGAAGAAGCTGAGGTAGAACGGAATGCCGGTGAAGCCAGCCTCGCCAATGCCGAGCAGGACCCTCAGGGCGATGAGGACCGGGTACGACGTGGCGACGGACTGCAGCGAGGCGGCGAGGCCCCACGTCAGGACGATGGCGGAGACGAGGACGTGCGCGGGCACAATCTTCCACAGCAGCGACATCCACTCAAAGGCAATGTACGACACGTAAAAGGCCGTCAGCGACCACTCGTACCAGTCGTCGCGCGGCGGCGTCGTCTGCAGGTCGCGGTCCATGCCTGCGATGCGGGCGTTTCCAATGTCTGCCGCGGGCGCGCGTGTTAGTGACTTGGCTCGCGGCTTTGGGGCCAGTCGACCACGTACTGGAGCGGTCGAGGAAGCTCAGCATGAACAGCATCGTCACGAAGAGCACCAGCTTCCGGTCAAACTTTGTCCGGACGGCGAGCTCCTCCTCGGGCGTGTAGAGCTGCGAGGCGGCCGCCGCGCTGGGCTGCCTCCGCCGCCGGCCCGTCCTGATGACGACGCCGTCGTGGCCAAGCCCGCGGCTGCTTGGCGGCGGCACGTCTCGCTTGTCCACGACCAGCTCACACGCGTCGGCTCGGTCGGACTCGGACCGCAGGTCGTCAAAGTAGCCGTCATTGTCGTCGTCGACGTCGCTTGCATGGTCGCTGTCGTCGAGGAAGCAATCGGTGCCCGTCTGGGCAAGCGTCGGCGGAACGTGGCCCGGTCTGGGGCTCAATGGGCTCGCGGCACGACCGGCGTCGAAGGGCATCGGAGCGGTGTCGAGCGGGGAGAGAATGGAGTGGATGGAGAGAGCTGAGGGGGCCGGGTCTTGAGGCGCAGCGGCGGAAGGATGAGGGCTTGCAGCAGGCAATCAATCGGATCGTCCAGTCTGCAAGGGATGGACGCCGCCACGCCCAATGGCGGTGAGCACTAGTTACTACCACGTAAATGAGAGAGACAACGCTGCTCCCGCGTGCTCACTCGCACGTGACGGGGCAGTGACTCGTGCAGGCAGATGACTCCTCCTCACGAGTTTGTGAAGCCCTCGACCTCATTGGCGTGGACGAGCCTAGGCATGAATCGGAGATGGCCTCGGCCGCGCTACTAGGTGATTTCCCTTCCTCTGCATCGCGTAGCCACGGCTTCTTGGCGAAAGGTTCGTGTCCTTGGCCTGTACGGAGTAGGCCGAGTCCTGTAGATCGACAGCAGCCCCCTGTCCAGATAAATGAAGCTGGGGATCCTAGGAAAAAGTATTCGTTACAAGCAAGTGCTTGGCGCGGGCAAATGGAGCAGCCCAATTAGGCATTGTATCAGAGTACGGATATTCCAAGTCGACAACGCCGAGGCGCCTTGGTTCCGACATTGCGCGACCGCATCGGTAAGTTCATTACCTCCTCCTACTCCGTTGGGTCGAAGAATGCCCCGGAAAAGAACAATACAACTCGTTGCCATTGGGCCGTCCATCGCCTTCGCATACGCTGTCGTCACCCTGGCAAGTCCGTCCTCCAATCTCTCGTCATCGCCCGACCTCTCTCTTGGAGAAAAGTCGGCGCAGGCCTTTTTTCGATAGCTTGGGCCTCAGCCCGGGCTGCGAGCTCGTCTCCTTGAACGGATCGTCGGTGATGAATTCAGCCGCCGGGCGGTGGAACGCAGGCGACGTCGTCGCCGCTCGGAGTCGGCGCACGCCCGTCTGTGTGCGCCCTCGTCTCGGCAGGCCTGGGCGGCGTTGCTTGTTGCCTTTGTCTGATGGGAAGCGGATAGTCCTTGGTCGGTGGTGGCGGCGGCGGTAGTTCCTCCTCTGCCTGAGCCTCGTCTTCGTCTGGCCTTTCCCCCTCTTGTTCCAGGTCCGTGTCGTCGTCATCGAGCTCTTCCTCGGGCACCGCTCTCTCGCCATCGGCGCACACGACGACGTACCACTGTATGTCCTCAGTGGCCTGCAGCTTGTCCCTCAGCTTCTCGAACCAGCCATCACTGCGTTCCTCGGCCATGGTCTGATATTTTGCCATTTCCTTGGCCACGTTGGCGCCCAGATCGACACGAACGACGTGGTCGGCGACGTAGGCATACGGCCGCGATGCCCTCGTCGTCTCTTCCAGGTCATATTCCTCCAGTAGCTTGACCGACGACCAGTCGTGCATCAGAACCTCATCCTCGGAGGCGGGAACCCGCGACGGCGGCAGCGACAAGTCGTCGTCCTGGTGCTGCGTCTTCCTCTTGCCCTCCTCCGTGGCCGTGGCCGCGGCCGCCGCGAGAGGCCGGCTTGGGAGAAAGTCGTAGGCGTTGCGGAATTCTTGGAGTATCAGCGAGGCGCTCGTACGCCCAACGATCCAGTCTGGCGCGACATCGTCCAGGTTGTTGACAATGACGAAGATGCGGATGCCGCGGCGATGCCACCGGAAGCCGTGGCACAGGTACGTCGGCATGGTGACGTTGCCTTGTCCATTCGCCGCCGATGCATGGGCGCTCACGTCGAGGGCCTTGTGATTATCTGGGCACGGCGGGTTGAAAAAGGAACGAATGACGAATGGGAGAAAAGAAAAAGAGCCGCGGCTTGTGCCCCCCCGCCCCCGCTGGAGCTCTAGACTCGCATCCCGCGGCACGTGAAGCCGTCGGCCGGCCCGGTGTAATTCCACCCGCCTCTCACCGGCTGCGGAAACACTCGCTCGACATGCTGCCGCATTCACACCTTGCATGGTGCAGTGCAGCATGGTCTTGGCTTGGCAGACTTGGTACGGTTCGGCCCCTTACGCCCAGGCTTCTTGATAGGCCGCACAGCATTAGCATCGGGCAAGGCAGTCGTGCTGTCATTATTCCGCTTGAGAGCCGCCCGAAAGACGGATTGTCGGGTTTACCGCATCTCGAGTTCGGAGGAGGACGCTCGTTGACGCTTTGCTTTCCTTGTACTATCTGGCGCCGCGACGTGTCGGCACCATTCCCACTCCGCTTGCGCTTGCTCTCAGACATCGTCACGTACCATGAGAGAGCGACCAAAGCGAGGCTTCTTGCACACCGGGGCAGCCGGTCGTTCTACGGATCTAGCTGCAGTCCAGCTTGCGCGCCTTGAAAGTCATCAGCCGACAAAGACGGGGAGCTGTCATGGACACGGCACGTACACTCTCGAGGCCACGTTACTATATCTCGCCTCAGGCTTATGATGTATTCGTTCAACATTGTCTTTCTCGGCCTGGGCGGCAAGGCAAGGTCGATTTAAATCGGCTTAGCAGGCCCGATGATGGCGCACTCGAGGGGCTTGTATTTCGACTCGAGGTCCTGAAACTGGCGGTTCCAAAACGCCGGACTATCGAAATCAGGTGCTTCTTCGCCTCGATATCTGACTGTGGAAGAGAGCACAATTGACTCGGTGGTGTTCTGGCTTGGTTGGGGTCGTGGAGCCAGGCAAGTCCACTAAACGGGCCCTAAACCCTAAATCTGAAATCTGGTGCCAACGGTCGGTGACTCTTTCCCCCGAGCTGATTATGGAACTGCGCGCCAAGACGCGCCGTCATTGATCTTGTTGTTCCATTGTATCAATTAGTTACGAAGTACGAATATTTCGTATAGCGACTCGATTTAACTTGTTGCTACCTACTTTGCTACTACCCGTTGGGGCACTAAGTGTCTTCGCCACTTTGTGACTATTACAAACCGTGTCGACACATTTTCTTGGAAGCGTTTGAAGCGCGGACAGGCCGGACACGCTTGATGCGTTTGCAACCTTTGTTCGCCCTTCTTTCACATTTCCACCAAAGACTGATCATAGTCATGCTGAAGCCAGTTGAGCATCGGCGAAACCAAGCTCGCAATGAATAACCCATGAATGAACTGCACACCTTCTCAGGATGGTTTTCGAGACCTTGAGCTTCGACCGCTATCCTCATGAGCTCTTTTTTGTGGGACTGTGGTCGGACGGACACTGGCTTGAGCACCCGAAGGGAGTGTCAATAGTTTCCGGTTGGAAAGGTGATGCTCATGTATCAACGAACCAGATGCATCGTGGGTCGTCCACCAGGCATTGAGAGGTAGCGTATCTTGACGGCCACGAATAGGACGATGGTCTTGGTTCAAAGCCATCATAGCTAAAGCCCAGATGCTCAGATTGACGGTTAAAATGCCTAGCCCGGCGTTGGTCCATGGAACCGACGTGTATTGCACCCGCCAAGGGTACTCTTGCGTGGCATTATCCTCGTATACACGGAGAACAACGACCTCTTCGGGCGTGAGAATATAGCCATAACGCGTCGAATCATTGACGCAGTAAGTCAACATCTGCCGAAAGGGCCAAATCCAGTTTGCTTTCAAGCCGGCTGGTATTTCGTCAATCTGGCTTGACCATTTGCTGCTACATTTGCTGTCGCCCCACAAGAGGACGGTTCGGCCCTCGTCTCGGGAGAAGATTGACCAGTCTGGAGCCTTGACCCTGCAGTCGCTGCCAGGGTCTTTCGACTGCTGTCCGAGGTGCTTCATGCTAATGTCATGGTTTTCGATCCCGAGGTCTGACTGAACCTTGTCTGCACCGCGCTTCAAAGGCTCCCGACAGACCTCCCAGTTCCATAGGAGCGTAAGATCGTCGACATGACCCTCTTTTTCAATCTCAGTCGGCGTCGCTCGAGGGTTCCTGGCCTCGCAGGTGACGGGGCCGATATCGAATAAGTGACCATATGCTGCCTCGATGTTGGCGTAGGAGAAATCAGACCAATGTTCCACGTCGCTGTCATCGAGATTTCTGTAGAGAGTATTTTGTGTCACTCTGCCGGGCGGCTGCCGGCGGAGATCTAGCGTAGGGTTTCGAGCAGCCAGAAGCTGGATGATTTTCCCCGAGAAAGGCATAGCTCTATGGGTCGCCGAGGCGGCGTGGGCAAAAGAGGCGATGATCGATCAATGTGTGCATCGAAGATTGATGAAGAGGGAAATAAGAGGGGGAGAAGAACTCCATTTTCGAAAAGCGGACAGCTCGGAGCGGATTAACAAGCATCCGAGGGCACCTGACTAATCGGGTGCCGCCGCCATACATCTCGTGAGGGCCTTCTAGCTAAGCATCCATCCTTGTTTCCTTGTTACACACTCTACACCTTGCTTGGTGTGTCCCTTTGTGCACCTACGGTAACTATTGTCTCTCACAACAATCTTTTGGAGTTCCAATATTTTCCCCAATTCCTTCATCAGCCAGCGGCTCCAGACTCTTCGTCACTTCGGCATGCAGGCCACGCGCCCGCTGCCTTGGTATCCTGGGCCCAAGCTCATGCCCTTTGACTTCAAGCATGACGCCCGTCGTGAAATAAAGTTTCTCGAGCTAATCGGGCAAGGCCTCCATTCTATCGTCTTTCGTGCCGAAATCGACGGCCAAGTCTACGCCGTCAAGTTGGTTCGTGCACCCTCCCTCGTCTTGAAGGAAGAAGGCACCCTCAATTGACCCTAACTAACGCCCGTCTCCAGTTTCGCTTTATCCATCCCTCCATGCTGGTCTGCCCGGACTTTGTCGAAAAGGGCTGGGTCACGATAGAGCAAGTCATCTTTCAAAACGACCCCTTCTTCAGTGAGTGCCGGGCATACGGTCGCCTCAAGGACGCGCAGAGCGAGCACCTCGCCGCCCGCTGCTACGGCTACGTCCTCCTCACCGCCGCCCAAGAGGCCGAGCTCGACGACCGAGGCTGCGCCACCTCCTGGGACCGCCGCGATGCCACCAGGGGCCGTCCTATCCGGGGCATCGTCAAGGAGTACATTCCCGACGGCGGCGGACCCCCCTTTACCTTTGACATGCTCCCACGGATGAAGCGCGACGTCCGGGACCTCAACGCCCTCGGCATCATCAACTGGGACATACGCGAGGACAACTACCGCTGCGGCCGCCTCGTCGACTTTAGCCAGGCGCGCACCTCGCCGCACATGGAACTCGACTTGCACTCGGCCCTCGTCCCGCGGAACGTCGTCGCCGAGTGCTGCGTCCGCGACCAGGCCTGCTTCGACGACATGGTGCAACTGTGGAACGAGGAGCACCCGGCCCAACGCTTCTGGGGCTACTTCTTACCGGACCCCGTCTTCGGCCGCCGCCTGCGCGACAGGTCGAGATACCGGTTGTCTCTGAAGAAGAGCGAGGGAGCCAGCCTCGCCGCCGCCCTCTATGACTGGCGCCCAAGGGCCCGTCGACCCGAGTCGCGCACGACGGGCGAGGGCGCCAAGGGCCAGAGGAAGCGAGGACGCAGGGCAACTACGCCAAGCAAACTGAGCAAGAGAATACGACGAAGCAAATAGAGCAAAAAGTGACGGCAAAGCAAGCAGAAGCCGGCCACTGATGGTAAATCAGTCATGGTGAGCAATGACACTGCTGCAGCAGGATCCGGCCATGCACAACACATGGTATTTGTACTCGTCTTTAAAAGGCATTTGCCAACCTGCTTTCGGTTCGACTCCTACCTAGTTAGGCGCAAGCTCCTAGATTATGATTAACCTTTGTCGTAGGCCCCGGCCTTGTGTTTTGCAGTCGTTGAAGAAAGCGTTCAAACCACCAGATATGCCTCGCTGTAATCAATCCAGCTTCGCGCGCTGTCAAATTGCCAAAAGCCCTCCTCATAGACCCGCTCCTTGTCCAAAACTCAATCCGAGCTGAGCTCGTTCCTAGTAAACGCCACCGAGTTTTCCTTTAAGAAGTTGAAGCAAGGCACGAACTTTTGCATGATGAATCGCATGTCCAACCAACCGGCTGACCTTTCATCTCTCGCCCCTAGCATATTGTGCTTGTCCCCGCCGGGTCAAGATCAAACTCCAAGTCCTGCAGCATGTTGCCAAGCTGCTCGTCCGAAATGTCGACTTCCATGTCCGTGGGCAGTAGACAGAGCACGCTGGCCCCCGTTTCTGCCTTCTCGGCCGGCAGGCTTTGGGCTAGGTTGCCCCGTATCCACTCCTTGAACTTTTCGAAGAGAACCGGATCATCTGCTGCAGTCTCGGGCGACCTGGCTATTTCCTTGGCCTTGGCTTGCATCGACTCGTCCGTGGGCTGTCGGCCGCTGTCCTTGATGCTCTGCTCCACGAACTTGATCAGCCCGCCCTCCAGCTCGCGCGAGCAAAACACGCTCCTCCAGCCTGCTCGTGGCCTCTCCGCTACCTTGGTGGCAATTCGTCCATGACACGATTGAGCGGCTGGTATTACACTTCCTCCAGCCTGCTCGTGGCCTCTCCGCTACCTTGGTGGCAATTCGTCCATGACACGAGGTACGTTCGACTCCGTTCAAGTGTGCTCACTGTCCAATGTTAGCCCAGCAAAGACTAATCCATTTGGCTAGACTCCGATACCACGACGTCAAGTTCCTCGCCAGACTGCAATCCTCGCCATCGATGGCCCGTCAGACGACGCCTACTGTCAACGAACCTACGAAGTACCTGCGGAAGACTAGGGCTGGATGGCAATGGCGGAATCCCCGAGGAGGAGGGCGCGTGATAGTGGGAAGTTGTGCCGACGTGGTGGATCACTAGTAGATGCGGAGACTGGCAGACACAGTTGCAGAACTTCACTTGGCAATAGGACGGTAGTACGAAGTATATGAGGCATGATGATGAATGAAACAGTTGAGGTGGAATCCACGTTGTTGGGACGCTGCTCTGCGCCGATCCGTACGCCGACTTTTAGTGGGATCAACCCATACCGGCGCGCCGACAGAAAACCGTTGCTTCAGCCTCTTTTGTGATGGCATTTGGACGGACAGAGAGAGCTCAGCATGCCTCCAAGTAGCCCACCAAGACTCCGTGTAAACCCCGCTTACGATCCTCGACCTCACTCCCAAAAGATTTTGACTCCTCGCTCTGGCGGGGGAAATCCACTCGTCTAGTCACCAATATATAGATGCTCCAGTCCCACGCCTTTCAACCTGGTCGCCTCAGAGCTCCATCAGCTCTCGCTCCTTGGCAGCAAGCAGCTCCCGCATCTGCTCTGCTTCCCTCTGCAGAGCCAGCCTGCGTTCAGCCTTGAGCCGTTCGTTTTCTCCCGAGTCGCGGGCGCCTTGTGCCCCATTCAGCCGCCCAAACCCAGAGCCGGGGTTCACGGTTGGTGCTGGCACGGGGCTGCCATTGGGCGCAAGACCAGAGCTTGATCCTCGAAGCGGCGGGAGCGTATAGTCTCTGTCGACACTACCAGGTCTGGACATCGGGCCATCGTCGCGAGACATGGCAGGGTTCAGAATAGATTTTATGGACGAGATTCGCTTCACGCTATCATGGCCACTATCCGTCGTGCTCCCCGTGTCCGTTTCCGTGGCGGAAAAGGATCGTTTTCGTCTAGAGGAAAGAAACGACGCTGGTGACAAGGATGACTGCCTGTCAGCCTTGGCCGCCGCCATCGAAGTCATTGGCGGCAGCCGGTTGTCGTCGTTGGGGGGACTTGGCACGTTTCGCAATCCGCCTCGCGGCTGGTGATACGCGGCGAGATCAGACGCAGATGTCAGAGGGGGGCTTGGCCCGCTTGGTCCTGCGACGGGATCGGGCTCGATGGTCAAGGGATGGTCCGGCCGTCGCCGTAGTCCGAGGTTGATGGACCCATCGTCGTTTTCTGTCCCCCTCTCGGGCGTCTGGCCCTGGCTGCGCGCGCCCACCGACCCGGCTGAATCGTCCTGCTCTTCTTCCTGCGAGGCAGGAATCACCCGCTTGCGTCTCTTAATTGTAGCCTTTTTCATCGTGACTGGCCTGTGTACTCCGTGGAGCCTGTAGTAGAGACCTGCAAATAAGTCCAGTCAGTCTTGCGCCGGAGACGAGGCACTAGGAAAAAACGAACCACACGCATTGCAGATTGTGTGTCCACTCTCGTCCCTTCGCCACAGCGGCGTAATCGTGGTTCCGCAGTTTTGGCATGCAATGACAACGGTCGCGTCTTGGTTTTCCAGTGCCTGAAGAGCGTTGACATCGATTGGAGAGGGTTCATCTGCTGCGCCGTCGGCCGAATCCGAGCAGCCCTTATGTCTCTGCATGACGTTGAGCTGTGCGCTCTTGGATACGCGGTTGTTGAAAGCTGGACACCCGTTGCAGCCTTCTGCGCCACCCGTTCCGTTGCAGCGTCCGCCGCCGGGGCAGGTTCCCGTCGGCGTCTGCTCGGCCGAGACGTAGCTTGCGCCAGCCACGTTCTGGGGCGCCTTGGATGCCGGGCTGCTCTTGCCGGGGGTCGAGCGGGGATTGCCCGTGGAGACAATACTCGGCGGTTTCTTGAGGCTTGTTGGCCTCGATATATTTCGGGCCTTTAGGTACAATCCACAGGCATTGCAAATCGTCGCCCCTTGAGGAGATCGTCTCCATAACGGGGTTCGAGTGGTGCCGCAATTACTACTCTGTAGTCAGCACATGGAGTGGCATTTCAACATGGAAGTTGAATTGACCGACCTGCACACTTGCCCGCCATGGGCAGTACCCGTCTTCGCACTTCCCGTCCCAATGGTAGGGCTTGACCTCGGGACACTCGTTGAACCGAACTCCGCGTTGATCGGGCTGGCCTTGAAGTTCGGAGAGGTGCTGCCGGGAGAGCGTCGAGGCGCACGACTTTCCTTGTCCAGCGGAGACCGGGGCTGGTCGTGCGTGCCGGTCTCGGAGGTATCGCGAGCCTTGGAAGACATTGGCCGAGACGGGAGGGCTGTACGTATCGAGCCAGGTTCCCGAAGTTGGGCCAGCGGGCCGGCCAACGGCGTTATTTGGCTCATCAGCATGCGATAATGGGAAGATCAGGGAATGGGTGCAGTCGGGTTAAGGTATCCACGGGTGAGGGGTTCGCTAGATGTCGACGCAAAGACGCAATGCCACTTCGATCCGAGAGACGAGGGGAAACGAGGCTCGACGATGATGAGTGCGGGCAGAGGCAAGTCGATGGCGACTCGAGGCGCGTTGATGGGCGCGGCACCAAGACCGACGACGCTTGCGCAGCCAGGTCGTGCCTGGGGGCCAAACCGGCGGTTCCGAGTCTGGATCGGGATGAGGTTGTATCGCTACCACGTGAAGAGTGCCGTTGGGGGGGTATAGGGGGGTGTCGGCGGTTTGTTGGGCTGCAGAGCGGTGTGTTCGCTGGCCTGGAAGACAGGGCGCAAAGTGATGTGAGATTTGAGGTCTCGGACACGAGAAGGGGGGAGGAAGGGAGAACCCTGCACCTGACGAACGGTATTGGCGCCAAGTGTGCGCGTGTGGCGCCTCCGCCCCCAGGTACTGCTACCAAAAACCAGCGAGCCGTACGGAGAGCCGGAGAGCCGGAGACAAAGGGGACGACTGCGAGTGGCGAGGGATGGTGGGTGTCGAGTGAGCGAGCGGGCTGGGAGAGGATCCAGTCAAGTCAAATAAGGCGAGGTGAGTGAGGTGGCCTCTTGCGGCGGCTGAGAGAGAGCGTCGGCACGGCAATGCATCAAATGGCGAGCCGGCTTCCCCGAAGGCTGAGAGTGCTTTACCACGACGGTCGACTCGCCAGTCAAAGATTGTCGAAGGCAGAGAAGAGTGTGGGAGAGGCAGCATGCATGGATGTACATAAAATGGTACATACGGATACAGGAACCTCCTGCAACATTTGCCGCGACCCGCTGGAGGGCCGTGATTACATTTCATGCCTCGCGATTGGCCGAGCTTCGATTGGGGACCCCGGAACACCTCGGCGGCGCTAGTCCTACTTGGGCTCCTCGTCGACGAAGAAGAGGGCCAGAGTGACTGACTGGCAGTAACTGACTGGCAGTAACTGACTGGCAGTAACTGACTGGCAGTAACTGACTGGCAGTAACTGACTGGCAGTAACTGACTGGCAGTAACTGACTGGCAGTAACTGACTGGCAGTAACTGACTGGCAGTAACTGACTGGCAGTAACTGACTGGCAGTAACTGACTGGCAGTAACTGACTGGCTTGAGGGTTTCCGAGCGAGCCTGTTGTGGGCAGAGGTCTCCCTCCGGCATTTGATCATGGCATTACGAAGTAGAGAAGTGGTGATAAAAGGGTGGGTCCACCAGGTGGATACTTTCTATCTTATCTTATCTCTTCCATCTGGGTAACCTCCTAGTACTACTACCTGTACTACCCTAACACCGCACAGGTTAGGTACTTTGCATCTGCCGCCATCGTCAGTGTACCTCCGTCTCCAGCATCACCCCCACGACAACCCATCATACCCTCCCGCGGCACAAGCCCAGCAGCATGTCTACAGACGCCGAGGCGCCCAAACGCGAGTCGACTCCGACGGCGTCGCTCTCCTCTATCCCGCATAAGCGCCCTCTGGACGAAGGCCACGGCCCCGCCGTATCGTCGCCTCTGAACGCAGAGGTAAAACACTTTGAGCCTCAGCCGCTCGACGACGCGTCGCAGCCGCACCGTCCCAAGCCGCCCCGCACCAAGAAAGATAGCCTCAAGAGGCGCGAGTCGAGGTTTGGCGACAGCAACCCTGCAACGCCGGATCCCAAGGCGGCCCGCGACCTAAAGCAGAGCGAGTCCGGCCCTCTGCGATACAAGCTCGCGCCTCCGAAGCCATCCGACTTTGAGCTGCCTCGCGGGCCGGCTCTTACGTTGCACCACGAGGTCGCAGTGTCCGATGGTCGGAGCATAGAGTTCTTTGACACCTCGGAACAGTATGCTGCCCACGGCCCTCCCCTGCCTCCAACGCAAAGACTGGCCGTTGAGTGAAGCTCGTAGCTGACCCGGCGAAGCGTCTTTAACAAGAAGAATTTTCGTTACACGCACTGCATCGCCGATCCTCTCTTCCCGTCCATGATATGCTACCGTCAGACCGAGCCCGAGCCCTATGGCCCGCGCATGAGTTTCGAGGATGCGGCAACCCACGTCTTCTTCGACAAGTCCGCCCGGCACATCACAACAGACAAGGGCTTCCGCATGGCCCGAGCCAACGTGGCGGTTCGGCAAGGCCGGTGCTACTGGGAGTGCAAAATTACCCGAGGCGTCAGGGTGGCAAAGGACGGCTCCGGCAAGCTTGAGGGCGGGACACACGTGCGCATGGGCTGGGCACGACGCGAGGCCTCTCTGGACGCCCCCGTTGGCTTCGACGCCTATAGCTATGGCATCCGAGACGTCTCGGGCGAAAAGGTTCACATGTCGCGCCCAAAGGAGTTCTTCCCTCACGGCGAGAGCATTCGCGAGGGCGACGTGATTGGACTGGAAATACAACTGCCGTCCGAGCATCTTCACCGCAAGGTCATGTCGGGAGACTACAACCCTGCCATTGACGCAGCAGACGACGAGCCTTCACTGGCCACGGAGGCGCCCAACATTGTCCGCGACCGGGTACCCATCAGATTCAAGGCGCACACGTATTTCGAAAAGATCGAGTATCACGCCACCAAGGAGCTGGATGACTTGACGAACCCGCCTCCAGTGGGCTTTGGCTCGTCGTCTCAGCCACCCAACCCCAATCATCCCTCTCCCGCGCTACGCACGCTGCCCAACTCGTGCATCAGGGTCTACAAGAACGGAGTCTTGATGGGTACGCCCTTTGAAAACCTCCTCGGCTTTCTGCCCCCAGCGTCGAGGCCGATGCCTCAGGTTGGCGCTCGCGAGGGCCTCGACGACGGCATGCTCGGCTACTACCCGGCTGTGAGCGTTTTTCGAGGCGGGGCGGCCGAGGTCAACTTTGGGCCCGACTTTTGGTACCCGACACCGGAGTATGACTCCACAAACGGCGAGGTCGACATGGTGCCGACGGAAGAGCCACAGCAAGCCAGTGTCCTGGGCGTGTTCGATCGCTACAGGCAGCAGATTGCCGAGGACATTGTTTACGACACCATCGACGAGGTGGATTTCTGGATGAAGGACGGCGGCGCTGCGACTGGTCAAGACGGCGCCCAGGGAAGCAGTAGCAACGCGGCCATGGGGCCGGGCCGGGAGGAGATCAAGGAGCTGGTGCAGGACTACTGAGGGTCGCGGGGGTCCGGCCAGTTTGCATTTTGCTTTGTTCGTTTCGAGATACCCATGACTTTGACAGGCGATGAACTGCCTTCATCGCACATTTGGACCGCATAAAGTGACGCGCCGCTACAAAGACAACCGTACAATCTCATCGTGGCTGTGGGGAGAAACTGCGCCGAATTTGAAACCCATTCCGCGAATTCATGACGCGCATCAATGGCGGTTCGACCCAGACGTGCCACGACGCTGGGCAGCAGGACGATGAGACAGCTGGGGCGTGGGCGATGACCGCCCCGACCATCGCCCCGAGGCATCCGCCACCCTTGGCTCGGGGGCGGGGAGCGCCGGGTCGTCGGGCAGCTCCTCGATGCGGTCGCTGCCGTCGATGGCTGCCGCCGACTGCTCGCTCTCCAGGCGCACTTCGCGGCCGCGCTTGTGGCAGTACCAAAGCATGAAGAGGAGCACTTGGCAGGGGGGTGAAAGGTCAGTTTGGGCACGTGGGCATGCGCGGGGACGCGCCGGGGCAGCAACTCACACGTCAGGGCGACGCTCCAGATGACGTTCATGCCGATGAAGGCGGGCCAGCGCGTCTTGAGCACCTCGACAATGGCCCTCAGCATGCCAACAATGGCGCCGGGCTTGGTCACCAGCTCGGCGAGGTTGTGCGGCATGAGGATGTTCTTGGCGACGCCCTTGACGCCGCCATGGGCATCCGCCTTGATGCCCTGCTTGCTCGCCGCCGCCGCGAGGATCTCGGGCGCCAGGCTGCCAGTGATCTTGTCGGGCAGCTGGGCGACGAGCTTCTGAAGCGACGACGGCAGCTTGTCGAAGCCCTTGGACAGGGTGCCGTCGCGGTCCTCGACGAGCTTGGCGAGGTCATCGTAGGCCGTGGGCACGCCGTTGACGAGGTCCTTGAAGACCTGGGTGAACTTTTGGAGAAGCTCCGACGAATCTGTCGAGACGACCTTGTTGTTCCTGGCGCTGAGGTTAAGGCGGTCCAGGACCCGGCTGAGGTCTTTGGTCTCGCGCTCGCCCTCAGCCGGCGGGACGCCGTGGGGCTTCAGGCCCTCCTCGTTGCTTTTCTTGGTCTTTGAAAAGAAGAGGGCAAACCGGCCAGGCTTCTTTTCGGCCGTCTTCAAAGCGCCTCCTTTGGCTTGGCTCGTTTCTCCCGCCAGCTCTAGGCTCTTCTTAGACTCGTCAGCCGAAGCCGCCCCTTCGTTGTCCGACGGCATGCCAAACTCGTTCAGATAATTGCGCGGGGGCAGTGATGGTGCAGGCCCGTCCTCGACGGCCAAGAGTTGTTGGAGGAATATCTCGTCATCGGGCTGGAGGACTGGCGGCGTCTGGGCGTCTTCGTCGTCATGGTAGCCGTCATGGCGACGCTTCCCGTGGGGGTCATTGAGCCTGCTGTGGGCGCGCTCTTCCAGCGCATCGTCCGAGTCCCTGTTGGAGGCGGCCAGGCACTTGGCCTCGTCCTCGACCTCCTTCTGGGCCCTGTGCTTCTTCATCTTTTTGTAGGTAAAGTACTCGAGCATCTTGTCGTCGCGGAACAGACCGAGTCGGAACGCGGGGGGAGGGCGCTGGAGCAGACCGGGTGATGTTGCAGGACACTTGAAATAGGAGGTAGCAGTGAAGTTAGTCGGTACAGGCCGGGCGCAGCAGCGTCTTTGTACGGAGTATCCGTTAGAGGCTTTGCTATTTGTCCTGGTCCTTGTCCATTGTCTGGAACTGGCGGCCGCCCCGTGCACCGCCACCCACCAGTGATGTCACACGCCACAGCCCGCGCCCCCGCTCAACCGCCCGCAAACTTGATTTCACATGCCTGCCGCTGCTGCTGCGCTGCTGTCAAAGGGCTGCATGATGCCTGGTTTCACCTCACTGCCCCGAGGAACTGTGTGCGCGAGGGGAAATCCAATAGACCTATTCGTAGGCCTTGGCCTTGGGCAATGGCCATCTCCCCGGCATACGGATACATGTGGCTTCCCGGGTGTCACGGGCGACACGTCGCGGTGCTGCTCCTCGCTCTCGTCTCGCGTTCGTCACTCGCCACCCTCGTCCCGCTCGTCGTCGCTCCGGTCCTCCATGCCCTCTTGTCGGATGATGTCATCTGCCAGCGTGCTCCTCTTGCCGCCGCTCCGTCTGCGACCCCTCTGGTACGCCTCTGTCATGGTGATGGCTCGTTCGCCGACGTAGTTCAGGCCCGTCCAATCCCGCGAGCAGTGGGGGCATTTTTTTGTTCTGCGGGCTCGCCAGAAGGCTTCCTGGCAAATGTCGTGAAGCCGCAGGAGGCAGTCGGGCTCCGGGCAACGTCGCCCCGTCGTCACAATGTCCTTGCAGGCCTCGCAGAACTTGATGCGCTGCCACTCGTCGGACCCGGCGTCTGGGTCGTTGAACATGTTCATCAGCCACGGCCGTAGCTCCAGGAGGGCTCGCGGAGTGACCGAGTAGAAGCCGCTCTTGCTCTTCTCGAACCATCCCCCTTGGACGAGGTTGACGAGGACCGTCTCCACCTCGCTGTGTTTCAAGCCCTTGTCGCTCGACATTTGCGATGCTTCGTCTGCGTCTCCCTGGCTTTGCCTCCGGTTTGGCCGGGCAAACTTGATGGCCTGCATCTCGGTGATGGCGAGCACCTCCAGGCGGGGCCTGTTGAACTTGTCAAACATGCCGCTCAGGGCTCGCTTGATAAAGGCCAGCTCCTCGGGGTTAAAGGTCGTGGCCAGCTGGGTCTGCGGATCGGACGTCGTGTTGACGAGCGCGTAGATGCGTTGCTTGGTCAGCTGATGCACGGTGCTACGGATCTCGTAGTCGAACAGCGAGGCCGCTTCCGAGGCCGCTTCGATGTAGGTCAGAAAGTCTTCCTCCGTTACTTGGTCGGGCCGTATGTCGCCATCCCCGCCGGTTGCAGCATTGACGATGGCGGCGAGAATGGTCTGCGACTCTTCAAACGTCACCGTGCCCCGAGCCAGGAGAGCTTGGAGAAATGCCCGGTGGCGGTTGTCGTAGCCATTGCTGAGAAGATCCTCCATGGTCTAGGCGGAGGCGGAGTGTGTTGACGGAGTCTCGGTGAAGTTTTCTGCAGGTTTCTTTCCATCTCTGATCAATCGATATCGAGGACCCTGAAGGAAGTTGATTGGATAAAACCACGTGGGCGCGTTGATGAGCCACGTTGTGGCGGTGCGCTTGTGTGTTTTGTTTTGCCAAGTGGATTTTGATGACTCATCTTCGACTTCTCCTTCTCCGTATACGAAGTACTAGGTACCTAGTTACAAGCAAGTGTCTTCGTCACTTCCTTGAGCAGAAAAGGAAGTGACGAAAAGGAAGTGAGGAAGACACTTTTAGTGCCCCAACGGGTAGTTGAAATCTCCAACCACTCCCATTCACTGCAGTTCTACCACCACCCGACGCAACGTGGCTCAATATCGCCGATCTCATTGATACCGGGACATCAATACAGGTCAGCATCGGCCGAAGACTTCATGAATTTGCGGCTTGCAAGTCCCACGGCCCCCTACCGACCGGCTGATTGGCAAACGTCGTTGAGCCAGCTGAACGCCATCGTCAACATCGCTCGGAGACCTACTTGCATCCCCGGCGTTGGAAACGGCCCTGACAAGCCCGACCCGGCTTACCAACTCGCCCCAGAACCAATCGAGGGCGTGAAAGAGGACCAGTGAGCCGCAATGGCCGCCGAGACAAGGGACTTTGAGGTCCTCCGAGTCGCCCGCAGCGATGGCGCCGACTCGGGCCCAGGATACTGGCCTGTAGCAGCGGCACCCGCAGTCAATGCGGCTAAGAGGACGGGCAAGGATGTCGCGCTTCCAAGAGCCAAGGCGCAGATGGTTCGCCTCGACGAGGATGACCCGAGGTTTGTGGAATGGCGGATCAAGCTGGGCATCTTGCTGAAACAAGAGCTTTCGCCCCACCCCGACGGTAACACATCCGCTTCCCGTCTACACGCCTCGAAACGCTGACACAAGAGATACAGAAGGCAACCCTTGGTATTTCCATTTCCCGCGGGGATACTGGCTGTACGAAAAGTCCAAACATCTCTGGGTCTCGGGATACCCCATCAAGGCAAAGCTCTTCAAGACTCCGCAAGAGTTCGGCCTCCACCTGATCTGGCTTATGTCCCCTTCCATGGACTACATGGACTGCTGCTGCATCCACTGCAACCTGCCCAAGGTTCCCTCGGCAGCCGACGGCGCCGCCCCTATGCTGCCTGCCGGCTCCGCGCCCTCCAAGAATTCAATCGCGCCGCCCAAGGTGTCACCTGTTCCCTTGCCGACGATTCATGGGCAGCTACCGACGATGCCTGGACAGCTACCGACAAAGCAAGCGCTCAGCGGGCAAATCTCGCAACCCGCGCAGCCACCATCGGGCTCGCACAATGCCACGGAGCCGGCCACGGCGGACCCCCCGGTTCCAGCGGCGCAGGCACCTCCACAACCACAGGCTCAGTCTCAGTCCTTTGCCCCAGCTCAAGCACATGTGCCGACCCAGAGTATCGCTCAGGCCCAGACCCAGGCCTTGATGCCGGCACTGGAGTCTCAGCCGCAAGCAGCTCAACCACTGCTTCAACCACCGGCTCAATTGCAGGCTCAACCGCAGAGTCAGCCACAGACGCAAACGCAGTCTCAACCACCGAACCAGACCCGGCCGTCGCCCATCATCAAGTGGTCTTTGCAAGCCCCTTTTCTTTTCCGTGCGGGCGAGCTGGTCTGGTACCAAAACGTAAACTCATGGCGCCTCGGCGTGATTGCGGCCCCCGGCAACGAAAGCTTCCAGGTCATCCCAATCGGCCACTCTGCGGCAAAGCAGCAAAATGTGACAAAGGTCTGCAAGGAGATGCGGCCGTTTCACGCCTTCAGTGTACCCGGCGTGATGCTCCCGGATCTCCAGAACAGGGTGTTTGACCAAGTCCCCTGGGAGAACCTCTTTCTGCTGGCCGGACAAGACAAGGCCAAGCGTAACAACCTCATCCTGGATGCGTCCAAGATGGCCGCGTCCAAGATCGATGCGTCCTACTCGCTCTGGTGCCCACTATCCGAGGACGTGAGCGCCGACACGATGCCTTTTTACGGCTGCTTCTTCGGAGCCGAACGCATAGAAATCGGCGATTGCGTGCGGGTCAAGCCGCTTACCGGAGACGGGGCCGCCCCCAACGACTCGTCTGTCCTCGGCTTGACCGGCATCGTCGTGCGCAAGGGGAGCCCCGGAGCCGTCGTCTTCCGCGGCAACATGTACCAGATGGCAAAGGAAGGCGAGAACTCGCCAGGCGCCGTGCCGCTCGAGAACCTGCCCATGGCCCTGCAGGACGAGACACGGTGGCGCTGCCAGGTGAGCCCGAGCCAGCCGTGGCGCTGGGTGCTCGTCAAGGATAACGTGGTGCTGGAGGAGCAGGCCATCAGGGGCCGCTTCTACCCAACGCACCGGCTGATGCCCATCCTCAACGAGGCTGTTTTCAATGCCGCCGTGGCCGAAGGCAACGTCGAGAGCCAGTACCCCTTCCTCAATAACAGAATGGACGGCTCGGGAGGCTACATCGGGCACAGGGCCAACAGAAGGGAGACGCTGGGCGCCTCGGTGCCGGGCGACGCGAGGTTCGCGCTCGAGTCCCTCATACGGGAGATGGGGCGCCCCGCGAACGGGTCAGAGTAGGCCCCTGGACTCCCCATTCCACGATCCGAACTGCCGGGAGACGGACGGAGGAGAGGGGGTATTCACTTACCGGGTTGAAGCCGCAGTGTGCGCACGATCGATCCGGCGAGGGGCGACGGCGCGGCGAGCCGGGTGTAGCTTCGGGGCCGTGGTGCTATCTGGGCTCGTGGACATGATGAGGAGGGAACTGCGCGGGAAGAAAGGCAGAGCACGTGGGGTGTACAATCGTTTTTAAGGCGTCTGCCAAGCTGGCCGCGCTGTACTGTAAGATGCCAACTTGGCTACCCCGTCCTCGAGTCATTTGCGACTCACTCGTGGGCAGGCCGAATCGAGACGAACCTTTGATAGATGGGTCGTGGAATACTTGTGATGAGTGCTCAACCATCTCCTCTCCAACATGACAGCGCACATTGCAGCCACCCATGGCGGGAAGTGGGGAGCGCCAAGACGGGAGACGTTCGAACACTTAAGCTCCAACAGACGACGAAAAGTAGGTTGTGTTTTCCCACTGGCAAGGCCATTTTCACGTACGAAGTAGTAGATGCCCGTTCCCTCAAACGGCTGTAGGCTTGACACCGTCTCCGGTATCGCCAACCCTCCCCTCAAGCTCTCCTGACAGCCTCACGACGGCCCCTTGGCAACCCTTGGCACTCTCTTGAAGTGTGTCGGCCGCGACGCGGACGTCGGCCCGCGCCAGCTCAAGCAGTTCGCGCGGGTTGGCCGTCGACGGACGCCGATGCAGCCAAATATTCGACGTAAGGATCGGCAGTAGTACTGCACCCTCTATTCGGAATGGGCATTGCGGATATTATATTTTGACATGCTTCGTGATCGTCGTCGCTAAATATCTCATGCTGCTGCTGGCGGGAGAAATACACTTTTGATGCCAGGAGTTAAACAAGGGAATCTAAGAAGCAAAAGCAACAGAGTTGCGGGAAAGAAGCAGACCAGATCAAAGGAGGAGAAGAGCTTGGGATCGGAACGGCGCCGTTCCGTGATGACGAGAGAGATGTAGACCGTTCCGGGTCCTAGATTCCTACTTGACTGGGGCCGTCGATGCCCATTCAAGCTTTTTGTTTTATCACTGTCGTCATGTCATTTCGGCTCGTTCCTCGCCGACATCAAGCTGGCCCTCGCGCTTCCCCGCACATTCATGGCGTGAGGCGAGCACCTGCGAGTGCCCTTTCGGGGCACATCCCATGTCATCGACCCAGGTCTGCGCTGCGAGTCCGACGTTCTCGCGCGCTGCCGCAACCCGACACGCCCTAGGCGACTTTGAGTCTATCCAGCTTAGCCTGGAGCATTCTCAAAATCTCGGGATCTGGTTCTGGCTCAACCTTGCGGGGCAGCGCTCGAGGAGAGGCGTCCGACCTTTCGCGGCCACACTTCTTGCACGCGATTCCGTGCTCTGCGCCTACTGGGTAGAGAGCCTCGCAGCGCTGGCACTCGTATCGAGGCACGCTGCTGGGGCCGAAGGCATCGCCAGGATAGCCAAAGGGATACTTGTCTTTCTTGGGTCTTGAGACTAGTTAGCTTGGGAGACAGGACATCCCGGCGGGCGAGGGCGGACTTACGGGTCTCTGGGACAGTCGGTGCAGCGAATGTGAGTGCAATCTTGGCATTTCTTGCTGCTTGCCGTGAAGAGTGTCTGGCATTCGTGGCAGGTTCGTCGGACACGCTGACGGGGCTTCTTCTGGTATAAGTCCTGGCCGCCCGTCTTGCTCGGTCTCTTGAGCACGATGCCCCTGTCATTATACGAGTAGTCGGTAATGATGGGTGGGTTCTCCTTGTTGGCTTGAATCAAGGCTGCGCGCTTCTCGCGGCTGGCCACCTTTTCGGCTTCGGTACGCTTGGGCGGATAACGGGGACATTTTGTACAGCGGGGATGCTGGCAAGTCGGGCATTCCTTGGCCTGGAAGAGGGCGGTATTGCAGCGGTGGCATGTGCGTCGGACGCGGATTCGAATCGGCTTGTCTATGCGAAGGACCGTGTCGTTGGGCGTGGTCCTAATCCAGTCCTCGGCGTTGATTTCCAGGCCATAGCGCTCGGCGAGCTTCTTGGCCCGCTCCTCGAATAACTCAGTTTTGGCAACCTTGGTGACACCCTCCATGCCCTCGTAGCGGGCTCGAGCCTCGGCGGCCTTGGAGACGGGCGCTGGTGGCTTGCTGCAAAGAGAAGTTAGTCCTGGCAGTGTGCAGCCACAAGCGGTACAACCGTGGTCGCCTCCAAAAAGCCCGATTCGAAGGCATCATACCTCTTGGTATCCGGCTGGGCTTTGCTGGGCGGTGGTTGAAGAGGCGCGGTGGCGGCAGGCGGCTTCGCCTTGGCCGAAGACGAGTCGCCTCTTCTCAGCGCAATCTTGACCCTGGAGAAGACCTTGCCAAAGCCTATGCCCCTTTTCTCTCGGTCATCCTTGGGCGGCAACGAGGGTTGCTGTGCCGACGAGCTCATGGCGTCGATGTGTGTCGAGGAATTGGTCGCGAAGTGCCAGCCAAAGCTCGAAGGGTCGATCAAATCGTAACACAGGCCCAAGGCAGGACTCGTGTGTGCTGTGACACGGGAGAGAAGCGGCTGCCGACTATACGCGGTCGGTCAAGCAACGTCGAGCTGGAAACGCGCCTTGGGTGATTGGAGAAGGTGGGAGAGGAGGAAGAGGAATGGGCGAGCGAGAGACGAGGGAACAAAAGCGAAGGGCCTTTGAAAAGTAGACAGACAGGCAACGTAGCGGCGCAGCGAGAGAACCGGGGGGGGGGGGGGGGGGTTCAACCAGTAGGGCGGGGTGATGGGTGATGGGACAAGGAGAGGCCTTTGCAGCCCGGCTGACTGAGCGGCCCGTCGTGGCAGAGCGAGGGTGAGATACGGGCTTTGTTCGTTATATTAATGCGGCGAGAGACAAGAGGCAGAGACGTGATGGCGAGGTTTTGTGGGGGAGGAGGAGGGGGAGGAGGAGGGGGAGAGGAGAAAGGAGGAAAGAAAAAAGGCGGGGGGGCGAAATGTGAGAGATGCCACGGATATTGGTACCACTGGGAGGTTTGCTCGCATGTATAAGTACATACTTGTGGTAGATTACCTATATGCCGTAGCAACGGCGACGAAGAGGAGAACAGGCAACGAGAGACGAGGTGGTGGTGGGAGGAGTGGATTGAAGGAGCAACAAACGAGGCGACCGGTGAGAGAGAGAGAGCTTAGCGACGAGACAAAAAGACGACGGACCCTTGCTTGGGGCTGGTGATGCAGGGAACACGGGCCTGTACTGGGTACTGGGATCCGGGCGCTGGGCACAGCCGGCACTAGTACCGACTGCGGCCTGGCAGGCCAGGGGAGAAACAAGAACCGCTCGGGGGCAGCGGGTACCGAGTACTATCTGGGAGCTGCATCTACGGTACCAAGTGTCATGTACGGATACACCCGGACGAGACTCTTTGTTCCCCCTGTCCGCGCACGCATGGAGGAGCCAAGCAAGGGGAGACGGATGGAGAGGCTCGCTGCTCTTGGGGAAGCAATGGTTCCCAGGCACTAAGATAAGCCCAGCCTCAGCGACAGGATCCTGAGCGAAAGGGTCCTTGCCCGATGCAACGTGCTGCACAGGAAGTACGGAGTATTCGTACAGAGACTCCCCATTGCGCGAACCCCTCCCCCTCCTCCCCGCCCCGTCTGCAAGCCAACAAGTAAGGTGGAGTGGGTGTGTAGCTTTTGGCGGACCCGGCATGATGGGATGCACGACAGCAGGGTAAGGAGACAGGGGGGGGGGTTGGTAGTAGTACATACGTACGAAGTATGTACTTCGTACGAGTTCCCTATACTTTGTACGAATAGGCAAAAAGATGCAATATCCATTGTCGTTTGCCAGGATGCCTTGGTTGGTTGAGGCAGATGGTTCAAGGCGGACGTGTGAGCATTAGTCGCGTGCTTTACGAAGAGCACTACTGGTCGGTACACACCTACCCTATATAGATGATTATACTCTGTATATGAGATGTTAAATACCACCTAGGTAGAGGTAGCCGACTTCCTCCCTAACAACTTGACCACCGCCCTACTAGGTATTCGCACCAGTTGGGCGACCATAAATACAATCGCGCCGTCAGGCATGTGTTTTACTTAATGCCCGTGTTATACTTACGAAGTACTCCGTACGGTGCCCACCTAACTAACTCGTACCTTAGGGCTGCTTAGGCGCATCCCCACCGCTGGGTCGGGCGGGAGGCGAGCGGCCCGCAACTTTTTGACACCAACGGCAAGACCCGCACCAACGAGGAGACGAGCGCTTGCGACCATGCATGCAAGGACTTATGGATAGGATAGTATAAGGTGCTTCAACCGCCTCTCTAGCACACACCCGTGAGCCCGTCAGGCCACGAGGCACATTCGTCACTGACTTGGACATTGATCCATCATACCCGACATACACTAGGTAGCGCACTACCTCGTGCAAGCTAGTAACTACTCCGTAAAGAGTGGCACTGACATCTGGCCAAGGACCGGACCCGGGGCACCGGGAGCATGGTGGTGTGCTGGACCAGCAAGTCTACAATCCGACAGAGCGGTGCCAATAGGCGTTGCAGGCGGCTCCCACTAGGGGGCACGGGGATAATACACCCTTTCGATGCTCCGCAACGGCGCTTCTTATTTTGCCATTGCATTGTGCCAGGCTAGCCGCCGCGGACGGGCCAAGTCATCAAGGAAGCACCCCGGACCTCGGTAGGTAATTCGAGGCCTTGTAATTGGTAGAAACAGTTGATCCCTATTCATACCCCTATATTCGTACGCAAACATTGTCCATCTAGCAATAGAACCGCCTCCAGAACAATACAATGGTCAGCCATCTGCCAAAAGGCGGACAGTACGAAGTAAGGGCGGCCCGCTGCCATGGACACAGTGAACAAACCCACACTATTGGCACGGTACGAGCCAGGCACCATTTCTCGTCCGCCATCCATTACTCCGTAGTTTTCACGGTTTTCACACGCTCACATACCTCGGGTCCAACGATTCGCTCCCACTTGTTGGGACGAAGCAGAGTCGAAAAGCCCGGGCATCTATGCTCACCCGTCGCTTGGCCGTTTGTTTGTTTGTTTGTGGTCACGAGAAGAATCAGCACCCATCCGCCTGTTCCTCTCTCCCTCGCATGCTCGGGCACGAGACATATCGTCAGACGTCCTATGCCGACAGCGTGGTCTTTCATACCGAGTACCCGTGGAAATAGAGCTGCGGAGACTCGACGATCACATCCTACCCACGCTCGAGCACTCGCAGCACGCACACGCACGCCCTGCTGGGAACGCCAGTGCGGACCGATGCCTCCACTCAGCTTCCCCGGGCCTTGGTCCCCGCACCCAGCACCCTGACCCTTGTGCCTTTGTTGACGATGATGTGACGTGTCACCTCTGAGAGGCATTCCCTTGTCCTCGAGGACCCGCCCGGGGGGGTTTTGCGCAAAGGGCGACCAGGGTACCAAGGCTGGCAACGGGCGACTCTTGCTGGTGGCTGGATTGGCATACCCCCCTAGTACATTGGGCGGCGGCGATCATCCTTCTTCGACATCATCCCACTTTCCGGGCATCTGGTTGACGCGGCGTGTGCCGCTATCCCATGCAAGCTGTGCTTGCTCTGGCTTGCCGGCTAGAAACGATGGGCGCCGGCTGCTGGCCTTTCAATCTGCACCATTGATGAATCCCTTGGAGGCATCCGGCCAATGAAGCTTGCCCGACTCGGCGACTTGGCCTTTGAGACGGGCACCGAGAGTCTGCAAGCCGTCTCGCCGCCGCAGGAGTGAGCCGATGGAAACGGCACTCAAGTAGCTTCCCGGAGCGGCGGGCAGCGCGACATGTGTCCTGCATGTCTTCGCCATAGCGTGCGTTGTCTTGACGCCACAACTTGAGAATCATCAATGTCTCGAATGTCAAGCCGCTCGTGCCCCTTGACGCGCTGGCCCTATCCGACTGCGTGGCGTCGCCTACTTGGCACCAACACACGCCTCCCAGAGCCACAGTACTCTGTACGGATACCACAGCTTGTTCCATCTCGGAAACAGGGCGAGCCTCCTGGGGCCCAACCGCGGTATTGCCTACATGCGTCCAAGGTGCCTCGATCCCCGAGCTTGCCCCCAAGGCGCCTCGATCCCCCCAAGCCGTGGCGGGCGGACGGCATACAACGTACTTCGTACACACGTGCATGTGCAATGGATACGAGTACTGTACCAAGTACGAATACCTACAAGCGCTGTCCTCTCCGCCTCGCGCAGCATGCATGCGGGCCAGTCTTCTTTGGTACGGAAAACGAAACGACGCCGTCGGGGCCTGCAGTTGAGCCAGCCAAAAGCCCAGGGCCGGCCGGCCGGCGAACCAGGCTGGCTGACGCTCCCTCTTCGACAAGAGCTGCATCCACCATGCTGTCCGTTGGCTGCTTGGGTCTCCCCGCAGGAGAAAACTGCGGTGCAACCTTGCCGTTACCTCATGGTGGTCCCACTACTATCCGTACTGTTTCCGAACCTGGCAACGTTATGCAGCTTGTCTGACGGGCACCGGTCTGTCGGTGCAAGAGCTGACCCCCTGGGTGTGTGTTTCCGTCACCGCCGTCTGGATGATCAAAGTCTTGGCTGTTGTCCAAGTGGGCCCCGGCCATCGTCCCTCCACGACTCTGGCCAGCTGCGTCACAGCCTTAGGGTTATCGACCGGTCTGGCGGCCTCGACTGACGAACCCCGACCCGACAGCGTGGTTGCCGTGGCATTGACAGATGAACGGCAGTGCCAAGATTGTTTGCTGCCCCCGCCTCCTCGCACTGTTGAGGCCATGCTCAGCTAGCCCAGCCTGCGCACGCCAACGTCATACAGCGTGCGCCCGGCATTTGTCCTTCATCTCAAGGCCATATCCCAATCGAGTATTTGGCATCTCTCAGTGTGTCGGCTTGTGTGCATCGGCCATCGAGATGACTGTAGAAGCTGACTGGAGCCCACCTTGCTTGCCTGGATGATCGTTGCAACGACTCCATGTCGACAGCCTCCCGTTTACCCCCACGCGCCAAGGCTCAGACCTCGACTGTTGCACGAGACTTGCGTGCCGCTCACCTCGTCATCTCGACAGAAGTGCAAGTACTAGTACTACTAGTAGTATGCCCGAGGGATGATTCGTTGTTTGGTGCCTCGGCTACGAAGTAGCATTATTGGGTCGCATCGGGAATTCCTTGCAGAAACAGAGGCGACTGGTGACTGCGGGGAGCATGCGTGCGCTTCGTGGTCTGATGGAACTGGACGGTTCTGCGTGCTGTACTTCGTACGGATTTCGAAGTACGGATACGGCATACAGTACATGTATTGAATGATGTGCGTGTGGGAATATGCATACATATACTACTCCGTACGAGTTACGGATACTCCGTACGTATACCCACATCTCTGCGTGGGCGACCTGCTGCTGCCGGGGACTTTTGCTTGCCGGGCCAGCGGATCGTCTTCGCACATGGTGGGAATGCGCTCGTCATATGGATCCTGACCTGAGTCGATGGTGCAGACGAATGGGGGAAGCTGTGCGCCAGTGTGACTCGAGACGTTGGGAAAGGCCCCGGGGAGCAATGGAGCATGCCGGCGGGTGTTGCCCTGTCCGCTTGGAGGCCGGTGGCATATGAGATTTGAGAAGCCTTGAGGATATGTCTCGTTACCCGCCTCGTCACTGCCCAGTAGTGGTCAAGGGACGGGCCTATTTGTAGTCTCGCTCTGACCACAGTCGGGCCTGGCTCGGCTTGGTAGAATCAGCTGAACTGGCCCGCCGCGAATGAAGAAGCAAGGCGCGTGGGGGCTGACTGGTCCATCTGGCTCTCTTGCCTCCCCTCGTGCGCCAGCGAACAATCCAAGAGCATGGGGACGGACTGTGGATTGCGGTGATTCCTGTCCTCAACGAACGGGTCTGACGGATGGTTGGTTGGTGGTTGTCGTCCCGCCCGGCTCATCTCCGGCGAATTTATTCAGGGGGCGCCCACCACCCAAACCTCATTTTTCGCGTGCAGGCCACCTCGATCATTCACCACGACCCTCTCGGCTTCCCTCTCGGCTTCCCTCCACGCAACTTCCGCATCCTCCGAATATACACCGCCATCGCCAACCCTCCCTTGACCGACGACCTTGACCCGTTTGTCTCCCGGACTGTGCAAACACCTCGGGCACAGTCGACAGCCAAGCCACCTGCCGTAAATCCGCGTCAAGCTATATGCAACGAGTGCTTCCTGAGAGTCCAGAACAGCGTCTTCAGTCCAGCAGTCCCCGTTCGCCAAATCAAGCCCTTCAAAATGGACCGAGCCATCTCCATCGCCTCCGCCCCGTCGGCCCTTCTGGCGCTCGCAGCCCCTCGCCACGCGCCGTCGTCGACGGTCGACGCGCTTCTCTGGATGCCCTCGACGCCAGCCGACTCGGGGAGCAACTGCGTGGACTGAAGCTGCCCGAAGGGACAATCGAAGGGACCAGCAAAGGCTGTCCTCGCCCTGCCATGGGCCAAAGGATCTTGGACTACGAAAATGCCCTGACTCACGCGACGCCGAGGCAGGCCATAGGCGGCACGCAGCTCACAGACTTTCCCAATGGTAGGCGCACCCTGGCTTCGCAGAGTTCGTGCAATGTCTGACAGCTGGCCAACAGAGATCCTGATGCACGTCTTATCGCATCTCCATCCCGACTCGCACGCCTCGGTTGCTCTCGTCTCCAAGCACTTCTATGCGCTCGTGAAAACTCCGCACGCTTGGCGAATGGCCTTTATGCGCTTCTTCCCGGGCCACACCACCATCGAGGGCAGGCCGGTCGAGGCGGGCGCAGATGCTGGGGCCGAGGTGTCGGATCGTGTGCGGCTGGAGACACGCTACTTTGGCCGGCTCACCTGCCTCGCCACGTGGAGAAGCGAGTGTCTCTTCAGGACGCGTCTGATTCGAAGCCTGGCGCGAGGCAGGTCGAGCACTAGCTCTGCAAGCATCGGCTCAGCGGGCCGCACAATCCTGTCAGGGAAGAAAAACGCTGCTGTCCTGACGTACAACTCGAAGCTTCCCTGGCTCGCGACAAACGTCCATGCCGCCTTCTCCTGTGGAAAGAAGCCGCCGCAGGCCATCCACGGAGCCGGCCTTTTCGGCGTCGCGACCCTCAGCGACCCCACGAGCGGCAAGATTGAGAAATGGGGCCTCGAGGATCCCTACATTGCTACCCACCTTCAGGAGGCGATGCCCAACATTGTCCCCTACGGTTTGGGAGAGGGCCCGGCTGCTGCGCCCAACATCATGGACGTAAGTCAACCGCACGGGGTGCTCATAGGGGAAGGCTTTCCGGGTGGCCGTGCATACTTTCGTGGAGTCAATGACATGTCCGGTCGTTACCTGGGCGCCGACGGTGGTGCCGCTGACGCGTACCCGAACATACCCGATATTCCCCAATCCTTGGAAGCCATTTGCAGCGTTTGGATTGCCAAGTCCTCGGCAGTGCCATCCAACACGCAGTCCATGTGCGGCATGTTCACCGGCTCCAGCCTGGGCGTGGTGACGGCCTATTCCCTGGGCTGCGACCTTAACGGGACACGATATGCCGCCGGCGACGTAACTGCTCGCTGGGTCCTCAGCCCCGGTGTCCCCATCATATCTCTCAAGATGGACGACGGCTACGGCGCGAAGCGCAAGTCGTCGTCGAGAGTCTGGGCTGTCGCTCTGAACGCGTTGGGAGAGGTTTACTACCTGACGGAGGCGCCCGTCACCACGCTTCATCGGGCGAATGGCGACAGGGTACAGCACGCCTGGGACGCCGGCCGATCAGCAGGCTGGCGCCTCGTCGAGGCCACTCGTCGGGTCGCGCGTTCCAGCGAGCTGGACAGGGGCGTCGTGTGTGACGCCTGCCCACCACGCTCCCCGTCGCGTGTACCGGGGCTCAGCAAGGAGCGACTCATTGCCGAGGCTCACGAGATTCAACAGTTGATGCGCCAGACGCCTGCTCGCTTTCGCGAAATGTCCGAGGGCTGGGACATGCAGCGTCGCCTGGAAGTCGACTTTGCGGCCGACGACGGCCACGGTGCTGGGGAAGCCATATTCGTGATTGACTGCGGTCTGGTGGAGGGCCGGCCGCCTCGCATCTGTCGATGGTCTCGGTCGGTCATGTCGGCGACGCAGACTCGGGACATGAATCCTGCTGAGCCCGCAACAGTCGTCGATCAGTTGCAACCACCACTTGCGTCGGCGCCAACCTCGAGGCCGGCATCTCAGCCGTCAGAGTGCTCCCATGATTGGCGCCGCTCGATCCTGGAACTTGCAGGTCACAGCCACGCCGTCATTTCTGCCAGCGGCATGGATTGCTCTTTGCATTCTCTGCTCACACTGGCCGAAGATGCTCTTCACATGACCAAGGAGACCTCGGTGGCGGGGGAGATACCTGGACGTAGGGCACGTCTCCTCGCAGTAGGCACAACGAGCGGTGCCATCATCGCCTGGAATACCCGACACGACGGCCGGCAGGACATTCTGCCACTGCGAGTCATCCAGACCGACTCCCCCGCCATTACGTGCCTGGCCGCCTCCGCCCTGTACCTTGTCCATGGGGGCAGTGACGGTCTGGTCCAGGCCTGGGACCCCCTGGGGTCGACCCGAGATGCCATCAGAACCCTCAATTCTAGGTCCGACGGCCGCGTTCCCCATCACACGTTGGCCATGAATCCCGCCCTAGGCGATGCCAACTACTCGGCCGCCGGGGCCATATACCTTGATCCAGACCCTACTGTGCTGCGAGGCATCGTGTCCTTTGGCGCCTTCCTGCGCTACTGGTCCTACAGCTCAGCCACCCATCCCGCGGGTCGCAAGCGCCGGAATCGACACTCTGACATCCACGGCTGTCTCGCCAGCCGCCGACTTGGCGGCGCCGTGTCTGGATACATTGCGGCCGAAGAAGCCGAGATTCGGCGGGAGAAGGAGCAACGAGCGCGGGAGCAGGCCCGTCTCCGCAAGCGGTTCGGAGTGGGAGCTCTCGGGGACTTGACGGATGGAGAGGCTCTGCGCTACGCTCAGATGGTGTCTGAAGAGGCATTCCTGCAAGACGAGCAGCGGCGGGCGAGCGACTCGGCGGCCGACGCGAGCGCGGACACGGCGTCGTCGTTTAGTGAGACGACGGCCGACGAGCCCAGCATCACCGACCTGAGCCCGCAAGCCCACGCCGCGACCGAGGACGAGAGCGAGCTGGAGCAGCAGATTCAGCAGGCGATCCGCCTGTCGCTCATGGAAGGGGTCAACGGCGTGGGCCAGTCGCCACCGAGGAGCAGCCCGGGCGAGGTTGGCTTCTCCGTCAAGTACAAGGCCCAGAGCGCCGGGAGGAGCCAGCGGTCCGACTCGGCGTCGCCCTCGCCCCCGGCGAGCCACACGCCCATCAATGGCGCCGGGGGCGGGCCGTCGTGGCGTGTCGCGGTGCCGCGGTACGAGGACGAGGACCTGGCGCTCGCGCTGAGCCTCAGCATGCGGGACCAGGAGCAGCAGCAGCAGATGGCACCCTCGCCATCGCCGGCGAATGCTGGACTCGGCGAGCGGCAGGACGACTTTCCGCCGCTCGACAGCGAGGGCGTCGCAAAGGCAGAGGGCCGACGCCGGCGATGAGGGGCGAAATGGGGAGATAGCCGCCCCTTTTCCGCCGGTGCCTCCGCATCAGAAGACTCGGCCCGGCGGCGCGGCGGGCCCTCGGTCCAACTCCCCAAGGCATCGGCAGCTGCGTGGCCCGGCGATGATGGGAGGTTTTCGATTCGGAGGGGAGATGGGGGGTTGGTAGTTGGCTGGAACAAGTAGTTGGTTCTAGTTACCCGAGCGAGTGCGAGTGTGGTTTGTTTGTGTGCTCAAGAGTACTTTGCTGGTCCCTCCCCAGCTTTTAGCTTTGGCTTTCAACAGCGGAGCCCGTTATGCCGCCTGTTCAACACAGTGGCTCGGATTATCTTGCTATGGCGTGTCTTCGTCCCCTCTCTCCTCTAGTCCGGGTGACGGCGGCCCGTGACGCGGCCCGTGACGGCGGGGCCCGAGGGTGAGCGGGCCGGCGCGAGCTGTGACCGGGGAGGATCTTGCCGGGCAATTAATGCCCCAGGTCGAGCTAGGCCAGACTCGGCGAGTCGCAAGGCTAGAAGAGCAAAGTCGGATCCCGTTCTACAATCTGTTCTATAGGCGCTGGTTCTGGACCAAGCGGAATAAGAATATACATCCGAGTACTCGCTGCCCGCAGCCAGTGTCTTCGTCTAGTATGATACAAGCCCCACGGGAACATGAACAGAACCTCTCCCGCCTCAATGCCAGGCAATGATGATGACAGCCTCCATGACCCTGCATGCTCCGGCCGACCAAATGTATTGTAAAATGGCAAGATGCAAAATGGCAAGAAGAAACACGTACCAAGTCAAGTCGCCAGAGTAGATACGAGGCGCTCGCGGGCTCATGCGACCCACGGCCATCCACCAAGTCTCGTTACCCGCAACGCCGGGGTTTTGGAGCCGCTGGCCGGGTTGGATTGCGCCGACACATGATGCAACGCCTGCAATCGCCTTCGCCGCTCCCTTGTCTACTCCAATAGCAGAACGCCTATCGCTATGCTGACAGCCACCCAGCCAATGCGAAAGTCAGGGCTCGCCAGGCTGCCCATGCTGTCTTCGGCCTCGCTGCCTGCGGGGTCGTGGTCACTTCCACCTCCCTTGGCTGCCGTCTCGACGGGCATGTCGCTGGAATATGTCCCAGTAGGCCGGACTGTCGAGGTAACGGCCAAGCCGAAAGGATACTTGAGCGTCACGGTCGACATGACGACCTCCGTGGGCCCAATCGTGAACGTCTCCCCGGCGATGACCGTCGTCGTCCAGTGGGTTCCCGGCCCGATTGTGAAGGTTGCTCCGTTGATGACGGCCAGCGAGGGAGCGATTCTCGTAACGGTCGCGCCTCCCACGACCTCGAACCTGGTCTCTGTGGCATCGGCCGATGGCCCGCCAACGAGCATCCCGTGAATCAAGACGCCGGAGGGCCCAACAGTGATGATGTCGCCATTGACTGCCTGTGTCGTCTCCGCGATCCCGGGGCCATAGGTGAATGTCGTCGAATGTATGACAACGACGCTCCGGCCAATGGCGGTGAGCAGTTCTCCGCCCTTGACCAACATCTCCTTTTCGCGCCGTGGCAGAATAGGCTCGAAAGACAAAGTCTCCTTGCCGACGACCAGCGACCCCGGCTTGAGGGATACTTGGTGGCCGTCAACGACGGTGGCCGTGGCCTCTTCTCCCATTGTGAACGTTGCGTCGCCGATGACGGCCTCGGAACCCTTCAGGGTCACAGGCAAGCCACCCACCACGGCGCTCGTAGGCGTCGCCGCCGAGACCACGGTCCCTGCCGGTACGGGCTTTTGAACTGTTGCCCCCGCGCCCACGATGGCGTTGGGGAGTATCGTGAATAGGGCACCACCGGCAGTCACGACAGACGTCTTGCCCAGTTCCAGGTCAGAAAACGTCTTGTCGTTGATGGTGACCTGGTTGCCGCGAGCCGTGATTTTGAAGCTGGGAAGCCTGGCTTGCTTCACGCTCGCGGCATCAGGGGTTGGGAAACCATGTCCCGCGGGGTTACCGCCGATGCCATTGCCGGCCGCCGGCCTGTGATTGCCGCTGCCGTGATCGACGACGCGGGGCCGGCCACTGTTATCTGGCTTTCCGTGTTCATCACTGCCGTCATCGCCGCCACTGGCGGCCGTCATGTGCCCACCAGTGCTGATGTTGTCCTTGCCGGAACCGCCATCGTCAGCAGGCGGTTTGTGGTCGGCGTTTCCGTGATTTTCTGCTGCCAGAGTTCGTGTCAGAGTGAAGCGAGGTGGTGGGTCTGACGGAAACGCGACCGAGGGGTTCTTGTCGGTGGTGATGAAGGTGAGTGAAGGACGGAGGGCATGCCTGTCCATGCCTTTCCTGGCAGCGGGAACATCATCGACAGTAGAGTGGACAAATGGGGCGGCAGCCGGAGCCTGTGGCGGCGCAAATGTCGGGGCAAAGGTTGGCGTGCAATATTTGGGCGTGGCCAGCGGCTCAAAGGGCGGCGTGTAGTCGCTCCTGTTGCCGAAGAAGGTGACAGTCGAGGTATAGACGACGGAAAAGTGCGTCAAGGGCCGATCCTCGGGAAGGCTGGTGCAGTCGTCCATGGGTGTCAGGACAGCCCCCGAGGAGTTGGCGGCCCCATATATCGTGGCCGGAGCCGCGCAGTCAGGGCCATCTGTTCCACCGGGGCAATTAATGGTGACGGTGACGGTGGCCCCAGACGACAGGGACCCGGCTATAGAGGAGCTGTCTGGTGTTGTAGAGGGCTGTGAGGGTGTCATGGGAGGATGTGAGACGGTAGACAGAAGCCGTGTCGAATTTCCGGGCAAAGTTGAAGCCGGATTCGACGGGCTTGGTGATGACGGCGCCGGCGAAGAGATGGCCGCCGTCGACGAATCGCCGCCAAGGTGTTGATGGCTAGATGGTTCAAGTGCGAGGGCAGCTACTGTGAGGGTGTTGGGAAAGGTGGACGACTGGGCATCAGGCGGTGGCGGCGCGGCCGAGCGAGTGTTGTTTGGTGATGGATAAAATCGCTGACTTTGGCGGCTTAGAGATCCTGTCTTTGGTTTAGCAAGCAGCAGCCGGGCAGCAGACCTTCAGACGCACCTTGGCTGGCCCCTGCAGATGCGGAATGGGCCAGCAGAGCTGCACAAAGCAGCAAAGCCGTGTCAGGCCTCATGATCGACGGCCTGGGACGCCCTGACGGATGGGACCATGAGACGGGGGGCGAGCGAGGACGATGAGGCGGCCGTGTCAGCCATGAAGTGGCCACGGGAGGCTTTGATGCGTGGCCAACATGATGTTGATGAAGAGGCGACAAGGTGAAGGGATACCTCGGCAAGATGGATGATGCAGTGACGAGTATGAATCAACGAGGCCGGACGTGGCAGAGCAGAGGAAATGGGGGGGGGGTCCTCTGTCCTCTTCAGCGTACGGGCAAGAATAGAACAGACGAAGCTGCTTTTTCACTCACTCAAGTCGCGGCTATGTTGGCGATCATGTGGAGCGATGCGATGTTGGAGGAAAGGGGAAAAGATAGAGAAAAAGAGTGAAAATTCTGATGGCTGTGGAGAAGGCAATCGTCCGACGGGGCAAGTGATGGCCTCGCTTCCTTCCGAGTTGTGATGTGATGCCAAGCTGTGCTGACGGTGGAGATCGCACCGCCAAGAGCGGCTGACGAGCGAATTGGAGCGCGTCGCCGGTTCGGCCCCGTTGCAAGGCGTTGGGGTATGTACCTCGCCGGTACTGACCATGCGCGAAACCGGTAAGGTAGTACCTACCTACCTTGTACCTACAACAGGTGCCAGCAGGCGACAGCGGTTGGCCGGGCCGGAATGCTAGGGGTCGATTCTCCGCCAACTCACGGCGCCGCCGGGGGGGAAAATAGCCTTCATTCCGGCAAAGGGGTCAGAGCCGTCTCACTCCGGTGGAAGCGCGCGAGAAGAAGAAGAAATACTAGCAGCAGAGCGAGGGGGACCGAAACATGTGACGGGCCACTGACGTGCAGCCAATGTCGGACAATGTCTCGCTCGTCTGTCCCTGCTACGGGGTACTAGTACGAGTTATTAAGCAAAGCTTGCTTTGCGCTACGAAGAACACAGAATGTGTGCAAGTTGCGGCAAGCCGCTTTGCTTACTTAATAGTATATGTAATGAGCTTTTTTGTTGCAAGGGTCCCCTGCATGAAACGAAGTACGGCGATTGGCTGCCCCGAAATAACACGCTATGATTGGCTAAAGTCTAAAAATTCAGTGCGCTGATTGGCTATAGTAGGGCTGGGGTTAAACCGGCTAAAAAATCTAGTGCGGCTATTAGCTACCTGTCTAATAGAGTCCAAACGGTAGATCCTATTATAAGAAGACAGACTAGAGGTACGTTTAGGAAGGTAGGAACGATAGTTAAAAGTACGAATAATCCTTTATTGCAATACGGTTGCCCTCTTATAGTAAGACTAAAGCTTGCCCCTCTTCTAAGATATGTCGGGGCCTTAGGGATATACCCTTAGGCCTCGAGAGGGGTTATCGGGGACTAGTTAGCGACTAATAGCCGAATAGTCCCCGAGCTAAAATGTATTATCTATCGTATATATATCCCTATCTCCCGGCTCTATAGTTGCGCGGGTAGCTACGTTATAATTATCCCCCCCTTTTAAAGCGGACGCCTTAAACGCTAGGATAGCTTTAGGTATAAATAAAGTCGTAATAGCAACTAAGACTAAAATAGGATTAAAATAGGATTAAAATAGGATTAAAATAGGATTAAAATAGGATTAAAATAGGATTAAAATAGGATTAAAATAGGATTAAAATAGGATTAAAATAGGATTAAAATAGGATTAAAATAGGATTAAAATAGGATTAAAATAGGATTAAAATAGGATTAAACGTAGTATAAAAATCAACGACGATAGTTATTAGTTAGTTAAACAAACAAAGGGGTTGCAAACTAGTTGGATTCTAGTCTATAATATCTATTAACAAAGGGGCGACGAATAGCCCCTTTATATAGCCTATAAACGCGTACATTAATAGGGCCTAAAGCCGGACCTTTGCGAGCCCTTGTATGCGACGTCGGGGCTATGCCTATAAGGGCGATTAAGTCAATAACTTAATTATCGTAAGGGCGGCCGAGTTAGTAACGCTATCACCGGGGTCCCCGATGCATACGATGCATCGTATAGTTAATAGCGCATCCGTTTAGGCGTTGCCTACACGTGATCTATTTAATCACGTAGATTGCAACCGTGCCTAAAGAACGGATATCCCTTATTCCTATACTAGCAACTTTTCTTTATAGTTGCTAAATAGTAAGTCTATAATCTAAATAAGGGGAGATAGAAAGAACGATATATTAGGTAGAAGACCTAATAAATATATTTAATAAATATAAATAAAAAGGGGGCAGAATAAAGGGAATACCGTTAGTCGCTATAGGCGAAGGACGAAGGCTTCTATCCTAATCGAGAGGCTGTTTGTATTAATAAGGCGTTCGAGGGCCTTATTTAGCGATGCCTTTATTATAGCGTCGGCGGGGTTATCTTCCCCGTAGATCTACCTAATCTCCTTAATCTCCCGTCGCTTATACGACTAACGCAACGCTATAATATCGATTATTAAGCGTTTCTCCTTCGTAGTGCCGAGCTTAATAAGGCATTCGTAGAGGGAGTATAAGTTAGTATATATAATAAGAGGGATCGGTAGGAGCTAAAGTCGTTTTATAACTATACGGAGGGTCGTAATAAGGGAGATGCTAAGGTCTACGCCGTTAACTATACCGTAGATCTCGCTTATAAGAACGCTATAGGTTACTCGCTTATACTTCGTCGAGCTTTAATAGATAATATTGCTATTAACCCGAAAGTACGTATCCGTACGCTCGGTCTTATTAACGAGCGTAATAACGAAGCCTAACTAAGACGAAAGGTCTCGGTTGTTTATAAATAAGCTATCTATAAACACTACGAGCTTAGCGGTCTCGAGATTAATTAGTCGGTACGTAAGTCTACGTTATTAATAGTCGATCTACTACTAGAGGCGCTTATTAAGGATGTTATAATCCTTCTCTTCGGGGGCTTAGACCTAGGCTACTACGGAGATATCGAATAAGGCCTCGGGCTAATAGATAGAAGCGACGTACGTAGTATAAGCGCGTTGCTTAAGGTACTGCTAGGCTTTATCACGAGCCCGTAAGTTAACTACCTCGATCCTTAAGGCCTATCCCTTTTGCTATAAGAGTAGAACGTCGTCTTAAAGCGTTAGTTTTACTCTATTAAAGTCTATAGCATTCCCTAGGGTTATCTAAGCCTTCGGCTTAGCGCGAAATTAAGCTATCTTAAGCTCTTTTTCTTCGTAGGCCGAGAAGGTGTCTAAACCGAGCATTAGGGTGTTATCGGTTTACATTCCGACGAGGCTAAAGTCGTCGGGTCCTTAATTCGTGATTAAAAGGCACGAGTTATAGATAGAGGGAGCTATATTAAGGCTCTTAACGTAGTGCTTATAGTAGGTTTTCTACTAATATACACCGGCTTCTATAAGCCTGTATAACGGTCTAATAACTCTTATAATAGTGCCCTCTAGGTACTTGCCCTAGAGCTCTATCGGAAGAGCCGCTAATACTATACGATTAAGCTCTATCTAAGCTTAGGGATAGGCTTATGTAATATCGCGTAAGGATAAGCTTATGCCTTAGCGAAGTAAGGCGGGGGCAAGGGCTAGGATTAAGCGCTAGCTAACACATTAAATAGTAGGCGAATAGGTTAAGAGCGAGCTTTTCTCTATATCGCTATAGCATTAGATTATTAGTCGGGACTTCTTATATAGTTTAACGTTACGGCCCTTTACTTCCCGGACTATTCGGGATCGAAATAAGCGATAAGACCTATAAATTAACTCGTCGTATTATTCGAAGCTAAATACCCTACGGGCTACGAGATCGTCGATCTCCTATTAGTCTAATTCTTTAAAAGGGGCGCCGGGTATAGTAATAACGCCGTTATTGCGTAGCTTAGTCGATAGCCGTAGTATATCTTCTTCCTTCTTAACGAAGAATTAATTATAGAAAGTCACGGTCTTTAGCTTATTCCTCGAGCCTAGGGGACGTCCGCGTTTACGGGGCTACGGCGGAGCCGGCAGTGCCTATGCCGGAGAGGGGGAAGGATCTAGCTTAGGAATCTCGTCCGGAGTAGAGGAATCGACCTTAGAGGGGGTATCTATATTATCGAGGGCAGGGGGATCTAGGGTATCGTCCTTACCTATATACTAATATGCCTTAACGGGGATCTAAGTATACGTAATACCTATAATGCGAGCCTTATTACGAAACTCGGTTAAGGCGAAGTTAGTGCCTACGTTATGCCGGATAAAGTTAGGGGGGCCGAGGTATATATTAATCTATAGAGCCTTAAGTGTTTCCCTATATATCCTTAGCCGATATAGACGGGAGGAATCGTGCTCTTTAGAAAGATATCGCTATATCGACCGCGTATAGCACCGGACGGGTGCTACTGCCGAGTTCTAGGTATATTATATCGACGACGACCTTGAAATTAAATTCTTAGTTATCCTTTAGTATAAACCTAAACCTCCGGGGGGCCGGTGCGTAGAGCTAGTAGTAATAGCAGAATTTTAAAATATCCTTAAGTATTTCTACTAAGATATCGTTATGCCTTGCTTATTTCAATAGGTGGTAAAGTCTATTAACGGCCGGGTGGCTAAAACAGCGGTAGAGCGTTCGTATCTCGGCTTTAGTTAAAAAGGCGACTGCGTTCTCTTCCTTACTAAAGAAGAACTATAGATATCCCTATTTGCGAATAATAAAGACGCTAACACCGGGACCGATAATCGTATCGGTAGTATTATTAAAGTATACGTCTTAGCGATCTATGTTAGCTAGGTAGAGGAGGAAGAAGGTCGTTATTCTTAAGACGTAGAACGTAATACGGCTAATAGGGGTCTTAAAGGCAATAGAGCCGAGGGAACGCACGTCCTCGCCGCTGCTAAATTTAATATAGGCCTAGCCGGCGGTAGACTCGTCGAGCACGATAGTTAGGTCTTCTCGTTATAGGGCGAGATATTAGTCTTAACCTACTATAAAGACTATAGCTGCTCTAGTGTCTACGAGGATGCTATAAAAGCGGTCCTTTAAGTAACGGTCGAAGACGAATTAGGTAGCCGGAACGCTTAATTAGTCTATCCCTTATACGTCTTTGCCTATAATTAAATAGTTAAAGGACTGCTAATAGAGGATCTACGAGGCTTACTACTTAGTTAGTTCTTCGTCGTTACTAGCTTTATTATTATACTACTCGATAGCGGCTTATAGAGTCTTATTACCTTTATATTCGGTAAGATAGGCCTTAAATCCTATACTAAGGTTGCCGGTTAATAGGCATTAAGCGTAGTATTAAGCCTTAGACCTAGCTCGTTCCTATAAGGTATACTTTATCGACTAATAGCCTTCCTTCTAATAAACGAAGTATTTCTTCGACTATTAGCGGTTGCTAAAGCTACTACCGCCGCCCTAAGGGCTACGGTAGCTCTATACGCTACTCCCGCTAAACCTACGGCCGTTGCCGCGGTTGTTAGTATATCTTTAGTCGGTATAGAATACGCTTAATAAATTATATTGATTATTTATATTTATCACCTTATTACGATATTATACGAATATACCGGACGTGCCGTTCTCGGCCTATATCGATAGATAGGTCTTTAGGGAGGAACGTAGCGCGGAGAATAGCTTTTCTATAGTTTTAGGGGGGCTATATAGCGTATAGCTAAATTCCGGGACGTTTCGGCACGCGTTAAGCAATATAGTGCGAAAGGGGAGGTCTCTAGCGAACTTAAATCCTAAGGCGCGTTAACATCGTTATAGCTTATTAAAAAGGGTCTATAGGACTTCCTATTAGGTCTTATTTAAATGCTTAACTTATAGCTTTTTAAAAGTTATAGTGCTTTAATCTACCTAATAGTACTAATAGTTTACTTTAGTATCGAAGTAAGCCTTTAGTAGGTCGTAGGCTTGCCTAAATATGCTATCCTACTCTATATACTAGATATAGTAGTCTTAGGCTCGGCCGGTAAGGATCTAAGGAAAGAGGGCATAGAAATAGCCGGGCTAGGCCTTAACTATATAATAAACGTCTATAAAGATACGGACTTTATTATTAAGAATGTTATAAGGCTCTCCTATATAATTCTTACTCTTATCCTATAACTTAATAAACTTTTGCGGGAGGTCTACGTCTATCTCCTCGTTTAGAACGTCGTAGGGGGGAACTATCGTATAGGCTGCTTTTGCCGTTATATTAATCGGAGGGGTCTTAGAGAACTAGTATAAGGTCGGGTAAAGTATTATTAGCGTTTCCGATAGATCTCGGAACGGAAGGGTCTATAGGTTTAGGAACGTGCCGGGCATTTAATCTCGCGGGTACGAGCCGGGGTCGACGGTAGTAGCATATGTCGAGGCTATTAGAGCAAAAGAGGGTTTTAGCGCGAATGTAACTGCCGGGGCGGTTAGAGCTATAAGGGGGACGGCCGCGGGCATAGATAGCGCTATCGTAAAGGTTGCTATAAGAGCCGGGGTTAAAGTAGTAAGAGGCGCCGTTAGGGCCGTGCTTAAGGCGACTAGAGAAGGAGGGTTTATTACGGCAGCCGGGGCTATAACCGATGTATTCCTTACAAACTCTTAGGTTTGCTCGTCGTAGAACTTTAACTATTCTAGTAGTAGCTCGTCCTTTAGCTAAATCGGCGGAATTTACTATCGCTAAAGCATTAAAAACGATGCTAAGAAGCTAAGGTTTAAGGCGCCGGTCTAGATCCTACGGGACCGTAAGAAGGATTTAAGGGCTTTCTTAAAATACTTATCTCCCTAGTTCTATATAACCTCTATCTACCTATTAAAGTAGTCCTAGAAGTCTAGGAATAGTTTATACCTATAAATGCTTATGCTAGCATTAATAATAATAAATCGGGCTATATAAGTTATTATTGCCTTCTCGCTTATGTTATTATAGGAGACGTCTGTCTCTTAGAAGGCAATATCGGTTTTATTCTAAAACGAGCTAAAGATGCCGATACCGGCTAGCTAACCGGGAAGGGGGTTATCGGTAGTCTTAGTTAATTCCGGTGCGGGACCGGGAGCGTTAGGGTTATCGGTAGGGTCTAATATAGTGTAATTAAATAGATTATACTATTATTGTTAAAGGGGATCGCGAGGGTTATTACAAAGGTTGTCTTACGTTACGGACGTACTATTATTCGACGTAACTCTTCTTCTTATTAAAGCGAGACGGGATTAAACAAAAGCTAGGAAAGAACTTATCGGCGGTTACCGAGAGCTAGCTATATTATAATAGCTTCGTCGGCTCTAACTCGCGTAGGTTCTTTATTCTTCGCATAAAGGATCGTCTTTAGGTATAGGCAATAGAATCCGTAAGGGATAAAGATCCGGTACTTTTCGACGATTAGGCTTTGCCTCTTCTACCTTACTAATCTATAATTAATCGTTTAATCACTAATTAGTATTAGTTAGTTAAATAAATAAAGGGGTTGTAAACTAGTTAGATTTTAGTCTATAATATCTATTAATAAAGGGGCGACAAACAGCCCCTTTATATAGCCTATAAACGCGTATATTAATAAGGCCCGAAGCCGGACCTTTGCGAGCCCTTATATACGACGTTAGGGCTATGCCTATAAGGGCGATTAAGTTAATAACTTAATTATCGTAAGGGCGGCCGAGTTAGTAACGCTATTACCAGGGTCCCTAATGTATATAATATATTATATAGTTAATAGCGCATCCGTTTAGGCGTTGCCTACACGTAATCTATTTAATCACGTGGATTACAACCGTGCCTAAAGAACGGATATCCCTTATTCCTATAATAGTTATTATTATATATATTATAATAATTATTATATTAGTTATACGTTATAATAGTTACTACGTAATAGATAGCTAGTCGCTTACGTATAGTTAGCGAACTATAATAGAGTGCTGCTCTTTATATATAAAGATTTTTTTCTTCTCTTCTTTTATTATATAACTATATCGAGATCTTATAGAGAAGTATATTCGGAATTAGACGAATATATTCTAAATCTTAAGAGGATATTCCAAACTAAAGAAGCATATTCTAAATTAGTTTAACGCTATAGGTCTTAAGCGAACGGCAAGCGTAATAGTAGAGACGCCTTAAAAGCGAGGAAAATAGATAGACGATATTTAGCCGATAAGTCCCTTAGTTATAGCTCGAGTCTTAGAGTTATCGGCGAATAGAGTATTAATTAAGGATGCTATAGCGATAGCATAGGAAGAGATAAAGCTAAAGAAGACGCGCGGAGAGAAAACCACCCTATTAGAACGACTCTTTGCTGAGAAAAATATACGAGATGCCTTAGAGAAATCGATATCCTTATTAAAGGAAGAAACCGACGATTAACCTTTTCGTTAATTATTTAAGGGACCTTTTATAAGCATAAAAAACCCTATAGTAGTAGAGTCTTAAGAAGATTACGCGAATGTAAAGCGTATAACGCTAGCGGTTATTAAATCCGAAACATTTTCGTTATCTAGTAAAGACGATAAAGGCGAGGATATAGAGGCGAATACTAAAGGAGACACTATCGATAAAAGGAATATCTAAAAAGGGATATCGCCTAAGAAAAAGGGCAAAAAGGCCGTAAATATAAAAAGTCACTAGGCGAAAGGGTGCGAAATCACCGAGCTATGCTATATTAAATGCCTTAATAGCAGTATATAAGGGTTTAGCAATAACGAGGACGATACTAGAATAGTCGAACTATATTATATATCGGAGGATATATAATTAAGCAGATATATTTAATATAACTCGCGCGGTAACCTTTACGAATCGGTAAGGTCCTTATTCCTTATTAAGTCGGGATATAGTTATTAATAAAATTATAAATGCTAGTAATAATATCCGGGGATATAGTAGATCTATACGCTATTTAGACAAAGATAGCTAAGTTATAGACTACTTAGGACGAGATAGAGAAGAAGAAGATAAAGTTAATCTTCTACTAAGTCTATACGTCGTTTATAGCCGTAATAACGGCCTACCGAGAGGAATAAAAGGTATTAAGTACTAAACGTTTATATATAAAACGTCGTTTTAAATACCGGTAGGTATCGATAGAGCGACGGAAAACTATACGTAAGAATAAGGACTAAAAGCTTCGTCTAGTGATTAAAGACGTAGGTTTTACCCTATAGCGGGTAGGACGAGAATATATATACGATAATTTATACGAAATAATCGAGGAGAGCGGTCGCTAAGGAAAGGGGGAGTAGTTAAAACGTCTCCCTATTATTACGGAGTTTACTAGCGAAGTAAAAGTAAGAGACTTCTACCGTATAGATATTAAGGAATAACGATAAAGTAGCGGCGGAGTAAAAGTAGAAAAGTTAAGGTAAGCTAAAAAGAAGTTATTTCGTAATACGTAATTTCCGCCGTTTCTTTAGTCGTATCTTTAGGTATTCGTTAATAAGTTCTTAGGCATTCGCTATATCGTCTTAAGCAACCTACTCATTGTATTCGGCTAGCTAACCTTCTTATTTCACTAAGTAGTAGGTAACGCCTTTCTTCTTCTTATAGTCCTTAATTTACTAGACCGACTATTCTCCTTTAGCATCGTTAAGGTTAGGCATTAGCAGTAATTCGCTAAGGTATTAGTTAGTAGCCCGTTCTACCTACGGCTTAAAAAGACTAATATAAAATATATTATAAATCTAGTCGTATTTCTCTAGTAGGGCTAAGCGGTACGCTTACTTACTAATAGCTTAAAGGACCTTAAAAGGTCTAATGTATTTAGGTAATAACTTCCTTCTTTAGTCCTTAAGGCGTAAGTTCTTTATAGAGAGTCTTACTAAGTCCTTAACCTTAAGGGTAAGTAGCTTATAATAGAGGTTATAGAATTTCTTTTACGACTCGATAGCTTATCGCTAATAAGTCTTTAGCTTTTTCCTTAAGTCTACTAATTTACTAATACAAGCTCTCGCTTTAGGCACTCCCTTATTAGTAGCATCGTCCGTAAGGTAGATATAGTAGTCTAATTAGTATCCGAATAATGCCTTATTAAGCGAAAAGCCTATAGTTATATTTTTCGCATTATTATAAGCGAACTAAGCCTCTCGTAGTAGTCTAGGCTAGTTATTTTATTCGGCATTTATATAATACCGAAGGTAGTATTATAGTGTCTAATTCACCCGTTCGGTCTAACCGTCGGTTTATAAGTAAAAGGCTATCGATAACCTACGTTTTATCCGTAATATATAATAAAGGTCTAACTAAAACTTACTAGTAAATAGAGATCCTCTATTAGAAATAATGCCTTTTAGTACTCTAAAGATAAGCTTAATCTTATAATAAAAAGCCTTAGCTAACTTAAGCGCTATTATTGTCTTAAAGACCGTAAGAAATACGCTATACTTAGTATATTAGTTAACGATTACTAATATTGCGTTAACTTCTCTACTATCGAACTATAACTTTAGAAAACCGGTAGTAAAGTCTATAAAGACTTCTTCCTAAGGTCTTATAGGAATAGGCAGCGACTTAAGGGCGCTATATAAGCGATACCGCTTTAGGATAGCGCTTTAATAGATATAATATAAACGTATATAGCTATTTATATTACGAGCTATTCCTTCCTAAAAGAATTTCCGGGATAGGAGGTCTTTCGTATAGGCTATTCTAAAGTATCCCGTAAGGGGATCGTCGTAGTAGAGCTAAATAAGCTCTTGTCTTAAGGCAACCGCTATAGGCACTACGATTTTTCCCGAATATAAAATAAGTCCGTCTAGGCTTAACGACTAAAGACTTACCCCTTCTTCTAAGGTACTTTCGGCCTATACTCGCTATATAGTCTACGGATCTTCCGCTTAAGTCCTTTTAAGGAGCTTAAAAAAGGGCTCGGAGATATTACTTTTATAGACCCTTTTATAATAAGCTGCTAACCTAGCTAATTGTCTTTAATACTATTATTTATAATTAATAATATCTTTAACCTAAGTGGCTAACTTAGCGGGACTTATTCCTAAATGCTAAGCGATTAAATCTTAGAGAGCTTATATATTTTCGTTACGTAAAGATATCTCGTTAAGCTTAAAGATAGTAGAGACTTAAAAACTCGTGTCTAGGTCGCTCTATAAAGAATCTATAGCTATATACACCTACCGAATAACTACTAACTTCTATTATAGTTCTAAGAGTAGCTTTAAAGACGGTAGGGCTTCGCCTATAAATTCTAGCTTCCTTAATAAAGCATCGGTAGGATTTAATTTACCGGCTTAGTATTTAATCGTAAAATCGAAAGGAGCTAGGTATATATACTAACGTGCTTATCTTCTATTAAAGGATACTTACTTTATAAAGCCTTAAAGGTTTTAGTAATCCGATAAAACTTTAACGGTATTCGCCGCCCTTTTAACGTAGTATCGCTAGTATTTAAATAACTTAACGATAGTAAATATCTCTTAATTAAAGGTACCGTAGTTAAGCTTAAGGCTAGTAAACTTCCGTAATTAGAAAGCAATCGGATAATAATAGCCTTCGTTATCGGGCTGCGAAAGAATGCTAGCTATTACAAAAATTAAGGCATTAGTCTTAATACGAATTAGTCTTTAAGGGTCGAAGTATCGGAGAAGTAAGGCTATTATAAAGGCGTTTTTTATAGCGTAAAACGCTATTAATTCGCTAGTGTTTAGCTATACTCGTCCGGGCTTTCTTCCTTTAACGCTCCCCTTTAATAACGTAGTAAGAGGGGCAATAATACTAGAGTATCTTAAAATAAATCGTCGGTAATAATTTATAAACCCGAGAAAAACTTAAACATTATAGAAAGAACGAGGTTCTTCCTAATTTATAATAGCCTTAACGCGGGCTAGGTCTATTACAACTCCGTTAATAGATAAGATAAATCCTAAAAACTCTAAAGACTACTTATAGAAAGTATACTTCGATAAATTAGCAAATAGCTCGGTATTCTTTAGTTATTTAAGGACTTATTATAAGTGTTCTATATGCTCTTTATAGGTCTTAGAAAAGATTAAAATATCATTAAGGTAGACGACGTAAATAGTATCTATAAGGCCTTTAAGAGCTTAGTTAATATATAACTAAAATATAGTAAGGGCGTTAGTTAATCTAACCGGCAATACTAAATACTTATAGTAACTATAGTAAGTACGAAAGGCTATCTTCTATTTATCCCCTCCTTTAATCCGGATGCGTTAGTATACGTTTTTTAGGTTAATCTTCGAAAAGTACTTAGCCCTTTAATAACGGTCTATAATCTCCGAAATAAGGGGGAGTAGGTAGCGATTCTTATCGGTAATGCTATTAACCCCCCGGTAGTCTATATAAAGGCGTAAAGTGCCGTCTTTCTTAGGCATAAAAAGAATAAAAGCCCCGGCCGAACTCTTAGATTTCCGAATAATGCTACGCTTAAAGGACTAATCTAACTACTCCTTTAGAACCTAAAGTTCGGATTAAAAAAGAGGGTAAATAAGTCTAAAAGGCGGTTTAGAGTTAGGCAATAGGTTAATCGTATAATTAGTGCCCTTCTTCCTTAGCAATAAATCGGCCTCGTGCTTAGAAAACACGTCTTTAAAGTCTAAAAGAGTCGCCGGTATTTCCTCCCTTATTCGCTTAGGGTTCGCTAAGTTATTATCTTTATTAGGAAATAGCATAAAATTTAAGTCCGGTATAACTATATAGACCCGTGCCTTATTCCGATACTTATGCAAAAATTTCTACGGTTAGCGTAATAATACCTTAGAAAGTTAGTGTTTAAACTACTAAGCGCGCTTAAAAGGAACGAGATAAATATATTCCTAAGAAAGTACGGGCATGCTAAGTAAAACTAATGCGTCGTCGGGTTTTAATCTATTATCGATGCCGATATAAGGGCGAATGACTGTCTTTTCCCTATAGCGACTATCTTAGTAATATATACAAAGCACCCTTTGTAGGGCATCCCGGGGCTGCTTATATTAGCTATAGATTAGATAGTAGGGAGCTATTCCTAGCTCCCGGGGCTTGCTACCTACCCTAATAAACTATCCTTCTTTACCTACCTTTCTACGCTGCTTAGTGTATTAAAATAGTAGCAACACCTTGCCTTTTCTTTAGCAAGCATTAGAGGCCCCTATAAGCCTTCTACTAAGCGCCTCTTAAAGCCGTACTAGCGACGCCTTTATTTGCGTTATACTAGAGCGCTAGTAAAGCTCGCTAAGAATAAACCAACCTTCCGTCTACTCCCGGACAACCACCCCGCTGTTTTCGGCTTAGCCCGCGTTAAGCCCCCGATAGTAGAGCCTATTACTTCTTCTTCCGTCTTAGCGCCTTATTAACGCGCTTCTTCGCCTTTACGATAACCTCTTCTAGCAAGCCTAGAAGCTAGCCTCTCTTTCTTCCCTTTTTCTATATATGCCCGAACCTCTTTACACCTATTTTAGGTGGTTGTAAATTTTTACACACACTAACCGATTTTCTATATGCCCCCCCCTCGCTCCCTACGATGCCTCGTTACGAGCAATAACTAAGCTTTGCCTATACTAATGTCTCTTTTAATCCTCGCAAGCACGACCCCCGGCTCGTTTATATCCTTTAGGAGCTATATACCCTCGAGATATAGTAAGAGGGGATTTCCCTTCCCGATTAGTAGGGAGAAAGAGCTTGCCTTGCCTAAGATCTCGACGGGAAATTCATCCGGAAGGAGTAGCGTGTCTATGCCGAGCTTTTCTTCCTTATCCCTCCCGCGATTACCTCTATTTTACCTCTCTTAAAAAAGAAGACTACTATCTTAAAGTAGATTCAAATTCTCGAGAAAAACACGCCTTTAATTAAGGCCGCGGTCTAACGACACCTTTATCGAGATCGTCGCCGATAAGAGCGTTAAAAGACCTAAGTCTTAAGGGACCGAGAGTCTTCTCGCCGTTAGGCCCGTAGCTACTACGACGATCGCCGTAACCGTTATTAAGAGACCGCCTAAGTCTCGCGGGACCGAGAGCTTTCTTCTCGTCGCGGTAGAACCTATAACGACTAAGGCACTTCTTCTCGCCGCGGTAGAACTTAAGATATCCGCCGCGAACGCTACGAATAGGACGATCGCCGCCCTGCCCGTTAGGGCGAGGAATATAGTAAGGAAGAGGCGAAAGGAGCTTAATCGAAGATCTATATAACGGTAGCTTCGCCTCTACTAATAATAGTTCCGCGGCCTTTGCCGTACCTTGTCTTACCGCCTGCTGCACGCTCTATTGCGATGTCTATAGCGCGCTTTGTTTCGCCGCCTGCCGTTACGACGATAGCCTCGCCGCCTACTGCACGCCCTATTGCGATATCTATAGCGCGCTCTATTTCGCCGCCTGCTGCTTGCCCTATTACGGCAATATCCTCGCCGTCTATTAAGACGATGCCTTCGCCGTCTGCTAAGGCTCCTCCGGCCCTAAAGCCCTCTACGTGCTAAAAGTGTAAGGCGCTCTTCGCTTCCCGGAACGCTCTTTTTAAGCACCTTCGCTAAACCTGTCCGGGCTAGTAGAAGGCGCCCGCCGCCGTTATTACGGCTGTTCCCGAGGCCGCCTTACCTTTTATTAACGATGAATTCGGTTGCCCGACTATTCCCTAACCTGCCGGCAACCCTGCCTCTTCTTTCGAGAACGTTTCCTCCGGCTTCTCTATATAAGGACTCTCTGCCGCTATCGAAGCCGTCTATGCGACTATTCTTGCAGCTGTTGTTCGCCGCCTTATAGCCGCTCCTGCCGCGGCTTCTCTTCCTAAGACCGCCTTGCCTACTGCTGCTATTAACGCCTTCGGTAAGTCCTCTTCGTAGCAGCAACTTCTTCCTGCCGGCAATAACTCGTCTTCGCAGTAGCATCTTCTTCCTGCCGCCGCCTCGCCTACTATTAACGCCGTTAGCACGGCTGTTCCCGCGGCCGCTTCGCCTGCTGTTAATGCCGGCTATACGACTATTCCCGCGGCTGCTTTAGACAAGCCGCCGTAGCAGCTTCTTCTCCCTACCGTCTTATAGCGAGATCTTTAACCTCCCGGCAGCTTCTTACCGCAACGATATCTTCACCCCGCCGGCAACCTATCGCCGTAGTAGCTTCTTTAAGCTGCCGCCTCGCAATAACGTCTTTATCCTGCCGGCAACTTATCGCCCTAGCGATGCCCTTAACCTTCCGGCAACTCGTCGCCTCCGGCCGCTGTCTTTAAGCCGGGGCGGGATATGTTTCGCCTTCTTCGAGGTCTTTACCCTGCCGGCAACCCTCCGCCGCAGCAGCATCTTCTTCCCGCCGGCAAGCCATCGCCACTAGTCGTATCGTATAGCATAACCCGTCGGCCTTACGCTCCTTAGCGTACCGACTAGCGCCGCCTTAGGCGCTCGCAGTAAGACTGTTCCGCCGCACGCTTTTAGCACGATTAGAGAGCAGCCGCTCGAGGCTACCGCTCCGCTGCCTAAAGAGATCGCCGTTATATGCCCCTTTCGGCGATTAAGGAATTCGATCTAAACGAATAATTACTAGCAAGCGTAAGTATAACTTACGAGAAAAGAACGGAGGATCTAGGCAATAGAAGCCTAATTAAGATTGTTATTATTACTACTATAGTTAGCAGGCTTTTCTTTTATGCCGGCATTATAATATATATAAAGCACGCTTTATAAGGCATCCCGGGGCTGCTTATATTAGCTATAGATTAGATAGTAGGGAGCTATTCCTAGCTCCCGGGGCTTACTACCTACCCTAATAAACCATCCTTCTTTACCTACCTTTCTACGCTGCTTAGTGCATTACTTAGAGTTAGATAGAAACTTCCTAGACTTTATATCGTCTTATAAGCGTATTCCTAACTACCTTTAATCTAAGGGTTAATAAAGGAAGCTATCGTAGCCTTTATTTTTAAGTAAAATTTATATCTACTAGGTCTACTTTACTACCGTAATCGAGATTAACGATAATTTTATAAGGTATTCGCCTTAGTAGCTTTCTAATAGCACGTAGTCTCTTAACTACCTCTACCTATAGCTTAGTCGAAAGAGAGGCATTTACTTTAACTTTTAGGCGTTTCCCTCCTTCTTTATTATCTTTAAATCGGCTACGGCTCGGTTAGCTTTCGCTATCGCCTAGCAATCGGCTTATATATAGCTTAGTTTCTTATAATACTAATAAATAACTATGCCGGATTAGCTTTCGCCGTTTCTATACGAATTTCCTCCCCGGTTATTGCTATAGCTATTCCTACCGTATTTATTCCTACCGTTGCGACTATTACGACTATTTCCTCGGCTATTCCTACGGCCGTTGCTATAACTATTTCTACGGCTATTCGAGGTCGATCTAAGGGCGTCGGAATCTTAATAGTTATTAGTAGATCTATTTCGGCCTTTACGTCGGCGATAGCTTATCGAATAAGAGCCTCTTGCCCTTTAAGTAAAGGTCGACTAATCGTTAGTTAGCTTTATAAAGCGCTTCTTATTTCCTAAAGTATCTTAAAAGCGTTAAGTAAGTTAGACTATCTCCTTACGAGTGTTATCTTAAATAGACGCTAAATAAAGGGAGATTTAGTCTTAAAGATCGGGACGTAACTTTATAAAAAAGGAAAGTATACGAGTTTTTTCTAGCGGACGTTTTAGGTATTACTTAAGGGAATCTAAGTAAAGACTAAAATTAAAGGGGGATTAACCCTTTCGTTAGCGTGCTTCCTATAGTTATATAGCTAAGAGAGTCTCGTAATTAATAATATCTTTAATTAAAATTAAGGTCTAGTTAAGAAAATTATCTTAGTTAATATAAAGTAATTCCCTCTCTATAAGGAGCTTTTCGTTAAGGTATCGCCTCTATCTCGCCTTATAGTCTATATATATATAGTTAAAGGATATAAGATTTTATTCTTATTACGCTTAAAACGACGTAAAGTAGCGATAAAGGCATCCTTAAGATCGCTAATCTAATCGAGACGTTTTTAAAGGTTAGTTAGTTATAATAACTAAAGAATGTTTTTTATTTTAATTTCCTTACTATACCTTTCCCTCGATTTAGTTAACTATCGGCGACGTTTATATAAGTCTTTACTAAATAAGTTACCTTATTGCGAAAATTCCTCTTAAAGTTCCGTAATCCTATCTCTTAATCTTTTCTCCTCCTTTAGCTCTACGGTTCTTACTTAAAGGGCTACGAGGATATCTATACGCGGAGGGGTAGGTCGTAAAGGGCCGGCTTATATTTAACTTCGCGAGGGGATAGATTAAGCCCCTTTAGGTAGTAAAAAAATTAGTAATAGCGTCTTAAGACGCTTATTATAGCCTTTATATAAGTTAGTATATTCGTCTTTTAATATTAGTTCCGTTACGTAAGGTAATAGCAATAGGCTAGCGACTTAATAGCTACTATAACTTATTTAGCCTACGCGGCTTATACGTTTAGAAACGCGCCTACCGTATAGCGCTATCGCTCTTAAGTAATTAAAAAAGAGAAGCTTTAGAAATTATAAGAAGATAGACTAAAGGTACGTTTAGGAAGGTAAGAACGATAGTTAAAAGTACGAATAATCCTTTATTATAATACGGTTGCCCTCTTATAGTAAGACTAAAGCTTGCCCCTCTTCTAAGATATATTAAGGCCTTAGGGATATACCCTTAGGCCTTAAGAAGGGTTATTAGGGACTAGTTAGCGACTAATAGCCGAATAGTCCTTAAGCTAAAATGCATTATCTATCGTATATATATCCCTATCTCCCGGCTCTATAGTTACGCGGGTAGCTGCGTTATACCTATACTACTATTAGATAAGTCTCCTCTTAGGGATTAACCGTATTTCCTAATAGGTCCCTTAGCTATAGCAAAGCTTTACTTATAGTTATGCCCTACGGTATAAGCTATATTATATATAGTAAGCTTTGTTATTATAAGGGTCCCCTACTATAATAACGAAGTACGGCTATTAGCTGCCGCGAAATAACACGCTATAATTAGATAGAGTCTAAAAATTTAGTGCGCTAATTAGCTATATTAAGGGCCGGGGTTAAACCGGCTTAACACTACTTAGCGCCTATTAGCTACCTGTCTAACGGGGCTCTTACTAAAATCCTATACTGCTATTAGATAGGTCTCCTCCCGGGGATTAACCGCATTTCCCGACAAGCCCCTAGCTATAGCAAAGCTTTGCTTACAGTTGTGCCCCGCGGCATAAGCTATATTCTACGTACCGATCCGACGGCCGTCTTCACCCGTGGTCGCGGCGGTCCCACTGCCGGGGAGCTCGGGCACCCAATAAAGGCGCCTCGGCTCGGCCCATGTCGGCTCGCCTTACATGGTGGCCACACTGCACAAACATTCAACGCGGACAAAACAAAGGGCGTCAAAAGAGGGCGCGGAGCCCTATTTTGCAAGTGTCAAGTGCCGTCCAAGTCATCTTTGATATGTAGTCTTGGTGGTGCACCCGGCAAGGACCCCTAGACGGACAATGACGATGCCATGTATCGTCATCGGCGTCCGGTGGCTGCTGACCACGCCAGGAGCCCAAGGCGCTGCAAGGCACCCTGTACGACGCCTGCAACAGACCCCATCATGCATTTGTCTCTTGGCCGACACGGGCGGGCTCTGGCCAATACAATACCACGCACGGCGTTGCTTGACCCTGTCACAAACGACTTGTCCGTGTCATCATCATCCTCATGTTGGGCCTCGATGGCATGCGCGGCCAGGCGTCAAGATAATCCCTTCTGCATCGTCCATCGTCTCCCATCGTCGCACCCCCTCACTCTCCCCGTCATGGCCGCCCCGCTGGAGTCGCGCGTGCTGCAGCTTCCCGCCGATGTCCTCCTCCTCATATGCGACCAGCTCGAGACGCCAGAGGCCCTGACCATGTCCCTCACCTGCAAGAGCGTCTTTGCCCTCCGCCCTGCCATGTGTCGGTGCCGCTGCAAGCTGTCCCCCCCCGACCGGAAGCGCTTCCTCTTGCTCCTCGAGGCCGATCCCCGCATGGGCCGCGGCGTCTTTTACTGCCACGCGTGCAACTCTCTGCACCCGTTCCAGAGGGACTGGGGCCCCCGCTCCGAGCCCGAGGCGGGCCGGGCCCGGCGCTGCGGCGTCAGGGACCGCTTCGCCCCCGCCGGCAACCCCTTTGGCCTGTCCTACCACCACGCCCGCCTCGTCGTCAACGAGCACCTCTACGGCCCGGGCCGCGGCCTCGCCCTCGCCAGCATCTGCGTCGCCCACACGGAGCGTCGGCCCGCCACCACCATCCTGTGCACCACCGACGCCCGCATCAGCCGCGGCGAGCTCCTCCTCCTCCGCACCTACGCCTTCGCCGTCGCCGACCTTGACGTCTCCGAGTTCCGCCGCGGCGGCGGGCCCCGAGACTTTCGCCTCTGCGAGCACACCTGCTTCTTCCCCCACTCGTCGTCGTCGCCCTACCGCCAGCACATTCCCCAGCTGCAGCCCCCGCGCTCCGGCCACCAGGCCTTTCCCCCCTGCCACGACGCCCCCGGCTCGTGTGGCCTGTGCCTCATGGACTACGTCATCACCGTCGCCCCCGAGCCCGACGACGCCGCCTGGCACGTCACCATCAAGGCCTACCACCAGCTCGGCGCCTGCCGCTCCCCCGACGACTGGAAGTGGGCCCGCTTCTCCGAAGCCAACCGCCCGCACCTGTTCTTCCCCAACCGCCCCAACCGCCGGAGTTCCACCCTCGGAGCCGGCGCCGTCATGCGCCAGTGGCTCGCCGAGGACGCCGCCCCCGTCGCCGTCGCCACCCCCGTCGCCGGCCGCGGGACCGTGCCCATGCCCGTTGCGCGCTGGCTATGGCGCGATACCAAGCCTCTGATGTGCTCGGAGCCCCAATGAGGACACGCGTCGCCTCGTCGCCATCCCCTTTTCTTTTGTGCTTGACTCTCGAATCTCAGTCCTTGGACCCTGCCGGAGCCCCGTCTTGGTTCCCCGAGTGGGGCCGTCGACCGGCCTAACTTGCCGGACCCGGACCGGGTACGGCTCCGTCACCCTCTGCCCCAATCTCTTTTTTAAAACGACGCTTGGCTACGACGAACAAGAAAACATCCCCCACCCACAATATTGAACTGCCCGGGTGCCGTTGGAAGAGCGTAGTATCTATTCATCATTGACCCGCCGACTCTCCTACGTCGGCACAACCTACTCAAACACTACCCTTCAAAAGGGGAAAATAAAAACCCATCATCGCAGAGGCCCCATTCTAACTGGGAACGGAGGCGGCGGTGCATGACGCTTCATGTTGCCGGCGAGGATTTACCAGGCGAGGGCCGTGGTTTAGGTGGCCAGCGAGGTGCTGGGGAAAATGTAGAAAGGCTTCTTCAAGGCGAGGGCGCAGCGGCCGACGGTCCATTTACAGCTTCTTGATGATGGCGCCCGCGTACTCGTGCGTCTTGGACTTGCCGCCCAGGTCGCCCGTCAGCGTCTTGCCCTCGGCGAGCGTGTCAAAGATTGCCTTTTCAATCTTATTGGCGTGCGACGTGAGGCTCATATGCCGCAGCATCATGATGGAGCTGAGGAGCAGGGCGGTGGGGTTGGCCAGGCCCTTGCCGGCAATGTCAGGGGCGGAGCCGTGGACGGCCTCGAAGATGGAGCACTCGTCGCCGATATTGCCTGAGGGGGTGAGGCCGAGGCCGCCAATGAGGCCGGCGCACATATCAGATAGGATATCGCCGTAGAGGTTAGGCATAACGAGCACCTTGTCGTTATAGGGGTCTGGGTCCGTCACCATCTTAAGGCATGTGTTGTCGAGGAGCTCTGCGTCAAACTCAATGGCGGGAAAGTCCTTTGCGACGCGGCGTGCGACGCTAAGGAAGAGGCCGTCGGACATTTTCATAATGGTGGCCTTGTGGACGACGCGCACCTTTTTGCGGCCAATCGACTCTGCGTGCTGGAAGGCGAAGCGTAGGACGCGCTCGCTGGCCTCGCGGGTGATAAGCTTGATGCTCTGGACGACGCCGTCGACGACGACGTGCTCGATGCCTGAGTACTCGCCCTCGGTGTTTTCTCGTATCAGGACCGTGTCGACGTCGTCGTAGGGCGTCTTGAAGCCGGCGACGGAGCGGCAGGGTCTTAGGTTGGCAAAGAGGTTAAAGGTGCGTCGTAGAGTCAGGTTAAGCGAGACGTGGCCCTTGCCGATGGGGGTCTGGAGAGCCAGAGTCAGCCGACGATGCCAGCCATTGGGCGGGTCGAGTACACGGGGCAGCGTACGGCAAGGGGGCCCTTGAGGGCAATCTTGTTCTTCTTGATGTTCTCAATGGCAGCGTCGGGAATCGCCGTCTTGCCGTCCTTGATGATGGGGGTGACGTCGACCGACTCCCACGAGATGGGCGTCTTGGACGCGCGGGCGACACGTCAGCGCTCTGCGGACCAAGCCACTGGCCGAGACGGAGACGAACCTTTGCGGCGGCAAAGATGTCCTTGACGGACTGGGAGATTTCGGGGCCGATGCCGTCGCCTTCGATCAGGCTGACGAGGTAGTTGCCCTGCGCCAAGAGTGAGCCTCGGGCGTGGCTGGCGGCGACAGAGTGGCCTCGGTCGACTCGGCGACGGGCCAAGGGAGAGGAGCGAGCGCACCTTGGAGTCCTTTGTGCCCTCGTACTTGGCGACGCGCTCACCCGCAGTGGCATAGCAGCGCTGCACAGCCCAACGTCAGCCATCTTGGCCTGCATTCAGGCCGCACCCGACAAGTAGGTCCGTCCGTACCGAAGCCGCCGACCAGGATGCGGCAGCGCGCAGGCCCGGCCGGGCAATGGGGCCGGAGAAGGCTCGGAGGGCCAGCATCTTGAGCGAGAGAGAGGGGGGGCAGGAGGAAGAGGACAAGCTGGGCCGGGAATTGGGGCGAGGGTGGTTGTTGGGTTGTTGTTGGGTGGTTGTTTGACGATGATGGCTGGAAATGGGACATGGAAAAAAACGGAGTCGGCCGAGGTATGTATGTATGTACTCTGGTCTTTTTAGGTATTCGTATTCGTACTTCGTACTTCGTACTTCGTATTCGTATATCGTGGTCTTAGGCAATGCACATAGGCGTGGGCGAATAAGGTGCTAAGATCGATGCTATAAAGAGCTATAGAGGAGGAAAGAGGGAAGGAAGCTAGCTAGCTGTGCGAGAGGGTAGCCCTAATGGCTGCCCCTCGCATAAGGCTGACTAATGGTAGGGACACCTACTATAATACCTCCCCTTAGCCGAATAGCCTAATAAGGCTAATAATAATACGGCTTAAAGCTGCATTCTATAGCCTTTTCCTCTATAATTTATCGGTCGCTTATTCGTAGGGCTTTCTGCCCTTCTAATTGCCTAACTAGGCTTCTATCCCTAAATGCTTTCCTAATCGGGAAATCTATTATTAAACGTAGCGTTATAGCCTAAGCTAGTGCTTAAACTTCTCGTGGCCTATACGTAAAAGCGGCTTCGTTAAGCCGTTAGCAATTATCTTATTAGTACGGACTTAATAAAGCTGAAAATATCCTATCGCCGTGCGCTAAACAATCTACTTAAAATAGCGATTAATATACCTTATGCGGCCTACATTCGCCTTATTGAGAATAGCTAATCTCGCATTCTAACTATCGGTGTATATAATTATTAGCGTAGGTTGCGGATAGCCTATATCGTATAGCAGCTTCGCTTGCTATATAGCTGCTATACCCGCCGGCGTAAGGTTAATAAATTCGGCCTTAGTAGACGAGGTCGTTACTAACGTTTGTCGTTTCGACCGCTAAAAGATCGGCCTATTGGCTAAGAAGACTATATACCCGGCTATAGAGCATCGCGTTCGAAGGTCGTTAGCAAAAGAGGCGTCGGCATAGACGTATAGCTTTAGATCGTTAGTCGAATAACGGCCGCTAAGGATAATACCTAAGGTTAAAGATCCCTTAAGATAACGCAATAAGTGCTTTAGAATAGCTATATGCATTATAGTCGGGTTGTGATTTGCCTCTAATAACTTATTTACTATGTATAATAAGTCTAGCCTAATCCCTATTGCTAGCTAATTTAAGCTGCCGGTCCTTCGGAGCTATTGCTTAAAGGGCATTACTAACTATTATTATTTCTAGTCTGCTAGGATAATAGTCTTTAGCGGCTACGGCGTTAATACCGTGTTCTTAATATTACTGCCGAACTCCTTAAGGACCTTTATTGCGAATCTAGTCTAATATAGACGAATCGTTTAGTTAACGCGATCCCGGTCTATTTCTAATCCTAGGAACTTAGTCGGCTCCTTAAGACTCTTTATCTTATATAGGCCGCTTAATAGGCGAGCCTTATCCGCAATAAGGTCTCGTATAGCTACTGCGATTAATATATCGTCGACGTAGAGGATTAAAAGCGTGCTATTATCGTAACGAAATAGGCATAATTCTACCTTTAGCTAAATAAAGCCTAAAGCAACGAGGTTAATAATAACTTTATTAAACTACTAACGAAGGGCAGCCTCGTGCTTGTATAGAGCTCGCTATAGCTTATAGACGCGGCTAGTGCCGTTAGTTAGACCGTAGGGCTGCTTAATATAGATTTCCTCCTTTACTTTAGCGTGCGGGAAGGCGTTAACTACGTCGAACTTCTTATATTTAAGGTTATCCGAAGCTATAAGGGTGGCAAACACACGAATAGAAGCCTAGTATACTATAGCGGCGTAGACGTCTTTAATAGGCCTATTTATAGAGTCTCGGTCCCCGCGAATATACTAACGGGCCTTTATAATGCTATCGGCTCCCGTAATGTGTTTCTTAAGAAAGACCTAACGGCCCGGAAGGACTTAATAGCCTTATAGGCGGGAAATAAGAATCTAAGTCCCTTTGTCGTTAAGCTTACGGTATTCCTTCCTTATAGTAGGCAACTAGCGACTCTTATAGTTAGGGTAGTCTACAGCCTGCTTCTAGTTCTTTAGAGTCGTAATAGGCTATATAAAAGCTAGAGCCGCTCCTACACTAAGAACCTAAGGAGGATTAGTCTTATAATAGATATTATTTTCGCGAAATACTACGAGTTATAAACCGGATGACTCCTTAGCTTAGCTGCTACTACGGCTGCCTCTACGGCTGCCGCGATTACGGCTACTACGACTACGGCCTCGTCCTAACCGCTCGTTGTAGTCGTAGGTCTAGTAGGGTCGCGAGGTTTAGCGAGGATAAAATAGCGATGTCTTATTCTTAGAAGCCGGATTTAAGTCCTCTATGTCTTCGTGCTCTATAGTCTCCTCGTCGAAATAAATATAACGCTACTATTGCCTTATAGTAGGCGTCGGATCGGGTGTTAGGATATAACTTAGGTCCTTAAGCACCCCCTATAGGGTGGATAGGTTAAGTTCTTCTCTACGCGGCGAAGCGGCTTTATCGTCGTGCCTTATATTGCGTTTTCTATCTACGGCTTTAATCTTCCCTATATCGAATAGGTAGGTGACTTTATCGTTATCCTCCTATAGGGTAGCCTTAAATTTAACATCGTTAATAGTAAGGCGCTAATGCTCCTTACTATCCTAAAAGCGGATATCTTAAGCGCGTATAACGATCTTCTTCTCGGGAAGCTAGACCTTATATATATGCCCGTTAAGTCCCTCTATGCCTACTAGGCGACCTTTCTAAGCTCGTAGGGCTATCTTTACACTTTTAACCCTCTACTAGTATAGGATAGTAACGAACGTAGTATAGCCCTAAGCCCTTATATACTTAATGCTATATAAGTATAGCGTGTGGATCTCGTTAAATAAAACCTTAATTAGGGCTCTACCGTCCTTATAGGCGCTCGTCGGAAGTATATTATTAACGTAAGCGCTTATCTCTATAAAGTACGGCTATAAAAAGGCCGGAAGGTTTATATCGGCGTAAATATAGCGTGCGAGGTCTATTAAAGTACGGCTAGCACGTCTAGTAAGTCTATTCTACTTAGGAGTATAAAGGGCACTAAAGCGAAAGATAAATCCGTCCTTATTAGCCTATTTAAACATTACGTCCGACTAAAACTCTAACGCGTTATTAAAACATATAGACTAAACTAACTTATTCGTAGAGCAGGCTTATACCTGCTTTATCTAACTATAAAGTAAGTCGTACGCCTCTCCTCGGTTTACCGCGAATAGAACCTAATAGAACCTTATGTATATATCGATCCTATATAGCGAATACTGCTTACCGCTAAAACCGGTAGGTAAGTGCTAAATAAAGTCCTAGAAGACGTATGCTAGGAACTATAATAGCTTGACTAAAGATGTCCGACTAATAATACGGTCGGCTTTTGCAAAATAATAGGCCTTATAAAAGAAGTCGTTAAGGCTTTCTATATTAACGTTAATGCCTGACTTTCGGTATATATTAAGGACCCTAGCCTTGCCCGTATATTTAAGTCTACGGTATATAAGCCTATAATCGACCTTCTTATTAACCTTTATTAAGGTCTTCGGCAACGCCGTAAAGATAAGGTCGGGGTGCTTATCTTAAATAGTAAGGTTACCTATAGCCTAAGCATTACGAATAGTGCTAACGCTAAGTTCCTAGGTAATCTTATAGACTGCCTCCCCTATGGCTTAAAAAGCTAGTCGGCTATTAAATCCGTCTAGCACGACGCCCTTATCCTAAAGGACTTTAGAGCTTATTAAATTTACGGGTGCATTAGGGCAGTAGCGAACGTTAGTTAGGTTAAGAGTTAAGTCTTTAATCGTTATACGTATAGTGCCTAAGCCTAAGACTAGAAGGTTGCTACCGTTTAATGCTTATATTAAACGATAGGCCGGAGTAGGAATAAAGGTCGTAAACTACTTTAAATCGTTAAAGCAGGTGTTTAAAGCGCCGGTGTTATATATAACCGTATCCCGTAGGGACTTATATCCCGTAGCTAAGATAGCATCGTTAAACCGTATAGCAAAAAGGGTAATATCGCGTTTGCTAGCGGCAATAATATTAGTATTTCCCTTCTTAAAGGGATTAATGCCTTATTAACGCTACTCGTCTTATTTCTATTCTAAGGCTTACTTTAAGTAGAGGGTCTAATAGTATTCCAGCGTATAACCCTTGCCGGGTGGTTTAAGGCAACTATACTCGAGTTTTATAAGGTCTCTATTAGAAGAACCTTCTTCTATATTATTATTATAATTAGCCCCGCCTCGACTACTACCGCTACGTCCTCTACCGCGGCCTTATCCTTAGCCTTAAGTATTCCCTCGATCGGAAGCCGGGATATTATTCTTATTAGCTGCTAGGACTTATCTATAGTTAGGTACCTTTACTATATTCTTCTCGATAAGAGCCTATTTCTATAGGAACTTATCGATTTCTCCCTTCGTCGGGAAGTTATTCTTTTTCTAGTCGTATTCCTATACGTAGAACTACTATAGGTAGGCTTGCTTAAGTCTATATATAGTAGTATAGACGTATATTTATTTATTAGTCTATAGCTAGATAGTCGTTATCTATCGCTAGCACTATTCTAGCCGTTTTAAATAAGCGTTAATAGTTATAAAATTCTATGCTTTTAAACGGAAAAATTTAACTATCGTATCTCCGATAGTAGATTCGGGAAGCTATAATATAGCCCTTTAAATATAACCTATCGTAGCGTAGGAAGATATCCGATTAGTCTATCTAGACTATATTAGCGACTCCTTTATATCGTCGGATAGGCTAAGAATTAAGATCTTAGTCGCTCTTAAATCTTATTTATCCTATGCTTTCTATTTATCAGACTTACCGACCTAGCTAACCTAGCTGTCGGGTCGGGTAGAAGAGCCGTTAATATACTCCTCTAAGTCTAGCGTAAGTAGGGTTAGCTCTATATCTATTAACTATAAGGAGTAGTTATCGGGCCCTTTTAGCTTCTTAATCGTCGTTATAGCTATTCCGGCTGCGTACTTAAGGTCTGCTATTCCGGCGAAATTTTTTTCTTAACTTCTTCCGGTCGGGAAAAATCGTAGATATCACTATAAATAAATAACTCTATCTACGCTATAGAAGCAAGCAGACGGAGCTTATAACCTATCGTAGTCTTAGGCAATGCATATAGGCGTAGGCGAATAAGGTGCTAAGATCGATGCTATAAAGAGCTATAGAGGAGGAAAGAGGGAAGGAAGCTAGCTAGCTATACGAGAGGGTAGCCCTAATAGCTGCCCCTCGCATAAGGCTGACTAATGGTAGGGACACCTACTATAACATCGTACTTCGTATATACGGTTACACGCACGCGCTAAAAATCCCTAGCCCCTAATAGTACTAGGGGGGACTAAAAATTCGTCCCTTAACCCCCTCCTTCTAGGAGGGGGGGGATAGCGACTAACAAAAAGCCTAGCGACTTATAAGAAAATAGGTACTTAGCCCTACTACCTATTTTACTAGTAAAGCAAAGTACCCCGATTTTTTCGGGTAGATGCACATTTTCGTAGCTACCTTAACAAATAATCGCGACACGACTTACACTTACACGCACGACTTACACTACCTATATCGCATCGCATCGCATAATATATCACACGTTAAATAAAACTAACGTTCTAGCTTAAGAATAGGGAACGGTTCCTCCGCATCGGCTTCCTATTCTATCGTGATCTTAAGCCCGTCAACCTCTAATGCAAGGAATCAGATTTTGCAATGTCGCGTAAGTTGTCGTCGCGCGGCGTTAGCGTTAGTATTGTATTATCACTATCACTATAAGCGGGCTTAGTGCCGTAGTATGCGGGACTTGCATTTAAAAGAGGATACTTCTATTTACGTTGGTCGCTTATACTAATTCTAGGTATCTTTTTTTTCTTGTGAGTCGCTAGGCTTCTTGCGAGTCGCTGTCCCCCCCCTCCTGGAAGGAGGGGGTTGAGGGACGAATTTTTAGTCCCCCCTAGTAGCCGCAATTCCAACGACGTGTCATTCATCCACCCGGAAAATCCAACAGCCTGAATAACAAGAAAGCGTGACATCATGATATGCCGCTCCAAAACTTCCCGCTTCACCTGCTTTGTTCCAATCGAGACGTATTTGGCGACGACACGGAATTCTTGACATAACCTCACCCCGTTTCCCAAACCAAAGTGGAGGTACCTCCGCTGGGAGATGACCGGTATTGTGGTCTAACAAGGCTGTTCTCTTCAGTAGCCGAGGCTCAAGGACGGACCAGGTGAGGCCGGTCAAGTTGTATGGGGTTGGCCGATACTCGAAGACAGACCAGGCAAGGCCAGTCAAGTTGTATCGGGTACCAGGTAAGTCCAGTTAAGTTGTATGGGGTTGGCCGATGCTCGAAGATAGACCAGATAAGTCCAGTAAGTCGTATAGGGTTGGCCGAAGCTCGGGGCTCCCCGAGGAGGGGCAGATGTTCACGCGGCCTGTCCCACCACGCCTGGTACCACTTGTGGAATACCTTGGCCGCAAAGAGTAGGAGAGCAACCACAATTGCGCGAGGAGCTTGTGATCCCGTGGGAACCCAGAGGGCACCGAGAAGGCCCACCATGAGGTTGTGGGCGACGTAGACCGTGTCAGGGGTGAAAAAAGTATTCAGACATTGTAAATTTCGCCTGTAGGTCGGTCACAGCCCCGTCCTCGAGAGGTGGTTGTATATATATATACATATATGTTGGTTGGTTAAATAAACAAAGGGGGTTGCAAACTGGTTGGAATTAGTCTATGATATCTATTAACTAAGGGGCGACGAATAGCCCCTTTATATAAGCTATAAACGCGTATATTAATAGGGCCCGAAGCCGGACCTTTGCGAGCCCTTGCTTACAACGTCGGGGCTATGCCTATAAGGGCGATTGAGTTAATAACTTAATTATCGTAAGGGCGGCCGAGTTAATAACGCTATTACCGGGGTCCTTAATGCATACGATCGATGCATCGTGTGTTTAATAACGCACCTGTTTAAGCGTTGCCCGTACGTAATCTATTTAATCACGTGGATTGCAATTGTGCCTAAAGAACGGATATCCCTTATTCCTATACTAGTAACTTTTCCTTATAGTTGCTATATAGCAAGCCTATAATCTAAATAAAGGGAGATAGGAAGAACGATATATTAGGTAGAAGACCTAATAAATACATTTAATAAGTATAAATAAAAAAGGGGGCAGAATAAAGGGAATACCGTTAGTCGTTATAGGCGAAGGACGAAGGCTTCTATCCTAATCGAAAGGCTGTTTATATTAATAAGGCGTTTAAAGGCCTTATTTAGCGATGCCTTCGTTATAGCGTCGGCGGGGTTATCTTCCCCGTAGATCTACCTAATCTCCTTAATCTCCCGTCGCTTATACGACTAACGCAACGCTATAATATCGATTATTAGGCGTTTCTTCTTTATAGTGCCGAGCTTAATAAGGCATTCGTAAAGGGAGTACGAGTTAGTGTATATAATAAGAGGGATTAGTAAGAGCTAAAGCCGTTCCGTAACTATACGGAGGGTCGTAATAAAGGAGATGCTAAGGTCTACGCCGTTAACTATGCTATAGATCTCTAATACACTAGGCACTAAGAATGTGTGTGTAAAGAAGGATAATTCTTATTAGGTAGGCGTAAGCCCTAGGAGCTAGGAATAGCTCCCTACTATCTTATCTATAGCTAATTACATTAGCCCTAGCATATAGCATAGAGGATGCTTTATATACATTAGAATGCCGGCTTAAAAAAGAAAACACTACTGCTTATAGCAGTTATAAATGTAATCCTAATTAGGCAATTAGGAGGAATACTCCTATTGCCTAAATCCTTCCTTTTATTCTTATAAGTTATACTTATACCTACTAGTAATTATTCCTCTAATCGTTCCTTTTGCTAAGCGGCCTTCTTACTTTATATAGCGCGTGCTAGAGGGCGACCTTAGAACTCCGTAATAGCTTTAGCGGAGACCTAGTCGGCTTAGACCTATTAGTTATATATAGCAGCCTATCCTTTCTATCGTACGAGATATTCGGTTATAGGTTGCTTTAACCGACCGATGCGACGAACATAGATATCTATTAGGCGCTCGACCTTATAGTGCTAGTCTCCTTTATTAAGCGCTTATTCGATATCGCGAGCAGCTTCGATAGGTCTAGGCTCTAGCTTAACGTAATGTCCTTCGTGCGCGAGCTTAAGGTGCTAAATAAAGACGACTAAGTGGATTCTAACTTAGCTAAAGAGGTCGAGTTCCGCCGCGAGGTTATTAACTATACGCTTAATAACGAAAGGGCCTTCTCGTTGCCGCGACTATTTCTTTAGCGGCTAGCTAGGCTCGTGATAGCCCGTATATAGCTTTAGGTAGACTTTATTACTAGCTTTAAGAAGAACCGGCCGGTGTTTCGCATTATACCGCTGCTTAGCCTTTATAGCTGCTAGGTCTATAGCTAGGCTCGCTTATCTATAGGTGACTTTTCGTAAGTAAGGCAGTTCGTCCGTAGTAGTGCTTAAGATATTATCGGCAGCTTTTAACGGTCTACGTATATTAAAGCCGAAGATAGATTTATAGGCGGAGATCTTCGTACTAGCGTTAAATACTATATTTAGATTCTACTAAAAGGCGGGGATTATTATCTTTTAATCTAGGCTAAAGGCCTTTCTAAAAGTCGGATGTAAATTTGCGATTTTAGTCGCTAATAATAGTTCTTAGTATACCCTAATCGGAAAAAAGCAACTAACGGGCTAGGCTTTAAGCCTAGTCATTAATACCGTATTTAGCGTTACCTAAGATTAGCAAGCATCTCTTACTAGTTAAGTAAATAACCGTAAGAAGTTAGTTAAAGATATTAAAGCCTAGGATCTACTATAAGGAGCTTACTAAAGGTAAGGGCGGTATATCGGTTATAAAGTCTATCGCGATACTTTGCATTAAAAGTAGCGGGGGGCGAATAGGCTTATAGCTGCCGGTAAGGGTCTAACGGTCTATTTAGCTAAGGCAATAGGCTTTATAGGCCGCGATATACTTTTTTACCTAATAGGTAACTCCGCGAATTAAGTATATCTCTAGGTCCTTAATTATATAGACGACGCTAAAGTAGTTCTTATCGTTATAAGCTACTAAGATTATAGATAGGACGAGGGCATTAAGGATATATAGCTGGGTAAAGCCGTCGGGGCCTTTATAGTATAAAAGCTTATCGACTATAAAGAACGGTATGCCGTAGCGCTTAAGCTATGCTTTTGTTCGTGCTTTAGAGTTAGCGACTATAGCTCCTTTTAGGGGCGAGGAAAGACTCTTAATAGCGTCCTCGCTATCTACGATTATTTAAAGTATTCGCTTATAGTAAGGGTTATTATTGTAGGCGACGGCGAATTCCTCGCGTTTTTTAGGAGCTATAATAGCCTTAGAGGCTATAAGCATATCGTTAAGCATAGTAAAGTTAGGACGACGATAATTAAGCAGCTAGTCGGATTCCTCGGCTAGTAGGCGACTAAAGGCGTCGGGGATAAAGTTCTTTTTACTAAAGAGGTAGTAAACCTTAATATCGTACTTAAAGAGGTAAATTAAAGCTATAACTAAGCAACGGTTAGCTCGGTCTATGCTAGAAGTATCGAAGGTCTTTTTAGCGACGATCTACTTAATCACGGAGTAATTAGTTAAGACTATAAGCGGAAGGGTTAACGACTATACTATAGTGCGTATCTTTTTCGCAGCCTATATAAGATAGGCGACCTTTAGTTCTAAAGGACTATAGGACTACTCGGCTCTTATTAGAGTACGGGAGAGGAAGTAGATAGGCATAATAGCTTTAACCGGAATAGGCTAGCCTAATTGCTAAACAGTGCTATCGCGGAGATAGAAAAAGACGGCTGCGAAGCCTCGCTATAAGGAGGCGTTAATCTAGTAAAATAGCCTCTTCTATAGGTCTATATAGTAAATTATACGGCTAGAAGTAATTTCCTTTTAAAGGGAGGCGAAGGAGGAAAGCTCGGCTAAAGTCGGCTAGAACGATATAACTCGCGTATAGGACTTTCGCTTATTAGGGTTCCTGTTTTAAACCTTACTAATTAAGCGACCTTAGGCTAGAAGACTAATCTTACGATCTTATAGAGGGGCGATAGAAGCGCTATAGTACGGGATAAGGTTACGAATATACCCTATAGCGCCGATGTAGTGCTTAAGAGCGGCGAGGTTATCGGGGAATAAAAGCTTCGTAAAGGCAGTAAGCCTATGCTTTATAGTATTTATCCCGAACGCGTCGATACGAAATCCGAGTAGCTCTATAGAAGGGTAGCCGATCTAGCTCTTAGTAGGGCTTATAGATAGATTAAGCGATACGAAAAGCTTAAAGATAGCCTCGAGATATTAAAAGTATTCCTCTTCCGTAGCGGAGTAAATAACAATGTTATTAATAAACGCGCGGCTATAGCCCTAGTGCGGACGGAGAACTCGGTCTATATAGCGTTATACGTACGCTAGGCTATTGCGAAAGCCGATAGGTATAACTATTAGGCGCTTTAGACCTCGATGACTTATAATAGTAAACCTGCCTTAATGCTTAAGTTTAACTTAAAACTAATAGAAGAAGGCGGAAGCGTCGATAGTAGTAATAAAACGGGCGCTTAAGAGTTTAGCAATAATAGAGCTTTATAGTAGTAGAGGGTAGGAATCCGGAATAGTAATACTATTAACGGCACGTAGGTTAATAACGACTCGGCCTTTAGTCTCGCCTTAGGCTATACGCTAAACTACGAAGACTAATACCGTAAACGGCGTAGGCTCGTCGGCTTACTCTAAGCGGCCTTGCTTATAAAGTAGGTTAAATATATTGTCGATAACCTTCCTATCGCAAAGCCTTTATAGGTAAGGCCTTTAAGCGACTCGTTTTTTATGCTAATTGTCGATTAAAGGGATTATTAATTTCTTTCCGGGTTCTACGACGGCGGTGCCTATATCTCGCTAAAGCTAGGAGTATTTCCTAAGAAGCTTTTCAACGCGGCGCACGAAAGAGGGGCTATAGTCGAAAATATAAATACCCTCCTTAGTGTATTTCTCTTAAAGCTTTAGTAGGCGCTAAACGTGCGTTTAGTATAAAATACGGCTAGAGAGGAATCCTCGATCCTATCCGCGGCGTCTATCTTAATAGCTGCGGTAGCTGCCGTTACGTTAGTAGTAGCTGCTGCGAGGTTCTAGCGAACCTTAGACTATTTAGCGGGTCCTGCCGAAGAAGCTATAACGTAGGCGTAGATAGAGTCGGATAGCGAAAGCGTTAGAGAAATGCTAGGAATAAGAGCTTCTATAGGTTAAGACGGGGCGGGAGCCTATAGATACTTAAGGACCTCCTAAGTAAGCGGGAAAATGCTCGCAACGTTAACCGATAAATTTATAGAAGAAGCGGTAGTAGCAATAGCGGTTCCTATAGAGGAGGATAGTATAGCAGCGGCTTTAAGAGCAGGCGAAACTACCGTAGCTAGCGTTAGAGCCTTTATAGCTGATTTCTAAGATAGGGCGGCAAAATAGCTAGACTCCTAACACTCCTATATCTAGCTAAGCTTTTGCTTACGCTTAATAACGAGGTTAACGTTCGTGCTATTAGTAATAAGGATAGTAGGAAGAGATTTAGCATCGACGATGCTATAAATAGCATTAGCGTAAAAGGCGAAGAAAGTATAGGCGCGGTCTTTAGGAAGTTCTTTCTAAGATATAGGGACTATAAGAGTAGTACCGGGCGGTATAATAGTCTTTCGGACGGCTTAGATATAGCGAACGACTTTATAGGGCTATTTATAGATATCGAATAGTATTTTAAACCCGTTAAGTACTCTAATGCGAATAACTTCCCTATTATAATTAAGGGATCCTCGGTATAGCTTAAGGAAGGCATTGCTAAGAAGTACGCCGGCCTTTACTTTAGAGACCTAGGCGGAGTAAGTGAATTTAGCTATAGCTGCTTAAGCGGCTTAGCTAGCTATAGTGCTACGCGCGTAGAAGGAGAATATAGCCTAGTCCTCGCAAAAAGAACGACCGTTAACTCCGTTAATAGTAATAGGAGGCTTCTTCTCGACGGTATAGTTAAGAGTCTAAAGAAGGTCGCGATAAATTATAGGCTTACTATAGCTAGAGTTAGGGCAAACTTAGACTTCCTGCCTACTAGGTTAAGCAGAGACCTTAATCCTTATATAGGAGTATAAGTACGGCGGGGAATCCTAATCCTATTAGGGCTCCTCGGCTTTAGCTTTTAGGACCTAATCTAGTCGGGGTGCTAGAGTAGGCGCTACGTGAAAAATAGGCTCCTTAATAATAGGTGCGGGAAGAATAAGCTCTAATACGACGGGGGAATTAAGCTTAGTAGGAATAGAGTCGACGATATTCCCTACGGGAATAGTAAGAGTAAAAGGGGTCTTTTTATACCCGAGATAGAGATAAGAGAAAAGTGCGTTATAAGAAAGAAAAGAGGCCTTATAAACCTTATAGGTTAAAGGCTTAAGCACGCGCTTTTTACTATAGAGCTACTACTTAGATATATAGTAGTTAGCGTATATATACTCTTTAAGCATAAAGGCGAGGGCGAAGGTATAGTCGTAGGTGCTATATTTAAACTTACCGGCCCGTTCGGTAGGGTAGTAGGAGTTTATATAGCCTATAAAGTTAGCCTTTAAGGAGGCGTAAGAGGATACGTTATCCTAAGAGTCGTTTAAGTATAGCTAGTCACTAGCTTTATCGCCGCTAAAAGCAGTCTTCCTATCGCTTTAATATTTCGACTTAAAACGCACTTTCTTATTATTATTATTACCCTTATATTTACCTTAGCGGTATTCTATTCGGTTGTCTCGTTGGTCGTCCCGGCGAGGGTAACGCTTATCGCGGCGCAGTAGGCGTAAGCTTAACTAATTATAGTTATTACTTAAGCTTCGTCCCTTAGGGCTACGGTTGCGATTATAACCTTAGTCCCGATCCTAGCGGTTAGTCTATCGGTAGTTATTTATTACGGTATTAGGTTATATTATATATTATCCTACGTAACCTTTATATCGTATATATAGACATTTAGATCTAGTCTATAGCTATATCCCTTCGTAGATTAATAATAATTATATACCCCCCTTAAGCTCGTCCTCTTATAGTTTAATCTACTATTTCATCCTATTGCCCTTAATTAATAATCTCGCTATTTTACCCTTTTCTTTTTTAATCTCCCCTCTTCGTAACGTAAGTCCGCCTCCTCGCCGGACCCCTTTAACTAAGTTTTCCCTCGATTATTAGAATTTTCCTAGTGTAGATACGCCGTCTCGACGCGAATTGCATAGATTTCCCTCCTTACCCTTTGCCTTATAATCTACGATAACCGACTATATAGAGGCCGATCCTCCGTCCGCTACCCTAGCCGTTACCCCGCCGGCTCTTACCGACCTAAAGCCTTAGACTAAGTACGTTTCTTACTACCCCTACCTCGCCGCCCTTCTTTAAGCCTAACGGCCTATATTCGGCACGTTCGCCTATATTTAGGCTAACGCTACTCCCGACTTCCGCGTTCTTTAGATTAAGGCTCTTGCTTACCTTAATAATGCTTACGTTAAGTTAGATATAGGAGTGCTCGTCGCTTAAGAGCACGCAGCCGTTGCCTAGGATTACGCTACCGATCTTTAGCGTTACCTTAACCGCGCTACGTCCTCTCTCCTCGTCTTAACCGAACGCGACGCTGCTTAGGACTAGGCCTTTGCCCCCGCCCCCGCTTTTACCCCTTCCCGTTCCCGTATCGCCGACCTTAAGAGGTTCGCCGGCGACTCCGGCACTTAGAAGCAACGTTAGGAGGCTTTCCGGACCTAGCGCGACGGCTTTACTATTAAGCTCCGTTAAGACGCCGCTTTATACCCTACGGAGTAGGACTATATTCTCTACGCGGCTAGCCGGCTTATTAGCCGGGCCGCCTTTATTATCGCTAGCGTTCCCTAAGACGTCCTCGATAATAAGTCCTTCGCTAATTAGTAGTATACTATTATTAAAGCCTTTACCGACGACTTTAGCTTAGTCTTTAGTATTAATTTTACCCGCGCTTAGTCGGAGGCCGACTTTAACGCTTTATCGATAAAGAATATCTCTTAGCCGGACTTCTATTCGAAGTTTACCTAGCTTTAAGCCGACCTATCGTTCGACGGCACCGCTTACGTCGCCTACCTTTATTTAAAGGTCTTTATCGAACTTACTAACGCCGCCGCTCTATAGGTCGAATGCCCGGCCTATAATAACTTTACGGCCTAGGCTAAGATGTATTCTACGCTCTAGGATAATTAGCAGCGTGTTAAGGCCCGTTCTTAGCTCTAGCCGCCTCGTAACCCCGCTCGCACCGGCCCTACCTCGCCCGCCCCGCCCGCGCCTCCTGTCGGTAACCTAATACAGCTCGATGTATTCCAGGCCTAGCTTACTAACGCTAAAAAGCAACGGCGGTTTAAGAACCGTCTTTGCCTTTACTACGCTTAGCCGGCTACCGCTACCTATACCGCCCGGACCTACCTTAATAAGGGTATTAGTGCTAATCCTAGCGCTAACCCTAGCGCTAGTCCCGGCGCCGGTTCTAGCTCTAGCCGCGGCCGTAGCTATAGTAGCGGTATGTTTACCCTGCGTCTGCTTAAACCCCCTCCCCCCCGCTACTAGGTTCGCGCTATTAAGTAGGGCTTTATCGAGGGCGAGGTAGATAACCTCCCCGCCTCTTCGTCCTTAGGAAATACGTAGCTCCCTCGCCCTATCGCGCGATAGAGCTCTTAGTGTCTAAGTTTATAGCTTTATTTAATACTAGGGAGGATCTTTGCCTCCCCGTAGGAATATAACCGCGTGCTCTGCTTATGCCTTTATCCCTCGTTAATAAATATAATTTGTTTTCCCTCCGCCCCCTCCGTTAAAGACTCTAACGACGAGGGCGAACCCCTTACTACCCCCTTTATTAAAGACTCTAACGACAAGGGCGAACCCCCCGCCGCTGCGATCCTTATTCCCGCCCGTCCTCCGGCCTTTATCTATTCCGTCCGCTTTAGCGACGTTCTTAAGTTTATTCCCCCGTCCTTTAGCCCGTCCTTCTCTACGTTTTTCGAGGATGCTCCTAACGTAGGTAAACCCGCCTATCCGGACTCCTCCCGCTAGGTTAACGACGTCGACTCCGACTCCGGCTATAACTCCGACTCCCCGGCTACCTTTTACCCTTACCGCTACGTTCGACCTCCCCGCCCCCGTCCCGTCTATAAGACCGCTAGCTACCGCCGCCCTATATTACGGCTAAGTCGTAAGACTATTAGACCTTAGCCCTTCCGCTTTTTATCCCCTAACGACTTAGCGTTTAACGTCTAGATGCTTAACGTCGACGCGATAGTAATATTCTACCGGTAGCCTAGAGTCTAGACCTCTTAGACCTCGATTAAGGCCTTTACCGCCGAGCCTTTACCTACTAAGCCCTTACTACCTATCGACTAAGATATCCTTAAGGACCTCTATTAAGCCGTTTTAACTAGGTATATAGATGCCGAGGATACGAAAGCCTGCCTTAACCCCCGCCTTTACGACTTTATCGACGATTACCTTAATAAGATCTACCTTAATAAGATCTCCCCCGACGATATCGCTAAGTTCTTTAAGAAGTAGGAGAAGGTCCTTTATACACTCGATAAGCTTTAGGCTAAGGTCCTTAAGGAGCTCTACTATATAATCTATATATAGCTTAAGAGCGAGGCCGATAAGCTCGCCCTTTACTATACCGTTAATACTTAAATTAACCTTAAAGAAGGGATATAACCTTCTTACACCCGCCTTCGCCCTTTTAGCGAAGCCGAGAACCGGATCGTCCGCGCGTATATTAACGAGCAGCTTAGGAAAGGCTTTATCCGCTGCTTTACCTCCCCCGCTATTGCCCTTATTATACTCGCTTATAAGCTAGGCGGGGGCGTTTATTTTTACGTTAACTATCGCGGCTTAAATAAGGCTATAATTAAGAACTGTTTCCCTTTACCCTTTATCTACGATACTCTCGCCTATATTCGGAAAGCGAAGTTTTTTACTAAGATCGACGTTATCGCAGTGTTTAATCGCCTTCGCATTGCCGAAGGATATAAGTAAAAGACCGTATTCGCTATATAGTACGGGCTTTTCAAGTATTATATTACCCCTTTTAGCCTTACCGCCGCCCTATCTTACTTCTAGAGTTTTATTAATATAGCCCTTTACGGCATCCTTAATAAGTTCTACTCCGCCTATTTAAATAACGTTTTAATCTTCTTAAAGACGCGGGAGGAGCACTAGGCCTACGTTAATATAGTTCTTAAGCGCCTTAATACCGCCGGCCTTTAGCTTAACGTAGATAAGTATAACTTCTACGTTACTAAGACTAAGTACCTTAGCTTAATTATCTCGGATAAAGGCATTTATATAGACCTTAATAAGGTTCGTGCGGTCTTAGACTAGCCTGCCCCCTCCTTTATTAAAGACCTCCGGCGCTTCTTAGGATTCGCTAATTTTTATCGGCGTTTTATTCGCGGCTTTTCTAAGCTTACGAACCCTTTAAACGCCCTTACTAAGAACTCTGCCCCTTAGATCTAGTCTCCCGCCTACGCTTACGCCTTTAAAGCCCTTAAGCACGCCTTTACTACCGCCTTAGTCCTCGTATACTTCGACCCCTATCGTAAGACCGTAGTCTAGATAGATGCTTTTAATTAAGCCGCTAGGGGTATGCTAATATAGCTCTTCGACGATAGTTATTACTATCCGGTTGCCTTCTTCTCGTTAAAGCACTCCGCTTAAGAGTATAATTACGAGATCTACGATAAGGAACTCCTCGCGATTATAAAATCTCTCGAGGAGTAGCGCCTTAAGCTCGAGGGCCTACCTAAGTTTAAGATAGCCTTAGACTATAAGAATCTTTAGTATTTTATAACTATAAAGCTCCTTAACTAGCGATAGGCCCGCTAGGCTAAATTCCTTAGTCGTTTTAATTTTAAGATTGTCTTTTAGCCCGGCTCTTAAGCTATTCTCCCTAACGCCCTTAGCCGCTTGCCCGGCTCTTGCCCTCTCTCCTTTACCGACCGAGCCGACGAGAGGATTAACCACCGATATTAGGTTATCCTCCTTAAGTCTAAGGTTAATGCCTCCTTCTACCCTAATACTACTACCGCCCCTAATACCGTTAAGGAGTCCGATTCGTTTATAAATATAATTTATAAATATAATTCCGACTGCCTCGACCTCTACGCTTTTAACAACTCCGAGCCGATCGATAACCTTATCGACCGGGCTTATTCCTCCTCCCCGCTTATCTCCGCTATTCGTATAGCTTTTTAGTCCCCTTAGCCCCGCTAGCCCCACCCCCTTCGCGCCCCCCTCCGCTCGATCCCTAAGACCGCTCTCTCTAAAGTCCGGGGCCGGTTTTATTTCTAAGGCCGGCTTTTCGTTCCCTTTAACGACGCTTTAATTCTTTAGATCCTCGTCTACGTTTATACCTCCCCCCTTACCGGCTACCTTAGACATACGAAGACCGCTAGCCTTTACCGCCGGTCCTATATCTAGCCCGGTATATATAAGTCTATTTCTAGTTTTATATAGAACTATTATATATGCCTACGCGCTAAATCACCTCGTTCCTCCCTATAAGGCTTACTCTAGCCCTTAAGTATTCCCTTCGCCTTATAGACCGATGTATCTATCGATTTTATTACCGACCTCCCTATCTACCGTCGTAACGGCGTTAAGTTTTCTAATATCCTTATTATCGTCGACCGCCTTACGAAGATACGCTACTACGTCCTAATACCCTTAATAACCGTTAAAGACGTTATTAACGCATTCGTTTCCTACGTTTAGTCCCTCTATAGCACCCTAGCCTCTATTATTAGCGACTATAGCACTTAGTTTATTTCGGCTTTTTAATAGCAGCTTAGTTATCGCCTTAGTTACTATCTCTACCTTAGCTCTACCTACTACCTTTAGACCGACGGTTAGACCGAAATCGCGAACGCTTAGATAGAGGTTTACCTCCGTTATTATACTACCTACCTTTAGGACGATTAGGTCGACCTCCTCCCTTTCGCTAAGTTTACTACTAATAATTAGGTCTTTAAATCTACCGGCCTCTCCCCTTTCTTCGCTAACTATAGTTTCTACCTAAAGCTTAGCACCGAGCCCTTTAGTCCCCCCCCGCCCGGTATAACCCCTTAGTAGCGGAAGGAATACCTCTACGGTAACGCGCTTGCTTCCCGCCTCTAGCGTATCTCTAACTTCCTCCGCGATACGATCGAGGATACCTAGGCTACTTAGGCTCGCTACGCGGACGCCCGGCGGACTCCCGCCCTAGCGTACTAGCCCGGCGATATAGTATTCCTTAGCACCCGCTAGATCTAGACCCTCCGCCTTATAAAGAAGCTCGACTATAAGCGGGAGGGCCTATATAAGGTCCTTAAGGTATATAAGACGGCGTATCTTCTTCGCCTCCCTAAGGGCAGCCGCTTTTACCCCGTCTTTTATTACTCCCTCCTTACTAAGACCTAAGAGCCCCCTTTGCCCGGCTAGTCGGAGCTTAACGTCCGGACCGCCGATAACGGCGTTCTCCTTTCCCCTAGCGATAACGACGGCAATAACGCGTACCTTAAGTAAGAGTTTTCTTCTATCCTCGCGTAACGCTAGTACGCCTCCGGGAAGATTAAGTATCGCGTCTAATAGCGTTATAGCCCCCTTACGTAGGAGGACTCCTCCTGCCTTAATAGCTACTAGGACGACCTTAAGGCTTTTTACGCCCTTAACCCGACTAAGCTTAAACCGGCCTTTTATACGGCCTTCCTTATATCTTCCCCTTCGCTTAAGTAATAATAAGTATAATTTATCGATATAATTTATATTACAACGGCACGTATTAGTTTCTTAGTTTTGCCCTTTGTTTCTTTCTATTTCTCTCTCGTTTTATATTAGGCCCGCTTTTAGGGCCGATTAACATAGATTTCCTTCGTTTTTATTAGCTTATTAACCCTTTTAAGCGTTTAAGTCAAACGCCGATTTAAGGGGGATATACTATTATAGTATTAGGTTATATTATATATTATCCTACGTAACCTCTATATCGTATATATAGACATTTAGATTTAGTCTATAGCTATATCCCTTCGTAGATTAATAATAATTATTTACCCCCCTTAAGCTCGTCCTCTTATATTATTGCTTTAATTACCTTAATAATAGTTATTACGACGATTATTATAACGGCTGCAATTACGGTTACCCTAACGGTAACTATTATTATAGCGACGGTTATCCTAACGATAGTTATTATCCTAACGGGAAAAGCTACTATAGCGAGAACGGTCTTAGTCTTTAAAGATATATAGCTTAAGGGAGGCTATAATAAGGGGCTTCCGTTCTTTAATAATGCGAATTTATTTATCGATCGGAGTCTTCTTTATAGGAATAGGAAGAAGCGAGGAAATCTAGACGGTAATAAAAGGATAGATAGCCTTAATAATTTAGGCATCTTTGCCTATCTTAAGTTAGCGGGCGAGCGAAACCTTTCTCTAGATCTATTGCGCGAGAGTAATAGAGCTAGAGGACTATATAGATATCGTATACCTTTCCCTATAAAGTTCCTTTAAGACATCGGCGTTAGGACGCTTAAAACGCTTAGTTAAGAACTTACAGAAGGTTTTAAGGGGGGAGGAACTAAGGATATCGCGTTACTCCGCTATAAGCTTACTTATATACTATATAAGAGCTCCTCCTGCTAAGAAGGAGAAGTAATATAGGCAAAGGGCGAATAGATCCTCGTCTTAGTAGATCCTTAGACGCTTTATAAAGAGATAAACGTCTATATAGATATTCTTTTATTCGCTAAGAGCGATAATGCCTAGGTTCTTCGGATTATGCTTATCTAGGTTAAAAGTATTAATATTATCCTATTTAAGGCGTTTAGTAACGGCCTCGTCGTTATAGGCCGAGGAGGAGGTATAGCTTGCCTTACGGTACCTATATAGATTCGGATAAGACTTTAGGGGACGGCGGATAAAGCTATTATTAGATCTAGATAAATTATCGTTATTATCGTCTAAGTCCTTCTATCGACGAGAGTAAAAGTCTTATAAATACTTAGATAACTTAGACTAAAGAGAGTAATATAGAACCTAGGGTTGCTCCTTAGGGTAATGCTGCTGTCTAATAGAGCGCTGCTTAGATAAGCGAAGTATTCCTTACGGACGAAAAGGAGGCTATTCCTCTAATTAACCGTTAGAAAGGTCTCCGTCGATTATTTCCGGGTTAAGAGGTACGGCTTAGACTAGCCGATATACTAGAGTTATTATAGCGTAAAGAGGAGTCTCCTTATCGGGAAGCTCGCTTATAAAACGAAGATACGCGTAAATTCCCTTTCGCTAAGTATCGGCGTACTATAGATGCTTTTCTTTTACAGGCGGAAGATCTAAGATATTAAAGATAATCTCCGACTTAAAGGCTAAAGAGCTTAAGAGAATATAGGCTTACTTTATATATATAAGTATTACTATTTGCATAGGTAAGAATCTCTATTTGCATAGGAAATATATTTAACCCCGCGCACCTAGCCCGCGCTACCTAAATTAGGTATAGCGCTATAGCAATTAAAAGGCTCGCGTAATATCTAGATTCGTATCTTAATTCGGCGTGCCTACTTTATACGAATAGGTCTCTACTCTACTATATGCTCTGCTTGCTCTACTACGTGCCCTACTACGTGCCCTCTACTATATGTGCGGCTCTTTAATACATACGTTATGCCCTACTACGTGCCCTCTACTACGTGCCCTCTACTATATATACGGCTCCTTAATGTATGCGTCGTGCCTTACTACGTTCTCTACTACGTGCCCTACTGCGTGCCTTACTGCGTGCCTTACTGCGTGCCCTCTACTATATATACGGCTCCTTAATGTATGCTTCGTGCCCGGCTCCCGGCTGCGCGCCCTCTACTACGTGCCTTACTGCATGCCCTACTGCGTGCCCTACTGCGTGCTCTACTACGTGCCCTCTACTATATGTGCGGCTCGGCGGCTTCTCGATATATGCTTTATGCCCGACTCCCGGCTGCGTGCCCTACTGCGTGCCCTCTACTATGTGTGCGGCTCTAATATATGCTTTGTGCCCGGCTGCGTGCCCTACTACGTGCCCTACTGCGTCCCTTATGCTGTGTGTGCGGCTCTTTAATATATGCTTTATGCCCGGCTGCGTGCCTTCTACTACGTGCCCTACTGCGTGCCTTACTACGTGCCCTACTACGTGCCCTCTACTATATATACGGCTCCTTAATGTATGCTTCGTGCCCGGCTCTTAGCTACGCGCCCTCTACTATATGCCTTACTATATGCCCTACTATATGCCTTCTACTATATATACGGCTCTTTAATATATCTTTTATACCCGGCTGCGTGCCTTTTACTACGTGCCCTACTGCGTGCCTTACTACGTGCCCTACTACATGCCCTCTACTATATATACGGCTCCTTAATATATGCTTTATGCCTAGCTCCTAGCTGCGCGCCCTCTACTACGTGCCTTACTACGTGCCTTACTACGTGCCCTACTACGTGCTTTACTACGTGCCTTCTACTATATATACGGCTTAGCGGCTTCTCGATGTATGCTTTATGCCCGGCTCCCGGCTGCGTGCCCTACTACGTGCCCTCTACTATATGTATAGCTCCTTAATATATGCTTTATGCCCGGCTGCGTGCCCTACTGCGTGCCCTACTACGTGCTCTACTACGTGCTTTACTACGTGCCCTTTACTATATGCCCTACTACGTGCTCTACTACGTGCCTTCTACTGCGTATAGCTCCTTAATATATGCTTTATGCCTTACTACGTGCCCTACTACGTGCCTTTACTACGTGCCTTCTACTATATATACGGCTCCTTAATGTATGCTTTATGCCTAGCTCCCGGCTGCGTGCCTTCTACTACGTGCCTTACTACGTGCCCTACTACGTGCCTTCTACTATGTGTGCGGCTCTTTAATATATCCTTTATGCCCGGCTGCGTGCCTTCTACTACATGCCCTACTACGTGCCTTACTGCGTGCTTTACTACGTGCCCTCTACTATATATACGGCTCCTTAATGTATGCTTTATGCCCGGCTCTTAGCTATGCGCCCTCTACTACGTGCCTTACTACGTGCCTTACTACGTGCCCTCTACTATATGTACGGCTCTTTAATATATCCTTTATGCCCGGCTGCGTGCCTTCTACTACGTGCCCTACTGCGTGCCTTACTGCGTGCCCTACTGCGTGCCCTCTACTATATATACGGCTCCTTAATATATGCTTTATGCCTAGCTCCCGGCTGCGTGCCTTCTACTATATGCCTTACTGCGTGCCCTACTGCGTGCCCTACTGCGTGCTCTACTACGTGCCCTCTACTATATATACGGCTTAGCGGCTTCTCGATATATACTTTATGCCTAGCTCCCGGCTGCGTGCCCTACTGCGTGCCCTCTACTATATGTGCGGCTCCTTAATATATGCTTTATGCCCGGCTGCGTGCCCTACTGCGTGCCCTACTACGTGCCCTACTGCGTGCCCTCTACTATATATACGGCTCCTTAATGTTTGCTTCGTGCCTAGCTCCCGGCTGCGTGCCCTCTACTACGTGCTCTACTACGTGCCCTCTACTATATGTGCGGCTCGGCGGCTTCTCTATGTATACTTTATGCCCGGCTCCCGGCTGCGTGCCTTCTACTGCGTGCCCTCTGCTATATATGCGGCTCCTTAATGTATGCTTCGTGCCCGGCTGTATGCCCTACTGCGTGCTCTACTGCGTGCTCTACTGCGTGCCCTTTACTGCGTGCCCTACTACGTGCTCTACTGCGTGCCTTCTGCTACGTGCGGCTCCTTAATGTATGCTTCGTGCCCTACTGCGTGCCCTACTGCGTGCCTCTACTGCGTGCCCTCTGCTGTATGTGCGGCTCCTTAATGTATGCTTCGTGCCCGGCTGCGTGGCCTACTACGTGCCCTCTACTATGTGTGCGGCTCGGCGGCTTCTCGATCGTGCCTAGCTCCCGGCTGCGTTTTACGCGGCTCTATTAATTACTATAGCGCTATACCTAAATTAGGTGGCGCAGGCTAGGTACGCGGGGTTAGCGTAGAAAAATGTATTTCCTATGTAAATAGAGATTCTTACCTATGCAAATAGTAATACTTATATATATTACGTCTATATTAGTAAAGGTCTTAATAACCCCTTCTATAGGCAGTTTTTAATTACCTTAGAGTAGCGAACGGCCTATTTTAATAGGTTATTACAGTCCCTATTCTCTATAGCTAGTATAGTAGACTGCTTACGTAGTACTTTAGTTTCTAAGGATAAGCGAGGACGACGGCGGGTAGGAGGAGGAGGATCTTTATAATTACTCTTAGAGTCTTTAGAAGGGGCGGCGCTATAGACGCTATCCGGCGGAGCGTACTCCTATATCGGCAAGCGAGGGTAGGAGTCGTCGTCTAAGCGAGATATAGACGCTATAGCTTAACGGGCTTCTTAATCCTTAGCTATAGTAATAATAGCTTAAATAAAACAAGGGAAGAAGGCGAAAAGGTCGATAGATAGAGAAGAGAAGGGATTACGAAGGAAGAAGAGTTATAGGAGAAGAGAAAAGTCTATAGTAGGAGGTATAGGGTGTTTTAATTTTAGCGTAAGAACGGGTACGCGTAGGAAATCGAAAATATAGAAAGAAACTTTTTCCTTACGGCTAATTGCGTAAGGACTTAAATAAAGAACTAGGCAGTAGGCCCTAGTTTTAATAATACTTAGAAAGGCGAGCCTCGTCGGATTGTAAGGCTTATATTAGAGGTTATATAAGCGTGCTAGCTAAGATTGCATAAGCTAGTTATACTATAGGTGTCGGGAGCCTTTAGGCGGCTTCTAACGAATAGCGAGAGCTTTAAGAAGCTCTTAGCGAACGTATCGTAGTAGAGCGAAGCTCTAGAGATAGGAAGGGCGTTCCTAATAGTAGTATCGAACGCTAGGCAGTCGGGTTCTCGACATTTAGGTAATAGCAATTAAAAAAGGAAGAGAGGCTCTAAGGCAAAACAGCCTGCATAGAGGGATTAGAAGCTGCAAAAGGATATAAATCACTAAGAATAATAGCTCTTATCTTATCTAGTAGGGAGGCTAACTAGTCTCTATATATAGGAAAAATCCTCGGACGAAATCAGCCGCGTAGACCTAAGGAAAAACAAGTGACGTAAATAATCGGACGGAAGGATCGGTGAGAAAAGCAATAGATCGTGCCGTACGATAAATAAATCATATAGTTAGCAAATAAATAAGCAGCCTAGTAGAAGACTAGTGAATTCTACGGTAGAAGCCGTAGCTATATAAAGGAATTCTACGGTAGAAGCTATAGAAGAGAATTAGAATTCTACGGTAGAAGACCGTAGAAGGGAATTAGAATTCTACGGTAGAAGACCGTAGAAGGGAAGAGATTTCATAGGTAAAGTCTATATAAATAACCGTAAAATTACTATAAAACCACGGTAAAATATAACCGAAGAAAAGTAGGTAAATGCGCCTGTAGAAGTATAGGGTAATGCCTATAGAAGCCCGTAGAATTCTATAGTAGAATCTAAGGAAGAACTAGGGATTTCCTAAGGGAAAGCAAATAGGGAAGACGGTAATATTAACATACCCCCCTAGCTAGAAGGGAATAACTTCCGGCTAGTTAGAATTATTATCGACTTCTTCTTAAATCCTAGAAGAAATATCCGTAAGTCGAAGCTAGCGTAAAAACGTCTAGAAACGTTATCGTAAAAGCAACTTAGTTAATCTATCCGTAATTATTTAGTTAGAAGGGATATATTTAATATTAAAAGTATTACGTAAGAGTTCCTAATAGGCCTAGTAGTTGTGAATTTTAACGTGCTTTAAAGCGGTCTAAATCTTTAGAATCTCGGCGGAAATTAAGCGGATTGTCTAGGTATTATTACACTAAATAGTAAGAATAGGAATATCTAGCTATAGGGAAATATCGTTAAATAAACGAAGAATAGAAATTAGCTCTTTTGCGGTAGAAGAGACTATAAGAAGTTCGGCTTCGGTAGAAGAGGTAGTAACCGTAGATTATTTCCGTGCACTCTACGCGATTAGACTATTAAATAGGCTAATAAAATAGCCCTTAGAAGAATAACGAGTGTCTAGGTCGTCGGCGTAGGCGGCATTAGAAGCTATAATAAGTTCTTACTTATCTATATCCGAAAACTTAATCGTAAGGAAACGCGATTCGTATAAGTAAATTACTAAGCTTTCTGCGAGCTTAATATAAAGCGTAGACGGGTTCTATATATACTCCGCTAAAGAATTCGACGATTTTACGGCGTTAAGACGGGTAAAAATAGTCGCGTAATTATAAGAACCGACTAAAGATTAAAAATAGTAGATTTAGTTATCTATAGCCTATCCCTAGTGTTTCTCTAGCTTTTCGGGAAGTAAGAATAGATAAAGGGTCGAAATAGGCCGTAGTACCGTAAAAGTAAGGATTAAACTAAACTTAGAAGCAATCTTATCTAGTTATAGCTTTCGCTACTTACGGTCCCGGATGATTCTTATCCTAAGGAAATAGGTAAGCTCTCTATAGTCGGTAACTATATACTTCTTCTTAAAGCGATAGATAAAATCGTTAGTAGCCTTATAGTGCCCCTTACAGAAAAGGATAATAATATTATCTATAAAGAAGAAAGTAATAATACTACTTATAGTAGATATAAAAAATATAAGGATCTTCCGCACTTTACTAAAGGCTAAGCTCGGTAAAAGACCTAGATAATTCCTATTGCTAAAGAAGCGGCGAACGGCGAAGTCTATATAAAGCCTTTATTAACCGAATTATAAAACTAAATATCTTAAATCCGTTTAGGAAGTAGATATATATTTCTTTATTTAAATCGGCATTCGTAAAGGCGTTAACCGCGTTAAGTAAGCGGGTTTTTATGCTAAATTTAGCTATAATAGCAATTATAATGCGAAAATTTCGCGCTATAAGCGTCGCGGCGTAAGTTTCCTTTCCGCTAAATAGCTAAAGATCTCCTCGTATATAAAGGCGAGACTTAAACTTCCTAAGGTAGCCGTGCTTATTAAACTTATAATCGAATGCCTATATTAAAGGAAGAGGACGCACTAGCGCGTTCGCTCTTAGGGTAGGCGAAGAAAAGAAGGTCTTTCGCTATTTTAAGGAGTCTTATTTAACCCCTTTAGTAGCTTTAAACTTAGGTCTATACGGATGCGTCTTAAGATTAGACTAAAACCTTAGAAGCGCGGGCAAATCCCGTTTATATATCTTCTTAGGTTTAAGAGAAGTAGCGAATATAGCCGTAAAAGCGCTACTATTAGCCGGTAAATGCCTAACGTAGGCGAAAGCGGGATATCGACTTAAAAACGGTTTAAATAAGCAAGGCGTAAATCCCCTATAAATCTTATCGTCTATAGACTATCTATAGGAATAGTATTATTATAATCTATAGACCGAAAAGTAGCTTAAGGCAATTATACCTTAAGACGTTCTGCTAATTCTATAGTTATAGTAGGTAAAAGAGTAGAAATATCGGGTTAGAAATCCTATATATTCTTAAAAATATCCTCTAGTAGTTCTAGGGTTTAGTTTAGAGTCGGGAGCTAAGGGTTGCTATCGGCTAGAAGGTCTACTAGATTAGAATGCTTATTAAGAAGTATTATTAGCGTTAACTAGAATTCTGCCTTATCCTACTCTTCTTCCTATATAATATATAGTAGAAATGCCGGTAATAATACTTATATTAGCGGTTTAAATGCCTTAGACGCGGTGAAAAACTAAGTCTTATTAAACGTTATATTATAAACTTAGCGAACCTCCCGTCTCTATAGGATCTATATACGAAAAATATTAGTAAAATCATACCCGACTAAGTAACTAACTTTACGTAAGGTTCCTACTTAAGATCGCGTTTCTACGTATTAGTTAAGGCCTTAGTGGTTAGTAGGTAGGCTTTATAGCTAAAAGCTTAAAGATAATCGAATTGTAATAGTTAAGGAAAGAGAAATACCGGTATATTCCGGTCGTAATCCCTTAACTAATCGTAAAGGATTTCTATTAGGGAAATCTACTTTAATAGAAATAACGTAGAGGAAGCTGCCTATCGGGCTAGAATTAGACTGTATAAATATACTATAGTTTTCTACGTTTCTATCTATAAATACTTAGGCAAATTTGCTTTAATCCTTATAGATCGAGCTTTTATAGATACTACCCCCTTAGCTCGTTTAGCAGCGCCGTTTTAAGCGGGTTTATAGGGTGTAGTAGGCTTATTATAAATGCCCTATTAGTTAATAAAGTCCTAGAAATCGTATCGAAGGGCTCGGTCGTTGTCTCGATAGATTATACCGATAGAAAGTAAGAACTATCGGGAAATATACCGACCTAAGCTCTTAAAGTATAAAATCAGCTTATCTATAAAGGCGTTTAAAAGAGCATATAGAAAAATAAGCTTCGTATAGTTATCCTTAATAAGAAATATAACGTTCTTATTATTATAATTCTTATATATAGAAAAGATATCGTAAAACACCTTAGAAAAGGGAAACGTCGCTTTAGAAAGCGGCGGTTCGCGGTTAATAATTCGTTTAGCCTACGTAAGTTTATAAGACTTATAGGAGATTATCTTATCGAAGGTTACCGACTATAGTATTCCGAGGGCTTTCGAAAGCGCCTTATTATTCGGATGTCTAAGTCGTTAGAGCTATAGGGAGAGTTCCTCTATACTTATTAGTATAGGCTCCGGTATAGTAGCTAAAAAAGGTACTATAACCGGGGTTTCTACGGTAGAATCTATAGAAGGAATAGAAGCAATAGTTAGAATTATTAAAAGCGTATTAAAAGGCGTTAACGGGTTATACTCGATAATATACTAGTTATAAATTAGCTTTGTTATGCAAATAGTGCGTATTAAAGAAGAGATCTATCTAGTCTACGGGTTTTACGAAAGATTCGCCTTATAAAGAAGACGAAGTAAATAAAGGGATGTATAAAAGGATAGGATATATACTACTTAACTAAGCTAAAAAGTGCCCGTTGAAATACGTATAAATACCGTGCTTATCCTAAGAATAAGGGTGCTTCTACTGCCTATAAGTGCGTACTTAAAAGAAGGCTAGAAGTTATAGAAACGCTCCTTATTATTATAAATATATCTATTAGACCCTAAATCTATAATAAAAGAATCCCTTAATAGGTATTCTATAGTAGTCTATAGAATAACTAGTAGTAAAAAGGTTATAAGAATATTAGCGGTAGCCGTAGCTTATACCGTCTTTATCTCGGTTAGATTATTCTTCCGCTACTCCTCGTCGCGAAGAAGTACCGCGTTAACCTTAGCCTTATTAGCCGGAACCTTAAGGTAGTCGTCTATAGTCTTTTAGACGTCCTTATCTAGTTTCTATAATAGAAGTCGAACGGAAGGGTTAAAGTAATAATACTATCGGAAATAGTATCGTTCTCCGTAAATACACGGCGGACTATCCCTTTTCTTGCCTTTATCCTTATCCTTATCTAAAGACGTAGCTGCTAAAGTAGTTGCCGATTTATTAGTAGATTCCGCGGCTAAGGGCTTTATTCCTTAGCCTTAGAATTTCGCAATAGCGTTAGTCTTTAGCGCTTTAGTCGTAGCCTTTAAGGCCTATAAGCGCTCGAAAAGTTCGGATATCTTAAATCCGTCGGGGAAAGATTGCTCTTAACCTAGCTTATTTAGGCGGGTATCGTCCTTTATCTTATTTATTTAGTATTCCGTAAAAGGGCTAGAAATAGGCTAAATAGCCTTAAGAAAAAGCTATATAGCTTAGAGACCTTCCGATTCCGGTAACTTAATTCGCCGGGCGTCGGTAAAGACCTTCTATTAGTTAGAAATCTATATCGTAATATCCGTCCGGTTTAGTGCCTTTAAAATAGTATAGAACTACGTAAGAGTTATCTTCTATTACGTTTATAAAGTCGGCTTTATACGCCGCTATAGTAAAGCCAATTCCTTAGAAACCTTATATTCGTCGGTAATAGTTAAGTAGTAGTTCCCGATATTCTAAACGATAAACTGCTAAATTAACGTAAGAGATTTCTATTAGTCCTTATAGGCTTAAAGCAACGTGCGGTACTAGGAAAAAAGAAACTTAAACCTCTTAAGTTCTTCTATAGATAACCTAGTAATATTAGCAACGGTCGTATTAACTATTTTAGCTATTAGTTCTATAGGAAGAGACAATAAAGGTTTCTAAAGTTTAAGCGTAATAGAAGGGTCGATTTTCTCTTAAATCCCTTAAGCGAGTACGTATTTCTAGATCGTTAAGATCTATCGGTCTTAGTCCGCTAGTCTATTTAAAATAGTCTTCGATATAATATCGGCTATAATAGATATAGTAACGTAGGTAAAAGTATAGTAAAATCACTGGAAAAGGGTAGTTAGATATATAATATATATAAATAAACCGTAAAAACTAAACTAAGTACGGGAAAACACTAATAGAATAAAGTAAACGTACTAACTAGTCCTCTGTAAGTCGATTCGCTAGATTAAATAACGCTCCTTAAAAAAATCATACTAATCCTTTAAGAGTCGATTCGCTAGATATAAAGGCAAAGGCTTTACTACCGTAAGTCGTAGCGTTAGTAGGCTAAAACTATAAGCCGTTAGAACTCTCTATACGTAGAGAAGTTCGTCCGGGCTTATAACTATCGAGCGCTAGGCAGTTAGGTTCTCGATATTTAGGTAATAGCAATTAAAAAAGGAAGAGAGGCTCTAAGGTAAAACAGCCTATATAGAGGGATTAGAAGCTGCAAAAGGATGTAAATCACTAAGAATAATAGCTCTTATCTTATCTAGTAGGGAGGCTAATTAGTCTCTATATATAGGAAAAATCCTCGGACGAAATCAGCCGCGTAAACCTAAGGAAAAATAAGTAACGTAAATAATCGGACGGAAGGATCGGTAAGAAAAGCAATAGATCGTGCCGTACGATAAATAAGTCATATAGTTAGTGAATAAATAAGCAGCCTAATAGAAGACTAGTAAATTCTACGGTAAATTCTATAGTAGAAGCCGTAGCTATATAAAGGAATTCTACGGTAGAAGCCGTAGAAGAGAATTAGAATTCTACGGTAGAAGACTATAGAAGGGAATTAGAATTCTATAGTAGAAGACCGTAAAAGGGAAGAGATTTTATAGGTAAAGTCTATATAAATAACCGTAAAATCACCGTAAAACCATAGTGAAATATAACTAAAGAAAAGTAGGTAAATACGCCTGTAGAAGTACGGGGTAATGCCTATAGAAGCCCGTGGAATTCTATAGTGGAATCTAGGGAAGAACTAGGGATTTTCCGGGGGAAAGCAAATAGGGAAGACGGTAATATTAATAAGTAGCTTAAAGGCAGAAGGTGCGGAATTGCTACTAATTTAATACACTAGGCACTAAGAATGTATGTATAAAGAAGGATAATTCTTATTAGGTAGGCGTAAGCCCCGGGAGCTAGGAATAGCTCCTTACTATCTTATCTATAGCTGATTATATTAGCCCCGGCATATAGCATAGAGGATGCTTTATATATATTAATCTCGCTCGTAAAAACGCTATAGGTTACTCGCTTATACTTCGTCGAGCTCTAATAGATAATATTACTATTAACCCGAAATTGCGTATCCGTACGCTCGGTCTTATTAACGAGCGTAATAACGAAGCCTAACTAAGACGAAAGGTCTTAGTTATTTACGAATAAGCTATCTATAAATACTACGAGCTTAGCGGTCTCGAGATTAATTATTTAGTACGTAAGTCTACGTTATTAATAGTCGATCTACTATTAGAGGCGCTTATTAAAGATATTACAATCCTTCTCTTCGGGGGCTTAGACCTAGGCTACTACGGAGATATCGAATAAGGCCTTAGGCTAATAGATAGAGGCGACGTACGTAGCACGAGCGCGTTGCTTAAGGTACTACTAGGCTCTATCACAAGCCCGTAAGTCGACTACCTCGATCCTTAAGGCTTGTCCCTTCTGCTATAGGAGTAGAACGTCGTCGTAAAGCGTTAGTTTTGCTTTATTAAAGTCTATAGCCTTCCCTAGGGTTATTTAAGCCTTTGGCTTAGCGCGAAATTAAGCTATCTTAAGCTCTTTTTCTTCCTAGGCCGAAAAGGTGTCTAAACCGAGCATTAGGGTATCGTCGGTCTATATTCCGACGAGGCTAAAGTCGTCGGGTCCCTAATTAGTAATTAAAAGGCATAAGTTATAGGTAGAGGGAGCTATATTAAGGCTCTTAACATAGTGCTTATAGTAGGTTTTCTACTAATATACACCGGCTTCTATAAGCCCGTATAATAGTCTAATAACTCTTATAATAGTGCCCTCTAGGTACTTGCCCTAAAGCTCTATCGGAAGAGCCGCTAATACTATATAATTAAGCTCTATTTAAGCTTAGGGATAAGCTTATATAATATCGCGAAGGGATAATATTATGCCTCGGCGAAGTAAGGCGGGGGCAAAGGCTAGGATTAAGCGCTAGCTAATATATTAAATAGTAGGGGAATAGGTTAGAAGCGAGCTTTTCTCTATATCGCTATAGCCTTAGATTACTAGCCGGGACTTTTCGTAGGGTTTAACGTTACGACCCTTTACTTCCTAGACTATTCGGGATCGAAATAGACAGTGCTGCTTATAAATAGATTCGTCGTACTATTCGAAGCTAAACACTCCGCGGGCTATGAGATCGTTAATCTCTCGTTAGTCGGATTCTTTAAAAAGGGCGCCGGGTGTAATAATAACGCCGTTATTACGTAGCTTAGTCGAAAGCCGTAGTATATCTTCTTCCTTCTTAATAAGGAATTAATTATAGAAGGTTACGGTCTTTAGCTTATTCCTTAAGCCTAAGGGACGTCTGCGTTTACGGGGCTACGGCGGAGCCGGCAGTGCCTATACTAGAGAGGGGGAAGGGTCTAGCTTAGGAATTTCGTCTAGAGTAAAGGAATCTACCTTAGAGAGGGTGTCTATATTATTAAGGGTAGGGGGATCTAGGGTATCGTCCTTACTATAGTAGTACGGCTATATAAAGGTAGAATAGAAGACTGCCGGGCCGTTAACAATCTCGATAGTAATGTCGTAGCCGTTAATAGAAGCGATCTTATATAGACCCTACTATCCTCGCTTCTCTCTTTAGACGCAGACTTTACTTTATAGCGGTAGTAATAGAGTGTTAAGGGTTAAAGGGCCGTTTCGAGCTTATAGGCTATCCCTAACTTATCGCGCGGCGGCGAGCTACCGTAAGGCTCTTATAGCCTTTTAGATAGTCGCGGCTCTCTATACCGTAGTTGCTAAAGGTAAGGAGTCTTAAGTTATCCGTAGGTATGCTTTAAAGACGAGGAGCGTAAGGACGAGGCCGTTTAGTCTTACTATATCGTTTACGGCTTTAATAGCTATTTATAGGACGGATTTAAGGGCTATTATCCTACCGATCTTAGCGTATATTATTTTAAACGTACGACGGAGCGGGCTATAATACCTTTTAACCTTACCTATAGACTAATATGCCTTAACGGGGATCTAGGTATACGTAATACCTATAATACGAGCTTCGTTACGAAACTTAGTTAAGGCGAAGTTAGTGCCTACGTTATGCTAAATAAAGTTAAGGGGGCTAAGGTATATATCGATCTATAGCGCCTTAAGTGTCTCCTATATATCCTTAGCCGATATAGACGGGAGGAATCGCGCTCTTTAGAAAGAGGTCGCTATATCGACTACGTATAACATTAGGCGGGTGCTACTGCCGATCTTTAGGTATATTATATCGACGACGACCTCGAAATTGAATTCTTAGTTATCCTTTAATATAAACCTAAACCTCCGGGGCGCCGGCGCGTAGAGCTAGCAGTAATAGCAGAATTTTAAGATATCCTTAAGTATTTCTACTAAGATATTGTTATGCCTTGCTTATTTTAATAGGTAATAAAGTCTATTAACGGCCGGGTAGCTAAATCGGCGGTAGAGCGTTTATATCTCGGCTTTAGTTAAGAAGGCGACTACGCTCTCTTCCTTACTAAAGAAGAACTATAGATATCCCTATTTACGAATAATAAGGACGCTAATACCGGGACCGATAATCGTATCGGTAGTATTATTAAAGTATACGCTTAAGCGATCTATATTAGCTAGGCAGAGGAGGAAAGGGGTCGTCGTTCCTAGCACGTAGAATATAATACGGCTAATAAAGGTCTTAAGGGCAACGTAGCCGAGGGAACGCACGTCCTCGCTACTACTAAATTTAATATATTCCTAGCCGGCGGTAGACTTATCGAGTACGACGGACGGGTCTTCTCGTTATAGGGCAAGATATTAGTCCTAACCTACTATAGAGACTATAGCTACTCCGGTGTTTACGAGGATACTATAAAAGCGGTCCTTTAAGTAACGGTCGATATCACGGCACTAGGTAATAGCTAGATAACCTTATTATTCTATAAAAAGGAGAAGAACTATAGAGGCTAAGGGCTCGTTTATATATAGGACTATATATCACGTGGTATATCACTATATACTATGTTATGTAATATAGTACTATAATAGTACTCCCCCTCTAAAGACGATTTAGTCCCTAAATCGCTAAGAAATGTCATTTTCGCTAGAAATCCGTATGTAATAGAGGAATCTTTTATAGGCGGGCCTAATCTAAAGGGCCCGGCTTATCTAGGTTGCATCTATAAAAGCGTTAAATAGCTTTAGGGCAACCTCTTAGGTTATCCTCGGGCTGCTAGGTCGGTTCCTAGTGATGTTTCCATTTGATTAGATAAGTTAGGGTCGGGGCTTCGTTATCGTATACGTTAAGGATCTTCTTAAATTCCTATATTTCTTCGATATTACCGTCGTTATCGCGTTCCGCGATACGGCCTACGACGTTGCGTCGCTCCTCTCGATTAATCTATGCCTAGCCCGGTATTGTTTCCTTTGTCTAAAGCCGTACCTTAGACGTATAGAAAGACTTATTAACTCGGATGTACTTTAAGAGGTCGATAACTATAGCGCTACGGTAGACCTCGAGAATAGGATAAGGACCGTCCTATTTATCGTCCTATTTTTTCTTTAGGCGATTGGTAGTTATATTCTCTAATAAAACCATAACTGTTGGTAGGCCTCTACTACGGTAAGCAGCCGGAAGTAAACCTATCGCACGTGTGATAGTATGCGGTTAGGTTCTTATTGTCTTATCCAGCTAGGAAGGAAGAGGGGAAAGGGGGCCCCTCTATAGGTAGTGACGTAGCCTCGGGTTACGTAGGTCACGTGCCCTTAACGACGTCGTACGTATCCTTTATCCCTTGTTCCTACACTAGCAGTCTTTATAAGATCGTAGAAACAGTAGCTTAAACGAACGTAGCAATAAGGGGCAATAAGGGGCTAAACAGGGACAAGATCGTAGAAACAGTAGCCTAAACGAACGTAGCAATAAGGGGCAATAAGGGGCTAAACAGGGATCCACGGCCCGGTTAAACGGGTTGTGCTATTATCGTAGATCCGGCTTTTCCAACCTCGCAATAGCCTTACAACAGCCGTATAACGTACGGGAAAAAGAGCGTGAAAACTGCATATTAGGTCACGATGCCTAATAAATACAATTTGTGAATACAAATCGCAAAGGGAAAAGAGCGTTAGGAAGCATTAAGCTTCGGGGTAAAGTAGAGCAAGAGATAGAGTTAGCTTCGGGCAGGGAAAGACCGTTGCCGGAGCGTAGTAGGGTCGGCATATAACGTTGCCGGGGCGAAATAGGGCTTATTTCGGTGCTTATTTCGGGGCACTAAAAGGGAAAGCAAAAGAGGGAATAGGGCGCCGAAAAGGGGAAAAACAAAGCAGGGAATACACTCGCAGTCTTTAAATAAAGAACAAAAACAAGGGCATAAAGAACGTTATCTCGGCCACTAAGGAGCGTCGGAAAGGGTCAGCTGGCTAAACGTGCCGGTGCTATCGTCGTTATCGTTATCCTCTTCGGCTAGGATATAGCCTTATTGTCGTCCGTAGCCTCGTCCGTACGGCTGACTGCTAGGGCCGGGTCTCGAGCTTCGTACGGAGCCTCGTATGTATCCCCTCGAACGACCTCTTATACGGCCGTACTAGTTGAAAAGCTAGTCGGGGCGGCGTGTAAGGTGCGTTTCTAAGGAGGAACGTAGGTCCGAAAACAGCTCTTTAATTCGTAGGGCCGGGCGGAATAAGGCTAGTTCGAGTTCCGGAACGCTACGGTAGGCCCGGACGAGAGTCATTCGTAAGGGGATATTAGTCTTCAGGTCTTAGTCTGCGAAGGATCCTCTAAGGGCGCGTTAAATAAGCTATAGCCTATTAAATAGTAGCTCGAGGACTTCGGGCAAAGGCTTTTCGGGATGCTTAGCTTAAAGCCTTAGGAACGTCGTCGTAGTCTACGCCGTAAAGTACTATTCGTAATTAACGCCGGTATCGAAATAGCGTTTAAGGGCATCGTATATAGTCCGGAACGACGTATCCTAATTAACGTGCTAGATATAGTAGTCCTCGGCACGGCCGGCGAGGATTTAACTAATTAGGTCGTAGAATTAGCCGGGTGCGACGCGTAGGCTATAGTAGGTCCGTATAAAGAGCCAGACCTTATCGTCTAGGATGTCGTACGGGTCTCCTATATAGCTGTATTCTTTCTTCTACGCCTTAGCGAATTATAGCATAAGGTTAGCGTCCGTAGGAGCGTTCGGGACTTCGGGCGGCGGCATTATTATATATGCCTTAAGGGGGAATTCGGCGGGGATAGTAGGGGCGGGAGCGACGGCAGGGACGCGGACATAGGGAACGGCACTAAGAATAGCGGCAGGCTAGAACGGTTGTGCGGTAGGCTAGTATTAGGCGGCCGGGACGAACTTAGGGTGCCGGAACCGGTGGCTTATCGGATAGACCGTGTGTTATATAGCCTAGGGAACGACGTTAGGGATTTAGCCGGGGATAAAGGGGTTAGGAGACGGGCCGGGAATGACTGGTAGTAGCGGGCCGGAAACAATATACTGCGGCGGGGGACTTAGGGCAACGGGGGCAATAGGAGCCGGAACAACGGGCGGAATAATGGGCGAGGGCGGAACAACAGGCGAGGATACAATAGGCGAAGACCTAGGCAATGACACTCTGGCGGCTCTTTGAATAGTGGAAGCCGGAGCCGTTAAACCCTCTTCTTCGTTGTCGGACGTAAGCAAACCCTCTTCTTCGTTGTCGGACGTAAGCAGTGCCGAGATTAACGATGCGGCGGGGAAGGGCGAAGGCGGAACTAACGATACGACGACTTGCTTTGCGTAAGCTATAGTGCCGATATCGAATTAGGTCTTCGCGAATTCGTCGGCGGGCTAGGTTGGCGGCTCGTCGAGGTCTAGCAAAGCGGCTAGTTACGCCGTATTCGAGCCGTTCCGACGGTCTAGGTAGATCCCGCGCCTTCTTAAGAGGGTCTTTAGCGCCTTCGTGTATTCCTTATTAACTCTATTCTACGTTGCCTTATTCTATCCCTCGAAGTGTTTATAGAAGTCGTTAAAGAGCTAGAGGCCGTTAACGTATACGCTATAGTCTAAAACGGCGATAAAACGGGCCGTATAGGTTGTAACGGCGATAGCATCGTCGTCTAGCGTGACATCTGCCTCCTAACGGCTTATATTAACGTGCTTATAGAATATCTTATACACGAGGTAGCCGAGGGGGTTTTCTTCCTCCGGGAAAGGTATTAGGGCCGAAATTAACATCGTATAGCGGTTGTCTAAGGTGTTCTTATAGGTCCTGCTTTAGGGCGGCAAAGAGTAAAGCAGTATAAGTAGTGGCAAAGGCAAAGTGGCATACTAGCAGTTCTTTAAATAGCAAAGAATAACTAGTAGGCCTAGCTTAAAGCAGTAAGCGGACTGTGTGTATATAATGCCGGGCTTAAGGGAGCAAGCGGACTATATATATATGCCGGGTCGGAAGACGGCGGGGTGTTTATTATATACGAGGGTCTTCGTAATAGTCTTTAGGAGCAAGCAGCGGGCTTTTAGATAATTAAATAGCTAGTGTTAATCGAATGTTTGTTAGGTCGCGAGGGTCTTCGCGATGGTTTTATCGGGAGTAAGCGGCGGGCTTTTAGTTGTTTTGCGTAAGTGTCTTTACGCGATAGTCGTAATTAAATAGCTTGTATTAATCGAATGTCCCGTAGTCTTAGGAGTGTTTATCGGGTTCGCGAGGGGGTCTTCGCGATAGGGTCAGCGGTTCCTTAATGGCATAAGCTTCGTTAAAGCGGTAATCCAGCGAGGTAGCTAATAATACCCTTATTAGCGTTGTCGGACGCACTCTTCTTAATAGCATAAGCTTCGTTAAAGCGGTAATCCGTTAAGGGAGCTTAGGAAGTCTCTTCGTTCGGCTACCAAAAGCAATATCGGTTCTAGTTCGGGAAGATCCTTCGTTCTTAGCACAAATAGCCTTCTCTAAATGTACGGATCGGGATCGTAGGCTAACTAAATAACTATTCAATCGAATCCGCGTACGTTTAAAGGTTGAATCTATCTCTTCTACCTAGCTAATCTATGATTAAGCGTTTTCATTACTAATTAGTGTCAGTAGGGCTCTACTACGGTAAGCAGTCGGAAGTAAACCTATCGCACGTGTGAAAGTATACGGTTAGGTTCTTATTGTCTTATCTAGCTAGGAAGGAAGAGGGGAAAGGGGGCCCTTTTATAGGTAGTAACGTAGCCTCGGGTCACGTAGGTCACGTGCCCTTAACGACGTCGTACGTATCCTTTATCCCTTATTCCTATAATAACTATATTACCGGGTCGGAAGAGAAAGCCTTCGTCCCGCTTTATATTAGCATTATCTTTATATTTCTATTATAAGGCTTATGCGAGAGCTCGAAGCTAAATAAAGATACGGTCGAAACGACTAGCTATTGCGTCCGCGCGAAGGAATTCCTTCTTTGCCTATAATAAGAGCGTTAGGGGTTAGGGGCCTATAGGTTCGATGCCGAGGGGTTAAAGCCGTAGTTAGCGAAGAACGGAGAAATACCGGTTATTTTATTTACTTAATTATTTATTGCGAATTCCGCGAGCGGGAGCTAGTCGACTTAGTTATCTTAGGTAAAGCTAATATAGGCTCGAATATATTTATTTATCGTAGCGTTAACGATTTCGGTTTAACCGTTAGTCTCTTATTGCTATACTAAGCTTAGTTTTAACGTTATTCTTAAACGAGTGCTAAGCTATCGCTAAAAATTAAAGATAAACTAAGTGCTTTAGTCGGAGATAATAGTATTAGGTGCTTTATATAAGCGATAGACTACGTAGATAAAGGAGTTAATTAGTTCTTCTATAGAAAGGCCGGTAATAAGGATAAAATATCTTATCTTCGTAAGCCTATTAACTATCGTAAGTATATTCTTATAAGTCTTCCTATTTTAGGTATACTTAAGGAGTATCGTAATATAATTAATTAATATATCGGCCTATAGTTAGACCGGTAGAGCGAGGGGTTTTAAGAATCTAAAGGGAGATAAGCGGGGGGTCTTAGTCTAAAGATAGAGAGCATAGTCTTTAATAAACGTAGTAGCGAAGTAAGAAATCCTCGGCTATTAGTATATTCGGTTTAATAGATTAAGGGTTTTTACCCTCCTTAGGTATCCCGCTAGGCTATTGCTATAGGATCGATAAACGACTTTAAGGCGGAGATCTAAGGTATTAGGGACGAAGAGTCGGTCGCGGAAAAAGATACGTCTATTAATTAACTAATATTCGGATATATCGTAACGTAAGAGCTTTCGGATATGCTTTAGCTAGCGTTAAGCGTATAGATCCCGGAGTATCGCTACTATATCTTAAGTAAGATTATCTTATTAGTTTACCTCGCGGATAAGCTTATTAAGTGATTTACTAACTGCGTTTAGTCCGAAGGCGGCGATTACGTTAAGGTCCTCCTTTAAGGCATAGGAATAGGTTAAGAGTTCTTCTAAGATAGTCGGGTCGACTTTCTTTTTAGGGATAACTACTTAATTTCGATAGAGGAGTCTATCGTCGTTTACGGTAGCTAGTCTGTTGCCGGGGAGCTTGCTAAAAGCGTCGGGGAGAATTACCTTATTGCCTAAGCGGTATATAATTACGAAGTTAAACTAGGAAAGAAACTCGGCCTAGCGCACTTATCGTTAGTTAAGTTGCTTTATAAATATAAACGTCTAAAGGTTCTTATAGTCTATAATAACGTCGAACGCTTTAGTAGTCCCTTAGAGTTTTAAGCGCTATTCCTTAAGCGCTTTAATAATTGCTAATAGCTTTTTATTATAGATCTCGTAGTTATACTTAAGAGCAGTATACTTTAACGAAAAAAACGCAATAAGGTAAAGATATCCGTCGTCTTTAGTCTATAAAAGGACTCCTCCTAAGGCCTAATTTAAGGCGTTAGTTTTAATAACTATTTTCTTCGAATAGTTAAAATAGGCTAAAACCGGGGCAATAGTAAAAGTAAGTTTAAAGGCCTTAAACGAGGCAGCTTATTTAGGTCCTTAAGACTAACGGGAATCCTTTTAAAGTAGCGTAGTTATTAGGGAGATAATACTAAAGTATCCCTTAATAAAACGGCGGTAGAAGTTTATAAACCTAAGAAACTACTAGAGTTCTTTTACTAAAGTTAGGGTATTCTAAGCCGTAATTATACGCACCTTCTTAAGGTCTATGCTTATGCTAGATATCGAAATAATTAGTCTAAGATACTTAGTCTTCGTTATATAAAACTCTAACTTCCCGATATCGATTTAAAGCCCTATATTGCCTAAGCGTTAGATAACTATTCGCACGTAGTTCTTATATTCCGCCTTAGTCTTTTAAAAGACTAGTACGTTATTAAGATATACTATATAGAAGTTATTAAAGGCATTATAAAGCACGTGATTAATATAGTTCTAGAAGGTCGACGGTGCGTTATAAAGGCCGAAGGGGGTAACTAGTATCTCGAATAGTCCGAAGCGTGTGATAAATACTATAAGCCACTTATAACCCTCGGCGATTTAAATACGGTTAAATACAGCAATTACGTCTAGCTTTATATAAAACTTAACGTCGTAGAGAGAATCTAGTGTTTCGCGGATTAAAGGTAAGGGATATCGATTCTTAACTATAACCTAATTTAAACCTCGGTAGTTATAATAGATATAGATACTACCGCTTAGTTTATAAGCGAGGATTAATAATACCGCGGCTATAAAAAAAGACTCCTAAATAAAGCCTTTATTAAGCATATCGTTAATCTACTTCTTAATATAGCGGAGTTCTATAAGTAATATAGGCCGATTTCTATAGTATAGAGCTTATTTGCTAGGTATAAGTTCGATCTTATAATCCTAGGGGCGGTATAAGGGGAGCTCGTTCGCATTCTTTAAAAGGAAATAAAGAAGCTTATCTTAGAACTCTTTTAGGAGTTTCTTTAGGATACCTACCTCTGTAACTTCCGGTTTTACTTAGAGGAATTTTTCTACGTTAGCCTTATCGACCTTCCGAAAAAGAGATTTAGAATTAGCTATATCCTAGAGGTTTGTCTAAAGGAAATCATAAAAACGTTTAAGGAAGGCAGCTTAAGCTACCTTTATTATATAGTCCCCGGTAATAACGTATTAGAAAGAGGTTTTAGATAGTTCTAGGACTTTAACTAGGCCTATTAGGAGTTTATTAAGGAGTTATAGATTTTCTCCTTCCTTAACTAGCTTAGCTAATTTAGATATACTAATTCGTATCGCTTAGATACTATCTTATTTATAGAATTAAACGAAGTAAACTACTCGTATATAGTAGATATCGTTTATATCTAAAGGCATTTAATCTTCCTATCGTATACGCCGGCAAGGGCGTCTCGTTTAGCCCTATCGGGCGGGAACGTAGCGACGGCCGGCGGTAAGACGAATAAGGAGTAGGCGAGCTACTAAAGTAGTCTACGGTAGAGTAGCCTTAAGGGCTTAAGTCTTAAGGGAGTCCGGAGGGCTAATCGGGGATATTAAGCGGGCGGTTTCCTAAGCGAATAGCTATATCCTATATAGGGGATATCGAATCGGTTAGCTAGGGTTTAAAGGGTGCGATGCTTACTTAGGTAGGTATTCCTCAATAGACGAGTCTATAGATATATAACTTCCCGGTAGGATAGTCTAGTCTTTTAGGATATTAGTCTCTTCCTACCGAAAGGGAATTTCCGGCACGTCCTCTATCGTTATAAAGACCCCTCGTTTTAAGGTAAACGTTAGAGTAGTCTAAATCTCTACGATATTAGAAAAATATACTTTTCGACGTAACTAATACCCTCCGGGCGTAAGAGTAATAGGAGTCCGAGGAGCTATCCTATCTTCGGCTATTATGCTTAAAGGTAGGTAGTATCTTATATAGTAATCGGAATCGAAGCGGACTTAAAGAGATTTATAAAGTATAGTTAGTTTATATTCCTAAAGCTAGGGGATGCCTAAGATAACTAGGGTAAAGGGTAATAGATTCGTAACAAAAAAAAGCATAAGTTCTATATGCTTACTAATAGTCATTCGGGCTACAAAGTAGTCCGTTATCTATGTTAAGGGTATACCGTCGGCTAGTCGAAGCGGTCGAGGTTTAAGGAGCTTCTTTATAGTAACGTTATATTTCCGTATAATAGCGTAAAGATCGGCGAACGCTACGGTAGTATAGCTAAAGTCTACGAGGGATAACGTATTAATATAGTAGGGGGACTAAAGGTTACGCGTAGATAAGAGACGAATATAGAGAAGGATTAACTTTTTATTACTATTCGACGAACTAATCTAAAGATCCGTTCTATCTAAAAGCAACGACCTAATCCTCTTATCCTCCCTTATATATAACCCTTAGGAGCGAATTACTCTAAGGGTATATCTTTTAGCAGTAGCCTTAACGCCGGCCGCTCGCCCTATAGATCCTTATCTTCTTCCCTAAGAATACGGCCTTATTCGTAGTCGGCCGTACGGACGAGCTAGCCTTAGCTATACCCGCCGCTGCAGGCGCCCTATCGAACGCTAGGCAGTCGGGTTCTCGACATTTAGGTAATAGCAATTAAAAAAGGAAGAGAGGCTCTAAGGCAAAACAGCCTACATAGAGGGATTAGAAGCTGCAAAAGGATGTAAATCACTAAGAATAATAGCTCTTGTCTTATCTAGTAGGGAGGCTAACTAGTCTCTATATATAGGAAAAATCCTCGGACGAAATCAGCCGCGTAGACCTAAGGAAAAACAGGTGACGTAAATAATCGGACGGAAGGATCGGTAAGAAAAGCAATAGATCGTGCCGTACGATAAATAAGTTATATAGTTAGTAAATAAATAAGCAGCCTAGTAGAAGACTAGTAAATTCTATAGTAAATTCTACGGTAGAAGCCGTAGCTATATAAAGGAATTCTATAGTAAAAGCCGTAGAAGAGAATTAGAATTCTACGGTAGAAGACTATAGAAGGGAATTAGAATTCTACGGTAGAAGACCGTAGAAGGGAAGGGATTTTATAGGTAAAGTCTATATAAATAACTATAAAATCACTATAAAACTACGGTAAAATATAACCGAAGAAAAGTAGGTAAATACACCTGTAGAAGTATAGGGTAATGCTAATAGAAGCCCGTAGAATTCTATAGTAGAATCTAGGGAAAAACTAGGGATTTCCTAGGGGAAAGCAAATAAGGAAGACGGTAATATTAACATACCCCCTTAGCTAGAAGGGAATAACTTCCGGCTAATTAGAATTATTATCGACTTCTTCTTAGATCCTAAAAGAAATATCCGTAGGTTAAAGCTAGCGTAGGAACGTTTAGAAACGTTATCGTAGAAGTAACTTAGTTAATCTATCTATAACTATTTAGTTAGAAGGGATATATTTAATATTAAAAGTATTACGTAAGAATTCCTAATAGGCCTAGTAGTTATTAATTTTAACGTGCTTTAAAGCGGTCTAAATCTTTAGAATCTCGGCGGAAACTAAGCGGATTATCTAAGTGTTATTATACTAAATAGTAGGAATAAGAATATCTAGCTATAGGGAAATATCGTTAAATAAACGAAGAATAGAAATTAGCTTTTTCGCGGTAGAAGAGACTATAAGAAGTTCGGCTTTAGTAGAAGAGGTAGTAACCGTAGATTATTTCCAGGCACTCTACGCGATAAGACTATTAAATAGGCTAATGAAATAGCCCTTAGAAGAATAACGAGTATCCGGGTCGTTAGCGTAGGCGGTATCGGAAGCTATAATAAGTTCTTACTCGTCTATATCCGAAAACTTAATCGTAAGGAAACGCGATTTATATAAGTAAGTTACTAAGCTTTCTACGAGCTTAATATAGAGCGTAGACGGGTTCTATATATGCTCCGCTAAAGAATTCGACGATTTTACGGCGTTAAGATAGGTAGAAATAGTCGCGTAATTATAGGAACCGACTAAAGACTAAAAATAGTAGATTTAGTTATCTATAGCCTATCCTTAGTGTTTCTCTAGCTTTTCGGGAAGTAAGAACGGACAAAAGGTCGAAATAGGCTATAGTACCGTAAAAGTAAGGATTAAACTAAACTTAAAAGCAATCTTATCTAGGTAAACGTCCTAGTATAATTATAGCTTTCGCTGCTTATAGTCCCGGATAATTCTTATCCTAAGGAAATAGGTAAGCTCTCTACGGTCGGTAACTATATACTTCTTCTTAAAGCGATAGATAAAATTATTAGTAGCCTTACGGTACTCCTTACGGAAAAGGATAATAATATTATCTATAAAGAAGAAAGTAATAATACTACTTATAGTAGATATAAAAATATAAGGATCCTCCGCACTTTACTAAAGGCTAAGCTTAGTGAAAGACCTAGATAGTTCCCGTTGCTAAAGAAGCGGCGAACGGCGAAGTCTATATAAAGCCTTTATTAACTAAATTATAAAACTAAATATCTTAAATCCGTCTAAGAAGTAGATATATACTTCTTTATTTAGATCGGCATTCGTAAAGGCGTTAACCGCGTTAAGTAAGCGGGTTTCTATGCTAAATTTAGCTATAATAGTAATTATAATATAACAATTTCGCGCTATAAGCGTCGCGGCGTAAGTTTCCTTTCCGCTAAATAGCTAAAGATCTCCTCGTATATAAAGGCGAGACTTAAACTTCCTAAGGTAGCCGTATTTATTAAATTTATAATCGAATGCCTATATTAAAGGAAGAGGATGCACTAGCGCGTTCGCTCTTAGGGTAGGCGAAGAAAAGAAGGTCTTTCGCTATTTTAAGGAGTCCTATTTAACCCCTCTAGCGGCTTTAAACTTAGGTCTATACGGATGCGTCTTAAGATTAGACTAAAACCTTAGAAGCGTAGGCAAATCCCGTTTATATATCTTCCTAGGTTTAAGAGAAGTAATAAATATAGCCGTAAAAGCGCTGCTATTAGCCGGTAAATGCCTAACGTAGGCGAAAGCGGGATATCGACCCGAAAAACGGTTTAAATAAGTAAGGCGTAAATCCCTTATAAATCTTATCGTCCGTAGACTATCTATAGGAATAGTATTATCGTAATCTATAGACTAAGAAGTAGCTTAAGGCAATTGCACCTTAAGACGGTCTACTAGTTCTATATTTATAGTAGGTAAAAGAGTAGAAATATCGGGTTAGAAATCCCGTATATTCTTAAAAATATCCTCCGGCGGTTCTAGGGTTTAGTTAGGAGTTAGGAGCTAAGGATTGCTATCGGCTAAAAGGTCTACTAGATTAAAATGCTTATTAAAAAGCACTATTAGCGTTAACTAGAATTCTGCCTTATCTTGCTCTTCTTCCTATATAATATATAGTAGAAATGCCGGTAATAATACCTATATTAGCGGTTCGGATGCCTTAGACGCGGTGAAAAACTAAGTCTTATTAAACGTTATATTACGAACTTAGCGAACCTCCCGTCTCTATAGGATCTATATACGAAAAATATTAGTAGAATTATACCCGACTAAGTAACTAACCTCTACGTAAGGTTCTTACTTAAGATCGCGTTTCTATATGTTAGTTAAGGCCTTAGTAGTTAGTAGGTAGGCTTTATAGCTAAAAGCTTAAAGATAATCGAATCGTAATAGTTAAGGAAAGAGAAATGCCGGTATATTCCGGTCGTAATCCTTTAACTAATCGTAAAGGATTTCTATTAAGGAAATCCACTTCGATAGAAATAACGTAGAGGAAGCTACCTATCGGGCTAGAATCCGATTGTGTAAATATACTATAGTTTTCTACGTTTCTATCTATAAATGCTTAGGCAAATTTGCTTTAATCCTTATAGATTGAGCTTTCGTAGATACTACCCTTTTAGCTCGTTTAATAGCGCCGTTTTAAGCGGGTATATAAGGTATAGTAGGCTTATTATAAATGCCTTACTAATTAATAAAGTCCTAAAAATCGTATCGAAGGGCTTAGTTATTATCTCGATAGATTATACCGATAGAAAGTAAGAACTATCGGGAAATATACCGACCTAAGCTCTTAAAGCATAAAATTAGCTCGTCTATAGAAGCGTCTAGAAGAGCATATAGAAAAACAAGCTTCGTATAGTTATCCTTAATAAGAAATATAACGTTCTTATTATTATAACTCTTATATATAGAAAAGACATTATAAAACACCTTAGAAAAGGGAAACGTCGCTTTAGAAAGCGGCGGTTCGTAGTTAATAATTCGTTTAGCCTACGTAAGTTTATAGGACTTATAGGAGATTATCTTATCGAAGGTTACCGACTATAGTATTCTAAGGGCTTTCGAAAGCGCTTTATTATTCGGATATCTAAGTCGTTAGTGCTATAGGGAAAGTTCCTTTATACTTATTAGTATAAGCTCCGGTATAGTAGCTAAAAAAGGTACTATAACCGGGGTTTCTACGGTAGAATCTATAGCAGGAATAGAAGCAATAGTTAGAATTATTAAAAGCGTATTAAAAGGCGTTAACGGGTTATACTCGATAATATACTAGTTATAAATTAGCTTTATTATGTAAATAGTGCGTATTAAAGAAGAGATCTATCTAGTCTACGGGTTTTACGAAAGATTCGCCTTATAAAGAAGACGAAGTAAATAAAGAGATGTATAAAAGGATAGGATATATACTACTTAACTAAGCTAAAAAGTGCCCGTCGAAATACGTATAAATACCGTGCTTATCCTAAGAATAAGGGTGCTTCTACTGCCTACGAGTGCGTACTTAAAAGAAGGCTAGAAGTTATAGAAACGCTCCCTATTATTATAAATATATCTATTAGACCCTAAATCTATAATAAAAGAATCCCTTAATAGGTATTCTATAGTAGTCTATAGAATAACTAGTAGTAAAAAGGTTATAAGAATATTAGCGGTAGCCGTAGCTTATACCGTCTTTATCTCGGTTAGATTATTCTTCTGCTACTCCTCGTCGCGAAGAAGTACCGCGTTAACTTTAGCCTTATTAGCCGGAACCTTAAGGTAGTCGTCTATAGTCTTTTAGACATCCTTATCTAGTTTCTATAATAGAAGTCGAACGGAAGGGTTAAAGTAATAATACTATCGGAAATAGTATCGTTCTCCGTAAATACACAGCGGACTATCCCTTTTCTTGCCTTTATCCTTATCCTTATCTAAAGACGTAGCTGCTAAAGTAGTTGCCGATTTATTAGTAGATTCCGCGACTAAGGGCTTTATTCCTTAGCCTTAGAATTTCGCAATAGCGTTAGTCTTTAGCGCTTTAGTCGTAGCCTTTAAGGCCTATAAGCGCTCGAAAAGTTCGGATATCTTAAATCCGTCGGGGAAAGATTGCTCTTAACCTAGCTTATTTAGGCGGGTATCGTCCTTTATCTTATTTATTTAGTATTCCGTAAAAGGGCTAGAAATAGGCTAAATAGCCTTAAGAAAAAGCTATATAGCTTAGAGACCTTCCGATTCCGGTAACTTAATTCGCCGGGCGTCGGTAAAGACCTTCTATTAGTTAGAAATCTATATCGTAATATCCGTCCGGTTTAGTGCCTTTAAAATAGTATAGAACTACGTAAGAATTATCTTCTATTACGTTTATAAAGTCGGCTTTATACGCCGCTATAGTACAGCCAATTCCTTAGAAACCTTATATTCGTCGGTAATAGTTAAGTAGTAGTTCCCGATATTCTAAACGATAAACTGCTAAATTAACGTAAGAGATTTCTATTAGTCCTTATAGGCTTAAAGCAACGTACGGTACTAGGAAAAAAGAAACTTAAACCTCTTAAGTTCTTCTATAGATAACCTAGTAATATTAGCAACGGTCGTATTAACTATTTTAGCTATTAGTTCTATAGGAAGAGGCAATAAAGGTTTCTAAAGTTTAAGCGTAATAGAAGGGTCGATTTTCTCTTAAATCCCTTAAGCGAGTACGTATTTCTAGATCGTTAAGATCTATCGGTCTTAGTCCGTTAGTCTATTTAAAATAGTCTTCGATATAATATCGGCTATAATAGATACGGTAACGTAGGCAAAAGTATAGTAAAATCACCGGAAAAGGGTAGTTAGATATATAATATATATAAATAAACTATAAAAACTAAACTAAGTATAGGAAAACACTAATAGAATAGGGTAAACGTACTAACTAATCCTCCGTAAGTCGATTCGCTAGATTAAATAACGCTCCTTAAAAAAATCATACTAGTCCTTTAAGAGTCGATTCGCTAGATATAAAGGCAAAGGCTTTACTACCGTAAGTTATAGCGTTAGTAGGCTAAAAATATAAGCCGTTAGAACTCTCTATGCGTAGAGAAGTTCGTCCGGGCTTATAACTATCGAACGCTAAGCAGTCGGGTTCTCGATATTTAGGTAATAGCAATTAAAAAAGGAAGAGAGGCTCTAAGGTAAAATAGCCTATATAGAGGGATTAAAAGCTATAAAAGGATATAAATCACTAAGAATAATAGCTTTTATCTTATCTAGTAGGGAGGCTAATTAGTCTCTATATATAGGAAAAATCCTCGGACAAAATCAGCCGTATAGACCTAAGGAAAAATAGGTAACGTAAATAATCGGACGGAAAGATCGGTAAGAAAAGCAATAGATCGTGCCGTACGATAAATAAGTCATATAGTTAGTAAATAAATAAGCAGTCTAGTAAAAGACTAGTAAATTCTACGGTGAATTCTACGGTAGAAGCCGTAGCTATATAAAGGAATTCTACGGTAGAAGCCGTAGAAGAGAATTAGAATTCTACGGTAGAAGACCGTAGAAGGGAATTAGAATTCCACGGTAGAAGACCGTAGAAGGGAAGAGATTTTATAGGTAAAGTCTATATAAATAACCGTAAAATCACCGTAAAACTACGGTAAAATATAACTGAAGAAAAGTAGGTAAATGCGCCTATAGAAGTGCGGGGTAATGCCTATAGAAGCCCGTGGAATTCTATGGTAGAATCTAGGGAAGAACCGGGGATTTCCCGGGGGAAAGCAAATAGGGAAGACGGTGATGTTAACACGCCCTAAGATCCTCGGCCGAAGCCGGGGGAGGGGGCGCCCCGGCCCTTAAACTAGGGACTACCCCGACGTAGGGATATTAGAAGCGGATTCGCTATCTTAGCTAGGTCGTAAGCCTCCTTTTAGTATCTAAGCTCTCCGTAAGCTATATAGAGTTTATTATCGATCCTAAATTATCGTTTAGTATCGGAAAGCTAGTTAAGGTCTATAAGGTTACTATATAAGGGTTAGGCCGGGGCGGTTAGGGTAAAGGTAAGTATAAGCGTCGGCGGGAACTATAAATAGGGGGCGGTCTTCTTTTCGAGCTTCTAACGATAAGCATAGTAAGCGAGGTTCTTTATAAAGATATCTATCTATGCTAACTACTTCTCGTAGTCGGTGTTAGGGATCTTAGTCTATATATTCTTAATAAGATCGCTTATATCCTTTAATATAAACTTCCGGAGGAGGTCGACTTACTATTCCTTTATCTTCCTTACCTTACGTATATAGGCGTCGAGGTCTACCTTTTAGATCTAATAGTTCTTATCGCCTTAAGGGAAATTGTCGAGGATATTCTTAGCGGCTTACGTTAAGTCTAAAACCTTATACTGCCTGCCTAAAGCTATAAGGAGCGTCGTCGTAGTAGGCTATTCCTACTTCTCCCTCTCGGATAGGTTAGCTATAATAGTAGCTATCCTATCTTTAACGAAGTCGTAGGCCTATTTACTAAGCCTATCGCTAATATAAAGGAGGCGGGCGCCGTCTAAGTCGAACTATATGCTATCGCGGAGGAAGACACCCTATATCTTAAGTTCCTAAGCCTCGTACTTACGTTAACGGTTAGAGGTAGACCCTTTCTTAGTAAAGATCGGAGGATCTACTATCTTTTGTTTTCCTAACGATTGTGCTAGGGTTATTGTCTAAGACTATAACGTCTTTATAGTTAAGATTGTAAGGTCCTTAGCCTTAAGAAGTTGCTCCTTTATAACTAAGAGCTAATCCTTTATAGCTAGGAGCTAATCTCGTGTAGTTATACGTTCCTTTAACCTAGCATTTCGGTTAACCTAAGAGGCCTCCGCTATACGAAGGGAGCGAAGACTCTCCTTAATATATATAAGAATATATCGGGTATCTAGGCTCTATAGGTTTTCCTAGGTCTCCTACGCATTAGCGACCGGGACTACGTTATCGAACCTCTTAGTCGCTTAAGCGATCTAAGGAAATTCACTAATAAACTCCTTAGCAAGAGCTTTTAGACCGTCGCCCGTAGCGTTAAAGGCTATAGGTATGTCCGCTATAAGGAGGAAGGAGGAGTATTTAGTCTAAGGGGTGTTTATCGGGGACTATAAAAAAATTTCTATAGGCTATATAGGTTTCTATAGGCTAGGGAAAAATTCTTAAGGGCTTAGGGGCTTAGGGGGATGATTTCTTAATGGTTGCGCTTAGGTCGCGACGACTAAGGGGATAAGGTAATAGAGCTTCTAGGACTGTGTATATAAAGCTAGGGATCGCGACGGGGCGCAATAGGAGATAGAATAAACTATTATAGCACTAGGTGATAGCTAGATAACCTTATTATTCTATAAAGAGGAGAAGAACTATAGAGGCTAAGGGCTCGTTTATATATAGGACTATATGTTACGTAGTATATCACTATATACTATGTTATGTGATATAGTACTATAATAGTCGAAGACGAATTATATAGCCGGAACGCTTAATTAGTCCATCCCTTATACGTCTTCGCCTATAATTAAATAGTTAAAGGACTACTAATATAGGATTTATAAGGCTTACTACTTAGTTAGTTCTTTATCGTTACTAGCCTTATCGTTACGTTACTTAATAACGGCTTATAGAGTCTTATTACCTTTATATTCGGTAAGATAGGCCTTAAATCCTATGCTAAGGTTGCTAGTTAAAAGGCATTACGCGTAGTATTAAGCCTTAGACTTAGCTCATTCCTTTAGGGTATGCTTTATCGACTAGTAGCCTTCTTTCTAATAAACGAAATACTTTTTCGACTATTAGCGGTTGCTAAAGCTACTACCGCCGCTATAAGGGCTACGGTAGCTTCGTCCGCTGCTCTTGCTAAACCTACGGCCGTTGCTACGGTTGTTAGTATATCTTCGGTCGGTATAGAATACGCCTAATAAACTATATTTATTATTTATATTTATTACCTTATTACGATAATATTGCACGAACGTGCCGGACGTACCGTTCTCGGCCTATATCGATAGATAGGTCTTTAGAGAGGAACGTAGCGCGGAGAATAGCTTTTCTATAGTCTTAAGGGGATTATATAGCGTATAGCTAAATTCTAGGACGTTTCGGCATACGTTAAGTAATATAGTGCGAAAGGGGAGGTCTCTAGCGAACTTAAATTCTAAGGCGCGTTAACATCGTTATAGCTTATTAAAAAGGGTCTATAGGACTTCCTATTAGGTCTTATTTAGATGCTTAACTTATAGCTTTTTAAAAGTCATAGTACTTTAATCTACCTAATAGTGCTAATAGTTTACTTCGGTATTAAAGTAAGCCTTTAGTAGGTCGTAGGCTTGCCTAAATATACTATCCTACTCTATATGCTAGATATAGTAGTCCTAGGCTCGGCCGGTAAGGATCCGGGGAAAAAGGGCATAGAAATAGCCGGGCCGGGCCTTAACTATATAATAAACGTCCGTAAAGATACGGACTTTATTATTAAGAATATTATAGGGCTCTCCTATATAATTCTTACTCTTATCCTATAGCTTAATAAACTTTTATAGGAGGTCTACGTCTATCTCCTCGTTTAGAACGTCGTAAGGGGGGACTATCGTATAGGCTGCCTTTGCCGTTAGGTTAATCGGAGGGGTCCTAAAGAACTAGTACGAAGTTAGGTAAAGTATTATTAGCGTTTTTAATATATCTTAAAACGGAGGGGCCTAAGGGTTTAGGAACGTGCCGGGCATTTAATTTCGCGGGTATAAGCCGGGATCGACGGAGGTAGTACGTATTAAGGTTATTAAAGCAAAAGAGGGTTCTAGCGCGAATATAACTACCGGGGCGGTTAAAGGCGTAGGGGGAATAGCCACGGGCGTAGACAGTGCCGTCGCAAAGGTTGCTATAGGAGCTAGGGTTAAGGTATTAAGAGGTGCCGTTAGGGCCGTGCCTAAGACAACTAGGGAAGGAGGGTTAGTTACGGCAGCCGGGGCTATAACGGATGTATTCCTTACGAACTCTCGGGTTCGCTTATCGTAGAACTTTAACTATTCTAATAGTAGTTCGTCCTTTAGCTAAATCGGGGGAATCTATTAGCGCTAAAGCATTAAAAACGATGCTAGATAACTAAAGTTTTTAGCGCCGGTCTAGATCCTACGGGCTCGTAAGAAGGATTTAAGGGTCTTCTTAAATTATTTATCTACCCGGTTTTATATAGCCTCTATCTATCCGTTAAAGTATTCTTAAAAGTCTAAGAATAGCTCGTATTTATAAATAGTTAAGCTGTTGGTTGGTTAAACAAACAAAGGGGTTGCAAACTGGCTGGATTCTAGTCTATATAGTTATCTAGCTAAGGCGAAGAGGAGAGGAAAGGGGGCCCCTTTATATGTCCTAACCGAGCCTGTCCTAGGCTCTAAAGGGAGCCTAGTCGGGGCACGTAACGCTCTTAATAACGCTGTCATCGGGGCCTTAATAGAGGTTATAACTTATAACCCTTTTCTCCCTTATGTAATTAGATTGGTCCGACACTAGTAGTTCTTCTTTAGAGGCTGCAAACACTATACTACTAACGGACTAATCGCCTAATTAAACGCAATAAATAAGCAGTAAGCAGCCCGGCACGATAAGCAAGGAAACGAGCATTCGAAAGAGCCGAATCGAGGGCATCCTCGGGGCGTTGCCGAAGAGCCGATTCGAGGGTATCCTTAGGGCGCTGCCGAAGAGCCGAATCGAGGGCATCCTTAGGGCGTTGCCGAAGAGCCGAACAGACCTTAGTTAAGCCTTTTTAGGGCCTTAATTCGGGCTATAAGCGCGAATAAAGAAACAACGGAAAATACGCATTAAGCTAGAAAGTGCCTAATAAGTATAAATAATAAGTACAAATTGTAAGGAAATAATCGACGGGAAATAACGAGCAATTAGCAGAAGCTGCGAACAACGAATAAGATAATGTAATAAAGCGGGAAAAGGGGAACAACGCGTAGAAAAGGGGAATAACGCGTAGAAAAGGGCGAACAAATTACAGAAATAGCAAAGAATAATACACGGAAATTCCATACGGAATAAACATACGATAAACGCGCGAACGGGGCATTAGGGAGACGAGCGAAATAACAAGCAACGAGAACAACGAGAACATACGAAGGAACGGCTAAGTAGAGGTGTCGTATCGGAGCGGCGCCTATAAGACCGAGCTAGATGTAGCTCGGTACCTATGCGGTTATTATGTCTACTTACGCACTTATTTAAGGTGCCTCGTAAGACAGCTAGCCTTCTATAGAACGAGATAAGAACAATATAGTTTTCCCTCGCTTTGCTACCTTAATTACGTATAATTAACGGTATCTTAATCGCGCCCTCGGGTGTAGGTCTTTATAGGTCGGTGCGATAGTTATAAGCCCGGTATATAAACCCGCGCAAATTGCTACTAAGTCAACGCATTTAAGAATTATTATATCTTCCTATAAGGAGCCTAAAGCCGCCTTAGCTAGGCAGCTTCGAGGGACCGCAGCTCTCTAAGGCCTCTAGTGATAGCATAACGTCGGGTATAACGATTGTCTGCGTTAGCCGTTAGGGGGTCTCGAGGTATAACGTCTAGGTTAGCCTTAAGAAGCTAAGGTCCCTAAAGGCTGCCTTAACTAAGGCAGCTATATAAGCCCTCGATCGACTGTTTAGTAAAGCATCGATATTAAGATCCTAATAGCATCGATATAATAACCGCATAGGACCTCGATGCTCCTTAACCTTTAAGACAGTCGTAATAAATAAGGCAGTAAGGAGAAGATTACCGTAAGGGGCGAAAAGGTAATATACGACGTCTCCTTTACCGCTTAACGGGTGACTATCTCTAGTGCCTATAAAGAGCAAGTTATATATGCTTGGAAGCCTCTTTCCTTAAATATCTTTAATATCTTCTGCAATAAGCACTCTTATTTTATAACCCTTTTCTTCTATAACTTTAACTTTAACTTTAATACTTAACAATAGCTATAACTCTTACGTCTCTAGCAATTAACACTAAGGTTAGCCTATCTAAGGCAGACTACTAAGCAATATAGTTTACGACGTTCCGTTGTATAGCTAAGGGTGTAGAGGTTTAGAAGTATGTAAACACCGGCGATAAGGGGGCTAATAAGACCTTTAAGCTGGTTAAACCTCCGGTCGTTACCTATATAAGCTAGGTCGCGAAGATTAATAGCCTTATAGCTTAGGCATACGTAGAAGCTATGCTTAACAACCCGGCACTAGCACTAGCGCTAGACCCGCTAGTCCCGATTATAGAGCTTAACGTAGGATAGCTTATATGCTTTAAGTCTAACCGAGATGACCGTAAGATAGCCTACGCTAAATACGTCTCTAAGAAAAAGGCCGTAATAGACCTTTCGAACTAGGTCTATTAAACCGTTAATTAGTCCTACGTAAGGCATTTCCTAGATAATCTAAACCTCCGTAGGATCGTGAATAAGCTAAGAGAGCTTCTTAGGGTCTCTAACGCTTACTACATCGGCATCGTATAACTAAACTATCGCAGGGCGCTTTAGACACCCCGAAGGATTAACCTAGTAGATTAGTACCTTTAGTAGGAATTAGCATACCTTAAAGCCTTTACTACGATAACTGCTAATATCGAGGGAGATTAAGCTATCGTAGACTTCCTTAAGGCAACTATACCGCTAGACGAACTATAGTCTCGCAATTAGCTTAGTAAGCTACGTAAGTAGTAGCAAAAAGGCAACGTCGTTACGATAACCCTTTAAAGCGTTAGCAAACTCTTTTACTCCGTAAGCCTCGATCGCAATATACATAGTAAGCTATTCGGGCTAGTAGGCGCGTTCTCTACACCCGGAGGAAACGCACCGGCTCGATAGGAATACGAGTGCCCTTACGGTATTAGTAAGAATTGCTATTACTAGAAGCCTATAGACTATACGGCTTTCTATAAGGCTATTAACGGGGTCTCCTATAGGCCTAGGATTACTAAGGTCCCTAACCGCGTTAAGAAGTATAAGGAAGCTAAGGACTTACCGCGCTAGAAGACTACGGTCGAGGCGATTAAGGCTTTAAAGGGCTAGCCGGCGCCGTAGACATCGACTTAGCCGAAGAAATCGACGTTAGGACCGCCGGCCTTAGCCTATACGGTGATCTAATAGACCGTTAAAGAGCAGTATGCATTTAGCATATCGCCGAACGCGTACGCGGCTATTTATCCGCTATAGAACTCGACCCTTATCGATAATTACGCAAGCACCTATATTATTAATAAGCTCGAGCTTCTTTAGTATAACGTCGTTAAGGCAACCGAGACCGATATCGTGCTAGTTGGCGATACAGCGCTCGCGGTGCTATATAAAGGCACGCGGATTATTAAGAATATTGTTAATAGACCTAATAGTAAGAAAACGGAGGACCTAATCCTTTAGGACGCTATATTCGTCCCCGGATTCTATACTAACCTAATTAGCGGGGAGAAGCTTAAGGACTTTAGCTTTTAGCTATATAGGTATAATAATGCGTTAAGGTACGGAAGCATTAAGTGCAATAAGATCTTTATAAGCTTTAAGAGCATATACGGCCTTTTAGTAGCTAAATTAAAGCCACTTACGTCTTGCTTTACGTTGCTTAATGCTCTTTAGTATGCGTTATTAGCGGTCTAAGATAAGATTCCGTAGTACCCCCGGCGGCGGATCGTAGCATTAAGAAACCTAGTTCCGCCTAAGGTTAATACGGCAAAGATTTAGCACTTAAGATTAGGGTATATAAGCCCTCGAGTACTTAAGCAATTAGTCTTTTAGGCGAAAGGAGTGCGGATATACGGCCTAACTACGGTTAAATACAAGGGCTACGCGCTAGGAAAAGCATACGAGTAAATCTCTCGCAAAGAGCCGGCTAATCGCTTAAGGCAACCTTTCTACTATATCTTCTTTAACCTCTTCGACTTCGAGCTAGGCTATAACGGCTACCGATATATCCTACTGCTGTCTAACGAATATAGCGGGATAATGTTCTTATAGAGCATATATTTAAAGATAGAGAGCCCCCCCCTTATACGCAACTTTAAGACATTAGTCCGCCGATATATAAGCGTAGTGATTTATAAGATAAAAATAGATAATAAGAGAGCCTTAGTTAACCTCTTAGGATAGAAGATATCGAAGTTCTAGGAATAGGTAGAATAGGAAGGCATCGAGCTCGAGCTTCCGCCCGTATATACGAAAGAGCCTATAGGAGGCGCGGAAAGACTAGGCGGAGTTATATAATAACGACTTCGTTCGGCAATAGGGAAGCTGCCTTATAACCTCTAGCTAAAGGCTTACTAAGCTATGGTTAGGACGTATAATATCCTGCCGAGATACCGTAACTAATAGAAATCGCCTAAAGAGACACTCGATAGATAGTTTAATTAATATCTTCGCTAGTTCGGCCGTTTTAGCGTTATAGCGCATAGAGAAGCTAACTTCCGCCTATATTAAGACGGGCTTTACGCCTTTAGCTGCCGCGCCTACCCTTTGCACCTTAATATAAAGGCTAACTTATATAAACGAGCCTTTAAAATATACCCTAGAGCGTATATTAGTTATCTCGTTGGCTACTACGCTAGTAACCTATATTGCGTCTAGGTTCCCTAACTTAAGAGGGTTATTATTACTTAAGATATAGTGTTTAACGAGAACTATTTCTTCGACCTATAGATAGAGGACCTATAAGTCCTAATATAAGAATATATCCCTATCGTCGAGTCGATCGAAATACCGATTTAACGGGACTAGAATACTATTTTTAATGATTTTTTATAGGAGTTCGACGAATATATCTTAAGTATTAAGCCCGCTATTTCGAACTTAGGGGTAAAGGGCGTAGGTAAGGTCGTAAGAGAGGCTTTAATTCGTATAGAAGCCTCCTCGTTAGCCTAGATAGAGGCGGCGAAGCTATAACCTATATTATTACCTCCCCCCGAAGGACTTCTTACACCGGAATAGACGCTTAACCCGACGGGGCAAGGTCTCGAACCGACCGTAGGATTATAGGATAACGAGACCGACACCCCTCTCGTATATCTAAAGCCTAAAGAGCTAGAGCAACTGCCGTAGCCCTAGCTTAAGCAAATACCTCCCTTACTAAGGAGGGAAGCCTTAGCTAGGCAACCTCCTAACTAAGAGGAAGAGGTAGGCCTACAATAAGGTATATACGCTAAAGATCGCTAAGATCCTAATTAACGTAATACGACCTTAGCAAAAGAAGGTAAGGTTTCCGTAGGACTACCTACGGAAGAAGCCTTAATATAAGAGAGGACCTATCGCCCTTATCGAATACAATAAGAGCTCTATAGTATAGAAGCTATAAGATAGAGCTCTCGACTAAGACGCACGAGGCAGAGGGATAACGTTTTTAGTACCCTACTGCCCGAAGATATAACGCAGCTACCCGCGCAACTATAGAGCCGGGAGATAGGGATATATACACGATAGATAATGCATTTTAGCTCGGGGACTATTTGGCTATTAGTCGCTAACTAGTCCCCGACAACCCCTCTTAAGGCCTAAGGGTATATCCCTAAGGCCCCGATATATCTTAAAAGAGGGGCAAGCTTTAGTCTTACTACGAGAGGGCAACCGCACTATAATAAAGGATTACTCGTACTTTTAACTATCGTTCCTACCTTCCTAAACGTACCTCTAGTCTATCTTCTTATAAGTTCTAAAGCTTCTCTTTTTTAGTTACCTAAGAGCGATAGCGCTATACGGTAGGCGCGTTTCTAAACGTATAGGCCGCGTAGGCCGAATAGGTTATAGTAGCTATCGAGTCGCTAGCCTATCGCCGTTACCTCGCGTAATAGAACTAACATTAGAAGATAAATATACTAACTTATATAAGGGCTATAACGAGCGTCTTAGGACGCTATTACTAATTTTTTCGCTGCTTAAGGGGGCCCGATCTATCCCCTCGCGAAGTTAAACGCAAGCCGGCCCTTTACGACCTACCCCTCCGCGTATAGATGTCCTCGCAGCCCTTTAAGCAAGAGCCGTAGAGCTAGAGGAGGAGAAAAGATTAAGAGATAGGATTACGGAACTTCGAGAGGAATTTTCGCAGTAGGGTGACTTATTTAGCAAGGACTTATACAAACGTCGCCGATAGTTAACCGAATCGAGGGAGAGTTATAGTAAGGAAATTAAAATAAAAAACATTCCTTAGTTATTATAACCGACTAACCCTTGAAAACGTCTTAATTAGATTAGCGATCTTAAGGATGCTTTTATCGCTGCCTTACGTCGTTTTAAGCGCAATAAGAATAAAATCTTATATGCCTTTAACTATATATACGTAGACTATAAGGCGAGATAGAGGCAATACCTTAACGAAAAGCTCCTTATAGAGAGGGAATTACTTTGTACTAACTAGGATAATTTTCGTAACTAGACCTTAATTTTAATTAAAGATACTGCTAATCGCGAGACTCTCTTAGCTACGTAACTATAGGAAGCACGCTAACGAGAGGGTTAGTCCCCCCTCGATTTTAGTCTTTACCTAGATTCCCTTAAGCAATACCTAGAACGTCCGCTAGAAAAAACTCGTATACTTTCCTTTTTTATAAAGTTACGTCCCGATCTTTAGGACTAAATCTCCCTTTATTTAGCGTCTATTTAGGATAACACTCGTAAGGAGATAGTCTAACTCGCTTAACGCTTCTAAGATGCTCTAGGAAATAAAAAGCGCCCCGTAAAGCTAACTAACGACTAGTCGACCTTTACTTAAAGGGCAAGAGGCTCCTATTCGATAGGCTATCGCCGACGTAGAGGCCGAAATAGATCTACTAACAACTATTAAGATTCCGACGCCGCTAGATCGACCTTAAATAGCCGTAGAAACGGTCGTAGCAATAGCTATAGGAACGGCTAAGGAAATAGTCGCAATAGTCGCAACGGTAGGAATAGATACGGTAGGAATAGCTATAGCAATAACCGGGGAGGAAATTCGTATAGAAACGGCGAAAGCTAATCCGGCATAGTTATTTATTAGTATTATAAGAAACTAGGCTATATATAAGCCGATTGCTAGGCAATAGTAAGAGCTAACCGAGCCGTAGCTAATTTAAAGACGATAAAGAAAGAGGGAAACGCCTAAAAGTCGAAGTAAATGCCTCTCTTTCGACTAAGCTATAGGTAGAGGTAGTTAAGAGACTACGTACTACTAGAAAGCTACTAGGGCGAATACCTTATAAAATCATTGTTAATCTCGATTACGGTAGTAAAGTAGACTTAGTAGATATAAACTTTGCTTGAAAATAAGGGCTATAATAGCTTCCTTTATTAACCCTTAGATTAAAGGTAGTCGGGAATACGCTTATAAAACGATATAGAGTCTAGGAAGTTTCTATCTAACTCTAAGATAGTCGCTATAAGGAAAAGACAGTTATTTACCCTTATATCGGCATCGACAACGGATTAAAACCCGACGACGCACTAGTTTTGCTTAGTATACCCGCACTTTCTTAGGAATATATTTATCTCGTTCCTTTTAAGCGCGCTTAGTAGTTTAAACACTAACTTTCTAAGATATTATTACGCTAACCGTAGAAATTTTTGCATAAGTGTCGGAATAAGGCATGGGTCTATATAGTTATACTAGACCTAAATTTTATGCTATTTCCCGATAAAGATAATAACTCGGCGAACCCCGAGCGAATAGGGGAGGAAATACCGGCGACTCTTTTAGACTTTAAAGACGTGTTTTCTAAGCATAAGGCCGATTTATTACTAAGGAAGAAAGGCACCGATTATACGATTAACCTATTGCCCGACTCTAAGCTACCTTTTAGACCTATCTACCCTCTTTCTTAATCCGAACTTTAGGTTCTTAAGGAGTGGTTAGATTAGTCCCTTAAGCGTGGCATTATTCGGAAATCTAAGAGTTCGGCCGGAGCTCTTATCCTTTTTATACCTAAGAAAGACGGCACTTTACGCCTTTATATAGACTACTAGGGGGTTAATAGTATTACCGATAAGAATCGCTACCTACTCCCCCTTATTTCGGAGATTATAGACCGTTATTAAAGGGCTAAGTACTTTTTAAAGATTAACCTAAAAAACGTATACTAACGCATCCGGATTAAAGGAGGGGATAAATAGAAAATAGCCTTTCGTACTCGCTATAGTTACTATAAGTATTTAGTATTACCGTTTAGATTAACTAACGCCTTTGCTATATTTTAATTATATATTAACCAAGCTCTTAAAGGCCTTATAAATACTATTTACGTCGTTTACCTTAATAACATTTTGATCTTTTCTAAGACCTACGAAGAGTATATAGAACACTTACGATAAGTCCTTAAATAACTAAGGAACACCGAGCTATTCGCTAATTTATTAAAGTGTACTTTCTATAAGCAGTCTTTAGAGTTTTTAGGATTTATCCTATCTATTAACGGAGTTGCAATAGACTTAGCCCGCGTTAAGGCTATTATAAATTAAGAAGAACCTCGTTCTTTCTATAATGTTTAAGTTTTTCTCGGTTTTACAAATTATTACCGACGATTTATTTTAGGATACTCTAGTATTATTGCCCTTCTTACTACGTTATTAAAGGGGAGCGTTAAAGGAAGAAAGCCCGGACGAGTATAGCTAAACACTAGCGAATTAATAGCGTTTTACGCCGTAAAGAACGCCTTTATAATAGCCCTACTTCTCCGACACTTCGACCCTTAAAGACCGATTTACATCGAGACTAATGCCTTAATTTTCGTAATAGCTAGCATTCTTTCGCAGCCCGATAACGAAGGCTACTATCATCCGATTGCTTTTTAATTATAGAAGTTTACTAGCCCTAAGCTTAACTACGGTACCTTTAATTAGGAGATATTTACTATCGTTAAGTTATTTAAACACTAGCGATACTATATCGAAGGGGCGGCGAATACCGTTAAAGTTTTATTAGATTACTAGAACCTTTAAGGCTTTATAAAGTAAGTGTCCTTTAATAAAAGACAAGCACGTTAGTATATATACCTAGCTCCTTTCGATTTTACGATTAAACACCGAGCCGGCAAATTAAATCCTGCCGATGCTTTATTAAGGAAGCTAGAATTTATAGGCGAAGCCCTACCGTCTATAAAGCTACTCCCGGAACTATAATAAAAGTTAGCAGTTATTCGGCAGGTGTATATAGCTATAGATTTTATAAAGAGCGACCTTAAGACGAGTTCTTAGGTCTCTACTATCTCTAAGCTTAACGAGATGTCTTTACGTAACGAAAATACACGAGCTCTCTAAGATTCGATCGCTTAGCATTTAAGAACAAGTCCCGCAAAGTTAGCTACCTAAGTTAAAGATATCGTTAGTTATAAACAACGGTGTTAAAGACAATTAGCTAGGTTAGTAGCTCGTTATAAAGGGGTCTATAAGAGCAATATCTCTAAGCCCTTTTTTAAGCTCTTTAAGAGGACTTAAGCGGAAGATCCGTAGACTATATAGTAAGTATAAGCCGAACGTACCTTAGAAGAAGGGGTAAGTCCTTAGTTATTAAGCCTAGATAGACTTATTTTACATTCGGGAAAAATCGTAGTGCCTATAGAGGTTGCCTTAAGGCAAGAGCTTATTTAGCTCTACTACGACGATCCCTTTATAAGACACTTCGGGATAGCCTATACGAAAGACCTCTTATCCCGGAAATTCTTTTAGGAAGGAATAGCTCGTAATATAAACAGCTACGTACGTTTATATTATATCTATTAAGGCGCCGTTCTAAAGCGGTATTGCTTATACGGCGCCCTTAAGTCGCTGCCTATTCCTATAAGACCTTAGGAAGAAGTCTCTATAGACTTTACTACCGGTTTTCCGGAGTTATAGTTCGATAGTAGAGAAGTTAACGCAATACTAGTAATCGTTAACCGATACACTAAGTATAGCGTATTTCTTATAGTCTTTAAGACAATAATAGCGCCTAAGTTAGCTAAGGCTTTTTATTATAAGATTAAGCTTATTTATAGAGTACCGAAAGGCATTATTTCTAATAGAGGATCTTTATTTATTAATAAGTTTTAGTTAGACCTCTATTATATATTAAGGATAAAACGTAGGTTATCGATAGCCTTTTACCTATAAACCGACGGTTAGACCGAACGGGTAAATTAGATACTATAATACTACCTTCGGTATTATATAAATGCCGAATAGAATAACTAGCCTAGACTACTACGAGAGGCTTAGTTCGCTTATAATAATACGAAGAATGCAACTATAGGCTTTTCGCTTAATAAGGTATTATTTAGATACTAACTAGACTACTATATCTACCTTATAGACGATACTACTAGTAGGGGAGTACTTAAAGCGAGAGCTCGTATTAGTAAATTAGCAGACTTAAGGAAAAAGCTAGAGACTTATTAGCGATAAGCTATTAAGTCGTAAAAGAAATTCTATAACCTCTATTATAAGCTACTTACCCTTAAGGTTAAGGACTTAGTAAGACTCTCTATAAAGAACTTACGCTTTAAGGACTAAAGAAGGAAGTTATTACTTAAATATATTAGACCTTTTAAAGTCTTTTAAGCTATTAGCAAGCAGGCGTACCGCCTAGCCCTACTAGAGAAATACGACCGGCTTTATAATATATTTTATATTAGTCTTTTTAAGCCGTAGGTAAAACGGGCTACTAACTAATACCCTAGCGAATTACTACCGATGCTTAACCTTAACGATGCCGAAGGAGAATAGTCGGTCTAGTAAATTAAGGACTATAAGAAGAAGAAAGGCGTTACCTACTACTTAGTGAAATAGGAAGGTTAGCTAGCCGAATACAACGAGTAGGTTGCTTAGGACGATATAGCGAATGCCTAGGAACTTATTAATAAATACCTAGAGATACGGCTAAAGAAACAGCGGAAATTACGTATTACGAAATAACTTCTTTTTAGCTTACCTTAACTTTTCTCTTCCTACTCCGCCGCTACTTTATTATTATTCCTTAATATCTATATAGTAGAAGTCTCTTACTTTTATTTCGCTAGTAAACTCTATAATAATAGGGAGACGTTTTAACTACTCCCCCCTTCCTTAGCGACCGCTCTCCTCGATTATTTTATGTAAATTATCGTATATATATTCTCGTCCTACCCGCTATAGGGTAAAGCCTACGTTATTAATCACTAAGCGAAGCTTTTAGTCCCTATTCTTACGTATAGCTTTCCGTCGCTTTATTAATGCTTACCGGTATTCGAAACGACGTTTTATATATAAACGTTTAGTACTTAGTACCCCTTATTCCTCTCGGTAGGCCGTTATTACGGCTACGAACGACGTATAAACTTAGTAGAAGATTGACTTTATCTTCTTCTTCTCTATCTTATCCCGAGTAGTCTATAACTTAGCTATCTTCGTCTAAATAGCGCATAGATTAGCTATATCTCCGGACATTATTGCCGGCACTTATAATTTTATTAGCAACCGTATCCCGACTTAATAAGAAATAAGGAACTTACCGATTTATAGAGATTACTACGCGAGTTATATTAAATGCATTTGCTTAATCGTATATCCTCTTATATATAATATAGTTCGACTATTTTAGTATCGTCCTCGTTATTACTAAACCGTTATATACTGCTATTAAAGCACTTAATATAGTATAGCTCGGTGATATAGCACCCTTTCGCCCTACGACTTTTTATATTCGCGGCCTTCTTGCCCTTTTTCTTAGGCGACGTCCTTTTTTAGACATTCCTTTTATTAATAGTATCTCCTTTAGTATTCGCCTCTATGTCCTTATCTCCGTCGTCTTTACTAAATAACGAAAATGTTTCGGACTTAATAACCACTAGCGTTATACGCTTTATATTCGCGTAATCTTTTTAGGACTCTACTATAATAGGCTTCTTAATGCTTATAAACGGTCCTTTAAATAATTAACGATATAGTTAATCTTCGGCTTCTTCCTTTAATAAGGATGTCGACTTCTCTAAGGCATCTCGTATGTCTTTTTCTATAAGGAGTCGTTCTAATAGGGTGGTTTTCTCTTCGCGCGTCTTCTTTAGCTTTATCTCTTCCTATACTATCGCGACGGTATCCTTAATTAATACTCTATTTGCGGATAGCTCTAGGACCTAAGCAATAACTAAAGGGCCTATTAGCTAAATATTGTCCGTTTGCTTTCCTCTCTTTTAAGGTATCTATACCGTTTTGCTTGCCGTTCGCTTAAGAGGCATGCCGTTAAACTAATTCGGAATATACTCGTCTAATTTAGAATATACTCGTCTAATTACGAATATACTTCTCTATAAGATCTCGATATAGTTGTATAATAAGAGAAAAGAAGAAAAAAATCTTTATATATAAAAAGCAGCACTCTATTATAGTTCGCTAACTATACGTAGGCGACTAGCCCCCTATTGCGTAGTAACTATTATAACGCGTAACTAACACGATAATTATTATAATATATATAATAATAATTATCGTCGTTGATTTTTATACTACGTTTAATCCTAGTTTAATCCTATTTGCTATTACGACTTTATTTATACCTAAAGCTATCCTAGCGTTTAAGACGTCCGCCCTAAAAGGGGGGGATAATTATAACGTAGCTACCCGCGTAACTATAGAGCCGGGAGATAGGGATATATATACGATAGATAATGTATTTTAGCTCGGGGACTATTCGGCTATTAGTCGCTAACTAGTCCTTAATAACCCCTCTTAAGGCCTAAGGGTATATCCCTAAGGCCCTGATATATCTTAGAAAAGGGGCAAGCTTTAGTCTTACTATAAGAGGGCAACCGCACTATAATAAAGGATTACTCGTACTTTTAACTATCGTTCCTACCTTCCTAAACGTACCTCTAGTCTGTCTTCTTATAGAAGATCTCTAGCTAAAAGGAGATCTTACGATATTTTATTTAGTATTTATAGCCGTAGTCTAATAAAAGGCATATAAGCATTATTAAGATAACCTCGTCCGACTGCCTAAGCGCTATTAAGATCTCGACTACTACCCGTACGGGAAGGAGTTTAAAGAGGGCTACCGTAAGGAGCTATACGACCTCCTCCTAAGAGGTACGTAGCGCCTCCTTAGCCGGGAACGCGCTAAGGGAACCTTAATCCCGCTTAAATAGGTCTACCTCTATAAGTTCGATAAAGATAGATACCTTATATAATATAAGGCACGCATTATTATACGTAGAGACTTTTAGGGCGATTAAGGCGAGGAGACCTACGCTATAACCCTCGCTATTAAAACCTTTAGGATAGTAGTATCTATAGCGGCGAAGCATAATCTCGATGTTCGGCAACTTAATATCGCTAACGCTTTTCTAAATACTAATATTAATAAGACGAAGCGGCCGGTCTACGTAGAACTACTAAAAGGGTACGTTAAGCTAGGTTTTCTTAAAGGAGATAAGAATTCTTTAATAATAGCCGAGCTCGATAAGGCTTTATATAGACTATGCGAATCGCCTCTTCTTTAGTACAACGAGATATACTAAGCGTTAGAGGAATAAGGGCTTATCCGCACCGGCGAGGAGCCTTACGTCTTTATAAACGGCAAGATCCTTATGCTAGTATACGTTAATAATATCCTTATCCTAAGTCCTAAAGGGATTAGCGTAGACGACCTTATTAAGTACCTTAATAAGAAATACGAGGTCTATAAGGAGGCTTTTAGATAGTATCTCGGGATTAGAGTTATCCGCGACTAATAGCTTCGGAAGATCTTTCTCTACTAAGACGTATATATCGAGAAGATTGCACGTAAGTTTAGCCTTAATGATAATAGCAAAGCGCTAGCGGTTTTAATCCCGCCTTTTATACTCGTTAAGAATACCGAATAAGCCTCTTTTCGCGAGATTAAAGACTTCTAGGAAAGGGTCGGGTTAATTATATACACCGCGATTACCGTAAGACCTAACGTAGCGCTCGTAGCCTTATAGCTTTCGAGGTTCTTAATAAACCCTTCCCTAAAGCATTTAAAGGCGGCGAACTAGTGCATCCGCTACCTATACGCAATAAGGTTCCTTATAATTAAGTTCGATAGACTTACTATAGGTAAGGCTCTTATTATCGCGACCGACGCTTCTTTCGTAGACGATCCTAACACGCGCCGCTTATTATAAGGCTATATTATAATGCTTTACGGCGGCTTAATCGTTTAGAAAGCGAGCTTATAAGATATAATAATAACCTCGACTATAGAGGCGGAGCTCTTAGGACTTAAGCGTATAACGAAGGAAGGCATTGCGCTATTAAGGCTATTATAAGATATCTTAGAGGACCTTAGGCTATTAAAAATATACTACGATAACCTTTAGACTATACGATTAGTAATCGAAGAAGGCCGTATCTCTACGAAGCTCTATTATATCGATATTTAGAATATATAGCTTAAATAAGAATATAGGAAAGGGCGCTTTACGGTAGAATATATCCTAACGGCCGAGATGCCTATAGACGGCTTAATAAAGGCGCTCCCGAGAGCTAAGTTTAAGAGGTTTAGAGCGTTGCTTAATTTAAAGGATATACGCGAGCGGATATAGGGAATAAAGGAAACATAGGAGGATTAGAGGCAAGGAATAAGGACGGTCGTAATACTATAGGAGGGTGTATTTAAGGCTTTATAAGCGCTCGCGATAGCTTCTTCTCGTAGCGTTAAATTAATTACTTAACGCTAGGGGGTATATCGTATCGGAGCGGCGCCTATAAGACCGAGCTAGATATAGCTCGGTACTTATACGGTTATTATATCTACTTACGCACCTATTTAAAGTGCCTCGTAAGATAGCTAGCCTTTTATAAAACTAGACAAGAATAATATAGTTTTCCCTCGCTTTACTACTTTAATTACGCATAATTAACGGTATCTTAATCGCGCCCTTAGGTGCGGGTCCTTATAGGTCGGTGCGATAAGAGGGCTAGAGGGGTAGCTAAGCAGAAGGCTAGAGGGGTAGTCGAGTAGAGGGCTAGAGGGGTAGCTAAGCAGAGGGCTAGAGGGGCTGGAAGGGGCAATAGGCAGGGGAGTAGCAATAGGCAGGGGAATCCCTCGAGAGCTTTTCTTCTGCTAGGCTTGTGAGGCTAGCTAGCCACGCGCAACGAGGGGTGCGTTGCCAAACCTCGGAAGAACAACGTGTGGAGGCGAGGATCTCTATCGGAGCAGAGGGCTAGAGGGGTGGCTAAGCAGAGGGCTAGAGGGGCCGGAAGGGGCAATAGGCCACGCGCAACAAGGGGTGCGTTGCTAAACCTCGGAAGAACAACGTGTGGAGGCGAGGATCTCTATCGGAGCGAGGGCGAGGAAGGTGTCTGCCGGGACGAAGGAGTCTGCCGGGACGAAGGTGCCTGCCGGGACGAAGGTGCCTGCCGGGCAGGCTAGGGCCGGGCGGAAGAGTGTCCCTTGCCTTAAGGAGGAGGGTGCCGTTTGTCCTATCGGGCAACGGGTTAAGAGGAAGCTTATACACGCTTCCGGTGGTAACATCCTTTAGCGAGGTGACGGAAGAGTACGTTTTAGGAGTCGAAGTAGGAAAAATAGTGCTAGCAATTAGCCTACTTTAGTAGTATATGCCGGGCTTAGGGCATAACGGTCTAAGAGGAAGTCTATACGCGTTTTATATAGTAATATCCTTCGCTAAGGTAGCGAAAGAGTGCGCTATAAGACTCGAAGGGTAATTAGCAGCGGCGGTATTAGCTCGGCTTTAGGGTATACTAAGGGGCGCGCTGCTAACGATATTAAGAAAGCTACTATATACGCGGTAGCTTTATAGGCTCTAAGCAGCTTAATAAGCTGCTGCGAGAGCTAATAGGAGAGCAGCTTACTAAGCTGCTTTAAGGGTTAAAAGAGCAGTCCGAAGAGCTGCTATAAGAGCTTAATATAGGCGAATAAGAGAGCCGGCTTAGAATAGGGAGTCGGCTTAGAAGAGAGAGTCGGCTTCGAAGGGGGAGCCGCCTTAGAATAAGGAGCCGGCTTAAAGTAAGGGGCCGGCTTAAGTCAACGGGAATAACTAGCGGACTTTTATTTAAAGGCGAAGTCGTGGTTATTGTTATTACTATAGGGCCGGCACCTAGGCTATGCCTATAGAAGCTAGGGGCAGCTACAGGGTCTTCCCTATAGGAAACTAAGTCGTGCCGGCTTAGGGGTAACGATAAGGGTGCCGGCGAGGTTAAGGACGAGGCTAAGGGCGAGGCTGCCGGAGCTAAATTAACTAGCGGACTTTAAATAGTCGGCGGTAGAACGGTCGGTAGAGCAGTTGTCGGAGCGGGCGTGCTTATAACGGCGGGAGCAGGCGTAGGAGCTTTATATAGCGGCAAGCCGAGCCGGGATCGCAGCTTATTCCTTTCCGCGTAGGCCTCTATTTTAATATCGAAGTCTATCTCGAGGAATTCTTCTCGAGGCTAAGGCAAGGGCCGGTTGGCGGCCTATAGCACTACGAATTAAAGTCCGATCGGTTTATCTTTTCGTCCTATGTAAAGCCTACGCCTCCGTACGAACGTTCGCAATGCCCTCCTATAGTCCCGTTAGACCTTATCTTAGGTAGCTTCGGTCTAGTCTCTAAAGTCGTCCTTAAAATCCCGAAGTAAGTAGTATCCGTTAATATTTATTGCTCTTACGTATAGTATATATAATACGACGTATGTAGTTACTGCCACTTAGCTTTATTCGTTAGGGTCGATGTTATTAATATATAGGTTAAGGTCGACCTATTTATGCAATAACTCGTAGATACCGATGCTATTTAACTATTTAGTATATTGCGGGTCTATAGGAGCTTTCGGCTAGGGAGCTTTCGGCTAGGGAGCTTTCGGCTAGGGAGCTTTCGGCTAGGGAGCTTTCGGCTAGGGAGCTTTCGGCTAGGGAGCTTTCGGCTAGGGAGCTTTCGGCTAGGGAGCTTTCGGCTGCGAAGTCGGACTTATAAGGTCTTTCGGCTAGGGATTCGGACTTAAGGGGTCTTCCGGCTAGGGAGCTAGGGCCGGATTCGTAGGAGCTGTCGGAGGAGCTCGTAGGGTAACGGGGTTGTCTGCCGTTAGGGTGTTTGCCGTTAAAGCGGCGGCGGCGGGAGTAGAAATCGGGTTCGTCGGTATTATCGTAGATGACTAAGGTTTAAGGGGATCGCGAGGGTCTTCGCGATATATATCGAAATAAGCAGCGGGTCGCCGATTAGGTCGCTATAGTCTGCGAAAGCAGCGACGTTAAGGGGGGGTTCCGTAATGCTTATCTTCGGGGCAACGGTTGCTAATTAGGTTACTATAGTCTGCGAAAGCAGCAACTTTAAAAGGGTCGATGCTTGCCGGGAGCGGGCAGCGGGCTCGTCGCGTTATAGACGCACTGCCGATTAAGGTCGCTATAGTCTGCAAAAGCAGCGACTTCGATCGAGCAGCTTAGAAGGTATCTCGACCGGTGATCTAGTAAGATGCCTTATTCTTAGCATAAAGGATCGTCTCTAAGTATAGGCAATAGAATCCGCGAGGGATAAAGATCCGTATACTTTCGACGATTAGGCTCTGCCTCTTTAACCTTGCCAATCTATAATTAATCGTTTAATCACTAATTAGTATTAGTTAGTTAAATAAATAAAGGGGTTACAAACTGGCTGGATTTTAGTCTATATAGTTATCTAGCTAAGGCGAAGAGGAGAGGAAAGAGGGCCCCTTTATATATCCTAACCGAGCCTATCCTAGGCTCTAAAGGGAGCCTAGTCGGGGCACGTAACGCTCCCGATAACGCTATTATCGGGGCCTTAACAGAGGTTATAACTTATAACCCTTTTCTCCCTTATGTAATTAGATTAGTCCGACATAAGCCGATATTAGTAATAATAAACCGGGCTATGTAAGTTATAACTGCTTTCTTATTTATATTACTATAGGTAACGTCTATCTCTTAGAATGTAATATTAGCTTTATTTTAGGTCGAACCGAGGATATTAATACCTATTAGCTAATCGGGAAGGGGGTTATTGCTAGGCTTAGTTGCTTCCGGTGCGGGACCGGGAGCGTTAGGGTTATTAGTAGGGTCTAATATAGTGTAATTAAATAAAGCATACTATTATTATTAAAGGGGATCGCGAGGGTCGTTATAAAGGTTGTCTTTTGCGTTACGGACGTACTATTGCTTAACGTAACTCTTCTTCTTCTCGAAGCGAGACGGGATTAAATAAAAGCTAGGAAAGAACTTATCGGCGGTTACTAAGAGCTAGCTATAATAGCTTCGTCGGCTCTAACTCGCGTAGGTTCCTTATTCTTAGCATAAAGGACCGTCTCTAGGTATAGGCAATAGAATCCGCGAGGGATAAAGATCTATATACTTTTCAACGATTAGGCTCTACCTCTTCTACCTTACTAATCTATAATTAATCGTTTAATTACTAATTAGTATTAGTTAGTTAAATAAACAAAAGGGGTTGTAAACTAGTTAGAATTAGTCTATAATATCTATTAACTAAGGGGCGATAAATAGCCCCTTTATATAGGCTATAAACGCGTATATTAATAAGGCCTAAAGCCGGACCTTTGCGAGCCCTTGCTTATGACGTTAGGGCTATGCCTATAAGAGCGATTAAGTTAATAACTTAATTATCGCAAAGGCGGCCGAGTTAATAACGCTATTACCGGGGTCTTTAATGCATACGGTCGATGCATCGTGTGTTTAATAGCGCACCCGTTTAAGCGTTGCCCACACGTAATCTATTTAATTACGTGGATTGCAATCGTGCCTAAAGAACGGATATCCCTTATTCCTATAATATATGTATATATATATGTTGCCGTTTATAAGTCGTGTCGGAATAGAGGTCCTACGTGTGGAAAAAGCTCTAATAGATTTAGAAAGAGCTAAAAAGCTATACAGTGTGTAGAGGGCTAAAACTCTACACGGCGAGGCTAACTAATGGCAAGGGTAGTCCGTGCTATAATTGCAATACCTCCCCTTAGCCGAGCTCCCGAGCTCTTAGCCCCTTCTATCCTCTAATTGCCTCGCCTTAATCCGCCCTTTCCTTCGCTTTTCGCCTATGACTTATATTGCCCTCCTCTAGAGGGACTTACGCATCCCTAATTAACGCATAAACTGTAAATGCTTATCCTTTAAAAGCCCCTTAGTTATACCGTCTGCCGTTATCTCGTCGGTGCGTAATTGCATAAGCTAAAAGAAGCCCTCGTTAGTGCGATAGACGATCTATTTATATCGTATGTCGATATAACGTGTTCGTGCCAGGTTATTCTTATTTAGAACCGCGAGCCTCGTATTCTAGCTATCCGTATACATTACGGAAGGAACCGGTTAAGCATACCCTATCTCGTCGAGAAGCTAATAAATCCATATCGAAGCTATCCCGGCTAGCGTAAGGTTTATAAACTCCGCCTCTATTAACGATATAGCTATAATAGTTTAACGCTTTAACTTCTAAAAGATAGGTCCGTCTCTAAGGAATACTACGTATCCGGCCGTAGAGCATCGTATGCTCTTATCGTCGGCGAAGGATATATCTAAATACACTCGTAGCTTAAGGTCGGTTATAGGGTATTTACCCCTAAGGATAACGCCTTACTCTAAAGAACCCCGAATATATCGAAGCAAATGCTTTAAAATCGCCCTATACGTCTCCGTTAGATTGCTATTTGCCTCCGACAGCTTATTCGCAGTGAATGTAATATCGGGCCTTATGCCTATCGAAAGGTAATTAATGCTGCCGGTGCGTTAGAGCTATGCCTTAGAAGTTATAACTAGCTCTTAAGCCTTCTAATCGTATAGGATCTCGTATTTCGGTGGCTAAAGCGTAGAAACGCTGCCGACGATGCCCTTACTAAATTTGTTAATAATCTTAGTCGCGTACCTCGTTTAGGTTATACGGATCGTTCGGGTGTCTTTATTCCTCTTAAGCTAAATCCCGAGGAACTCCTTAGGTTCCCTTAATCTCTTAATCTTATAGAGTTAGTCGAGTATATCCCTAGCGGCCTAAATAAGCCGTTGTATCGGCGCGGCTATAATAAAGTCATCGATATAAACAATAATAAGAGTGCCGTTTAAATATCGAAGCAGACATCGGTCTATCTCTAGCCTCTCGTATCTATATGCCTTAAGGTCTATTCTAACCTAATTATACTACTATTTAGTAGAGCTAGGATGCCCGTAAAGGGCTTTATTTAAACGATAAATACGTCTAGAACCGTTATTAAGTCTAGACGGCTGTATTACGAATACTTCTTCCTATGCCTCGGCGTAGCCGTAGGCGTATACAACGTTAAACTATTCCTACTTAAGATTTTAAGTAGCTACGATCGTTACGAAGAGCTTTAATAAGGCCTAGTATACGACCGCTGCGTAGAGCTCTTCTATCGGCCTTTCTTCGTTGTCCTAATCCCCGCGTATAACCTACCTAGCCTTAGCTAAAGGATCTTAGTCCGCGCGCGGCTTCTTTAGGAAGACCTATTTGCTATTAAAGACCTATACGCCTAGTAGTCGTCGTACGAGGCTCTATGCGTTCTTTGCGCAAAGCGTGGCTATCTCCCTCTTTATAGCGGGAAGCTACCTAGTCTTGTAGTCGTCCCGCTTAGCAGCCTGTCTTTAAGTAGTCGGTGCGCCTAAAGCGGCGAGAATTACTATACTAAAAACGGATAATACTATTTAAGGGCCGGGATCGTTAAATTAATCCTGCTTACTATAAATAGCTAAAAGAGCAAGTAATACACTTATATTCGGCTGAAAAAGGTCTATACGGTCGTCGCGATTAATAATAAGTTCGGTGCTTAGCCTAGTTAACCCGCGATATAGTATCTCGCCCCTTACGGCGGCTGCCTACTTCGTTTAGCGACGGGTAGGCCTATTATTAAGCCGGACTATTTTAAAAGCCTTTAGCGCCTTCGGAGGGTCCGTTATTCTCTTCCTATTTTAAACTAGCGTATAAGGGACTAATTATTGCTCTTATCTCGGTGTTTTAAGGAACGCTTTAGGAAGGATCTCTAGTCTTAGAGCAGGAGCCTTTAATATAAGGATATCGGCGTTATTATCCCTAAGCTTAGTGACTTAAGGATGCTATAGGCCTAGGCTGGACTACGGCGTCGGCAATATCTGCCTTTTAGCCTTATCCCGATGTTTACTATTAAAATACATATGCCGCTTTTGCTTAAGCATACGAGGAACGTCGTTATAACTTTCCTAATAGCGGTCTAGATCGGGATCGCGATAATCCTTATAACGGCTTAGTTAAGGCATTGTATCTCGCACGCTTATAACCCCGTCGCCGTTATCGTCTTCGTTAAAGATCGTGATATTATAGGCGTCTATGCCTAGCGGAGGAGTAGTCCTAATAGCCTTATAGAAACGAACGTCTCTAGCTACGATAATAGTCTTTGTTTTAAGCAACTATACCTTATAGAAGTGCCTATAAAAACCCTTAAGTCCTACGAGCTTCCCCTTTTAAGCCTTTAGGTCTATCTTCCGAGACTTTACAATAGCTTCTTATAGCTTTATTACGTACGCCGTACAACCTTAGGTCCTTATATATTTAAGGGTATACTTATACAGGATCTTAATTTCCCGTATTAGTAGTTCTATAGGAGCCTCCCCTAAGGCGTTGCCTTATGTCGGAAGGAGGTTGTTAATATAGGTAGCTATCTTAATATAGAGCGGCTAAAGGAAGTCTAAGAGGCTAACGTTAAGGCATATCGTGCGTATAGACTTTATAAGGGTGCGGCCGGCTCTTTCGGCCTTGCCGTTCTATTTAGATATATATAGTGCGCTATAGCGTAGTATAAAGTAATCCCCTTATAACTATTTCTTTATCTTATCGGGGTAGAATTCCCTAGCGTTATTAAACGCTATTACTTAGACTAAGGCATCGCCGGCGTAGTTTTTAACCTACGCCTTCTAACCCTTAAGCATATCGAAGGCTTTATCCTTAGAAGGTAAGAAGTTGCTTTAATAAAAGCTAGTAAAGACATTAATGCCGTGTAGGCAGTAATTAATACCGCTATATCCGACTAGCTTATAGCTAAAGAAATCCTAATACACATAGGATAGAAAGCCGGTAGCGATAACGCTCGGATTCCGGTATATTATCCTATCTGCCTTTATAAGGTGGCATAGTTCGCAGTAGAAGGTCTAAGCCTCTTCCTTATCGATCTTAATATCGGCCTTTTTATAAGCCTTAAGGACTCTTTCTTATCCGGCGTAGCTAAGTCGACGGTGCATCGTTTTATATAATAGCTTCCCTTTATCGCCTCGTAGCAAAGACATTAGGTTAAGGTCGGTGCAATTGCCCTTAGGTTCTACGTTAAGAATTATTGCAACACTTAGTTTCTATTTAATGCGGTAGATCTTCGACGCAGTAGGCATATATATAAGGCACTTAATAACGTCGTCTAACTTAATGCCCTTCTCTCGCAAACACTAGGAGCTAATAAGGTTAGCTAGTGCCGATAGGGAATAATTAACTTTAGATAGCTTTAGTATAACGCCTTCTATAACTACTTTAACCGTTCCTACGGCTTTAACCTATAAAGGGGAGCTATTAGAGGATATTATAGAAAAGGGTCTAAAAAAGGTTACGTCTAAAAACCACTTTAAGTCGTTAAAACAATAGTTAGCGTAGCCTAAATCGGCGATAACTTCGTCGCGGATAGGCTTATTAATCGCAGTGCCGCTTAGTAAACCCGCCTCGGCGATAACTTCGACGGGGTCCTTAATCGTTGCGTAGTTTAGCAAATAACTATTAAACTCTCCGCCGGCTATAATAATGTCGGGATTCCTAGCATTGCCGTTTTAGTCCCTAGACCTATTAACCTACTATCTTAGGGCTTTTTCCGGATGTTTGCGATAGTATTTATCCTCCTTATAATACGAATAGCTAGGCTTAATAAAGCAGCTATATTTAATTTTAATCGGAGCGTCCGTAAGGTTCTTCTTCCTCCTTAGATAGCCGCCTCCCTAGTTGTTATTATTCCTACTAGAGTTATTATTATTACCGCTAGAATTATTATTATTGCCGCTAGAATTATTATTATTGCCGGTGTTATTATTGCTACCGGTGCTACTATTAGCGTTATTATTCCCGCTGTTATTGCGTCGAGTGTTTTTAAACGCGGTATTAGCAAGAGAATTTAACTGCTTAGCCCGAGCTCTCCTAGCGAGCTATTTATAAATCTCGTCTTTAGAGATCTCTTTGCCTCTTTATTAATCGTAACTCTAGTTATTAAATTAGTCCGGTCGATATGCCTTTAGTCCCTTAAGGGCAAAGATAACGAAGATTCGTTTGTCTAAGTTCCTCGAGACCGCGATAAGCTAGTCTTAGTAGAAATAAAGCTTTTTTAAATATTATACCGTATCTACGAACTTTCTCGTGTCGATAGTAGTAAGCTCTACGAATATAGAGTAGAATATCGCCTTAGGCACCTTTATAAAGGTTATTTTAATCTATTTTATAGTCTTAAAAGCTATTATCTCTATATCCTAACCTTCTTTTTAGATTTAATCCTATAATTTAAGAGTAAGACTCGCAATAATACAATGCTTAGTCACCCTATCATTTATATCCTATTTCTTAAAGCCGGGAGAGCCTTCTACTATAGGCTAGATCTTACTATTAATATGCCCTTCTAGGTGCTTAATACCTAAGGCGATTAATAGCGTAATAAACTATAAGCTATAATTTTCTTAGCCTCGAAGCTTATTAAGACTAGCGTCTCGGGCCCTCCGTAGGGCTACTAATGCTATCTTAGCGTTCTTAGCGTGCTGCGAGGTAGGTTACGTAGAAAACGCCCTATTGTTATAATAGGTAATAGAAAGCTATATAAGGTCCCGATCGGCAAAATATATATCGTTTTAGATACCCGGAAAATATAAAAGATTAGAGCTATCGTAGAATTAATCTCACGATAATTAACAAAAGCGTGCGCTAGAAAAAGCGTGCGCGAGGGCTATAACCTATAGAAAAAGCTCTAATAGATTTAGAAAGAGCTAAAAAGCTATGCGGCGTGCAGAGGGCTAAAACTCTACACGGCGAGGCTAACTAATGGCAAGGGTAGTCCGTGCCACAATTGCAACACTGCGGCCCTAGCCTAACGAGAGCTATAGCAGCTCGTGAGGCGCTGCGAAGCGTGTGCATTGTTGTTGCCTTCGATATGTATTAGGGCCCGTTATTTGCCAGGGGTAATTAACAGGTGTCAACCGACACCTGCGTGCCTTGTCCGCTTTGCTGGTAGTATGATGGAAGGAATCCATATGTAATGTGGTGATATGGAATAGTGTCGTTTAAACATGAAAGTATCATGTTCGTAAGGTGGTAGAGAAATCTACGCACACATGTCCCCTTTCCTCCGGGGCATGCTCGCCTCTTTATACCTGGGTGCCTCCCTGTTTGACTTTGTGGTCCCCTTATGCCTTTAACCTTAAAAATCTCGTCTTTACTAGCTTTTGCACTACCACTCAACATGGCGCTTTTCATACACTAAAAAAGAGGCCCACGAAAGCTTCTAAGACTTATTGACGGATGTCATGTGTCATGTGCCGTTACTGGGGGGGGGGCAGGAGGGGGGTCGACTTTAAGACCCCCCCTAGTACTAAAATCTCGTATTCGTACTTCGTACGCCTCGCACCTTGATGCCTTTTCTCTTTTCCCTTTCCCTCACAGCGCCCTAAACATCTCTCGCGAAATGCTCTCGCCCACGTACCACGCCCAGTGCTGGGCCGTCTGCGCCGCCGCGGTGGCCTTGTATCACGGGCTCGTTTCCGGGCTCGGCCTGCCACGCGGAATCCTGGACAACGTCCTGGCCCTGGCAGGATCCGAGGCCGTCCTCCAGGTCTGGGACGGTCCCCATAGGCAGCCGCCGCGCCTCGTCCGGCTCGTCAGCACGGGGTGCCTCCTCGTCTCGCTGGGCGCAGCCACGCGACACTTTCAAGTGCCGGACGTGGACGTGGCGCGCTTCGAATGCGTCGTCCATGCGCTGTTGGCCTTTACGGTGCTCGGAATCGTCGAGCCCATCAGACGAAACGCAAGTCTGAGCCCTGCGTGTCGTGCCGATGGTTGATAACACCTGGCAGAGATACGAATTGCAGCCATGCTTTATAGTGTC